>CM048666.1:21822586-24235086 GCA_026401315.1 Dysphania ambrosioides
ATGAATGTGGTTCGTTCCTTTCTAGATGTAGGTCGTAGTGGGACTCATAAAGATTGTGATTTTGGGTGTGATTTTTGTTTCAAGGCTAAACAACCATATAACTCTTTTCCTTTAAGTACTAACAAAGCAACTGATTTGTTTGGTTTAATTCATTGTGATATTTGGTATCCTTATCGTATTGCTTCTAGTAGTGGTTCTCATTATTTTCTAACCATTGTTGATGATTATTCTCGTGCTACATGGACTTATTTAATGGTTAGAAAATATGAGGTTGGTAAGTTAATTAGAAAAATTTTCTCTATGGTGTACACACAATTTCATAAATGTGTGAAAGTTCTTCGTAGTGATAATGGACAAGAGTTCTTATGTTTGAAATTTTTTTTGACACTAATGGTTGTTTGCTATAAACCTCTTGTGTTGATACTCCGCAATAAAATGGTAGGGTGGAATACAAACACAAACATATTCTCAATGTGGCTCGTGCTTTACGGTTTCAGGCAAACTTGCCTTTTGATTTTTGGGGGGAGTGTGTTTTGACTACATGTCATATGATTAATAGAACACCCACACTTCTGCTAGCAAATAAAACTCCGTATAAATTATTGTTCGGTAGTCCTCTTAGTCCTTCCTCTTTAAAGGTATTTGGGTGCTTATGTTATGCTACTAATCGGCCTCGTATTAAAGATAAATTTGGGCCTCGGTCACGGCGTTGTCTCTTTGTTGGGTATCCTTTAAGTAAAAAAGGATAGCGGTTATATGATTTGGATTAGTATATTGAGTGTCGGGATGTGAAGTTTTTTGAGAATGTGTTCCCCTTCTCTAGCTATATTGTGTCTACACATTCACCTATAGTGAACCTCGACTTGTTTTTATCCCAACATCCTCCTAGGTTGGTGGATGACGATGATTTTGATGTTTTTCCGAATGCTTACCCATGTGCTCCGGTTCAATCCACATATGTATCGTTGCTTGCCCATTGTCTACACGGAGAAGTTATGGTCTTCCCTTCTACTGTTGTATCCCAGAAGACACTGCAATTGTGCCGCTATCTATCCCGCCCCACCGCAAGGTGGCCGTGGACCTTGCTGCCGGTGGTACGTTGCATTCAAATAATGAGGTTTCTCATAGTAATGACTTAAGGGGGAGTTCTAGTGATGATCTTGGTCTAGGTCATCGTGTTAAAATTCCATCTTCTTGTCTTCATGATTTTGTCACTAATACGGTTATGATAGACCCCCCTACACCAACTGCTTTCCTTGCTCCACTCGTTCCTTAGGTAAACCTTTTAATATAGCTTGTTATGTGAATTATGATAATTTCTCTATACCACACAAACATTTTCTGACAGCTATTTCATCTCAGAAAGAGCCGACTTCCTTCAAGGAGGCAATACAAGATGGGGGTTCACGCAAATTTATGAAGGAATAGATTGATGCTCTTGAACGTAATGCTACATAGACATTAGAGGATTTTCCTCCGGGAAATAGAGCTATTAGTAGCGGATGGGTTTACAAGATTAAATGTCGTGCAAATGGAGAAATTGAACGTCTTAAGAGTCGATTTGTGGTTTATGGCAATCGGCAAATTGAAGGTATTAATTACAATGAAACGTTTTCTCTTGTTGCTAAAATGGGTACCATATGTGTTTTTCTTGTTGTGTCTATATCTAGACAATGGGAGTTACATCAGATGGATGTGTACAATGCTTTTCTACATGGTGATTTAGAAGAAGAAGTTTATATGAGACCATCGCCCGATTACAATAGTCCTATTCCCAGGAAAGTTTGTCAGTTGTGCAATGCTTTATATGGGTTAAGACAGGCTCCGTGCCAATGGTTTGCTAAGTTATCTGCCGCTTTACGAAGGTTTGGTTTTAAACAATCTTATGCAGATTATTTTTTATTTAGTTATGCAAAAGATCATATAGTAGTTCATGTGCTTTGTCTAGGTTGATGATTTATTCATTGTGGGTTCTTCCCATACTGTGATTTTGCGGTTTAAGAATTATTTGAGTTCATGTTTTCATATGAAAGATCTTGGTGTTTTGAAAATATTTCCTTGGTATTGAGGTTGCACGTGGCAATAACGGATTATTTCTGTCTCAAAGGAAATATGCTTTAGACATTTTGTCGGAAACCGGCATATTGGGATGTAAGCCAATTGAAACACACATGGAGCAAAATCACAGGTTGGCTTATGTGGATAATGACCCATATGATAAACTGGATCATATAGGCATTTGGTGGGACATTTGGCTTGTCTTTCTATAACTCGACCAGAACTAAGCTATTTTGTTCATATACTTTCACAATTTTTGAGTAAACCACAAACGGCACATTGGGATACAGTCATTTGTGTTTTACTCTATATTAAGGGTTATCTAGGACAAGGTATACTCCTTTGCCTTGGTCCATTGCAATTGACAGCATTTTGTGATAGTGATTGGGCGGTGTGTCCCTTGACTAGGCGATCCTTGATGAGTTATTTGGTGCTTCTTGGTTGGTCACCAGTTTCTTGGAAGACTAAGAAGCAACCGACGGTGTCTCATTCTTCTACGGAGGTGGAATACTGAGCTATAGCGGTTGCAACATGTGAGCTTAAGTGGTTATAATCTTTGTTATATTCTTTCGGTGTGTTGCACTCTACGTCTATGATACTTCATTGTGATAATTAGTCTGCATTGCATATTGCAAAGAATCCTATTTTCCATGAACGTACCAAGCACATTGAAGTTGACTATCACTTTATTCGTGATGAGTTTTAAAGCGGGAATATTGTAGCTTCTTATGTACCCATTGGTCAACAGTTGGCATATATCTTGACCAAGCCTCTTGGTCGTCAACAATTTGCTTACTTAATACACAAGTTGGGTATTTGTGACTTATATGCTCCAACTTGAGGGGGAGTAATAGGATATAATTATTTTTGTTATATATCTTGTATAATGTTTATCTTTTGTGAGTTATATCCTATCTTTGATATAACTCTTGGAGTTATTTGTATATATATTGGGAATTTTTCCTTAATGAAGTCACATAAAAAATATTCTTTCCTAATTCTTCTTTTTAGTTTATCAGGTTCTATTCAAACTTTGGAAAAGGATAATTTTGATCTTTGGCATCGCAGAAGAGGACATCCATCCACCCGGATCACTAAGTTGCTCCTTCCTCTTAGAACAATAGTAGCACACAAGTGCCAAATAAAGTTTGTGAGGTGTGTCCTTAGGCTAAACAACGTCATCTTAGTTTTTCTGTTTTTGATAATCAAGCTAGCAGGATTTTTGAATTGATACATTATGAATTATGGGGTTATTATAAAACCCCCATTGTGGAGCACATTATTTCGTCTCTTTTGTTGATGATTTTACTCATGGTTTTTGGGTCTATTTATTAAAATATAAAACTAATTTTACTCTATTTTCCATTCATTTTTAGCCATGACTAAATGAAAATTAGATGTTAATGTAAAATTTGTTCGAAGTGATAATGTCACTGAATTTAATTGCATGAAATCATACTTTGATGCTCATGGCATTGTGTTTAAAACTTAATGTAGGGTTAAACGAAAACATCAACATATTGAATGTTAGTCTATCTTTAATGTTTCAAGCAAACTTGTCTGTTTCGTTTAGGGGTAAATGTGTTCATGGTGCTGTGTATTTGATAAATAGAACTCCTTCACGTTTGTCGGGCAATAAGTCCTCTTATGGAGTTTTGTTTGGGAAAGAGCCTAGCAATGGTGAGATCAAGGTGTTTGGCAGTTTGTGTTTTGTCCACAATCAAAAGACCAAAGGTGATAAGTTTGCGTCCTATAGTAGACGGTGTATATTTGTTGGCTACTCAAATATTCATAAGGGATGGAAGGTGTATGATCTTACAAATGGTGAAATATTAGTTTCCAGGATTGTCAGCTTTGTGAGAATGTTTTACCCGTACACCAATCCTACTTCTTCTAGTTTCCATGACCATAATATCGCTAATGACCCTTCTCTTGCCAATCCTCCTTCGCTTGATGGGGATTTTTTAGGTGACTTTCTTAATGATGACGGGGAGTCTACAAGTTCTACACATTTGCCTAATGTTCCACCCCTTATTGCCACACCTTGTATTAATTACTAATAGTCCACCCATATCTGCTCCTTTGTCTACTGCTACTCTTGACCCCGCAGCACAACCACCTGTCCCAAACATTGTTAAAGTTCCCAATTGCCTCGTGGATATATCTAATAGTACTACTAATTCTTCTACAATGGGTCACGACATGTGGGCAAAGCGCCCATCTGTTCTCTTACGAGTTTTTTTACATCACACCATATTGAGTCCACCTCTCGATTCCTTATTCTCAACAAAGTCTCCATGTACATCTTATCCTTTAGCACATTATGTGAAATGTTATAAATTCTCTTTGTCGCATCGGATTTTTCTTGCTAATATCCATGTAGAGTTGAGCCTCATAATTTTCAGGACTCAATGGAGGATGCTAGATGTCATGATGCTATGCAAAAGGAGATTTGAGCTTTGAAGGATAATGGCACATGGGAAATGGACCATCTTCCTCCTGGCAAGATAGCTACTACATTTTCAATATCCAACGGCCAATTCAGTTGTATTAGGTGTCAAAAACCGTTGTATTAGACCTGATCCAACCCTTTATACCGTAGTATTTGCTGGCGTTGGATTAGGTACAACCTAATACAATGGCAGTCATTGGATTAGGTACGTACCTAATCCAACGGCTGCCGTTGTATTAGGTTGTACCTAATCCAACGACATTATTGATACTGTTGTATTAGGTCTCATTTGCCGTTGGATTAGATACAACCTAATACAACAGTTGCCGTTGTATTAGGTCCCTTGTGTCATTGGATTAGATACAACTTAATTCAACTTCGAATGCCTTATGCCGTTGGATTAGATAGAACTTAGATTACTTTTTTTTAGAATATACAATTTAGCACTATTGTATATAGGATATAATGTACCATTATACACACACATTACAAAGTTTAAAAAGTAGCATTATATTTATTTATAGCAATAAACAAAGTATATTACAAAATTAAATATTGTTCCATACATTGCTAATTTGCTAATTTGCAAAATCTTCACTTGCTCGATCAAGTTTCTTCATTCATCTTTATTGTTTAGTTCATCATGCACATATATGTAAAAAGAAAAGGAATTAATATAATATTCTTGAATTAGTTTACATGAGAGTGGATAATGACATTTATAATATTACAATTCTTTTTTGGATGACAATTTTAATATTGAAGTATTAGGATTCCACTCAACTATGGATTCTTGTGATACATATTAAGTAAATTATCACATTAAGTAAATTAAGGGAATGTTCACAATTTTTAAGAGATTATTCACACTCAAAAGTAAGATAAAGTAAAATTTTTACGTGATCAATTGTTGCACTAGATTTAGAAGATTGCCTACTTTGGTTACTTATACAATGTGATGCACTAGATGCATCATTTGGAGTCATTTGCACCACAACATCAGGAATCACAAGGTTAATCCCAGGGTTAGCCTCATGAATTTGAGCCAAAACAGCAGTGGTAATGCTTGGTGCAAGTTGTTGGACTAATTGTGCTTGTATACTTGCTAGGAATTCCTCCGGGAATATGAAATCGGACTTTTTATCTTTGCTCTTCAAATCTGCCTTTTTCACACCTGATCCATACAGATGCACACGACCATAAGATATGGTTAGGGATGGTATCTTGACCCTCATTAAGAATCAATTAAACTTTCTCCCTAAACCATTCCAAGAAATCCTTTTTGTGATCCTGAGCAGTATTCCATTTCCTTTTTCCTCTAGCACTTACACATATCTTGTGCTCACTGCACAAAATAAAAATATAATCTTAGGTGGCATAATAGGATGGATTGAATAAAACACATTAATAAGTTCAAGAAAAAAATTACAATTTGGTTGGTAATCTAACCTTATATATTTCTCAACTTCCTCAAAATCACAATTGAACAAGACATAACGATGTGCTTGTGCCCATGTAATACGATCAATTATGTGATCATGGTTTTTTTTCTTTGAAGTCCTCCCTTTCCCTTTTATTGGACGTCCTACCTTATGAAAAATCGTAGGTGTGGTCGTGCTTGATCGTTTCAAAAATCTAGCTATAAAGGCAATACACTCTTTGGCTTGGTATCCTTCTGCCATTGAGCCTTCTAGACGAGCTTTATTTCGAACATCTTGCTTCATTTTATGAAGATACCTCTCAATTCCATACATACACCTTGAACTCACAAGCCAACAAACTTAATTTGGTTCACCAAATGTATAGGCAAATGTACCATTATATCAAAAGAGGCAGGTGAAAATATCCTCTCAAGTAGGCATAAAGTTTCAACTATCTTAGATTGCAATTTTCTAAGATGTTGAGGATCAAGCGTTTTACTCCATATACTTTTAAAAAAAGCACAAAGTCTTATCAAAGGAGTAGCAACATCAGCTAGTAATGTTGTCTTCACAGCAATTGGGAGTAAATAATTCATCATAAAATGAGCATCATGGCTTTTGTAGCCTGCGATTTTCCTTTCTATAACTTGCACACATCGACCAATGTTAGAAGCATAGCCTTGAGGGAGCTTAGCATTTTTAAAGAAGTTGCAAAACTTATGTTTTTGCTCTAATGACATCCAAAAGCGGGATCTTGGAAATTCTTTGCTACCATCTTCCAATGTTATTGGTTGAAGCTCAGGCATCAAATTAAGCTCTACTAAATCTCGACGAGCACTCACATGATTCTTGGTATTTTGAGAAATGTCTAACAATGTCCCAATGACACTATCAAACACATTTTTCTCAATATGCATTACATCAAGATTATGATGATTAAGATAATGCTTCCAATATGGTAACTCAAAAAAAATGGGCATCTTTTTCCACGAATTCGGATCATTGCCAACATGCCTTGGTTTCTTCTGCTTCTTTCCAAATTGATTTGGAAAATCACGCAACATATTTTTAATATCAATTCCATTCAATGGAGAAGGTTGATGTCTTTCTTCAACTTTTCCATCAAAATTCCTCTTATCATGACGCCAAGGGTGCAATGGATCCAAAAATCTACGATTTTTCCTATACACATTCTTACCATTATAAGGCAATCTCTCAGAATTTGTTTCATAATGACAATGAGGGCAAGTCAAGTATCCTTTTGTGCTCCACCCAGATAACATTTCGTAAGTGGGAAAATCACTTATAGAAGTCATCAATGCTACACCCATGTCAAACCTCTGATTACTCGAAGCATCATATGTTTCCAATCCAAACTCCCATAAATCCTTTAAGTCCTTAATTAATGGCTGCAAATATATGTTAATGTCATTTCCTGGGGAAGAAGGGCCTGGGATTAGAAATGCTAACATCAAAACCTCAGGTTTCATAATCATCCAAGGAGGCAAGTTATAATTGATTAACATAACTCGCCAAGTACTATGTACAATGCTCATTGAGTTGAATAGGCTAAAGCCATCTATGGCTAACCCAAGCCTTATATTGCGCGGGTCATCAGCAAACTCTTTATATAGGGAATCAAATTCCATCCAAGCTTGACGGTCAGCTGGAAGGTGTAAAAGATGATCATTTTCACGCCCATCGGCATGCCAAGTCATGTATCTCGCCGTCTCTTGACACATAAATAGTCGTTAAAGCCTTTTTTATCGAAAAGTACCTAAGAATCTTTTGAGGAATCCTATAGTTCTTTCCATTATCATTTTGTATGACATTCTCTTTCTCATTTGATTTCCATCTTGGCGTTTTCCAAACAGGGCAGCTTGTGGCATTTTCACACTCTTCCCAATATATAATGCAATCATTTGGTCATGCATCAATATATGTATAATTCAACCCCAACACTTTCAAAACACTTTTTGCTCCATTAAAAGAAAAAGGCAATTTTGAATCTGGTAACATCTCCCTTATAAGCTCCAATATATCTCTAAATGCGGCATTGGTTAGCTTATGATCACACTTCAAAATAAAAAGTCGAATCATGAAGGAAAGTTTTAAATGGTTTTTGGAACCAAGATACAATTCTTCCTGGCCTTCTTCAACTAACCTTAAAAAAATTTTAGCCTCATCATTTGGCCCCTCCCTAAAAGCATCACGTGCATCATGAAACAACCCTATTATATCATCGTTAGAGTCACTTGGGTTTGACCCTTCATCATTATCCAAAATAGTTTCTTCTCTTTGGACATTGATCCCTAACTCTGATAATTTATCTGTTCTTAGAACAAAACCATTACAAATTAGGTGATCTCTCACAACACCTTCATGACGCCAAAAACGATAATGATAAATTTCACAAGGGCAACAAATTTAATTTCCTTGAGACTTAGTAACAAAAGCCTTTTTGACATATTGGTCTACTCCCGTTCATATTCAACTCTCTATTTGGAAAATATCCACCAGTTCTTAGTTCAACCATCCATTCCTAACGGTAAGAATTAAGAGAGTTATTTTATATAAGTCACAACAGAGGTAATATGCCACTTTTAGTACCTTTAATTCATTTTCATTTTAATCATAAATGATAAATTTGTAGGTTTCTCAATGTCATATCAAATGTCCAACTTGTGTTCACTGCTTTCCTCTCTAGTGCAAGATCTATCACTAAATTTCTACATATATCCCCAAATATTCATTTATTTCACTACATATATTGAGGTAGATGACGATCCTTTTTCTGTCACTGTGTCAGTTGTATGCCCTTGTATCGTTACATAAGTTGTAAGATACTCAAATCCAACACCCCATGTGATGAAATGACCTTCTTTTATTCAATCAAAAATTTAACCTATGTACCTATTTTGCCAGTATTTTTCTTAGCTCCTACCATTTGTGCGCCATATTGACCAAATTTTTTCAATCTGGTACTCACTAGATTCCTGCCCTATTTTCTATTGGCAATAAGCATATGCATCGCAAGATTATTAAGAACCACTCACTTGTAGAGAAATGTCTAAATGTTGCGATTTTCTAATGTTAAATGCTGTAGTTATTTGTATGAAGCACATATATGCGAATCACATGGAAAAACCTCAAATGCTGCAGTTTTTTGAACACAGCAATAAAAACATCAAATGCTGCGGTTTTTTAAAAATAACCGCAGCACTTATAATAAATGCTGCGGTTTTTTCAAATAACCGAAGTATTTATTATTTAAAATTAAAAATATATATTTTTATTAATAAGTACTGCGGTTTTATGAAAAAACCGCAGCATATAAGACAATATTTTTGGAAAAAAATAAAAATATATTTTTTATTAATATATGCTGCATTTTTTGCAAATAACCGCAGCATTTATTTTTTTGAATTTTTTAATACTCTGTAATGTTTATAAGTGCTGCGGTTTTTAAAAATAACTGCAACATTTATTACTTTGTGTTGTGGTTATTTAGGAAAATCGCAGCATTTATTCTTTTTTAATTTTTTATATTCTTTAATTTTTATATGTGCTTCGGTTTTTTAGAATAACAATGACATTTATTTCTCTTTTTTTTATTCTGGTTACCCACTCATTCTATGGATTAGGGAACTAATGCCAATATTAGAACATTGTTGCCAAATATATATGGAAATATGCTAATAAAATATTTATTTAAATTATCACAAAATTATTATTAAATTTACAAATCTAATATAAGCTACTTGAATTGAGCTTATAAACTAAGTTTACATCTACAAGAATAAGACTAAGTTAACCCAATGCTATAATATATACTGAAAATAATGGCCTAACCTATATTGCTATATACAAAAAAGAATGGCTTAACCTAATGCTATATTTTTAGAATTAACCTAATGTATTTATGTAAAAACAAAAGAGAAGATTGAGCTAGCTACCTAATTATACATATTGTCCGGCCCTAAATAAGTATTCCGCCCATATTTCCTTAATCTCCATCAGCTCTTCAGGTGAGTATGGCGATGTACTTTGAATTGCCTGAGTGGGTGAGAAAAGATAGGTTTATATTACAATAAAGAACATATCTTCAAAATAGGAAACATAATTCCAAGTGTAAATTTCGGCAGAGTTTCCTCTATACTTAGGCCTATTTCCATTTTTTATAAGTACCATTTTTCAAAATCATTATAGTCCAACACAATCCATCCATTCACAACAAAATTCACCATTCGCAATACCATCTATCCATTCTTAACTCGAGTTATCGATCTATAACCTAGATCTCAAAAATAAATTACGAAACAAAGGAAAAATACGTACTGTTGAAAGATCCTCACAAGCAGCATGGTTGTGGAGAATGTCAAACACAAAACGCATAAGAAAGTAGCCACACTCTGTGTTTCCTATCTGTTGAGGACACTGCATTTGAAAAGCAAATAAAATGTAAATCAAACAGATCTAATACAATTCTAAGGCAATAAAATAGTCATATGATTCAAAATAGGGATATCTAAGCTGGAATCCAATTCAACTTTAGTCTGTTACGGTGGCTGGACTAAACTTTATAGCTCTTAAAGACACTACATTTGAAACAAAAAATAGTAGTCAATAACTATACTCTAATTCTTGCTCTTGTAAATGAAATAAAAGATGTAATTAACGAATACTTACGTATTTAACACGTCCTTGATCACTAAATTAAGTTTTCTTTGAAGAGGATCCAAAACGTATAATATCCTTTTATCTAAGGATAGAACAAGTAGTATCCAGTGACGCCTACAAAATGATTGGTAAATGGTTAAAATACAAACATATTCATACATAAAAAAGCTTACGTTTAGAAGTTCATACCTTTCATGGTACGGGCAGAAGATGAAACGCTTGTTATGGTATTTGGCCATTGAAGATACCATGTAAGAAATGACAAAATCCTAGTCGTTGCCGATCAAGGTAGCAGAGATCATAGAAGGGCACATGAAACCAAAGGATCCTAGTCCTTCTCCTTAGACTAACTCATAACAAGCCCTATATTTATTTTATCAAATAAAAACACCCATTTAGTTACAAGAACGAATCAAAAACATATAATATAGTAGGAATTATATGCAATAGTTAGGTATCTTACATCATAAAGACTTGAAGCACAGATACATTTAACTCGTCTCCTATGAGAAGCAGAGTGATATCCTCTTCTACAACCATAATATCCTGGTCCTCTGCGTACACGAATGTCATCTTCCCACAATGAAAGGAGATGAGGATGTCTAGCGGAAGCCTCAATAACTGAGCCTCATAGCTCGATAATTGTCACCGAGATGACTCAAGGCCAACTCAGTGAGATTGGTTCGGGCGACGTCCTTCTTCATGGACTCAGTTGTCTCTAGATCGCTAGGACCGTTGGCAACACCTTCAGTTGTGTCCTTTCCACCCGTACCTCTTGGCTTACATATTCAAGAATTCAAGAATTCAGTAGAATACATTAGTAGAATACAAATAATTGAGTTAAGTGGCGGAATACATTTACCTTAGTCATCAAGAGCTGAACTATATGCTTTGGCCATTATGTAAAGGTCCCATAGGCTTGCTCGAGCCTTTTGATGAAGGTAGAAGGGGCAAGAACAGGGACATCCTTATATACCAGATCATAGTCATCGACGCTAACCTATACATGATCAGGAAGGATGTCAGAATGGTGATCTCGAGTCAGAGATGGATGAACGGTTCCTAAAACAACAAAAGTTGCTTCATTTTCGTTCAACATGTGCAAGAACTGACAGAAAACTTGCCCTATAATAAAAGTGATAAAGCAGATGACAGTATCTTATGCATTTGAATTTTAGGAATTTCATATGCGATTAGTAGTTTACAAAACAAAAGTAAACAAATTTGCAGATCTTGGAAAGGATCTCTAACCCTCGAGACACTACTAGATAGGAAGATTGAAGGGTCAGTCCTGGTACTAAGCTTAGGTACCTGCGGAGGTGGTTGCGGGATACCAAACTGCTCACCAAAAAACCTAAAATTTTCTTAGAGCATAACATCCATTTTCTCCTCCATCTCCTTCATTGTCTAAGCTCAAACTCGCTGCTCAGCCTCTCTCACAACATTCTTGATTTGAGCTTACACGTTCTCTACCCTCTTCAAATGTCGCATTATGCTCCTTTACCAGCTGCAAATCCCTTTTATAAGGATATTGATTCCTTAAAGTGTTCATGTGTTCATCTACATACAAATGAACTTCACTCAGGTTTTGCAAAATAAACAATTTGGCCTTATATTTCAAATTATAACTAAGTGAAATTCGTTTTTGACCAATAGTGCCATGACCCTCAAGCCTCCTTGCATGTCTTGATTTTGGAACCACAATTTCATGTGCTCGGGTAAGATATTGTGCAATCTATGATGCAACTTCTTCAGCAACTGTTCTCTGTACTATACTAGCCTCTGGTTTGGCAGGATTCATGACTCTACTCTTTAAGGTACCCATCTCTCATTCAAATAGATACATATACCTCCCCCAAACTAGCCCACATAGCTTAAACTCATGAACCAAATGAATGACCAAGCCCTAGTGGAAAAAACCTTAAATGCTCCGGTTTTTTGAGGGCTTTATGCTCCGGTTTTGACCCAAAGTAGATATAACCGGAGCATATTTAAAATGACTTTACGCTCCGTTTTGAACCGGAGCAAAAATAAACTTTATGCTCCGGTCCACTGAAAACCGGAGCATAAAACCCCATTATATGCTCCGGTTTTCAGTGGACCGGAGCAGAAAGTGTATTTTTTTAAAAAAAAAATAAACTTTATGCTCCGGTCCACTGAAAACCGGAGCATAAAGTTTATATATATATATTTTTTTTTAAATGCTAATATTATTATTGGAACAATACAATACAATAAAGTCTATATATATTATATACAATACAAAAGAAGCTCACGAAGAGCCCTCCTGTTACTCTCTACATTCTCAACATATATATTGATGTTGGCAAACCGTTTTCCAATTAATGGTGCCAGTTGACTCGTGTAGGCAGCGTTGGCAATATAATGAGCTCATCTGCAAAGGAATCATCATGGTTGAATTAGCTTTACAGACATTTTATTCTTTGATTTAGAGACAGAAGCAAGCAATGGGAATATAAAGGAAATCAAAGACTTAACAAGGCAGAGGAAAGACTACAGTACAAGTGATGAAATATAAGGAACAAGCTATATAAAAAAAGCTAGCTAGACAAGATCACAATTAATATATAAAAAGTATCTAGACCAAATTAAATCATACTCATCATTGAGGAGAAGCATACACAATATTGAAATTATGAGAGTTACATATTAACATATACACAATAGGTTAGAAGATTTTATGACAATAAATAGACAAAAATATGATTGCGGAGACATGGAGACCAACAAGCATGGAGACATATATAAAACCTATATATAAAACCAACAAGCATGGAGACATGGAGGCAGAATCAACTCCACAAAAGGAAAGGGAACCAATAATATAATCCTTACCTCTGGTACCCTCGAAGTGGTTGGCATGGAGGCAAAATTGATACTAAATACAGTTATTGGCAAGGAATCGTGCAAACTTGTCTCTTATTTCTTTGATTTCGTCAATAGTGAAAGGCTCATCTCTTGATCTGACGAAAACCTAAATGTAGCCACCATATAATAACGCAATTAGATTACCAACCTCTATTACTTCTTGTTCAATTCTTAGCATGAAGTATACAAGCATGAAGGCATTACTTATAAAAGTTTTCAAAAAATTTCGGCAGAGTTTCCCCTATAAAATGAACATTTTCCCAATTTTTAATCCAAAAACCCTGTGAAATACAATTCAACATACCAACACACACTAACAATACAATGCCATACCACATCAATCTTTCGATTGATGCCGGCCATACAATCCCATCCTCCATGTTCATAAACATCAACTTTACTTCATAGGACGACATTGCTTAATATATAAATATAAATAAAGGAATTAGATATACCTTTTTCTACATCATCGACTGTTGTGGCAGAGGTGACTAAATCATATATAAATCTCATCACATAATAGCCACAATCTACCCCGTTCTGTTGTTGTGTGCACTAAGTGGAAATGAAATTAATATTCATGTCAAAATCAAAGTAATTCAAAGGTTAGTCTACTACAAAACATTTAAATTTCAAAAACATGTACCTTCACTGATTTCCATTTAGGAAATGTAGCTCTTGAATGTAATCCTAAATTTCCGCGTAATTTCTTCATTGCATTACACTCGACAAGAAAAATATAGGTCATATCAATGTGATATATATTAAAGTTAATAATCAAACTAAAATGCATTATGTTAACTTGAAGATACCTAGTCAACAAAGATTTGATAAGTAAATGTCGAGGTGGTTGTAGACACACAGAATCGAATTGATATACTGTGTGAGTCAAAGGACATATGACTAGGAGCAACCAATGTTTACTACAAACACGAATTTGAAGTCAATAAAGAGAAACATAATAACTTAGATAATGATATCAAAAGACATATCTCACAGTTGGGACTAAAACATACTCTTCAATATACGGAGCCAAAATAAATTTATCCCCATCTTTGATTGATTTTATCAAACTTTGTTCTATGTATTCCTTCACCTCGGGTTGGCTTGTCATGCATTGTGTGTCACAGATCTGTTGTGGACATAACCACCCAACTTTGAATCCAGACTCACATTCACTCAAATCCTCGTGAAGTGCACTAAACTCATAAAAAATAAGATATGTTAGACTTGTACACAACCACCCAATTATGAAGTGCACAAAATGAGGAAATATAGTAGTACGTGTATGTATATTTCACCTCATGAAAACTTGTATTATGGATACATTCAACATTTCCCCTAATAGAAATTCATGAACATCCACTTTATATACCCATGTTAGTGTGTCCTCCATGTAGTGGAACTGTTCTTTTACCAAAGCAACTTGAATTTTTCCCCTGATAGAAATTCATGAACATCCACGCTATCAACCTTTGATACATTGCCACACTTGACGCATGGGCAATAGAATCCAATTTCCCCTGTCCTAGCATGATGTTCGACAGCAATACTACAAAATTCCAAGACCCCATCCACAAATTCTGATGATTCAATGCCCTTTTACATCCACGATCGAACTTTTTCCATCCTTGGAATAATCAAGATCCCCAAGTAATGAGTAAGTTTTGAATGAGTTCCTTAAAAATAAAGAGCATTTAGAAATAATTTGGTTTACCAACAATATAATAGAAATATTCCTAAATAAATAAAAGGGGGAAATTAAAGGAAGTAAAGAACTTCCATACTTAGCTTTGAATACATGTTTTCAAAATCTCATTTGCTAGTGGGGCTCTATGAATCGCCACTTATCACTTGTCATTTCTTTTTTAATTATTGGTTTGATCATGAGATATCAATTCAATTTTCATTGTCATCAAATATACACCATATATATTTACTTGGTCAGTTTTTTTCACCTTTATACGTCCTATTCTTTTCCCAACTCAATGTTACATGGACCAAAAATTTTGGGAATCTACTCCTTTACTTAAATGTTTCATTTGCATGCACTATGTAAGTATGTACTCATATTACAGTGCCCATAACTTTTTTAATGTTAAAATAAAGTAATATAAATGATGTAATATAATATATATTATATGTTGTAGTGCTTCAAAAAAACAAAAATGTTATATTCTAGAGATCAAATGAGTAAAGAATTAATAAACATGACCCGACACCAAGGTTTTTTGGCTAATGATGTTCACTGTAGATAATGCTGTCAAACTTTGTATGCAAGTTATCATAACACAATGCAATGATTCCTTGAAATTTTCATCCACAAGAAATTTGAACATGATCACCATAGTTTCATGGGGATAATGGGATATCACGAAGTATATCATTGCTTCTTATAATTCCTCAACTCTTCCTATCAACTTGGGTGGTAAATTTATCCCATAATAACACCCCTGAAGTGGAATAGACTTATGAGAGAAACTACCATGAAAACTATGTACTAGAGGTTGAGTATGTTTAAAGCTCATCCCTTATACTCAATTTTATTTATTTGTATTTATATGACAATAGCTAAATCAGCATATCATAATAGGTCGGGCTCATGTGACCCGCTCATGTTTGGGCCTCGATGTTCCATCGTTCATAATAGTGACAATTTGGCAATTTAATTATATTTTAGACCGTTTTAGTTTTGATACGTTTAGTTCAACTTTTTAGTACATTTAATTTAGGACAACTTTTTGTAAATGGGGCATGACTTGGCCTATGATCAAAATATCAACTCTAATATGAGCTGTTGACATATAAATAATGCCATTCTCTCTTTTCTCTTACTCTGTCTCTTCATCTTACATACTAACATACCCCAAGTCAAGTCTCCATATTAAACCCATCACACTCTAACTTAAGCGTATAGACTCTGAACACTTGACTACGGAGCCAAACTAGTAAACACTGTACCCGTATTTTAATGCATAACACAATTACCTATAATCATAATCATATAATACATCCCTCACCTCACTAGTAAAAGTAGATCAGTTTTATAAATCTGAAAATTTTTCTTTTACAATTCTACAATCTTCATGAGCGGATTCTTCATGCAACTGAAAATAGCCGACAATTACACAGAGACAATAAAATTTGTGAAACCATGACCCACATATCGATCTGTTGTGACTTTGTAATCAACTTATGATGATCATTCATCTATATCTTCTAAGTTAGAGTATATCATATATATTCGTAGTGTTGTTAATGAAATACAATTCCATATCAATTCACCTCATGCATATATTGTTCCATAAAATGCAAAACTAAAATAAACACTGAAATAATGCCATTAAACTTCCAAGAAATCTGTCAATACACGAATGCAATTGGCTGGGTACATACCTTTCAATCGAAAATATTCACAGAACGAGATGCCCTTCACGCACGCTTGCAATTGTTAATTACCAACCGAAGATATTGGGAGAGACGAGTGAACAAGGGGAGATTTAGTTTCGGTTTAGGAACAACAAAGTTTGTAATTTGCGATTTTGGGGGGAGGTGTTGCGTAGGTTGAAGGTTAGGGATGAGGTGCTGCGTAGGTTGAAGGTTAGGGATGAGAAGGAGGCTGCAAATTAAATTAGGGCGCGCGGTATATGAAGCAGCAAAGTAATACAAATGTATATGCTCTGGTTCCTTTAAATCAGAGCTTAAACATGTTATATACTCCGGTCATTTTAAACCAGAGCATAAAGACTGCAATTACACCCAAAAAAACCGCTCTAAAACAATTCATAAGCATATACTCTGGTTGTATGAAGAACCGGAGCATATATGTAGTAGTATTTGGCCTTTTTTCCACTAGTGAAGTGAGGCATGATGTCGAAGAAAGAAGGTGGGAAATACATCTTAACTCGACACATAGTCTCAACCACATCAACTTACTAGTCATCTAATATCGTTGGATTTATTACCTTGCTACAAATAGCATTGAAGAAGATGCATAGCCTTATAATTGTGTATCTCACCTTTGGAGGCAATATTCCTCGAATAGCAATGGAAAGAAATTGTTGCATTAAAACATGACAATCATGGGATTTCATACCTACTAACTTCAGATCATTCATTGAAACAAGTCTTGCAAAATTTGAAGAGAACCCAACTGGAACACTAAGTCCATGCAAAGACTCATGGAAAGGGATCTTCTCCTTCCTTGAAAGTGTGAACCAAGCTGGAGAAAGATACCTTCATTTACCATGTTCTTGAGGAGCTAATTCAGTTCACCCCATAGCAGCCATGTCTCTCCTAAATTTAACCCCATCCTTGGTTTTACCAGGCATATTCAAGAGAGTCCCAACAATGGCATCACAAATGTTCTTCTCAATGTGTATGACATCATGGAAATGCCATACCTCTAAATGGCGCTAATAGGAAAGACTCCAGAACACATACCTCTTCTTATAACCACCAGTTGATCTACTTTTAGAGCTCTTTTCAATCACAGTTTCAATGCCCTTTACCTAATCATATACATCACTCACAAGTAGAGGGAGACAAGCTTCTCAAAACTCTATGGAGCCATTAAAAGGCTTTGTCTTTCTTCTAAAAGGATGATCTTCTAGAAGGTACTTAGAAAAACCCATGTAAACATGTTCCCACAATTCTATAGGTGCATAGCTTCTATTTCTTTTTCACATACCGGGTATGCAGTCTTCCCCTTCATAGCATAACCAGAAAGATTTCCATAAGCTGGGAAATCATTGATTGTCCAGAAGATAAAGGCATGTATAGTAAAATTTTATTTAGAGTAAGCATTAAAAACCTAGCCACCTTCCTCCCACAATAATCTTAAGTCATCGATAAGAGGAGCAAGATAGACATCTATGTCATTACCAGGTTGTTTAGGTCTGGATATAAGAAGCGATAACATGATGTATTTGCGCTTCATGCATAACCAAGGTGGCAAATTATAAATAGTGAGAAGAATAGGCCAAGTGCTATATTGGGTGCTTAAGGTCCTGAACGGATTCATTCTATCTGTGCAAAGACCTAGCCTAAGTTTCTGATCTTTCCTATCAAAATCCGTGAACATCCTATCGATGTTTCTCCATTGAGGAGAATGAGTAGGATTCCTTAACAACCCATCTTTCTTCCTCCCCTTAGCATGCCACCGCAACAATTTTGCATTACTATCATCTGAGTAAAGTCTCTTAAACCTTGGTATAAATGGAAGATACCATAGAACCTTGGCCGGTATCCTCTTCTTTCTCAAATTGAGCTCATTGTGCTTCTTCTTGTAACGGGGAACTCCACATACTAGGCATTCATCTAGATCTGCATACTCAATCCAATATAAAACACAATCATTTTGACATGCATCAATCTTCACATAATCCATTCCCATAGAACACGTGAGTTTCTTGGCCTCGTAGGTAGAAAGTGGCAGTTCATTGTCCTAAGGAAGCATACCCGATATAACTTCTAACAAGTGTATGAAAACTCTTTCCAGTCTAATTGTGGCGTGCCTTTAAGTTGAAAAGCTTCATGGTAGCGCTCAATTTAGTGTGTGAAGTACAAGAAGGATACAGAGGCTTCTCTAGAGCTCTAAGGATTTCATCTAAGATATGAGGATGATTTGTGAAATCATCCTCAATATCATGCATCATCTCATCTCATCTATTGTCTTACACTCTATCTTGATCTCTAACATCGTCATATACCTCATTAACATTCAACCCATCTTTATTGCGAGGTGGCTTCTCCCTACTAAGGCACTTACTAGTGCTTGACCCTAATTCTAGTATTTCACCATGCCAATTCCACTTCCTATAATTCGCTCTCAAACCTCGACAAATTAGATGATCTTTGATTTCACTAATGTCATGATAACCCCTAGAGTTGTTACAATCACTATAAGGACATAATACTATCTTCGAATGATTGTCTACATAGTGTTAGTGCAACCCTAGAAAACTTCTCAGCCCCTTTTATGTATGCCATTGAGGTTCGGTTACCGTACATCCACTCTCGATCCATTTTGAACTTCTAAGAAATAAACAAAAAACTTGAGTTAGTAGTTTAAAGCAATGAAATTATCATCGAAATTTTTTTTTCTATATACCAAGCAAATGTTCACTAAAAAAATTTGACAGAGTTTCCCCTATAATTAGATGGAAAGATAAGCTTTGAGATCCGGAGGATCCAATAGAAGGTTATTCTTATTCAAAATAAATTACAATAATCTCTTGATAAGAGACCGATGACAAAATTCAGACAAGCAATGGCATGAGTTGGATGAAGAAATACCATATATGATCCAACTTTGTTTAACTAAGGAGGTACTACATGAAGTTATTCACCAAGAAAATTATACTACCATTAACAAAGTCACAGGTTTTCCAAGAAAATTCTTCAAAATATCATGCAGCCAATAATTGCAAACGTGAAGACAGAGGGAGTAAAAATCTGTTCGACATATCACATATATGTCATGTTTGATAAGATATCAAATACGAAATGAAAATGTAACATTATTATCACATTCCTTGTAGACTCAATAAGCTAAAAGAGTAGAGGGCATTCATCAAATTGTGCTCTTCTTAACAAGTAAATATGAGAAAGAGAAGAGGGGAGGGGAGGAGCTTTACCCCTTAAGACAATATGCCTAAAAGGTGCATCCTCACCAGATTTCATATGGGTTCCAGCATAATATGCACACGCCTAAAATTCGTAAGTGAGTGAATTTGTTTTGCAAATAGTTGTATACTAAGTCTATCAAATTAAATATCACCATACAACACCTACAGGCTATAGATAATCTTAGTATGATGATTCAATATCTAGTTTAAACATGAATTCAAAGAAATAGGATGTAATTTAACCATGTTTTAGACTGATATTAAAAAAAAGAGGAAATACATACCTCTAATATCGCGAAGAAGAGTATGAAATTCACTCAGTCCTTTAGTGAAGATGAGTGTGAATTCCAAGCTCGTTCTAAGAGAGAGAAAGTTAGTTAGTGGGTGTTATGGGTTAGGGCTAGAAACGAAACGGGAGAATGCTAAGTTATGGGGTTAGGGCTGGCTAGAGAAGACAAAGGTTATGGGGTTAGGGTGTTGGGAGTCTAGGGAAAATTTTTTGTGTTTTGAATTGCCTAGAAAAGGGAAGTCTGGAGTAATATACTAATGTATAAGTGTTGCAGTCTTTTAAATAACCATAACACTTATAACCACAAGTGCTGTGGTTTTTTAAATAACCGCAGCACTTATTCATTAATATATTAACATTTTCCAGGCCATTAATCAATGCTGCAGTTTTTAAAATAATCGGAGCACTTATAACCACAAGTGCTACAATTATATAAAAAAAATCGCAGCACTTATTCATTAATATATTAACATTTTCTAGGCCATTAATAAGTGCTACGGTTTTTTAAATAACCAGTGTTGCAGTTATTTAAAAACCCGCAACACTTATTTAATGATATTTTCCCATACTTTCCTCTACCAAGCCATAATATGACGAGAATAAATGTTGCGGTTTCTAAAAATAACCGCAGCACTTGTGAAGTGTTGCGGTTCATTAAAAACCGCAACATTTGTAATAAATGTTACAGTTATTTAAATAATCGCAGCACTTGTGGTTATAAGTATTGCGTTATTTTAAATAACCGCAACATTTAGGTTAAACATATGTTCTCCCTATTCATGTGCTTTGAAATATATTTAACCGCAGCATTTGAGACGA
This sequence comes from Dysphania ambrosioides, assembly GCA_026401315.1. Lineage (NCBI taxonomy): Eukaryota > Viridiplantae > Streptophyta > Magnoliopsida > Caryophyllales > Amaranthaceae > Dysphania > Dysphania ambrosioides. The sequence goes on from CM048666.1 coordinate 21,843,824, forward strand.
AGCAATTGAAGTGTTTTCTACTAGTGACTATTTCCCTCTTCGTTTTATTTCATCGTTGTAAGAAATAGCAACCTGATACTTTCAAGAAGAAATAAAGGAATATTGAGTTACTGACGTCTGTTTTGTCCTTGTGATAAAACTGGGAGAACAAGTGTTTCCTCAGTTCACAGATGATCAGGATTTTAATCTATGCTTTATGTATTTTAAAATGAGAAATTCTTAATTTACACCTGATGTAGGAGCATTTTTGTAATTTTATTTCTATATTTGATATCATAATGTCTATATCCGATATACTTTTTCTATATTTTTATATCTTCTATATTTCTTTGAAATAGGTATGTTGAAATGTGAATTTTGAAGTTATGAATTTGTTATGGCTTTGTAGTAGACTTGTTCAAATGGGAGGGGCCTTGTTAAGGGTCATTCGCTGGCCAGTTATAAAAGGGTCTAATTTTTAATAATGGGCCTAATGGGTCGGTCTCTTAAAGGGTCATGTTTTTAATTGGGTCTTTGATGGGTCAAGTCGGGTCAATAAAGGGACAATAATTTTCAACACTTTTAAATACTATCAGGTAATGAATTATTTTCACTTACTTGCCGATGGTCTACTACAAAAGATTGGAGGTCATACATGTAAGCTATCACCCTTTATAAATAAAAATTATACTCTCTTTGGACGGCTCAGCCCGTCATGTATCTCCTTTGCCCCGGTCGGACTTGCCCCATTTTGCATCTTCTTTGGCCCGATCTATTTTACATGTGGTCTATCCTAGCCCTAGCTCGACCAAATGCACAAGTTTACTTTGTAAGGTTCATGAAGCTTACAAACCTAATGAGATAATTAACATAATGTGAGTTGCTTGATTTTGTATTCGAATTTTAATCTTATAGCAAAGATACTAATGCAGCTAAATGTTCTCGGTAAAAACTTGCTTTCATGGCCTTACTTTGCTTCATGTAGGGGCATCTAATCTTGAGAGTGTTATGTTAACACGTTGCTAGAATTTTTTCTTCTTCTTAATGGAAGATTCTTGCGCAGGGATATTAAGTAATTCCGTCCATCTTGCATAAACTTCATCGCTCTCCCCATAACTAAAAATTGGTATTCTTGTGCTTATCCCTATGGACTATGTTGTAAAGAGTACAAGTTAATAGTATGTTGTTTGAATGAGCACAAACAAGAAGGGTGGTTAAATTGGAAGTGAAATTTAGGGACTTATTTGCGAAAATTAAAACTTGAACATAGAAAGTGAAAGGAACTCAGAGATTTTTTAGAGTGGAAACCTTTGTGCCCATCTCAAAGGAAAACCATGACCCTTCTTCGGGGATTTTGCAACTCTTCACTAAAGGACAAGTCATAATAACTCTATTAGCAACATACACTCTCATCTCTCCACTCATGTTCCAGTAAAACACTACGCTCCTTGGCACTCACTGCCTTCTTCCTCTTTTCTCTCTTCTTTCCCTGGACTTACCTCAAAATCCATACAAAAACACTCAATACCTTCCCCTTGGTATAACTCACTACTAAACTTATCAAGATTACAAATCAAGGTGTTATACAAAGAAGATTACATGTTAATACAAGGCCTTACCATAAGTAAGAGAACGATTAACTTGAAAGTTTATTTCTTAGAGAAATCTTTCAAGTGCGTGATCAATGTATCTCAAAGTTGAGTAAATTCTTTTATACTAGTTTATGGCATTTTTTGCTTGCTATACTAGAGAAGCTCAAGGTAGCCTAGTACATTGTACTCAAGTACCTATTGAAACTTAGTACATTTTACATGTACCATCAACCATGTCAAAAAATTTGCTGCAAAACACTTGTTTCAAAGGCATGCTTGCATAAGAGATTTGCAGTGGAAAGAGTAAAAGCAAGCCTTCACTTTAGGAAGATTATGTTTTACTACAAAAGAAAATTTTAGAAGAGATTTTCTTCCCAAAGATGAAATCATTAGGAAAATTCATTTTAACCAGTGGCTTATATTAGTAAATCAATTTTTTCAATTAAAACACCTAAGTAAATACTAGATAATAACCGATTGCCTTTTTTAATTATTTTTATGCCTTGATTATATAAACTACGTAGACCCACTTCGTACTTACACAAAGCCTAAAGAAAACTCATTCTAAGGCATGCACAAACACTTCCACTCTGAAGCTTCAATGAGAATTCCGACTCAAGAACTCAACACCACTACAACTAAAATTCAACACTACAGCAACTAGAACTTTGACCTCTAAGTTCCAAAGACAACTTGATTTGAGATTTGCTTTGGTTCATAAATTTTGTTATACTTGACATTTTTGTGACTAAGTTTGATTTCTTTTGGGATACCTTTGCTCCTACTCTAAAACTTATCTTTAGGCCTTCACACAACTTAGAGCATCAAATACATCAAACATGTTTGTAATGTCATCACCAAAACATTAAGTGATACAACAATTAGAGGTTCATAGCCTCTTAAAGTATAGATTTGTTATAAGTTTAAGGATAAACTTAGGATCAGTAACCAAAAAGTCTTATAAATTAGATGAAATAAATGTAGCAGATAAGTTGATATAGCTTCAGCCTTGTCGTATCAGATGCCATGTCGGGTTAGTAGCTGATGGGGGATTTAGAAACCTAAGAAGAAAAATAGGCATTGTGACCTCTAAGAGCCTCATCTTGGAATCATTTGTATGTTGGATACTAAATTAGGAATTTTAGCTACTCACTCATAGCCATGCTTTATACTGGATCAAAATAATGGTTAAACCATTTCATATAATAGGATCAATTATGTTGAATTAGAAGAACAATTACCTGGTTCCATTTCACAAATGAAATTTAGGAAAAAGCGGTTAGATCTTCTTAATTGATATGTATTCTGTATCAGTGACCCCTTAAAGTTTTCATTCTAAAATCTCTCTGATAATGAGATAGCAGGGAGAAAACATAATACATATAATCAGGGGACCATAACTTCCTATATATAATAATAAACTTATAACTAATATTATGCCCATTATAGTTTTCAGTTATAAAATAAGTATCTACACATTTAAGGCCCACAAACTAGTAAATAATTAAGCCCAAATCCTTTAATATTAATTATATTACCTTAAAATTAGACAAAAAGGTAGTTTTAATAAATTATAAGGACACATGTATATTTACATATAAGCCCAATGTTGGACTATGATCCAACAATATCCCACTTGGGCTATATGTACAATTGTATAAACATGTATCATTAAAAAATAAACAAATTTGAGCTCAACCATGCTGCCAAAACTATAATGTATTAGAAACCAATCTCATCCATCAATTATATTAGTAGAGACCAAAGCAGCCTTTGTCACATTTATTGTAACTAGACCTATCAATAAACATAATACCGACATAAAAGAATGACATAGATTATGAAGTGGATGTGTAGCATGGAAACATCATGCAATGTGATCTTAACATGCTTGTATCCAACTGGTCTACTTTAATAGTGAGATTAAACTATTACCATAACATAATTAGAGTGTAAAAATTAAACTGTATCATCACTTTATTTCTGCAGAAAACTTTATAACTAAAATATGTCAACACATGCCTAATTAAAGTAAAATAAAATTACAAACTCCCACTAAAACTAAGCATCCTCCATAGAAGAAACAACACCCATATGAGCCACATGCTCAAGAAACTGCTTGGGTGGTAATGCCTTGGTAAGCAGATCTGCATTGATAGAGTTTGTACCAATATGAGTAATTAACAATTCTTTACTCTAAACTCTTTCCTTTGAAACCAAGAATTTGAGAGTCACAAAATTTGACTTTCTTTAACTCTTATAGTTATTAGAATATTGCATAAAGTCACAAAATAATTTAAGTGGTCCTTGAATAAAATCCACTATGCGCAGTCCCATGACAAAATTTCACATCCATATCCCATGATTTGATGCCTCATAACATGCAATGAATTTTGTTTCCATAGTGGAAGATCTCATAATGGATTATTTGACACTCTTCCATGAGACAGCACCTCCAGCTACCATATAAATATAAACAGAAGTAGATTTCATTGTAACAATGCATCTAGCAAAATCAAAGTCAGCATACCCAATGATCTCAATTTTATTTGACATCCTATATTTGCGCATGTATTTTTTCGTTCTCTATAAATATCGTAAGACCCTTTTGACTGCTCTCTAATGTTCTAATCTTGGATTGCTTAGATAGTGTCCCAACATCCTATAATGTATGCTATATCTGAATGAGTGTAGACTTAAGCATACATGAAACTCTCTACTACTAAATCATAAGGAATATTTTTCCATTTCCATTTTCTCAAAATCTTTCGTGGGGCATGCATCAAGATTAAGCTTGTCTCCTTTAGCTGCAGGGGTTTCTCCTGGTTTGCAGTTTTGCATGCCATATCTTTTTAACACATTTTCGATATAACTCTCTATTGATAATCCAAGAACACCCCGAGAACGATCTTGGTGTATTTTAATGCTTAATACAAAAGAGGCGTCACCAAGATTTTTCATCTTAAAATTATTTTATAAAACATTCTTAGTTTCACGCAAAAAGCTTATAGTGTTATCGGCAAGCAATGTATCATCAACATACAAAACCAGAAAAATATATTTCCTCTCATTAAAATTGTGGTAAATGTATTCATCAAGCAAATTCATCTCGAAACCAAATGAGAGAATCAGTTGATAAAACTTCAAATTCCATTATCAATACGCCTGCTTGAGGCCATACATGGATTTCTTGAGTTTACAAACCATCTTCTTTGGGTCACCCATCATAAAGTTTTCAAGTTGCTTCATATAAATTGTCTCATCAATATTACCATTGAGAAACGATGTCTTAGCATCCATCTTATGTAACTCAAGATCAAAATGAGCTACTAAGGCCATTTTAATCCTTAAAGTGTCTTTCGAAGAAACCAGAGAGAAAGTCTCTTTATAATCGATGCCTTCCTTTTGTGTAAAACCTTATACTACTAAATGAGCCTTAAATCTCTCCACATTGCCATTTGAATCTCCTTTTGGTTTTAAATATCCATTTATTATCACTAGGCTTTATACCTTTTGGCAATGACACGAGATCCCAAACATCATTTTCCTTCATGGATTGTATTTCCTCGTTCATGGCATTAAGCCACTATTAAGAATTTACTTTTTCTAAAGCTCAATGAAAGTTCACTAGGTCATCTTCCAATACCATGGATTCAAACTCGTCGTTTGCAACATTTATCCACTCTTAAGAGGCAGAACTTTCATGCTCTTGAAGATATACAATGTAATCATCTAGCAATGCACTTCTTCTCTCCCCTAGTGGATCGAATCTCCTTGATGGCACTACTTCTTGAGGAGTGAGATTTTGTTATCTAGTAGGTTCTACAACATTGTTTTGAATTGCATCATTAATTAGTAATATTTGATGTGGGAATCGATTCAATACCAATGATATCTAGAGGAATAATAATATTCTCTTCTTCAAAAACAATATCCCTAACTATATCTCCCCCTACAAAATTGACATCCTTAAGATATCTAGCATTAATTATCTCAAAAAATGAATAGCTTTTAGATCATAAAACTTAAACCCCCTTGACCTTCAGAGTATCCAACAAAGTAACCACTTACTATTTTGGATTCAAATTTTCTTTTATTTGGCCTACTAGGCCGTGCCTCAGCTGGACAACCCCAAACATGAAAATGATTTAGACTTGGCTTTTTTCCAGTCTAAAGTTCATATGGGGTCTTATTATTAGTTGATTTTATTGGTACTTTATTAAGAATATGAGTTGCAGTCTTAAGTGCTTCTCCCCAGAGTGACTCTGGTAAGGTAGAATGACTAATCATACTCCATACCATTTCCTTAAGAGTCCTATTTCGTCTCTTAGCAACATCGTTCATAGTTGGAGTACCAGGCATAGTGTACTCAAGAATGATACCACATTGTTCCAAGAATTTAGAAAAAGGCGGGGCGTTGTTCTCCTGAACCATCATAACGACCATAGTATTCACCCCTAAGATAAGATCTAACAACTTTAATCCTTTTGTTAAGTTGATTTTCATCTTAAGACTTACAATTTTTTAACACATCCAGTGATTGCGTCTTTTCATGAATGAGATATATGTAGCCATATCTGGAATAATCGTAGATGAGCGTGATAAAATATAGTTGCACATTCCAAGAAGGACATGGAAATGGATAACAAATATCTATATGAATAAGTTTAAAGACTTCCAAGGATCTGTTGGCTTCATATCTCCTTTTATTGGTTTATTTTCCCTTAATACATTCAACACAAACATCCATGTCTGTGAAAACTAAAGGTCCTAAAATTTACTCAAACACAAGTCTTTCTATTCTCTTTTTAGAGATATGATCTAATCTCTTGTGCCACAATGTTGCTCAATTTTCATCACTTGCCTTTCTTTTAGTTCCTCGTGAAGATAATTGCATGGATTCATTACATACGGCAATATAATCAATTGTATATATATATTATCATTAAAATAAAGAACCAAAACCAACCAATTTTGAATCATGAAATAAACTAAAAATTCCATTTCCAAATGAATAAGAAAAACCAACTTTTTCCAAAATAGAAACTGAAATCAAATTACGCCGAAAAGACGGTTTAATAAATGTTTCGTCAAGATCCAAATAAAATCCAATCTTTAACTATAATCTAAATTTTCTAATTGTTTTTACTTCAATCGTCTTGTTGTTTCCCACATAGATGTATTTTTCATCATCATTTGGTTATGATGAGAGCACCAGAATCTATCCACTATGTGTGTCTAGCCCAAAATAAAATACACCTCAAAATAAACCAAATTAAGAAGCATACCTTTCTTAGCACACCAAGTGTGATAATTGTTGCATTGCTTCTTTTTATGATTAGGATTTCCCTTATCTTCAATATTGGTTGAATTATCCTTTTGTTGCTTTTTTTGAGGTTCCTTATCTACAAATTCTATTTTCTTTGGCCTTTTCCTTTTAGATTTTGAAGTAAAGGCAAGATGAGCACTTTCAGTCTTTTTTGGCTTTAACCTTTCCTCCTCCTATACACAATATGAGATGAGCTCATTCAGAGACCAAGTCTCTTTCTAACAGTTTTAGCTCACCTTAAAATGGTTAAAATTAGAGGAAGAGATATCAAAACAAATACAATATTAAGTCCTCAAAGATATCAAGTATTAATGTTTTGAGTTTGGAAGTTAGATGAGACTTTTTCATTATGTACTCTCTGATGTTACCATTACCTTTATACCTCAATGAAATAAAGGTTTTCAAAATTGTACCAATTTTAGCCTTTTCTTTTTTGACAAACATTTTTTCAATATCCGCAAGGAAAACTTTAGTTGTTGTTATGTCATAAGACATTGTACCCCTAAATCGCTCAGGAATGGTCTTTTTTATAGTCATCACGCACATGCGATTTGACCTCTCCCACCTTTTAATACTCTTTTGATTAGAGGTACTCGATTCAGTAAATGGGTTAGGAGAGTCAACCCTTAATGCAAGGTCGAGATCCATAACTCCTAGAACTATTGAAGATTTTCTTTCCATTCTTTAAAGTTTGAGCCATTCAACATATGAATTGAATTGATGTTGGAAGTGATATTAGTAGGGTTGGACGTAGCTAGCAGAGAATAAGAAAAATAAATATAATAAGCTCACAAACTTTAAATATCAACAATAATAAGTTTAATTTAGTAACATCCCATTACAATATATCAGTTTTCCGTTAATATTCCGTATTTGGATGAAAATACTAATTTCTTAGTGATATGTTGGTGCAGTAATCAAACATTGATACTAAATGACATGTCGAGAATAAAACCTTCCTTTGGGTCGATTAAATAATCACATGTAAACTATAAAATCGTCACATGTTCATCACCACAAACATAGGATATTCTTAGAGACCTTTTTTTGAGCCAATCAATAATAATATAATTTGCATGAATAATACTTTGGTGACTTATTATACTAATTAATTTATTTTCAAAATATAAAAAAAACTATACTATAATTAGACAAAAAATTATCGATGACTTCATTTACCATAGATGGCAAGATTACTAGAATACTATATATATAAAAACATAATAAAAAAAAAAGCAGCATTAACGAGACAAAAAATTAAAAATAAAAATAAAATAAAAAAGAAACTAAAGTCCACGCAAGGCCAATAACTGAATTCATAAATGACAAAGTAATTACAATTGCTAACAAACCAAAGAAGCAACGGATCATGAATCATGATAATCATGATTCCTTGATTCCTTGATATAAGGAAAAATGAAGACCGTTAAACTTTTCATGAATCATGATACCCCTTGATTCCTTGATTATCAAGTAAAGCCGAAGAAATAATCAAATTAAAAAAAAAATATTAAACAACCCTATGCCATTATCACCAACGGCAACCGAAACATTTAGAAAGAGGTCAAACGCAGTCATACCGGAAATTCGAAATAATGTAAACATAAAATTATAAACAAAATCTAATACCGAAATACCCATGAAAAGGGTAAAAATTATACCAAAAATCCATCATAGAAGACTCTTGATACCACTTGAAGGAGCAAAATAATGGTGAAAATCATTTCATATAACAGGATCTATTATGTTGAATTAGAAGAATAATTACCTATTGCACAAGTTAAATTTCGGAGAGAGCAGTTAGATTTTCCTGATTTATATGTAATCTGTATGAGTGACCCCTTAAAATTTTCACTCTAAAATCTCTCTGATAATGGAATAGAAGGAAGAAAACATAATTCATATAATCAGGGAACCATAACTTCCTATGTATAATAATAATTTATAACTATTATTCTACCCATTATAGAATACAGTTATAAAATAAGTATTTACATATTTAAGGCCTATAACCTAGTAATACATTAATCCCAATATTAAATAGATCACCTTAAAATTGGGCATAAAGACAATTTTAAAATTTTTTAAGGATACATGTATATTTACATATAAGCCTAATGTTGGACTATGATCCAACTTCATTTGTACGTCGTTAATTAGGAATTTCAGCTGCTGACTTACAGCCATGCCTTATACAATTTCAGAAGAGTTGGAATTATGGGGTGGAAATTAGTACACAGACTACACACTTTAATCTTGTTGGCCTTTTTATACCTTGTAAGCATGTTGTGTTGTGCTGATATGTCGGTTTCTGTTTTTAGAGAATTGATTGTAGAATTTTTAGCATTCTTTCATTTCATTAATTTGTAGTCATGTCTTGCTTTCTGCAATATCATTATTACTTCTGTTATTTTACTTGATGTTTTCGTGATGACAATTCAAATATATTTGATTCTTATTTGTCTCAAGTACAGTGTAGGTTAAATAAATAAGTTTCGGAGTAGAAGCAATGGTGTTTCTAAGGTTCAAAAAGTATAGTGTATATTTTAAGACGTTAAAAAAGGCTTTATAGTGGTCCAAAAAAATTCAAATAACTTAAATATTAGATGTAAACAAAATATTTTAATATAACTCCCTAAAAATAAGAAACACAAAATATTCAATTATACTATGCTTAGTATATTTTATTTTCAGTTATATTATACTCAAATCATAAATGTCAAAAACTCTAAGTGGGCCTAATATAGTGTATCCCAATATATAAAGTCGATTATTTAGTTTATTTGGATCCAGACATACTCAAACCAATTCAATGCGAAATCCAATTTCTTTAAAAAAAATTCCAATTCAAGCCAAACCAAATTTTAAAAAAAAATCCAAACCGAATTGTTCATTCAATTTCGATTTAGATTGGATTTTGATTTTTATCTGAATAAATTTCACCCTTACACCGTTGATGAAGAGTGTGGTGAAACTCCCACCAAATTTATGTGAGAAATAATAAATATATATCTAATATATGTTTCAAAACAAATATCATGATTTCTTAAAAGGATAAAAAAAAATATGTTGTAGAAGCAAAAGCAAACGAATGGATCCCATGTAGATTCGTTTAAAATATGTAGGTTCAAAAAATAAATAAAACTAGCATATGCCCGTGCAATAACAGGTTTCAAATTTGGTAAATGAAACTAAAGAAGTTAGATTATTAATGTAGAATGTAGACTGGATTAAAAACATAACAAATCTTTAATTTGATGAATTAAAGTTGTTCATATCTTGCTTAAGGTAATATCTTCCTTCCATTTGTTCAGTAACTCTTATTTCTTCATTCTCTTTTGTGGAAGAATGTAGTATGAATGTAGACGAATTCAAAGGTGCTTTGTACTTCTTCTTCTATGTAGATGTCTCCATATTCCTAGTAATGAAATAAAATTTTGTTAATTTTGTATTTATCTTTTTAAAAGGATCACCAATTTAAAAAGATTGCAACACGCAAAACTCTCAGGCACCGCACACACGCAAAAGCAAGAAGTACCACACAAGCACACACGATTTTTTTTAAGAAAATCAATATACACATATAGGGTCTACAAACTAGCAATGAGATATCAAGATTTTCCGTTTTCAGAAGATTTATAGTTTGATAAGTTCAAAAGTATGACTTAAATAACCAAAGAAGGGTGATATTTAACATTGCCAACATCATGGCTTTAATAGTGTTTATCCATCTAATAGCTTCAATATAAATGTTACGGTTAAATACTATTCAAAGCACTTAATTGTTTTAAATATAGTTTAATATCAAGTATTGTGGTTATTTAAAAAACCGCAACACCTATAATCATAAGTGTTGCGGTTATTTAAAAAACCACAGCACTTCTTACAAGTGTTGCAGCTTTTTAAATAACCGCAACACTTACAAGTGTTATATTTTCATATACAAACTATACACATCAGTACCACAAGTCGAAAACACCAGCTAGCACCTTCTCTCATCTTCTCTATTGCTTCGAAGCACCCATAAACCCTACTAAAGAATCCCCTGCGAAATTCCTTTTACCCATCTACCCTAACTTTGAATCTCATATTCCCTATCCCTCACGTTTCCTTCCCTAAAAACCCTAACTTCAATTCCATGCCCTATCCTCCCTCCCACTCGTGACGTCCTCCTCCATTATTATGGATTTTTTGGGAAGCTTTCTTGTTTTCATGGCCCTCTCTCTAGCCTATTGATTCAAAGAAGCATACATCACAAACTTCTACATTTTGGAGGTTTGTATATATTTTTTTGCTCAGTTTCTTTCACAAACTTTCTAGGGTGTGTTGGTTTCGTATGCATATTCACGAATTTTCTAGGGTTATTGTTGGTTTTGTATGCATATTTTGCTTAGTTTCGTATGCATATTGTATGTTTTGTTGGTTTTGTATGCCCATTAAATGTTACATGATTTCAGTACTCCTAAAATTGATAAAAAGTGGTGTTTAGAGCCATGTGCATTGTATGTATGGAATTTGGGTTACGCACACCTCTATATTAAGACAAAGAGACTAAGTGTATAGAATTTAAGAGGAGATTCATACGACAAGGATTTAATTTTGACTTGTGCAATATAGACCAATTGTTAAGATAACATAAATCAATGAAATAGGTAATCGTGGTGATATATGAATCATACACTTTTCATATATATAAATTTCAGACTAGTGTTATGACCAAGTTTATATAAAATGCATATATATTGTTTTATCTTTGAAAACAATAGTAAATCATTAATAATCCAAATATACTCTAGTTGAAATACGAAAATTTAGACGAGCATCATAACCAAATTTGCGTAAAAAGTTTTAACTAGTGTATATATTTATAGGTGAATGTAAGCTTCTGTTAAAATAGTACAATAGTAAATATTTACTAGTTCAAAAGTTGGTATACTTTGATTCTTTGAATAAAGTATTGGTTTGCCTAAGTATTGGTTTGTAATAGGATATAATTAAGTCAGTAATAGAGTACTAATAGGAGCACTATAATGGAATTATTCAGTAAAAGAGATAATTAAGTGATGTTTTTGAATTTACAACCTCACATAACCACGTTAAATGACTTAAATTAATTTTTTAATACACATGTCATTACGGTATTTTAATACTTAGTTTTGAAATTTACAGATCGAATTTAGGACAATTTGATCATTAGTTTGTCGAGCTTCGAAGTGCATCTTGAAGGCATTTGGATTGGCTTCTAATTCAAGGTGCTTTTCGTGTTTCCATTTGTTCTCTTAAATTTATCTAAAGCATAAATATCTATACAAGTAGTTAGATTTAGACAAAAATATGAATCAAAGTATTTTGTTTGTTGGACTATGGTTGATAATGGAAATATTATTTTAAGTTGATATAATGTTGAAAATAGGTTTGATGCAATGATAGGATATGTTGGGATAGTCCCATTATAGATGTGCTAGTTGCTATGATATTTGATGTACTAGTCCCATTTTTTAGTGAAAATTAGTTTACGTATCATCATTAGATGTACTAATTGCTATGATATTTTATTTTTTTTAGTGAAAAGTGTTAAATATGGCATTGAAATGGTTTACTTAATACATAAATAAGGTTTCCTATGATAATTACGTTGCATTGAACTACCTACTCAAGTTTTTTTTGTTTATTTCTTGGAATTAACCCTTAAAAATTGAATTTCATAAATTAAATGGTGTTAGAGGCATTTTTTGGAGAAAATAAATGGAAAAATCCTCTTTTGGGAAATTTGTGCATAGATCTCAAAAATACACAATTTACACATATTACAAGCCCCATTCGGAGTCCCGTAGCCAATTTTATGACTTGTCAAAGCTTTTCTTAATATCTCAAATAAGACGCCACCGAGGACACCAAGGGGCAACATGGTTGTGTAGTGCCGTCAAAAATAGGGGGTTTCAAAAAAAATTATGCCGTTCGGACTCTCCAGCTAAGAGATATGCCTCTCTAAATTTTTTGAAACCTCACAATGCACCCAAAATCTATGAAGAATTGATTGGTTTTTTTTTAGTGTAAAATCTCGTAGATCGAGATTTTGAATGCCAAAATAATTGGTCATATATGAATATTGGATTTATATGCTTCACAGTTGATCATTTCTTAACTTTTCTCATCTTTTAGGACTCATTATTTGAAGACTCCACCTTGATGAATACATCTTGTTACTTTGATATTTATGTATATGTATATGTTTAATATAAGTATGGATGATGGAAGTCAAAATGGAATTACAAATCCTATAATAAACTCATGTAACTTGCCTCATACCATGCAATATATTCATGCAATTTATACATTGAAGTTGATATGTTTCTAATACTTGTGTTCGTATTCCTATGCTCATGTTGCCTTATACGTTCCTATACTAATGCTTATGTTTCAATCAGTTACTAACGGCTCATCTGATAAATTGTTGTAAGTGGATAATGATAAATGTCTTTCAACTAAAGCAAATTCAAATAGGTTCCTTAAAATAAGGAATTTGTTACTTCATGGACTTCAAGTATTTGAATTAAATTCAAACTCTATCAAGATAAGGATGAACAATATTCAAAGTGGTCTTCCTAAGCTTAAGGAGTTGAATTGAAGATATGCTGGGTTAAACAACCTTGTTGGACGTGCTCTTATAAAAGAAAATCAGTCAACAACTGAAATGCGAGCTATCCGAAGAATCTGTTACATTTCAAGCCCTTGAAGCGGTCAGTCAAGACTCTGAAGCAACGGCATTTTGAATAGAGTTGTTATGAAGCCTATCCGTTGCACTTGTGTCTCTATAAATAGATTGAAGCTGAAGCATTGAAAGAACAAGCATTCCAACGAAATACATTCAAGCTACAGCAAAATTACTTTCCTCTCTAGTGCTTACTCTTTATTGTAATTTAGAATTGAGAGAAAAGATTACAAAGTATATCTTGTGAGTGAAAAAGAAATATCAAAAGAGAGATATACCTTGAGTAAAGTTTATAATACTCAAAGGTTCAGAAAAAGAAAGGAGATTTTTATTTCTAGGAATTGAGACGCTAGAGTGTAGCTAGGAAAAGCTACGGTATAGAAGATTGGGTGATAATCTTCGAAGGTGGCTTTAGGTCTCTAAAGGAGGAAAAAAAAGATCATTAAATCCTAAGGGTAGGAAACCCTAGGCGGAGACGTAGGCACATTGCCGAACTTCGTAACAAATACTTGTCCCCTTTATATTTGCATTTACATATTCGTTTGCTTTACTTAATTCTTTTATCTCGTGATAACCTATTCTGCTCAAAAGCTTGAAACATACTTCAAGACCTTGAAACCTGTTTTAATTATTTTCCGCATCTCAAAACCCGTTTCAAAGCCTTGAAAGCCTAACTCGAAAAACGACCATACTCTATTCACCCCCCCCCCCCCTCTCTAGAGTATATTGATCCTATCCTATCTCCTATTGATTCTTCAAATGGTATCAGAGCTATACTCACTAAAAAGGATTTAAACATCTGTGAGGCATCATGAATCAAATAGGTGATGGTGGTTTTGCTCAAGGACGTTCCTCAAATCGTCCTCCATTATTTTGTGGGAATAACTTTGCCCATTGGCGCTCCCTAATGCAAATGTTTCTCATAGATCAAGATATTGAATTATGGGACATCATAAAGAAAGGTCCTAAGGTGCCCATGAAGAACGATGAAAGTGGCGTTCCAATCCCTAAAGAAGATGGCGACTTCACTCAAACCGATTTGGAGAGTATTGCAAAGAATTATCGTGCTATGAACTTGCTCTATTGTGGATTGGATGCTAATGAGTTCAATAGAGTCTCCTCTTGCAGAAGTGCTAAGGAAATATGGGACAAGCTAGTGGTTACTTACGAAGGAACTAGCCAAGTGAAGGAAACAAAGATAAGTATCTATCTCCGGCAATATGAATTGTTCAAAATGACTAATAATGAAAATGTGAAGGAGATGTTCACAAGATTCACCCAAATAGTGAACAATCTGGATTCTCTTGGCAAATAATTCACGAATGAAGAAAAAGTTCGAAAGATCCTTCGTTGTCTTCCCAAATCAAAGTGGGGTCCTAAAGTGACGGCAATAGAAGAAGCTCAAGACTTGCAAACATTGCCCTTGGACGATCTTCTTGGAAAACTTATCACCCACGAAATGTCCCTAAATGAAGAAGATGGAGAACCAGCTTCATCAACTAAGAATCTAGCACTTAAAGTTAAGAAGGAAGAAGTCTCCAATGAAGATGGCGAAAGTGATGATGATGAGGATGATGAAGATCCTTTTGCGCTTATTGCTCGAAGTCTAGCGAAGATTTTAAAAATGAAGAAGCAATTTCCAAGAGGAAGAGACAACTATCGTCCTAATAAGTATAAAGGTAAGTCATCTAACTCAATGAATAAAGTTAATACACTAACTTGTTATGAGTGTGGAGAAACAGACCATCTTGTTAAAGAATGCCCTCAACGAAAGAAAAAGGCATATCCTAAGAGGGATTTCAAAAAGAAGGCTATGGTAGCCTCATGGAGTGATTCGGAATCGAGTGACGAAGAAGAAGAGCATGCAAATCTATGCTTGATGGCAAATCACGAAGAAAGCGAAAAGGGAGAGAATCTTGAGGTAATTGTGAAGAATTTAATGTCAAGCCCTACAAATGTTCTATCCAAATTTTTGCAAAGCATGATAATGAATGAAGAAAGTTTGATTCTTGAATCAAAAATTCTCAAAGAAAGGCTTAACAAACAGGTAAGTGTTTCGAAAAGTCTCTCAAAGGAATTATGTGATCTCAAAGCTACCCAGTCAGCCTTTGAAAGCAAGGTCAAGGCCGTGGAATCATCTCTTGAAACGCAGGTCAAGGCCTTGAAAACTGAAAACACCGTTTTAAAACGAAAGCTTGCCTCTTTAAGTTATTGCAATGATAACTTAGAGAAGGAGAAGAAGCTTCTGGCTGGGAAGTGTAGAGAACAACATAATGCCTTGATTAAATTTACTCATTCGGAAGCAACCCTAAACAAGTTGTTAGGAGTACACCAAGCCTCCTTAAACAAAAGTGGTCTAGGTTTTAATAAAAATTTTCCAAAAAAAAAATTTGACCACTTTTGTCAAAGCAAAGGATACTTGGAGTACACCTACTTGTTTCTATTGTTGCAAAAAGGGTCATACCAAACTAACATGTCCTTTTAGAAGGAATGACCCTCATATTATTAAGAACTCTTTTCCTATGTATTTTCGAGACCAAGTGAAGCAAATATGGGTTCAAAAAGGGACTAGACCTCCTAATATGGTCCATCCCGAGTATGAAACCAAATTTGTAAAATGGTCTAGAAAGGTTTGATGTCTTTCTATTTTGTAGGAAACCACCAAGAGTAAAGATCATAAGTGGATTCTAGATAGCGGTTGCTCTCGGCATATGAGTGGAAGATCTTTGTTATTTTCAATAATCAAAGAGCAATCTTCCGGAACAATAACTCTTGGTGATAAAGGAAAATGCAGAATTATTGGCATTGGAAAAGTTGGTGAAACCGAATCAAACTCTATAGATGATGTTTATCTTGTCGAAGGTCTAAAATACAACTTGCTTAGCATCTCTCAATTATGTGATAAAGGTAATAAAGTTATTTTTGACAAGGATAAATGTGAAGTTCAAAGTGTAGAAAATGGAAAAGTAATCCTTACAGCCCCTCGGTGCAATAATGTCTATGTTTTTCATACTAACAAAGTTTCTAGTGAAAGCTTGAAGTGTTTCAAAGCCACGACAGGTGACTCAAGACTTTGGCATAGGCGTCTAGGCCATATTAACATACATACTATGATGAAGCTTTCATCAAAAGAATTAGTACGTGGCCTCCCTAGAATGGATTTCAAAGATTTTGAAATATGCAAAGCTTGCGCTAGAGGTAAACAAAACAAAAGTTCATTTAAAGCTAAAAAGGTTGTAAGTACCTCTCGACCCATTGAACTTCTTCATATTGATTTATGCGGTCCTATGCGTGTCAAATCTCCCAAGGGAAAACAGTACATCCTTGTGGTAGTTGATGATTTTTCAAGATTTACTTGGGTTTCATTTTTAAGAGAAAAATCTGAAGCTTTACAAGAGTTTTCGAAAATTTGCAAAGAGTTACAAACTATGAAAAACCTACCTATTGTTGCCGTAAGAAGTGACCATGGTAGAGAATTTGATCAACTTAACTTTGACAAATTTTGTGCAAAATATGGTATTTCACATAATTTTTCGGCTCCTAGAACACCTCAACAAAATGGAGTTGTGGAACGTAAGAACCGAACTCTTGAGGACATGTCTAGGACTATGCTTTTAGAAAATAGTTTACCAAAGTATTTTTGGGCTGAAGCTGTTAATACAGCTAATTACATTTTAAACCGTTGTCTAATAAGACCTATTTTGAAGAAAACTCCTTATGAACTTTTCAAAGGTAAAAAACCTAACATTTCTTATTTTAAACCCTTCGGATGTACATGCTTTGTTCATAATAATGGAAAAGATAACCTAGGGAAATTTGATGCTCGTAGTGATGAAGCAATTTTATTAGGATACTCTTTAAATTCGAAAGCTTATAGAGTGTTTAATAAGCGTACAAAAATTGTTGAAGAAAGTATTCATGTGATCTTTGATGAAACCGAGAATGGTATTTTGAGTGACATTTTTACAGGTCTAAAGTTAAATAAACATGAAGGTTTTTCATCTGATGAAGATGAAAGCTTATCTGATGAAGAAAGGCCAGTACCTGCTCGTAACATGCAAGATCCCATAAGAAATGCAGATGAAATAGATCAAGACCATGATGCGTTGGCTCAAAAGCCTGACGAGTCATCTCAAAGTCTTAAAACTCCACTTCAAGAATCAATGCAATCAATGGAAATCGTTTCAAGACCCTCAGAACTATCTCCAGGTCTTGAAGGAGTACTTCAACAGCCAGATTCTACTCCCTTGATGATGAGACGAAAATTTAAGCACTCCTCTTCTCACCCAATTGACAATATCATCTCCGATCCAAAGTCTGGTATACAAACTCGTTCTAGTGCTAAAAATCTTTGTGCATTTCACGCTTTTGTGTCTCTTGTAGAACCAAAGAACATTAATGAAGCTCTTCAAGAACCGGATTGGATCATTGCAATGCAAAGTGAGCTCAATGAATTTGAAAGGAATAAAGTTTGGACACTCATTCCACGTCCTAAAAATCATTCAATCATTGGAACAAGATGGGTGTTCAGAAATAAGCTTGATGAAAATGGAAAGATAGTACGGAATAAAGCACGCCTTGTTGCCCAAGGATACAATCAAGAAGAAGGCATTGATTATGAAGAAACATTCGCTCCTGTAGCAAGAATGGAGGCTATACGTATGCTACTTGCTTTTGCCTCATTCATGCGCATTAAACTATTTCAAATGGATGTAAAATGTGCATTTCTAAATGGTTACTTACAAGAAGAGGTATATGTTGCTCAACCTCCCGGTTTTGAAAACGAACAATTTCCAAATCATGTTTTCAAACTTGACAAAGCACTTTATGGTCTAAAACAAGCTCCAAGAGCTTGGTATGAACGTTTGTCAAAATATCTTTTGGAAAACAATTTTAAACGAGGTTTAATTGATAAAACTCTTTTTGTAAAAACCAAAGGTAAAGATATTTTAATTGTTCAAGTTTATGTAGATGACATACTATTCGGTGCTACTAATGACTTGTTATGTAAGGAATTCTCTGAGATTATGTGTAGGGAATTCGAAATGAGCTTAATGGGAGAATTAAATTTCTTTCTCGGTCTACAAGTCAAACAAGAAAAAGGAGGCATCTTTGTTAATCAAGGAAAATATACAAGAGATCTCCTTAAAAAGTACAATATGACTCAATCAAAAGAAGCAAAAACTCCTATGAGCTCCACCTTATTACTAGATCAATACGAAAGTGGTAAGTCCGTTAATCAAAAGGAATATCGAGGTATGATTGGCTCTCTTCTCTATCTTACCGCAAGTAGACCCGATATTATGTTTAGTGTGTGTATGTGTGCCCGATTTCAAGCTAACCCCAAGGAATCTCATCTAAGTGCCGTAAAAAGGATACTAAGATATCTCAATGGGACTAAGGACTTTGGTCTTTGGTACCCTAGAGATAGTAACTTTGAACTTGTTGGATATTCGGATGCTGATTTTGCAGGTTATAAAGTGGATAGAAAGAGTACTTCCGGATGTTGCCAATTTCTAGGATCATCTCTTATTAGTTGGCACTCGAAGAAGCAAAATTCCGTAGCCCTATCCACAGCCGAAGCCGAATATATTGCGGCAGGTTCTTGTTGTGCTCAACTCATTTGGATATCTTAATAGCTTCGAGACCTTGGACTTGATTTCAAAGGCATTCCTATTAAATGTGATAATACTAGTGCCATTTCAATTACAAAAAATCCGGTGCAACACTCACGAACCAAGCACATCGATGTTAGACATCATTTTATTCGTGATCATGTTGAAAAAGGTGACGTAAATATATCCTTTGTTTCTACTGAATTTCAACTTGCCGATATTTTTACTAAGCCCTTGAGTGAGGACCGATTTAATTTCATTCGGTTCGAGCTTGGTATGCTAAATAAAGAGGCATCTATTTAGGGGAAGCTAAGGTACGTTTTCTTTACAATTTGTTCTTATGCATATATACTACTGCATTATATGGTGTATGTGATTTAATTATGCTGCATTACAATATATTTTTTTATTGTTGTTTGTTTCGTTTAAATCAAGATGTTTACTTAGACATTTCTTGCCTAAACGTTATTTCAGAAAATGGATCATTAGGTGTGATGATTATCTCTTTAGATAATTATATCACCTGTTTTATGCTTATACGTGTTTACTTCAAATACCTTGTGTGCCTGTACGTATTTTATTGCTGCAAGGATTCCTCATGATTATCCTTCTGACTCCTCTCCTTAATTGACGTGCTTCTCCCCTTCCCAATACCCTGAACCGTCACTTCATACCCCTTCCAGCTCCTTCCTCTCTTCAACCGTCACTTCCCTCTACTTAAATACTCCTCTGCTTCTCTTTTCACTTCACCTCTGAACCCCGATATTTTATTCACTCTCTCACCCAGAAACTTCCCTTTTCAATGGCTCCCAAACGCAAAACTATTGCTCCCAAAAAGCTAGCACCCAAAAGAAGAATCCTTCCTTCTCGATCATCCAAAATTTCCGTTCGCTCTATTGAGTATTCGGTGCCCTCTACCTCACCCACTCCTCCTTCATCTCCTCTACTGGAACAATCTCAGGTCAGCCCCAACAAATCTCCAGAACATGTGAATCCATCTCTCTCCGAGGCAGACATTCGGTCTTCTCCTCCTCCTCCACCTCCTGTCGAAGAACCCCCAGTTCTTGATGAACCCCCAGTTCCTGAAGAACCTCCAATTGCTGCTGAACCCATTGTCCCTTCCCCTCCCAGGCTTGAGGTATCTGCTTTTATTCAAACCCCTTTTGGTTCTTATCCTCAATCGTGGTTTAGAACATGTCAGTTAGCTGGTGTTTGGCAAGATGGTTTTAGGAATAGGCGTGTCTGTGTTAGTGAATTAGTTGACCCTGCCCTTTTACGATCCTCTAAATTGGGTGGTGTTGGTTTATTTTTGGAGACCTCTTTAGCCAGAATGCTTAATGTTGGTGATAGGTTCTACCCTCGTCTTACCCGTTTATTTTACCTAAATATGCAATCTAAACGTGAACAAGGTGTCCTAACCTTGAACACGATTGTCAAGGGTATTCCCGTCTCCTTAAACCCTGAAGTCCTTTCCAAGATCTTGAAAGTTCCCAATGAGGACTGGTCCAATTCTCAGCCTGAGTATTTCGAGTGTGTCTCTCAGGCTAAGCAGACCCTATTTATTCCAAATCCCCCTCAGTCAAAGAAGTTGACCCACAATGTGTTACAGGTCGAAGCCAAAGTTATTTATGCTTTATTGGTTAGGTGTGTCGTCCCCAAGGCCAATTCTCGTGAGCTTATAACTGACCAGTGTCTAGCCTTGCTGTTCTTAGTTTTAAATGGTTTTGATGTCAACCTCCCTGTCACCATCCTCTCTCACATGAATCATGCCATATCCTCCACTCGTGCAAACCCCCTACCGTATGCAAACCTGCTTCCCTTGATCTTTGCTTATTTTAAAGTCCCGGTGCACGATGAAGAATTTGAGAGCTGTGCACAGTCCCGCATGACCCTTGACTCCTTCAATAGAATTGGAATATGTGCTTCAAAAGATGGGTCATGGAAGCTTCGTGAGGACTTGGCCCCTGATACATTGGCTACCCTGCCTCCGGTGAAAGGTGTATCCCGTCTTAGAGGCGCCTCTCTTGTGGATCTTTCCTCCAGGCTCGAGGGTATTGAATTCGAAGTGGACTGTGTCAGACATGACTTAACAGACTTCCGTGCAAGGATGGATGATAGATTTGATGCTTTGTTTGCTGCAATTCAGTCTTCGAAGCCAACAAAGAAGAAATGATGCTTGTTTAATGCTTATTCTCCTTAATTACTATGTTATCCTGTTGAACCTTTTTATTTCCTATGGTTTGTAATAACTAAATTCTGTTTTCAATTTTGATCTCTGTCTCTATTTCTGTTTTTCAACTCTTTTTCATTGCTCTATTTATATTTTTTTCAAATTGATCCAACATTACTACTCACCCTTTCTGAAAGTCAAAAAGGGGGAGAAAATTGTTATGCATATGTTTATTTGTTGCTTATGCTATGCGTAAATGGTTAGATTATATATGCTTAAGATCATACATATTATATGCTTAGATCATAATGCTTAAGATCATACATGTTATATGCTTAGATCATAAAAATTATTACGCATATGTTTTGATATGTTTTGACTTCCATCAAGGGGGAGATTGAAGACTCCACCTTGATGAATACATCTTGTTACTTTGATATTTATGTATATGTATATGTTTAATATAAGTATGGATGATGGAAGTCAAAATGGAATTACAAATCCTATAATAAACTCATGTAACTTGCCTCATACCATGCAATATATTCATGCAATTTATACATTGAAGTTGATATGTGTCTAATACTTGTGGTCGTATTCCTATGCTCATGTTGCCTTATACGTTCCTATACTAATGCTTATGTTTCAATCAGTTACTAACGGCTCATCTGATAAATTGTTGTAAGTGGATAATGATAAATGTCTTTCAGCTAAAGCAAATTCAAATAGGTTCCTTAAAATAAGGAATTTGTTACTTCATGGACTTTAAGTATTTGAATTAAATTCAAACTCTATCAAGATAAGGATGAACAATATTCAAAGTGGTCTTCCTAAGCTTAAGGAGTTGAATTGAAGATATGCTGGGTTAAACAACCTTGTTGGACGTGCTCTCATAAAAGAAAATCAGTCAACAACTGAAATGCGAGCTATCCGAAGAATCTGTTACATTTCAAGCCCTTGAAGCGGTCAGTCAAGACTCTGAAGCAACGGCATTTTGAATAGAGTTGTTATGAAGCCTATCCGTTGCACTTGTGTCTCTATAAATAGATTGAAGCTGAAGCATTGAAAGAACAAGCATTCCAACGAAATACATTCAAGCTACAGCAAAATTACTTTCCTCTCTAGTGCTTACTCTTTATTGTAATTTAGAATTGAGAGAAAAGATTACAAAGTATATCTTGTGAGTGAAAAAGAAATATCAAAAGAGAGATATACCTTGAGTAAAGTTTATAATACTCAAAGGTTCAGAAAAAGAAAGGAGATTTTTATTTCTAGGAATTGAGACGCTAGAGTGTAGCTAGGAAAAGCTACGGTATAGAAGATTGGGTGATAATCTTCGAAGGTGGCTTTAGGTCTCTAAAGGAGGAAATAAAGATCATTAAATCCTAAGGGTAGGAAACCCTAGGCGGAGACGTAGGCACATTGCCGAACTTTGTAACAAATACTTGTCCCCTTTATATTTGCATTTACATATTCGTTTGCTTTACTTAATTCTTTTATCTCGTGATAACCTATTCTGCTCAAAAGCTTGAAACATACTTCAAGACCTTGAAACCTGTTTTAATTATTTTCCGCATCTCAAAACCCATTTCAAAGCCTTGAAAGCCTAACTCGAAAAACGACCATACTCTATTAGTTATTAATAATATACTGTAATATGTAATTAGCACATAAAATGACCTATTAAATATTTTTTTATCTGAAACCATTAATTGTTACGGTTTTTCCAAAAAATCGCAACAATTGATGGTTCCAGATAAAAAAAATTGAAAAAAAATATTACACAAGTGCTACGATTTTTTCTAGAAAACCGCAACATTCAGACTATTAAATGTTGCGGTTTTCTAGAAAAAAAACCGTAGCACTTATGTGTTTTATTGCTGCGTCAAAAAACTATAGCATTTGCATATATCCCAAGTGTTTCGTCTATTTGCGCTTCTACTCAATAACCGCAATATTTAAGCGTAGAAAACCGCAATATTTAAACATTTATCTACTAGTGGCCTCTAGTTGAAAGATATCTTAGATTGTTAAAAAGTTTCTAAGATGATAAAAATTTATATTGGAGGTAGTATACAGCTACTTCAAACAGAAGAAACTGTTTTCTTTCTTCGCACATGTAGAATCATTTTCAATACAGTACATATTCAAGGACGCTATACAAATGTAGTGGATACACATTAACTTAAAATTTGTAAAATAAAAGGGATTTGTTAAGAAGCATAACCAAAGTAGAGCTTTACCTACCATAATTTCAAACACACAACACACAAGGATGATGAGAATGGTAGTCATGGGACTTCCACTAATATTTCCTTCTATTTTTGTTCTCCTTAATGGTATCCTTTAAGAAGCAATAGTTCTCTTCAAGTCACTATATTTTAGTATCTCCAAAGTTAATTTACAAACCTTGGAGCCAGAAAAGCTAAACTAAACTTAGACAAATCAACAGTTGTATAGATCAATGTCTTTAATAACATAAATAGGGACAAAATTCATAATATCATGGAATTTAATTACAGACCTCACAATTATTATGGACCGGGGATTTCAATGTTGGGCATCCATCATCACAATCACTGAAGACATCAAACACTAAATTTG
Source organism: Dysphania ambrosioides (assembly GCA_026401315.1). Classification (NCBI taxonomy): domain Eukaryota; kingdom Viridiplantae; phylum Streptophyta; class Magnoliopsida; order Caryophyllales; family Amaranthaceae; genus Dysphania; species Dysphania ambrosioides. The sequence goes on from CM048666.1 coordinate 21,867,825, forward strand.
TCAAAACTTCACAATCAGAAAGATCCACTTCTTCTAAGTATGGGCAATGCGAGGACAGAGTGTTAAAGCTTTCTTGTTTATGCAATGCTAGTTTTTGCATGATTAGAACAGATGTTTCATTAATATAAAAAAATTCACTATTTAATCAAGCCTCGGTTTTATCAAATCAAAAAAAGGATATCTTCACTAATTCAAGATTCAGAAAGACATACTTAATGTGCATTTAAAGTGATACTTATACTGTGAAGGACAAGGCAATTAGATACATTCAGAGATGACAAACAATGGTTATCCACTTATCCATCGGTTCTGTTGGGAACTTTCTCCACTTTATTATTTCATAAAGAGCCATATAACGTGGGTGTTGAAGTTTTCTAAACAGTTATTCATCTTTATCTTTCCTTTTTAAATTTTTTTAATATCCTAAAGCTATATTTTTAAATCTATTTTCGTCCGAACCTACGATTAATTAGGTAACCGAAGCAACAATTTTTAAATATTTAAAATTTTTTCACCCGAAACAACGAGAATGCTCATATTAGCTTTCAGAGGTCTCACGTTCATTGATGCTCATAAATAATATATAGGATATTCATTTTATCCTCAAATATTTAAATTGTAACATATATCAAGTTTATCTTAGGAAAACCTTATTCTAATGCTGAAAAATTAGTAGTTATATATCAGTTACAACTCTACCACAAACCCGAAACATGGGTAGTTCCCAGCAATAGAAAACATGATTATAATCGAGAGAAATATTTTGTCAAATTATGCAGATTATCAGTAGGCATATAAAATGGAAAACAATCAGGAAACTTGGATAGTTTTTAACATCGGATGCTACTGAGTTTGGATTAGATGTGGATTAACCACAGTGATTAAGGCGTTTAGGATTGGGACCCATCATCAAAGAAATATCTCATTAAATTAGTGACCTCAAATCTTCACATGAAATCACATATTTATCACTTTCATGAATTACTTATTTTTAGATTAAATTATTATGGATAAAGTTAAACCAATAGTGGTAATCAGATTACACTGACATAACTCCGCATTTTGTGCATCTTATTACGTGAGACTGTAATCAGTTTACACTGAGATAATGTTATCTTCTTCCTACCTAATGCGGTATACCCTAGACAATCTAATAAATAAGTCATGGTAAGTGTTCTTAGAATATAGAAGACATTGATCTTTGAGCTCCCTAAATGATCACTGGGGTCAGTCATGGGCACCATTTTGAGAATCATCACACGCATACACATTGGTTCAATCAGAATTAATACATGGTAAACAGAATTTCATCTTGTTTAAGAAGCTATGTTTTATAAACAAGGGTTTGTGCTCAGTATATTACATTAATCTCAAAGTAAAAACAAGTGATGAATCCAGCCTCTATTCTTTATTCACTTCCACCTTAATTCTGTTTGCCTGGCTAGCAGATCCCAGGGTCTTGGATTGACCTCTGTTTATCACCACTAAGCATCCTTCTTACGATTTTGGTTGCCCTACAATCCAAACATAGAGTTTTGAGTTAATTTACGTAATACAATTCTTAAGAAACATTGCAAAGTTGTATCAAACGTTCTGGCTAGCTAAGATTATTTCTATACACTGTCACCATTTCAAACTCAAATGTTTATAAAAGCACGCATGTGTAAGTTAACTGCATGAAGTTAGTCTCAAAACAAAAGAAATCTTTTCTAATATATTAAAGAGCATTACTCAATTTAAAAATAATATAGTGTCTATTAAATCTTTAACACATGATCAGTGGTTTGGAAAATAAATAGTTAACCACCAATACAATATGCTATGGTGGTTTAATATTTAAGATTGAAGATATAGCTAGTCTTCACTAACTCCTTAAAAAATACTTGTGCTTCCATCATACTTTATCGGTTGTAATATCAAGAGATTACAATAAGCATCGTCTTTACCCTTTCTTTATTTTTTTATAATAATTCTATAGATTTATCATACTAATTTTCTTTCACAATAACGTAGATACAATATTATTAAGAGGGTCATCTCGGACCATTATCCCTAACAATTACTAGTTATGATTTCAAACATAAGCCAAAATCATGAAATAATGATCTTACCATTTCCAAATCCAGTGTCTCATCGCATGACTGGCTAGATGATTGGTTGCTTCGGTTTGAACTCTGTCCACTACGACGACTAAGCAAGGGATCATATTCTTCCTTGTCCTTGTATCCCTGCCATCAAATCATAGAAGAGTTGAGGGCGTGTTTAATTTAGACTTGAGAGAAGTTCAACTAAGGAGATTAAATGTTCATATTCATTGATTTTCCAAACTAGAGTAGACTATATGTATTTCTCCAAGCCAGGTAATCAAGATGATTTATGGATGGTAGAAAATCTATAAACCATTCCATACTATTTATAAAAAAGAAACACGGATTTTTTAGTCCCTTTGAACACAAATTAATTGCCTACACTTAGAGGCAGATGTAGCAATTTTAATGTGGTGGGACACTTATGAGTAAAATAAAACAAATCAAATGAAGTTAACAAAGTAACCAAAACACAACATGCCTTGGACAACATAAATTGAGTTTTGAAAAATCTAAAATATTCTACTTAGTCATATTTTTCTTAGTCATATACTTGCTCTAAATAATTTTTCTTACGAAATACTTACTCTAAAAGCATAATATCAAAGAGATCAATCGAATATAAAAAGGATAAAAATATCATTCTATAAAACATACCATTTCAAGTAGTTGCATCGGATCTCTGGACTCCTTATTTGCATTAGGGAACAACTTATCCACCGCTTCATATAAGAAATTCTTATTGATTGAAATTACGATGAGAGAACTTATGATGACAACAATAAGGATGGCCATCCACAAGGACTTTTGGGATATAACGATGTAGACTCCGATCATAAACGTCAATAAGGTGCAGTGGAGGGATACCCTCAAGAACACCATGCTCCGATCAATCAATATCAGTGACTTACTAGGATCGAAGACCATGGACCACGTCAGACAAATCAGCACCAACATTGAGAAAAAGAAGGCCAAAGTATCAGATAACAAAAACACTTTAAAAGTTGCCTTTTTTGTCAAAAGTGCTTCTCCTGTGTCTTGGTTGATTCCACCTGGGAGAGTGAATCCAGCGGTGAAAGTGATGGTGGCTAGTAGAGCTGCAACCACAAACAATGAAGTTCGTACATCCAATAAATTTGTCTTATGTTGAAAGTATGTTGTTTTTATACTGGGATCAACTCCGTTCCTCTTGCACATTTGGACCTGGAATCGATGGTCATACCATTTAACATAATTTTTGTTAGATATTTTTTAAAAGTTTTAAGGGCATGTATGTCAGATCATATTATGCAAGTTTTTCAAATCATCTTATTTCAAAATGATGGTTTTGGGAGCCATTTCAAACTAGATGTTTGAAATACATTAACAGAACTATAGAGATTAAACTGCATGCATGCCCTAATATGCTAAACTCTCATCGATCTTTGTTAAACAAGTCCATTCCTCTTCTCCTCTCTCTTTTGTTTTAGTACAAGCTTTCTCACCTTTCATATGAATATTCATATATAACTAACTTTCTCCAACTATAAATTAAGCTTTTTTCCAAGAAAATTTGAAAAAGTGGAACAAAGCATAGTTTTTAACAACTAAATGTTTTTCCTAGTAATAGGACGAGTTAAAACCATATTTTCAATTTAGGTAATAGGTAGAATAGAGTGAGAACTATACATAGGATAGTGAGAGAGTGGGGAAGCAAAGTTGGTGAAACATAGAATTATTTCTAAATAGGACGATACAAAATAAAAATTAGGGTGCCTTTTAACGATTTTGCTTTTTAAAAAAAACCCTTCCCAAAGTGAATCTAACATACAAGCACAACTTCTTTAAATATTAATACAACCTATTGAATGATGATCATCAACTTTGAAAAGATAGAGAAAGAAACCATACCCACGCATCATTTTTCTTATTTTTCTTGTACAGATGTGCAAGCAAATCCATGGCAGTCACATTTTTGTTGTCGCTGATGTTATAGATGATCTTATCCATGTTTAATAATGTTTCAGCCAAGAAAATATCTTCTTTTCGTATAGCTCGATGTAAAGGTGTTTCATCTTGGGCATTTTGAACATTGATTAAATCCTTCATGCGTGGAATCTTGAGAAACTTTTCATACTCCGTTAAACTTGAGAGTTGAATATGATGTAAAGGAGAATCCTTATACTGAATACAAAGATCCCTAAAAGCACCTGGATTATGGTCGATGAATGCACGGAGAGCTAAGACATGACCTTTTTCACATGCTTTAGTCCAAGCCAAGGGTTCTCTTCTAAATATTGAAGGATCTTTTTTCAAGACGGCTTTAATAAACCATGCAGGGCCAACCTCATAAGCTTTATCCCAAGGTGATTGTCCATTGTTGTCTTGTTTGGTTATGAAATCTGGTGCTTTATTGACTAGCCATATCCCAAACTCTGTATCTGCTTCTATAGTTGATCAAAAGATAGTAAAAAGGTAATGGTGCGATAATTTGAATATATACCATTAATTGGCAAAGTTATGGTACAAAAAAGATACAATTATTTTATTTATTTAAGGGATTCATTTCTCTATTAATGAAGTTACAAAGTTTATGCCAAGATCTGAAGGTTATACTGTGAGAATAAATAAAAGGAACATACTAATAAATGTTCATTAGCAGACTATAGGTATAATTTTATTTTTTAAAGAGAACAATGCAAAGATATTGGCGAATTATACTATACCAAACACTAAAAAAATTACAAATATCCTTATAACAAGATTGTATTGCGTTATATGGAGTAGTCCATATATAATACTCTTTTCTTTTAAGTGTATGTAATAAAGTTTTTCTTATTTATACTCTATACTATATTCCTATTTATATAAACTACAAATAGCTATTTTTTCCTTACTTATCCCACCACATGGATTTACTTAACTTAGATAATAAGCTCGTGCCTAGTACGGGTTTTGTTAATTTTTTCACTCATTTTTTTTAATTCAATATAATTAAGAGAATATGGAGTACAAAATTTAATCGATATTTTCAGCCATAATGATTGTTTTATTTCAAATATTTGGTTATTAAGAGTCAAGTGTAAAATTTATAAATAGTATAATAAATTTCATATCACCTTTTTCAAATTTATCATGTATGAGATATAATATGTCAATCTTTACCGGATTAATCTCTTACCCATGAATATGATATTAACATTTACCCATTATATTCTTTTATCAGTTTTATCACAAAAATATTATAATTAATATAGTTTTATGGTCGCTAACATAATTTTGTTAGAGCTAACTCTAATTTTATCTCATTTTTTTAATGTTGTACTGAAAATATATCCTTAACAAGTTTAACAACTAAATTAGGATAAATTATGGAGATAACACATATATTCGGTTATTTTAGGTGTTTGTAGTATTTTGTTAGAAACCGAATATGATTTGTATCTTAATAATATTAACGTACAACTAATTGATTGGAAAAATGCAATATGATTATGTGAGGAGTTGCAATAGAACTTATTAGTTTAATTAAGGCACATTAGGTTTACCCTATTAGTATATATTTGAAACATTATATGTGTGTGTGTGCGTGTATGGAGGGGATGATGGAACCTTGACCCTAACTTTTCTGTATTCACCTTGCTTCCTCCCACATACATATAACCTAAACCCTAAAAAGCAATCAGATAAAGGTCTTGATTCAATACTTGCATATGTGGGAGATCTATCATTACTTGTGGACCAATACTAGAAGAACGACGATTAACGTTCTAGAGTTCTCCTTGTAAAAAGACGTGATATTTTACTTCGTGGAATTCACACATCGAGGTTATGATATTCTATTTTTTTATTATATATATATATATATATATATATATATATATATATATATATGAGATCCTATTTAAGTGATAAGAAATTATTACTTGCAATTGCGCTAATTACATCTAGATTCCTACATGTACTACTGTTCAAATTTATAATTGTTACTAATTCTTTTGCACTATGAAACAACAAAGTCTTCTTGTCATGGTGTGCATCTTGAGGTTTTTTTTGTTTAAAAGAAAACATATCTTATTGAAATTGTAGTAAGTTGCATAGTTTCTCCATTTTCATTCACCTTTCGTTGCTACACCCTTTTTATTTTTGGTGAACAATAAAGTTATGTTGATTTTTTTATTTTTGAATATGGTGGGTTGAACGTGAACCTTGTGAAAAGATTGTGTATGATTATGTATTTTGAATAAGCATAAAGTATTTTCAAAGAATGTGGATTAAAGCTATTTTCCTATTGTTGTTATAATATTGAGTAGCATCAAAACTTTTTATATGTATGTGTGTTAATTTAATTTAACATAAAGTATTTTCAAAGAATGTGGATTAAAGCTATTTTCCTATTGTTGTTATAATATTGAGTAGCATCAAAACTTTTTATATGTATGTGTGTTAATTTAATTTATGTAAAGCATGACAATTTTAGATTTGTTCCATATATTGGAGCTTAAAGTTCAAGTTTGGTAATCTTCTTAGAAATTTTTTGGTAAAAACTAAAATTGTATTGGAAAACTTTTGATCGAAATTGCGATTTTTCATGGGGAAATTCAACTTAGCTTTTTGTTTTTTGGGATTTACATTTCATCTTTTATGAACAATTCAAAGACTTGCAAACAAGCCATGCGTTTATCTTTGTAGATTCCATTGAGTTCTTGTTCACGTCATGTAGTATTGCTCTCCAAGAGTGGCCTAGGGTGGAGGTAATTAAGCAAAAGCAATTCAATGGGATTATTCAGGATTTTTTTCCCCTATTATTTATAATTCTATATGATAAAAAAGTTGTTCAATTTATCTCATTTCATTCAATTTGATCTTGTTATTGTTGTCAACTTTATTCAAATTAAATTTTTATCTTTATTTTATTACTTTATATAATGATAAGAAATTTTATTTTATTTTATTTTTTTAATCTATGACAATTTTATCATTAAAAGAAATAATAAGCATTAAAAACGTTTATCATTTGTCAATTTCATTTAAATTGAATTTATATAAGTTTCAGATCTCATTCGCTAGAGTTTATATACATGAGACATATTTTTTAATTCAAAAATAAATTAAAATTCTTTAATTTTAAGATCTCTAATTGCTAATTTATTCTCCTATAACACTTTAAAAAATGACCAACTTCCATTTTTTTTATTACTGTTCTATTGTCTATCTAAATACACTAACCTAAAGAACTGTACGAAACAAAGGTAGTACTAATAGATTATAAAATTGTTGGGGATAACTATTATGTATTATTATATTTATATTTATATTTATATTTTATATTAAATATAATAAAAAGACAACCAGAGGGAGAACAAACATTTAGCCAAAATCACTTTCTCATGTTTTTTATTAAAAATAATCACCTATTTTCCACTATGATTTTAGTTTGGAAACTACAACACGTGGTCATAAGATTTCAATTTAAGAGACTATCCTATTTTTCCTTCTACATTCTAATTTTTTATTTTTATTTTTATATATTTTATTTTTCTTTTATCAATTATGACTAGCAGCTTATTTTAATAAAACTATCTACTCTAGATAGAAAAAATATTTTTGAACCAATTTCAATTTTTTCATATTATTATTAATAAGGTTTGAGTATTTTTTTTTTTCTTTTGTACTTTCATTTTTTTTCAAGGGTCCTATTAACGTTTAACATCCAAATTTATTGTTCGCTTTTGATTTGATCAAAGAAATTCATTATGACATTTTCGATTCATTTTTTCATACATTCCTATTCTCATATTTCAAAAATTTTAATTATATCATATTTCATTATATTTATATTTTTTAAATTGATAATTTTTACAACTAAAAATATTAAATAATTCCCACGCATTGCATAGAACCTAATTTAGTAAATTATTATTTAAAATTCAAAATGACAATACACTTAATACTCGCTAATATATACCTGCAATTTAGTAATTGTATGTGGAGTGGACAACATGACATTAAAAGAAATAAAAAACAAAATTGATCAAAACTTACCAGTCAAACTTGTGGCCAAATGCAATATGTTCTCACCAGAAGAGGAATCCATAAGATACTTGGCCCAACTTTCCTGATCCAACTTCTCCATAATCCTTTTGGTAACTTGAAAGCAATTATTTTGTATGGCAAGAAACAAAGTAGAATGCTCTGGCTCATAATTATCAAGCAGTGTGTTGACATGCTCATCCTGATGAAGTGACAATATGTACAGTGCAAGATTTTCATGTTGATTGCTTATTGCCAACTGTAAAGGTCCTTGATCTTTGTTATTCTTTGCAAACCAAGGCAAAACATCAATTTTGGTAACTGTCCAATAAGGATATTCTTCTTTGTAAGCGTTTACAAGGAGCTTAACAACATGGATCGTTTCTTCATTGATGGAAGTAGCAGCCACATGAATAGGATTATTTTCGTTATCATAATCCACAGCTTTAACAAGTTTGATAAAATGGCTTTTGTACTCGCTCTGCAGGAGGTATTTAAAGAGCCATACTTTGATGTTTCTCATCCAAGTATGTAATATTGTAATACCTCCTTTTTTAACTCCTCTGAGTAAATCCGGATGCATTTTGATGAGTTGGGTACAAAAGTCTTCTGCTTTCAAAGAAAGATATATTTTTTTAATATATGATAAATATCGATGATGACAAATAATAGAGAGTTAGTGTTAATTAATAAACCGCTTGAAATTTAATTTTCTTTTTTATAACAACCATCCATTTTTCTAATTTCCCCTAACAACTTGGTTAGTAATTTTTTCCCTGGATAAAATCCCGTTTAAGTGCCTATATAGAGTTTTGATGAACGTTCCTCTGTTTTTGTGCTGTGTTAAAATGTTTATTATAAAGATGTATCTGCTACTTTATAATTTAATAAATTTTCTTTTAATTAGCAATAAAGAAAAAAAAAACTAAAACAACCCATGAAAGGATGGTTTTGTTCATTTCCCCTAAACTATATATTAGCATATAAAATTTTTGTGGCCTAGATCTATATATTTTTATTGTTATTGTCTGCAACCTTTTAAGAGAAATACAGGAAGAGAGAGAAGAAGTAGCTAGACTCACCTTGGCATAATGGTGCCAAATGCAAGACATTCTGTTGATCCTTGGTTAGAAGTTCAATCCACTTGTTGTTATCCAATATCTCCAGAATCCTTTTAGCAACTTCATGGCGTCCATTCTCGATAGCTAAGAACAGAGCATTTTCCTGACTGTTGATTACCACATTTTCATCCACTGACAGTAAATACATTGCTAACTTATCATACCCTTTTTCTATGGCCAGAGGCAAAGGTGTGCCTCCATTATTACTCTTTACTAACCAAGGAGCTATTGCAACATCAACTTCTTCGCTTGAGGAGCTTGATGTTTGCTCTATGTAAATATTTATGAGTAATTCAGCTATTTCAACAGCAACTTCTTCGCTAGAGGCATTACAAGCTAGATAATGTAGGGGGTTGCAACCATCATCATCAGTTTCAACAGTCAAGTCAACAAAAACTCTCTTTATATTTGGGATTATGTCATGGTTTTCTAGAAGACTTTTAAATGGCCATATTGTTGTACCATCATATGCCCACACAAGGAAAGGTAAACTTCCATCATCGCTTTTTTGTTTGATTAGCTCAGGCCCTCTACGAAGCAGTAGTTGAAAGATTTCTTCTGCTTCTGTAATTATAAATCAAACATTTTCCATGGGGATGTGATGTTAGCGTTTGTTTATATTCCCTTTTGAAAAAATAGAGACAAAGCTAGCAAAAGTATTGTTTACGTCTTCATTATGTAGAAATGTGAAGGGGGCTAAGTCAAGTCACTCAAACCAAATTTTCGGATTTTGGTTATAATTGAATTGAGTTATTTTGACCTAGGTCGAATAAGACTTATTCTTACTACACCCACTCCAAATTTGTGTCAACTCTATGGGTTAATAAATTTATAGCGCCAATAATTTTCCATTTTAAATTACAAAGTAATATATAAACGACTTTATTTCAATAGAACATACCTATTTGTTCTTTGTATAATCAAGAGGTTATTTTCATCCGGCCACTTTCTATATTAAAATAAGAGAAAAATTAAAATTTTATCATAAATGAGAATATTATATCTTTATTAACTAGCAAATAAGGTCGGCAAAATACAAGCATCAGTATTTTGGTAAGGTTTGAATGGAATGAAATTTTGATATGAATGACAAATATGAAATATATAAATGACTACGTAGTATAAGGTAAATGTTATTATATATATGATAATCTAACGTTATTTTATAATTTTTTATATAATAAAATAATAATAAGTAACAATGTATGAAGCTAAAAAGTTTTAAATAAATAAATGCTCGAATCCTTAATTTTCAATATTTTTGGGTCTAATTTTAAAATATCAGTTTTCATTCATTGAGCTAACTGAGAATCGACTGATGGATCACAAAACAAATTATAATTAAAAAGTTAGGACATAGTTACAACATCTTCAACCGCACTAAGCAAATCATGAACCCAAACTCCCAAAGCAAGGCAAAATGTCATAGTTATAACATCTTCAACCGCATGTGAAATAAGCAAAAATATAATTTAGATGTATTGTATGACCAATTGTGCAATAATTTAAAGTTGCCGAAAATATGAGATAATGAACCGTACCTGACCGACTGAAAAAATGCATCCAGTGCAATGGATTGTAGCCTTTGTATCCGCTGAAACTAATAGGATGTGGGGATCTCAAGATCTCCAAAGCTACTTTGCTTAATTTTCTATGTACAGCACTGTAGAGAATGCTGCATTGATGTGTACCGGCACTCATATTGCAAATCAACTCTGTATCAAATTCCAACAATTCCAACGCACCTTCCTCGTTATCATTATAAACAGCCAAGTGGAATGGGGTTGAACCATCTTCAAGCTTCATTAACCAAGGTCGTTTAGAATGATCAGAGGGTAATGACGGTAAACTTCTGTATGCATCTAGAAATAGCTTCACTATCTCTTTATCATTGTAGGCCGCTATATGAAGAGGGTTCCACTCGTTTGTTTCGCTCCATAATTGGAGGAGTAGTTGCTGTGTGTTTTCGAGAGGTAATATTCGAATTGCTTCGCTAATAAACTCTACATTATGTCTATCAGCCGCCATGTGGAAGATATTGCCATAGCGACTATCTCCACTTTTAATTTGGGGGAAGTAAGTTAAGTAGTATGGGATGGGTTTATTGGAAGCAACACATTTTCTCAAGAACTCAACATCCCCATTCAGGGCTGCAGACCTCAACTCTTCATCAATTTCCAATGTTGTCATCATTGAACACTCTTTGTGAAGGGGGTTTTCAGATTTCAGTTTTGAGTTTTGGATCGTTGACTTTTTGAGTTTTGAGACTAAGGAGAGTTTCCACTTTCCAATGGAGAGTCAGTTTAGTGTTTTCAGATTTCAATGGTTGCTTTCTGAGTTTTGGGTAAGAGGATATGTATATCAGTATATGTATTTATTCAAAAACTTAAGACACTATTGCTCATTCTTATAATATTTATTCTCTTCGTTGTCTACCAAAATTGGTGCCTATCACACAAATAATAAAGAATAAACAGCCTACCCTTTATTGATTATTCAAATTGTTTCAAGCTCATTTTGTATTGTCCAATTTCTAGTGATACAAAATTTGTAGCGTCGATATTTAATTATTTATTTATATTGTTAGTATCAGCAAGTTTATTGTAATTCATACAACTATCCAGGTATTTTGTAAATTATTCATTTCCTCCACAACTTCATACGTTCTACCTTCCACGTTTCGTCGTTCATTACTTGTGTTTCGTAGACTTCTTCGGTCTCATTTAATTTAATAGAATATTGAGTTGTTGACTTTTTAGAAGGTGCCTGTTTGTAGCACCGTCTTCCCAATATCAACCTCCATTTTATACACTCCGTATAGTTTCATGTTTGGTTCTTACTAAGCTAGAAGTGCCTCCATAAATCATGAGGAATAAACAATAATGTATCCTAGTTATATATATATTAATATACTTAGTGTTCAAATTTCAATTTTTTTTTTTTGGGTCAATAATTGCATCAGCTGGATCAGGCCATAACTCTCTTTGACTTTCCCTAAACCACTTGTCAATTTTTTTATAGTATTTTACTGTAAGATTTATTTTTCTAATATTTATTTTCATGATTATTTGAACCATAGTTAAGACACATCCATTACGGCTTTTAAGTCTTGTTTTACAGATTGGATACAAACGAGTGGTTACAAATGGTAAAGAGATCTCCACGGCCAAGTTATGAAATTAACCCTTGAGTAATTACTGTGGGATTAATTTGTTGGTTACCATATAAAAATGACAATGGGTAAATCCATCACTTCTCTTTGTTGTCTGCCATAACTCAACACATTTTACTGTGCAACTAATGCTAATTAATTAGGTTTGTGATGTTCATATAAAATTCCCATGGACGAATTTTTCTTAGAATTTTAGATATATCGCTGGTTCATTTTGCCTTCTGCTTAAAATTTTCCATTATTACCCTTTGACCGATTCCTGGCATTCACAATGTATGAGCTGTTGAGCAATCCTTACCATGATAACAAGCTTACTTCATGCTAGCTCATATACAGTTTTCATTTTTTTTTAACAAAATTAATTCCTTGATCTGTAGTTCTGTACAGATTTCATTTAACAACTTGCTTTAATATGCAACTTGCTTTAATATATTAAATAGTCAATCATGCTAGCTCGTATACAGTTCATATTTCTATTAGTGCTAGCTCATATTATTACGAGAGACTATAACCAGTTTTCAAACAAAATATTTTCTATTACTAAACTTTGATTTGGTCCATAATTCAATCCAGACTGACCCTGCGTATCTTGATATTTTTAATCTTTGATTTTGGAAGATGGCTGAATTACGTGACTAACGTTTCTGAAACTTTTGTTTGACAGAGTTTACGAGTTTAAATCAGTTGTTGTACTGGCGCTTACATCTCTCTTTTGTGCTATAATCGGTAAAACAATTATAATTAGATTAAGATGCTAATCAATCACCATACCAAAGTAAGCAAAGAGATGGAAAATTGGGTAAGAGATGAAGAAAGAAACCTGAACTTAAGAATGAAATAGATGAAAACTTCCTAATTTATATCTGATATAAATATATCGGGGCATTTTTTGTAATTTTATTTCTATACTTGATATCATAATGTCTATACCTAATATATATTTTTTTTGTATTTTTATATCGTTTATATTTTTATATCTGATATAACAATACATATATTTGAGATCTCAATATTCTAAAATAAGTTATATCAACTATAAATTAGAAAAGCCTCGAAATAGATACGTTCTTGGTTTTACTTCTTTTCCTAAGAAAAAGATTGGATTTTAGTATCTAAGAAAGGGTAATGTGAACCAATGAAGAATCCATCTGGCAGAAAAAGGTAATACACTTTAAGTGGTGTTTTGAAAGTGCTTTTCGTAATAAAAGTTATATAAAAATACTTATTACATAATTTTAATAAAGACTTAAAGTGAGAGTGCAATGTTAGAGAAAGCAAGCTGCAAAACGTACAATTGAAAAATTAGAAATTTTTCTTTGTAATTGAAGATAAACATATAAAGAGGTCATGTCTGATGATAACTTTCTTGTTCCCAAATGAATCTATGCGCTTGTGGTATAGAGATGATGTCTGATGAGAATTCGGTCCAAAATGAGCAAGCTATTGTCCTGTAGGGTGTCAAATCGGGTAAACGGGTCAGTTCTGTATTGACCCATCGCGGGTCGATTCTTATCAGGTCGGTTCTTATCGAGTCAGTTTTGCCTATTGGTTCGAGTCGGATTCGAGTCGGGTCATTATCGGGTCGGTTTAATCGGTTATTTGCTTGGTCGGGTTCGGGTTGGGTTGTATTCGGTTCAGGTCAAGGTCGGTTCTAATACAATCGGGTCGGTTCCTGAACGGGTAATAACAAGTTATTTCGGATTCGGGTAAAATCGAGTCGGTTCCTAAACGGGTTATAGCGGGTTATTTCGGGTTCGGATCAAGGTCGATTCTAGTAAAATCTGATCGATTCCTGAACGGGTTATAGCGGGTTATTTCGGGTCAAGGTCGGCTGTGATAAAATCGGACAATAATGATGGTTAATTCATAAATTGGACAATGATGATATCGATAAGTCATTTAAAAACAAAACATTTATGAGGTAATGATCATTAAATGTGTATTATCCTATCAAACTAGTCTATAACATACGATATTAAGTTTATATATAGATAAGAACTTGTAATATAATTCCTCTATTTATACCAATGTGTATTACTATTTAGTTGTCAAATATAGATGATAGATGATTAGGAAAGAATTTGATACCTTCAAAGAATAAGAGATTAAGTTTCAAATGTAGAGATAAGTAAATATTTAGTAACTTAACATATAAACGATCATATATTCACATTGGTATAAATAGAGGAATTATATGAAAACTATATTTTAGTTTTTTTATTTATTGTTATTTAAAGATAGGAAAATGATTGTCATTTTGAAAAAAGAAAGACGTCAATGAGATTTATAAAACAATGAAACCCCAAATTGGAAGGCTTTAATCTCACTTTTCATAGGCATAGACACGATTGTTTTGCTTTTATTTGAATATTTAATAAATCTTTTAAAATTTTTATTTTCATAAATGTACTTATTAAATAATTAAATTAATAAAAGTGTTTGGTTTCAAAGTTATTAGATATTAGGTAAAAAATAGGGTCTGTCAAGATTAAGTCATATTCACGTATATACAGATTATTAACACATCTAGTGAATTTGGGTAACGAATTGTTATAAATCGGGTTATATCGGTTATGTGTCGGTTTCAATCGGTTTCGGGTTCCTTTCGGGTCGGGTCCATAATGGGTCGAGTTTGTAACGGGTCGGGTTTGTAACGGTTCGGGTCTGAAACGAGTCGGGTTCTTAACAAGTCGAGTCCCTAACGGGTCGGGTCTATAACGAGTTAGGTCCCTAATGGTTCGGACACAGATCGGGTTCGGGTCTTTGAATATCGGGTCAAATCGGTTTCGGGTTAATTTCATGTCAGGTTGGGTCAATTTTCGGGTCTCACTTTTTGGGTCATAATCAGGTCAGGTGTGGGTCGGTTTTGGATAACGTATCGGGTCGGGTCTGATTTTGACAGCTTTACGAGCAAAAGACCTCTAATTTCATGGGATTCTTTCATAACAACTCTTTTATTACTTGTATTAAGTGGAAAGTTGAAAGTAAGGAATAAAGGAAGGAATTAATGCTTCAACATTCAATCAGAAAATGAACGGTTTTTTTGGAGCATTTGTGGAGGTGTTTAAAAAGCACATTAAGGACGTTTTAATAACAGTATTTAGGGGAATAAAACTGTTATTTTCAGTAGTTAATCTCAGTAGTTAAAGCTGGAATTAAGCCTTAAAACAGACACATTAAATGGGGCGTAATTGTAGGCTTACTGGTTAGCTTTTTATTTACTCTTTGTTTTCTGATTTTGTAGGGAGTTACTAGGCTTAATTAGACTTAATTAAGCAAATAATTTCGGACTTAAGGGTTAGGAGAAGCTAAATGTACCCCTTGTATTTGCTGCCAATTTTCAGCAAGTGAGCTTAAAAAACAAATTCAGAGTTTTCTTTGTGAAATTCATGTATCTACTTAGTGTTACACAAACCTTTTACCCTTAATACTAAGTATTTTAAGAGTAAAAGCCTTGAAAGTAAATTAGCTTAGCGCTCTTTTGCTGTTCAAAACCCCATTCAATCAAAAAATTAGTTTTTAAGGTTGTTTGGTTATCTTCTTTGATTCTGCCCTAAATCCGTTCCAAAGCTTTGATACTCCAAAATGATCCTAACCCATATCCACATCAATGTCTTAGTTTGTTTATGATATGTGGAGGGAACTTAAAAGACAGAAACACTTGGAGAACAATAAATTTAGACATCTAAGCCTCTACTTGAGTAGTTGAAATTAGGTATTAAAGAACATATTATGTATTAATGTATGCCACTTGCGTTAACACATGGCTCTTGTCCCCCTTTCTATCACTTCTAGGTGAAGGAGTATATATGCAGTCATAGTCCAAGGGTTCAGAGTGGAACCCCCAGTCATAGTAGGAGTCGATGTTATAGTCATACCTCTCTGTCAAGGTATGGAATTGTCTGCTCCTCCGTTTGTGCTACTTTAATAAACTCTAGAAAAATATGAATTCTAAACTTCTTATTATAAATTCCATTACCTAGACTTAAAATGGCATAATGTATTGGCTATGGTTATTTTTCAGCAACTGCTCATAAGAATCGGTCATAATAAGGAGTGCTGAACTGCTCATAATGAAAACTGTATATGAGCTAGCATGAATCAAGCTTATTAACATGACAAGGAGTACTCAACTACTAATTAGAATCGATCGGTCATAATAAGGAGTGCCCAACTGCTCATAATGAAATCTGTATATGAGCTACTGAGCTAGCATGAATCAAACTTATTAGCATGAAAGTTAGGAATCGGTCAAAGAGTAATAATGGTATTAAACCTTTTGTTTTGGTTAAGCACACGATAAAATAAACCCAACGAAATGTCTAATGTCTAAAAGTCATACAAGAATGGATATTAATACTAGTTTAGTGTATAATTCAATATTCGATCTAATTACATTTAATTAACTGACACTAATGGATGCAATCTCAAAACGAAATCAATACGACCATGGAAAAGCTGTTTATTGTATATCTATCTAGGATCGAATTCCATGGATATCTATCATACCTTTTCTACAAAAAAAAAAAGACGTTTCTTTTATCTTAAACAATTGTTTTTATTATGGATCATTGGGGAAATTTTTTATCATAACTTTTCTAAAGTATATTAATTACTCTGTAAGATTTAGTTAATTACAAAATGTTGAGGATCAAGAAGCTATGCAATTAAAGATCACGAGAGATCATTTGACCATCAAGCATGTGACTAAATGTGTGGCAAACATGGTGGAGAGTTATCAGGATAAGCGTACTTATCTTAGTATGGTATTTTGATGAATTGGACACGTGCTTGACTTTTCGGGAAACTTACCAATTGTGGAAACTTTCCACTTTGGGAAAGTGGCAGCACATGGAGAAATGGAAATTGTTTAAAATAGAAGTAGGTTGAAAATAAAACGTTTTGAGCCCACAAAAGTTCAAACTTTAGGAGTAGGGCTCGAATTTAGGCTTGGTCAAAGTTGGCCCAAAATTGGTCAAGATTTGTCAATTGAGGAGTCAAGGGTTGACTAAAAGAGTTGGTCAATGTTTTTACAAAGTCCAGAGGTTTTGTGGATTAAAATACTGAAGAGTTGGATGAATCTTTAAGACTTAAAGAGTTTTTGCATGGCATGAAGACTTGGACAGTTGAATGAGACGTGAAGCTTGAGAGTTGGATGGAAGTTGAAGACTTGGAAGAGATATGCACGAAATTCAAGGATAAAGAGAGCAAAATGGTTCAACTTCTTCAAGGATAAGACAATCTTGTTAGTTGGTCTTATCTTTTGAGTCTTTTTAATTGTTATGTCACTAAACCTAGAATATCTTAGGAATTTCTGATGTCGTGCTTAATTATCTTAGAAAGTTTGGTTTTAAAGTGTTTCTAGCTAAGTTTATCCTAGGGTTTTAGTTGATCATTTTAGATTTATCTTATTTTAGGGTTTTGAATCTCTAGTTGAACATTTTGGCCTTATCAACTAGCATTTCAATTGTTTAAACTTTTTGTAAACCTTAGGGCTCCTACTATATATAGGAGTCGAATTGCATTGAATATAATAAATCAGTTTTTGAGGCATAAACACACGTTTTCTTTTGGAGTTCTATAGCTCTCTAAGATTTGGATATAAACTTAGTTAATTCATTCATTTGCTAGCCTAGTTTGTTGTTGGTGAATTAGGTGGTATACTTAGGAGACTTTTCGGGTTCTTTGGTGGTGTATTTGTATCCAATTAATCTTAAAAGTTAACCAACTCTTTTATCCCTTTTATTTGATTCAAAATCACGCATAAGTCAAGAAGAATGCAATAAAACTTCTCATTTGTGTTTCTCAATTTGTGCAATTGCTCCTCGGAGTAAGTATTGGACTTTGAGGCTTGTAATTTTTTATTTGCATATCAAAAAATACAACACAAAACTTGATCCACTTACGCAACTAATGGAACACCACTTATGTTTTATATATAAGCTAATATAGAAAATTGCAAAGAACGTTCAACCAAATCGCAGTTTCCTTCCCCGATTTGAGGATTGCTCTCTTCGTAGCATTTAGAGTGGTCAAAAATTAACTCTATCCGAATTACCGACCCGAACCTACAATGAGTTGAATTGTAATCCGTTTTATATGTAAAATTGGTAACATGTAACCCGATTTGAACCGACTTAACAATGAAGCAAACTCAAAATAACACTGGACCTGATTAAACCGAAATAGATTATAGCTTAAGATAACATGTTATAGACCCGATCTATTGTGACCCATGACATGTTTTATTTTTATTTGTTGTTAATCCGACCTGTTATTGACTAAAGTCGTAATAACTTATAACCTGATTTTATCCGAGTCATGATCGTTGACCATCTAATTATTGACTAGACCAAGACACTTGCTTGAAATCAGAAGTCAATGTAACATAAATTTTACCCAATTCAAATTTGGTTAAAACAATTTTAACTAATTAAAATTAGACTTAAAACTTATTTTATTTACAATACTAAAAATATTAAGAACTGAACCAATACTATTATTTTAGTACAACTATATTAATAAATGATATGATTCATTCTCTACATGTATCTGCATTTCGAGTTCAAAAGCTAGCTTAGACAATCAAACTACTTTTATTTTGGTAACAAATAAACTTTTAAGACACCGACTATACGAAAGAAATAATGTCTATCATGAAGACCATGTCCATATTGACTCTTTAATAATAGTCACATACGGAGTAACGACATAAATAGTGACTTTCAACACACCTTACCATTTCAAAATTGACTAATAAAACATTAAAAAGTGCATGCACCAATTATTTTAGGGCGCTAAAGGTGCTCCACCTGGTTGGTGTGCTTACGCATGTCTGGTGAAGGAGATAATCACATTTGTTTTTGACTTTTTTCCTGATTTTGTTAAATTTTTAAGAAACTATCCTACTCAATGCTAGCGTGATAGAAAATGTATTAGCTTGCCATCAAAATCTAGAAAATGGATTTTAAAATCCATGATTGCTACCTCCTAAAACGAGTACACCAGATAAATCCCATATCTCATATCATTTCCAGCAACTACTAATGCCTCGATTTCCCAAGGTTAAAGAAAGTAACCCTAAATTTGAAATTATTTGATAAGTTTTTCGTTTCCTGTTGAAATTTATAAAGATCAAGGAGGTAAACAAAACCCATTTATATACAGTATGAGCAAACCAAGTTTTGACTATAACAAAAAGATATTGCTAAACCACAATGAGGCTCAGACGGATAATGACAAAGTGGAGCACCAGAACTAAGATTTGGGAAAGAAACCAAGACGAATTCAATCAAACACCCAAGCAACAAAACCAACACCCTTGATTAATGCACAAGTGAATTACAAAATTCAATCGAAAAAAATTTATGTTGTTCTTACCAATTGAGTCATGTGGGAGGAATTCTGATGAGTGTAAGCAGTAGTCGGTAACTGATTTTTAGTGGAAAAATTTTCGCTGAATCTTTGCCGCCATATTTGAGGTTGTTGCTGCGTGTCTTTGTGTTCTCCGTTTATTTTTCTCTTTGGAAGAAGTGAAGGAGTTGACGCTTGTTTAAGTGTTGACTGTTAGGGGAGACTGAGAGGTAATTATTTAATGAGAGGGGGCAGTTGTTTACTTTCTATGATTGGTAATTTGTTTTATAATTATTATTTCACCCTGGGAGAGGTTTTGTCATTTTGATAATTTTGTTTGGAACACTTATTCAAGATAATTTCTATAATATAAATATAACTATTAAGTATAATCAACTTACTAATTATATTTTACATACCATTAGATTCTTAAAACAATAAGACCAATACGAGATATGTATAATTTCCATTTTTTAGAACATCGATAATAGAATTACAACATTTTAAAGTGAGATGGACATAACTCGTTTATGGGATACAAGTCATACAACTAGGTCACGACGTCAGATAACAAGACTTTATGTCTCTCTTTAAATGAGCCTAAGAGGAATCGACATTCAAATACACACTAATAAGTTAGGATAATAATCATTTATATTACATAGGTTAATCTTTGAGGTGGCATATATTAGTTAAGAAGTCCATTTTGATAAATTTAGAGCATCCATATATGTTTAAATAAGCTAGCCAAGTCTATTTTCAATTTTTATGATTTATGAGTTAACATATCGTTGAGTATTGAGTATTGTATTGAGTGATTCATTTAGTTTGGCTGAGCCATCAAAATATACTCTAATCTTATAAAATTTCTTGCTTAAAAATTAAGGGGCATATAGTTATATATAAACAATGCTAGCTAGAAGTTTACGAGAAAATCACGTATATTAACTATATTATGAATAATCATAATACATATATTACATTACTATTTATAGTTGATACATTTATACAATTTAAGTTCAAATAAATTCAGATAGACTCAGCCAGTTAAGTATTCATACATTGGCAGATCTTGATATAAGATAGCAAGAAATTTCCCAACCAAAAAAAGTTTAGATAAATTAAGAAAAAATAAATCACGTTAAAATAATGAGTCATATAATCATAAGTTCTTTATATAGTGAATTTAGACAAGTTTAATGCAAATAATATAAGGCTTTGTTCTATTCACATAATCTATTCGATTTGGGTTGAATTTTCATAGTCGTGTATGATATAATATAATCTAGTCTATTATGATTAGATCATGTTGGATCTAACTAATTATTATCCGTATTTTTTACATTTCTTTATGGACAAAGCATCATTAAGGGAAATCTTGTTAGATACGTCTTAATGCATATTTTAAAGTATATACAATTGTAGATAATGGGAAATAAGGAAATGAAAATAAAAAAAAGTATAATGTGATATAATCTAATATAGATAGATCCTACAGTTTAGAAGAAAAAGAGTTTAGATAAGCTTTATCCGAGAGAAATAAGGGTTACCCAAGTATAATTTATAACTAAAAATATATAGAGTAAGTAAGGTTTAACAAGCTCGGATAAGTTTATTGGACTTACATTGATTACTGCGACCCAAATACTACATAAGTATAACTTATATCTCAAAATAAGATTTAATTAATTTAGTTCATAAAGTTTGATAAGTGCGGTTAGATTGAATTAATTAATATCTAAACAATAGATTTACCTTAAATCATAAACTTAAAGGAAATAGTAATCAAAGTGATTAAAAAAAAGGAACTTCAAGTGTCTTGTCACCAAGCTAAATAAACAATTGAGGTGTGTTTAATTTACCTAATTTGCACTGTCTTAAGGAAATGAATTGGGATAGCCCTTACATTCACTGCATTGAATTTATACAAACTTAATACTTTAAAATGATATATTCGACTAATAGAATGTGCACTTGATAATAGAGTCACATTTATGACTAAAAGCATAATGTTACTTGGTTATAATTGGAATAATTAAAATTTTAATTTGATATGAGCAATTATAATATATTACTCTGTGCTAATTATAGTTTTAACTCTGAAATATTTTGCTTGAATATTTTTTGGAACGCTTTGCTATGGACATAATTTCTTTTTAAGTTTAATTTATTTGTCGAGATAGTTATCTGACCCAAATTGGACTTGAATGTCATGATAGAACATCCCACTTGATAATTATTTGGCATAACTTAGATAAGATTTTGTAATGTTTTGTTACTTTTGTAAGGGAATTTTTTTCTGTAATTAAATGTTACGTCATGCTAGTTAGTTATATGAGCCAAGTATGACTTGAATGCGAAGTAGTTGATTAAACGTCTTAAATATTGATTCAAACCCGATACTATCCGCCTTGAGATTTATCCTACTCGATAATATCCGACCTAAATATGACATGTACCCGAAATTACCCCCCACAAACTCGGCTCATATCCGACTTTCCGAACTCAAAATTGAACTTGATTCGAATTGTCGGAATCGAACCCGACCTATGCCTAAAAGAGTAAATAGTTAGACATAAAGACTTGACCTGATAAAGACTCCAGGCCAAATATGAGCTGAATCCCAACACGACCTGATGCGAACCTGACTGGAGCACCCAAATTGACATCACTAATCACATCTATCAAAAAGGCAATTGTCCTAGTTGATTGGATTTTCAATGTTAGTCATATCATTGTAACCTTGATGAAGATAGATTTTATTCCCCATACTACTTTTTTGAAATTATTATTATTATTATTATTATTATTATTATTATTATTATTATTATTATTATTATTATTATTACTATTATTATCATCATCATGTAAGAACTCTTTTTATATAAGAACTCATCTATCATAGGAAAATAATTATGTATTGATGGCTATAGTTAAATCATTAATAATGACAAAGTTAAAAATAAAGAAATTTAGGAAAATTACTTGGCAGTTGAATAATTAATTGTGTAGTTTCCAATAATAACGGTTTATCTTCTCACTGATTTCTCTATCAATTTCAACCTTCTCAATTATATGGTAGTTTCCAATTTATTTCTAGTATTTTCTCTACGAATTTTAACCTTTTCTTCGAGTATTTTGGATTTTCGATCATCAGTATTCATTTGAATTTTATTTTCTCTAAATATTGTGATTAAATTTGGAACAATAGAACTAAAATTAAAACAGGAGAGATAAAACTCATAAGTAGAATTAAACTTTAAAATAATAGAACTTAAATTTAAAATAATAGGACTAAACTTTAGAATATTTTTGAATTAAACTTTAGAACAATAAAACTAAAATTTGAAACAGTAGAGATAACCAAATTAAACAAAATTTTGGAACAATAGAGATAAAGTTCAGAACAATAGAACTAAATTTTAGAGCAATAGAACTAAAATTTGGAGTAGTAGAATTAAACTTTTGAACAATTGAACTAAAATTTAGAACAATATAACTAAAATTTGGAACAAAAGATTAAATTTTAGAACAATTAAACTAAAATTTAGTATAATAAAATTAAAATTTTGAATAGTAGAGCTAAACTTCAAGAAAGTAGAACTAAACTTTAGAATAAAAGAACACAAATTTGATACAGTAGAACTAAATTTTAGAACAATAGAATTAATATTTAGAAGAATAGAGAAAAAATTCAAAACAGTAGAACTATACTTTAGAACAAGAAAAATAAAAATTTGGAACAATATAATTAAACTTCAGAATAATTGATTTAAACTTAAAAATAAAAAAACTAAAATTTGGAACAGTAGAGCTAAACTTCAAAACAATAGATATAAACTTTAGAATAATAGAACTAAAATTTAGAACAATAGAACTAAAATTTAGAATTCAATGAGACACAAATTTGGTACAATAAAACTAAACTTTAGAACAAAAGAACTAAAATTTGGAGTAGTAGAGATAAAATTCAGAATAGTATAGCTATAATTTGAAATAATATAATTAAACTTCAGAACAATGAAATTAATCTTTAGAACAATGGAACTAAAATTTGGAACAATATAAAGAAACTTTAGAATATTTTGAATTAAACGTCAGAATAACAGAACTCAAATTTGAAACAGTAGAGATAAAATTCAAAATAGTAGAACATAATTTTGAAACAATAGAACAAAACTTTAGAGTAGTAGAACTAAATTTTAGAATTCATTGAAACATGCATTAGATATAGAGTTTATAGAATTTTAAAACATGTTGAATACTTTTCATAAAGGAATTACGCTATGTGGCTATAGAAATTATATATAGAAATAAATAAGGGTACTGTAGATTAATGTATAGGTAGTTTTTACATCAAGATGGGGTACATATAAGAAGATTAAGAGGTACACAAGACAATTGAAATTACAAAAAACTAGATATGGAATATTGTATTCAAATATATAGGAACGGATAGTGTAAAAAGGGATACTTATTTTTGTTTGATTATTAATGAGTTGATATAAAATAAGTGAAGGGATATTGTAGTTAGATATATGGGTATTGGCATTTAAAAAAGGGGTACACTAGTTTTATTTTCCAAGATTGTCTTTAAATCTAGTTCATATAAGATAGTATTATTGCATATAGGATTAGTTCCTTTGTGGTGAATGACTTTTATTTTGTTATTGATGTGTGCAAACACGTCTTAGACTTGAATACATTTCAATGTGGTGTTAATGAAATTAATTATCCACCTAAAAAAGGAAAAAGGGAGTGACATTTGAGATAACCAAAGAAAAAGGTAATGCATATTTGAATCCATGGAGGATTTATTATTGAGGCTACATTTATGCTATGTTTGGATTGCATTATGGAATGGAATCAGAAATGATACTTAGAAAGAATGAAATCAAGAATGATACTTAGGAGGAATCAAATAATTTGAGGATTACCCTCAAAATTAAACGGGGCATAAAAAAAACTATAATGCTTACTCCTAAAATGTTCATACATACAACTTGATCAAAATCAATCGGACCAACTTAGCGAACAAAAGCAACAACTATTTTTCTTTAGAAATTTGCAAAGTCGGAGTCGATTATATAATTCGAAGTATTGACGAAAAAAAGTTAATGGACCTTATCTTAAGAGGAATAAGAAAACCAAAAATTGTTCAAACAGAACCTGCCCAATGTGGACTGACTCTCATCTCATGTCCACCTGTTCCATATCATAAACGAAATTTAGAGGGAGAGGTTAGTCTTATTTATCTTAACCCTTTGGGCCTTATGGACCTCTAGAAATGATAGAGTTTTCAATTCCAAGAGGAGGGATGTGGCTTAATGCACGACTAGAATCTCAAGTTAACTTGCAGACAATAACTCCGTTTTGAAAGAACGTTTGAAATCTCTTTGGTTTCTACATTCTTGAGTTTCCTATCCCCACATATTTGACATGGTGTCTTTAGGGAAATCTGACACTTTTGGTGAAGTGTTCAGTACCATCCAAGTGGACGGAGCGTTGAATAAAAGATTAGGTCATGCAGGGTGGTTGGGAAGTTGAATCTTCATTACAAATCGATAAGGTGGGTAGTGGGAGCTCAAATTCTAGGTTTGCTTTGTCGACCACAATGGAAGAAGCATTGGCCTGTCTTAAGGCTCTTAATTGGTGCAAGAAAAACAATTGTACCTCAATTTGTCTTCTATTTGATTCAGCTATCTTAGTAATGTCTTTGCTAAAGAGTGCTCCATAGGTCTTTGAAATAGCTAATTCAGTAACTCAGATTAGAGAATTAGGGCTTTCTTTCGAATTTTGCTCTATAAATAAACAAAGTTATGATCATGTTGCTAGACTCATGCATGCTAGGGCTACCTCAACACGAAAGACCTACATCTCCTTAGTTAAATTTAGATTTTTGTTATAATTTTCACTTTTGGAATGTCAACAGAAAAGCGGAAGAAAGTGAAAACTCGCCAGAGAAAACAATTAATCTTGTTCTTCTCACAATCATAGTGACAAAATCATAGAGTGACTTAGCCTTACACCCAACCAATAGAAAATTCTCAAGGAAAGAAATATCCATGATTTTTTTTGTTCCACCTTAAGCGCGAGTCTAGCCTATAGAAGTACAACAATTGAGGGGGGTTAAGGGAGAACAAAGAGAAGGGGAGAACAAGAAGTAAGATGTCTCAAGCGCAGTCGAAATTGATGAAACAGAGGATAATGGAGTAGTTTTTCAAGTGCAGTGAGGAGTCATTGAGTAGAGTAGTCAAAATCTCATTCGAGCCAATAAATTACCCAAAACCCATAAATCGACCTAATCCGATCTGAAATAAACCCAAAACTAATTTTACACGATATTTAAAGATCCGAACCAGATTTGCATTCGATCCGAATGCGACTCGGCCCGATTTACTTAATTCGTGATAGATCTGACCTAAAGACAACTTGATATCAATTTAAACCGATATGAACTGACTTGTAACAATCTAAGACCCGGTTTTACCTGATCGACCTATTAACAAACTGATATATGCAACCTAATCTTACCCATACTAGTTTGATACAATTATACACATTTAATAACCATTCCCTCGTAAATGACTTATCGACATTATTATCGTCCAATTTATAAATTAGTCATCATAAGAAAAAAGTTATCGACCAAAATTAATAAAACCTGAGATGAATACAACAAAATAGTCAAATAGAATCATAAATTGATAATAACATGTCATTAATGACTCAATTCAAATCTGATAAGACTTAGCCCAAATTTAATCAAAACTAAAGTGACCCATTAACATAAATGACCTAACCGAAATCTACCAAAACTCAAAACAACCCTCTATAACCCGTCTAGATCCTATCCTAATTGATCCAAACTAAATATGACCTATCCCAAACCTAAATCTAACCCAAGCAAAGAAGTAGCTGATTTGACCCAACTCGATGATGATTCAACACAACCCAAAATACCAAATTGACTAGATTTAATCCAAATTGATAAGTACCGACCACAAAAAATCCAAAGCCAACTCATGGATCTGAATTGACACCTCTAGTAGGTAAGTGACGATGAAATATGATCGGTGTGTTTGGGACCTTTCTATTTGCGTACTTAATTATAAATGAGTGATGCAAAGACTACATACCAAGCCTAGAAAATATATTTTGTGTTGGTTATTTAATAAGTGCGACGCAAATGATCAACACAAGTTAATATTTGCCCACGCAAATGTTTTTATGAAACCAAATTGAGTCCGTTTGTTACAATAAGCTACGCAATTGAATATGCACAATTGGGTATTTTTTGTACTAGTGTATATGCTATATCTTAGGATGTTACGGTTTTTTTTTTTTGGCACGATAGGATGTTATGCTTATATAGACCCATTTCGATCAAATGAAAAAATGGGCAATAAAGTGTCCATACATACGCAAGCCCAAAAAAATCAGCATACTAGCTGCTCAATAGTCAACTTTAATTTTCAACATAAGTAAATGCAACTATGCTCCAATCAGCTTTTTATTACACACATCTTTTATAGTGAGAACACTAACATAATTACGAGGGAGCCCTATATTATTGATTAAAACTTTTGTATGGACAAGTCAATTAAAAAGTTAGAGAGATGTATATAGTATAGACTACTACTCCCTCACTCACCTAAAGATTGTCTCATTGGACTTTTTGCGGTCTCCAAGAAACGATTTTTAATGTTGTTATCTCCAAATCCGTAAGGCAAAAAATTATGAAAACTTGATATTCTAAAAATTTACATTGAGATGCATTCAACAAGATCCCACTTAAATATATTATTTCTTATAATATGATGATAGTTTTAGTCAAACTTTTCGAACTTTAACTCTATAAATAAAAATGGAGCAATATTTGGAAACGAAGGAAGTATATGCTTACAAATTGTGAAGTATTATGATTGAGAATTACTAATCATACACATATATGGCATAGTACGCTGCTTCAGAGTATATTGAAAGTATCTTCAAATTTAAAACATGGTCACAACCCATATTAAGAATTGATTTTCATCCGGATAGCATTATGTAACTTCGGGTGATCAATGCCTCCCGAGGAATAGGCATGAAGCCCAAATAGGATAAGGCATAGATCCTACCCCAATAATATGGGATAACACGAAAATACAGGAGGCCTCGATAGGATAAGGCATAAATCCAACACAAAAATATTCGTGAGAAAATGAAGATTGGGTAAACCTTACTACAAAAAAACCTGGAACAAGAGGCCCGGGTAGGGTAAGGTACTAAGGAATAAATTCTCGTAAATTAGATAGTACACCTGGGTGTATGGAAGGGAATGTGCTCTTATCCTACGTGACTCCTGTCACGTGCAAACCAGAAGAACAAAAAATCAGGCATATATATGATTATATGATAATGGAAAGCAAAAAGTCGACTAATCGTATAATCATGGAAAGCAAAAAGTCAACTAATCATATTTGTAAACCAAAAAGACAACTTACGATTAGTTGATTTTGTTTACGGATAATGGAAACCATATAGTCAACTTATGATTAGTTGATTTTGTTTAAAGCTTATGATTAGTTGGTTTTGTTTAAAGCTTATGATTAGTTGATTTTGTTTAAAGCTTATGATTAGTTGATTTTGTTTACAGATAATGGAAAGCAAAAATCAAGTACTCATAAGCTACAAGCAACAAACATATGATCAGCTTGATCAATATGATCACAGTGGAAATCATTTTCCACAGACTTTGCTGATAGTCTGGATCTTTGCAACAAAGAAAATGAGATAGTGCTGCGGAATATATAGTTGTCTAACGGTACCAAGATATCTGTACCAAATTCCATCAGTTTATTTTTTTTTTTTTGAAAGAAATTCCATCATTTTATCATTAATAAGAAATGTTTTTTTTTTATTTTTAAGCCAAAAAAAATTAAAATTTCGAAAAATAAGTTACTGTTTAAAATATTTTCAAAAATAAGCCAATTTTAGGTTCGGATAAAAACGCTGTCCAGGATAGCGTTATACTTGATGAAGAAACACTACCCAGGGCAGCGACTTGCATGAGCTTGATTTTAGGGTAAAATACTGAGCCAAAAGAAATCGCTGCCTAGGGCAGTGTTACAACTCTATGAAAAACTCTTTGGAATATTTTCAGAGTCAGTGCTGCAGAGGCCAGGGAATCAGTGCAGAGCATTAATGAATCGCTGCCCGAGGCAGCGATTTTACTACTTAATGAATCGCTGCCCAAGGCAGCGATTTTACTCAAGCTGGGTTTTTAATTTCTTTTTCTCCCTTCTTCTTCCCCATTTCCTTCTCCCATTTCTCCTGCGCTACTGCTCGTGCTCGTGCTCGTCCCTCCTCTTCGAACCATCCTCCCAAAATCTTCCATTTCCCTCCCAAATTCTTCCATTTCTTTCCATTTCACAAGGTATGTAATTTATTTTGAGTAATTTTAAGTTTTTATCATGTATTTTATTTTTTCATTTATGTTTTTTTTATTTCGTTTTTTTATTTGAAATTATGGTTTGTGTTATGTTATTTTTTTACAATTTCTTGAATTAATTATTTTTATGTTAATTTCGTGAATTAATTTTTGGTATGTTATGAGTTATGATATGTTATGTTTGGTAATTATTATTGATATTTTGATAGTGTATATGTTTTATTATTTTAGTTTAGGTATTGGTATGGATTTGGTTAAGTGGACTTTTATTTAGGTTAGTAAACCATAAATTAGGTTAGTATATAAATTTAGGTGAGTTCATTAATTAAGATTAGTTAATTAAATTTGTGTAATATTTAGGTTAGTAATTAGTATAGATTATTTTATTAATTTTGTTTAGTTTATTGAAAAAGGTTAGTTTATTAGAGTAGATTACCTAATTAATTTAGTTTAGTAGATTAATTTAGGCTAACGTAGATTAGTTAATTAAGTAAGGTTAATTAATTAAAATTAGCTTATTAAGTAAGGTTAGTTATGTTAGTTAATTAATGAAGTTTTGTTTATTAGATTAGTTTATTTTATTAACTTAGTATATTTAGGTTAATTTAGTATATTTTACTAGGTTAGTATATTTAGGTTAATTAAGTAAGGTTAATTTAGTATATTTTACTAGATTAGTTTAATAAATAAGGTTAGATTATTAGGTTAGTTTATTAATTATGGTTAGTGTGTTAATTTAGATTAGTTTATTAGGTTAGTACATTAAGTAGGGTTAGTTTACTAAATTATTTTATTTCCTTACGTTAATATATTTAGGTTAATTTAGTTTATTTTATTAGGTGCTTATATTTAGGTTAATTAGGTAAGGTTAATTAAGTAAGGTTAACTAAGCTTGTTAATTAATTAATTAAGATTAGTTTAATCGGTAAGGTTAGATTATTAGGTTAGGTTATTAATTATGGTTACTGTATTAATTTAGATTAGTTTATTAGGTTAGTACATTAAGTAGGGTTAGTTTACTAAATTATTTTATTTCCTTACGTTAATATATTTAGGTTAATTTAGTTTATTTTATTAGTTGCTTATATTTAGGTTAATTAGGTAAGATTAATTAAGTAAGGTTAACTAAGCTTGTTAATTAATTAATAAAGATTAGTTTAATCGGTAAGGTTAGATTATTAGGTTAGGTTATTAATTATGGTTACTGTATTAATTTGATTAGTTTATTAGGTTAGTACATTAAGTAGGGTTAGTTTACTAAATTATTTTATTTCCTTACGTTAATATATTTAGGTTAATTTAATTTATTTTATTAGGTGCTTATATTTAGGTTAATTAGGTAAGGTTAATTAAGTAAGGTTAACTAGGTTAGTTAATTAATTAATTTTAGTTTATTGTATATTACATTCTTGAATATCATTGAATAATTTTCGTTGTTGTAGGCTTCATGAATACCAATGTATACCCATTGTTATGTTGATGGGGTGGAACATTGATAGAACAAGATAATACGGTTGAGTATGATGGTAGACAGTGTAGACCTATCGTAATTAGTGGTGAGAATAGCTTCTCTGATATTGTTGACATGGTCTTTAGTTTGTGTGGGTTTGATAGACGGTTGGTAGAACTAAAATTGAGAATGAAGTATCCTATTGGGCCGTCAACATGTATGGCATTGCCGTTCACTGATGACTATGCTGTTAAAGTATTATGGGTGTGTATTCAAAATTATCCACAATCTGGCATTGAAATATATGTCGATCTAGTCCCCTTGCCATCATCATATACTGGTATAATGGACATCTTATCTCAACATCAGTCATTTTCAATCATTCCATCCACAAGTCAAATTCACGATGATAGCTCAGAACTAGCTACTTCTCGGGTGAATCCATTAAACAGTACGCTTCTCAGAGATGGGTTTGGAAATTACCTTTATGGAGAAAGGACTGGACAATCCGAGGAAGGAGTAGAAGAATAGGAAGTAGATGAGGAAGCGGAGGGGAAAGAAGATGCAGAAGACGTGGAGCCTGTTAACCTAGAAGAAGAGGATGACGGTCATTTGAACATAGAGCTAGGAGTAGGGACTAGATCGGAGGCCAACGAGATTGCAGTTGAATCTAACATTCCTTATTACAATAACATGTTAGAGTAGGAAGAGGACGCTAGTTGGATGATGATAGGCCCACCATGTGGTGTTGATAATGAATTTGTTAAGGGAATGGAGTTCGCTAATAAGAGAGATCTCATTGAAGCTGTTAAGATGTATAGCCTTAAGTCAAATACATCGTATCGGTGTTGAACGTCGAACACTAGTGTGTTGGAGCTGGTTTGTAGTAATAAATGTGGTTGGAGACTACGTGCTAGGCAGAAGAGTACCTTACTCTCATTTTGGTGCATAACAACATACAAAGGTCCACACGCTGCGTCCTGTGTCAGTGGCAGTCAGAACCGAGGAGTTTGTCATCTTAGTGCGTCACTGATCGGCGATTTCATCAAGGATTGTGTTAGAGCTGATCCCACATTGAAAGTGGCCGTAATTATAGAGATGGTGCATGGGCGATTCCACCACACCATACCGTATATGAAAGCATGGTACGGTAAGCAAGTCGCTATAGCAGAAATTTACGGTAACTGGGAGTCCTCTTATGAACGGTTGCCCCATATTATGCAAGCACTAATGGATACTCATCCTGGGATGGCCTTTGAGTGGTGTTACAAATCAGAGGGTCCTGGTTATAGGGTATTCCAGCAGTTATTTTGGTCATTCAAACCGTGTATAGAAGGGTTTAAGCACGCACTTCCCCTGATTGTCATCGACGGTACGCATTCGTATGGAAAATACATGGGTAAGATGCTTATAGCAATAAGGGTTGATGGGAATAATCAACTATTCCCCATTGCTTTTGCTCTCGTCGAGGATGAGAACGGAGAGAGTTGGAGCTGGTTCATGGCATGCATCAGACATCGTGTTACGAGTAGAAGGGGACTATGTGTTTTATCTGATCGTCACCCTGGTATTATTCAGGCTATGAATGATGTTCATAGTGGATGGACGCCGCCAGACGCATTTCACCGATTCTGCATTCGTCATGTTGCTTCAAATTTGAATACCCACGTCAAGAATACCTTAGTGAAGAAAGCATTCATTAGAGTTGCTTTCGAGCGGAAAACTTTGAAGGTCGACAAAGCCATCAGACGAATTGCTTAGGTCTCTCCTGACGCAGCTAAATATATCCAAGATATGTCAATTGAGAAATGGTCGATTGCCTATGATGGAGGACATAGATACGGATATGCGACAACAAACATGGCTGAAGTGTTTAACGGCGTCATTAAGGGAGCTAGATTTCTGCCAGTTTCAGCAATTGTTGAGTTGACATTCTACAGAGTGAACAAGTGGTTCGTTCACAAACGAGAGATAGGTGCGGAACACGTAGCAGCAACCCAACCTTATACTCGTCATGTACAGCAGAGGATTGAAGTTAACGGAAGTAAGGCCAGATTCCACAATGTAGTGCCGTATGACATTGGGAGCGGCGTATACGAAGTGACGAGTGGCCGAGGTGAAAGGTTGGCACGTAAGGGAGGGAAACGATACATGGTACGTTTCGCTGACGGGACATGCACGTGCAATAAGGTTCAAGTATATCACTACCCTTGTTCACATGTGTTGGCCGTGTGTCGTCAGTATCACATTTTCGAGGCACCATTTGTTGATACACATTTCCATAGTGCGACATACATGCGCACGTACCAGCCTCAATTCCACCCACTTCTTGATGACACGGTGTGGAGAGCATTTATAGGACCCCGAGTTATTGCTGATGAGACTCGAGTTCGGGCTAGGGGTCGTCCACGATCTAGAAGGTTATGAAATGAGATGGACGACAACACAGACCGAGGAGTCACATGTAGTGTTTGTCACGTTATTGGACATAATAGAAGAAGTTTTCCGCAGAGACGAGCAGTAGTATAGAGTGTTAACCAATATGTACTAGGTTCTTTTATGTTATGAACATTCCCACTATTTATTTTATGTTATGCACATTTCCGAATATAGAATATTTTATGCACATTTTGTACTCTGTTATGTTAGATTCACAGGATATGGAACCAGGCCCAGTAGACCTGTCTGTTCTCAGACTGCAGCAGACGCATCGTTCCCATGCGCTGTGGAATGGAACGTTGGACAGTGCATCTACGCTTTACACTCGCCACCACTCCTTTGAGTGGCCTGTGGATGATAGAGACCTCCGGTATGTTCGACGTGCTGGGCTATACGGGATCCATAGGTTACAGTCGCTACGAATCGACCGTGGCCTTGTCACGGCCTTGGTTGAGAGGTGGAGGCAGGAGACACACACCTTCCACCTATCTGTTGGGGAGGCCACGATCACTTTACGGGATGTGTGCATCCTTACACGCCTACCGGTGACTGGTAGGGCAGTGTCTGGACCTAGCCCCGCACCATACGCCATGACGATGCTCCGAATGTTTGGAGTTTCCCCACCAAAGGATGCCATGGTGGGGTCCACTGTGAGATTCACTTGGCTGCATGATACCTTCGCCCATCTCCCGCTTGCGACCGCCAGTGAGATGGATATTTTGAGGTACACCAGGATGTACTGTTGGGTCCTCGTTTCTTGTGTACTTTTCGCGGATAAGTCAGGAAACGAGGTGCAACTTATATACTTGAACCTGTTCGACCGACCTTGGGATAGTGTAGCCAGTTACAGCTGGGGCAGCGCCGCTCTATCCTACCTGTACCGGAATATGTGTCGGGCTTCTCGAGTTCGACGGGGTCGGCCAGCAGTTGAGATAGCTGGGCCACTAGTCATTCTCCCAGTATGCATGTTCGTTTGTTAATTTATGTGAACTGTATAGAATTATGTAACTAACTCATTCCATTTACTTCAATTACTCAGCTTTGGGCATGGGAGCATCTCACCGTCTGTCGTCCGGCCATACCCACACGACGCAGACGAGCTTAGGAGGGAGCTTAGGAGGTTTATATTTACGTCGAACCGGGCCGAGCTGGAGATGGAGAGCCATACGGAACAAGATGGCTGGTTGATCGTCTTATTCGCGTTCACCTCGCGACTGGGGTGAACTCTCTGCGAGATTTATTAGATAGGATGACGGATGAACAGGTACTACTCCACCTTATTAGTAATTCGTACATATATTTTAAATGGATTTATTGTCATATTATAATGTTAAACTGTTATTTATAAACAGATGGTATGGGATCCGTATCCCGAAGATGAGGGTGAAGAGGACGAGTGGCGTGTCATTTCGCCGCTCGTATGTTTTGAGTGCGTGGAGTTCCATTTGCCGACACGAGTTATGCGGCAATACAAATCGCGTCAGGTCATTCCCCTACCTGTTGACACGAGCGAAGACTTACACAAGGTGGACCGACGTGGGAAGGCTGGAGTCGATTGGTCGGACCATCACCGACAATTTATCGACGCGTGGGATAGGCGTTTACAGTCCGTAGTCCAGGTCGATCCGTTTGAGGGAGCTATGGACTACTTCGATCCATACTTGGTATGGTATCGACGTATCACCAGACAGTTCATCAGCCCTTTCTTTCGACCGCCTGTGCCACATTTCTCTCCTGCAGCAGTGCCGTTACACATTGTGGTAAGATTTCTAGTCAATTTAATTGTTCAAATTTATTTATATAATACACTACTAACATCATTTGTATTTCTTCTTTCTCATGTAGACTGAGGAGCTGTTGCATATTCGTGACTACGTTCACGACTCCAGAGACTTGTGTCCTCCCATGGCGGACCATGTGTATGGTCTCGTCTAGGAGAGCATGGAGAGGATACGGCAGCCTTACCGACTTCGGCCATATCCATTACATTCGAGTTGCGACCCATCCACCCCCGCTGCACCCTTCACTATGCCGGAGACCCTTGCTATCGAGATGTCCAGCCAACATTACACTCAAGGTCAGTCTTCGTCATCGGTGTACACGTCCCCAGAGGCCCCATTTGCACACCATTTGCCTTGGACCCAGCAAACACAAACTCAGAGTTCGTATCCTCATTTGGACATCATTTTCGAGGAGCAAACTCCGGGTCCAGACTCTTAGCTTATTCAGTTTTCATTACGTTAATTTAATACCAATTTGTAATGTTTATAACTAAAACTTAGTTTCAAACATTATACAGTTTGTATTTCAAACATCATCATTTGTTATGACCTTTTTCCTAATCTGTGTTTATTTCGATACTTATTATTAGAATTTGTCTATTCATATTTGAATTCATAAGTATTTAAGTATTGATGGAAAATTATATAATATATTTGATACGTCTAAATAATTTACGGCATTTAAAAAAAATTCTGTGCAATTAGGAAAACGCTGCCTAAGGCAGCGTTTTCCTAATTGCACAGAATTTCCCTAAAAATCCAGCCCCATGCAAAACGCTGCCCTGGGTAGCGTTTTTGTCCTTAGGCAGCGTTTTATTTCCGAAGCTAGATTAGCTTATTTTTGAAAATATTTTAAACAGTAACTTATTTTTCGAAATTTTAATTTTTTTTGGCTTATAAATAAAAAAAGTTCTAAAGGTGATAGTTGCAGCAGGAGACCATTTGGCATGATCTTTCCCTATATCTTTCCTAGCTATTGCTCTAAGTTTTAACTCTTGGCCTTTACGTAACTTGACAATTATGATTCCCCTGAACAAAAGCAAAGCCAAAACGAGATTGTTAACTAGATTTTACATCACATAGCACACGATGTTAGTTCGCTGTGTCAAAGAGAAACACTATATTATTGGAGCACAAATTAAAGTTCTAGAAAAAGTGGGAAGATGACTATTATTTTTAAGGGCTTCTACAAAAAAAAAGAAAAAAAAAAGAAAGCCTCACATCAAAATTATCCAACAGCATCTAAAGAAGGTAGCATTTGCTGAGAATAGATAAGAATCAATCTACCCGTTAAAATAGGCTAACTAAAGGAGGGAGCATAAGCAACAACAGATATTTTTTTTTAAAATTTAAAAAATCTTCAGTATTCTTCACCGTAACTCAAAGCATAATGTATTCAAGGCCTTGCTTATATATCATATATACGGACCAAACACTCCCAAACTATAAAATAAACTCTTGTTGTTTGTACCCCTTTCTCACCTATGCACGCTAAAGAACATAATTCCACTAGATTTGGATGTTTAATCAAGGTAGGTGAGATTCTTCAACAAACCCTAATACTATGAATTGAACCCCAAAAAAAATACGAATTTAACCCTAAATTCTATGTGTTCATATGCATAAGATTTATACTCTAAAACGTCATACGAATTGAAGGGCAATGCAAATGCCTTTAAGGCACAGCAGTGGGAGTACGTTTGAAGGATTGAATTGAGGGAGCAGTAGGAATGGAGTTTTGAAGCACTGATAGGAATGTAGCAATTGTGGGCAGCAACAAGTTCTGGAAATTTAAGAACACCAATCCAAACAAGAACCGCGGCAGCAGTAGGAGATGGAATAAGGAAGGAAGGACATTCGAAGGAATGAAGGATTTCAAATGAGAGGAAGGTTGAAGGAAGAATTTTAAAGGGGTTTGGCTGCGTTGCTGCAAGGTTGAAGGAATCTAGAATTTGAATTCTCTAATCTGGTTACTGCAAATTAGCTAGGGTTTAAAAAAAATCCCCAATAAGTGCTTCAGTTCCCCCAAAACCGAAGTAATAGTGCTATTAAATGCTTTGATTCCTCCCAAACTAAAGCACTTGTGCTCTTAAATGCTTTGGTTCCACCAAAATCGAAGCACTTGTGCTATTAAATGCTTTGGTTCATCCCCAATTCAAAGCATTTAAAGAAAATCATGGTTTATATATATATGTGCTTCGACTATCCTTTGAACCGAAGTAAATAAGGTGAAGCAAAAAGACCATTTTCTACAAGTTCTTGCTTGAAAGTATTCAAAAGATATCAATGTTCAATAGCCCAAATCAGCGATTCAATCACATCCATATTAGAGGAAATTATGCTGAAAATATTGAAGAGAAATTAGATTTTCAACAACCCAATTTCATCTCTTTTTCCAATGGTTATGTGTTGAAGTTCAAGTATATATTCCTATGCTTTGAAGCTGAAGATGTGAGGCAAGAACATACGCTTTAAACGAGAATTTCAAACACAAGCTACAACAGCAAAACTTCATTATTTTCTCTCTAGTTTTGCTACCTTATCTTGTATTTATATTGAGAGAAAATTAAGTACAATCTTTTGAGTGTTTAAAAGAATATTTTAAGAGAGTGTTATAATATGAGTATACCCATAATACTCAAACGTATAGAAAAAAAGAGAGTTTTTTTATTACATGGATCTGAGATGCTAAAGTGTAGCTGGGGTATTATGGAGTAGAAGATAGGGATTGTGATCTTCTAGAGTGCTTTAGGTCTCTAAGGGAAGTAATAAAAGAGTGAGTTAAATCCTAAGGGTTGGACAACCCTAGTCGGAGACGTAGGAAAATTAGTTGTCGAACTTTATATCAAATCACCGTGTTTTATCTCATTTACTTTTTCCTTTCTACGTACGTTTTTATTGTTGTTTTATTCATTGATCAAAGCAGCGATCTATCAAAGTATGAGCAGCAGCCGTTGAAACTGAATTCAAGGCCTTGACATTCTGATTCCGTCAAGCTTATATTCCACCTTGAAAGTGAATTCAAGACCTTGAGCTCCTGAATGCGAAAATCGATCATACTCTATTCACCCCCCTCTAGAGTATATTCGATCCTATATTCCATCTCCCTACTGATTTTTCAGTTTATGATTCTCGGTTTTTGCATGAATGGATTGAAAAGATTCCAGGGGTATAAGCTTCCCCTTGAATCTAGTTGGTTTCATATGTAAACAAAACATAAGCCTTTTAGAATTGCACAGAGTTGTCTTCAAAGAATCGTTCTTACGGATTATTTCTCCTCCCCCACTGGTTTAAATGCCTTAGTGGCGGGATTCAGAGGTTTTGAGTTAGATGGCATAGGCATTTTTGGGCATGAGCAGGGTAGATTTGAGGGGCCTCAAAATTAAGATATATTTATATTAATTTTGTATAATAATATAAAAGTGTATTTGAAGTAATAGTTTGAATAATTATGCTTTACTTGAAAGGTCTCAAGTTAAGACTTTACAAAGTGGACAGTCTAGCATGAATTTTTATTGAATATATTATAGAGGGCCCAATTTTGAAAAGTTAATCAGGGGCTCTTGAATAATTTACAATTATTGTCTCGGCCGTGTTGGATGGTGAGATTTTACGTTGAGTCTAAGATGACCCAAGATGCAATTTAGGGTTGATTTCTAGTGTTTGGATATATTTAGGATTTGGATATATTTAGTCATAAGATAGAATTTATTAGTCTTGGGAGTCTTGTAACCGTGAGTCTTGGGACTATTAGGAGTCATGTATGTATAGTCTTTGTTAATCAATGGAAACATACAGATTTCTCTTCTCAATCATTGTTGAGAGTTTAACATGTATCAAGAGTCTTCTAAATTTTTTTTTGTCTTCTCTTCGGTTTTTTCTATTCCGTTTTTGCATGTGTGTCTCTCTCCAGATTTATCCGTTGTGTGCTCTTCTATTGACTCCAGATTTTTGCGTGCGTGTGTCTCTTTAGCCTTCTTTTTATTCATTCGTGTGTGTGTGTCTCCTAGTTTTCTTTCTCCAGTTTATTTTTCCTTTCTATCTTTAGTGGCTCTAGCATCTTTGTGCTCTACGTGCATGTGATTTGTTGTGTGTTGTGGAATGTGCATGTGATTCCAATCACACTTTGATTGGCGGTGATGATTTGCTTTAATTGCATGTGTTTTGTTGTATGATGATTGGCATAAGTTGCGGTGATTGGTGTGAGTTGGCAGTGATCTTTGTTGCGGTGCGATGAGTAATGATGGTGTCCCACCTCCAATGGGCTCTCAGTATGAACCATTTTCGGCCTATTATTTGCATCCAAGTGAAGGTACCGGTGCCGTGATTGGTCCCATATAGTTAAACGGAGATAACTATGAGGAGTGGTCACGTACCTCATGTAACAATCTTCGTGCAAAGAACAAGCTTGGGTTCATTGATGGGACTATTGCGGTGCCGGATGCTACATCCCCTGATTTTGATCAATGGGGTATTATTAAATCTTTGCTTGTTACTTGGATTGTTAATACTTTAGATGTGTATAGATAATCCCTTGGCAATGACCCCGTATTCTTCGGTTAAAGGCTCAAATTATAGATTGCAAGCAACATGTTGCTATTCAAGTCATGTACTTTGGTGAATTACGTAAGCTCCAAGATGAATCAGCAAGCTATTCTATGTTCCTGAAATGTACCCGTGATGCGGCTCGAGAGTGTGCTAAGATTGTTGAAAGTGAATTGCGTCATTAGTTTTGTATCAGCTTGGACTTGAAGAAGTTTGACAACGTCGCCTGTACTCTCCTTATGATGGATCCTATTCCATCCCTTAATGTGGCATATGCAAAGGTTGTATCGGATGATCGCAAGCAGACCATTTTGGATGCTCGTGATAATCATTTGGAGCATGCTGTTGGTTTTGCTACTTCTGGCAGTGCTCCTAGTCGATCTTCCTGGTCTAGCAGTGGTGATGTTTAGGTTTGTGATCACCGAGGTAATAAAAGCCATGAGAAATCTAAGTGCTTTGATCTTGTAGGTTGGCCTGATTCCTTTTTCTGGTAGACGTAGTCAGCGCAGTGATAGGCCTGGTCGTGGAGGTGGCCGAAGCAATCCGGGTGGTCGTAGAGGTGGTCGTGGCTTTACTGCCAATATAAGCAACTCTATGCAACAAAGTGGGCACGACATTGGTGATAGTGATCATCAAAGTGCTCCTACTCTTACTGATAAACAATGGGTCGAGTTCATGCATACAATCAAGAGTGGAATGATCAAACATCTCATGGTACATACTCCTCTAACGAGTGAATAATTGATACAAGAGCGTCCAATCATATGTCGAGTGATTTTAATTTGTTTTATGATGTGTGTGATATTTTATGAAC
This sequence comes from Dysphania ambrosioides, assembly GCA_026401315.1. Lineage (NCBI taxonomy): Eukaryota > Viridiplantae > Streptophyta > Magnoliopsida > Caryophyllales > Amaranthaceae > Dysphania > Dysphania ambrosioides. The sequence continues at coordinate 21,908,035 of CM048666.1, forward strand.
GGTTTGTTTGTCTAACGAGAAGAGTACGACGACCACTAAAGAAATAAAAATAAAACTAAGTGATGGTTTAATATTAGAAGATGTTTTATTTGTTCCTGATTTAAATTGCAATTTATTATCGGTATCTCAACTATTAGAAAAGAAAAAATTTATTGTTCTTTTCACTAACAAGCCATGTCTTATTTAGGACCACACTTTGAAGAACCTGATTGGAGCGGGGTGCAGTATAATGGGGTTTATCTATTCCGACCGATTCGTGCTCGTTAGTTTCTTATCAATGCCATGGCTGTTCTGGATGCAAGATTGTTATGTCATTTCCGTTTAGGTCATCCTTTAATGAATGTAGTTTCTTCTTTACCTAGAGTAGTGAGTGGTACTATGAATAAAAAGTGTGGTGTGTTTGATTGTTCTATATGTTTTATAGGTAAACAACCTCATAATTCTTTTCCTTTGAGTACGACTAAAGCATTTGGTTTGTTTGATTTGATACATTGTGATATTTGAGTTCCGAATAAAGTTTCATCTAGTTGCAATGCCAAATATTTTCTTATTACTTTTGACGATTTTTTGCGTGCAACTTGGATTTATTTGATGGTTGGAAAATGAGATGTTGGGAACTTGATTCGTAATTTTTATGCTATAGTCAAAACTCAATTCAATAAAAAGATCAAAGTTTTACGAAGTGATAATGGACAAGAGTTCTTGAGTTTGAGATCTTTTTTGATAAAAAAGGTATATTGCATCAAACCTTGTGTGTTGATATCGCTCAACAAAATGGCCGTGTTGAAAGGAAACATAAGAATATTTTGAATGTTGCCCGTGATTTACGTTTCCAAGCAAAATTGCCCAAGTATTTTTGGGGTGAATGTGTTTTAGCTGCGGTTCATCTTCTTAACTTGACCCAACTCCTATTCTACATGGTAAAACACCATATGAGTTTTTGTTTGGGAAACCTCCTTTGTATGACAAACTTCGTGTTTTTGGTTGTTTAAGCTATATGGTAAATAATACTCGCACTAGGGATAAATTTGATTCAAGGTTTCGGTGGTGTATCTTTGTTGGATATCCCTATGGAAAAAAGGTTGGAGATTTTATGATTTGGAGACTAATGAATTTTTTATTAGTCGGGATGTGCAATTTTTTGAGGATAAATTCCCCTTCATTGAGAAGTTTAGTGATATAGAGAGGGTGCAATAGGAGTCTTACTTTAATCAGATTAAATTATGGGATGATAATGAGTTTTATGATGATATGCATGTGGATGTTCCCCCACGTATGGTCGCGGTTGATGACTTGAATGGAATTGGTGCTGCTAGTCGTAGCATTAGTGGTGATGCTTTGGTAGATCCTGTTGCATTATGGGGTAGTTCGAGTGATATGGTTATAAGAGCTCTACTGATAATAGTGAAGCTTTGTGTCATGGGCATCGTACAAAATTTCCCTTGTCAAAGCTCCACGAGTATATTACTAATACAGTTGTTCGCCTCTCTATAGACCCCACTTCTTTAAAACATACTGCTCCAGCTACTCCATCACGTTCTTTAGGTACACAATTTGATATAACTTATTATATTGATTATAACAATTTTTCTACGAGACATAAGTGTTTTCTGACAGCAGTTACAAAGGGAAAAGAGCCATCCTCATTTAGGGAAGTTATGAAACATGAAGGGTGGCGTAAAGCTATGAAAGAAGAATTTGATGTTCTTGAACATAATGGCACATGGACATTGAAGGACTTACCACCAAGTAAGAAAGCTTTTGGTAGTGGTTGGGTGTATAAGATTATATATACTTCTACAAGTGTGCATGGTAATTGTTAAGTTGCAGGTGTTGATTATAATGAGACTTTTGACCCTGTGGGAAAAATGGGGACTGTTAAACTTTTTTTGTATATTGTTGCTTCTTTAAACTGGGAGTTACATCAAGTGGATGTTTGTAATGCTTTTCTCTGTGGTGAATTGGAGGAGGAGGTGTATATGCAGATTCCTCCGGGTTATAAGTGTGCTACTCCAAGGAAAGTATGAAGACTGCGTAAATCTTTGTATGGTTTGAAGCAGGCTCCTCGTCAATAGTTTACTAAGTTTTCCACTTCCTTGAAATTGTATGGTTTCAAGCAATTGTGTGTATATTATTCTTTGTTCAGTTATATTCAAGGATAAATATCTCTGCATGTTCTTATGTATGTTAATAATTTGATTATTATTGGTTCCTCTCATGATGTGATTATTTGATTTAAAGAATATCTAAGTACTTGCTTTCATATGAAAGATCTTGGTAGGTTGAAGTATTTTCTTGGTATTGAAGCCGGATTGTTAGGTTGTAAGCTTGATGATACTCCAATGGAGCAGAATCATCGATTGGTATATGCCAAGGGGGAGCCATTTTCTAACCCAGATCAATAGCGTCGTTTAGTTTGGCATCTTGTCTATTTGTCTTTTATTCCACCTAAGTTGAGTTATTCTGCTCATATTCTTGCATAGTTTTTGAGTACCCAGTAGATCTAACATTGGGAAACGACTATTGGAGTTCTACGTTATATTAAGGGTAGTCCTGGTCAAGGTGTTTTGTTGCGCCTTGGGAAGGATTTGTGCTTGACGGCATATTGTGATAGTGACTGGGCGACATGTTGGTTGACTCAAAGTTCTTTGACTGGCTATTTGGCATTTCTTGGTTGTTCTCCAATTTCATAGAAAACCAAGAAACAACCAGTAGTATCACGTTCTTCCGCTGAAGCTGAGTATCGTGCTATGGCTGTTGCGACTTGTGAGTTGAAAAGGTTGAAGTCTTTGTTATCTTCTTTTGGTATTTTTCATCCCAAGCCTATGAAGTTGTCCTCTCTTCATATTGCAAAAAATCAAGTCTTTCATGATCGTACGAAGCACATAGAGGCAGATTGTCATTTTGTTCATGATGAGTTAGTGTCTAGGAATCTGGCTACGACTAATGTTCCTACCGGCCATCAGTTGGCATATGTTTTAACAAAGGCTCTAGGGAATAGACAATTTGTATTTTTACTTTACAAGTTGGGCATATGGAATTTTACATGCTCCAACTTGAGGGGGAGTGTTTGGATAGATTTAGAATTTGGATATATTTAGTTATAAGATATAGTTTGTTAGTCTTGGGAGTCTTTGGACTCTTGGGAGTCTTGTAACTGTGAGTCTTGGGACTCTTGGGAGTCATGTATATATAGTCTTTGTTAATCAATGGTAACATAGTGACTTCTCTTCTCAATCATTGTTGAGTGTTTAACAGCCACTATGTGGAAATAAGATGTTAAAACTTGAAGTTTATCCTAATTAATATTCATGTGTATAATGTGTTGATTCATGGGTAGTGTAAGTAGAGGGATGTGGAAAAGGTGGAAGAGTTGTCTAGTGAGTTGGAACTGAAGGGCATGTTGCCTAATCTTTTCACGTATAATACGCAGATTTCTTTGTGTGTAAATTAGAATGGTAAACACTTTGAAGCTTTTTTGGTTCAAGATAGGTTAGAAAAGCTGGTGTGGCTCCAGATATTGTGACTTGTTATTGACTGTTGTATGGACTTTGTTGGGAAGGGTAGGTTAAAGGAGGCTTTGAGATTTTTAGGGAAATCAAGGGCGCAGCCTAGCCTTGTGACCCATACCATTTTGGTTGATAGACACGCACTATCGAGCAAATGACCTAGAGGAAACGTTGAGATGGTGCCAAGTAAAGGAGGCTGAAGGTATATGTCCTTCCGTTAATGCTTACAATTCGATCCGACGCAAGTTGTGTGAGCAAGGGAGGATAAGTTACGCGAACAAGGTCTTGAATGAGATGAGCAAGAAGCAGGTAGAACCTGATTATATTACATGCATCACATTGATAAAAGGGAAATTCCTAATCTATATTGGATATATGGGAACAGGTAATATTCGTTATACTCCGTATAAAAACAAAACAAAAAATGGAAAAATTAGCAAAAGTCAACTAACTGATTCCACAAAAAAATAGCAAAAGTTTCTACATATATTAGGACAAATTTATTTTTCACACTGTGCAACTCTATTCTATAGAATACAACTTTATGAAAAAATAAAAGTGAAATACTTATTTTACTCCGATATATTAACAATAGAATATATTAGATATAGATTCGAATAACTTCCATTAATAAATGCTTAATGCAAAATAGGTGATCTGGAATCTGCCTTGAAGGTTAAAAACAAGATGTTGGAAGGTAATTCGAAACTTAACCACTATACTTTTAAGGCAATTTACATGGTTTCTGCAAGTTTAAAGAGATAGATAAAGCTAAAAGATGCATTTTGAAATGCCTGATGCGGGTTTTTCTCCAAGTTTTTCCACTTATTCATGGATTGTATATGGCTATTGTTACCAAGATATCGAAGAGGCTGTGGCAAGACTGCCAAATGAGCTTGCAGGGAAAGGTCTTTCTGTCGATGTCTCAGTATATTGGGCTCTTATTAGAAGTCTGTGTAAGAAAGACAGGATTTTTGACTTTACGGAAGAGAAAGGAATCAAGGGAGACAGTCTTGTATACATTAGCTTGACATTTGCATAGTTTGAAGAAGGGAAGGGAAAACTCACTTTTTTAGAGATACTAGATGAGATGTACAAGAGGAGGTTAACAAGTCCTTTCATGATATTTTAGAGATAGAGGGCAAAATAAAAAATTTTGATCCTAAAATTTAATAGTATATTTCGTATAATTTTATTTGCTTGTTTTACAAATAAAAAAAATTAAGTAATGGTTTCACAAAATAAATAAACTGGTGAAAAATTTAATTAAAAATAATACTATAATCACATAAATCATCAATAGTGTTAAAAAACAAAAAAAATAATAATAAAAAAATTAAATTTAAACAATATTATGAGCTATTCACTTTATAAAATTTTTTATTTATCAAGTCATCTTATTATTATGATCATTTCTCTTCATAATATTATGAATAATTCTCTTAACAAATTAGTAAATATAGTCAAATGCAAAACATTAGTCAATATTCTAAATATAACAAATTAATAAGATGTCATTGTATTGACAAAATGAGAAACAATGATAACAGTGTACAACTAATATACAAAATAACTGGTTGAATTTCTTATGGTTCTTATTGGTGACATAAGTAGATATCTTAGTTAAAGGTTAATAATTGGATAGATATAGTGACAATAATACTTTGTATGTCATATTTAGTTTTAGTAGGTTGTACTTATTTTTTATTCATATAAAGTATATATATAGTATATGATTAAGAAAAAAAGAGTTGAATGAACAATTATGAAATACGCATTTAAATAAAATTGTCGTAAAGGGAATCGAGCTCATGTCAATTAAATTAAAAACTTCTTACAAGTGAGATCATTTACCAATGAGTTACCTCAAATAATATGATAAAATTTGCAGACATTATATTTATATATCTTTTATTTTTTATCTTAACATTAAAATAAAGTGGCCATTTTTCTACCACGGCCCTGGGCGGCTGCCCCGCTGGCCCCACCCCGGGGATGGCATTGGAGGTTAATTGTAGCTTTCAGCAAATGCTAGTGATAGTGGTAAAAACTTATTAGGAGTCTTTTGGAAACGAGAAATTCCTAATTTATATTGATATAAATATATCAGGAGATATTTTTGTAATTTTATTTATATATCTAATATCGTAATGTTTATAATTGATATGAGTTTTTTGGTATTTTAATATCTTTTATATTTTAATATCTGATATAATAATACATATATCTATCTTATATAACAATAGCTATATCTGATATTTTAATATTTTGATATAATTTATATCAGGTATGAATTAAAAAAAGCTCTTTTGAAAACACTTATAGGAAAGAAAGCTAGCTTATATCAAAGAATGTTTGCAAACACATGCTAGACTTAAATTGACCTTCCGTAGACAGGAATTACCATTGTGTCAAAGTCTTTAAGGGCAGCTTGTTGAAATTTGACAAATATACCCTTTTTTTACAAATTTTCCAGGAAACAATTTTTCTTCTCAACTCACTCGATACAGGAAATAAATTTTTGTAATTAACAAAGCATTTAGAAAATTATTTCAGAGCTATTATTTATAGCCTCCCTTTGTTTAGCAATCTGTTAGTTCTTACACTATAATAAATCCCTTGTTTTTTCGACACTATTTGTGTACATTTTCTTATAGTTATTTGTGTACAATTTTCGACACTTGTTGTTGACATACATTGTCGTTGACTTTCTCGACGACTATTTTTGCCAATAGATTTTGTCGACGCTTTTTTGCGTTTAAAAAAGTTAACATAGGCCGATATATATTTAAGTAATAAGATTCAAAAATGGAAAATGAGAATGTATATGATATACTTGAAATTTAAATGTATAGTATGTACATGTACATACGTGTTTAGGTACTTATTTAATATAAGCTAGCTAGGTACGTAGCCACATACACACACGTGTGTTTATATATATTAAAACCCTAAATAATATTAATAATATATATCTAAAATGTGATCATAATGTTAAAAAAATTATTATAACTAAATATAAGGCTATCTAGAAAAGTCATAAACAATATTTCTAGATTAAATCTATGCAATCAATAACTATAAGTCTAAAAAAGCCATAAACAATAACACTTATTATCCTTGCTTCTCCATCGCACATTTGTCATTTTTAACCTTCAAAATAAATAAAAAAATTTGTGATCATTTAATAAATCCCTTGTTTTTTCGACACTATTTGTGTACATTTTCTTATAGTTATTTGTGTACAATTTTCGACACTTGTTGTTGACATACATTGTCGTCGACTTTCTCGACGACTATTTTTGCCAATAGATTTTGTCGACGCTTTTTTGCGTTTAAAAAAGTTAACATAGGCCGATATATATTTAAGTAATAAGATTCAAAAATGGAAAATGAGAATGTATATGATATACTTGAAATTTAAATGTATAGTATGTACATGTACATACGTGTTTAGGTACTTATTTAATATAAGCTAGCTAGGTACGTAGCCACATACACACACGTGTGTTTATATATATTAAAACCCTAAATAATATTAATAATATATATCTAAAATGTGATCATAATGTTAAAAAATTATTATAACTAAATATAAGGCTATCTAGAAAAGTCATAAACAATATTTCTAGATTAAATCTATGCAATCAATAACTATAAGTCTAAAAAAGCCATAAACAATAACACTTATTATCCTTGCTTCTCCATCGCACATTTGTTATTTTTAACCTTCAAAATAAATAAAAAAATATGTGATCATTTAAGTAAAAAATTTGAAGTAAGAGGTGAATGTATATATCATATTAAATATACATAAATAGAAAATACGCGTTAAAATTCGTCCAAGTCTCACTCACACTACAAAAATTGAAAAACTTGACCAAAGTTAGATATTTCAAGTTCCTCTAATAATGTCAATTGGATTTTAAGACAATATATTGTGTTCTCATCAAATACATACATTTTCAAAAACTTCGGTAGAGTCTCTTTTATATTATGAACTGTTTCCATTTAAAAAATTTATTTAAAGCTTGTTTTCAATAACAAACAACTAAATAATGTCATACCACGTTAACTTTGTGGTTAACACCGACTGAACAGTCCCATCCCTTTTTTCCAAACAGTCATTCACCCAAACCAACATATAAAAGTTTTGTAAAACACTAATTGTGTAGTATTAGATGGTTTGAAAGGGAGAAAATGATTATAGAATGAACATTAAAGGGTTTACAACATCAAAATGTTAAACTAAAATTACATCAAAGCAACAAAAAATAACCTCTATTGTCACAAAGTAACATACTCAAGAGTAGAGGAGGCCAAGGGGTCGGTCCGGGCCTGGCCTGGCACCGGGCCGGGCTGGGGGGAGGGGACCGGATTCGGACCGGTTTGAGGGGCGAGCTGGTCCGAACCAGGCTGGGGTTGGGGTTTTCTGATTTGGTACCGAATCGAATCGAATCGAAAACGAATCACGAACCGAATCAAAAACCGAATCGAAACGAATCGTGATCGAATCGAACCGAATCAAGACCGAATCGAACCGAATCACGAAACGAATCGAACCGAATTACGTTGTTTTTTTATTTTTTTGTTTTCTTAATTAAGTACTATTAAACTAATTACGTATATTTACCTAATTTCATATTTACGTATTAAAAAATCTAAAATATTTCAAATAAATGAACTAATTCACTTTTTAGAAAATCAAATAAAGTATATTTCATATTTCATATACTAAAATAAGTAAACTAAAATCAAAATTTCATATTTCATATTTCATATTTCGTATTTCATATACTAAAATAAGTAAACTAAAATCATATTTCATATTTCACTTTTTAGAAAATCAAAATTTAATTAAACATGTTTTGGGGGTTGGGATATGAAGAAAGGGCTTGCATTTAATTTAGAAAATTAAAATTTAATTAAATAATTAAATATTAATTCTCAAAATTAAGTTGTCTACGTATCCCAAAGAAATCAAAGCCCACATAGTTCTATTACGTACCTATAGGGGTGCTTGTGTGGTTTTGCTTAGCATAATTAGGCACAGACCCGAACCTCCTTCACTTGTTGGGTTGTCACTTGATTCGCTTGTGTCCATCATCATCCAAGGATCGTCTTTGTTGTTGTCCTCGTCCCTCAATCCTTGGGTCCTACGCTCCGCCTGATCCCAATCTTTCTTACAAACGCATATTTCTATACTTTCGGGAGATAAGCGGGATCTCTTCTCGTCAAGAACACGTCTACCTGCACTAAAAGCAAACTTGGAAGCAATAGAGGAGGCGGGAATTGCAAGGATATCCTTTGCAATTCTCGCCAAAATGGGAAATTACTATTCGTGATCGCGCCACCACTTAATAATTGAAAAATTAGCATTGGTTTCATGTTAATAAGAAAGATATTCATTAATATTATAAAGTGAAGAAGAAGAAGAAGAAACCGATGTTTTTTATTTTTTTAAAGTTCTACCAAGTATTGGCTGCCATCGCGTAGTGGAATTTCCACTAGAAGACGATACATTTTCAGACGGTGCATAAACAGAAGCATAATGATCATATAAACTAGCTAAAACATTTTTACATTTTTCTATATATGCATTGACATTGTATTGTAAACTTAAAGCGTTATAATAAAATTCTAAACAGTTTTCTAAACCTACAGTCTTGACCCCGGGATCAAGAATAGAAGCTATACCGTATATGACATGAAATTCACTAAAGTAGTTATACCATTTACTAAGCATACTAGTAATTACATCACTAATTTAAACGATGTTGAAATGCTCGGTAAGAGTGCTAACTACGGTAACACACTCTAATACAACTAAATGAATGTTAGGGTCGTAAACATAAGAGAAAATTTTGGTTGCATGGTCAAAAGCTGCTAAATGTCACGGATGTAAATTGCGGTATTCCAATGGAATCGGTAATAAGTTCATCGGGAGTCGCTCGGGTTTCGTTATAAATAATTGTCAAAACCTCACGGTATTTAATGGCTTCTTTTAACAATTTATTTGTGGAGTTCCAACGGGTTGGTGTATCTAGACTCCATTGCTTCTTCCTAAGGCCTCTTTCCTTACACAAGGCCATGTACTTCCTCCTAACCGAGGCCGTAATCCTAATCCATTCAATTACACTCCTAATAGGGTTAAGCAAGTCAGTTAACTCAGTTAAACCTTCTTGAACCGAGAGGTTCATAATATGTGCACAACAACGAACATGTAATAGCTCTCCACTGTCTATCAACTGTAAGCTTGGTTCGGATATCAAATAATCTATACATTTTGTATTCACTGAAGCATTATCTAATGAAAGGGAAAAAACTTTATCAAGTAAAAGAAAGGTTTTAAGACAGCCTATTATCCTTACCTTAAGGTTGTACCCAGTATGTCTCTCCTCCATAGCTTGAAAACAAATGATTCGTATTTTAATATACCACTCATCATCAATCCAATGGGCGATTACACAAAAAAAAGGTTCACCAAAACAAGAGGTCTACGTATCACTAGTTAGGCTAATACGACCGTTAAAAGTGCGAAACATTTCTATTAAACTACTTCTATATTTATAATAAGCAGTTTGGGTATGGCGTTTAAGCGTGTTCCTAGGGACACGTCTATAAGCAGGTTGTAAAGTGGTTCTAGTGAAATGCTCAAAGTTTAGACTCTCACCATAGCTAAAAGGTAATTCATCAGCAATGACAAAATTAGCCATTTCATCAATCATCTTATCTCGATTATACATAAAAGGCATACCTCCTTCGGACATGGAACCCATATACCTGTGTAGTTATGTCTGACTTGAAGATTCAGCTGCTCCTACGGATTTAGTTCTATCGAGGTTAATTCCGTATACTCCGGTCAAGTGATGGGATAAGGTCCCCGTCCCATAACCGGTCTTCCATGAATAAGAGGCCATTGGCTTCTTTCCTAGTTGCTTGCATACCAAGCAATAGCACATGAATCTCTTCCCTTTGGAAGAAGCATCGGTCATTAGGACCTTCTTAAAATATGGCTATATGGATGAAGGTTTCTTTCTACATTGAGTAGACTCAGGTACTCCTTCATCACCATCACCATCACCTTTACCTTCATAAGTTTATTAACTAATTAATTAACATTATCAACAAAATATATCATAATCAAGTAATTTAACTAATCAAACACAACTAATCAATTTAACTTTAACATTATCAACTAATCTAGCATAACTAAGTAAGTAATCTAACTAACCTAATCAATTCAACTTCAACATTATCAACTAACTAAACATCAATAACTCAATCTAACATAATCAAATAATCTAAAATTCATTAATTAGAAGTTTAAGAGCTACCTTGTGGAGTAGAAGAAGGAGGACGCATCTGCAAAGTTGGAGTTTCAGGAATTTGAGGAATTTGAGGAATTTGAGTACCCGGAGTACCGAAAAGTTGTTGCTCCAAGTTTTGAGCAAACAACGTAGTATCATCGAAAGAACTGCTTACACTGAATCTACCTCTTGAATCCATTTTCTCTTAGGAATTGTAGTAATAAACAACTAAATTAAGAATAATAAACCAACTAATTAAGATAACTAATGAAGATTAAGAGAGTGATTAAAAAGAAGATTAGTACTAATAATTAAGCTAATTATAATTAGTAATAATTAAGAGATTGAAAGATTGAGAGAGTTGAGAGAGATTTTGGTGAGGATGGAAACCGAATTGGTGGTGTTTTTATAGGGCAAATCCAACGGCATAATAACGGCTAGTTTCAATGTTCAAATTCGCCGAATCAACGGGGCAGGCCGAGCAGGCCGAATAAGTGGGCCGAATCGAATCGAATTGTGGGCCGAATTAAATTTTTTCTCAAACCGAATCAAAACAGGTTAGGGTTGAAAAATGGGGATTCGTATTCAGCCCACTATTTGGACGGGCTGAACTGAGCTTGGCCCGGTTTAATCGTGGGTCAGTTTGAGCCGGGCTTGGGACGGGCCAGGCTGAACCGGCCCACTGGCCATCTCTACTCAAGAGAATACATCATGAAGCCTAAGCTTTGGTAATCTTTGTAACTTTGTTCTCATATCATTATTAAGGATAAGGATCAAACATATGCCTCTATATACAATTTATCTTTGTCTGAGGTGAAGCAAAATTGTATCTGAAAAAGCTGCCCTCAAGCTCCCATTTGGTACAAAATCATAAATTAGCATCTCTTTACCTTTACCATAACAAAAGCCAACTAGTTTGACAACATTCTTCTGGTGAACCCTTAATAAAAGTTTAATCCCTGATCTTAACTACAAAGCCACCTGCATTGATCCCATTATAGCTCTTTTGATCGCTACTAGTTCTCCAGTGCTAAGTTTCCACTTATAGACCTGTCCTATGTAAAGAGTCATCAAATCAGCCCTTGATAAAAGTCATATGTGAAGAGTCATTAAATCAGCCCAAAGTCAAAGCGGCCTAAATTGATCCCACAAATGAATATGAATCATTCCTTAATACTTATAGGCTACCAAGTAAAGTTATATATGTAGTATCAATGAGTCGTATTCAACATGATATCATGGTATAAAATCTAAGAATGAAGAAGAAAATGACAACAATAACTGAAGAATAATAATGAACAATAATTGACTAAACTACGAACACATAAGCTTAATTAAGAGTCACCTAGACATAATCAACTTAAGACTGCAAAATAATTGTTAGAGAGCATTGTCAAGTGACTAGCTTTATCAATGTAGTTATGGTATGAATGTAAAACACAAGAAATAAAAAGAAATAAAAGTATAAACCAGCTACACAATGATAAGATGGGACAACATTAATAGGTATTAAATTAATTAACCCCCCAAAAAAGAAAAGAGAAAAAAAATCTTGGTTCATTATGTTGTCATTTAATGTTGAGTACTTACTATCAACTTAAGAATGTTTCAACGAAATATAGTTACCATAATGCTCTAAAAATGAAGAGCTTTTAGGCAACATCAAAAGTTGAAGATCAAAATGAAGGAATGTCCTCAACAAGTGTAACAAACTAGATATAATTAGGATGAATTATGGAGATAATGAAATTCAGTTATTTTAGATTATTATAGTGTTTTACTAGAAACCAACTATAATATGTATATTAATTAGATTAATATACTACTAACTATAACTGAGTCCTATGAGGTCACACAAATAAGCAAGTGATTGGATAAATCTCAGATACTTATGTGAGAGTTATAAGTTGATCAAATTAGGTAATTGAGTCACTTTGAGTTACTTAATTATCATATATATATATATATATATATATATATATATATATATATATATATATATATATATATATATATATATATATATAGATAGATAGATAGATAGATAGATAGATAGATAGATAGATAGATAGATAGATAGATAGATATATGGGGTTGAAAACCCAAGACCTAATTTTCAATACTAGCTTTTGCTTTCTCTCTCACATAACTCAAAAACCCTAAAAAGCAATCAAGAACAGTTCTTGATTCCGTACTAGTATACGTGGGTAATCCAATCCTGCTGACCAATACTAGAGGAACGGCATTTGACGTTCTAGATTCTCCGTAAAACGTGCCCTTTTGCTTCGAGGAATTCACGCCCCAAGAGTATCTTATATTGTTCTGATAATTCGTATTATTATATGCATGAGATACTTTTTTAGATGCTAAGAAATCGTTTCTTGAAATTCCGCTAATCACATCTAAATTCCTACACAAAATACATACCATTGAGATGGCCGCAACACTTAGGGTATTGTAAACCAATCTTTTCTCAAACCAACTAGGTGGGCTATATAAGTCTTTCAAGGAAGAAGAAGTGCATGACAGACTTACAAGGTTCACCATGTCGGCCCGATAGAGGTCACAGTTTATAATTGCATGCTAATATCAGAATATAACTGGTAATTGAAAATTTTTCAGAGACTATCTAAAATGCCTTGCGCTTTTCTTTCATCTATAAGAACTGTATTAAAATAACGAAAGAAAGGTCAATTTGACAACATAAGGCTCAAACACAGTTAATGAGATGACAAAGTTCTACAGCTCCAAAAAAAAAAATAGGAATGGCAATGGATCAGAGTCAGAGAGATCCAACAAAATCCGAATCCAATCCGACAAGTTCACGGACCTTAATTTTGGATCTGAATCCGACTCTGAATCTGCAAACTCCGAATCCATCAGACCTTTGAATTCGATCCAAAATTTAATATTTTCTATCCAAAACTATATTAATTTAAAAAAAGGTTTTCACCTCTAATTGCATAAAAGGACAAGGCTTGCCATAAGCAATCCAAATCTACCATTCTACGAGATCTTGGCCAACCTAGAAAAAGATATGCATGCCACCAGTCATTAGTCCTATTCCCAAAATTATACACATATGTCGTTCAAGATAACTCATTGAAGTACTTGATATCATGTATTCATCTCCATGAAGTAAAATCAACCTGTGAGAATATCTAGGATGAACTCAACAGTAACAGCATTGTAATAGCCAAAGAGCAGTGCGTTATTTATCAAAGGAAATTTGCTAAAACTAGCGGTCCAGACACAATAAATCAAAAGAAAAACACATAGGCTCTTGCAAAGAAACCGAGTTCCATGCCCAAAAATTAATTAGAAGATTAATAAGCTGTATTCCAATTCATCAGTATTCTCAGCTCAATGTTAATAGCTGCAACTGCAATAACTATTATAGGGATCATGTTATTCACTCACTGAAAAAATGGAAGAAAAAATAAATCTAATAATAACAGAGTGAATTTGGCCCAATGCACCAAAGTTTTAAAGGAAACCAACGACAAATGTGTTTCTTATTCACCTAGCAGGAACTCTCACCTCATTATAAATTGACCAAAGTAATGTCCAGATGAATATAACACTAATAAGCACTTGTTTATTGTATACAATTATATCACAGATCTCAAATGACGCTGTTCAAGTTGTAGATGACTGCAGATAGATCAGATGATAGCTTTTACCTTAAGCATCCATTCAATGCATCTAAAATGTTAATCATGACAGCAAGTAACCAAATTGGCCGACCTTAAGGTTGCTATCAGTCAATCCCTCCTATTGCTCCCTAACATAATGCTCGACGAAGATATGGTTGCTCATGTTGGGGACTTTGGGTTAGCAAGATATCATTTACATGCAATTTCTAGTAGCGGCAACTGATATCAAGTTTTGGACAGAGTAAGGCTTGGGAAGCGTGATATCAAAGGAAGGTGCCATTATAGTTATGCCATTATACTGATATAGATGATCAATTCAAAAAGTCCTATTATTACATTATTTGAAGGAGGTTCAGACATTCATAACCATGTAAAATCAGCAGTATCGTCCGATGCACATATTTGTCATTGAGGCTGATGCATATAGTGTACTTCAACTTAGTCAGCAAAATTAAAGTATGCACTGAGACTGATTCTATGATGCATATTTTGGCCATACAACTAGATTCTACACAAAATAATTACCATCTGTATTAGATAAAAAAGAATGAATATGATCTCAAAAACAGTTACTAAGGGTCCGATTTCCATCCAATTTAAGAAATGAATGAAAGGAAAAAACTAAAAAACATAGTCATGATCTTACTAGTTGTAGTTTTTGCTTTTCCTGTTCCTGGGCATCCTTTAATATTCGAGACAGGTCATCTCTAAAGCAGTTAGGCTTTAGAAATCAAGAATATGTCTCATGAACCTGCACCAAGAATTGAGTATTAAGATTGACGAGAGTTATAATGGCACATTATACAAGCACAAAAGGGGAAAAAGAAAAGCAAAAGAAAACTATGGAACCCAATGAGTATTATGGATTTATGACATGACAAATCTGTTTTTGCTAGTTGATTGTAAGGAATGAACTGTTGAACATAACATTCAACTTTGTGATGCTTAATTATGATAATTGATGAGCTTTGCTTAATGTAGAATGTACATATAATGGCAGGTGGAGAGAAAAAGTTCTATAACTATTGAAGAATGAATCATGAAATGTACTTAAAATTCCACAACAGGAAGGAGACACATAGCCAGAGTTGTCACACCCACATTCATTTCGTAATGAAATGGTAGATAGTTTTTTTTTCCACTAGTGAAAATACATTATCCCAAAAATAGAGTTTGAGGTGCAAAGAAGACATACACATTAGATACATAGTGCTGCACTACTGCTAGACTTATAGTATTGTATATAGCATTCCTTCCGTCTCATTGATATTGTCAAGACACGTATCTGTCATCCCTATTAATCATTAACTTAAACTTTACAATAGTATTAAAAGCTTTTAAATTTATGAAAAGTACCAATTTTTTTTACTGGAAACAAGAGCTTTCATTCCAATCAATGGTATCCACAATTACAAGAAGCATAATATTAGGACTATCTAACACATAAAGGCCCCATGACACAGATCAGCATACCAAAATCCTATGATTTTATTAAAAAAAGTATTATAGACCATAATACAGGAAAATAAAATTTTTCTTCTAAAAGTACTAGATATCTTTAACTTTAAGGATTCATAATCATTTCTACCCCCAGTTTTATATCAAACATCATAAATGTATAATGTCACAATGATCACCCTCATACGTAAAGAACTTCAAAAATCTTTGATCTTGTTCCACACACAACAAAGTGAAAAATGACAGGGGGAAGCAATAGGATAACTTGAAAAAATTAACTATAAAGTGATAAAACAAAAGGCAGCTCAACAAGACAACGGATTGAAGTAAGCATAAACAGAAGGAAATGACGGAAATCATGCAGCATTTCAATAATGTGTGCCTTGACTTGTCTTTCTTAGCTTAATAAATGATGTTAACAGCCAAGCCATATATGTGTATTCCTTGAAACTTTGTGCATAAACAATAAAACTCAACATCCAGCTTTAGTAAACTACAAAGCTAGTCAAAATAAAACTTCCCCCACTTGATAATATTGAATAGTCCCTTGAATAGTTTGTAAATGTTTGGGAGAAATTGTAGAGTTGTAACTGTTTATGAATGTACTCCTTAAATGTCTCTATCTAACATGATTGATCGACAGAGTATGGAAATGTTCACACTGGTACATAGGAAATCCCAGAGGAATTAGGCAAAATCTTCCATTATGAGGGGTTGAGATGATATGTCGCTTAATTCCCATGTCACTCAAACTCTTCATTCCACCAAAGTACCCATGTCTTTCTGTTAGATCCTTTATACCCTGACATAGATACAAACACTGGACACTTGATTTCAATGGAAAAATAAGGAATCTTTTTAAAATCTCAAATTGAATTTGCCGTTGCAAAAGCACTAATACATATATTAATGAAGGACATAACTGTGATAATTCGCATGTTGACAATTACAACACTAATAGTTGATGATTCAAAAACTATTTTTTTTATCATCCTTTACCATGAAAGCTTATATTTGTGGCCAACTTCAAGTATATGGATGCTTAGAAGTTCATGTTACCACGGAGAACCACGCTCAAAATCACATGATAAGAATGTGAAAGGTTAAACAGATATGTTTCAAACAGATCAAACATCATATACAACCCAAAGGATGTTCAAACATACCAAAAATTCTTCTGCTTTTGATATAAACAAATAGCTTGCCACAATCTACTCGAAATCCTTCGCACAATGAATACCCATTAATTAGAAATATTAATCATGCGCAAACCTAGAAAATTTAGCTAGACAACAAGTCATATCATTTTATTGGTGGGACAAACCTAATTTAAACAATCAAGTTTTTTGGTATGATAACCATTCGAGATCCATTTGAAAATTATTACTGCCATTCCCTTGTATTTTCCTTTTTCTAAGCCTCACAACCTCGGTTTCTAGGATTCTATGTGATATGTTTTCTACCATTCCCCTGTATTTTCCTTCTATCCTCCCTCCATATGTATCAATTCCTGGTGAGTAACTCTAACCTTCATATTCTATGTGATATGTTTTCTACCTACTGACCCTTTTAAATGGTATGTCAGAAACATTTCCAGTGCTTCAAATTGTCTGCTTCAAATTGTGATCATGAACAATTCAGACCTTGTTTTGTTACATCTGATTTTTACTACACTGGTTTTTGTAAAACTAATTAAGTCTGAGTTTTGGTGTTACCATTTGTTAATATTGAAAGTCAAACTCTTCTGTAGGCACGGCCAAAATCAAGAACTTGGATGTCAATCTCAGTACCTTGAAAGTGAAGCTTACAGAGGAAGACCTGAAAAAAATCACTAATGTTGTACCCATTACAGAGATTGCACGTGACCGGACACATGCAAGCATGAACTCCGCAACTTAGATATCTAAGATAATAAATTTAATACCTAATATTTTTATTTGTATCGTTATTTGTATATATGTGATAATAAATTTAAAAACTGAGACCTTTATTTGTATAACTGAGATAATAAATATAATACATGAGATCTTTATTTATATACTTGGGACTTTTATTTGTATAACTGAAATAATAAATTCAATACCTAAAACCTTTAATTTTATAACTGAAATCATAACTTGTATACGAAGGATATACCTGAGATCTTTATTTGCATATTTGAGATAATAAATTCAATACCTAAGACCTTTATTTGTATAACTGAGATAATAAATATAATACATGAGATCTTTATTTATATACATGATATCTTTATTTGTATAACTGAGATAATAAATATAATAGATGAGATCTTTATTTATATATCTAAAACCTTTATTTGTATAACTGAAATAATAAATTCAATAATTGAGACATTTAATTATATAACTGAAATCATATTTTATATACGAAGGATCATCTTACCTAAATGAGCGCGGGATGACCTTTTATACTTTACTAATGTCACACCACTCGACTAATGTGATTGTCTCAGCCAATATTTTCACTAGAAAATTAAAGCAAAAAACCGAAAAAATGAGGGAAATAAAATAGAATTTAGGAAGTTTTGAAAGAAAATCAGGAATATTGATACAAATCTTGAAAACTAATTTAAAGCAAAAAACCAAAATTGAGGAGGATAAACAGAAATTAAAGAGAATTATAACAAAATTGGGAAGATTTTGAAAAAAAAGAGAGAGAATAGGAAGGAGGATCAGATGAGGAAGAGTGGATGAAAGTCACTTAGATTAATTTGTATATACGAGGACGGAGCTGCTAGAGAACAAAGCTGGCAGAATTTTAGCTTTTTTTATATGACGTGAGTTGCATTGGTAAAAGTTCATAATTCTCGACGCTTTTAGTTGCCGAGATATTTCACTACATAAAAAAGCATCGAGAAAATAAGGGGTAAATTTTATCCCAATCCATCAGCAAAGCGTCGAGGTCTAAGCATTGAGAAAACAAGAGATTTGTTGTAATTGGGTTCATAGCAGTTGTTTTCAATTCCACTTTTCATCTCTATTGCACAGACTTTGAGAAAGAATGGAAGTGAAAGGGAAGAAAGTGCTAGATTTCAGAGGCTTAATGAACTTTGTAACCACTGATCATCAAAAAGATCCCTAAATGCTTCTTTAAACTTTTTCTACGAAAAAGATTCAGGTAGGGAGAACTCTTAGATTCTCAAGTTTTTTAGAGTTAAAATCCATCCCACCTATGTTGTGTCCTTGCTAAAAAACTGAAATATGTTGCAAAGCCTTATTAATCTTTATCAATAAAATAATTTTACGATTATCCATCACATCTACAATCATGGATACTTAGAAGATAAAAACATGAATAATATTTTGAAGGAGAGTAAAAAATCTCTTTTTCTCGAGGGAAAATAGTGAGGAGGAAATATTACTATAATACTAGAAAAACAAACAAACTACTAAATCACTATGTGAACCACTAAACAAATAGGTATTGGAGCTTTTCACCACTAAAATTATATAAAAAGTTCCTTTTAAATTCAATATTAGAGGATAGAGTTTGAGAGAAAAAGTATGTCAGTGATATTAACTTTTTTAGATAAGGATAATTAATTGTAAAAAAAAAGTTAAAAGGCAATGGGCAGTAATAATTACAAGATACAAATAATCGCTGAAAAGCCAATGAAAATTTTCTTTTTAATAATCTCCTATCTCAGTTTTAAGGTAGTCAATTACGTAACATAAACTTTCTATTTAATGAGATGATAATCTTTTGTTTGCGGTCTTGTGACTAGGTAATTGTAATCTTTCTATTTTTAATTAGTAAATAATTAGTGAGTGTATCTGGTGATATTTTGAGTTGTTACATATATTATACATAGTATATTTGTCTAAGAGAAAAAATAAATATTAAGATAAGTAATAGTTCTATAGAATTTGTAAAAGAATGTTTATTTTTTTAAGAAAAAAGATAAGAAAAACTTTAACATATATGCTAAATGTACTCTTTTGTTACATTAAATATTAAAGGTATAATCAATTTGGTGAAATGTATCTTATAAAGTCATTTTTATTAGTCAAATGTGTTCAAATCTTTGTAGCAATAATATCCTTTTTATTATTGAAATTGAGATTGACGTGTATATGGACTATGGAGACTCGAGAGGAGGGTGTCATGTGGCACGTATCTTTTATAAGAAATATTTTTTTAATATATTAGCATATATGGTTGACTACAATCTTTTAGTTTGAGAAAAATAACCAATTTATCAAGATATTTTGGCTATTTAATAATTAAATTTTTCAAAAGAAAAATACTACTAATATCCTATTTTAATTATTATAGAGTATTGTTAGATTTATTTGGCTTTAATAATAAACTATCTTCATTTTACAATATGATTTCATGATTTTGACTTTGTTACCCACTAAAAGTTCAAATAATTAAATTTCATAAGCCGTCCAAATTGCAATTATCTTTGGTTTTAAGTTTACTACCCTTGTCCTTAATTAGGGATGATAATGAGTTGAGTCTAGATCGGGTCTTATTAGAACTAGACTTATACCCATTTTTTCATAGTATTCCCATATCCATTCAGACCCATTGGATCCTAAATATTCAGACATTTACCCATATCCACTAGTAGACCTGTTCAAATGGGAGGGGACCCGTTAAGGGCCCTTAACCGACCCGTTTGTAAAAGGGCATAATCAATAATGGGCCTAATGGGTTGGTCTCTTAAAGGGTCATATTTTATTGGGGTTTAAATGGGTCAAGTCGGGTCAATAATGGGCCAAGACTTTTAAACACTATTAGGTAATGAATTATTTTCACTTACTTGTCAATGATCCACTACCAAAAATTGGAGGTGATACATGTAAACTATTACCCTCTATAGGTAAAAACTATGCTCTCTTTGGACGGCTCGGCCCGTTATATATCTCCTTTGGCCTGACCCGCCCAACCCCGTTTTGCATATTCTTTGTCCCAGCGCGGCCCGACCTATTTCGCTTGTGACCCATCTCGACCCCTGACCCGACCCAATCACTAGTAGAAAATGATCAATATGCGGCGGGGTTTTTAGTACCATATGCGCCATCAAAAGGCTAGCAGCAATACAGATAGCAGTAAATTAATCTATATAATTTGCGGCGTAAAAAAATACGTCGTATATTAATTATTAATCATTAATATGCAGTGATTCTAGGCTAAGTGGCGCTGCATATTAATCATTAATATGCAGCGTCACTTAGCTTAGAACCGTC
The DNA here is from genome assembly GCA_026401315.1 of Dysphania ambrosioides. Classification (NCBI taxonomy): domain Eukaryota; kingdom Viridiplantae; phylum Streptophyta; class Magnoliopsida; order Caryophyllales; family Amaranthaceae; genus Dysphania; species Dysphania ambrosioides. Next base: position 21,929,184 of record CM048666.1, read on the forward strand.
GCATATTAATGATAATATGAGGCGTCACTTAGACTAGAATCGCCGCATATGGTACTTTGCAAGATTGGAAAAGGTCCTATAATTGAGGAATATGTGGCGGGTCTTGGAGACACCCGCCGCATATAAGTTTTTTTTTTTTGAAATGCTTTAATCTGATTCTTACTACGCCCAAATTTCAAATTCAAAACCTGCTATATTACATTTGCAATTTCTGCCAACCAAGATATATATATACACATGATGATACATCTCTCATTTATATGTACTAATAGGGTCGTAAAAACAACCATTAAGTGACATCAAAAATACGATCTAATTAATGAACTTTATGTATAAAAACTACAAAATACACAAAAAGTTAATGTACTTAATCTAAAAAAGTTATATGTCCAATACTTGTCTAGTTTGTTGCGGACGACATTGATTTTTTCGGTGGAGAAAGGCTCCTTTTTGAATCCTTTGCATACCTACTAAAGTGTATATAAAATGCAATGTATTTCAAATTGATGTATTTGAAGTGTTTAGGTCATTTTCTACCCAAAACCGATCTCATTTGACCTATATTGACTCATATCATTGTATTTGAAGTGTTTAGGTCACTTTCCACCCAAAACCGATCTCATTTGACCTATATTGACTCAAATCAATGTATTTGAAGTGTTTAGGTCATTTGCTACCCAAAACCTATCCCATTTGACCTAAATTGACTCATATCTATGTATTTGAAGTGTTTAGGTCACTTTCTACCCGAAACCGATCCCATTTGACCTATATTGACTCAAATCAATATATTTAAATTGTTTAGGTCACTTTCTACCCAAAACCGATCCCATTTGACCTATATTGACTCAAATCGAGGTATTTGAAGTGTTTAGGTCATTTTCTACCCAAAATCGATCTCATTTGACCTATATTGACTCATATTAATGTATTTGAAGTGTTTAGGTCACTTTCTACCCAAAACTGATCCCATTTGACCTATATTGAGTCAAATTGATGTATTTGAAGTGTTTAGGTCATTTTCTACCCAAAACCGATCTCATTTGACCTATATTGACTCAAATCAATGTATTTGAAGTGTTTAGATCATTTTCCCATTTGACCTATATTGACTCAAATCGATGTATTTCAAGTGTTTAGGTCACTTTCTACCCAAAACCTATCCCATTTGACCTATATTGACTCATATCGATGTATTTGAAGTGTTTAGGTCATTTTCTAACCGAAACCGATCTCATTTGACGTATATTGACTCATATCGATGTATTTGAAGTGTTTAGGTCAATTTCTACCCGAAACCGATCCCATTTGAACTATATTGACTCATTTCGATGTATTTGAAGCTTTTAAGTCACTTTCTACCGGAAACCGATCCCATTTGACTTATATTGACTCATATCATTGTATTGGAAGTGTTTAGGTCACTTTCTACCAAAAACCGATCTCATTTGACCTATATTGACTCAAATCAATGTATTTGAAGTGTTTAGGTCATTTGCTACCCAAACCCTATCCCATTTGACCTATATTGACTCATATCTATGTATTTGAAGTGTTTAGGTCACTTTCTACCTGAAACCGATCCCATTTGACCTATATTGACTCAAATCGATATATTTGAAGTGTTTAGGTCATTTTCTACCCAAAACCGATCCCATTTGACCTATATTGACTCAAATCGAGGTATTTGAAGTGTTTAGGTCATTTTCTACCCAAAATCGATCCCATTTGACCTATATTGACTCATATCAATGTATTGGAAGTGTTTAGGTCACTTTCTACTCGAAACTGATCCTATTTGACCTATATTGACTCAAATCGATGTATTTGAAGTGTTTAGGTTACTTTCTACCCGAAACCGATCCCATTTGACCTATTTTGACTCATATCGATGTATTTGAAGTGTTTAGGTCATTTTCTACCCAAAACCGATCTCATTTGACTTATATTGACTCAAATCGATTTATTTGAAGTGTTTAGGTCACTTTCTACCCAAAATCGATTAATATTACGAAGAAAAGATGGAGAATTTATCCGCTGGAAAGAGAACAAGGAGTCAAAGAGCTAAAATGGTGATGAAACAAAATAAAAGGGCGCGTCTTGTTGCGGTTAGGAAGTGGCAATCGATAAAAGAGACTGAAGAGGGTGGTAGTAGCCGAATAAAAGATAAAAATTTGAGGGTTTTGATGGATGAAAATAAAGCTGTTGTGATTGATAAAGAAGAGTCTCCAAGAGGGGTTAAATCTCATGAATCCAATAACCCTTCTTAAAAACTCTTTTTTCTCAATCACTGCAGCCTCATTGTCACCCATCAAAACCCTCATATTTTATCTTTTACTCTGCTACTACCACCCTCATCAGTCTCTTTCATCTACTGCTACTTCCTAACCACAGCAATACGCGCCCTTTTATTTCGTTCCATCACCAGTTTAGCTCATTAGCTCCTTATTCTCTTTCCCACAGATAATTTCTCCATCTTTTTCTCGTAAAAGTTCAAAAAAGAACAGAGGAAAAAGAATCATTTTATAGGAAAGTAGAGGACTACAATGAAGGCGGAAGGACAGGTAAAATTAACAAAGGAAACTGTTATCATTCATATGCCTAGGGCTTGTTAAAGGGAAATACGCCAAGGTCGACTCAAAATCGGTCCTATTTGGCCTATATTTCAAGTGTTAAGGCCAATAATCTATCCTTATTCTCATAATTGAGTTATATTAACTCAACCAATCCTACGTAAAGTGTTTGAGGCATGATTAAGAGGGAATATAATATTGAAGATACTCAAAACGATGAAATTATGGGTAAAAGCTCTTACCTCCTCCATGGGCATCCCACTACTACACCCGTTGAGGACGTCAAGTATGAAACGCATCACGAAGTAGCCGCACTCAGTTCCGCCATGTTGTTGAGCATACTACGAATTACAAAATAAAAGTGTTAGCCATACGTATGATAGTATTATTTTACAATGTTTTAATTAGCCATACGCATCGAACTCCTATCTAAGTTCCTCTCAAAGTTGAGCCTTTAAGGTTTCTCGCTCTTCCCTTGAAACTCCGCTTTGACTTTGTTGTCTTGATCTCGGTAGAGAAGGTCTAAATACTTGTCGGTACCCAATATTAGTCCCTCCAAGTCCAACGCAACGTCCAAGGTGATCTGGCTTCCCAATGGCCATAGCTAATGCGTCTTGGGCCCTCGCGGGAACGAATTCCCCTTGAATATGCTTATCTCGGAACTCCAACTGAAAATTAAAAGAAAAAGATTAGAAATGAATGTCACATCTTATAAACTTCGGTAATTGTACCCTAATGCAAATAGAATTATTACGTATTTCTTAGCCACAGCCTGCGTTTGTTCATTTGGAATGGCTCTCTTCCTAGTTTTCTTGTCCTTTTTGTGCCGTGAACAAAATCAGTCATCCCCACGGCTTATCTGCGTGGTGTTGGATTCTATAGAAGAAGGTCCCAAGCAAGAGAGATAAAATCCCTCATATATCTATTGTTGTCTTGCGTCGTTGTAGCTTGACTGCCCAAGGTAATATGGATGAATGTTCATCTTGGCACTCATTCCCAGGTTGCTTGGGCCCTGATATTAGAAGCGATAACATAACATATTTATACTTCATGCATAACCAAGGGAGCAAATTATATATCACTAACAAAACTGGTCATGTGCTATGTTGAATGCTTAAGGTAACAAAAGGATTCATTCCATCTGTGCAGAGACCAAGTCTTAGGTTCCTATCTTCCCTGCCAAAAGCCTTGAAAGATTCATCAATTGTTTTCCACTAGGGAGAATCCACAGGATATCGAATCATCCCATCTTTCTTCCTCTTCTCTGCATGCCAACTCAAATTTTTTGCATCGCTCTTAATCGAAAACAAACGCTTGAACCTTGGTATTATGGGAAGGTGCCACAACACCTTTACACTAGGACCTTTAATCCCCACTACAAGATCTATCCCATATGGGAGTTTCTAATGTGACTGCCCACATTTAGGACATTGAATGAACTCTACATACTCATTTCGATACAATATGCAATCATTCGGATAGGCAATAATCTTATTATACTCTAACCCAAGGGAACACATTAATTCTTTGCATAGTACGTGGATATAGGAAAATCATTACCCTTTGGAAACATGTCTCCTAATATTTTCAATAAGGTTGTGAAACTAGTATCAGTCTAACCATATTTCGCTTTCAAGTTAAACAACATTGATGTGGCAGCCAACTTAGTGTATTTAGTACATTAGGATACAACGGTTTCTCAGCAGCCTCCCACAAATGCTCAAAAGTACGAGATTGACTACCAATTTGATCCCTAACCCTTTCAAGCATTTCATCTATTTGATCTTCATCACTAGGGTCATTATCCTCCAATTCATCCTCCCCATCATCTTCCTTCTCGACATCAACATCTTCAACGTCATTAGATTCTAATTGGCCATGATGGTCTAGCTCAACTTGATGAATGGGAATTTCTTTAGAACACGACCCCATGTCATTAGAAGCGGGAACCTCACCATGCCATACCCATACGTGGTATTGTTGCCTAAACCCACGCCTGGATCACATGGTCCTTCAACTCTCTTATACTACTAACTGTATTCACATTATCGCAATCAACACAAGGGCAACACATCTCATCATCTCCAATGTTATTTAGGTGTTTAAACACTTGTCTACAAAACTCCCAACTCCATTCATGAACTCTAATGAAGCACGATTACCATACATCCATTTTCGCTCCATAATTTGTGTTATGCCCTATTTAACATGTAAGAGATTAAATAGAAATCTAATCAATACTCAGTTTATGCATAGTTATATATATAATTGCACCTAAAGGGTCCTCAAGTAGCTTACCGAAAATAAGGTTAAGAAAACTCTGTTTTATGCTTTGTAAATCACTATAAATTCTACAAAAAAAATTGGCAGAGTTTCCTTTGTAAATCTAACACTTCCCAATTTCGAAAATAGATTTTCAAACCTGTTTATATGAATTTATATATAACCGCAACCAACACCCAATGCCATTTTACATCTAGCTAGGTAACTTGAGGAATTTCTAATAATAAGTTTAATAATTTCATGAACCAAATAATCTTACCCAAAAAGTTCCCTAAACAAGTGAACCTAATTCAATTCTTGAATAATCTCCCACAAACTACCACAAGTACCCAAAAATGGCTTTATCACTAATAATATACACAAACAATGGCATCACAACCCGACTTTGAAAGTATGAAACAAAGTGGACCAACATTCACGTAATTTGAAAGTAAACCAAAGGACTGATTAAACCCTAATTCAAAGTTTTAAACTAACACATTCACGTATATCAAATACTCTAATTCAAATACCCATGGATGATAAACCCTAATTCAAGTGTTGCAAACTAATTAACACATTCATATTTTACACCACCCATTCAAATACCCATGTCTTAAAATGGAATAAACAACAAAAAAGGAAAAAAGTTAAACCTTACCTTGGTGGAGGACACGACAATGGCGACTGTGAGAGAGGGATTCGTTGATGTCATTGCTCTCTAGGTTGTGGTGTTGCTCTCTGGGGGGTGGCGTGTCTGGTGATGCGTCTAGGTCGTGACGTGTCAAGTGGTGGTGTGGCTGCTGTGGTGTAATGGCGAGGAGATAATGGGTATTTGAATGGGCGGTGTAATGACTGTTGTGGTCGTTCTGAATTGAAGTTCCACTCACAGTTTTTTTTAATAAGGAAACAACTAATATGCGGCGGGTTGAGGGAAGACCCGCCGCTAATTAATACCTAAGTTATTAATTAGCGGCGGGTGTTCCCTCAACCCGCCTCATATTAATTGGTTCCTTATTAAAAAGAGGTGGGTCTTTCCCCAACCCGCCGCATATTAATTTGTGGGTATTTTGTTTTTGGTAATGATATAGCAGTGGGTATTAATGTATTGTATTAATTGTGGGTATAATGCAATAGTTGCCATCATAGAACTTGATATATGGCATAAAGCTGCCCCTTATTGTGGGTATAATGCAATAGTTGCCATCAATATATAATCATACAAATATATCATGCACAATGAAGGAATACATAATAAAAGGGAAAAGAAAAATATTTATACTCAGTTAAGTGTTATATAATTTTAGTGGATTACATATATATACAATCATACTGGTATTCCATGCACACCAGAGGAATACAAAAATAAAGGGGACAAAGCATAATATTCATCTCCTGCTATGTAGTTGATGGGTCAGCTTGCTTAAAGTTTTCAAAAACAGACTCCCATTTACTTGGATTGATACCTAATCAAAGGAGACATAATAATTGGTTTGTAAAAACAAGTCATATTCAGAATGAAGTCAGATTGTGATAAGAATGGAATCCCTGGGAAATTCAGTAAATTTGTTATTAGTCATCTAGTCACGTCATAAAAACTTGTCAAACAACCATTATAATAAACTAGTAATGTAGAGTGATACAATGCTAAGTTACATTATAGAAACTAGATAAGCAAACTTTTACTGAACAATAGTCATTTCTCTTTGAAGAAATACATTCAACAATTGGTGATTATAATTTTATGTTTCAACTAAGATATGTTAAGAATAAGTTCTAACATTTGTTAGTGGTGGACATTATAGTCATGGTCTGCCAGTGTCTAGGACTGATGGAAAATCCAGAGCCACCCTGAGCAGCTCTCACAAAGCTTATCCTATCAAGAGCAATACTGGTCTATGAATCTATGATTATATCTGACAAAAAAAATTCTAATAACATGGCAAAGCACATAACCAGACACATAAAAAATGCACCTATTCATGTACATACAATTAAATTAAAAAATCCAAGGGTGGCTATTTCTCCATCATCTAGGAGAGCCAAGACATTTTTTGCATTTCCAAATGTTAACTAGGGGCATCTTACATAAAAGTAATCACAAAGCCTGGGACTAACTGTGACATAGTCATGACCGGAAATGTAGAGAAATATAGATTACTTGGTGACCAGTAATAGCATATTTAAGTCTTAAACGAAGGGGTGGAAATTAGAGCAGATTTACATGCTAGCATGGAGAGGAACTCAATCTTCAATTGTATAAGTACAATAACATCATAATTACAATAATTATAACTTATAAACATACAAAGGACAATGGTTGACTGAACCAAAAAGAGGAAGGGGTCCTGGAGTTAAATTTAGGAACATACAGGAAACGGTGACACATAGAAATAGCTTAGAGTCATCAAAACACTCCATAGAAGTTTTCAACAACAATACATTAACAAGAAAAATCTGCAATAGACTATACCAATTAACATACATAGTATAGAGCATAAATTGCCAATCATGTGAAATTCATACGGTTTGAAGAATAGTTGGTCTATATAGGATTTTAACCCTTTTCACATCCTCTCGGTTTGACCATCATTGGTTATGTATCCATACGGAAAAATATAGTTATGAGATATCAGGCTTTGAAGAATGAACACTGAGGAAATATTAAAGTGCTACTAGCAGAGGTAGTAGAAAAATGAGGCATAGTATCATGAAAAGCCTTAGAAAATTACTACTACTACACTAAGCCACCTCTTTTAGCAAACAACAATGTTGAAAAATGTACTATTGGGGATTCTTACTTGACCTATCCAGTGAATCAGATGATATGAGATCTTAAAAAAAAAGAAAAACTTTCTGATTCCCACATGACTTGGACATCGAAACCTTCATTAGATGGTGAGCTGGATTTTCAACATAAATCCTAAATTCTTAGCCAAGTTGCATCCTTGTCCTTTGTTGAAACTTCCCCAACATCTTTCACCTACCTAATTTTCATCTTACTAAGCGTGAATACTTTGCTCCACGATCCTCTTCCAACAGTATCCCTTGTTCTAATGGCAAAAATCGTCATCCTTAGTAAGTAGTGATTAGATCAAGCAAGAGACACATGTAGCTCACTAAAGCATCTATAATCAGTATAACAAGCCTTAAAGAAGCATATTTGACAGGCAAGAAAGATAAGCTACTTGCTTATCCATAGGAAATTTATCCTCATTTAACCTCCAGAAAATGCATATAAAATTGAACAAAATGATACTTAAACATGATATAGGACTTGACTAAGTCTCGTTATCAAAGAAGCTGAAGTATGATCACTTTAGCAAGGATTTCAAAGGTCATATCAAATGAACTTAGTAGAGAAAGATCTGATAAAGTTTAAATTGCTCCCAAATTTTACCAGTCTATTAATTCAAGAGTAGGAGCAGGAAATGGAAAAGTGAAATACTACTACAAGGCTCAAACACCTTAATTACTTACTTTAAGTCAGAGTGTTCTGCTCTCATAATATAAAAATAGCCGATTTATATAGTCCATCATCATGCCAAAAATTACACTGGTTGCTCTACATTTGGCAAAAATGCTCACAAAAACAACCCAATGATTTAATGTTCTAATTGAATTGTAAATATACCTCTTTTCGTGATGATACCAACAATTGATTTTTCCCCTCCAGCCTTCACAACCACCAGTGCTCCCATATTATGTTGTGTAATCTGCAAAGATAAAGATGATGATTACCAGATGAAGTATAAACCTTGCCAAGCTACCAGATGTAATAAACAAGTCACAGGAGTCCAAAAGAGAAAGATATGAGATGCATACCGACTTAATCGCATCCTAAACTGAGTCCTCAACAATGCACCAAAGCCAGGAGCCATCAGCACCTTTACCCTTTTCTTTCAAGTTATTTGAAATCGTGGTTCTCTCAAACGCATGCAATTGTTGCCAATCCTTGTCAAAACTACCAAAGATTTTGGGTGAGAGTGATAAAGTGGAGATTTGGTTTCGGTTGTCATGTAGTTTTAGCGAAATTAGGGATATTAGTTGTTTGTAATTTGAGATTTTGGGTGAGTGAAAATGGAGAAATAGAGAAGTTGCGGTTTAGGTAGAACTGCTGTTTAGGTATAGGGTTGTTTATGCGTGCTATGTAAAAGGGAAAGGCCTAAAGCTACTAGTATATGCTCCGGTCCTATCAACCGGAGCCTAAAGCTATTATATGCTTCGGTCCTATATAAATCGGAGCATAAAAACTAATTTTATCCTAAAAAAAGTGCATTAAAATAATTCATAAATATATACTCCGGTTGTATGAGGAACCGGAGCATATATGCAGTAGTATTTGGTAATTTTTCCACTAGTGTTTGCTACCATTAATATAATACGCCGCATATACATAGCCGCAAATTAAATATTTTCTACTAGTGAATGCACAGGTCTATCCACTAGGTTTGATGGGTATTGGGTTCAATATGGGTCCAAATGGGTTCTTAACATATTTTTTAGTTGTCTATTATTCTTTAGTTTTGTAATTTAACGTATTTTCTCAATTTTTTTCAAATCAAAAGAATATAATAAAGTTAACACTTGATAAAACTACTAATTAAAAGAAAAAGTATCAAAAATTACAACTCAACAATCAATTTATCTTAATTTTAACTTCAAAACATTAGAAGTTTACAACTAACAAAGTTACACACCATAAGATGCGAGATAAGTAAACTTTTAAGTCTTCCACTTTTAAATTAGACATTAGGTTTTACCTATTTTTTTAAATGTATTGGTCCATGAGTCAAGTATGTGTCTAACTTTTTTGAACCTAGACGCAGATCCAATTCAAGTACATTTTAATTCATATCTGACCCGAAAACTTAGAGCCAAACCCTAAAAAATAGGTCGGGTATGACTAGGCATGGGCCAGACCCATTGCCATCCCTAGCCATGACCTTAAATTGTTTGTTTGTGCAATACCATTTTTTTCGACCGTGTTTCCGTTTCTTTTCAGGATCAATATTTAATATCTCTATAGTATAAATATAACTATCATCAATTTAATACTTCTATCCTTTTACCCTTTAACATTACAACACCAACGAAATCAAAACACCAAAAATAGCAAAATGGTTCCAATTCAAATGATTATATTTGTCTTGGGCTCTAATTACCAAGTCATTTATACAAAAGGATAAAATTGGCAAAATTTTCCCCGTTAAAACCATTTTTTTTTCCTCTTTCAACTTTTTCTCCGCGACAGTTCTACCATATAAAATACCTCTTCCCTGTACTCGTTTTTTCCCAGTGTAAAATTACTTGGGAGTACTTGTGAAAAAGGTGAACCCCAAAATCTCGCAGGAGCTGAAGGACTTTGCAAATTCAACGGCATACGTAAACCCCAATTCTGCCGGAATCCCTCTATACCCGACCCGTTTCCATACCGGATTCACGCCCGCCCACTCCAGTCATGGGTCGACCTCCTACTCATGGGGCCCCGTCTTTCCGGTTCTTCCCTGCCGAGGTCACTTTCTCTATTGAATTGTTCAGGCAAATTGGATCATTATTGTTATTATTATTATTATTATTATTATTATTATTATTATTATTATTACTATTATTATTATTATTATTATTATTATTAATTTTGTAATTTTGTTGGGTTTTGTTTTTGTTTAATTTTTTATTTCTGGGTGAAATTTGACATGTTGTTTGATGGAATTTGTGCCCCACGAATATACTTATATGAATGTAGTATTCTTTTCTGATTTTTTGTCAGTTTACATTTCAAAGTTTTTTTAGACAGCAGGTATGTCTACCCATTATGATTATAATTAGAATCCGTGGTTTTGTTAACATCATTGTATTAGTAAAATTATGAAAAGTTGATATTTTGAAGATACGGCCGGTTATTGAATTTTGATTATTGACCACCTGAATAGTTAATTCGAGATTTCTAAAGGAAATGGCCGAGGAGAAACGGCTTAAGACCCATGGAGTGAGTTGAAGAAAGGACCTCTATTAATGATGTGTAGGACTATGTTAGTTATCTGGAATTTTCGAGTTTTCGTAGAGATACTCTGATTGTGAAATTACAGTTGCAATAACTCGGCTTTCATATAGGTTCGTGTATCTTTTTTGTTGAAAAGTGATTTCTAGAGAAGTTCTGCTCTTAATTAGGTTGTAATTTTTTTTTTTTTTTTGATGTTGCTTTTCTGTTATTTTCAGTTGGAGGCTTGTACAGTTGTATCCTTAACAGCCTAAGATCTTTTGTGTTGTTGAGTTGTGGCGAAGGGATGCTTAGTCTTTTCCTAATTGCTAACAAATGGCGCAGGGAGGGGGCAAGGTGTTAGGTGAAAGATGTATTTAGATTTTACATTTTCAGTATTGAGTGTTAATTTGTTCAAGGCCTTCGTTTAAAATTTGATCTAGTCTTGGCGGTTTTTCCGGACAATAATGTGAAATATTTTTTAACGTTAATCTAGAATTTATTTGGTTGCAAACGTGTCATTTCAAATGTTGTGGGATTAATTCGTTAATATGGGATTTGGGTTTTCTTAGGTTGCACAAATGGAAACTCTTTTACAAGAACATGATGGTCATGTTCCATCTAGGGAGATTCTTTTGGCTCTTGCTGATAAATTCAGGTATGTTATTTGTGACTAATAAGGTTAGCTGTTAATTCCTGTTTAGTCTTATCTGACTCTAGGCTTTTTATTTTGAGTGTAGTAATACACCAGAGCGATCTGGAAAAATTACAGTACAAATGAAGCAGGTATGGAGTCTAATTTTATAGCAATTAATTGTTTAACGTATTGCTTTCATCAGGTCTCTGATTTCAGATGGAAATGCTTAGTCACTTTGATCCTTTCTTTTTACTGTTTAAGGTCTGGAACTGGTTCCAAAATAGGCGTTATGCGCTGAGGTCTAAATTGGTGAAACCACCTGGAAAGTTGAATGTGCCACCTAATACTCAGGGTGAAGTAACTCCAGTGAAAAATGTTCCTCCTGCTCCCCAACAGACCCTTGTACAACCAGGTAGGAATAGAGTTGTTACCAAGCTTGCTGTACTCATACTATCTGTGGTGGTCGGAATTCTCCCTACATTGCCTGTGGAAATTGTCTTGTGTATTAACTTAACTGTAACATGATAATCATGTATCCTTATGTCTTGCATCCTCTTTTGCATAATAGTTCCTGACATTATGAATGTGCAATGTTGAAAAATTTACAATGTTGGATCATATGTGGCCTCCTGTAAATTAGCTGTGTTTTGTGGACTACCAAATTCTGTAATATTTATCCTTGCTACACAAATATAATGTGCTTCTAACCTTTGAGCTTAATAAGATTATTTTTCTTCCTTCTAAATGTAGAAGCGACCTAGAACTTGACTGGATTAGAATTAGACCTATATTCTGATTTACTAAGTCTACCTTAGAGGTTTGATCAGACTGGGGGCTTAGTATTGTCTTTATTGTATTATCTATCTGTTATTTTTCGGGATATCAAATTTCATTTTTATGTAATTTACATGTTGTATACCTTTCTTGCCAATGAGTTGTAAGGCCTCATCAGTATATAAATTTGTTCCCCCCTCAATCAAAAAAATTCTTGTTTTAAATTTATAGAGGAGGTTAGATTGGTCATAGACCATGGGTGCTGTAATATGTGATCTTACAACTGATTTATCCAATTAATGATGAGAACTTGGGCTTTAGGATGGCATACTTGAAAATAAATGTAGTTCGTGAAAGACAATGTTGAGACAGAGCAACACAGCATGATATCGTAGAACCAGAGCTTAAGCTTTAATTTGAGAATTTTCCAGAGGACTCTCAAGTTGATGAATGAAAGAAGTTTCAAAGAGGTAGGATGCCAAATGAAGGAAATAATTAAGAATCTCCAATTCCTTAATTACATATTTGCCAAAAACATGGCTGATGGCTATAGTGATTCTAAAGCACTATGCTTTCTTATGATAGATCCTTATTAGTGATGTATATAACTGTATAAGACTATTTGGTTTGGACTTGGCCTGTCCTTATTCAACCAAAACTACTCATTTTTTTTGGATTTTGTCTCCAAACCTAAACAGTACCTTGGACCAAGTCTATTTACTCTGAGCCAATCCAAACTTAAAACTGTACTTTCTAGTTTGGATCCTAGCCAAAGTGTTAATTATATATGACTGGCCAGATTTTTTGATGTGAAAATGATTAACCTTCCCAAGCCCATTACTTGGTCCACAGACCTCGATCCAAAATTTTGTGATTTTTCTAGTCCTTAACATAAAATCTTTCACTACAATCTATGGTCTCATTAGTTCTCATCCATCTCAGCTGTTAGTTTCAGATTTCTGCAGGAAAAATATAATTGAAAAACAAAATGCTATATGCTCTCAGTGCCTTGCTTGCAAAGACAGCAGATGGGATAGAAATGGACACCAAATTTGTTAATTCTGTCAACTGTAGCTAATCTGCCCAAGATTGCAAGCCAACCAATGAAAACACACTTTGGCGGAGATGGAGCATTAAAAATCAATTTCCTCCAAGGAACTGTGATTCTGTGTCCTGTCATAGCATTATAAACTCTCCTTAAAGAATGGATCTTTAGTAACAGCACAATTCCTTGAGGTAACTGCTGCAGATAAGAAAATGCTCCAAGGATCTATTTAACCATCCAAGAAGCTTGAGTAGGGCTATCCATCTGCAACACTTTCTGTTTTAACTTGACTCATTATTTTATCTAAACCATATAATCTGAATTGAATTAGTGTCAGCTGCAGTTCAATTGATACATTATATATTAAGAAACAAATCTATTTTATGTATCTTAAAAGTTTGTGAGGTATCCAATTGGATGTTTATAGTGGAGCAGAGGAAATATTATATTGTGACGATTTATGTCAAAATACTTTGTTTAAAAGACTGAGCATGTATAATTGGTAGATTACATAGGACCTTGAGATTGTGAGATATTGTCTTTTTCCTTGTATCTAATACTCTCTCTAGCATTACTATGCTATGGCGAGTTGATATATTATGTCGCTGTGTACATACCACCATTATTGAACCTGTTGGTTAACTGTTATGTAATTGCATTAGAAGTGTTTGTTTTATGATGAAGCTTTAATGGACAAAATAGCCAAAGTTTAAGAACTCCTCAGATGGTCTTTTGCAGCGCAAATATGACAATGGCTTGTCTGACAGTAGGGGTAATGGGAAGGGAAGGGGGAAGGAGAAGAAGGAAAGGAAAGGATGAAATTTGCTTTCCTTTTTTAAATAAAAAGGAAAAAGAGAAGTAAAGGAATGAAATCCAGAGAAATTAATTCTGCCAAATTTTTTCCTGATTTTCCGGCTTTTGTTTGCTACCGTTTTTATTTTTCTGTTTCCCCTTTTTCACCATTTTTTTCATCTTTATTTCTCTGTTTACTTTTCTCTTCTCTCTTCCTTTAAAAAGGAGACCTTGGGGCCTTGCTAATATTCAGATCATAAAACATGATGAGATCTGTTCCTCTTAAGGAATACTCAGCATCTGAAATTGGTATGGTTGTAGATTGAGAAATTATGACATTTTAAGCGGGTTCTGTCACTCCATATCCCCCTTTTGAGTTATTTGTACGATGTAGTGGAGATGTGTTTCCTTCATTATCGATTTATCTCCTTGCTCATTGTTAATTCTGTTTGCTACCAAGTTAGGGCTGAGAATCCCTCAATTCTTTTGACTCCCGTCCCTCCCTTCCCCTCCCCTTTACGCACCTTTATGGGAACCAAGTATGTGCTCTGGTGTTTGAGAAGGAATCAGAAACTTACTAGTAATATGGTTAATGATAATGTTACCCGTTTCTGATAGGGTTGAAGCTGGATTTTACTGATTTTTATTTTTTTTTATGCAGGGAGATTTGTTCTGTGGACTTATAGAATAGAACCTGAATTCTATTTGTTGTTTGATGTATCAAACTTATTGTTTTGTTTCTTCCTACTAATCTACTCCATATCAGTTATTGTGCGTTTATGCCTTCTATTGTAAATATATGTTTTCTATGTGTGTTTATTTTTTCCTATTTATTGTCTATTGAGTGATCTTTGCTCTATTCTATGTGGATTTTGTTTTTCAGGAAGTGATTTATTTGGGAGCCTATTTGGAGTTGCATTTCTCTTTGGAAAAGTATTTACAATGTTTGATTTGCTCTTACATCCTTTTCTCTCTAACAAGTCCTAGTATTGCTACAGGTCTTAACGTAGTTAAAAATACATCTGAAAGTACTCTGATGGAATTTGAAGCCAAATCTGCTAGGGATGGGGCATGGTAAATAGATCTATTATGTGAATATTGGTAGCTGTATTTGGTGGATCTTCTGTTAACTTTTGATTTTTATATTAGTCAATTAATTCATAATCTGATGCACATATCTCTATATATCAGGTATGATGTTCAAGCATTTCATGCTCATAGATATTTTGAGACTGGTAATCCTGTAAGTGTTCGGTGCCCCATTTTTTTAAATTGTTCATTAGAGACTAGAATTTTTCTAGAATTTAAAATCTATAATTGGAGAAAATCTGACCTGCAGTCTTTTCCAGTTTTCCACCGTGATAACAAATTATGAATAAAGTTTGAGGATCTGCATTCCTTTTGTGCTCCTTTTAGTTCTTTATCCTCCCCATTGTCATTTAATTTTGCATTCCCCCACCCCTGGAGCCTACCTCAAAGGTGGGGAAGGGAGGAGGCATTTGCAAATCATACAGTTTATTCAGAAGTTGGAAAAAAATTCACCCAAAAGTTGCTTCTATCCATCACTGCTTGTGGTATGCCCAGCAACAGTAAAGAGGCCAATTCCTTTTTTTAATGTTTGTTATCCTTGATTCTAGTAAGGTCCAAGAAAAATTATCTTTTTCTTTTTCCTCTTTATGATCTACAAACATCCTTTGGCCAGTTTATGACCTCTCTTATCCTACCCTTTTATACCTCTGAACTGCGTCTTCTTCAGCCTACCCAAATTCCTTAAATCACTCATGTGTTATATATTCCTCATCCCCTTCATTATCATCAAGAGCACTTGCAACTATGTTTGTAAGCAGATTTGTACCTTTTGAAAGCTTCATTATCACATTTATCTGAAATAATCCCTTAAATTCTAAAGCTTATGTTTGATGCTGATTACTTATGTATGATATACCTTTCAATCAGATTACTTGTTAGATAAGAAAAAGACACCATATCTTCAATCTGGCTCTAGGAATATATGATGAAGTGCAATCTAGGAGTCCTTTGCAGTAAACCTGGAAGCTGCAGTGTAACATCCAAAACAAAAGTATAATACAGCTCTTATCTATCTTGGACTTTTTTCTTGATCTTTTTGAACTCGAGGCATATTGTTGTACAGCCTGTACCTTGCCAAAGGCCTATAAACCTCACCATTTATTTCTGTGGAGCAGTGACAAAACAGGTAGCTATAGCTAAATGATCTTTATTGAATAACTCTGCCTTTTTTTTAGTGGTAATTGGATTATATGATGGATATTCTTCCTAATGATATATCGTAAATCTACAAAGCAGCTTTTCTTGTTTGTAACTCTTCATATAGAACAGAAGAAACAAACTTTCTGATTTGAATTCAAATCCAGTTACATTTTAGAAATTTCTATAACACTTTGGAATTAATTTATCTCAACTTTCTTCATACTATTCTGATATTTACCCTTGAAAATTGTGTATTTCATCAAAGCATTATAATTTGCCAAATGTAATTGACTATGTTTTCAGATACAACAGTCATATGTCCATTAACCAATTCTCGACTCTCTGGAGGATCAGTGATGAGCTATATCCAGTTTGCAGTTGGTCTTGCTGCGATGATACTATGATATAAACTCATGATAGATTGATAGCATCTATCCTAGTTGTTCAGAATTCTTACTGGCTTATGGGGTTGGCCTTTCTACATCTTGAGCTCATTTGAGGGATCTATTGTGGGATATGTTGTTCTCTCTGATAAATTTTTAGCCCTTTATCAGACGCGCTGAACAACTCTAGAAGTGGCAGTGTCTTGATATTTGTTGTCTATTTTACGTTGACTCCTCTATTTATCATTCATTCCTATGCCATAAACTCCATGCTCCAACAAAGGGCATTGAATCCTTACCCAACTATCTTTATTTTCACCCAGGCTACCTCAAGAATCCTCATAATTATAGGGAAAATATTTAGAACAATTAAAATAGATAGAAAGCAAAGAGAATCCAGCAATATGCGGCTATGGGATCCCATGTTACTCTGACACGGCACTTTTGGGTTGACATCAGAGTCGACCTGACGTGACACCAATCCAGGTACGGAATACGTATACGTGGGTGGTCAGTCCGACATGGTGAGCTAGCCTGAACCAAAAATCACTTGAGAAAGAGCAAGTAGAGGAGAATGAACTAAGAGGGCGGGGAGGAGACAGCCATGGCTTCAACCTGGGTTACTCTATCTTTTCACAATCTCCCTTTCTGTAGCTATTTCGATCTTTTCTCTTTCCTCTCCCTTCATGACGGCTGGTTAGGGTTGATATAGATCAATTAAATTTTCATTGGGCTTTGTAATAACTAGGCTCAAAGTAATCTATTTATCTACTTGGTCTTGTATCTAGAAACATGGCAGTTTGGCACCACTATATATTTTGGTCTCTTTAGTATACGTTCAGTTTTAAGTTAATTATTTTAAAAATCTAAACAATAATAATTAGTCTTTATTACTTTATATTTCAGATAATTAATATTTGATAATTTTTATATAAATTATTATTTATTTTAATATTCTTTTTATTGTCGTATCCAGCACTGGTATCTAAAATTAGGATAGTGTTTCTGTGTCTTGAAATTTCAATATTTCCGTGTCTGACACTCTGATTTGTACCTGTGTCCACCCCCGTACCTGAGTCTGAGTAACATAGATGGGCTCAAAAATGGGCAGGAGACAAGATTTGTAATTAGCACTAGGAAACAAGTAAATTCTAAATGTGTGTATTTGTTATGTGAAAAGAGATGCAATTTATTTGGAATAAGAAATTCGTTTGAATATTGTGCTTAACACTTCGATATGCACCCCTACTAAAACTTTTACCCGGTATCTGAGTAACATAGCTTATGGTGATGACTAATATATTTTTTCGGTATGATTTGTATCTTTTTGCAAAACTCATGGGTCTCAGGAAGTTCTAGTTCGTTTTTCTGGATTCGGGCCAGAAGAGGATGAGTGGGTTAACGTTCGCAAACATGTCAGACAGAGGTCTCTTCCATGTGAATCATCGGAGTGTGTTGCAGTTCTTCCTGGGGATCTGATTCTCTGCTTTCAGGTTGTAAGTGATCATTCAGTTGGCATAG
This sequence comes from Dysphania ambrosioides, assembly GCA_026401315.1. Taxonomy (NCBI): domain Eukaryota; kingdom Viridiplantae; phylum Streptophyta; class Magnoliopsida; order Caryophyllales; family Amaranthaceae; genus Dysphania; species Dysphania ambrosioides. Next base: position 21,947,380 of record CM048666.1, read on the forward strand.
AGTTGACATTCTTGACAATATCTTCTAATTTTTAAATTGTTCTTTTGTACTTAAAAAATATTATCCAGGAAGGAAAAGAGCAGGCTCTTTACTTCGATGCTCATGTCCTTGATGCTCAAAGGAGAAGACATGACATGAGAGGCTGTCGCTGCAGGTTTCTGGTCCGTTACGATCATGATCAGTCTGAGGTACTGCTCCTCCTCTGTGTTTCTGTTACTTCATGTATTTTCTATCGTACTTCTCATCGTAAATCATGCTCCGTGGAGATCAATGAACACCTCTGTTTTTGTCTTTATTCATGACAGAATATTAAGTGTCATCACAATCTTTTTCTACTTTGAATTTTTCATACCATAAGAAATTATTCAAAACCCTCTCCCTTTTCTTTCTTCTATTTCCTAAGTCCCTCGGTCTTCCCTGCCATTGCAAGGCATGAGTGCAGTTCCGATTTTTTAGTGTATTCCTTTATTAAGTTAAGGCAAATTCCGCCACCCAAATGTGTAAATGGCAAGGCTTTTGTTGAAGCAATTTCTCTTTGATTCTACCAATTTATTGATTCAATACCTTTACCCAATCTCATTGCTTGAAACGACTCAATATTATTCTCTTGTTCTCCTGCTAATGGCCATACCTGTTGCTGACTTATAACTTCTCTAATCCACTTTTTAAATGGTTTACTCTCTCTCTCTCATCTCCTTTTCTCTCTCCCTTCACATGGATCTCCTAAATTACTGTACTTTTCCCCTATGTTGCACACTTGTACAGTTGCACCCTTCAAAGAATGGAGGAAGTAGATTTGGCCTGGTGCATGTAATACTAGACAGCCACTGCAAATTTTGATGTGTTTTGTAGGAAAGAATATAATTATTTTTTTTGGGTTTTGCAAGAGTTGGCTTTTCTATGGATGCTAGCCTTTTCTGAAAATAATATGAGTGCAAATATGTTTCACTTTACACAATTCTGCGCCACTGGGCAAAGTGACCTAAAAACTTGGAAGTTTGAACACAATACATAATTGAACTACTTACAACCAAAGTCAACTCCACCTCTTTTGAATGTGTAAAAAAAATAAAGCATTTGTATTTTCTGAATTTTATATATTCTGTAAGTGCCGCACCTTGTTTTGTACCTGATAGACTCCTGTTTACTGCATGCTTACAAACACTAACTATTCATTTGTTCCTGTTTTTAGGAGATTGTGCCTCTAAGAAAAGTCTGTCGTAGGCCAGAAACTGATTACAGGTTGCAGATGCTTCATGCGGCAAATGAATCAGCATCTACATCTGTTTCTGCTGATTCCAAAAGACCTATAGCGGACTCTACTTCGAACAGCGCGTTGAGGGTGACTAATTCCAATCTCAGTGCCTTTCCCACAGTTACTGCTTCAACTAGTATCAATGCAGGCACTGGTGTCTCACATCTAGCCGTAACTGCAACTCCAATCTCAACTGTAGCTCCTGCTCCTGCTTTACCTACAACTTCAGGTCCAGCTCTTGCTTCAACTTCAGTTCTTGTTCCAGCTCCGGCACTGCCTCCTGCTTTAGCTTCAACTTCAGTTTCTGCTCCAGTTTTGTCAACAGCTCCTGCTTTAGCTTTAACTTCAATATCAGCACCGGCTCCCGCCTTAGCTTCAACTTCAATTCCAGCACCAGCTCAAGCTCCTTTATCTTCAACTCCAATTCCAGCTCCAGTACCGGTTCCTGCATTTGCTTCAGCTTCTGTTGCACTTTCTCCTGTTTTAGCTTCAGCTTCAGTTCCAGCTCCAGCTCCTGCTCTGGTTTCAGCCCTGGCTTCAGATCCGGCTCCGACTTCTGCTCTTGTTTCAGATCCTGCTCCATCTTCATCAACAATTCCAATTTCTGCTCCAACTCCATCTCCGACTCTGAATGTGGCTCCGGTGTCTGTTCCAGATCCTATCCTGGCTCCAGCTGCTCAAGCACTAGCTCCGACTCGAGCTCCCATTCTACTAACTGTTCGAGCTGCAGCTCCAGAGTTGCAAAAGATTGAGGACGACAATCCAGGTACTTCAGTTGGTGAAGCTTCTGCTCCGGAATGCATTGTCAATCCTGGTGCTGCAATTGTAAAAGTCAAGGAGGAAGAGGGCAGTAACCCAGAAGGTTTCATGTTGTCTGAAAGCAGCATCTCTCAAGGAGAAACAAGTGATAACCCATCAACATTAGTTCCCGAACCTGTAAAGGTTGGAGATTGTGTACCAAGTGAACCTACAATGGCAGTCTGCACTGCAACAACTGATGGTGGTCTAACTGAATTAGCAAAGGCAGAGAGCGGCAATCTGGCTGTATCAACTGAGGATACCAAGGCTTAAAGCAGGGATTATAGCGTAGGTTTAGTTAGCTCTTATCCTTGTCTTCGATTTTCTTATTTTCTTGCGTCATCTGCTCAACTGCTGTCTTGAAAGCAGCAGTATATGATAGTCTTTGCGTTTGTAGTATACTGAAAGTTCTCTTGGTCATGAGGAGAGCTACATAATTTATGACCGTCACATGCATTTCAGTGTATCATGGGGATAATTTGTGTTGTTAGGACTTAGGAACATAGAGGAGTATACATTGGGAAGCAGGGTAATTAGCTGAGGCATTTCGTGGTGAATTGGAGCTGTGATATACATCACTCTTAAAACTTTGGATATTTTTCCGGTCATGAGTAACCTCATTGTACTTTTTTTTCCTTTGCCGTAATACTAAACTTATATATATTCAACATAGTTTATTTTTATTAATGTATTGGACAACTATATTTGTTGATATATTTTTTGATCCAAATATTTGTTGATATATTAATGTACAGAATTAGTTTTTACAGATGTTATGTTAAGGAGATATTTTGCATCTTAGATTCTTGGGCGCATGAAAGCTAGTAGGAAACGCAGTGTTTTAGGGTTTGTAAGGAAGCAAAGATATTCAAAACTTCAAACTGGAGAAGGCTTTTACTGAGTCAGACATATAGTTCCCCATTTTTCTAAGGTACATTTGGCCAGTCTAGTTTCCTTATCAATCACTACAGTGAAAATAATGCATTGTTTGCTTCTCTATTTCGGATATCTGATGGATGATCGACCTCTCCATTTCTAACGTGTCAACAATATTATAGCTCTCCTATAATATACACAATGGCAAGCAAGAATGCAAGATATTAGCATCCCTTTTTTCCCAAGAAAATTTTGCATACATAATGCTACAAATTTCCGGCCATCCATTTCATTTTCTCTTATCTTTCATTTGTATTTCGAAAAATCTTATTTCAATAAGAAAGCTTATAATAATAGAATAGTTCAAAAGCTATCTTGTCTATCTATCATTATGTCTTCAAAAGTGAACTATTGTTAATCCTTAAACCACAAAAATAGAATAATATAAATAATTGCGTCATGAAGGATAAGAACTATCCATATAAGAATATACTACTTTCAACTTGTTAAAATTAAACGCTCTCCGTTTCAATTTATATGCTACCTTTTATTTTGGAATAAAATTTTAAAAACCTTGACCACGAATTCTAATTATAATTTGACTAATATATATTCAAATGGGATCTTGTTGTATGTATTTTAATGTAAATTTTAAAATATCAAGTTTTTATAATTTTTTATCTTATAAATTTAAAGAAATATATTTTAAATTGTATTTTAAAAATCTTTAAAAATCAAATATAAAAACAAAATTAAAACGAAGAGAATATAATGATAATTTTAGGACACATAAGCACCTAAAATAGAAATACACCTAATAATTAATCATACGTAAACTTACACGATGACAAGTAACGAAACTTTGAGAGCAGACTGAACTCTGCGGGCGATACTCAGTACACGTCGCCCCTCCTTCACACAACCAAACCCCCCCACCATTTCCTCCCTCCCCTTTAAACCCACCATTTCTGCCATCCCTCTTTCTCGCTCCCCTCTCTTCGAATGTCGTAAATTTCACTCCTCATATCCTTCAACGTCCTCCATTCTTCAAACCCAAAAACAAAATGCGATTCATCAAACCGTTTAATGTTTTCAAATCAAACGATCCCAATTTCAGAAATTACATCATTTCATCATCATCATCATCATATTTGAAGAACAATCACAATTTAGGGTTAGGGTTTAGTAGTAGGAGTATTGTGACTAGATGTAGAGCGGTGCTGTTGCCACGATTCGGGGGTCCTGAAGTTCTTCAGCTTCGTGATGATGTTAGCGTTCCTGACCTCAAGCCCAATGATGTCCTTATTCGTGCTCGTGCGGTGTCGATTAATCCACTCGATCTTCGGGTTCGTCTCTCTCATTTCGACATTGTTAAATTTTTGTGTTTTTTGTTTTGTTTAATTTTGCATTTTAGTATTGTAATTCGAATCATGTTGCGGCTTTTAGTGGATGAGTTTGGTATGCTGGGTTCCGTGTGAAATCGGTATTAGAATCGCGCTTTCTCTGTGACAATAGTTGTTGTATAATGTTCCTGAACGTGAATGATCACAAGAAATATTTTGGAAGCTCTAGTGAGTTTCACGTTTGTTGTTGTGTAGCGTAGTCTTTCTCTATACGGATGAGGACACAACTAGCATACGGTGTATGAGACGAATAGAGTAGTGTCTTGATTATTGGTACTCGTACCTATGAATAAGTGTATGGACGGTGGAGGAACGTCTACGAAATGATTTGATGATACGCCAATGACTCTTGTGAAATTGAGGAAATCTCGTTTTCACTGTGGAAGATAGAGGATACGGAGTAAATTGATGTTTTTGTGATGACCTTATCATCTTACCTTGGCTTAAAACTACCCCTGCTCCGTTAGTGAAAGTTGAACTTGGAGCTAATCTCTTGGGAAATGATGACCCCGAATCGTGCTTTATCAGTGAAAGCACTAATAGTTTTTGGTGTGGGTGGGTTAAGGTGAATGGAGGTTGCACTAGTTATATTATTCACCTTTACATGAATGACCACAAGAAATCTTTTTGAAGTTTTTCTTTTGTTGCTATGTAGCTTAATCGTTCTCTAAACAAGTGATGAGAATCATGAGACCAGTTAATGATGAGGGGTCCGTAGAGTACATAGTATCAAAAGTTGAGGTGACTAAATAGAATGGATAAGCACTATATGAAACTAATAGATCTATACATGGATAATTGATACTCATCTTAATAAATCAGTACAACAATTTGTTTGCTATTAAACTAGGCATTGGTTGCTCCGTGATGCATATGTTGTTCGTCATTGTTTACATTCTCGAGTTTTTCCCTTTAATAAATACATATTCTCTCCATTCTATCCCAAATTTATCTTGTTAGATTGTAATTCAGAGCTCTTTCTGTTTTTACTTTCAGATGCGAGCGGGCTATGGACGATCTGTGTTTGAGCCTCTACTTCCCATCATTTTAGGCCGTGATGTTAGTGGAGAAGTTACAGCAGTTGGAAGTTCAGTTCAATCATTCAATGTAGGTGAAGAAGTTTTTGGGGCACTGCATCCAACAGCTATCAGGGGTACATATTCTGACTATGCCATCCTTTCAGCCGAAGAAGTTGCAAAAAAACCAGCTGCCATGAGTCATGTGGTATGTCATAAGGAGCTGAGAAGCTTTCTACTATATGTCAAATAGCTTAGGCCTTTCTTCGATGTCTTCTTTTCTATAGCTTTACTCTTTATTGTAAAGTAAGACTTTACATGATTATCTCCTACATGCTCCTGCGCTTGATATTCCGTATAAAGGTGTATGGGTTATCTTGTGGATATGGTAATCTAAGTCAAGCACCTATTGTAGAAATGTTTCCAGATGGCTTATGTTTTCATGTTTCCTTATCAGTTTCACTGGATATCGTTGTGAACATTTAAATTTTATAGGACGCTTGTGCAATTCCCTTCGCTGCTCTTACTGCGTGGCGTGCTCTCAAAAGTACAGCAAGGATTAGTTCAGGGTAAGTACTTTAATTTTTCTTTTATATGTGCTGATAAGTTTTTATTTGGATCATTTAGCTTCTTACTAATTGGAAGACTGTTACTTGTCTCTTTGGTTTTATGCATATGGGCTTGTGATCTATCAGTTGCTACATGATGTATAGAAATCTTGATGTGGCCAATGTGTACTCATTGATTTTGTAGTCATTCTTGTATTTTCGTCTAGCTTTTGCGTGAATATTCTTGTTTATCTTGATGTTGTAGAAGTTTTGTTTTGCTAAAATTTGACATTAAACTTCCTCTTCCTGTATTACATTGTTTTTCATTCGTATTGTTTCCTCAGGCAAAGAGTGTTAATAATTGGAGGTGGAGGGGCAGTTGGTTTTTCTGCAATTCAGCTATCAGTAGCAGCTGGTTGCCATGTGACAACAACTGTTGGTGGGGAGAGTGTTGAACGTGTTTTGGCAGCTGGTGCTGAGAAGGCTGTTGATTATATCACTGAGGTAACATTTCTTGTTATCTGGATAAATTCTGGTGCATGTTACACGTCGATTTGTTTGTAATTGAAAAGCTTTATTAGTTATGTGATGTCATCACGTACAGGATTGTGAAGTAGCAATCAAAGGGAAGTTTGATGCTGTTTTGGATACCATAGGTTTACCAGAAACTGAAAGATTAGGAGTTAATATTTTGAGGAAAGGTGGACATTACATGACTTTGCAGGTAGAATTTTAGAGCTTTTATGCACAATTTCCATTGAAAGTCACATAACCTCGTATTTTTCTAATTTTGTTTGACTAAATTTATGGCTTCCTTGTGATATAGGGAGAAGCAGCATCCTTGTCTGACCACTATGGTTTGGTTGTTGGTCTTCCAATGGCATCAGCCCTTCTGCTGAAAAAACAAATTCAGTATCGGTGCTCGCTTGGAATAGGTATGGTGTCTAACAAATTAGGATGGGCATGCATTATTTTGGGTTTTCTTTTTTGTGTGGTGTCTAACAACCAAACCAATCAAAATCTTGTAAAACCATTTTCATTTTCACTCTCCAGTCTCCACAACCCCTCTATTTTAGGGTTTGTGAGACGGTTCTACAATATGTAGTCCAACTGTTGTGATAAAAGTTTTTTTTTTTAATGTCATTGTATATGGTTGATGATATCAACTGCCTATCCCAAAAATTAAATTTGGCACTAATTAAATAACAAAACAAAGTTAAGCCTTAATCTCCAAAAAAATAGGGTTGCTACATAAACCAAGAATCTATCTTATGTGATCATCTACAAATTCATCTTAACTGATTCTCCTTTATCTTATCCTCAATATTTCCTACTTCAACTTACTTTCACATTTCTAATTTTGTCCCTTGAGGTGTTTCCACACATCCACCTTAATATAGTACCTATCTTCTTTACACGCTCCATGAAATTCCAACCCTTCAACTCATGTAATAATGTCGATCTAATTTGCCATTTTATAGAATATCCCTTTTAACCTCGATGAAGGTTTGACACCCTTTAAACTCCGTTATCTAGTCTTTTTCTTTCTTAATTGTCTATTTCTTTTAGGGTTTGATTTGATGGCAAATATGAGTGACTACTTTCCTTTGGAATAACCTTACAATCCAAACAACTATTCTTATCCATTATTCTTGCCAACATATAATCCAAACACATTTGCTCTAATCTTAAATGTACCAAATGAGAAGTCCGCTTCTTAAACCAAGTGTTTGCTAGAAACCTATCATAAGACTACGCAAAGTTTACGATGGCTTACCCTCTTTCATTTCCTACTCCATAGCCAAAACCCTATGAATATTGTCATTGTTGTAATGACTCATCCCCTCTAAAACTTGTCTTGGGAAATACCTTGTACCACTTTATCTAGGTTTCCCCAAAATTGACATTTAACCACTTTTGGAACACGGGATGTATATGTACTTATGATGTTCAAAATCTCTCTTTATTTAATGATCTTCACCTTAATTATCCTATCATCCTTTCTATATACCTCAACAACATTGTTTATTAGTTGACGATCAATGATAACTCCAACTCCATTTCTATTTTTTACTTGTCTCGAGCCCTGAAGTCTATAAATTTTAGCTCTTTTCCAACCTACTTTGTCTCTTGAAGACAAAAGATGCTAATACTCCTCTTCATTACATCCACTAGCTCAATTAATTTTCTTATATGTACGAACTGAAGCTTAGTCTCTGCACTCCTTCCAATCCTGTTCATTTTTCGTCACACTCGAGCAATTTGGCACACCACTTCGGAGTAATGACCTAACGACCCTTGCATATTTATCACTATGCTAGGGTCTAAGAAGTGGGTTGCTGAGTAGGAAACGTCTCCACAAGATAATCATTTCGGTTCATGCTCATGGATGTGATATAATTTTACCCCGACTGTCATAGACTTACTGTAACCCTCCTCTTCACACACTTATTTAAAAAATAACATAAGAAGTACACTCGTGTATTTGCCTTGATTAATGTTCATATAATACAAAATTATTGATAATAATATAGTTTGAAATCAAAATTGTATGTTTTACAAGATAATATTTTACAACTTATTGTAAACTAAAATCCAATTTACTCTGCGGATTTCATCAAGATATTACTGCTATGTATTTACCTTGACTAATATAACACCCATAGGATCTGCATTTAAAAATATAATTATTTTGTGCCACATATAAACTTTAATGTGAATGGATAATAGTAAATTCCTTAACTTTAAATGAGAATACCTATTTAAAGAGTGAATCCTTAAAGGAGATTAAATGAACATAAATTAGTTATATGTTACTTTGAATACCGTCACCATTTAAGGAAGGTAAAGCTTTTGTTTTATTTACTTCTGGAAAATTTGTTGTTAGATTTAAAATAGATTTTCGAAACACCCATACAAAAATTTGAATCAAATTGATACTTGTAAGCTTATGATCAAAGATCACCAAATATTTCTAAAGAAGGAAATTATTTCAATACAAGAAGTGTTTTAAAATTAGCCTAAATTTTATTTTAGAAATAAACGGAATGGATCCTATATGTCCTATGGTTGAAGATATTAATATATTTTTGATATAAAAATGTATAATAGGATACTTTAACTAAAAGATGTTAAAGATATTAACAATTTTTCTTAATTTAGGAATGGAAAATGGCAGGAAAATTTTTCATGTGAGCGCAACTTGTGGCAGTGGTGGTTATAACATCTTGTGTTTCAGTATAGTTATAGGTTCTGTAATATTATATTGTTCCTATTATTCTGGGACTGATAACACTGACCAAGTCATAATCCAAAATGGGTTTTTGTGCATTTTGCAAAACCAGGTGCTTTTGGTTTTATGCATCTAGGTTGAGGTAGTTCTCTGTATGAACTCAATTGGATCCGTAATGCCAAGGAATTTACAGGCAGGGTTGTATGAGTTAATATTGTTTGTGGTAAATTGCAATCAACTAATTTTTTTTTCTTTTCTCACTATGAAGTACGTTCAATTTACTTTGGACCTGATTTGGAATATAGGTTTTTATCTATATTTCTACTCAATCCTTTCAGTGTGGACGAACCCTACCTTCAACCAGGAATGAAAATTGCCACAGGAAGGGCACAATTGATGATACACAATGACTTTATTAGAATACATGAGTGACATATGAAGAGTGGGTTACAAGAGAGAATTATCTAGGCCACAAGCAAAAGATACATGGAAAGGGGAACATATTGAGAAATTTTTAAGAGTTTTTTTCCTTGTGTGTTGGAATGACCCAGCCACTCAAATGCTGTAGAAGTTGTTTTACTTTGATCGGAACGAATATAATATATATTTTCCCTCTTCTGCCATCAATCTCTGTCTTATTCTCTCCTTAATCTGATTACCCAGATCTACTCTGAGCTCAGTATGCACTGCAACTCAAGCCTTGAGAGTTGAGACTATTAGCCCCACCTTATCTTTGCTCACCCTAGAACATGTCATATGTTGTATTAATGTTGCTTTTCTCTGTGTGTGGAGTTCTCTGGACGAGTACACTAGCTTGTAAATCAACTGTGTGGCTAACTGACTGAAGTTTGTTACACCATCTGAACTGCCCTGATAACAAGCCCCTATATACTTTCTATAATAGCTATAGTTTATGATTGCATTTCCCAGAATAACCCTGCTTAGAATGAGTGACGAGAAATGTGGATTTGATCCAGTTATTTAGGGAAATTATATGTTGTCCTGGCAGATATGTTAATTCACTGGCAGATGACTAGTAATGCCAAGCTATTGTATCTGTAGTTGGTATCTAATAATTTTGTATTTTATTTCAGAATATTCGTGGACATATATGAGAGCCGATTCTGAAGGTTTACAAGAGATCCGCAGGCTGGCTGAACATGGGAAACTGAAAGTACCTGTCGAAAAGACATTCCCAATAGTACAAGTGAGAGAAGCCCATGAGGCTAAAGAAAATAGGACCATTCCTGGAAAAGTAGTGCTTGAAATTGACTGATTGCTCGTGATAATTTTGAGCAGCTTACCCAAAGTAACCTAAAGAAAAATGTGCACTGCAAGCAGCCTTGAATTGGGGCCAGTCACACCCAAATCTGTTTGAAGGTCGAATGAAGGCACTTCTCTCTATAAATGGAGACTGCAAGGACTATGAGACCTGTCACAATTAGATGTGCTGGCTGCTAGTGAACTTTATACAATCTGAAACAAGTGTAAATAGTAATTTTGTTAGTGTCAAAACGTTAAGAGAAGGCTTCTGTTGGAACAAAAGAGGTTGAACTTTCTGTCCTTATTCGTTAGACAGATTACAACTGGAAAGCCAACTAAAGTAGCTGCTGTTAAGGTTGACAGGGCATCCAATATAAGATGTGTTCATCACTGTTCTGATTACCAATTTACAGTTTTTGTACGTGTTCAAGCTTTTGGAGTTGTATTGCTGTATCTCATTGCATTATGCTGCTTCAGGCGATTTACTCTATAAGCATATTAACGGATTTCGGATCGTTAGATCGTCAGTCTTGTTAAGTTTTTTTTTTTTATCAAGTCTTTCAAACTTTGGATTTACCGTTGTCTTTTCTTCTAATTTTGAAGTGAAATATGTAACGGAAATAACGGTGTCAATTATTTTTCTTACCAAATTTCTAAAGTAATAGTCAAGAGATATTCACTCCATTATATTCAATGACCAGCTGACGGACGGTCAAGGTGGCATAGCACGGCGGCACAGTTTAATCCAAAAAAAAAAAAAAAAAAATCAAAAGGCCAAGGCTCCTTAGTCCTTACTCTATAATACTTCTTTGTTTCCTTTTCAATTGCCAAAGGAAAATGCACTATCCTAAACCCATAAGAAAAGGAAAAAAAAAAAAAAAAAAAGAAACCCTCAAAAGAGCTAATAAATAAGAAGAAGAAAAAAAGTAAGAAAGTTTAAAGACATTATTGGACTATTGGAGAAGGAATTCGATGGATAACCATTTTAGGAAAACCATCCTAAAAAAGTGGATTAAAAGAGGACAATAGAGGTTGGTATAGTATAAAATTTTGTGGTTATTCCAAGTTTCTATAGGAATAAGAGCTTCTCGTCAACCAAAGATAGTATAGAATCAACACTTCTTTTTTTCTGAATCTGACATAGCCACTAGCTTCGTTAACATTCCAAACAGAAATCCATAACAATTCATCACCAATTACACTTGAGCGTCTTCCCACCCATACTCTTGTGGAATATTCTGACTGATAAAGATGTGTCATAGCATGAGCTAGATTAGCCTTCCTAAACGCATGAACAAAAAAAAACTACCAATACTTGTTTATAGAAGGAATAGCAAAAGCTTCAGAGTTGAGGATTCAAACTTTGAAGAATGTAATTAAGGAGATGAGGTCTGTGCATTGTATTATGGGATAAATTCCAGATCAGGTCCCTCAGATCCTTCCCATATTCAGCAATTTAAACCAACACATTTCAGTGTTCTACTAGCAGAAATTTGGAATAACATATAGCTTCTTATTAATCGGCTGAGATAACTCTGACAGCTGCAGTTCTGCTTGAAACTACCTGAATCTGAAACCAGGTCTCACGGATTCGCGTATGACCTGCCTTTTTTCGTACCCGTATATGTATATGTATCTATATCCGGATTCATACCGGTGCAACATAGTTCACTAATAAATAGCAATTAAATATTTTGCTATTTTCCGTACGCCTAACCGTATCCGTATCCATATTAAGATTCATATTGGAGTGACACAGGTCCATAATATAATTTTTTCTTAAGCTTATATAAGAAGTTAAGAACTTGATGCTTAAATGCTTGTTGATTTCTTGCTTTTAGTTGCTTGGATCCCTTTTGTCTTGCCCTGGTTAATTATTTATTTGTGGGTTCTAATTGTTGTCAATATTAGTAGGTTATGATTAACTAGTGGTTGCTGATTAATCATGTTAGGTTTTGTTGTTCAGATGTTTGCGAGAAAATTGCTATAGAATGAAGTGTTTGTTGATCGATCTTATGAATTAAATGCCTCGTTAGTTACTAGGTACTTGCGATTGTTTGGTTAGACATTGCATAATGGACAAAGTATTCGAAAGGGAGCATGGAAATAAACTTAGGGGGCCTCTTGTTCAGTGGCGGTGTCAGGATTTCTGTGTTATGGATTCGGAATCTACCAAATGAAGCAATACATAAAATAGTCTAAAATTTTAAATTACAAAAAACAATTTGAGGTTCCAACCGTCCAAAAGAGCGAGTACAATGATGAGAAAAAAAATTACAGCTGAATATGACGGGTTTTAAAAACGATCTATTACATCATCGTCTTTAACTTGAAAAAAATTTCTTTCTCCATAAATGTGACTAAACATCATTCAATAGTTGATCACCCATTTTGTTATGCAACTTGTTCTTCACATAAATCATTGAAGAGAACACTCTTTCCACACTCGTTGCCACTGAAACGATCAATAAAAACTTCATTAGTAAGTATACTTACTTGTTAGATTTTTTTATTTAAACAAGCATCATTGAAAGTATATTCATCTTTCAATATGATTTTATTAGGAATTTTTAATACAAAGAAAACTTCGTATAAAAGTATATAGAGAAAGAGACAATAGTAAGAAAAATGTAGAAATTGTGAGAAGTCAAAATATGATAAAGGGCAAAACTTATGAGCGCCTACATAAATACATGTTGTTCAGTATGTGTCCACATATTCTCACATGATCGTAGCCTCGAAGGCTAACTATAGTTAATGCAACCATGCATATATTCCTAGTAGAGGCCATAGAGTGTTATTCTAGTTGAACACTTACAAGAAGGGGGTGAATTGGAAGTATAAGATTATAGACACTTTTTTGCAAAATTTCAATCAAAACTTGTAAACGAAAGGAACTTGAAACAAGAACGCAAGAGATTGTTAGTGTGGAAACCCTTTGTGCCCAACTCAAATGAAAATCTACGACCCACTCGGGATTTTAACTCTCTTTCACTAATAGAAAAATCTTTAATTACAAATTATTGTCTCTCTTTACTCGAGTTCCACTCAAAACTAGAGTTCCTTTCTCTATCTCTCTTGCTCTCTTCTCTTTTCTCTCTCAAGACTTAACTCTAAGTCTTTTACAAAATCATTCAATCTTGCCTCCTTAGTACAACTTTGTACTACACTCGAAGATTACAATAAACCTAAGTTTCTGACCTTGAAACTAGGCTGAAAGGAACTTGTGATTTTAAACCTTTGAAACAACTGACAATAATTTTTCTCAAGAGACGTTTAAGTGTGTATTAGTGTTTTTGATTTATGAGAAAGCAAAGCCCATTTATAATGTTAAGAAAGTGTACCATTATCCCATGATTCCCTTAAAATAGGCCACTAAGTAAAGTTATGGTTTGACTAACTTTCAAACCACCCAACTACACAAAGTAACGTACAAAGTGGTTGTGGGATTTTAGTTAGGTAAATAACCAGTAATTTAGGAAGTGGTGAGTAAAATTAGGAAACCTCTTTTTTCAAAATTCAATTTTTAAATTAAAGAAAATAATTAATTTTAAGAGAATCATTTTACTAGTCAAATCCACCAAATAAAATAGAAAACTTTATTTTCTAAAATATATCATAAAAATATTTTACTGACATTTTCATTTGTATGTTTAAACGAAACATAACTTTGATTCAATTTATTAGACTTAATTTAGCATTTGTTCCAATTAGCCATGTTCCTATTCACTTACACAAATTCTAAGTACTACTACTTAGTCTTCATGTCTTCTCATTTTGAAACTGCCTCGGCGTTGCTTCAATTTAAGCTCCTACTCCAAAACTTGATAATCGACATTTTTTATCCATAACTTGATCTCATTTGACTTTGTTCCTTGACGACTTTGAACTTCCCTTTACTTCGAAAACACGAATCGGAAGTCTTTACACGCTAGAACAAATGTCAAATATGTTTGCAAATCTTGTCATCACCAAAACCAAACAACATAGATCCTTGTTGATTTTGATACACTACTATGTTATTTACCAATATTTTAAGCTACCCCCAAAGTTAGACACAACTAGGACATGTGGAATATTTGGCTTATGTTGTTATGCCTAATGTAGTAATGATCTAAGCCTCGAATGTCACCGTCAAGTTTTGCTTTCCTTACCTTGTTTTGTGAAATGAGACTTCTGGATTTGTGTGCATTTGTGCAATGTGCCAGAAAAAAAAAATTATATCCAAGATCACAAAATTAGTGGGGGCATCATCATACTGTGATTCTGCATGGTTAGAGAATTAAGGGGTGGGGGGCTAGGGGGACGCCGAAGCTGTAGTCGACAGGTGGCAAAGCTACAGAAGGGGCCTTTGCCATGAGGGCTTGGGGACTTGGGGCTAGGCTGCTGGGCTGCTGAAGAAAACGAGAGGACTGCTTGTCGGGGTTGAGAAATGAGAAAGAGGGAAAAAAGGAGTGGAGTGATGAGATTCAAACCTGAGTAGTATGGCATAGATAGTGTTTTACCATTGAGTTATAAGTTACATATATATTAGAAAATGTTGTAAAAAAGACATAAGGTTTTTTGTATTATGGGTTTCGTTGAACCCACTGAATCCATATTAAAACAGTCACTTTTTGTCACTCTTAGTTCTATTTCTTTGTTGGTATTCGTAATTAGGGATTTGTCTCTTATTTGGTGTGTTAGTTTTTGTTTAGGTATCGATATGCTGCTGATGTGGAACCATAACGGTAGAATTCCAAATATTTCTTGATTGTGTTATGTTTTTGAAAATGCAGTTTGAAATGAGTGGGGTGGGAGTTGTTATGTCAATCTTGTTGATTATTCTTTAGTTTGATTTTAATTGCTACGTCTTACAGCTTGCTGAAAGTTCGGGCTTACAAGAAGTCTAGCAGGGCAAACTGGTTCATCAATGAGGGATGCGGTAATTAAGTCCCCCTCCCCTTTAATTTTTTAAAAATGTGTTCCTGCAGGAAAGTGAATGGCTTCTAAGTTGGTTGTTTGCGTTGGTTTCGACAACTGTGATATGATTTCCAAACTGCTCAATTCTTGCCACTGATGTTGAAACTAGAGCAAAGATTGCTCACCTTGAGAATGCACACACGTAAGCTATTTGCTTCAATTCTACAGGACTTTATGTCATGCCTTTTGTTATTTAGAGGGACGTTTACGTGAGGGGGTGAATTGTAAGTATGAGACATTTTTCAATTTTGCGGAATTTAAAAAACTGGAACAAATAAATAGAAATGAACACCAGAGTTTTTTTCATGAAAGCACTTGTGCTCATCTCAAGAGAAGAACCATGACCTTACTCTGGGATTTTAAACTCTTCATTATATAGGCAACACCTAATACACTATTAGGATTTTCTCCCTCTTGTATTCTAACTCGAACAACAAGTTCCCTTCTCTATTTCTCTCTTTCTCTCTTCTCTCACACCTTGACTTAGCTCTAAGTCACTCTCTACTCTATCTCTTAGAATTCACTCAAAGTCCAACAACTCATAATCTCTTTCTATTGCATAACTCTATACAATAAGTTCTCAAAGATTACAACTCAATTCTAGCGCACGTAGGAAAGGATGATTGGAACAAGCTCATATCTAAGAATAAGGAAACTAAATCAAAAGTATTTTCTTTGAAATGCTCTCAAAGATGGTCAGTAAATGCACTTATGAAATGCAAGGGTGAGTGCTTTTTATACACACAACCTAGAGAGACTTCACCCACAATATTGCACAAAATAAGGAAGCTAGTACATAATAGTCAAATGTACACATAAGTACGGTTGACTACCTAACTTGGTGTACCTTACCAACTTTATCAAATCTTGAAATTTAACACTATACCATGGTTACATGGAAGTAAAACAATGAGTAAATGATGGAAAATTTTTCAGTGAAAAACTTTTTGTTGGGTAAAGCAAATATCACATTGATTTTAGTTTAGAGATTTCCAAGGCAAAAACTTCTTAAAAAATGATTGTGATGCAAGTCATGATTAGAGCATAGTTGAACCAATCTTATCCTATCTCATATGCTTACAAATACCTTAAAGCACACTTATGTATTGAGCTTCTCTTACTTCAGGAAGCTTGGGCTTCACTTGAAGACTGGTGCCCGTCCTCTCATTGGAACAGATCACCATGGCACAATGATACTTCCCTCAAAGCTCATTCAAAAACACTAATTTCCTCTATGCTTCTTTATGTGCTTCAAACGTCTTATGGAAAAACTATATTTCGTTAATGCTACACAACTTCAATAGTCTCCTACTCTTGAACTTGAAACATTGCTCTACACACAACTAAGCACCAAATTCATTAGAAACAATAAACTTTGTCATTATGCTAGTAATCATGAGTTTGCAGGTTGCTCAAGAGTTGGATGTATACGTATTGTATTGAAAAAGATACAGAAAAGAAAACAGGTGTACTATATGTAATATAGAAGTTTGTATATTTCATTGATTATGGCAATACATTAAGCCTTTTTTCGAGAGGAAGGAGCTCTCCCAAGTTACATACTACAATTTGTTAGATGTCATCCCCTAAATCCCCCTTTTATTTAAGGAGATTATCTATTCTTTTTCTTCCCTATAATAACATAATTATATTTTCTCTTGCTCCAACTGCCTAACTGCTTCCTGATGCTTCCAGCTATCAGTTATTGCTTGCTTCCTTGATCTTATTTCTTCTTGTGTAAGTCACCCTTATAAATGGTTTGGCTGGGATCCATGTAATACCCCTTACAATCAGTTTCACAATGTGCTTAAGGTGGAAATCTAGAAAAACGAATGTCAACTTCTAAATAGGGCTCCGAAGTGGCTGCAAACTCTGCCAGCTCGTTCCACTTGATCAACACTTCTACCACAGATTGCTAGCCCTTTCATTAATTCTTGACACTCAATACTGCCTTAGGGGTTACTTTAAGCACCAATTTAGTTGAGATATGTTTTGGCAGGGGTGGGGGATTCAATTTCTACCTATAGGCTCTCTTTAATTGGGAAATGTGGAAAATCGGGTGTATTTTTACCCCTACTGGAAGGTGCAACTTGTAATCCATCGTACTAATTTTCTAGATCACCTGATAAGGCTTATAAACCTTGGAGATAACTTCTTAAATCCCCTTTTAACCACATATTATTGCCTATAAGGTTAGAGCTTAAGGAACACTAAGTCCCCAACTCCAAACTCTTCATCTCTCTTCTTCTTATTCTCATATTATCTCGTGTGTTCCTATGCCCTTAGGAGATGAAACTTGAGGTTATCAAGCACTATATCTTGCTTTATCAGCTGTTCTTCCATAGTTGATATGGTTGTTGACCCTTACACAAATTAAATCTGTAGGAATGTAGATATGTAAAGCGGAATTTCAAGAAACATTTTCTTGCATCTACAACAGGATCTTATGCACATTTCAATACGAATTATAGGATTAGAATTCCATACCCTTGAAGCGTGTTTTCCACAAAGCGAAGAACGACTCACACTTCTATATGGAGATCCTTAGAACACCAAATGTTGCTCCTCTAGTTGGTCCACAAGCAACGATTGAAACACCACGTATGCTAGTACGGAATAAGGAACAATTCCTTATTGCTTTTGTTGGTGATGGCCAAGAGAAGGGAAGAGAGCTTTTTGGAGTATATGGCTAAGTATGAATGTTGAAGTGGTAGTACATCTTATGTCTCATACTTCTCCTTATTTATAAGTAACATCTATATGTTACAAACAACCTCTTTAGTCCATACTTCACATAAGCATGACCATTTAGCTTCTTAACCTCTTTTGTATTTTAATTCAATCATATACTTATATGTGTGACCTCATAGGACCGGTTTATTATTAGCCGTGCACTAATCAAATTAGTTCACAAATCATAGTCGGTTTCTAGCAAAACACTATGATCACCTAAAATAACCGATTATATATATCTCCATAAATTTGTCCATGTTACTTAATCGTTACACTTGATCAAAGGACATTTTCCTTCAATCTCCCACTTGTCCTAGAACAAGTGTGTAACTACAAATTCCTTAAGTCTCTTAGTGTCTAATTTGATAATATGATAGCATCCCATGTTATCCATACTAATGTTCAAATCATTTCTCGAAATATGAGCTTGAACTGTCGAAACAAATGATTAACTTTTAATCCATTTGAGCACGGCCATGCATTTTCAGTTCTTACTCTTCAAGAGGCCTAAGACACCAATCCTAACATTTAGGAGGACTTATTCAATCTTGCACAACCAAAACTCCCACTTAACTTTTAGCAGACCCGAACATTCCCTTTATAACCTCCTTTTACGGCACGGCGTTTGAGAATGTCAAAGACATACTAATCACAAAGTGAGACTAGTGTTGCACTCACGTCAAGGAATCCATTAAATGTAACAAATGAAATTCTAAAACATTTTAAAGAATATCAAGTAGGTCTATCCAATATGTATCCATATACATATCCATGCAAGTGACTAGACATCTCCATGTCCCCATAGCCCATGAAACTGCGCTATCAATCAACTTACAAACTAGTCTTTGAATGAATCATTTATGTCCATATTAATGATTCGGACCAGGGACTGATAGTATTCATAACTTCGGTTCACTTAATAGGGTTTCATTCATTAAATCACATATTTGACAAACCTATCGAACGTTATATAATACTTTGGACATTTTATTTAACACCAAACCATAGTTAAATAAGAATAATACTTTATTGATAAACATAAACATACATATCTAAGTGTTTTATGTCTGTGACTAATTTTACAATAAAATAGTACACAACTAAAGCCACTCTCCAATATGCTTAAGTCCTAAACCCCTAGTATGACTTTCATGCTTGGGTTGAGGCAATGGTTTAGTTAACGGATCGGCGATGTTATCGTCCGTATGAATCTTGCAAACTATCACATCCTTCCGTTCCACTATTTCACGAATGATGTGAAACTTCCTAAGTACATGTTTGGACTTCTGATGTGATCTTGGTTCCTTGCTCTGAGCAATGGCACCATTATTGTCACAATGTAAGACAATACAATTCCCTATATAGGTACTACTCCTAGTTCAAAAATGAATTTCTTCATCCAAACGGCTTCCTTTGCTGCGTCAGCTGCAGCAATATACTCAGCCTCAGTTGTAGAATCAGCTATGGTGCTTTTCTTTGAACTCTTCCAGCTCACTGCCCCTCCATTTAGACGAAAGATGAACCCAGATTGAGATCGGAAATCATCTTTGTCTGTTTGGAAGCTCGCATCCGTGTAACCTTCAACAAACAGCTCACTTTCACCTCCATAAACTAAGAAATAATCCTTAGTTCTTCTCAAGTACTTAAGGATATTCTTAGCTGCATTCCAGTGCGCGTCGCCTGGATTCGATTGGTATCTGCTACACATACTCAAAGCATATGAGACATCTGGTCGAGTACAAATCATGGCGTACATAATGGACCCTATAGCTGAAGCATAAGGTACATTACTCATTCGCCTAATCTCATCAATGTTTGAAGGACATTGAGTCTTGCTTAGCGATAAACCATGTTGCATTGGGAGGAAACCTCTCTTAGAGTTTTCCATATTGAACCTATTAAGAACCTTATCAATATAAGTTCTTTGACTAAGTCCAATTAATCGTTTAGATCTATCTCTATAGATCTTGATCCCCAAAATGTACTCAGCATCTCCAAGGTCTTTCATAGAGAAACAATTCTTTAGCCATTCTTTGACAGAGTCAAGCATGGGAATATCGTTTCCTATGAGTAATATGTCATCTACATATAAAACCAAGAAGACAATGCTACTCCCACTAAACTTCTTGTATACACAAGATTCTTCTTCATTTTTGAGAAAACCAAATTGTTTGATAGCCTCATCAAATCGAAGATTCCAACTCTGAGATGCTTGCTTCAGTCCATAAATGGACTTTTGAAGCTTGCACACCTTCCTAGGATTCTCAGGATCCACAAAACCCTCAGGTTGTGTCATATACACATCCTCTTTCAAGAACCCATTCAAGAAAGCAGTTTTGACATCCATTTGCCAAATTTCATAATCAAAGAAGGCAGCAATCGCTAGGATTATCCGAATGGATTTAAGCATCGCAACTGGTGAAAAGGTCTCATCATAGTCAATACCATGAATCTGTCTAAACCCTTTTGCAACCAATCTAGCTTTGAAAACATCAATGTTTCCATCCTTGTCTGTTTTTAATTTGAAAATCCATTTGCAACCAATAGGTGTAACCCCATCAGGCAAATCAACCAAGTCCCATACTTGATTCACAGACATGGATTCCATTTCAGAATTCATGGCTCCAAGCCATTTTTCGGAGTCTTGACTCGCCAAGGCACCTTTGTAGCTAGTAGGTTCCTCATGTTCTAAAATCATTATTTCAGAACTTTCGGTTAACAAGAAGTCCACAAATCTCTTTGGTGGATTTCTTGGTCTACTAGATCTACGAGGGGCAACAACAGGAGAAATTTCCTTCTCAACGATTTGAGAATTTTCGCTCGAATTAGATTCGAGTGGAGCAGTAGGAGGTTCAACTATTGAATGCTCTTCCTCCAGCACAAGGTCATGCATAGTAGATGGTTCATGCATTGGATGCACAACCTCTACCGTAGGCAATGACTCAAGTACCTCTGCTTCTGATATGGGTTGAACCACATCCGTTTGTTGCGCTTCTCGAACTTCTTCGAGAAATACATTACTCCCACTTACCTTTTTGGAAATGAAATCCCTTTCCAGAAAGGTACCATCCTTAGCAACAAACACTTTGTTTTCATGACGGTTGTAGAAGTAATAGCCCCTTGTTTCTTTGGGATAACCTACGAAGAAACATTTGTCGGCTTTGGGAGCGAGCTTATCACGCTGTAAACGTTTTACATAAGCCTCGCAACCCCAAATGCGTAAATAAGACAGGCTAGGAACTCTTCCTCTCCATAACTCATATGGTGTCTTATCGACTGCCTTGGACGGAGTCCTGTTTAGCGTAAAAGTAGCAGTTTCGAGAGCATGTCCCCAAAAGGATATTGGAAGGTCAGCAAGACTCATCATAGATCGAACCATATCCAATAGAGTTCGATTTCTCCTCTCAGAAACACTATTCATTTGAGGTGTTCCAGGTGGAGTTCGTTGTGAAAGAATCCCACAACTCTTCAAATGATCACTGAACTCTTGGCTCAAATATTCTCCACCACGATCTGATCGTAGAGCTTTTATTGTCTTACCAAGTTGGTTCTCTACTTCATTTTGGAACTCTTTGAACTTTTCAAAGGATTCTGATTTATGTTTCATTAAGTAAATATACCCATATCTACTTAAATCATCAGTAAAAGTTATGAAGTAGCTATAACCTCCCCTAGCTTTTGTACTCATTGGTCCACATACATCTGTATGTATTAAGCCTAATAGTTCAGTGGCTCTTTCACCTTTTCCAGAAAAAGGTGATCTTGTCATTTTGCCCATCAAACATGACTCGCATACATCAAATGATTCAAAATCAAAAGATGTTAGAAGCCCATCTTTATGTAACTTCTGAACGCGATTTTGGTTTATATGACCCAAGCGACAATGCCATAGATAGGTGGAGTTTATATCATTTGATTTATGTTTCTTGCTTTCTATGTTAAGTATGGGTTTATCTTGGTTAAGTAGATACAACCCATTAGTATTGTTAGCACTAGCATAAAACATATCATCCTTATAGATAAAGAAACAACCTTTCTTTATCGTAAAAGAGTACCCTTCATGATCTAATACATGAATTGAAACAATGTTTTTATCAATATTAGGAAGAAAATAACAATTATTTAGTTCTAATACTAATCCAGAAGGTAGAGGTAGATAATAAGTTCCAACTGCTGTGGCAGCAATCTTCGCTCCATTAGCTACACGCATTTCTACCTCCCCTTTTGCCAGTTTTCTACTCCTTTTAAGTCCCTGCACATTTGAACAAATGTGAGAAACACAACCGGTATCAAATACCCAAGAAGAAGTAGAAGTTGCTAAATTAACTTCTATAACATAGATACCTGAAGTAGAAGCACCAGACTTCTTGTCCTTCAAGTACTTGGGGCAATTCCTCTTCCAATGACCAATCATGTCACAGTAGAAGCATTTGCTCTCAGCAGCCACCCTTGGCTTAGCTGTAGCCTTTGGCTTTGCAGAAGCTTTGGCAATAACTCCTTGTTTGCCCTTCTTTTTGCCGGCCCCAACCTTCTTAAACCCTTTCCCTTTTTGAATCATAAGAACATCCTTCTTAGGTTCAAAGGGGATGTTTTGCTCAGCAGTAATGAGCATCCCATGTAACTCAGCAAGGGTTTTCTCCACTCCATTCATATGGAAATTCAACCTAAAGTTTTTAAATCCATCATGAAGTGAGTGGAGTACAATGTCAGTAGCCAACTCTTGGCTATAAGGAAAGCCTAGTCTTTCCATGTTTTCAAAATGACCTATCATCTTGAAGACATGCTCTCCCACTGGCTTGCCCATCTCAAGCTGACACTCAAGGATCGCCTTGTTAGTCTCATATCTCTCAACTCTAGCTTGCAGTCGAAACATAGTTTTCAACTGCTGGATGATGTTATATGCATCCATTTTCTCAAACCTCTTTTGGAGGGAAGAGTCCATGGAGGCTAACATGAGGCAAGTAACAATTACCGACCTCTCTAAGATAGCCTTGTGAGAAGCTATCTCAGCCTCCGTAGGAGTTGAGCTAAGCATCGGGATAGGGGTTTCAAGAACATCCTCTCTTCCTTCGGACCTTAGAACGATTCTAAGGTTCCGTTCCCAATCAAGGAAGTTTTTTCCGTTCAATTTATCCTTCTCAAGGATCGAACGTAAGTTGAAAAGCGATGCACTGTTGTTGTTGTTACTAGACATGGTATCTACAATATAAAATGCAAAATTCAATATGTTTATCATAATAGGCTTTAAGTATTTAAACAATTTAAATAATAAAAGTCATGCACACTCAATTCAAGTTAAAATTATCCCTTTTGAATTAAGTGATACCAAGATCCCTTTAAAAAATAATTCTAAGCGGACTTGGGCCCTTCTCTTAAAATTGTTTTATCGGGGTAAGTAAACTCTTTTACTAATTACAACTTTTGTAATTCTTGGTCGATAGGTAGTAACTCCTTACCCAATACCCATCTCTATGCTTCAAAATCCAAAACCCTTTTGATGATTTTGTTGAGTATAACCAATCAAACGTGTAAATTTCCCAAATTTACCCTATTTATTCCTATATCATTTAGTGACACCCTGCTTAGGCAGAACCTACCACTAATGATTAAGGCTTCCATTGGTGTTTGTATTGGAAAAGCAAATTAGCTCAATATTATATTTAGGGACTTAAGTTCTATGTTGGTTTATTTAATAGTGAACACATGCAATAAATAAACAACATAAACTTAATAAAGCATATTAAAGCAATAAAAGGCTAAAATATAAATGTGATCCTAGTATGGCCCCTAAAACCCTAAGACTACTCTTCATGGGCTTCATTTTTGAACCATCATGGATCTCCATCCTTGATCATTATTGGATCTTCACTCCATGGATCTCCATCCATAGAGAATACATAATATTTTTGAAAAATTAAAATAATAAATTAAATTAAATTACAAAAATACAAACGATACGCAGATCGTATTTAGGATACAAAAATACTTTAACGATTCGCAGATCGTATTTTCTATCCTAATTTGGGCCATACTAGTCACCTCATGCAATCACAATATCAAATATTATAAATTGCATAAAACAATAATAATATCATGCATAAAATTTAAATAATAATATCACATATTATTAGCCATAATGCATAATAACAATTATTAAACATTAAAGAATTTAGCATGTCATAAAATTATTAAAAGAACATATTAATTATAGTTTAATTAATCAAATTAATTAAATTAAGCATTAATAAAAACAATTGTTAACAGTGTCATTATTTAACTTTATTAATCATATTAATAAAATAAAATAATAACAATATTAAACACACAACATTAACTACCCAATATATTAATCACATTAAAAGGGTAATTAAAAGGCAACAATAAACATCCATTCCATTAATCATATTAATAAAAGGATAATTAAAAGCCAAACATTAACTCTCCCATTTTATTAATCAAATTAATAAAACCTTTATAGTTACCTTGGCCATTAATAAAATCAGTCAAAGAAATTAAAACAAACTTAAAACAGCCAAAAAAATTAATCATTTTGATTCAATTATAGATTAATGCATAATAATTAACACAATTAAAGTGCAAAACTGCCAACTAAATGACTTAGGCACGGGCTCCAAGCCCTATGGCCCGTCGTGGCCCGCGAGTAAGCTGCCAGCAGCTTCACAACTACGCTCAGCCCGCTCCCCTAAAACCCCTCGCCGGCGATAATTCCCGGCGACCCAAACCAAGAACACCCCCCCCCCCCTTGTGACCCCCGGTTACCGGCGAACATCTCAGTCCCAGAGAATTCGCCGTTCCTCCACCGGAGCTCCGCCACGGCAGCCACAAAGAGCCGACGGAAAAACGGAAGTTTGGAGTGAAAATGGAGCAACTCTTGCTCAATTTGAGTCCAAAAATAAGGGGAAAACATTTGATTATCATATAACCATAGTTTGGGATTGATGAATTATGAAAATTCATAATTTCCATGAGATTCATCAAATTGGGGAAGATTTTTAGGGTTCTTGATTTTCGAATGCCAATGGTCATGAATTGGTCGAATTTTAACATAAAAATTCAATCAAATTGATAATTCATCCAATTCAATACATTCATGAAGCATAAATCGAGCCAATTAACATGCAATAATCAAATTATCAAGGCTAGGCAATTCGAATATGGGCATGATAAGAACAACGAATTTACAAAACCAATTTTGAATAAAATTCGTGCTAATCTTGATTAATCACAGCATCAAAATGCCTTAAACTAATTATTACCAATTGTTCAAAAACAATTTTAATCATGCATTTTAATACCACATCAAACCTCCCTCTAATTGAATCAAAATAATCAATTATAATCATATCAAAATATGCAAGAGGCTAACTGATACCACTGTAGGAATGTAGATACGTAAAGCGGAATTTCAAGAAACATTTTCTTGCATCTACAACAGGATCTCATGCACATTTCAATACGAATTATAGGATTAGAATTCCATACCCTTGAAGCGTATTTTCCACAAAGCGAAGAACGACTCACACTTCTATATGGAGATCCTTAGAACACCAAATGTTGCTCCTCTAGTTGGTCCACAAGCAACGATTGAAACACCACGTATGCTAGTACGGAATAAGGAACAATTCCTTATTGCTTTTGTTGGTGATGGCCAAGAGAAGGGAAGAGAGCTTTTTGGAGTATATGGCTAAGTATGAATGTTGAAGTGGTAGTACATCTTATGTCTTATACTTCTCCTTATTTATAAGTAACATCTATATGTTACAAACAACCTCTTTAGTCCATACTTCACATAAGCATGACCATTTAGCTTCTTAACCTCTTTTGTATTTTAATTCAATCATATACTTATATGTGTGACCTCATAGGACCGGTTTATTATTAGCCGTGCACTAATCAAATTAGTTCACAAATCATAGTCGGTTTCTAGCAAAACACTATGATCACCTAAAATAACCGATTATATATATCTCCATAAATTTGTCCATGTTATACTTAATCGTTACACTTGATCAAAGGACATTTTCCTTCAAAATCAGATGAGGGTCCCTGCCATACACTACCTTGAAGGGTGTGTATTGAGTGGTTGTATGAAAAGTCGTATTATACCAATAATCTACCCACGGAACCCATGCAAACCACGACTTTGGTTTACCATTCACAAAGCACCTTAGGTAAGATTATATCCCCTTGTTAATCACCTTAGTCTAGTCATCTAATTATGGGTGATAAGTAGTGATTCTAACTAGCTTTGTTCCTTGTAATTTGAATAGCTCATTCTAAAAAGTGCTGAGAAAAATTTAATCTCTATTAGACATAATTGTGGAAGGCATACCATGTAGACGGACCACCTCTTTTAAAAAGATTTGAGCCACTGCCAAAGCTGTAAAGGGGTGTCATAAAAGCATAAAGTGCGTATATTTTGATAATCTATCCACGACGATGAGTATAGTGTCCCACCCGCCACACCTGGGAAGACCCTCTATGAAGTCCATTGATATATCCTCCCATACTTTGTTGAGTATAGGAAGTGGTTAGAAAAGGCCTAAGGGGCTATTGTTAAGGCCTTATTCTACTGACAAATGGAGCATTTGTGCACATATTTGGTGACATCTTTCCTTATTCCTACCTAGTACCACTTTGCTTCTAGTCTTTTATATGTTTTGAAGTCCCATTGCCCCCAAATTGGTGAATCATGATATTCTTAAAGAAAATTTTCCATCAACTTTGATACTCGAGGCATTACCACTCTCCCCTTATATTTCAGTCTGTCTTTGTCAAGAGTAAACCACATTGGCACCCTGTCCCCTTGTTCCAACCTGCTCATCATCCCCGTTATGAGCCTATCTTATAATATGGAAATGTACTTGAGACTAAGGGATTCCACATGCTTAAATGAGGGTAGAGAAAGTGACTTCTAGAGAGAACTCCCTTAACAACACGTCTGGCACTACGTTGCTTGCTCCTAGTTTGTATTGAATCTGAAAAGAATACCCCAAGAGTTTACTCACCCACCTCTAGTAACTCTGCCCCACCTCTCTTTGTTCAAACAAGTAACTTAAGCTTTTCTAATCAGTGCATAAGATAAAAGTGCTGCCCAATAGATAATGATGTCACTTCTCTACAACCATCACAATGGCCATCAATTCCTTTTCATAGAGGGCCTTGCTTGCAGACTCATTACCCAATATCTTGCTGAAAAATCCAATAAGATGCTCTTTTTAAACAAGGAAATCTCCCACTCCATGTCCACAAGCATTGGTCTCAACTACAAAAGGCTCCTTAAAGTCGAGCATAGCTAGGACTAGAGCCTGAGACATAGCTTCCTTGAGTTGCTGGAAAGCCATTGTAGCAACTTCACTCCAATTGAAACATTCTTTTTTTAATTGTTGTGTGAGTGGTCTTGCAATCTAAGAATAGTCCTTAATAAACTTCTAATAATATCCCGTCAATCCCAAGAATCCCCTTAACTCCATCAGGTTACAGGGTTGGGGCTAGTCTAGCATTGTCTTCACCTTATTGTTATCCACTACTTTCTTTGAAACCACATGCCCTAAATATACCACTCATGATTGTCCAAATTTGCACTTATTTTTATTTGCATACAACTTATTTTCCTTCAACACTCCAAGCACCACATCTAAATGGGTCAAATGATCTTTCATGCTCCTATTATATATCAAAACATAATAAAAAAAAGACCAAAACAAACCTCCTCAAGTATGGCTTGAACACTGTGTTCATCAAGGATTGGAAACATTGCCCTTCTTTCTTTAAGGAACGAAACATTGCCTTGAGTGACACCCCATTTCACCCCAAGGATGGATCGCTCTTCAACATAACATTTTCTTCTCTAACCCAAAAGCTCATGACTTGCGTTTTCTAGTTTGTAGAAATAATCCTTAGTTTCTCAAATAATTAGATCCCCAAAATAATGTCAAAGTTCCCCAACGATAGCAATAGGAAGTCTTCTACCACCACTACTACTTGTAACTCTAGCACAACCCCCTTACATTCACCTTCCCCTCGAACTTCTTCGTCGTTTTCTTGTGTTACCCTAAAGCCAGCCATCCTTGAAATAGACAGTTGTAATCTGCTTGTTATTTTGGAGGACACAAAATTATGTATAGCACCTGGATCCTTTATCACAACCACTTCATGCCATTTGATAACCCCACATAACTTCATAGTATTTGGGTTTGTAGGTCCCATAATAGAATTTAAAGAAATAGTAGGGGGAAGGGGTAATTACCTCTATCTTCAGTTCCTCCTATAACTTATCTACAGATAAGTCCCCTTCATTCTCCACCACGTCATCTTTGTCTCTCGCAATTAATACATCGATTTCTCGCCTTTTATATTGGTGATTGCTGCTCCACTTCTCATCACAACAAAAGCAAAGTCCCTTTTCACGTTTTTGCTAGAGCTTTGCTTCAGTCAATTGGCGAGTTTCTCCTATAGGACAATGCAAGGAGAATGTGGATTTGATAACTTCAGAAGAAAGAGGTTGGGTGTTGAACGTAGTTAGAGAATGGGTTAGGTGTTGTCTATACATGGTTGGGTTGGCTGTTGGGTTAGAAAATGGTTTCAAATATTTGGTCTTATTATATTTCCTCGACCCATACTTAAGCTTCTCCTTAGCCCTTAAGGAAAGATACATAGCCACCATCAAGATTAGCTAGAGTCAGCAACCTTACCTCTACTCGAATGTCTTCCCTTAGGCCATTCAAATACAAGAGCTATGGCCTTCTAAACTCCATCAAGTGGTGTCATCAACCCTATGAACCATATTTGGTATTTTTTTCATTGAGGTTGAGGACTAATGATGAGACAACCCCTCTTTGTACAAACTTCCCAGAGTCATTGCTCAAAATTTGCGGAGGAGGTTCTTTTGATCATCCTAGTGTGTGATCCTCCGCATTTAGTGTTCCCACTGAAACCACAATAGGGTGTCTCCTTCTAACGCCACCACCGCCGCCTCCAATCGATCTTCCTCACTCAACCTATAGAAATGGAAGTAGCGTTCAGCCCGCAACATCCACCCATCCAGGTTAGTCCTATTGAAGACCGGAAGATTGAGTTTCTTCTTCCTCCAACACAACCCAAGTTCCCTTGGATTTAACCCCTCTGTAGTGGCCTGTGGTTGCTCCCCAAGGTGGTTCGGTCCTAGCAGAACAAACTCATTGGAAGTTTGTGTCACAGTCTTATGTGGTCTCCATCCTTGATCGACTGTGTGAACGTCCAACCTTTAAGTAAGAGACGCGACTTCGACCTGGAATTATTAAGTAGATTTTTTGACCACTTCACTTGTGTGTCTCATAAACTGCATCTCTAACGCCTCCATCGCCATTGTGAGCGCTTGAGTGATTTTGGTGTCCAAGTAGGAGATTTCGACTTCCAAGCACTGTGCATTGGTTGTGGGTGCCATCTTCGACCGTCGTCACTATGCTCTAATACCAACTGCTAGGAATCATGAGCTTATAGATTGCTCAAAAGTAAAGATGGTCACTAGGCCTATTCAGCCCTGACACAGCACTAACCCAGCCAATTCCAAAGCCGACCCAACCCGCATATGAACCTTGGCAAACCCTATTCGGCCTATCCCAAAGCCTAACCCTATTCAATTCGGTTCGAGAAATAAATTGACTTGACCCATGATTCAAACCCAACCGGCCCAGCAACTCGTACCGAACCGGATTTATTCAACTAAAACTAACCGTTGGAAGTAGCCGTTGAACCCTACACTATATAAACACTCCCATTCAACCTCTCAATCTCTCAAACTCTCATTCTCTCAATCTCTCAATTACTATTAAATATAATTAGCTTACTTATTAGTACTAATATTCTTCTAACTTACTCTCTTAATCTTAATTATATTTTATAAAAGGAATAGCTTCAAGAAGTAGATTCAGTGTTAGTAGCTCGTACAAAGATATCCCAAATTTCGTTCAAAACTTGGAGGAACAACTTTTTGATACTCCTACTACTCAAGTTCTTCAAACTCCAACTCTAGAGATACGTCCGCCTTCTTCTACTGGTCAAGGTAACTCTTAAAATTCTAATTAATTAATGTTAATATGAAAAATAGTTAGTTTAATTAGATGATTAATTAAGTTTATAATGTTTAATTAGCTTATGATGTTTAATTAGTTGATGATAATATATAGATTAAGTTGATATATTGATTATGTAATTATGTTTAATTAGTGATGAAGTTAATGATGATAATTAAGTGGATTAAGTTAGATTAATTCAATTAGTTTAATTAAATTGATTATCTTAAATAGTTTAATTAGTTGATTATGGTAATTAAGTATATTATGTTGATAATGTTGAATAAGTTGATGATGTTAGATTAAGTTGATGATAATATGTTGATGATGCTTAACTAGATGATAATGTTAGATTAAGTTAATAATGTTTAATTAGTTAAAGATAATATGTTTTGTTTTGTTAGATTAAGTTAGTTGAAGATAATATGTTATGTTTTGTTAGATTAAGTTAGATTATGTTGATAATGTTTAATATGTTATGTTTTGTATGATTAGTTGAAAATAATATGTTATGTTTCGTTATGTTATGTAATGTTTAATTAGTTGAAGATAATATACTGTGTTTTGTTATGTTAAGTTTAAATATTTAATTAGTTGAAGATAATATGTTATGTTAGATTAAGTTGATGATGTTTAATTATGTTTAATTAGTTGATAATGTTTAACTTGATAATGTTTAACTTGATAATTAGTTTTAATAAAATTGTTTTATGAAGTTGATTATGTTATATTAAGTTGATTAGTTTAATTAGATTGATAATGTTAATTAGTTAGTTACGTTAGTTAATGAACTTAATGTTTATAACTTGATATGAAAATAAGGTGAAGGTGGAGTACCCAATCCCACTAACTGTAGAAAGAAATCTTCACCGGTATGGCCATAATTCGAGAAGGTTTCAATGACCGACTCTTCTTCCAAAGGGAAGAAGTTCATGTGCTATTACTTGATATGCAAGCAACAAGGGAAGAAGCTGATAGCGGCGTAAGCATGGAAGACCGTTATGGGATGGGGACATTATCCTGTCACTTGAGCGGAATACACGGAATCGATTTGGAAGCAGCTGAATCCATAGGCGCAGCTGAATCGTCAAGTCAAACGCAAATACACGGGTACGTGGGTAACATGCCCGAAGGAGGTATGCCTTTTATGTATAATAGAGATAGAATGATTGATGAATTAGCAAAGTTTGTAATTCCCAACGAATTACCGTTTAGCCATGGTGAGCGCCCAAACTTTGAATATTTTGCTAGAACCTTCTTACAACCCGCGTATAGACATGTCCTTAGGAACACACTTAAAATCCATACTCAAACTACTTATTGCAAATATAAAAGTAGTTTAATAGAAATGTTTTGCACTTTTAACGGTCGTATTAGCCTTACTAGTGATACATGGACCTCTACTTTTGGTGAATCTTTTCTTTGTATTACCGCCCTTTAGATAGATGATGAGTTGTATATTAAAAAATGTATCATTTTCTTTGAAGCTATGGAGGAGAGACATATTAGTTACAACCTTATGGTAAGGATAATAGAATGCCTTAAGACCTTTTACTTGCTTGATAAAGTTTTCCCTTTCCTTAGATAATGGTTTAGCAAACACAAAATGTATAGATTATTTAATATCCAAACTTAGCTTAAAATTGTTGAATAGTAAAGAGCTTATACATGTACGTTGTTGTGCTCATATTATGGACCTCTCGGTTCAAGAAGGTCTAGTTGAGTTAAGTGACTTGCTTAACTCCATTAGAAGTGTAATTAAATGGATTAGGATTATGGCCTCGGTTAGAAGGAAGTATATGGCCTTGTGTAAGGAAAGAGGCCTTAAGAAGAGGCAATGGTGTCTCGATACACCAACTCGTTAGAACTCAACGTATAGGTTGTTAAATGATGCAATTAAAAACTGTGAGGTTTTGACCATTCTCTATAACAAAACCCAAGCGACACCTGATTTCCAGTGGACAACCGCTATTTTCATTCGTGACATTTTAGCAACCATGCAACCAAAATTTTCTCATACATTTACGACCCTAACAACCATTTAGTTATATTAGTGTGTGTTAGCGTTGTTTATACTCTTAGCAAGCATTTCAGTGTCACCCAAATTAGTGATGTTCTTACTAGTATACTAGGTAAGTGGTACACTTACTTTAGTGAATTTCCCATCATATATGGTATAGCAGTTATTCTCAATCCTGGGGTTAAGGCTTTGGGTTTAGAAAACGTTTTAAAATTTTACTATAACACTCTTAGTCTACAATACGACGTCATTACCTACATAGAAAAATGTATAAATGTTTTATCTAGTTTGTATGATTATTATACTTCTATATTTGAACCTTCCTAACATATATCGTCGCCTAGAGAAAGTTTTGGTACGCGATTCGTGCCAATACTTAGTAGAATTTAAAAAAAAAATCAAAAACATCAGCTACTTCTTCATTATCATCATCTTCTTCACTTTATGTTATTAACAAATATCTTCTTCACTTTAAGTGGTGGTGCGATCACGAACAGCAATTTCCCATTCTGGCGATAATTACAAAGGATATCCTTGCAATTCCTGCTCCTCTATTGATTCTGAGTCTGCTTTTAGTGACGATAGAAGAGTACTAGACGAGAAGAGATCTCACTTATCCCCCAAGAGCATAGAAATATGCATCATTAAGAAAGATTGGAATCAAGCGGAGCGTAGGACCCAAGGATTAAGGGAGAACAACAACGATGAAGACAATCCTTGGATAATGATGGACACAAGCGAAGGAAGCGACAACACGGGTGAAGGAGGTTCGGGGACTGCCCCCGGCTAGGCGCCCCTCGAGGTATGTAACAGAACTACGTGTGCTTTAATTCCTTCAAAATACGTAGGCAACTTAAATTTGAAAATCAGTAATTAATTATATAATTAAATTTTGATTTCTAAAATTAAGTGTAAGCTTTTTCTTTCTCCTCCACCCCAAAACTTGTTTAATCAAAATAAATTAATATGATAATGGATTATAAGTAAATATGTAATTAGCAAATTACATTAATTATTTTAATACTATATAATTAGTTTAATAATAGGTTAATTACTTTATTTAGTTTATTTGGTTTAATAATACGTAATATGAAATTAGTTGAATATACAAGCTTAATTAGTTTAATAATACATAATTATCAAGAAAATAAATAAAAACTAAATGTGATTTAAAAGTTTACAACAAATGTCATTATGAGCGTGAATATAAACGTTTAATTACGTTCAAAACAGTTTATTTTTCTAATTTGTAAATGTCATTGTACGTAATTTGTTTCGATTCATTTTGATTCGATTCATGAATTTGTTTCGATTCAATACCAAATTCGTTTCAATTCGAATCGTCAATTCGATTCGCTAATTCGGTTTGATTAGATTCAAGATTCAGTTCAATTCGGTTCGTGATTCGATTTTCGATTCAGTACGAATAAAAATACACAACCCCAACCCGGACCAGCGCACCCCTTGGACTGATCCGGTCCCAGCCCCTCTCCCCCAGCCTGGCCCAGTGGCTGGCCAGGCCCAGCCCACCCGGACTGGCCCCGTGGCCACCATTACTCAAGAGTTGGATGTTTATGTACTGTAATGAAAAAGATACAGAAAAGAAAACAAGTGTATTGTATGTATGAAGTTTGTATATTTCAAAGATTATGGCAATACATTAGCATTCTTTCAAGAGGAAGGAGCTCTCCCAAGTTACAAAATACAATTTGTTAGATGTCCCTTACATCCCCCAATTCCCCTTTTATTTACAGAGATTCTCTATTCTTTTTCTTCCCTCTATTAACATAATTTTATTCTCTCTTACTCCAACTGCCTTACTGCTTCCCGGTAATTCTAGCTATTAGTTCACTAGTAGAGAAATGTCTATTTACTACGGTTTTTAGCTTTAAATGTTGTAATTATTGATACGAAGCACATATAGGCAAAGCACATTGGAAAAACAACAAATGCTGCGGTTTTTTAGACACGGCAATAAAAATAACAAATGTTGCGGTTATTAGAAAAACCGCAACAAATATATCAATTAATTTCTGCAGTTTTACCAAAAAACCGCAACATATATTTTAAAAAAATAATAATTTTTTTAGTATTATTTGTTGCGATTTTTTGAAAAAACCGCAGCAAATAATAGATATATTTACTGCGGTTATTCTAATAACTGCAACATTTAATTGATTTTTTTATTTTTTTTATTCTGAAATTTATATGTGTTGTGGTTTTCTAATATAACCGCAGCACATATAAATTAATTGCTGCGGTTTTTCCAAAAAAACCGCAGCAATTGATGGTTTCCATAACAAAAAAAATTTAATGGGTCATTTTATGTGTTAATTTACATACATATAAAAATATATTATTAATAATTAATATCTCTCAAAATTATTATATTTGCAAATCTGATCTAAGCTAAGAATATCATGTATAATATGTTAAATAATATGTCATAAAAGATAAGAAAAGCTAAGAAATGATCAACTGTGAAGCATATAAATCTAAAATTCTATTATGACCACTCATTTTGGTACGCAAAATCACGATCTACAATATTTTACACTCAAAATAAACAACCAATTCATTCTTCATAAATTTCGGGTGGTATTCCGAGGTTTCGAAAAGTTCGGAGAGGCATATCTCTTAGCCCATTAGTCCGAATGGCGTAATTTTTATTTTTGAAACCCCCTATTTTTAGAGGTAGTACACAATTTTATTAACCTTTAGCGGCCTCGATGACGTATTATTTGAGATAATAAAAAAAACTTTGAGAAGCCATAAAATTGGCTACAGGACTCCGAATAGGGCTTATAATATATCTAACTTGTGTATTTTTTTTTTGAAATCTACCCACCCCAAATCATTCTATGGGGGATTTGACCACTTATTTTCTCCGAAAAAGGCCTCTAACACCCTATAATCCATGAAATTTGATTTTTAAGGGTTATTCCATCATAAACACAACATATAACATGCAAATCTGAACATATAAGAGTTTTTCATCTTCACATTTATATAATAAAAAATTATGAAAAAAAAATTAAAAAAATATATACTAGGGTTCAAGGCATATACAAACCGTTAGATTTTGAACTTTAGAGTATCTAGACTTCTTCAAAATGGGAGAGATGAGTAAGCTTCAAAACGCTTCACTATGCCATATCTATGGAGGCACGAGTGGGAGAGAGGAGTAGGTTTCAAATTGCGTGAGGAGAAAGTTAGGTAGTGGGTGTTATAGGTTAGGGCTAGAGACAAAAAAGGGGGATGTTAAGTTATGGGGTTAGGGCTAGCTAGAGAATACGAACGTTAGTAGAGTTAGGTTTTTTTTCGTGCGCTGAAGTGTTAGGAGTCTCGGAAAGCCTTTTTTCTGGAAAAGAAAAGTTTGGGTTTATATATTAGTGAACAAATGCTGCGGTTATTTAAATAACCGCAGCAATTATAACCACAAATAAGACCAACTCAAAGGACCACGATCGAACAACAATTCAATTCGGTAAAAAAAGGTAGAAGGAACAACCGCAGCATTTGTTCATTAATATATTTACATTTTCCAGGCTATTAATAAATGATGTGGTTATTTAAATAAATGTAGCACTTATAACACAAGTACTAATAACCGCAGCACCTATGACCATGATATTTTTCCACAATTCTTTTTTCCATGGGCATTTCATGACGGAAATAAATGTTGCGGTTTTTTTTAAAAACCGCAGCCCTTATAACCACAAGTGTTGCGGTTATTTAAATAACCGCAGCATTTAGATTCATGTGCTTCGAAATGTATTTAACCGCAGCAATTGAGACGAAGCAATTGAAGTGTTTTCTACCAGTGGTTGTTGCTTCCTTGATCTAGTTTCTTCTCGTGTAAGTCACCCTTATAGGTGGTTTGGCTGGGCTCCCTGCACATTACTAAAACCCTTAGAGGAATCAACACCTTTAAATCCAAAACCATTGTCATGAGAAGATGACATATACATGAGGATGAGACATACAAGAAGGTCTGATATAGTTGTCAAGAAAATGCCTTACAATGCCCTTTGTTATTGAGATTCACCATGAAATTCTTGGTTATTTTATCATCGCAGGCTAGCTAAAAGTGAAGAACTTAGAGTTTTATTCACTATTTTTCATTGATTATATGAGATGCATACAATGTCATTATATACATGTATACTTGCTATAATATGTTAAGTCTAATGATGTCTAACTTTTATATTTTTGATTCTCTCTTTGATTTGGTTCACTTGATTGATATGTTTGCCTTGTTTAGTGATTTTGTTTCCTTCTTCTATTGATATAGATTCCTTTACTGCTGATTCACACTCCCCCTCAAGATAGGTAGTAGGGTCTCTGATACCTAACTTGCTCAAAGTCTATGAAAAAGTTTTTAACAAGACAACTTTAGTGAGGATATCTGCGAGTTGTTCTTCGGACCAAACATATGGAATGGTTACAGCCTTGGACTCCAGCTTCTCTTTGATAAAGTGTCTATCTATTTCCACATGTTTTATATGGTCATGTTGAACAGGGTTTTCTGATATGCTTATGGCAGTCTTGTTGTCACACAGCAGTTCACAACCCTCTGTTTAAGGAAATCCGATTTCTCCTAGTAGCTTTTGTAGCCAAAGTATCTCTGCGATTCCTTTAGCTATTCCCCTAAACTCTGCTTTTTCACTTGAAAGAGCTACTACTTTTTGCTTCTTGCTTCTCCAAGTAACCAAGTTACCACCAACTAAGGTGAAGTATCCCGAGGTAGACCGTCTTTTTAACTTATCTCCTCCCCAGTCTGCATCAATGTAAGCTTTCATTTTCATATGACCATTTTTCCTAAATAGGATTCCAGTACCTTATGTTCCTTTTAAGTACCTGATGATTCTTAAAACAGCCTCCATGTGATCATCTTGAGGTTTATGCATAAATTGACTTACAACCCTAACTGCATATGCAATGTCAGGTCTGGTATGAGATAAGTAGATAAGTTTACCTACCATTCTCTGATACTTTCCCTGATCAGTCATATTTGCTTTTTCCCTGATCTTAAGACCATGATTTGTTATCATGGGAGTAGCTACTGGTTTATAGTCTAACATCCCTCTCTCAGCCAAAAGATCAAGAATATATTTTCTTTGTGATATGAAGATCCCTTCTCTGGATTTTAACACTTCTATACCTAGGAAGTATTTGAGCATTCCTAGATCCTTCATCTCAAACTCTTTGAACAACTCTCTTCTTATTCTTGAAATTTCTTCACTATCATTTCCAGTTAGAATCATATCATCTACATAGATGATTAAACATGTTATGTAATCTCCTTCTCTTTTCGGGAACAAAGTATAGTCTGAGTTACTCTGGTGGTATCCATACTTCTTCATAGCTAGTGTAAATCTCCCATACCATGCCCTTGGTGACTGTTTTAACCCATATAGAGCCCGCAATCTACACATACCAAAGTCTTCTAAGAAACCTAGAGGGGCTTCTATATAGACCTCTTCTTGGAGTTCTCCATGTAGAAAAGCGTTCTTTACATCAAACTGATATAAAGGCCATTCTTTATTGGCGGCTACCGAGAATAAGACTCATATGGTATCAAATTTTGCAACCGGAGAAAAAGTCTCTAAGTAATCGATCCCATATGTCTAAGTATATCATTTAGCAACTAATCTTGCCTTGTATCTTTCAACTGTTCCATATGCTCTGTATTTAATTGTAAATACACATTTGCATCCTACTAAGTGTTTGTCTGATGGAAGTTTGCATTTTTCCCACGTATTGTTTTTTGTCAATGCTTGAATTTCATCGTTCATTGCTTTTTTCCAGACTGTACTTCTCAGTGCTTCATCTGTGTTTCTAGAAATTCTTTCTATGTAGAGAGCAGTGTTGATGGTTTTTGAATTTTCTGCCAGTCGTCTTTTTCTGGAAATATTTGCCACTAGATACCTAGAGTGTCAAGGTTCATATTTCGGTTCATATCTTTTTGGTGGGACTCCCCTTGTACTTCTTGGAGGTAACCTGTACTGTTCTTCTTGAGTAGCCTTTCCCTCTAACTCTTCCTCAGATTTTTTATCTTCCTGTACTATTTCACACACTTAACCATCATCATTATTAACATAAAGAGTTAAAGATGAAACTATTACCTCTGGGAGTTTAGGTTATACCTCAAACTGATTTGGTAACAGGGGAGTAGCTGCACTCTGTGACTATACTCTATATTCAGATATTTGCTCGGTAGGTCTACCTACATACTCTTTTGAAGTAGAATCATTTAAGAATGGATTAAGCATCCAGATTAGAGTGTCATATTGGTTCTCCTCCTAACACTGAAGGTGGTGATAAAAGTACATTTCTGTTTCCAAAAAAGTACAATCCAGAGTAGTACAGAGTTGGTTATTTTTTGGATTAAATCACCTATACCCCTTTTGTTTTATTCCATACCCAACAAAAACACATTTAAGAGCACAAGACTTAAATTTTGTCCTATTCTATTTGGGAATATGAAAATAAACCGAACAACAAAAAACCCGAGGTTCAAGTGAAAGGGTATGTTGTGTGGATTTAACCCAGGTCAGAGTGTCAAGTGGGGTTTGGAAATTTAGGATTTTGGTGGGTAGGAGATTAGTTAGGTATGTGGCTATTGCAAGGGCTTCTGGCTAGTAGGTTACTAGAACATTGGAATCAAGAATTAGGGCTCTCCTAATGGTGAGAAGTGTTCTATTTTTCCTTTCAGAGACACCATTTTGTTGTGGAGTATAAAGATAGGTAGTTTGATGTATTATTCCATGATCTGAACAAAATTTAGTCATTTGGGTATTAATGTATTCACCCCCATTATCAGATCTAATAATTTGAATTCTAGCATCGTATTGGTTCTGGACTAAGGTATGAAAAAGGGCAAATTAGTCAAAAACTTCACTTTTCCTTTTCAAGAAATATATCCATGTCATACGTGTGCAGTCATCAATAAAGAGAACAAAATAAGAAAAACCATGATTATCGATTTTTGGTGCAGGCCCCCATAAGTCTGAATGAATTAATTGTAAAGGTACATCAGATTTAGTCTTACTTGGTTTATAGGACTGTTTATGAATCTTAGCCTTAATACAAGCTTCACACGAAAAATCCTTATTCTTAAATAGAGAGGGGAATAGATGATATAAATACCCAGGGGAGGGATGTCCTAAACGCTGATGCCATAACTAGACTTGTTGATCAACTGCTTCACGAGTATGCATTGCTTTCCTTTGTTGAGTTATATAATCGACATAGTACAACCCATTGTGTTCAGTGCCACGCCCAATCACCTTTCTAGTCTGGATATCATGTATTATGCAAAAACCAGGGTAAGTTTCCATTTTACAAGTTAGCTCCTTTATTAACTTACTAACTGAGGGAAGTTTATGTGATAAATTCGGAACATAAAGACGTTTAGTTAACGAGATATTAGGAGATAGTTCAATTCTTCCTTCCCCTTCTACTGATGAAAAATCACCATTTGCAGTTTGTAACTGTATTTTTCCTGTTTTATTAATTTCTGAGAAATCAGACAGATCAAAGGTCATAGTATTCGTAGCTCCGCAATCAAAGATCCACTTTCCATTTTTCACCTGTGAAGAGAACCCGAAACTTTGAACCGAAGTTGCATGACTTGATATATCACGTTGGGTTGTACCTTTTTGGGCCCTCAATCCCTCTTCACACTCGGTCCATTTAAGGGGCCTTACCTTGTTCTGACTTTACTCCCGCAGCCATGGCTCAATTTCCCTTCTGCTCCTCTTTCTTCTCTTTGATCTAGGTCTCTTCATTTGTCTTCTTCACAGCGCCCCCCATCTTCTGTCCTTGCTTCTTTGAGTCAGGCCACCACTCTGGGTAGCCTATGATTTTGAAGCATCCATCACGCATTTGTCGTGTTCCACCACAATGAGTGCATTTAAGGTTTGTTTTGTCTTCCTCCCTCCAGTATAATGTCCGTTTTGATCGGATATTGGATGCCCTGAAGCCTGACTCAATCCCCATTTGCGGTGGCTTTGATGAGGTATCCTCGGGTGCCACTATCCCATGCCTTGCTATCATCCTCCTGATTGAGGCATAGTCCTCCTCTACGGTTGGTAAGCTTTCTCTGTTGACTAAGTCCCGCCTATCCTTATCAAAGGTATCACTTAGCCCGGCCAAGAACTGGTATACTCTATTCCTTTGATTTAGCTCATTGTAGATTGTTTTATCTTTTGGGCATTCCATCAGATTTGGTACTCTCCTATCAATTTCTTTCCATATTGCTACGATTTTCCCATAAAAGACTTCAATTGAGTATGTCCCTTTTCTGAGTTGGCTGGCTTTTGTCATAAGGCCATAGACCTATAATTCATCTCTTCCACTGTTGAACAGTGTTTCGAGTCCCTGCCATAGATCCCTTGCATTTGGGTAATCCAAAAACTAATTCACCAAA
This sequence comes from Dysphania ambrosioides, assembly GCA_026401315.1. NCBI lineage: Eukaryota > Viridiplantae > Streptophyta > Magnoliopsida > Caryophyllales > Amaranthaceae > Dysphania > Dysphania ambrosioides. Next base: position 21,987,994 of record CM048666.1, read on the forward strand.
TCTGGGTCAATATTTTCAAGAATCTAGGACACCACAATCAAATCATCCTAAACCCACTTCATGTATCATGGGTCGTCGTGGGCTGGAGGACTGGCAGTGATGTGCTTGAGCCGTCCTCGCCTACCGATGGCTAGGTGCATAAATTTTGACCACTTTGTGTAATTGTAATGGTTGAATTTATCAGCCAGATTCACAGGTTGGTTGTTGTTATTTTCTGAAGGCAGCTTTGTGAGGTTAAACTTTTGGAAAAGTTGCATAAATTGCTCCATTGTGTATGTGGGTTCGGGTTGATTTGTGGTAGATGATTGGGCATCATCACTCTCCATATTCACGTGAAACTGGTAAATTATGAGCTAGGAACATGCGCGCTCTGATACCATGAAGAACTTAAATTTTTATTCACTGTTTTTCATTGATTATACGAGATTCATACAATGTCATTATATACATGTATACTTGCTATAATATGTTCAGTCTAATTATTTCTAACTTTTATATTTCTGATTCTCTCTTTGATTTGGTTCACTTGATTGATATGTTTGTCTTGTTTAGTGATTTTGTTTCCTTCTTCTGTTGATCTAGATTCTTTTACTACTGATTCACAAAAAGCTCTAGCGATGAGGAATGACCTAGTTACCTCTGGATATTGTATAATAGGTGAAGAATGATAAGGAGGCCTCAAAAACAAATGTTGAGCACCTACAATTTCTTCCCATTTCTGAAGAAGTACGTATCACATATTTCTAACAGGAAATTAAACAATTGTTCTTACAAAAGACCTTTAAGTCACTGCAAAATGTTTTAGCAGGTGGAGTTACACAATTTTACACATTTATTATAAATGTTGTTTGTAATAAACCTTGCAGGAGACTAAAATGGTAGTGACCTCCAGCTTAGTGCCTGTGGTTGCTAACCTGTAGCTAATTGGCATAAGGTAGTGAACAACAACTATGCCCTTGTGAAAGATATATGATGGTACACTCTCAGAATTTTCCCAGATTTGAAGTATTTTCTGATTTAGCACATCATTAGGGATATCTTAGAAATATGTAAACTGTCCAGAAGCAACCCATGTGGTTGTAATCCACCAGTAAAACATGAATTATTGATTTTCCACACAGTACGAAGAGTTTCTAGAATAAAAGCTTACATTGATTGAAGTTTTTTTGGGTGCAATGCTTCATTTTAATACGAGTTGTACCTAAAAGGTCATTTAAATATCACCTTTGGAATCAAGAACAAGGATTACACATAGGAAGGTTCTATATTCTGATGTCTAAATGTCAAATTCTTTTTTTTTTTCATTAGACAGCAGCTGATTGCTACAGCGTAAATAGTGGTTTCAAGCCACCTGAAGGAATTAGCAATCAGATAGTAGCTGGTTTGATAACTTTTATTATACGAATCAGCAATCAGATAGCTGATTGCTTCAATGCAATACAAAATCAAGAAAATCTCCGGACAGGAATATTCTTGTTTTCATAATCTGTGATATACTTGTATAGTGCTTGGGCTTGATCTTAGGATTTTTCGTATTGTTTAAGGTTTGGTTGGTTTGCAGACTCTAGGGTCTAATGAGGCCCTTCCTTGTACAAGGTTTCCAATTAATTTATTGTCATATATAGAATGCACGCTATCTCAAATGATGCAAATGAAGTTGTATGTTTATCCTTGTGCTTGTGAGATGATTATTTATGTTCTTCTGTAGCTCCCCTTAAGCGGAGAAGCACTTAGTCTATTGAGGAAATGCTACTTATCCAATCACTTTACAGGGTGATGAACTATTTTTTTTAGTTGATGTTTGTGGTATATGAAGGTCGGCTTTGGTATAACCTTTTTTTCATATACATGTTTTGTATACTTTGCCTAATATCATGGAATAAAGGTTGAAACTTGAACTTTTTCTTAGAGCAATTCATGTTGTTGTATACTGCATTAGTTTTCAAAGCTCTGGCTATATCCCGTGATTTCGTTGTTTGCAACATCAAATCTTTTCTTTGTTGAGTAGCCTACCTGAGTGGGACGGTCTTATTCAAACCCAACATCTGATTATAATACCGGGGATGCTACCTCTGGTATGGTCTAGGAAATACTTGCTTGATGCTAAATTTTGGTGGTGTTGGGTTTCGTGATTCTGCAAAAATCATGTCAGTTTCTGATATTTGATGTTTTGCATTTTTTAACAGCTAAGGATATGCTCACATTTCTCGTGAATTGGTTGGGGAAGTTTCCTGCATTCAAATCGAGGGATATGTTTCCTACTGGGGAGAGCTAAGCAGGTTCATTCGGTAACTAGTACATGTTTTATATGTAGAAAAGATATAAATGAATTCTCTGTTTTATATTTTACAGTTCCTAAATTTAAATTGGGTTTAGGTGTGGCCTAGGTGAGAAAGGTTAATTGAATTATGATAAATCGGTTGTCTGAGTCGAATGGACTGCTTTGCCTAATCACATGTAGGCTTAGTTCTACTCACCTGAAAAACTCTTACATGAACTCATTAGCTGTTATCGGAACTGTACTTGTCAGGTTTGGTTCGTATCTGATTTTTAGTGTTTTGTAGGGCTAAAAAATTTCTTTTAAGAGGTTTTTCTAATTTATACCTGTTATAAATTATATTAAAATATTAAAATCTCACATATAGATATTGTTATACCAGATATAAGTATAGTTATATCAAATTTAGGAATGCAAAAGATATAAAAATAAAAAATAAAAAATGTATAACAGATATAGACATTATAATCTCAGTGTGCTTAATAGCGCTGTTAGTGTCCTACTATCTTAGTGATTTTGTCTTAAATATATGACCTCATGGGAGGTTTTTACTGTTGTGCTCTACATTCCACAACTTCTTGTTGCTGAGTTGGATTATAATAGTCATTCAAAGACTTCCATGTTCAATTTGAAAGGACTCGCTGTAAGTATTGTGTCTTCATATGTTTCAAACATGACCAAGTTCTTTTCGTTTAGTCTTCAATGTGAATAACCCATTTTACTTTCTTTCTGAATCAGATTGGAAATATTACTACGATCATCAAAAATTACTACCGATCGTGTCTCAAGCATAGATTTCCAAGCAATCCACGCGCACAAAGGATCACCAGATTATTGCAGAAACACCAATGAGAAATTCTTGCCCTACCATAATGGTCAACAAATTTAGAATCATATTTCAAGAAATTCGTGTCTTTGAAATACTCCCTTCACACCACAAATTTTCGATTTTCGTTTGCTCTATATAGGAGTGTTTAATTAATGAGTCGAGTCCGAATAGTAAGGGGCTCGGCTCAGGCTCGATAAGAATATGCTCGGCTCGGCTCGACTCAAAACTCGACAAACTTTTGAGATCGGATCAAGTTCAAGCTTGATAGTTGAATAAGAGCTCGACTCGAAGCTTAGTTCAGAACTCGACAATAAATTTTTAATTAAAAATTTGATTTTTAAAAATAAATAAATATAATATATATATATATATTAAATTTAAAAAATTTATATTAAACTATTTTTAAAATATTTATATATTAAATTTTATTGAGATTGTTAACAAGATTTCTAGTCGAGCTTTGACCGATAAGAATATGCTCGGCTTTTCGTTTAAGTCTCGAACCAAGCTTTATTTGACCAAGCTTTGACCGAGCTGAATCCAAGTAGCTTGATCCGTTAAGCACCCCTAGCTCTGTACATAGAATTCTAAAAAAGTATTTATTTGCGGTCGATTTCGTTGAATAAAAATTAAAAAAAATAGGTATATTTTATGAATCTATATTCAGTATATACTATTGTTCACATATTTATGGGTAAAATGGCTATTTCACTTTTATTTTTCATAAAATTACACTATTTGAAAATGAACATGTACTGATAGAAAATAAAGTTGTACAATTAAAAAATAAAAGCTGTACAAATTATCACTATTTGGTTTAATTTTTGTGGGATCATCAATTAGTTGATTTTTTATACTTTTATATATTTTTCCTTTATTTTCAGGACGATATATACTACTGTTTACATGTATTGGATATATATTAGGAATTTATAACTTATTGTTTTTCAATTAAGTTGGGTGAATATGAAAAACACAACAATATTTTACAGAGTATAGAGAATAATGAACAAATTAAAAGATAAATAATGGAAAAATTTTATACTCAATAGACTCCATTTAGAGTGTAAATGGAAAGTGTATATATATATATATGGGAGTGATCCAATGAGAAGGGTGCTTAAAATAAAAGAATAAGAAGAGATCTTGGCCATTCAAATAGTAAGATCCAACACTAGAAATCTCACGTAAAAAAATATAGTTACTATAACAATAAAAAATCGAAGGGTACCTAAAATGAGAAGGATGAGAAGACATCTTGGCTCTTCATCTGCTAAATCCAACGGATGATATTTTATGTACTCATAGTGACCCTTTTTTAACTCATAGTGACCAAATAATTTTTTCACTTATAATGACATTTTTTATTATTATAGTTACTCTTTTTATTATTATAGTGACATTTTTTTATTATTATAGTAACCATTTTTTTTACATGAGATCTTTAGTGTTGGATCTTACCATTTGAATGGTTAAGATATCTTCTTATTTTTCTTATTTTATGCACTCTTCTCATTGGATCCCTATATATATATATATATATATATATATATATATATATATATATATATATATATATATATATATATATATATATATATATATATATATATATATATATATATATATATATTGTGTGTGTGTGTTTTAGTACAAGTATATAAAGGAAAATGAGAATTGTTTTTTTTTAGACGAAGAGAGTAAAAAATGTGATGAACACGCAACCAACCAAATATCTATCGTGGATTATTTTATAATAGAGAAAGCCAAGTCATAGAAGACGAAAACCTTATTTTTTCAAGCTTTCATCAATCTAAAAATGATCAACTTAAATTTTATTTCTATACCAGAGCACGCCTTTGGTCTGGCCATCTTCATCTGGTTCCACATACGAACATTGTTTTATTTCCCTCCACAATGCCTTATACACTGGAGTCGGATCAAACTGATAATATTTGCCCAAAATTGGCTTGATAGCCTTAGTTGCTTCCATAGCATGATAATGGGGTATGGTAGAGATCAGATGGTGCGCTACATGAGTATCAGTAATGTTGTGGAACACCTTATTTAAAATTCTGTAATCTCGGTCCACCGTAGCCAAGGCACCTCTCAACCAATCCCACTCAGATGAATCATAGTGGGGCAGTGATGGGTCAGTGTGATGGAGTAAGACAATCACCACAATGAATGCATTCACGACGAGCAATGGACCTCCATATACACACAGCACCCAAGCAACTCCTCTGGCAACTGCTAGGCGGTAAAGCACATAAGCCACTGTCAAAATCCCAATATCAGAAATGTAAATTTGAAGCTTTTCACGCTCTGAGTACATTGGAGAAGAAGGGTAATAATGGCTAGCAAATTGTTCATATCTCCTCCCCGATACATTGAAGAGAAGATAGATAGGCAAGCCCAGGCTTAGCGTGAAAAGCAGGTTCACCACGCGGCCAGGTGGGTTGTTAAGGTACTTAGAAAACCATAGCGTGTTTTCCTTACGTTTTGGTACGAAGTATTCGTCTGTGTCCACGGAGTTAGTATTGGAGTGATGGCGCCTGTGGCTATGTTTCCAAGAGAAATAAGGTACAAGGAGGCATGAGTGGAGAACTAGGCCAACAATGTCATCAAGTAATTGATAATCACTAAAGGCATGGTGGCCACATTCGTGAGCAATGACCCATAAACCAGTAAGAAAACAACCTTGGACAAACGCATAGACGGGCCATGCCAAGTAGTTGAAAGGCTCTGCGAGGAGTTCAATGTAGTTGGTGGCAACATAGTAAAGGATGAAGGCAAGGGTGAGATCATAAACAACATAAGAGAAAGAACGTAGCACACTGCGCTGGAAGCAATGAGGTGGGATGGCCTTCTTCAATTGGCTAAGTGTGAATGGCGGTTTTTCGTACGGTGCTCTATTTAGTACACCAGATCTCTCCTTCATCACCGATGGAGGAATATGTTGCTTGCTAGAACCCATTGTCCTCGCAGCTGAAATTGGAAGATCTCAGCGTTAACGCCATTATATCCTTTGAACAAAATTTTAAAGGTAAAGACGTAGTCATACAGAATCGCAGCACATGTGCAGAAGCAATTGATCTTCAAGCACGTTGTTTTAAAGTTGTAGTATATGAAATTATACTATTAGAAAATAAAATTATGCATAATTTCACTATTTTTTAGTTGCGTAGGTCCGTTGTTTGAAAGTTGTACTTTTGAGAATTAAAATTTTACTATTTGCAAATAAAAATATACGTACAAATATATATATGAAATTGTACTATTAGGAAATGAAAAAATTGTGATATAAATTTATAAATATATATCCGATATATTTTTAAAAATTCTCTACAAAATTTTTATATAAGATGCATCATATTTCGAGATGCATATAACCAGTGCTTCAAAATACTACGAAGTAAGAAAAAAAAAAAAAACCCCAAAAGAAAGAAGAAAATTAACTGATAGTTTGGATATTGATTCATCCCCGATATTTTTTACATGTAGTCCAAGAGTTTTGACACATAAACATGGTACCCCAACCAGAATCCTAGCTAGTAAATAACAGGAAATAAAACAAGAAGATAATAATAAAAGTAGCACTTATAATTCATAGAGTAACCCTCGTCACATATATTAAGATTAACCAAATGAACAAATTCAATAATTGTAGAAATGAAAGATTAATGTACCTGATTAAGACTAAAAATGACGATCTTCTTCGATCACCTTTCTAATTATTATGTTATTCTAAAACAGAGGTGAAGGTGATTGAGAAGCCGAGAAGGAGATGAAGTGAAAAAGTAGGGATGGAGGGGATTTAAACAATGAAAGTAGGGCCCGCACTACTGCTGACATGGTCAAGGCCACTCTACACAATTATGAATTGAATAATACACAGTACCAATCACTTTAGTTTATGTATCAAGAATGACATGAATTTATTTACTCAGTATTATCAAATCGTATGCCAACTTACTGACATGGTAGGTGTTCTAATGCAAATAAAAAAATTTGTATTCAAACTTGTACCGCTCAATGATTCGTGTGAGTAAGACTATCAATCGAATAATACAGACACCGTAACAAACAGTTTAGTTAGCATTAGCAGTGACCTGAATTTCTCATTTATCTCCTTGTATGCCAATTCGTGGCTATGTTAAAAAAATTGTGGAGTAATATTGACCATCCAAAAAATTATCAAACTGTCCTCTTCCTGAAAAGACGAATTTACTTCTTAATTTACATATCTCCCACTTTCCTCTTCTACTCTTCCTTCCTCCATCTCTCCCCCTGCCACCACCTCCGCGGCTCTGCCTATCACGGCTTTCTCGTTTAATCACCACCGTCAATAACATTGTTCATTCTTAACCGTTGACATCACCGCCAATACAACCTACGATTTTCTACCAAATAATTTTCTTTAGGGGAGGCGTCTAAAACTAAAGCTTAACCCTAAGGGAGAACGTCTAAAATAGACATCCAAACCTAGGACAAGGCCTCTAAGCTAGACATATAATCCTTGGGCGAGACGTCTGTCTTAGACGTTTCCCCTAAGGTTGGACGCTAATTTGAGACGCTTACTCCAACCCCTCCATTTATTCTTTAATTTAATTATTATTAATTAGAATAATTGGAATTTTTATTAATAATTATTAAGAATTATATTAATTATTGGAAGTTTTATTAGAACTCTTATAATTTAGAATTGTAATTAATTATTATTTAGAACTTTTATTAATTTTGAAATATTATTTGATTACTTTATATTTAGAATTGGATTTGAAATTCCAATTTTCCTTTTAATTAGAGGCATTTTTTTAGAAAAAATTACTTGGCGATTACAGTATTACATTGGGGTCATATGATTACTCTTTTTGTCACGTAAAATCATGATCTATGTGATGATACACTCAAAACAAACTATAGATTAGTTCTCTTTTAATGTTGACAGCATCCCTGATTTGTATATATAGAGAATTTTTATTGTAACCAATTGTATAAATATAAAACCCCATCTTACACTCCAACTTTCAGGTCATAATATACCCAAATACATGTAGCAATTATAATGTTCAAGGAGTCTTTTTGAGATCACCAACAACAGTTTGACAAGTCTCCTCCTTGAAAGGGAAGAGGATACTATATAGATCAGCATCAATTGTAACTAATTAGAAAGATGGAGGTTTAATGTCTCTAATATCTCTCTATTGCTCCTTTTTCGAAGAAAAAAAAAAGGAAAGAAAAGAAAAAATAAGCCTATAATGTTTCTTCGTTCCATCAAAAAGGGGAGACCCTAGAAGAAAAGATGATCAAGGAGAGACTTTTGCCTCGTAATCTAGATTACCTCTTAATAAATAAAATTAACTTATAATTCAAACACCCAACACAAAATCAAGAATAAGCTCTTCCTTTCCTCTACTTTATGTCTCTACTCATTCAAGTTACTAACTTGACCATCAAAGGTGGGATAATCCATCTTCCTCCGGATGCTCTCACTCAATTTCATTTGTGCGAGCTCATGCGGATCACTGATGCTTTTTGTGGCTTATTAAGTTGACGTGTTGCACCTCTCAACAATGACAATTTTAATATGGGTATAATGAGTTCAGCTAAACTCATAATAAAAACTGAAAAAACATTTGAAATTTTATAAAAAAAATAAGAAACAAATAAGTTATATACAATTTACAACGTTTTCAAAAATATATGCACTTCGACTCAGTGGTAAAGTCTATAAACTTAAAACAAAAGACCCCAGGTTCAATTATCCTTGACTCCCTCCCTTTTTATACCTCCTCCTCATTCTTGAATTGACCTACCTGCACCGCACATCCGCATGCCTCAGCCTCTCACTATTTCGCTGCCTAATTGCGTCTGCCTCCAATCCTCAGTCCTCACTCTCTAGTCTCTTCATTCTGACACTTCATCTGCCAGCAGAAAGAGATTAGGAGGCTGTAGATACGACAAAAACTAGGAGCACTGGCCAATGGAGCAGCGATCGAAACTAGGAGAAGTGGAGGCGTGGAGCAGCACCCGAGCACGGCCCACAGGTACAGAACTACAGACTCATCAGTGGAAGGAAATGGTACACGGCAGCCACTACCAGGCAAAGAGGCAGACTCGCAGAAGTGCAGAATGGTAGTCAGCGGAAAGTAGGAGCACCGACTTTGGTATACAATGAACAACCTTGTTCTAAAAACTTCGTTTTTCTTGGATTTGGAAATTGGGAATCATGTGAACTTTTGATTTTGTGAATTGTGATTTGAAAATTTAATTGTTGATTTGCTTGATTAATAATTGTTAAATATTGATGTTCAAATATATTAGTGTATTGTTATTTTGTTTGGATTAGAAATTTAGGATACTCCTTGATTTAGTTATGTTAGTTAATTAGTGTACTGTTGTTAAATGTTAATCAAACCCATGTTGTCCTTAAATTTGCAATTTGAACATGAAGGGATCGGATATGAATACTTTTGGATAGATCGTGTCTTAAAGTCCAAAAAAAACATCCATAAAAACTCATAATAGATCGTTTTCAAACATGGAAACTTGTCACGCAGAAGTGTAATTTTTTCATTATTATAATTGTTCATTGTGAAAATATTAGCTAAAATCGTCACATTAGCCGAGTGGTGTGACATTCGTAAAGTATAAAAGGTTTCATATATTGAATTTATTATCTCGAATATACAAGTAAATGTCTCAAATATTGAAGTTATTATTTCAGATATACAAATAAAGATCTCAGATATACAAATAAAGATCTTAGATATTGTATTTATTATATCAGATATATAAATAAATGTCTCATATATTGAATTTATTATCTCAAATATACAAATAAAGATCTCAGGTATTAAATTATGTTTTGATCCTTCGTATACAAGTTATGATTTCAGTTATTAAATTAAAGATCTCATGTATTAATTTATTATATTAGTTATACTCATAAAGGTCTTAGGTATACAAATAAAGATCTCAAGTATTGTAGTTATTATCTCAGTTATACAAATAAATGTCTTAGGTATTGAATTTATTATCTCAGATATACAAATAAAGATCTCAAGTATTAAGGTTATTATCTCAGTTACACAAATAAAGATCTCAGTTTTTGAATTTATTATCTCAATTATACAAATAAAGATCACAGGTATTGATGGTACGAGACTTGGATTTTTATACGATATAGCATTTGGCATAGTACTAATGGTTTCATTGCTTGTATATTGAAGCAAGGATGTGAAATAGAAATACAAGAAGTTAAGTAAGCATCGAATATTTCTAACAATACATTATTCCTAACATTCCTAACAATCCCAGAAGTTAAGGAAGCATCGAATATTTCTAACAATTGCTAAACTAAAATATGAAATTGTATTGGTGGCTAAAGATGGTGGTAGATACTATACTGTGGCGGTCGTTGTGAAGGTGGAGAAGGAGGTGGTTATGGTGGAGGTTGTCACGATGGCAATTCGGATGTGGTGGAGATGGGTGGCAGTGATGGTGAAAATTGAAAAGGTGGAGCGATAATAAAAGAGATTAGGTTAAAACTTGTCACATTTATGAGATAGTGTGACATGTTTCATTTAATACCAACTATTGCTCATTTGAACCGCCGAATTGTTATTTGTAATTTAATGTTTCAGACTATGCTATATATTACTTGATTTGGTAGAGTTTGAACCCATAAAGAATAATCTGGACACCGCTACAGCCTCCCAATAAGAAAATCTCAAAATACGTCCATGAACTCTCTCTCGACTAAAAAAGCTGAAATATTTGGCGTCTCTTATTAGGGAGGTGAACAAAAGTATGGCATAAATCCACAATCCTGGGCCTTTTTCAACTATTATAGTGTCTATGTAGCACACAAGCAAGCGAGTAATGAGAGCACACAAGCAAGCGAGTAATGAGAACCTTGGTGATTAGTGGTTATTGGCCTTTTTTCAGCTATCATAGTGCCTACATAGCAGATAAGCTAGCGACCAACGAGATTGTTGGTGATGAGTGGTTATTTGGATGTATATCAATTGTGATTCTAAAAAGAAAATGTGAATGGAGTTAGAAGAGGTTAAAATTTTTGTAGTGGTAGAAAAGAGGTATTATAATACTACGTATTAGATTTTTAAAATGAAAGTGTAAAGAGTATAAATTAAAAGCCTTAAATTGTTGAGCATATTGCGATTCAATTCGGTGGCCAGGATTGACACTTTGCCCTCTTCAATCTATAGAGCTCCCACTAGAAGGTAACATGGACGGTGAAAAATCAATAGGAGATAGAATAGGATCAATATACTCTAGAGGGGGGTGAATAAAGTATGGTCGATTTTCGCAAATAGGCTTTCAAAGCTTTGAAACGACTTTCAGATGCGGAAAAATAATAAAATTGGTTTCAAGGGCTTTGAAGCTGGTTTCAGGATTTTGACTTGAATAGGCTATTGAAACAAGTGCGAAGTAGGTAAAGTAAATTAAGTACGAAAGTGCAAATGTAAAGGGGACGAGTATTTAATACAAATTTCGGCAATGTGCCTACGTCTCCGCCTAGGGTTTCCTACCCTTAAGATTTAACAACTTTTATTTCTTCCCTTAGAGATCTAAAGCCACCTAGAAGATGTTCACCTTATCTTCTTTACCATAGCTTTCCCTAGCTACACTTTAGCATCTCAATTCCTAGAAATAAAAATCACTTTACTTTTTCTGAACCTTTGAGTATTATAATTTCTACTCAAGGTATATCTCTCTTTTCTTTTGATCTTTTTTTTCATACTCAAGATATACTTTGATATTTCTTTTCTCTGAAATCTAAAATACAATAAAAGAGTAAGTAATAAAGAGAAAATAAGTTTGAGTTGTTGTAGCTTTTTGTTGTTGTATCACGTTGAAGGCTTGTATCTTCAATGCTTCAGCTAACTCTTATTCATAGAGTCATTTGCAATGGATAGTCATCATAACAGATTCTTCAACGAGCCGTTGCTTTTGAATCGGAGCTTAAGCTTTTGACTGACTGCTTCAAAATTGTTCCACAATTTTAGGGCAGTTGCTCTTGAAGTCAACTTAGCCGTTTTGAAATGCAACAAATATGACTTGGAGATTTGAATTTTGGTTGAGATGATCTTGCTATTTGAAAGTCTTCTACATAAGCACGTCCAACAATAATAATCATCCATGCATATCTTTGACAGATTTGTTCAACCCCACAAACTTAGGAAGACTAAATGATTCAAACTCATCTTGTCAGAAGTTTGAATTAATTCAAATTCTTCAAAGTGCATATTATAACCAACTCCACAAAATAAGGAAGTATTTTAAACTTGAGTTGTTATACCTGAAACGTTATTAGAAAATAATCCACTAGTAGCAAAGATATAAGATAATAACATAAACGTTAGAACTATAAAGTATAAAATCGGGGCATGAGTTTGGTTGTCGGTTGCAACTTCCTATGTGCATGCATTATACTTTTGTTCATTAAATCTCTTTGACTTCCATCATTCATAAACAAGGTTAGATATATCAAGGTGGAGCCTTCAAACGGGATCCACTTCCTCCAACCATACATTTTTCGATTGTGATGAATTTGAGCACTTAAAAGATAGTAAGTGGAGTTGGTATCGCACTTGCATCTAATGAAGTAATTGAAATAAAGGGCCTTTTATAGGATCATATTGGCTTTATAAGTAATTGAAACTATCTACATTAAAGTCAAATAATCATTTCAATTATCTTCAAAACTCTTACAATTGGGTTGGCCTTTAAAAACCAAATATAAGGTTTTGAATGGTTTAAAGGTTCCTCATATGAACCTAAAAAATTCTAGTCCCTTTATTTCAATTTTGGAGACTTTTCAAAAATATATCAAAAACTATGTATAATAACCTTTGAAATTTAATTTTTAGACAATTTCAGACCTAGTGATTTGAACAATTTACCTCAAACCTAAACAATCATTTCAATCGATCCAGAACTTAGTCATAAACTCGTTTTTATGGCCTTTATAAACCCAATACAAGGTTTTGAATGACTCGAAACTCCTTATATGACATTAGAAAATACCTAATACCTATATTTCAATATATTTTTTGGATATTTTTTGAAAATATCTCAAAACAATGTATTATAATTACCTTTGAAATTGGTTCTTTAAACAAGTTCTAATCCAATGTGAGAGCACATTGATTGCTTACCATTGGTCTTATATGGTCATATTGGGACTTTAGAATGATTTGAACCATTTACTTTGAATCTAAATACTCATTTAAATCGATTTTCAAAACTGCTACGATTAGGCCATGATTTAATTTAAAGTGGTATTTGCAAACCGAATATATGGTATTTAATAGATTTATACCAAACATACCAACAGTTGGCCTAGGTATTTTTATGGTGTTTTGGTTTTATTTTGTTTTCTGAATCTGTTGGCATGTCGACAATTGAATCCGAGGTGGTAATGTTGCTTTGATGGTTTGGCAATAATATTACTTACCCAAAAAAAACACTAACACACATTTGAAAATTCCATAAAATTGAATGTTTATAATTCATTATCATCAATTACTCCATAGTGACGATTGATGGGTTTTCTCACGATGCTCATCAAAGTGTGGTGTGTGATTATGTCATTCAATTACTGCTTCCTACTGTTTTATTTTGTGTTTGCCTAATACCCTATTATTATTTTGATATTCAGTCTTATTAATTAAACTTAATCACAACATCATATACCTTTTTAGATTTTCGACGCACACGAAACACTACGTTAGATTATCGAAAAGATTAATATATGAGGAAATCATACGATCATATTTCGATAATCAAGTGTTTCGGTAATTAGGTAGACAAAGTAGCCATGCAAAAGAATATAGTAACGAAACGTTTTTTGGAATTGAATTAAATGAATGTTCGTACATTCTAATCATTTTCAATGCCCACGGGGCTGGGCATGTGCAAGGATAGGCAACCGCACATAGATCCCAAAAATAGACAGACCTTAAATTTTAGTATTTATAATATGTTCCGTTCAACTTATTTAAGTTTATATTTGTTTATTTCAAAAATCATAAGACCTTTTTTATAAATAAGAAAAATTATAAAAATTATATAACTGAAAATTGAAAAGTATAAATAACTACAAATCTAATAATATTTTATTTGATTATATTTCCTCTTATAATTTAGTGTAACAATAAGATCAAAATTTAATCAAATTAAGAAATCAAATAAGAAAATTTCAAGTGACCTATGCATAGCCTTAGTCTTATTAATGTCAACATATAAAAAGAAATTTTTATTGAATTAGTGATTGTTATATTTTGATTAGGGCTTGAGTTCAAATAATATGCCAAGTTTAATTACTATATTCACTCTCTTTTTTTAAAAAAGAATTAGCTAATTCCATTTATCAAGTGAACTTTCCATTACTATTTTCTTCTCGAACACTTCACCTCTCATTAGTTCAATCTTTACTACCATCTCCTTTATTAATGATCCCAAAGATCATTAATTTTCAAATTTTTTGCCAATTAAAATTGTATACTCCCTCCGTTTTTTTATTTTTGCCCTATTTTTATTTATAGAGCCAAAGTTTAAAAATTTTGACTATAAAATCAAATCATGTTATAAAAAATAATATTTCAAGTTTATTTCAATGTAAAATTTTAAAATATTAACTTTTTTATATTTTTATCGTACGAATTTGGTGATAAAAGCGTTTTAATTTTTATTTTAAAATCATGAAAAGTCAAAAGGGGTAAAAACTTAGGGATAGAGGTAGTATTTCTTTTTTATAACTAATAAATAGATGTAAAATAAATATAAAAATTTGGCCAATTGTTTTTCTCGTAAACAAAGCCCCGTAATCAAATTTTTATCCCCGCCGCTTTTCAAAGGTAAGATTTTTGAAATTTAAGAATGGGATATATTCTAAAAATAGTACTCCCTCTATCCCTTTATTTTTACTTTATTTCTATTTTTGGATTTAAAGTTTTAAATAGTTGACCACAAATTGTTATCATTTTATAAGAAACAATATATTCAAATGAGATCTTATTGGATGCATCTCAATGCTAATTTTTATAATAACAAGTTTTTATAATTTTTGGTCTTATAGATTTAGAAATAAATTAAAAACATTTTAACTTGTGTTTTTGAGATAGTGAAAAGTCAAATGTGGCAAAATTAGAGACAGAGGTAGTAGCTCGAAAGTTTTAGAGCACTTATTAAAGACTATGGAGGGGAACTTGAACCTAGTTTGTGGATCATATAGTTAGTATGTTGATTTGGTTATTAGTAGGGGTATTCATAAACGATTAACCGAACCGTTTAGCCTTAACGGTACGATTAACCGTCATAACAGTTATTTAAATGATAATTGTAACCGTACCGTTAAGTAGCGGTTACCGATAACGGTTAACCGCTAACTGTTTCATTTTATTTTATGAACTTGTACACCTAATATTGTGAAACTACTTATATGATTCCTTAACTCATTTGGATCTTCTACAATAGTGATAACACATATTTATACAAGTTTGATAATGTATAAAAAAAAAAAAAACTTATGATATTCAAAAAAATCGCAAATGAAACAATTAGGCAATACTTGTAATATTAAGTGCTTCGGTTTAATAAAAAAAATCGCAAAACTTATTTATTAAGTGCTTCGAACAAAAAGATAATGTTAAATCAAATTTGAAGCTCAACAAAGAATTTCAACCATTAGCTTCCACCTAAAGCCAAAATTTGATACATGAATGTTATATCTATGATAAATCGCATGATAAGATCCCATTCGTATCGGCATGAATCAGGGCACAAATTTCAGCCGTTACTAAAAATATGTCGCATTAATTACCAAAATAAGATATTAGAGGAATAAAAGTTACTTGTCCGTAAGATAAACAAATAAGAAATGAGAGGAATCTCCTAACAAGTTTTACCATAAATGCAAACCATGAATAAGAATCCAAATTAACTATATGCAGAGTATCCTAGGTTAAGTTTCTCAGAATGATTACGCAACTATTAGTCTATCACTGATTTACTGTACTCCGTATCCCGTATCCGGCGTAAATATCAGCATCTTTTCCAAGAACAAATAATAAAAAAAAAAAAAGAATATATGTAAAGCAACTAGGGGTGCGGATCTAGTTAAAAGGCAAACTGTAGCACAAATGAAAAAATTAATGTTAGAAAATGCTGGACAACAATTTTTATAGTTTTATAAAACTAAGGAAAATCAAATGGGCAGTTAAAAAATAATATAAATAAAATAAAAACATACAATAAATAAAATACATGAAGAGGGCTTTCATAAAAATACAATGTAATTCAAAAAATCAAACATGAAAAAACCGTCGTTAAATTTCTCCTAATTTCTTTTCCTCCTAGACCCTAGCTGGTTCCTCCATTATACTAATGGTTTTTCTCTTGCGAACACCACCAACTAACTCATCACTCATGAAGCATCTTTAATTTTCTTTGTCTTTTGACATAGCCAATATATCTTAATATAATTCTTGTATTGATTACTTACGGTCCCTTGAAATTCGTCAGGTAGATCTCCTAATTTCAAATCAAACAATTTAACGATTTTACATATACGTAAAGAAGTCTAAATTAAGGGGTTTTGAAAACAAAACGCGTTAGTCAGACGCTTGGAATAGGAGTTACACCCTTCTGAGCTTCCCAAAATTAAAACCCTCAGCTTGAAATACTGCAAAATTCCCTCGAGAATCAACCCTATTGACGTTTCAAAAGCATCCCCTCGCTTAAAACAAAATAAATAATAGCACTCAATTGTATACTTCACTATTAATTCATTGTTAACTATATTTTTCAGTTTTTTAAAAAAATATATTTTCAATTTTATGCTCCACAACAAAAATAATATAAAAATTAAACTTCGACATATTCAAAACAAAATTACTGCTCAAGGCAGCGATTAAATCAAAGTAAAATTGCTGCCATGGACAAGAATTTTAGTATGTTTTGATTAGCGCCAGGTTTGGGGTATTCGTCTGTTGGATTAAAAGTTAAATCGTCACTATTTCATGAAAAGTAAAATCATTTTCTCATATAATAATTTTTCTTTACTCATAAAAAATTAAAAAATAATAATATACTTTTTAAATCGCTATCTAGGACAGCGATTTTTTAAAAAATATTAATTTTTTTTCTTTCTGAATCATGTGAAATCACTATCTAGGATAGCGATTTTCCCTCACATTCCTTTCCTTGAGCAATTCTAGCCCAATTCAAAATCGACGTGCTGCCTTGAATAACAATTTTATTTCGAACCAAAATTACCTTATTTTTCAAAATAGTTTGGCCCGAAGCCTAATTTTAAAAATAGTTAAAAATAATAGTTTTGTCTTAAATATCAGCATATTTCTAAAACATCAAAATAATAATGGATTTGTTATTTACTATCCGGATTTTACTCAGACCGTCCCTTAAAATTAAAATTTTACGCTTCTTTCAATTTATTAGTTAATTATAGTTTCACAAAGAAAAAAAAAATATTTTCCCCCTCAGGAGCGGTCGTCTTCGTTAGACTACTAGCATAGTTTCCAAAAGAAAAAAATTTCATTTTTCCCCTCAAGGTTGGTCGTCTTACGACTAATCTTCTTCATTAGACAACTAGTCCAAGTGTTGGTAGTCTAACGAAGACGACCAGTCCTATGGCTTGAAAAAAACCTGAGAATTGGACGTCGATGACTTGTTGGCCATTCCGAGAAGCGGTGGCAGTTCGAACGGTGGACATCAAAGGAAATGAGAGAAGTATGAGTAATATAGTTTGATGGAAAGAGAGAGGTAAATTCTTAATTTCCATAGACGGTTTGAGTAAAATTCGAAAGGTTAATCGCAAAAAAAATAAAAAAAAATATATGTGAGCAACTAGGGCACCAGGGGACACAGGGTCAGGGGAGCCAATTTAGTTAAGAGCAAGCAGTAGCACAAATGAAAAAACTAATGCTAGAAAATGTTGTTCGTCAACTTTTATAGTTTTATATGAAACCAAGGAAAAACAAAAGGGTAACTAAAAAAATAAAAACATACAATAAACAAAAGAAAAATGTTGTTTCTTAAGTTTGAAAAACTTGAAGAGGCTATATTGTTGGAAGTTTTTGATATAAAAAGGAGTGTTAATATAAGGGTGAGAGTCCCACATTGGTGGAGGAAAAGGATTTTGCCTTACTTATATATTGTAGTATGTTAGTACTACCTAATTGAGTTCCTTGGAGGTGGGTGTTGTGCCACACACACGCGCTAATTGAGTTCCTTGGAGGTGGGTGTTGTGCCACACACACGCGCGCGCGCGTTTGTCGAGCCGGCCCGGGTCGGGTCGGGTCGGGTCGGGCCTCGGGACTTGGGATCTTGGGGAATACGATGCGCGGGCATGGGTCCTATCTTTTTGGAGGAATTTTATTTGAGAAAATTCAAAACGATTTTTTGACTTAGTCCTGCTCTATGCCAACCGTTTTTCTTTTAAACCAGTCTTTTGCTCGGTTATGCTAATTGATCGTGGCCTTATTGCTGAACGTGGCTAAACCACTTCCTCTTGCTAATAGTCACCTTGCTGCCTATATAAATGATCTCAGTCTCATTTCAGAAAAACAGTAACTCGTACCTCTCCCTCTCCTCTTCTCTCAAAATACCAAACACTTTCATATTTCTGGGCAAGTATTCTGAGTTCCAGTCGGGTTTGTGAGTGCACATAAACTTCGGCGCCGTGCTTATCCTGGAGGGTGACCGCTTGTTTTCTACTGCACCGGGAGGTAGCGCAGAATCGTCTTTTAGGTCAGTGGTTCTCCACGACGCGGCTACTGTTTCTTCGATTCACGCATCAACAGATAAGTATACTGTTCTATAGCCTTAAGTGTCATATCAGATAACAATTTAAAAGACGATTATGGCTTCGAAATTCATGATTCCTGATATGTCTAGGCTAGAACCTCTTGATGGTAAGAATTATAAATGTTGGGCTGTTAGAATGCATTTCTATTTGGAATAGATTGATGTTGCATATGTGCTTGATGATATTGTTGAACCTGTTCATGAGGATAATTTGTCTGAAACTGATGTTAAGTTTGCTAAAGATGATAGAACTTGTAAGGGCATGTTGTTGCATCATATGTCGAATAATATGTTGGATATATATATGGGATTTAATCATGCTAAGGACATTTGAGATGCTCTAGAGAAATATGGGACATATGATGCCGGTACTAAACGTTATTGTGTTAGTAAGTGGTTAAGTTTTCAAGTTGTTGTTGATAAACCTATTATTGATCAAATTCATGCTTACGAGAATATGTGTATTAATATGGCTGTTGAAGGTCTGTCCATTTGTGATATTACCCTAGCTGTTGTTTTGATTGAGAAACTCCCTCCCTCTTGAAAGGATTTCTGTAACCAGCTAATGCACAAGAAGAAAGACCTAACCTTAGAGGAGCTTGTAGGACACCTCAAAATTGAGGAGGAAAACAGTATCAAAGACAAAGGCCATTCTGTTTTCCCTTCCTCTCCTTCTGCCAAAGCCAATCTTGTTGAACCTAAACCAAACAACTGGTTCAAAGCCAAAAGCAGTTATCTTAAGCATAAGGAGAAAGTTGAGAAGTACAAGTTTAAGGGTACCTGTTTTGAATTTGGGCTGACTGGTCACAAGGCTAAGGATTGTAGGGTCAAGAAGAAAAACAATGGACAAAGTCAAGTGAATCTTATTGAGGATTCTAATATTATTGTTGCTGTTGTATTAGAATCTAACCTTACAGGTGATGCTGCCGAGTGGATTATTGACACTAGAGCAACCAGGCACATCTGCGCCAACAAGGACATGTTCACCACCTATGACAAGGTGGAAGGTGAAAATGTCTTCATGGGCAACTCAGCTTTTGCCTCTATCCACGTCAAAGGGAAGATCGTTCTCACTCTTACTTCTGGAAAACTGCTTACTCTCACTAATGTTTTGCATGTTCCAGAGATGCGCAGGAATTTGATTTCTGGCATTTTACTCATGAAGGCTGGGCTTAAGCTCTCTTTTGATTCTGATCGATTAGTTCTTACTCGCAATGGGGAATTTATGGGGAAGGGCTTTTGTAATGGGGGGCTTTTTATACTTGATGTAAAAGTTAACACTATGAATAAAAGTGCTAGTACTTTTTCTGCTTATATTGCTGAGTCTATTGATTTATGGCATGCTAGACTATGACACGTTAACATCAATTCGATTAAAAGGCTTAAAAATTTAAATTTATTTCACGTTTTTCTAATACTGATTTTTCAAAATGTCAAATTTGTGTTGAGGCCAAATTCTGAAAGAAGCCATTTAAATCAGTAGATAGACAGACTGAAGTACTAGAACTTGTTCATAGTGACTTGGGTGATTTTAATAATCACGAGAGCAGAGGGGGTAAAAGGTATTACATCACCTTTGTTGATGATTGTTCATTTTTTTGCATGGTTTATCTTCTCATGTCTAAGGACGAAGCTGAGGAAATTTTCTTCAAATATAAAGCTGAGGTAGAAAACCAATTGAGTAAGAAGATTAAGAGAGTTAGGAGTGACAGAGGTGGTGAGTACAGCCCTGATACTCTTAAGGCATTTTGTGAGCAACATGGCATTGTACATGAGACGACAGCTCCCTATTCACCCGAACAAAATGGTATAGCTGAAAGGAAGAATAGAACTTTAAAGAATATGATGAATTCTATGCTTATTAGTTCTGGGCTTCGTAACAACATATGGGGGGAGGCTATTATTTCTGCTTGTCATGTTTTGAACAGGGTTCCTCATAAGAAGCTTGACAAGACTCCATACGAGATATGGAAAGGTCGAGTACCAAACCTGAAATACTTGAAAGTGTGGGGGTGCCTAACAAAAGTAGGCATACCTAGTTTCAAGAGGGACAAGATTGGTCCTAAAACAGTTGATTCTATTTTTGTTGGCTATGCTTATTAAAGTGCAGCTTATCGTTTTCTTGTTAAAGGTACTAACAACTCTTATGCAGGTGACATATCATTGAGGCAAGAGATGCAGAATTTTTTGAGAACATTTTTCCTTGGAAAATGTCTCCCTCTAATGATAATGAGTTACTTGGTAGTAGTTTAGTTAGTTTACCTATTGCTAATGTCCCTATTACTAACGATGATTCTATTTCAGAACTGAGGAGAAGCAAAAGAGCACGAAAGGACAATAGTTTTGGTCCTGATTTCATTACTTCCCTTTTATCTGAATCTTCCTCAATTGATGATGACTTTGTGCATATTTTTGTTTTGGAAGATGATCCAAGAACCTATGATGAGGCGATGAGGTCAGTTGATGATGTATTTTGGAAAGAAGCAATTGATAGTGAATTGCAATCAATTCTCAATAATAACACTTGGGAATTGGTTGAACTTCCTAGGGGTTATAAGCCCATTACTTGTAAATGGATCTTTAGAAAAAAAATTGAAAACCAATGGATCCATAGACAAGTATAAGGCAAGGTTAGTGGTAAGGGGTTTTACTCAAAAAGTTGGAATTGATTATTTTGATACTTACTCCCCTGTCACTAAAATTGCAACCATTAGGACGTTAATTGCTCTTGCTTGCATTTTTTATCTTGTTGTTCACCAAATGGATGTCAAAACTGCGTTTTTGAATGATAACTTGGATGAGAAGATTTACATGGTCCAACCTGAAGGGTTCGGTGTTTCGGGCCAAGAGAACAAGGTTTGTAAGTTAGTCAAATCATTGTATGGGCTTAAGCAAGCTCCAAAGCAATGGCATGACAAATTCGATAAAACTATGACTGGTAATGGTTTTCATGTTAATGAAGGTGATTCTTGTGTTTATTCTAAGCATGATAGTTTTGGTTGTGTGAAAATTTGTCTTTATGTGGATGATATGTTAATTTTTGGGACCAACTTGGATCGAGTAAACGAGACAAAACAGTTTTTGAGTTCAAATTTTGAAATGAAAGACATGGGTGAGGCAGATGTGATTTTAGGAGTAAAAATCCAAAGGACTCCAAATGGCATTTGTCTTAACCAGTCACACTATGTTGAAAAACTTCTTAACAAGTTTGACTCATTTAATGTCGATCCAGTTAAGACTCCATATGATCCCAGCTTCCACTTAGAGAAGAATAATGATGATCCAGTTGATCAGTCTGAGTATGCTAGAATTATTAGTAGTGTTATGTTTCTTATGAACTACACTAGACCTGACATTGCTTATTCTGTTAATAGGTTGAGCAGGTACACTCATAACCCAAGCAGTGATCATTGGGTAGCTCTGAGGAGGTTGCTTAGGTACCTTAAGGGTACTATGGATTGGGGTTTACATTACTCCAAATTTCCAGGAGTCTTGGAGGGCTTTTGTGATGCCAACTGGGTAACCGATAATGATGAAGTTAAATCAACCAGTGGCTATGTTTTCACCCTTGGGGATGGAGCCATATCCTGGAAATCTTATAACAATCTTATACTGCTATGTCTACTATGGAATCTGAGTTTATTTCTCTTGAATTGGCAGGTCATGAGGCAGAATGGTTGAGGAACATGCTTGCTGATATTCCACTGTGGGGTAAGTCAGCTCCTTCAATTGCACTTCATTGTGATTCGCAAGCTGCGATTGTTGTTGCTCACAACCATGCCTATAATGGAAAGAAGAGACACATTCGTCTAAGGCATAAGGCTGTTAGAAATTTATTGTCTGAAGGGGTGATATCACTGGACTATGTTAAGTCCGAAAGAAACATTGCGGATCCGTTAACTAAAGGCTTATGTAGAAAACTAGTTTTGGAAACATCAGAAGAGATGGATCTAAAGCCTGTTGTATGAATTGTGAAATAGTGAACTCCTACTCACCATGAGTTCAAAGGGGAACATTATAATAATAATTCAGAAGCATATTTTTTTCTCTTGATTATCCATCTCTAGATGTTTGTTTTGTGCTTAGCTACAAATAAGAAAGAGGTTGAGCATATGGCTCTTAATGAACCCATATCCATATTTTTGGTGGTGTGTTGTAGCTCTCACTTGATGGGATTCACCTACTTAGGTGTAGAAGTGTGGCCGCTTCCTATGAGTATTTCGTGGGCTTATACTCTAGAGCACCTATGAGCATCCAGGCTTGGGCGTATGGCCAGTATAATGCGTCACCTTTATTCGCGGAATTTCAGAATATTATACATGTTCAATTGTGTTGCTCAACGTGACGGGTCCCTAACTCCCTATTGAGTTCAAGACGAATGTCACTTGGTAGGTGAGGGATCATAGCGTGATGTCCGCTATGTGTTAATTCAAGTCGCAAGACATTGACACTTATGCAATTGTTTTGTTTTGCCTAGAATTGTTTTCTTTTCTTTCTTTTTCATATCTTCAAACCTGTGGGGGATTGTTGGAAGTTTTTGATATAAAAAGGAATGTTAATATAAGGGTGAGAGTCCCACATTGGTGGAGGAAAAGGATTTTGCCTTACTTATATATTGTAGTATGTTAGTACTACCTAGTTGAGTTCCTTGGAGGTGGGTGTTGTGCAACACACGCGCGTGCGCGTTTGCCGAGCCGGCCCGGGTCGGGTCGGGCTCGGGCCTCGAGACTTGGGATCTTGGGGAATACGATGTGCGGGCATGGTTCCTATCTTTTTGGAGGAATTTTATTTGAGAAAATTCAAAACGATTTTTTGACTTAGTCCTGCTCTGTGCCAACCGTTTTTCTTTTGAACCAGTCTTTTGCTCGGTTATGCTAACTGATCGTGGCCTTATTGCTGAACGTGGCTAAACCACTTCCTCCACTTCCTCTTGCTAACGGTCACCTTGCTGCCTATGTAAATGATCTCAGTCTCATTTCAGAAAAACAGTAACTCGTACCTCTCCCTCTCCTCTTCTCTCAAAATATCAAACACTTTCATATTTCTGGGCAAGTATTCTGAATTCCAGTCGGGTTTGTGAGTGCACATAAACTTCGGCGCCGTGCTTATCCTGGAGGGCGACCGCTTGTTGTCTATTGCACCGGGAGGTAGCTCGGAATCGTCTTTTAGGTTAGTGGTTCTCCACGACGCGACTATTGTTTCTTCGATTCACGCATCAACATATAAGTATACTGTTCTATAACCTTAAGTGTCATATCAGATAACATATATTTCCTACAAGTGCAATGTATTTCAAAGGATCAAACATGAAAAAAAAACATTATTTAATTTCTCCTAATTTCTTATCCTCCCAGTTCGTTGCTTTATCATACTAATGCAATGGCTTTTCTCTTGCGAACATCACCAGCTAACTCTCTCATAAAGCATCTTTTCTTTCTCTTTTGACATAGCCAATATATATCAGTATAATTCTGGTATCGACTACTCTTAGTCCCTCCCTTACCCTCAAACAGTCAAACAAACCCAACCTAAACGAGGTCATGTCAAACCAGCCAAATAATGTTGTCGATGGGGGCATTGGAATTAACAATTTCCTTAAGCACAAAAACTTCTTCGTAACCGGATCCACTGGCTTTATTGCCAAAGGTAACGCTTCTCCAATACTCTTAGTTTCTTTGCAATTACTTGAAGCAGATTAAAGCTCGTCCAGTGATTTGTTTGTTGAGTTAGTGCTACCTTATCTGTTACGATCTATGAGACAACGTAACTTCTTTGTGAAGCCAGTTTTCGTTGAGAAGCTGCTGCGGGAAGTTCCGGAAGTGCAAAAGGTTTATCTCTTAATAAGGGCAAAAAATGCAGACGATGCATTGCAAAGAGTGAAAACTGAAGTAAGTTTTTTCCTTTTTTCATTTTTTTTTAGTACCGAGAGTTACTAAGGGATATAGCTAGGAATGGCAATGGACTGGATCCGTGTGGATCTTTATCTAAATCCGTTTTTCAAAGATGGTCTAAATTTTAAAAATCCATATCCGTTTTATCCACGAATTCGGATTTGGTCCAATATCCATTGACACGAGGGCTAAATATTAGCTTTCCTAACTTACAAAATGCAAAAATATAATTACATATATTTAACACTTAGTGAGTAAAATCTTACGCATTTTGTGAAAATAGATTTACTTTATTCTATTGTCAGATTACATTAATGTTCTGAACTTCATACGAACTCTAGTGGATTGTAATCTTACTGTGGAGTACTATATATTATTTGAGCTTTTGAATAAAATGTATGTAGTACGTTAAGTATATAATACCATCATGAAACCTTTTCTACGTATGATATGAACAGATTATGGATTGTGAATTGTTCAATCGGTTGAAAGGCGAGCATGGAGAAAAATACGAGGAGTTCATGAGAAGCAAATTGGTTCCTGTTGTCGGGAACCTTGGCAATGAATGTCTAATTAAGGATGTTGATTTGGCTCGTGAGATTGCCGATCAAATTACAGTGATTATAAATGTTGCTGGCAATACCAATTGGCTTGAGAGGTTTACTTTTCTTCCCTCACCATTTCTCCTCTATTATGTAGGCAAATCTTTGCTTTCATTTTAATTTTTTAACGTAACGAAGGTGAAAAATATACTTGCGACGACATTATGTGTTAGTGTACTGTATATTTCAACTCGTAAAGTAGTCGTAATATACTATATATTTGCTTTTTTCACAAAAATACCAATCGGCTTTCTATTTATGCTGCGCACAAATTATAGCAAGTTGAACCATGTAAAGACTAATAGGGACATGTGCAGTTTGTGCTTTGCGTACCCACTTGAGAATTAAAACAATACATCATACTTGCGTTGATTTTGCTTTGTTCGCCCTGTCACCCACTTGAGAAAATAATATATTGTACATATGCAGCTTGTATTTTGTATGAAAAATTCCAAAATTAAATTTGATATATATTATGTAAATATATGTCAGATTTTTTAATTATTAAAAAAGGAATTTTTTAAAAGTTATTAAAAATGTGAAAATAAATAAATAGGGCTCATACGGAAATATACAACAACATTTTTTAATAGTAAAATTTTATATTTATTAATACAACTTTATTAATAAAAAAACTTAGGAGGTATGATTTGGGGATAGAAAGTAGAAAGAAAACCTACTATTCCACACTCTTCATTGTTTTGTTAGAACAATTCAACATGTCTTTACTCCTCGATTCTCCCCACTTTACTTCTATCATGATATCTCATTCCAAACACTATCCTGTGACTTCTAACAGCCATCATCAACCTCGTTGTCTTCGCCACGCAAAGAATCATCCCAAGACTCTCAATCCCCAAAGTCTTCTCCACGCAACTGATCATAGACTCATAGTTATCAATTTGACCATCCTTGACTAACTATTACACCTCATCGCTACCCAACCTACTATCATGAGACTTCTAACTGCCATCATCACCTCAACCACCAATGGTATCTGCCCTCCCAAACCCAACCCCCATGAACCATCGCCCACAATCAAACATTAAAAACAACTCGATCCCCCATTACCACCCCACCCACCACAGAAAATCATCCCAAAACCAGCCTAGAACAAACTATTTAATCTTCTGAAAATAACCCTAATCACCCGGGAAATTTTCAAAACACAAGAAAATGACGCAAGCTATACCTACCATAAAAATAGCCCTAACCATCATTAACAAATTCCACCAGCCAATTGGATTTTAGAGAGATCAACGGAGAGAGGTGGAGGGGCATGGGTGGTGGAGGAAGGGGAAGGGTTCCGAAGGTGACAACGGAGTAAGGCAGGGGTTGAGGTGGTGGTGATTCAGTGATTGTAATATACTAAAGGCAGAGAGTTATACACCGTAGATGTGGTAAGTGGCTGTGGCTGTACGTAGTTAATTTATTTTAATACGACAACACGTAATAATAACAAAAATGTAATTACTTTATTATATGAAAAGTAATTAAAATAAGACTTGTATACAACATTTCACCACGATACTTGATTGTACACCTATTTTTAAAGTATTCACTTTAATATACTTTTGTAGACAAACTTACACTTATTTTTTAGGATACAATATTTTGAAACTCACTCTTATTCTCTTTATTTTCTTCTCACTTGAACTTTCACTTTTTATGAATGGTTTGGAATGAATTCCTTCACCCTATTTATACTACTCCACCTCCTCAATGAATGGTGGAGATTTATTTGATCCAATAGTGGAGATTGATCCTCTAGAATTCTCCAAAGGTTTTTGGAAGCTCCATACTTCTTCACAACATTCTATATGCTTCCACACCATTCTAGAATCTTTTAGAAAAATCTATATTTCTCTAGATTATTCTTAAGAGTTTCATATTATTCTACAAGTTTCTAAAAAATTCTAGACTTTTCTATAATTCTCTAGTCTTCTCTAGAATTCTCTAGACTTCAATTCTCTAGAGAATTATATACCTTCATTTATTAATATAATAGTTGGTGGTGATTTTTCAATAAAGATGGCTTTCATTTTTGTACATTTGAGAAACTTCAAGATTTGAGTTTTCATTCTTTTTTGAAATTCTTTCCCTTTAAAAAGTAGTTTTTGGCAAGAAATAGGGTAAGTTATACAAATTAAGGTTGTTATAGTGAAACAATTATTGCTAATTATATTGAGAAAGAAAATAGGTAAGATTTAAATTAATTTATGTATATTTATGTATTTGTATGAATCTATTTTTGTATTTTTCCTTTTTTATTTTCCTTTATTGATTTGTTTACTCTCCCATTATCGATCCCCTATTGAACCTCAAACGTCCGTCCATTATCGACCTGGTATAACGAGACCCACTATTGACCAACACTAATCTCAACTCGACCCACCGAATAACCAGGTCTATCAATTCTCTTTTCCTTTTAAGAATCAAAACCCTCCTAAAGTGAAAGGACTTAAAATTTTTTGTATATTAATATTTTTTTACTATATAATAAAACAGTCAAAGCTTGATCTAAAAAGTAATATGTCATATTTTAATAAAAGTTTTCTCACTAAATTATTTTCACTTTTTTCTTATTATGTTACTATAATTTATAAATTATATAGTTTTAAAAAAATTTGGAGATATGTAAATTATCTTGAGAAAATTTTATAATTTTCATATGAAAATCAATTACTCCCTTTGTTCTTTTTTCCCATTTAAAATTTAGGAAAAAACCAAGATAATATTAAATATTATTAAGATTTTATAAATAAAATTTAAATTAATTAAAAATAAGTTTAATTAATTAAATAATATAAGTGGGTTGAGCATTAAATAAGTAGTGCTAAAGTACATGACATTAAATAATTAAAAAGTTAACCAATGGGTTACATATCATAAGGATAGTGATCTCAACCAAACTTTCCACCCAATCTCAATATTATACCAAAATAGAATTGAAGGATTCCAAATGAGAACGTTTTGAAATTTTCGGATAGGAAAAATAAAAATAAAAAAAATAGAGGGAGTATTTTAGAAAAAAAATTCCACTTTTATCATATTCTTTAAATTTTAAGCATTAGTCATTTTAATAAATAATTTAATGTAGTGGGATTTACATCTTGATGGAATACTAAATGGCAGAGGTCTCTATTCTACTAACTTAATTTAAAGGAAAATTATTTTACACCTTGATATTACTGTTGTATGACATATGTTGCGTCAAATTAGATGAAAATAAGAAAAAATTGACGTATAATGAAAAAAATATAATGTAAAGAATCAATTCCATCAATTAATTTAATTTAAAGATTTTTTTTAAAAAAAAGTGTGCCACTTGGTATTACCTTTATTTGTCTAACGCGTATTATCCTACCTAAGATGACAAATATAAAAAATGACATTTAAGCTAATAAAGCAAAACATTCCATTCAACTCAGGTAAGGAAACAATATTTTTAATTACTGTGAAATTGGTTTTTATGTCTTATTATACCATAAATTACTTCCAAATTACACCGTTTTATAATCATATTGTAATATTACATAATAGAATACATTGTTATCTTTCCTTTATTGAGGCGTCAAATCATGCAGGGTTGCATTAGTGATCGATTTACAAACATATGTAATAATTCATTATTCTTTTCTTTTTTTAAAATTTAATTATTTCATGCAATATACTTTTGCTAGATTCATAATATTGATATTTTATAAAAATGGCAAGATCAGAAACTTGCATGATTATGTAAGATGATTGGTAGGTGTAATAAATTAACTTTGGTGTCATTCTCTTTTTAGGATGGATAAATGATATATAAGTACTCTGTTTAATTATGATACTACTCTCCCAACTGATGCAAATGCATAATTATGTTTATTTCGACAATTATTTCGATAATCAATGAAAAATATGTTGGGTTTTTATGTCAATGGATTTCAGTTTGGTAGGAGAAAAGAAAATATCCCATAAATATAATCATGATCTACTTCTACAATACCTTTTGACCGGAGAATATTACACTTTTTATCCGATTTTATTTTCAATTCTTATCCATCATTATTTGTTTGTCATATTTTCTTTTTATATAGTTTTCAAAGCACATATTAATATATTATGGTTATATTACTTATAAATATGTACTATAAAAGAAAAGTGCAAATTAAAAAATTATACTTCGAAACGAATTTAAGAAGATTCCATATGAATATGTTTAACTTAGTTATAACAACGAAAAATTATATTTAAGTTTCTCACTCCTTAAATTAAATATTCTAAAAAGAACAAATAACTTCATAGTGTTATTATTGAAAATTTCAATAATATCTTTTCATATTAATTAAACTAGGAACAAACTTCTAATACGTATGCAATCATAAATAATTTGATCTATTCATATAATGGACCCACGTGCCTTAACGTTATTCATGTAAACCGTGTTTATCACTACAAAAAAATTCAACTTATTTTTCCAGGTTTTTCAATACTAAATTTTGGTTGTTTTTTAAGATCTTCACTTAACATATGGAAGGTTTTTCCGAGGTTAGAATCAGGTTAAGAGCAAATTTAGGTTTTGCTAGTTGAGGTTGGATTTCAGATTGTCAACATTCAAATTTCTTTTGATGTATTTCTTAAAAAATAATTTGTAGTGATGATTGGATTTAGCTGAGCTCGTGTTAACAATTTTTACTATTCTACTTAATTTTGAGAGAAATTTAATGCTTATTTTTATAAACGCAGTATTTTATGTAACATCCCTAAGTGTACTGTTGTTTGGACCAACATAAGTATTATAAAAATAATATATATCAAAGTATAAAAGAAATAATTTCTTTATCTATAAAAGGAATAAAGTAAATGTAGTGTAGGGATCGGTAGAGGTCACTACGACTCTCACAAAATCACAAACTCAAGACAACCAACCAAATATCCAAACCAATCAACCCAAATTATCACCAATGTCAATCAACCAAAGAAAATCAGATTATGGACATCAATATTGCAGTAGCAAAACACAATAATAAGTGAAATAAAAGTGCAAACAACACATACTAATTATACGTGGAAAACCCCTTCGATGTGAAGGATAAAAACCACGGGACCTCTTGAGGAGTCAACCCTTAATTAACCCTTAATCTTCTCTTATTGATAATTGAGGGAAAAAAAGAACCCAAATCAGTATACAAAGGTTCATACATCCACCAACAATCACCAAGAACAATAAGAGATAAACTAGAGAGCAAAAGATGTAGAAACAACCTAAAACAGCAGATCTTTCCAGAGACTACTGCAATCAAACTAGAGCTCAAACCGACGATCCAACCGTCCAAAATGAAGCCCTATATGTCAAGAACCAGATACCAAAATTTTATGACGATCCAACGGTGAAATTTCTGGTAACGGACAGATTAGTAAAGACTGTCCTGAAATGTGAGAAAATTGGAAACCCTCTCTTCTCTCTTTAGGTTTTGTTGTGTTTGTGTGTTTTCAATTCTGACCTTCAATCAACTTAATGACCTTATAAATGACTTATTTTTCAAGCCATAATATAAGCCTAATTAAGACTTAACCACAAGAGATAAAAAAAACTAATAAAAATTAGCCCATTAACAAATACCACAACAAAACACATATTACCAATACTTGGGCTGGACCCATAACATGTAGGAAGAACATTAATGAACTCATCTACCTACATAAAATAACAAGAATATAAACAAACGGAAGGAATAGTATCCACAATGGAAAAAGGTTTTTTTCCTTATAATCCAATATGAAACAAGTTTGTAGTATCCAAAACAAAATTACACTTAATATAGATGAACCAAAAATGAAGCTTTTCTTCATTCCACATAATCTTACACTCTACTCTTTGTTTACAGGTATGATGTGCTCCTCGATTTAAACGTGAGAGGAATTTCAAGACTATTAGAATATGCAATGAATTGCAAGAAACTCGTTCTTCTATTGCATGTTTCGACTGGTATGCAATTCTATGAGCTCATAGCATAGTGTATTCACGGAGTAGTAGTCTTAGTCTTTTGTCTAGTGGTTTCATCTGGACTCTATTCCCAAGATTTTCATCTTTTTCAGCCATTATTGGCTTATTGCAATGGAACTAACCCTCAAACTTTTACATAGTATCATAAGTCCTATGAAAAAATATTGTTTTAAATAAGGAGACTGATTGTCCAGTTTTTTTGGTCATAGCTTATGTCTCAACGAAAACAGATGGAGTAGTCCATGAAAACCCAATAGTAATGGGAGAAAGCATAGCTACCAATTTGGAAATACCAGCAACACTAGATATTGGAGCTGAACTGAGAATGGTCGCAGAATTAGCTGCAAGCGTTGAAAACAGTAAACTACCATCCGAGATGACAAAGTTGGGCGTGGCAAGGTAATCTTTACAAAAACCTCTTAGTTTAATTTGTTTGAAATCTTGGTCAAATTTCAGTTTTTGTTTTATGGTTTTAAACTTATACTCTTTGTATGATTTAGGTTGAATCTTGCAGTTTACATTTGATATACTTGTAACAATCATGTTAAAACTAGTTTTTGTTTATCAGTTTTTTTTTTTTAGTTTTTCTGATAAAATAAAACGAAAAAAAAAAAATACAATTCCAAATACATTCTTACGTTTTGGTCTCATGTAGCAGGCGTAAATTAAAATTGTTTATTACCTCAGAAGGGTTTTGGTTTGGTTTGGTACAAATGCATGATATAGAATGGATGTTACTCATGATTAGCATGGAAACTAAAAGTAAAGAAATACGAAAATAAATTTACTTTGTGAAATTATATATATATGGGCCCCTTTATATAGCAACCCTTTAGCAAATAAGAACTCATCTTATACCATTTAATTTCAAATCCAACGGATGAGCTTTCACTGAAATAGAATGACAAAAGCGTAAATATCAAGAAAACTGGCACACATAACGGGCACACTCTTTCCCACTTTCTCAAATATACTGAGACAAAAATCACTTTTTGCAAACCCCAAGAAAAAGCTACCTAGTTTCTCATACATTTATATCTTCTGACATCATTTTAGTTGTACTTTCTCCAAAACATTTGTTCTAAACTTTTGTTCGATTGTTCTAAATGTTTGTTCCATTGTTTTAAACTTTTGTTCTAATGTTCTACACTTGTATTCTAATATTTTAAACTTTTGTTTTATTGTTCTAACGTTATGTTTCATTGTTCTAAACTTTTATTCAATTGTTCAAATATTCTAAACTTATGTTTTGTTGTTTCAAACTATTATTCTATTATTCTAAATTGTTGTTATATTATTCTAAATTTCTATTCTAATATTCTAAACTTTTGTTTTAATATTTTAAACTTTTATTCTATTATTTTAAACTTCTATTCTATTGTTCTAAACTTCTATTCTATTATTCTAAAGATTGACATCCATATTCTAAATATTTATTCTATTGTTTTAAGGTCTAATACTGATGTTCTAAAGTTTAATACTAGTCTTCTAAGGTCTAATATTGATGTTTTGAATATTAAAACATAAGTTTAGAATAATAGAATAGAAGTTTATAGCATTTGAATAATAGTTTAGAATAATATAACATAAGTTTAAAACATTAGAATAATAGTTTAAAATAATTAATAGAACGGAAGTTTAGAACATTAAAACAATAATTTAGAATAATAGAATAGAATTTTAGAACATTAGAACAATAGAACAAAAGTTTAGAACAATTAAACAAATCTTTCTAATAATAGAACAGAAGTTTATAACATTAGAAAAAAAAAATTTAGAATAATAGATAGAAATTTAGAATATTAGAACAATAGTTTAGAATAATTAAACAAAATTTTTAGAACATCAATACTAATTTTTTGAGCAGCTGAATAAATATTTGAAATAATCTATACTAAATTTTAGAACAATAGAATAACTATTAAGAAGATGAAAAGTTTCCAATATCATGAAAAACGAGGTATTATACGTACATAATGAGTTTTAAAAATATAGAGAAGATGTATTGTACATTGGCGGTTATAGTACAGAAAAGTTCTAATAAATTACACTTTTGCCATTAAAAATTTGAAACATCATGTGTCAGTAGATCTTTTAATCAACAGTGGGAGATGGATTTTTATATACACAAGATCTCTCTATATCTCCCTCCCTCCCTACTCATTAGGGTTAGGGTATAAATAATCGACATTTTATCAAAAAAAAACAAAGAGAGAGAATGTCATAAAAATAAATACAGAAATATAAACTTAATTTTTGATTTAAGAGGAACATATGAAATTATAGACAATAAACAAAATACTCCATATCATAAAATTAACATATTTTCTAATAAATTTTATTGAACTTATCTTATTATTGCAAAAATTATGTCTAATTTTTGTTGTACACTTGGCTAATCAAGTTATATATATATTTTTTTTTGCGAAATTGATTTAATTTTGCTAAATTATAAAACAATTTTTACTATATTCATTGAGATTATGTATGATTTAGAGATATATAAAATTGTTATAAAAAGAAAGGAAAAGGAAAAATAGTCTACATAAAACTATTAGAAAACAAAAGTTGCCATAAATAATAAGATTATACTCCTTCTATTCTTTTTTATTCTTCCCATTTTCCCCATTCGAAAATTTTAAAATGTTATGCTCGTTTGGAATCCTTTTATTTTTGTTTAATATTGTGATTGGGTGAAAAAGTTTGGTAGGAATCACTATCCATGTGATATGTAGCCAATTGATTGATTTTTTAATTGTTTAATGACATAAACTTTAGAAATTCCACTACTTAATTTAATATTCAACTCACTTTCATCATTTTTTAATAAAATCTATTCGTATTTTTAGATTAATTTATAAAATCTTAATAATATTTAATATTGTCTTGGATTCTTCCCTGATTTCAAATGGGAAGGGGAGAAAAAACGGAGGGAGTATATTTATTTTTAGATGACAAAATTGCAAAAGTGTCTGGACAATTTGGGATGGAAAATGCTTATTCTCCTATTGCCTTTTACATAATAGTACTCCGTATTAGATTATATAAGCCAATTTATGGTGAGGTATCAAAAATAATTTTCTTTTTCACCTCCCTTTATATTTAATTTAAAAAAAAAAAACAGAAAAACCACGAGGCATTAATTATCAAACAAAACAATTCTATGCCCTTATAAATACATATGCAATATCTATCTCCGAATGTATGTATATATTTTACATGTGCTTCTACTGTAAATATTCAGTCTCACATCCCATGTATCATGTATGAAGAGCCGGTATTAATAAGACGTCGCAAATTATTTTTGCAGAAAATTTTCTTATTTTACTTGTCCGGTAATAAAGATGTTGGCTTGGCTTGGCTTGTTTTAGAATAGTTATGGATTGATGAATTGTTCGTTGTTTGATTAGTCTGCGTAATGTAGCCATACAAGAGTCGAGCAATGACTGAAGTTTGGCTCATGTTATAATAATAGGGCGAAGATTCATGGTTGGTCAAACGCTTATAACCTAGTGAAGACTATGGCTGAGATGTTAATTACCACAATGAGAGAAAAATTACCAACAGTCATTATTCGTCCGAGTTTCGTTGAAAGCAGTCTGA
Organism: Dysphania ambrosioides; assembly: GCA_026401315.1. Classification (NCBI taxonomy): domain Eukaryota; kingdom Viridiplantae; phylum Streptophyta; class Magnoliopsida; order Caryophyllales; family Amaranthaceae; genus Dysphania; species Dysphania ambrosioides. The sequence goes on from CM048666.1 coordinate 22,023,047, forward strand.
AAGAGCCTTTTCCTGGATGGATTGAAAACTATAGGTACGCCTTCACTTCACATTCAATATCTCCTTTAAACTTTCTTAAGCATATATTAAAGACCTAAGTTATTGAAACTTTAATATATATATTTCTACGCCACATTAAATATTGGTTAATTAATTACTAACCTTCTACCTTACCAATGTAAATCTGTAATAGTCACCATTCCTTGCATCATAAAAGGAAAAAAAATATCTTAATTATAAATTATTTAAACATTATCCTAATGCAAGTAATTATAAAACAATGAAACTAAGCTACAACACTTAATGACTGAAAAAAGTTTGATGATAGAATTGAAAATGATTTTTAGACCAATATCAAGTTCTACTGAACTCTAAATATAGAAATAATATCAACATTAAAATCAAATACTCCTTATGATTATTCATTGCTATATGTCAAAAATACCAATATTACTATGTTTTTGCTTTATTTTTGTGAATGCCTACTGTGTCAATAATTATCGAGACTTGAGAGCTGAGTAATGGAGGTTTGCTCTACTCTCGTTATTTAAGCTTTAAAATAATAAGATAGATTGAATGATAAAAATTATACATTGGCATGCAACTGGAAAATCTAAAAATTAAGATATTGTAATGTTTACGAAAAAGTAATATTTGTATTTTAACATTTTTTGGATATTGTAATTTTTGACGTTTGAAATACTTGTTCCAGATGTATGGATCCAATAATCTTATCTTATGGTAAAGGAAAAGCTCAACAAATTTTCGCAGACCCCACAGCAATTATAGATATTGTGAGTATCTTTAATATTATATGTTCATCAAATTCTGTTAATTTGCATTTGTGTCCCAGTATTTTGCTTTTCTTTCTGATAAACATGTCCGAATGAAATCCAACAGACATAAATATCACGTTAACTAGGAAGTTTCTTGAATGATATCTTTTTAACGTTCTTTTAATTAAGGACATATCTCTATCAGTTATGGAAAATTCCCAGCATGACCGACATGGATTTTCTCACTTACAGAGAATCCTTTTGCGTATGCGGATTAACCATAGCCCTAGGCCCCTAGGCATGTAATTCACTCATTATGTACGAATTGTCAGATAAGGTCTGATGCAGTCTGCACACATAAATCTAAAACCCATAGTTAAGGGTATGTGCGCAATCGGTTCAAGTTAAATTTGGTCAATTTAGCCTATTGGGTCGGGTTGGAGTGGATCAATTCATTATCGGGTCGGGTTAAATAGGTTTTATGTGTTTGCTCGGGTTTGGTTGGGGTTCGTGTCAGATAGTACTCGGTTTGGATCAAGGTCGGTTCAGGTCAATTCGAGTCGATTCCTAAATGGGTTATAACAAATTAGTTCTAGTTCGAGTAGATTTCGGGTCAAGTCAATTGTGGTAATGGGTCGCCTCGATTTCGATAGAAATCCGAATTGGGCTTTATCGGGTTCGCATCGGGTCATTAATGACAAGTTATTATCAATTTATAATTCGTTATTTGACTATTTTGTTATATTCGATCGGGTCATATCGGGTAACTTCGAATCAGCTCATGCAATTACTTGTTTTTATATAATGGTTAATTCATAAATAGGATAATGATAATGTAGATAAGGCACTGCAAAATAAAATTTATGAGGTAATAATTATTAAATGTGTATTATTGTTTCAAATGATGAAATGAATATAGGATGTGTATATTTAGTGTATCAATGTATTATCTATATCAATTATCTACATTAATGCATATCATATAAATATATAATCAATTTAATTATTAAATTATTAAGTATCAAATATCATATATAGACATATATATCAAACAAACTCAAATTCGGATAATCAATTGAGCATGATAGATTTAATCGAATCAAATCAATAGTGAAAGTAACTTGATATATTTATAAATGCATAATTTTTTGGGTTAACTTGATTAGTAAAAGAATACTATGGAGTACAATATTTGGAAGTGTTGTTAGACTTTGGCGACGCTTATAATGTGTCCGAATATAGTGGTAAAATGCATCTCACAACTTGCAACACTTTTTATGATATTATACTAACACTTATAAATTGTATATCATTATGATAAAGTAATTCTAATTTTATACTACTTTATTATGAGACAATTCACGATAGGCGTATCAGCATATCCGCGTTGATGAAAATAAACAAACATGTAGATATTGATTAGTAACAAAATACTTATTTAAAAATTTAGTAAACCTTAATTTCAAATTTTGATTTCATAAATATATTTATTAAATAATTAAATTAATAAAAAAATTTGGTTTAAAGGTTGACTGAAATTGGGTAAAAAACAGGTCATGTAAGATTAGATCACATATATTCAAAATATTAACGTGTCGGGTGAAATCAAGTCTCGGTTTGTTAGTAGTCAAGCCATATCGATTATTTATCGGGTTCAATTGGATTCGAGTTATCTTCAAGTCGGGTTTATAACTGATCGGGTCTATAACGTGTCGGGTTTGTAACGGGTCAACACAGATCGGGTTTGGGTATTCGAATATCGGGTCAGATCGGTTTCGAGTTGACTTCATGTCGGGTTGGGTCAATTTTCGCGTCTCACTTTTCGGGTCATAATCAAGTTGGGTATGGGCCGATTTCGAAAGGTTTATCAGATCGAGTCAGATTTTAATATCCCTATTCATAATATGTTAAATTGCCAATTTTAGGTGGAGTATAATACATAGTTTTTTTTTTAGTTTTCAAGATATTAATTAATACTTGTATGACATAAGATGTCGTATGTACTCTGTATAATTTTCTTTTTCTTTCTTGGAAAAAATTGTATTTTTTAACACGTGGACAAGTTTATTATGTTAGAGCATTCTCGTTTCTATTTCTCAAAAAAAAAAAAGAGAGAGAGAGAGAGAGAGAGAGCATTCTCATTAAGACATACGATATTGCTTTATACTTGAACTATTCACATGTTATTGAATTTTGACAATAAAAAAAAATGAAACTACATTCTCTAGATACTCAATGATTGTTTTTGACAAATATATAACTTAAAACTCGCACCAAAACAAACATGATTTTAACTTATACTCAAACATAGGGTAATGCTATACTTAAACTATAGTGCACAAAATTTCATGCGTGTTTTAATTTGAGTGCTCAACGAAATGACGATGTGGAGTATAAGAAAATAATCGATACCACCAACTATGCATTATGACTAATCTGTGTATGATTATAGGTACCAGTTGACATGGTTGCAAGTGCCATGATGGCGGCAACTGCCTACCATGGGATTATAGGAAAATCCGGTGTGTATGTTTACCATGTTGCTTCATCAATGGTGAATCCGTTGCCATTCAAAAAGCTTTTTGAACTTTGTTGTGATTACTTCACATTGCATCCGCTCAAAACTACAAGAGGAGAGGTGATCAAAGTCCAACACATAGAATACTTTACATCATTGGTTGACTATATATCGGTTGGATTGAAGGGTAAATCTTACAAGACACATACTGAGATTGTTCGCATGGCTGCTACCTATTCAGCTGCAATGTTCGCCAAATTACAGTAAGTTCTAAAATCTTTTATTTATCATCATGCATGCCCATACACTTGCAAAATATACATGGCATATAAGAAAAATCAAAGCAATTATGGATTAATGCTATTTTTATTTTTTTGTAATAAATAAATTTTAAAAGAATGGATATATGTATAATAAGTATATCTTACTTTAATATCTCAATAAAACTCAATAATAACACCAATATTTTATGGGAACATATGAGATTAATATTATGAAATTATACCAAATGTTTTGTATATATATAAATATCATAGATCTTATTCTAGATCGGAGGTTTGTTATATAAGTAATTCAAAACTATGTTGCATGCATGGTTGGTCTAGATCTAAGGGCAGGAGAAAGCTAAAAGGTATTCTGTCCAAATTTCCTTAATCTCACGTACTCAACTTTTCATTTGAGTAAGGCATTACTATTGAAAACTCCTAAAAAAATTAGATTATGCAAATTTGAACAATGCTGAGAACCTTCAATATGAACACTATGAAGAATTAGATGATGCGAATTTCATAACAAAAGATGGTTACAATGAATAGTATAACATTTGATATTTATAAAAGAAGTTTAATATTTACATACAACTCACATGGAATAAAATCAAAATTAATTTATTACTCTTAGTCCCTAGCAACATAAAACCCTTCACAATGATCATTATGTCTTAAAATATCATCTACATCATCCGACAACTAATTTTGAGATACTCCATAAGGTTGGTCGGGTCTCATCATATTTATCTTCACTAACTACATCCCCAATACCCAAAATCCGTCTTTTCTTTCTAGAACAACCAACCAACTACAATCGATAGGATCACTATGTAAAAAACTTGATTCGCCTATGAAGCCAATTAATACAAATGGATCTGCATGATGTCTTGAATGACTAGGGTTTACAAGAGTCAAATTACTTAGTTACGAGAGAAAAGAGGAATCTTAAATTTCACGTAGTTAAATTCAAAAATATCTTCAAAGACACCATAGTTAAATTCCTTCTCCCACTATTGTTCTGTCCTTTACACTAACAAATTCTAAAGACAAAACAATTACCGTTACGCATTGTTTTGCATAGTTGACTCTTCATCATGTTGCTTTGTGTAAAATGAATAACCATTAACATTGTATCCCTCGTCCGATAGAACTTGAACTTTAGAACCATATATCAACCATCTTAGTGTATCAAAGATATCATTGGGTGTGTTAGATAATTGAGACATGACTCTTTTCTTGAACCATTCAGCAAATATAGAATTATGCTCTGTTATTAGTTGTAAATCTCCTTTCGAGGGATATTCACTTATAAGGATATTCATGTACTCGTCTAAGTAAGGATGGATTTCACTTAGATTTTTCAATACAAAGAAATAAGCCCTACATTTCATGTCAAAACAGAGTGATATCCATTTCTGACTAATAACCATGACCCTCAAACCTCCCCTAGTGTCTTGACTTTGACACCCTAATTTCTTGTGCATGTGTCAAATACTGAGCAATCCGTGATACAACTTTTTTAGCAATTATTTGTTGGACAATACTAGTCGTAGGTTTAGATGGATTAATTACTCTACAATTTAAGGTACCTATTTCTCGTTCAAAAGGATACATGTATCTCTCCCAAACTAGCCCACAAAGCTTAACTTTAGGAACTAGATGAATAATCAAATATGGCATGATGTAAAAAAATGATGGTGTAAAATACATCTCAAATTGACACATAGTCTTAACTACATCAGTCTGTAAGTCATCTAACATCATTGGATTTATCACCTTGCTACAAATAATGTTGAAAAAGATGCACAATCTTGTAATTGTGCACCTCACGTATGGTGGCAATATTCCTCAAACAGCAACTGGCAAAAATTATGATATTTTATTCTTACTAATTTCAAGTCAGTCATTAATACAAGTTAACCAAAATTCAAATAGAACCCAATAAGGACCTTTAATGCAAAGACTCACATAAGCTAACCTTCTTATTTTAAAACAATATGAACTAAATTGGAGGAAGACACCACTATTTTTCATGCTCATGAGGAGCCAATTTAGTATGGCCCATAACAGCCATGTCTTTCCTAACTTTAACCCCATCCTTTGTTTTACCAAACATATTCAAAATAGTCCAAATAATGGTATCACAAAACGGTCCTCTCGATGTGCATCACATCAAGACAATGTCTAACCTCCAAATGTCGTCAATAGGGAAGAGCCCAAAGCACATATTTCTTTTTATAACCAGTAGTCAATTTGCTTTTAGAACCCTTACCACAAACAATTTCAATGCCTTTTACTCCCACACTTCACTCACACATAGAAGGATACGAGCTTCTCTCATATGTACTTTCCCATTAAAAACTTTCCTTTTTCTTCAAAAAGAATGATATTAGCAAGGGTATTCACGAAAACCCATGAAAACATGCTTTGCACAATTCTGTAGACATACAGTCTCTTTATCTTCTTCACGTATTGGATATGCAGCATTCCCCTTCACAACACATCTAGACAGATTTCCATAATCTAGAAAATCATTGATCGTGCAAAAGATCATGACACGCAGAGTAAAACTAGACTTATTTAAGCTAAAAAATTGGACATCTTCATCCCACAACAACCTCAAATCATCGATAAGCAGGGCCATATATACATATATGTCATTCCCAGGTTGTTTAGGTCTAGAGATTAGAAGTGACAACAAGATGTATCTACGTTTCATGCTAAGGGGCAAATTTTAGATGGTTAGAAGAGTCAGCCAAGTATTATATTGAGTACTTAGTGTCCCAAATGACCTTCAATGAGGAGAATCGGTCGAATGCTTTAATAACCCATCTTTCCTCCTTCCATCAGCATGCTAGAGCAATAATTTTGCATTTCTATCATCATAGAACAAAAAAAGCGCTTTAATCTAGGTATTATCATAAGATACTAGAATTTTAGTTGGTCTAGTCTTCTTTCTCAAGTCTATTTCACTATGCTTAATCTTATAATGAGACACTTCGTACACTAGACACTCCTCTAGATCTGCATACTCATTTTGATATAGCACGCATTCATTTCAACATGCATAGATCTTCATATACTCCATACCCATAGGAAACATGAGTTTCTTTGCCTCATAGGTAGAGACTAGCAGTTTGTTTCCCTCGAGAAGCATTTCTAATAAAACTTCCAACAAATGTGTGAAACTCTTGACAGTCCAAATGTGTCATGATTTTAAGTTGAAGAGTTTTATGGTAATAGATAATTTACTATGTGAAGTACAGGTAGCATATAAAGGTGTCTCTATAATTCTTAAAATATTATCAAATATGTGGGGACGTTCTGTGATCTGATCCTGTACATCATACATCATCTTATCTATCATATCCTCCTCCTCTCTGTTATCATCATTTATATTTTCGTTTACATTATTAATATCCTCATTATTACCAAGATTCTTACCCCAACTTGCAGTCACTAGTGCTTTCCTCTAAATCAATTAATTTGCTATGCCCGATCCACCTTATATAGTCTGCTTTAAATCCTCAACGAATTAAATGATCTTTGACTTTATTAATATCACAATACCCCCTCGAGTTAATATAATCACAACAAGGACAAAGAATTATCTTCAAATGATTCTCTAGTTGGTGTTTAAGGGCAACTCTAGCAAACTCCTCAACCCCTAGTAAGTACCACAATGAGTGTTTAACGTACATACAATCTCGATCCATTTCAAACTACTATAATTATGAAAGGATAAATTTGAATAGGTAGTTCAAGGAAATTATAATTATTAAGGTACTAATCATTACAAGGAACACAAATATTCAAGCATTACGTGTATGTAACTCTATTGAGATTATCCATATTCATATGATAATTCATATTGAAGTTGTAATCATTATAAAGATTAAAGACTCAAAGAAGTTAACGCAACTTCAATTGTTAAGTCATTGATGATAGATTTGATAATGACAACACTTTCCCACCAAAAAAAAATTAGCAGAGTTTTCCCTATATTGGGACTACCCTAATAAATTATATCATTATTTCAAATCTATTTTCATCATCAACTCTTACCAATCTTTCAATCAGCAAACATTAGTACAACAAATAAAATACTAATCTAGCTTCAAGAGTTTTCTAATTCTATTTAAATAATAACATATATGCCAATGCTTTTATAATAATAATTTTTATAATAATATGTATCTAGATATATTATCTTCTCAAAAACAAGGGTTAACACGGAAAATACCTTTAATTAGGAGCCTAAAATTTCTTCAAGATGAACTTGCTTTATAAATTGACCCTGATTCTTCAAAAAAAATTGACCTTGATTGACTGTTAAAATTTAAAATTAAGTATTAAATAAATAAACATGTATAGCCTTTGAGTTAAAATACTAGCTAGTATATATAATATAGACCTAATTAAGTTACAGGTTGGATTCGGGTCGGGCTAAAGGGTTGGTTTGCAACCTATTCTTTGGGCCGGGTTTAGGCCAAGAATGCATTCGAGCTTCAAATTGTTGTCCATATCTTATATAAATTGGGTGTTACAGGGTTTTTGGGCTTTGCATGCCTATTTTACTGTACTTTGAATTTGAGCAAATATTGTACAACAAAATAAAAAGGGCTTTAATACGGAGTGAAATTCCCTTGGATAGGAAAAGGATGTACTTTGTAAAACAGATTATTGAAAACTTTGAAACTGCAGCATTTGTTTTCTTTGACATACATTTAGCTAATCAGTACTATAAGAAAACTTGCTAATTCTACTAACAAATAAAAACCAAAATTCTACATTGTCGAGCAACATCATGAGCCAATTGAACTCGCTTTCTAAGTTTCTATCAACCTTGACAGCCTTGAGCTGCAAGAAGCCATTGCAATTATCTCATGGAGAAGTTATTTTAGAGTTATAGGGTCACCCCTACAAAATCTTGAAAAGAATTCCAAAATGTATACACACGTTTTAATGGCATACAAAGTGATTAAAATTCTACAATATTTTGTAAGGAATCTATCTTTCTCTACGGCTCAAGTGCTCAACCAAAACAACTTATATCATCCAATCAAAATCCAGTCAAAATACCACCTTTTATCAAAATAACTACACCCAACTACAAGCATATTAAGAGCAACTACATGCACATTTAAAACAATACAGAAGATAAATTCCCCTCGATACCAAAGCCAGTTGCCACAAATCATGATAATCCTCAAAAAAGTGGACAAAAAATGAAAAAACAAAGAGAAAAATAACTTACCAATAATTAGCATGTGGTCTGAGAGACTGATAATAGGAGTATTGTTGAAAACGGCATAAGGAGAAGGGGGTTGTGGGAGTGACGGTGAGATTGTGAGAGGTGGGAGTGGTAGGGAATTAGTCAATTAGGTTTGTGTCATTGTGGAGTGACGGCAAGTTGGCAGAAGGAAAATGGGTCGGCTACTGCCTTACAGCTTTTAATACCTTTCAAAAGTTTTAAAGAAGCCTTTGAATTAAAATTGGGTCAGTCGGGCCGGGCTTTGGGTTATGCATCATTACCCAAATTCATCCCAATAATTTTCGGACTCAAGTCAACTTGTCTAAACCCTATTTTTGGGCTGGTTTTTAATGCCCAAACTCGAATTTTTTCGGGCTGGACCAGCGGGCCAGGCCCTTGTTGATCAGGTCTAATATAATACAATGCTCATTCCTTTTATAAAAGATAGGCTCATTTGGAGAGAGTCAATGCATCATAAATGTGTATGATTTGTAATTTAAGACTTTACTATATCATTCAGATGAGGTTTAGGATGGTTCTAAATAGAATGGGAAAGACTACGAACACCTCCGCAGCAATAAAGAATAGTATCACATGTAATACTTATAGAAGACGTCACTACATTGACAAATGAATCGATAGAATTTTAAAAATAGAGATGACAAGACATATATTAATATCAAATACTTAGGTATTCCTCACTGATACTAAGGTATATTTATAAAATAAAAATAAAAGAATTACAATTATAATGAAGACATGATCATGATTTGCAACAAGGAACTAAACTCTTCTTCCAAGAATAAGCAAAAGGATTACACAAAAGCCTATATTCCAATTAAAGCCATCCAATATCGCTTTATAAACAATCGAAATTCACAAACAAAACCACATATTTTATGACATCTGCCACAACATTGGCATCCGTTACAAAATCACACAAATTCATTACCATTTCATGCAAGCTATGACCGATACCAATCCTTCCGTAAACACACCCCAATATCCATAATCCCCAATTTACGCAGCAACAATTATACAATCAGATTTAAGAGATCCGCGCAAAATGTCATCGAAATTACGAAAAACTTAGAAGGTCTACAAAGACATGTGTCTCTTATGGTTTGCAAGGACCTTCCTCTCTTGAGGTTTATGAGGACTTGCTTCTCTTGAGGTCTACTAAGATTTATTTCTCTTGAGATTTGCTAAGACCTGCTTCTCTTGAGTTCTTCTAAGACTTACTTCTCTTAAGATCTGCTAAGACTTGCTTCTCTTGAGATCTGCTTCATTTCAAGTGCTTCATATTTTCTTGAACATTTGACATTTTCTTATCTAAGTGTAAAAACCTTTGAGATACTCTTGGTCCTGCTTTGAAACTCATATTTTTGGCCTTCACAAAACTTAAAACAGCAACCATATCAAATGTGTTTGCAATGTCGTCACCAAAACAATAAGTGGTACAACAATGAATTTGCCCAATATCTCTCTTCCTTGTATATAGAGACAAATTCTGATAAGGGCTACTGGTTATGGGTTGTTAGACTAGTTCAAGTGGCTTTCTGGCCATAACCCATTAACTTATCCATATAATTTGTCATCCAAACTCAACCGGTCTGCTAGCAGGCCAGTGGATTTGTAACTTATCCATATAATTTGTCATCCAAACTCAACCGATCTGCTAGCAGGCCAGTGGGTTTTTAACTTATCCATATAATTTGTCATCCAAATTCAACCAGTCTGCTAGCAGGCCAGTGGGTTTGTTGTTGTGTCTAAAGATTATTTGAATGTTGTACTGACTTGTGAGAGCTTTCAAATTCTATTGGGAAAATTTGAATTTCAACTAACCTTGGCAATTTCCCATTCCAATCACGGGAAACAATGACATGGTTTACTATGAGAGCAATTGTTGCTATAACTATAAGTATGGGTTTATGGGGGTAGTCCAGGGATATCAACTCTAGAAATTCCTTCATCTTACTTCGTGTCTTCTTCAAACAGATTATTTTCTCCTTACCTTCTTCATATCCTCCTCCTCCTCCTCCTTACTTTTTGTCTTCTTCTAGCAGATCATCTCCTCCTCCTCCTCCTCCTCCTCCTTACTCTATGTCTTCTTGGAGCAGATCATGCATCTTCTTCTTACCTTTTTCATCTCCTCCTAATAAAACACAGAATCCAAAACCACCTTACATGATTTCTTTTGTTTCAATTTTTAAACTAGAAATTTGCAAGATATTGGTTTTCTTAAAGTGGAATCACCGAACAGGCTCAGTTTACCTTCTTTGTCATTAAAAACTACAAGATTGCACGTTGCAACTTGCAATTTGAAAATCAAATTTTTTTTTTTTTATTATTATCGTGTAAAAACTAGACAGCGTTGTTTAAAAAAAAGGACTGGTTTAATGGTTAAAGTTTCCTGCCCCATACCATAAAATTCGTGTATCCGCCAATGTGTTGAACTTCTTCCAGACGTACTAGTGATACTCTATCACCACAAAAGATGGATTTCTGATATTTTATTCATTTGCCCAGGTTTGTCCACAACAATACTCAAGATTTGTTTGACAAAATGTCTTTGGAAGAAAAGAAGATCTACGACTTCGATGTAAATGGCATCGACTGGGAGGATTATTTCATGAACATTCATATCCAAGGTCTTAGAAAGCACCTTCTCAAAGAGAACGCTCTCTCCTGCAAACTCTAAAAACAAAGACTTTTGAAGCACCAATCATTTCATGAAACACAAGTCCATCAACACGCGATGTTCATTATATGGATTTTAGCTCAGCTCCATCTGAAAGTTGTTTACTTTGGCTGAATTAAGTTGGTATTGAAGATGCTAGTTTTTTTTATGCATGTTTTATTGTTACTCCGTATTAACCAGTTATGGAAGTTGAAAACTAGAAGAGACCGTAATGAAGCAGAGGATTATTGATGTGAATCTTGGTAAGAAATCGAAATTTGTATAAACAATAGTACATGAAACTTAAAACTCACGCTACATTAATGAGGATGTCTTGCTAAACTATTCAAATGAAGAAATGAAGCTACAAGCTCAAATATATGAAGGAATGCAGGGATCGTACTTCCACCTGTTCTGAACATGCATTTCCGATTTCAAAATTGAATCTGGTATCAAATATTATTCAAGCTACACACCCCTACATGAGCACCAACTACAGAGTACCAAACCCTTCACTGATTACAGTACTTGTCCAATAAGATTCATTACCCTGTTCAATTCTCTGATGTCACTATTCAAATAATTATTGCCACAGAAATAGAAAGTCATTGCATTGAGTAAAAATCAGTCGAAAGTAAACAAGAATGAAACCATTCTATATTTCATTTCATTAGGATAACTGTCAATATATCCATTGACAAACTACATCATTACACCCGATAACATTATAATAACAGAGAAGAGCATACTATTAATTCATAAAATTAACAACATTTTATATGAAACCCTAACCTAGAAATTCCAATTCAATCAAAAACCCGAACCTAAGCCCTCTCGCCGCGGATCCTCCTGGCGAGCTGGATATCCTTGGGCATGATGGTAACCCTCTTAGCATGAATCGCGCAGAGGTTGGTGTCTTCGAAAAGACCGACCAAGTAAGCTTCAGCTGCTTCCTGCAGAGCGGCGACGGCGGAGCTCTGGAAGCGGAGATCGGTCTTGAAATCCTGAGCGATTTCACGGACGAGTCTCTGGAATGGAAGCTTCCTTATTAGAAGCTCAGTGCTCTTCTGGTACTTCCTGATTTCACGGAGCGCCACTGTTCCGGGCCTGAAACGGTGGGGCTTTTTAACTCCACCGGTGGCTGGGGCTGACTTACGGGCTGCCTTGGTGGCGAGCTGCTTCCTTGGTGCTTTTCCTCCGGTGGATTTCCTGGCGGTTTGCTTCGTACGCGCCATTGCTAAGAGTGACTGAAAGAGTGTAGATTTTAGATTGGAGATGAGAGTGATGAAATCCGGATGAGAAGATTTGGAGGAGTAGGTAGTATTTATATAATACAAAGGTGGGAAGGATGGGATTGGAATGGTGAGCAAGGAGATCTAGACCGTTGATTGGAGGCTGAATCGACGATGAAGGATTGTTTTTAGAGGGTGTACCCGGATTGCGGATCGCTGACGTGGAGTATTTCCCGCTTTGCTGCTTTTCAGTTTGAATTTTCGGAATATTTGGAACTATGCTTTGGCGGTTACAGAGTACGAAATGCAATTTTCCTTCCATATTTTGTGGTGGAAGTATTTTTATTCATGACTTAGTGAATTTGTGTGTTTTTGTGATTAAGGAGTACTAAAATACTTTGTACTCCGTAGCAACTAGAGTAGTAGTAATGTAGAATAATGTTTTAGTCTACTTATTAAGTAAAGCAAACGTTTGAGTATTATACTAGGTAAATCTCGTACAATATACGATTAGATAATAAATTATCTTGTTAAATATTTTAATTATAAGAATATTTTCATTTATTGCTGAAAACTTATAAGTTTTATAAAATTACCATAGGAAATTTAATTGGAATAATACTTTTTATCACTAAACTAATAAATTATTATAGAAAAAGGTAGAGATGAAACATAAAATAAATGGAAAAAATAAATATAGTTTTAAATGATTTAGAAATTTATATAGTCGCACAATTTTCTATATATGATATTTTTCAATCTTATATTAATGTAAAGTAAAAAAAAAAACAGATTACATCATCTTTAAAAAATGGCGGAAATTTTTTTTATAATAGCTTGACACGTATTAAGTACGACGTCAGTATGAATTTTGCTTTAGTAATATTTATAGATTTGAGATTTTTAACCATTTGACACTCAAGTTTGTTTTTTTTTTTTTACCGTTGGATATTAACTATTAAGGCACGAAATACGTATGTCATACCAATTGATTCAAATAGTTCAACAGAGTTAATTAGTTATTGATGGTCTGACTATTTAAATGTTGGAAATTTTCCGAGAAATCGAAAACTTTATAAGTTTATAAAATTGTGGCAACTCTTCTTTCCTCTTCATTATAGTATCCCTCAAAAATCCTTAGCTCTTCTCTTTAGGAATTCAGGTTAATCCCAAGCTCTATTTTATTAACTTTGAACTTCATTATGAGACTTGTATTTGAATAATTTCTAACTTATACATGTTTAAGTAATGAAAAGTATTAGCATTTACTCTTTAATTTGAATGAGTTTTGGGTAGGTCGTTTGTTATTTTTTCACTATATAATCTTCTAAGATGTACGTTCAACATATAATTCCTTGACCTTTATGAAAATTCGCATTCTCTATATTTTACAAAGTTATTCCTTTTTTATTATTTTATCATCACTTACACCATCACATAGGTTCATTTTAATTATATTATAATATTTATGTTTCTTCAACTATTGCTCTCTCCTTTTCTAAAACTTATTTTTAATTATATTAACTTAATATTATTCATTATTTTGTATAACTACATGCCTACAATATAATACTATAAATCATTTTATGAAAAATGGAGTGTATAGTATATTTTATGACTTTTTTCAATTAAACTATTTTCAGCATAGATTTTGTCTCAATTTATATGATTCAAGGCGATGATGTTGATGATTTGATTAAAGGGAGTATTTATGTGTGCATGGTCACATGCAACTATACTTAGCACACATAATAATGGAAGATTGGTGGACATGGGGAATAAATTGGTTTTGCATATGAGTTTTCTCCCATTTCATTTGATATAGTTTTTCTCATTTTAGGCATATGTGTTTTTTAAACTTTCCTTTTTTAGGTTTTATGGTTCTATAATTTGTGAAAGCCATGGAAAAGAGCATTGGGGAAGTTTTCTTGATTAAAAGATTCAATCTTGAAGAGTTTCTTGAAAATTGAAAATTTTGACCTAGGAGGAAAAATTTTAAGACAAGGGAGGCGCTTATTATATTAGACAATGCATATTACATCTTGTCGGTGTTTTATTATAACTTCACTGACATGGCAAGTGACATGACATGGGCATGGACGTGGCTTCACAAATGTGATTGAATATTTATTTGTGTTTTACTTTAAATAAAATAGGTTAAAATTAGTTAATTTGTAATTTTATCTTTTTTGGTAGGATACAATTCTAATTAACATAAGATAGTGTTAAAGTTTTAGTAGGATTATGTAATAAATAGGTGGCATTATCCTATTGGTTATTAGGTGGTTATAAGGAATCCTTTTGGAAGTAAGAGTCCTAGTCTTAATCTGATTGAAACTCTCAAGCCATGAATATAAATAGATGTACATCCAAGCGTGGAAAAATCAAATTGTGTACTTGCTTATTCGTTTTATGAAATAAACTTCAAAGAGTTTATTATTCTTTGTGCATAGTAAAGATTGTGAACTGATGTTTCTTTAAGTTCACATAAGGAAGTGAGAAGAATTGAGGGTGTTTCTTTAATCAATTCTCCAAACTTTTGCCCTAGATTATAAGTCTTTGGTGCATTGTTTTAGAAGGTTTTAAATCTAGTTCTATCCTTCGTATGAAATAAGGTTCTTATACCTAAATTCACATAAAAATGGTTGTCTATACATCATTTTATGACCTTCCGAAACCTTACAACTAAAATTATGAAAAGAAAATTATACATGATATATTCAAGTTTAGTTAATATTTATTAGACAAAGTACTTTTTTGTACACACATAATAATTTGGATCATATAATTATGGTCCTTATCTTTTGTCTATGTTGTTTTTACCTGATTATAGTTACCATAGTTTCAAAGTTGTTGCATACGACATACCTAATATTATAATTGTTTGTGAATTATCTTTTGAGCTGTATAGTCTATTTTACTCAGAGTAAGAGTATTCTATCTCTATATGAGATGGACCAAAAGATATGTTTAGTTGAATTGATATTTAGTTATGGTTGCAAACAGTTATGTATGACTATAGTAGGCATTTGATAATTTTGCACAAGTCTTTAAGATATTTCACCAAAAGGATTCGATAATTAATTATTTTTTAGTTTTCAAACCTAGAATATTTTTGAGTTTTTTTTTGTCACAAAAAGGTAACACGTCATAGTGTTTAACATAGAATTTAAGAGACATTTTGAGGTCTTATGGATCCTAAGAGACCTTAGGAATCCTCTAAATCACTTTTAAATTATCATTTCAACCATATATTTGCCAAGATGCTTGGAGTCATAACATGTTTTGTTTCCTTTGAAAACTCAGTATTAGACATTATATTGAAGATCTAAAAATAGTGTATAATAGCTTTTAAAATTCGATCATATCGAACCTAACAAAGAAACAACTTGATATGCTTGTTTTGGATCTAATAAGGTTAATTTAGGCATGATAAATTATTAAAACTTTTGATTTTGACTCAAAACATATATTTCAAATAATTTTCAAAACCCTTACAATTATATTGTAAACTCATTTTTCAGGGCCTTGGGATAAAATATATGCAATACCCTTATTTTGGTTTCAAATATTTTTCAGATTTTGTGTTGCCCTCTAGTTAAATTATTATAAAATATTAAAAGAAGAGATCGAAGATGATATAAATAAGAGAAGAAAGATAAAAATAATTAATATAATTTATTTATTTATTTTTTGGGCTTGGTTATTATACAACAAAAGGTCATGAATCATGATAATTTTTTTAGGATGATTTCATGTACTAATCCAATTTGGTTAAAGGTTTGTTTTGATTCATCAACCCTAGTCATGTTATAATTTTCTTTATATTTTGCTTACATGTTTTTCCCTTAACTTGATTAGTTCATTCATATATCAAATCTTAGTCAGTTAATTAGTTATTTTTAGTTAACTCTGGTAGAAGGATCAAATTTAAGTTTTACTTATTCGGGCTCCAATTTGTTTTCAGCTTATTTCATTACTGCTTAAGAGTCCTAAACATGCTCTAATTGCCTTAACCTTTTATAAGTTGGTTAAAGGAGTTGCCCTTATTGTAACTCAAGGAGTAACGCCTCTTTTTAAGGGTGGAATTTTATGAACAAAAATCAATTTATAATTTATGTTGATTGATTAGTTTGGTAGATCTTAAGTATACATAATAACCTTTGAGGTGGGATTTAAAGTTGCTTGCTTTAATCCACCATAAGGAACATGATTTCCTTAAGTTATATCTGTTACTTGGTTCATTAATTCAAGAAAGCATAGGACTACACAAGCATAGTCCATCCCCAAAGGAAAAATGCACCCACACCCCCATACATATATATTCTTGTACATGAAGGACTACGTAAGCGTAGCTTAGGGATGTGATAAAGGAATGGGTTATCAAACTACTGATTGAAAATGATTTGAGGGATTCAATTTGAGCTTAGATTAAGGACATGACCGCCTATCTTGATGGGTTCCTCATTATGGGTGTTTATCAAGTTGAGCTACTTGTGAGCTACTCGAGCTAGACTCGGTCAAAACTCGGTATAAGCTCGACTCAAGTTGACTCAAATCGAGATCGAACTTGACTTGATAAGTTAACGAGCCGAGTTGAGCAAAGTCAAGCTCGACTCGAGAAGCTCATGAGAAACTCGGCTCGAAAGCTCGTTAGAAGCTCGACTCAAAAGCTCGTTAGAAGCTCGACTCAAAAAACTCATGTGAAGCTCGATTCTTTTTTTATATTTAGTATATATTCATAAAATAATATATATTTTAATAATTTTTATTTTTCCAACAAAAAAATACAATTTTTATTTATCCTGCAAAATTTATTCATTCTCAATATTTAGGAAAAACATCAAATATCATATAATTAATATTTAAACTAGGATAAGAATCATTAAGTAAACCCACTAACTATAAGTCTATAACTGTCAATTTGGGTGCTACAATCGGGCTCGGATCAAGTCATGGTGGGTTTCTGGTTATATTTGGCCATTTGGGTCAGGTTATATCATGACAAGTTTTGTCGGAACAATTTTTATCAATGCATATAATGTAAGGGCTATTCCAATTTATTTCACGGTAAAGTAAAATAAGTTAGATAAGTTCTAATGCAATTACTAAGTTATAGATTATCACAAATTCAATTTATAAATTCATTAAGACATTATGAATTAGGTGAATTTCAATGATTATATGGTTAAGGAATCAAATAATACATGAACATAACGAACATAATCAACAGAATGATCAACCATGATGCATATAAATCCAAAATTCTATTATGACCACTCGTTTTGACACGCATAATCGCGATCTATAAGATTTTATTTTCAAAACAAACAACCAATTCATTCTTCATAGATATCGGGTGTATTCTAAGGTTTCGAAAACTTCGGAGAGGCATACCTCTTAGCCCGGTAGTCCGAACGGCGTAATTTTTTTTTAAAACCCACTATTTTTAGAGGTACTACACAACCATGTTTCCTCTTAGTGCCTTGGTGACATTTTATTTGAGATATTGAAAAAAGCTTTGACAAGCCATAAAATTGGCTACGGGACTCTGAATGAAGTTTATAATATGTCTAAACTATGTATTTTTACAAGATCTACAGACCGCAAATTCCTCGAGGGGGGATTTGTCCACTTATTTTCTCTAAAAAAAAGCCTCTAACACCATTTAATCTATAAAATTTGATTTTTAAGGGTTTCGAACCCTAACATGTTAGGAGAATCACTTGTTAATTTATGAAAACTCCAAATAAACAACAATATTAGCCAAATGCGAATGTAAACCCCATGTCTAGGTTTCGAACCTAATTCAAGGTATTTGTATACTACTAATTAAAAAGATACACTTATATAACTAGTAAAGGTATTTAACTTTTAAAAAATATTGCCAAAAAAATAAATTTTTAAAAAAATGGAAACCCTATGACCTAATGTGCAGCCCGTAGCCGTGAGTGTGACTCCTCTTGACTGTCTTGAGTACCTCCTCTCTTTTCCTCTTCTCCCTTTTCCTTTCTACCTCAATACCTCCAAGGCTCCAAATCTCCAATAACACAGCTGCCCTAAAGCAATCCTAGCAATCATAAGGTATGTAGTATGTAGTATGTTGCTCTATTATCTATTAATTCCATTTTCTAGTTTGTATTCAAACTAATTTGCTAGATCTAGATGTTTCAAAGGGCCATTTGGTTAAAGTAAATGCTACTTGTGCTGTTTTTTTAGTAGCTTTTTAACTTGGAATTCGTGGGACGACGACAACGAAGAAAAAAGAGCATTTGTATTTCCATTGTTGAGGTTAGTTTGAAAATTATTAAGCAACGAAGTTCATAGAATGGTGTATCGGTAATTGTCGGTGGAAATTGTTTCCTTATTTAATCAGATTTGCAGTCATAATCAGATTTGCGATGCCTTGGCCAACAATTCCACATCCAAATCCAACTCCCCCTTGCAGTACTCCCTATATAGACAGTTCATAACCTTACTTCATTAGTTTTAATTACAAACTATAAAAATTATTATATAAACGCTAAAAAAACTAGTAATGCAACTATCAGTGTAATTTACTTTAGCAGAGCTGACATGATCTTCAAAGTTTCAATATGAACCAAAGCTTCGAAAATTATGGTAAAACCTCATATATGTTCAAATGCACAATACTAAAACTCTGTATTCTGTTTTGGAGTAAGTACTTATAATGTGAAACAATTGTTTACTTTTATGGACATGGATATTCTATACGTACTCTGTATTATATATCTTTTATTACTCATTATATTTCTCCTTGTTAATTCATTGTTCATTGATATTAACGATTACAATAAATAATACTAAAATCCCATGCTATGAGGATATTCTATATTTGCAGTTGCTCATTAACGTCTACTATATATATGCTTGTAAGCAAAATAACTCAATTTAGTATAATATCCCTCAGCTATTCAATTGGCTTTAAGAATTACTATAAATCCATAATACTACAAATATTGGCTTTGTTCTTTGCATCTCAGTTAATTATTTCCCTTACTTATCTTATCCAAACTTATTGTAAAAAATTTTTGTTTCCTATGTAGGCTCGTAAGTGAACTTTCATCATTAGCTTGTTGCCTTTAGACATTTTATCTGAGCTTATTAGCCTTTTTGCAAATATGACGAGGATGTGCATTTTTCAATTGCTAGAGTGATTGGTTTATCCTCAGTGTTCTTTGATTGTCGTAGTACAATGCAAAAATTTTTTGTCATCCTTAAATAATGTCATCATACATTTGTCTATTAATAATGTTATAGTGACGCTTCCTCTATTTCGGTTGTATATTTCAGAATGTCCAAGTCATCAAGCGGTCCACAAAATCAGAACTCTTAGAACTTGATGTTTGAACTCTTAAAAGTGGTCCAATGTGGGTAACAAATAGAGCCTAATAAATCAGAACTTGATGTTTATCTTGATGAGGGACTATTGATTACTCAAGATCCAAAATTTGAAGCATTGACTTGGTGGAAGGAAAAATCGATGAAGTTTCGTATTTTATCGAAGTTAGCATCACAAGTTCTTGCAGTTCCAATTACCACAGTTGCTTCTAAGGCAACTTTTAGTGCTGGTGGTCATGTTATAGATCCCTATAGATCCAGACTTGCACCAGAAATGGTGCTAATGTTGATTTGCACCGGTGATTGGTGTAGATCCCTCGATGGAGTGCAAAGAAAGAATAAGGTAAAAACTACCTATTATTATTATCATCATTCTCATTATTATAACATCACTATTATCATTATTCAAATATTTATGCTATTATATTGCAGAATAAAGATGATTATCATCCAAAGGAAATTTCCATTTCAATTCTTCGACAGAAACTATAAAATGAGAATTTCATGAGAAACTACTATTGTTGAACATTATTTGATATTGTACTTTTTTGTTGTATTTTTTATGTTATTTTAATCATTTGCTTAATCCTTTGTATGTTTACTTTAGACATTTCTTGATGATTTTCACTTCTAACATTCGAAATTTGGTAGCTGATTAAATTTTATTATTTCAGCAAGTTTAGATTTAAACTTTCAACAAATAAATTAACTTTTGTAAAAAACTGAAAAATGCTATTGAAATTCAGTTGATTTGCTTGAGCTTAACGAGTTTGATCTTGAGATGAGTTCGAGCCTAAAGATTTCTAGTTAGAGCTTGAGCGTGTTTGAGCCTAACGAGCTTCGGATTTCGAGCTTTGAATCGAGCTTCGAGTCAAGCTTCGAGCTTTGAGCTCAAGCTTTGAGCCAAGCTTTGAGCTTAAGCTTCGAGCCGAGCTTTAAGCTTAAGCTTCGAGCCGAGCTTTGAGCTTAAGCTTCGAGCTGAGCTTCGAGCTCGAGCTCAAGCTTCGAGCCAAGCTTCAAGCTTGAGCTTTGAGCCGAGTTCGAGTTTGAGTCGAGCTTGAATATCTGATTTTCGAGCCGAGCTCGAGCTTGGATTTCCAAGCTCACGAGCTTTCGAGCTCGAGTCTGAGCTTTCGAGTTTGAGTCGAGCTCAGCCAAGCTCGAGCTCGACTTGGCTCATAAGCATGCTTATTCCTCATTGTTTAAGGAAGGTCAGAGGATGAGGAAAGTATAAGAAGGGTTTGACACTTAGATATTGTGTCTAAGTTGGTTGATTAATCTTTTATTTAGATTTAATTGTCATTGTCATAGCTTAGTATTAGTATAGGGAATGTGATAAATTAGGTGTGTTTTCAACATTTTAAGATGGATGATGCATTTTTGTACCATCCATTAGCTATCCACCTAATGATAAGTCATGAACAAGTAATAGAGTCTATATATAAACCACTTTCTCAAGAATCTGCAGTCAAAGAAACTCTACAATTAATATTAATTAAGGCTCTAATTAATTTTATTTTAAACTTTAAGAAAGTTTTCATTGTGAAATAACGGATAGTTTTTCTTGAGATTTTTTTGTGTTGTGGTGTTAATATTTTATTAATGTAATAGTTAAACAATTCATTTTTTTAGAATATGAAATATTGTTAACCATGGACTAATGTTCTTCAAGTCAATCCCCATCCCTCTCCTAGTTATTAGTGAAGTCATATGAATAATATTGATAATTTTTGTGTTGAATTGGATAACATGATGGTCCACTATATTTTTAAAGATGATTAGTGAGGTGCTCTATCCTACTTTTGGATACAACCAAGTAAACATCATTACATGTTTTACACCTGGCTTTGGTTTCATCTCTACTTAACAATAATGGTTCTAAACCTTTTGTCGATCTTCTTAGAGATTATTTCCTTTTCGATAGACCACTAATATAATGGGTTTGGAATTTGTACATTTTCATCAAGTTCTCAAATATTTTTCAATTGAATTTAATGATCCATAAATCGAAAGGTATGTATTTGGCTCAGTTGGTGGCTAAATGATAAAGAATTTAATGTTGTGTGCTAAAGTAAGTTGTGTATACATTTTGTTGAAATTTCAAATTAGATATATTACAAGGTTGGGGCATAATACTAAATTGTTCGAATCTCATGGTGTGGGGTGGGGGTAGGGATGGCAACGGATATTGGAACCAACCCGAATCCGTGAATCCATATCCGTTTTTGCGGATATGGGTCTTCAAAATTTCGACTCGACGGATTCGAGTCGGAACCGGGTCCTATGACTGAAAAACAAATCCGGGTACGGGTCCAACCATAATACCCGGATCCAGATCGGTTTACCCATTTTTTTTAAAAAAAAATTGTTATTCTTAAAGGCCCAAATTCAAACCCTAAATCCCTAACTTGATCTCGGCGGCACTTTCATTTGTCTGGTACTCTGGTTGTCTCTCTCACAATCTCACATTTTACTAGTCTCTAGTTCTCCACTCTCACGGTCTCACCTCGGCGCCACAACCAGGAACACCGAACACTGTCTTTGTCGTTGCTCCCGCTTCGCCACAACTTGGTCTGTGGGTTCCTGGGCCATTTGATTTTATTCATTTGTAATTTGTTGTTTTGTAATATTTGATTAGTTATATGACTTATAATTAAGTATTAAACTTATATCATTCGTTGATCTGTTGTAGTAGATGCAAAATATAGATTTATAAATTTAAAATTTATTATTATCGCAAAAAAATAGGCAAAATATCTAGGATCCGTTTTGGACTCGTATCCGTTGGATCTAGATCCTTACTTTTCATACCCGGTGGATCTGGATCCATCCTTGAAAAAATATCTGGATCCATAAGGACCCGGTCGAGATCTGGTTCATTGTTATCCCTAGGTGGGGGCATTGGAATATATTAATTTAGTAATTTAATATTAGGAGCTATATTTTTGCCTTTTTAGAATAAGAAAAGGAGGAGGAGAAATTTAGATTTGATGACATTGAGTAAATTATAGCAATAAACCAATAACAATTAACAAATGACAACAACAATAATCAAATAAACAAATACCTACAAAAAACGACTAATCAAAATTAAAGATGAATTAGAACTTACAACCAATTCACACGATTGTTAAAAGTAGGCCCTAGTTTAAAAAAATCACACGTAATAATATATTACAAAAATATTGTGTATATGGTGTGATGTTACAGAAGTAGTAATGTTAAATACATAAAATGTATAATAAATATCGATGTTTTTTAATAATCAATCTATGTTAAGACTATAAAGGGAAGGGATGAATTGGATGGGAATTTCCATAGGACTATATTACCCTCCAATTGCAAAATTACTTGTAGCCATAACCACCTTCCTCCCATTTCTATTCTTCCTAATAATTTTTCTTCAAATGCTCCCAATCATGTGCAGTAATTTAGAAAGAATTCTTTTTTAAAAAAAATTAGAAATAAACAACATTGTAATTTTCTTTTCTTTTAATGAACTTGGTGATTTATTGGTTGAACTGCTAGGCAATTTTCTCTTGATTACGGAATCGTAGACTTTTTTTAAGTGAAATGTGTGAGATAAGTGTATAAAACTTTGCTATTTTGATTTTATTTTCTTCTTCATAAAGGAGACTTTAAAATTCTTTTATTTGAGTTGGCTATCGGCTATCACATGTCTATAAAAAAAAATTAGTTATTCATACTACTATGGAATCAGATAAATGAAAATTAAATTCCATAGAAAAGGTGGGTTAGTGTATATGAATCTACAAAGTTGAATAAATAGAATAACAAGCTAAGTGAACTATGGTGTAATGTACTAATCTATAAACTAGGATTCTAGAAATAATCCTTTCTAACATATAACGATGTAATCATTAGACTGTCCCTAATGAATCAAATTTTGTTCAACAAGATATATTCCCCTTATATCAATACCAACGATCTATTTTAAAAGACAATGACTATATGAACTATGCATATACCTATTGTCATTGGGTCATGCATTTTAAAGACATTAAACATAGCACAGTAAAGATTCTAACAAAATACATGAACTACTATCATGATGAATTCTCTTAGTTTAAATTAGAATTCTAAAATTAAGAGTCACCTTTCATTGCCAAACCATTCACGTTCATTAAATACACTACATTTAGACGAATAATGAGAATGAACCCTAAAACACGATGAATAATAAATAATCATTTGAATACAAAGGTGTTGCGGTGTCTGCTAGAAAAATAATCATTTGAATGCTAAAATTCACTTTCCGCACCTTGCATGGAATGATTAATGGCTAGTCAAAACCACGTTGCAATAGGTCTTTAAAAATCCCCGAAATAAGGCTAATGATCGATGAGTATGCTTCAAACATGAGTCGAGTGATTGACTTTATGAAATTATGAGAGCTCTTATTACGTTAAAGTCAATCAAGAATAATACTGTACAAAACAAAGCAAAACGTACCCGAAAAGAATAATATTGAAATATATGAAATGAAAGTTCATAAAGGAGGGAAATAAGGAGGAAGAGTGATACAAATAGATAATTTAAGGAATTAAAACCAAGAATAATATCGTGTTATCATCATTAAAGGTAGAGGGGCATTTTTATGCATGTATTGTATGTGCCTTTTTTTTTTAGCATGTACTAAAGCAGTCATAACTTGAGATCCAAAACTCTATCGTTGAAAATACATTAAAGTCTACTTTCTAACCCAATTGAAATCACATCAATGTTATTTGTGGATCTTATGCTATGGTGAAAATAGTAAAATATTGTTTATTTTCGAGCAATTTCCGTAGTTCCTTTGCATCATTCTTGAGCCACGATTCTCGTGTTATTCCATACATGTCTAAAGACATGAAAAACAACAAACAACCTATGAAAATGACATTAAAACTAGTATAAGTTAAATATAGAGCTATATAATACATTAATACCTAGTTAAAATGACTAATCATTGTTGTTTTGTATTTATGCTTTCTTACATGTTTTAAACTTTTGATGCCTATTCATATTGCATGCTACTAATATTCCATTTAAGATTTCACTATCTTTTGTAAGTTCGTTGTCCATCTCTCTCGTTATCTCCTATAAATCATCATTTTGTTCTTTGAACTTACGAATTACGTATCACTAGCTATTGGACCAAGCAAGTTCTATCATACAAACAATTTTAAAAGTAATTGACACAAGCATAAGGAGGTTAGAGCTTATTGCATAGAAGGTTCGAGCTACTACATACTTCCCTATATAAAGGAATGAATTATGTCTAGTGGTCGCTCGAGATAGAGATAATTTACGAAATATGACTTCGGGGAAAGATACATGCTTGATTTACGTATTCAAACAAATATATACTTTTAATGAAGAAATTATTTGTTTTAATGATAACAGGCACAAAAAATTTCAAATTTACTTCAATTAGGTAAGTATTACTAGAGTTGATCGATAGGTGTTTGGTTTGCCTCTTCACATTGGTTTCAGTTAATGAATAATTTTATAATGTGCTTCTAATACAATTACTAGCCAAATAGTCAAATTTTCATTTTTCTATTAAATATATTTTTTGAATACAATATTCATGATTTTAATATTCTTATACGAAAAACCCATTGCGTGTGCATCTAACCTTGAAATCATATTCATAATACTATATCCGTTCTTTTTTTGTTCTTTCCATTTTCCTCACCTAAAATTTTTAAAATGTTGTTCTCATTTGTAATCATTCTATTTTATAATAATATTATAATTGGGTTAACAAATTTGGTTGGGATCACTATTCATGTGATATGTAACTCATTGGTTGATTTTTTAATTGTTTAATGCCATAAACTTTAGAAATTTAACTATTTATTTAATATTCAACTCACTTGCATTATTTTTAATAGATTCTATTCTTATATTTTAGATTAATTTAAATCACTAGTAGAAAAGCTTAAATATGCAGCGGGGTTTTTTAGTGCCATATGCGGCGTCAAAAGGCTAGCAGCAATACAGATAGCAGCAAATTAATCTATTTAATTTACGGCGTAAAAAATACGCCGCATATTAGTTATCAATTTACGGTGGTTCTAGGCTAAGTGACGCCGCATATTAATTAATAAAATGCGGCGTCACTTAGCCTAGAACCGCCGCAAATTGATAACTAAAATGCAGCGTATTTTAGCTAGTACTGCCGCAAAATTCAATTAAACCAGATTGAAAATTGGCCTGTACTAGAAGAATATGTGGCGGGTCTTAGGGACCCCGCCGCATAATTTTTTTTTGAAATGCATGAATCTGATCCCTAAAACGCCCAAATTTCAAATTCAAAACCTGCTTATTACATTTGCAATTTCTGCAACCCAAGATACATATATACTCATGATCCATCTCTCATTTATGCGTACTAATAGGGTCGTAAAAATAACCATATATTAAGTGACATCAAAAATACAATCTAATTAATGAAATTGATGTACAAATTACAAAATACACAAGAATAAGGTAATGTACAAAATCTAAAAAAAGTTATTTGTCCAATACTTGGCAAGTTTGTTGCGGACCACGTCGATTTCTTTGGTGGAGAAATGCTCCTCGTTGAATCCTTTGCATACCTAATATTGATTAACATATCATTAACGTGTATACAAAATGCAATGCATATGTAATCGATGTATTTGAAGTGTTTAAGTCACTTTCTACCCGAAACCGATCCCATTTGACCTATATTGACTCAAATCGATGTGTTTCAAGTGTTTAGGTCACTTTCTACCCGAAACCGATCCCATTTGACCAATATTGACTCAAATCGATGCATTTGAAGTGTTTAGGTCACTTTCTACCCGAAACCGATCCTATTTGACCTATATTGACTCAAATAGATGTCTTTGAAGTATTTACGTCACTTTCTACCCGAAACCGATCCCATTTGACCTATATTGACTCAAATCGATGTGTTTCAAGTGTTTAGGTCACTTTCTACTTTAGGGCACTTTTTACCTGAAACCGATCCCATTTGACCTATCTTGTCTCAAATCGATGCATTTGAAGTGTGTAGGTCACTTTCTACACCAAACCGATCCCATTTGACCTATCTTCACTCAAATCGACGTGTTTCAAGTGTTTAGGTCACTTTCTACCCCAAATCGATCCCATTTGACCTATCTTGACTCAAATTGATCCATTTGAAGTGTTTAGGTCACTTTCTACCCGAAACCGATCCCATTTGACCTGTATTTACTCAAAATGTATTTGAAGTGTTTAGGTCACTTTCTACCCGAAACCAATCCCATTTGACCTATATTGACTCATATCAATGTATTTGAAGTGTTTAGGTCACTTTCTACCCGAAACCGATTCCATTTGACCTATATTGACTCAAATCGATGTATTTTAAGAAAGTCTTTTTAGCACACTGGAAAACGGAATTGATTAGTTTAAAAGTCCAACTCATATCAATCTCAACTTGCAATGTAAATCTATTGATAATACTTACTAATTAATAATCGCTCTCAGCTTAGTACTACGCATTGACCGAGACGAGTTGAAGAAGTATATTTTCCCACTACCCATAAAAATGACTAAAAACATCCAGTGTGCACTACATTTTTTGAAATAAGTAATTAGCATATGCATCACACATCAAATGTATAAGTAATAAGCATATGCATCACATATCAAATTCAAATGTACCGTTCGAAAACAGGGGCAAAAATGAACGGTAGCTTAGCTTGTAGGGCTTTCGTGAATGCAAAGTGGACGTACGTCTTTACCTCCTCAATGTTGCCATCGATTCTTGCATCCAAAGTGGCCTCAAGACACAACCAACCGACTAATGAAAGGAAATCGCACGACATGCAATCATCTTGGAGTGCCCTATGGAATCATAAAATACATTATATATACAAATTAAAAGGTTTTAAAATTATTACATGCACCATATAAGTTAACCTATATATTAATTGTGTATACCTCATGAAGCATTGAATAACAGAGATATTCAATTGAGCTCCCTGTAAGAACTGGGTGATGTCAGCTTTGTCAAGCCACGCTGTTCCATCTTCAAAGTAATGGAATAAGGCCCGGTCTAACGGCACATCAATGGTATCGTCTTCCTTCATCATGGCAGCACATTGGATATTCCTTTCACAATGTCATAAACCTCCATGCCAATCAACGGTATAGGGGCTCTACGTTGCTCAACTTTACCATCAAATGAGACCTTTCTCTTACAATAAGGATGAAACCTATTCAAAAACCTCTGATGCATGAGATACACACGTTTCCCACAACGAGGCAAATAAGTTGAGTCCATATCATCCTCACAAATAGGACAAGCTTTCTTTCCCTTCACCTTATACCCCGACAAGTTTCCATAGGTTGGAAAGTCATTAATGATACAGAATAGGATGGCACGGAGTATAAAAGTCTATTTAGCATATGCATCATACACTGATATACCTTTATCCCATAACAACTGCAAATCTTCAATAAGAGGAGTAAGGTAAACATCAATGTCATTCCCAAGTTGCTTGGGCCCTGATATTAGAAGCGATACATAACATATTTACGCTTCATGCATAACCAAGGGGGAAAATTATATATCACTAACAAAACTGGCCATGTGCTATGTTGACTGCTTAAGGTACCAAAAGGATTCATCCCATCCGTGTAGAGACCGAGTCTTAGGTTCCTATCTTCCCCGCCAAAAGCCTAGAAAGATTCAACAATTGTTTTCCACATGGGAGAATCCGCAGGATGTCGAATCATCCCATCTTTCTTCCTCTTCTCTGCATGCCATCTCAAATTCTTTGCATCGCTCTTAATCGAAAACAAATTCTTGAACCTTGGTATTATGGGAAGGTACCACAACACCTTTACACTAGAACCTTTAATCCCCACTACAAGCTCTATCCCATGTGGGAGTTTGTAACATGACTGCTTATATTTAGGACATTGAATGAACTCTGCATACTCATTTTGATACAATATGTAATCATTCGGACAAGCATCAATCTTATTATACTCTAACCCAATGGGACATATTAACTTCTTCGCATAGTACGTGGATATAGGCAAATCATTATCCTCTGGAAACATGTCCCCTAATATTTTCAATAAGGTTGTGAAACTAGTATTAGTCCAACCATATTTTGCTTTCAAGTTAAACAACGTTGATGTGGTAGACAACTTAGTGTATTTAATACATCCAAGATACACCGGTTTTCAGCAGCCTCCCACAAATTCTCAAAAGTACGAGATTGACTATCAATTTGATCCCCAACCCCTTTAAGCATTTCATCTATTCAATCTTCATCACTAGGGTCATTATCCTCCAATTCATCCTCCCCATCATCTCCTTCTCGGCATCAACATCTTCAACGTCATTAGAAGTAGGAACCTCACCATGCCATACCCATACGTGGTATTGTTGCCTAAACCCACGCCAGATCACATGGTCTCTCAACTCTCTTATACTACTAACTGTATTCACATTATTGTAATCAACACAAGGGCAACACACCTCATCATCTCCAATGTTATATAGGTGTTTCAACACTTTTCTACAAAACTCATCAACTCCATTCATGAACTCTAATGAAGCACGATTACCATACATCCATTTTCGCTCCATAATTTGTGTTATGCCCTATTTAACATGTAAGAGATTAAATAACAGTCTAATCAATATCAATTTACGCATAGTTATATATATAATTGCACCTAAAGGGTCCTCAAGTAGCTTACCGAAAATAAGGTTAAGCAAACTCCACAATGACCCACAAACACTCGCTCTATATTTAAAAAGGGTAAATACTTATAGCGATATTATTTATGTTCTATGCTTTGTAAATCACTACAAATTCTATAAAAAATTTGGCAAAGTTTCCTTTGTAAATCCAACATTTCCCAATTTTGAAAATAGATTTTCAAACCTGTTTATATGAATTTATATACAACCACAACCAACACACAATGCCATTTACTAATTCATATACATTGCCAAATTAATTTCTACTAATTCATATACATACTTAATATAGAAACTAATTCAAACAACATACTAACACAATACCCAAATACAAAGACATATATTATTCCATAGTCTACGTACTCAAAACGCCCATATACTATTCCATGGGAAGTTTTAATTGAAAGGGTTGAGCAAAACTCAAAACTTCTCATATAATCACCCTTAGTCCCTTATTTCCAAGTCCAAAATAAGTTATATAGTCGATGAATACATAAAACTCTAAATAATGACTTATAAAACCTTTTCTTTTGAAAAATAAAATTGAATGTTAATTTCCCCCAACATTACACGACCCTAGCTTAATGCACAGTACATACACAAGGCTAATTGTCTAATACAAAGGACGAAGTACTCCGTAGTACACAAGCTAAGGGTGCATTTGGCCTTTCTTTATGGCCTATAAGGTGCTTATCAAGATAGCATAAAGGAATTAGCTTGTACTCTGTAGTTCTTATTCCATAGTATACGTACTCAAAACGCCCATATATTAACAAGATAACAAGCTAAGGGTTTCGAGAAGTATAGTATAAGTAAAAGGGCGGCAACGAAAATCACATTGAAATTACATTATGTTCTACTAAGTATATTATACATGAGTACATCACCAACCAAAGAAAAAAACAAAGAAAACCCATTACCTTATAATGCGGTGGCCGACGACGAGGGGAAGGCGGCCACGAACGTTAACCAAACGACAACACGCGGTGAAAAGGGGCAAAAACACGAACCCAGGTAGGAATTATTTTCAAGTTCACGAATTGGGGTTTGGGAATTAGAGCGCAAAAAAACAAAGGGAAGTTTGGGGAATTAGGGCGCAAGAAATACACAAGTAGAAGAAGTGAAGATGCGAAATAAAGAACTTTTGTGCTGGTGATTTTTTTTAATACATGTATTAATATGCGGCGGGTGTAAGGGTTATACGCCGCATATTAATATTAAGTTCAATAAATTTGCGGCGGATTAGGAGTAATACGCCGCATATTAATATTAAGTTCACTAAATTAGCGGCGGGTTCTATCTAATACGCCGCATATTAACTATTCCTCTAATTAAATTGCTGCGTTATTAGAAATACGCCGCAAATCATTAGCAACAAATCAAGTAATTTCTACTAGTGAATGATTTCATAGAATCTTAATGATATTTAATATTGTCTTGTTTATTTCCTGATTCCAAATGGGAAGAAAAAAAGCGGATGGAGTATTATAAAGTGACTATGAAATAATACCAGTGAACATGATAAAACATAAATATCTAGAGTAAAAAAAAAGTCAAGTGTGATTTAACTGATTTTAATCGATTATCAAATTATATAAGATCAAAAAATGAAATCAGATGGGTGGACCAAACATTACCTTGATTTGTTTGAAGTATAATGACTTAAAAATCCCAAACTAGTCCGGTTTGGTAATATCAGGCTCTGGCTAATTTCAATGAAATTTGAAAATCATAGTTATTCAGCCAAATATCACACCAATTTCATTTTGGAAAAATTGATGGGAATAATTTAACATTTGCACGATTTACTGTTATTAGTCTAATATTTTATTTATTTATAAATACATCTACCTTTGGACACAGTTTGTTTCACTAAGCCAATTTACACTTTTATAGGTAGCCTGAATAACAAGTGAATTTTATGTGACGTGGCATAAGCAATTCATTTTTCCACGTAAATTGGCTCGTGCTGTCCTAAAGTTTTACCTCTTTTATGGCAATCTGAGTTTCACCTCTTTTCTAGCAAGCTAAAGTAAAGGCATCTCAACGATCGGGTGCTGAAGTGAAGACATCTCAATAATCTGGGGCTATATTTTCAGATTGCTCAAATGGGTCTTCAACAATCAGTGAAAGCATCTGGACGACAACCCCAATAATTTTGGCAGCCTAAGCAACATGATAATTAGGAGTTACAGGTTGGAACTCTTATTGAGTTGATATGGGGTCATTTGGTAATCATAGATTCCTGAATTTTGTGTCATTCTACAGTGAAAACTGAAGAACTCCATTGGAGTTAGAAATGAAAAAGATCTCAATACAAGTGCTATAATAATACGAATTTTTTACCAACAATAATTGCAAGAGCATGCCAATGTTATCAAGGAGGACTACTATATAATGACACCGACCACTGTTAAGGTCTTTGTCTCGTGAAATCTCATTATTCGCACTTGTTAATCCAGCAAGATGTTAGATGAAATATAAAAAAATGGAGAGAGATGGGGAAGAGTGAACTAGTAAAAAGTAAGAAAAATGTGGAAGAGTGAACAGAAGAGGGGAAGGCTAAGACTGAGCAACGTTAATTAAGAAATTATTTTAAAAAATGAGTTCTTCACCGCTAATTGCAAGTCACAAACTTACAATTAGGGATTACTTAATGAAAATTAATAGTGGCCAAAAATAGATATTTTCATAAGTAAATAAAAAGTTGAATTAATAACAACAAGTTAGACAATTATTAAATTATTCTCATCAATTTTAGTATTTTACCATTCATTTTTAGTTGAAATAAATTCGCCAAATTTCCCATTCAAAAGAATTCGGGAAATTCAAACCTCCAAAAATTGAAATAGAATAGAGCGCGAACGCGCCAAGTTTTCCTCCACGTCATCGATCTGACTCCACAATCCGTGTAAATCCCCTTCACGTGAAGCCTCCACCCTAGATTAATCTCCTCCATCCAACGGTCCCAATCCCCTATCTCTCCTCCATCCCTTCTCCTCTCCAATATAACCACCCCATTTCTCCTCACTTTCTCCCCACTCCTCACGCTACCTTCTTCATCTGATCATCTCCATTGAATATCATTCACTCTCAACAATGGCGCGTACAAAGCAAACCGCAAGAAAATCCACCGGAGGAAAAGCTCCGAGGAAGCAGCTCGCCACTAAGGCCGCCCGAAAATCCGCTCCAGCCACCGGCGGAGTGAAGAAGCCCCACCGTTTCCGACCGGGAACAGTGGCGCTCCGTGAGATTAGGAAGTACCAGAAGAGCACTGAGCTTCTGATAAGGAAGCTTCCATTCCAGAGGCTCGTCCGTGAAATCGCTCAGGATTTCAAGACCGATCTCCGATTCCAGAGCTCCGCCGTCGCCGCCCTTCAGGAAGCTGCTGAGGCTTACTTGGTCGGTCTTTTCGAAGACACCAATCTCTGCGCGATTCACGCTAAGAGGGTTACCATCATGCCCAAGGATATCCAGCTTGCTCGGAGGATCCGTGGGGAGAGGGCTTAAGTTCTGGTTTTTGATTGAATTGGAATTTCTAGGGTTAGGGTTTTATATAATATGCTATTAATTTCCTGAAATTAGTGTGTAGTTATCTATCGGTGTAGTGAAGTTAGTAGTAAATGCAAATGTTTAGTCTTTGACACTTATCAAAATTAATGAAATGCATGTTTTTCATTAATGTTTGATTGCAAAGGTTATCTCACAACATAAGGTATTGATTCGAAACTTTAACTGAAATTGGATCGAATTGAGCTAATTATGAAATGAAAGAAGATTTCATCGGATAATTGTTGAATAATGTGGTTGAAATAACATTATCATTGACATAAAAACAATTGGTCTAAGCAGATTTGATCCGGAAGGTTGGGCTTGCGGTGTCATGTTTAATGGGTAGTGGAACCTGGCAAAACTAACTTGTACCCAATTCTTCACTTGAAATGAGCCGATAATTTAATGACCTAAACCCAACCTGGAATGAACCCATAAATTTATGATCTGAACCGGACCTGAAAATTGCTAGCAGATGATGTGACCCAATAACCAGGAACCTTAAAGAAGAAACGTGCAGAGGGAAGAGTTCTGAACAGCAAGTTAGGAGCAAATACGTGCACGTCTAGTTTTCAATCTTGGTGCTGTTGATGACTTGTATTCTGTAGGTGATATACTGATAATTGTTAATTTGTGATGCAGCTACTACTTGACTGGGGGTGGATTGGTAGCAGATTTGGTGATAAGATATCCCCCCTCCAGTCAGGTAAGATATGGAGTATAACGAGCATTATTCATTCTTTCTTTCATTTGTGCGTAGTGCCTATCATGTTGAATTCCTCCTTGGAAAATACAGAGGCGTTTAGTGCCCCATACTCTGATTGTTCCTCCGCTTTCCTATGGCTTAATACATACGGCATTCGTTCTCATTTCAGTGTATCAATGATAGGTCATCCTCGTTCAGTTTGTAATCATCCTTCCAACGTTGTGCCTCATTTGTTTCCAATCATGTCTATTGCGGTTTCCTTGAAGTCTTATGTACGTCTGTATACTCTACGAAAATATTATGCCATTTTATTTTGATCAGGAAGATGATATTGTTAATCTGTGGTGAGTTGGTATCATTGGATCCATCATAAGATTTCCATGACTCGCCTCTTTTACTTCTGTTATACCATGCAGATTTTATATTTCTGAAAACTTAGATGAGCATGTTAAAAATGAACGCAATATGGACTTGATTCTGGAATACAGTTTCTGACTGATCTTTGAGTGATTGTTTTTGTTATAAGTTGGTTGATTCGTTATAAGTCATGCCTGTATACTAATGATTTTTTACTTGAGTATTCTGTTATACATTATTAGCAATGTACTCACTTCTCAAGAGTCCTGAACCCATCAGATCAACGACCAAAGTCTGTCTGCCTGACTGTGATTGGCGAATTGGTACTCATTATTGATCAAATTAATGCTTCACTCCTGATCAACAACGATGTTCTCAGAGAATTTGACTTGGTGTCGTATTTTACTCACATGATAAAGATCGATGACCAATTATGCCCGTGGTATACTGTTGTATCTCCTGCGCTGATAGTCTTACGGGTTATTGGATTAAGATCCAATCAACTCTAAGTTTTGATCTGGAGATCTAGCAGTTGTGCTATTTGTATAGAATTTTGCCGACTTTTTGTCTATGGAGGAGACTAAATAGCTCTACTTGGCTTTGGATCTGAGGGTCAGCATAATGGCTATCCAGAATACACTCCTGAGTTGTCAAAATAATTTGATGACATCTTGGTGGATGAAGGATAGAACGTGCTAGACATGAATCACATGACTGAGTGTGGTTAAGTGCTTAGTTGGGCTTACAGTGTCTCAGGGAAATGGCTCGTGCATAGGTTTTTAGTATAGCTTAGTGCTGGTGGATGAGCTCATGTTTCAGGACTGAGTGATGTAGAAGCAGTAGAAGAATAGCAACTCTGGAGGTCTTACAATTTGGACCTAGGCTATAAGTTGATGTCGGACTGTTTGTATTGCGGTTTTGAGACTCGGACTTGGAGGTGGAG
Organism: Dysphania ambrosioides; assembly: GCA_026401315.1. Classification (NCBI taxonomy): domain Eukaryota; kingdom Viridiplantae; phylum Streptophyta; class Magnoliopsida; order Caryophyllales; family Amaranthaceae; genus Dysphania; species Dysphania ambrosioides. The sequence continues at coordinate 22,058,441 of CM048666.1, forward strand.
CGTATAACGTGAGTGATACTTGATTAGGAAAGGAAATGTAGTAATGTGTAGTGAGGCACAAATAAGTTCAGTTTATTGTGAAGCTTTTGAGCCTTCATTCCTTCATATATATGAAGCTTGCAGCTTCATTGGTTATTTCTTTGTTTTTAGTAGTTTAACAAAATTTGATATTTAATCTAAACGTCGTTTGAAGAACATTTATGTGGAGTTATAGTGTGAAGTGAATTCAAAATGGTAGAATATGTATACACCACTGAAATCTTCTATAGCAATGTGTACACTTCTTGCAAATTGACAAGCTGATTTTTATGGCTTCTTGTACTGACGAGACAAGTTTTAAATAGATGTATAGTGTAGCTCAGTGCTGATGCATAAGCTTTGGATCCACTAGCTATTCCGGAATTTCTAGGTTTTCGATCATGGCTCTAGTTTAATGCAAGTATCGTGGTACATTTCTTACGTCTTGGACTTGGAGATGTGGCTGTACTATTGTGATGGTTTATAATCACAAGTCTTCTGCTGTAGTGAGGGGAAGAGATCTGGTGCTAGAGGTAGAGAATCCAGTTTTTGGTGAAAGACTGAAAGTTATATGAAGTAAGGTTCTGATAAAGCTTGCTGTTGTCTGTTGCCACACAGGGGTTTCATCATATATTTGTGTTCTATTGTGTACTCGAGTTTAGGAACTTGAGACTCTAGGCCTCTAGTGTAGCCTATAGGAATTGAACTTGATGGTGAAATTATTCTGACGAGTCTTGTGCTGGAGCCTGTAGAGATAGTATTTGTATTCTGCTCATCTGCTGTGGTGTCCTAATGCGGATTTCATAGGGATGTGTGTTCTGGTGACGGGAGAGTATAGCACTGTAGCATCACTTGCATTTTCTAGCAGATGCTACAGAACTATAAGTATGTGACTAAGTACGGCAAGTAGTACAGTGGAAAAGAACGAGGCATTTGCAGATTATCAATATACAATCAATATATAAATTGGTACTACTCGAACACTCAATAGTATCCTTGTATACTTAATTGGCACCTTTCAACAATTTAATAATTTGGTCGATGGATAAGAATGTAAAAAAAGGTGAAACCCATATTTTCGTAAAATAAATCATTAAAAAATTACAATAATTTACACAAATACTCTTGCTATCTTTTTATATTTACTCCATTTCTATTTATAGAGTCAAATTTTAAAAGTTTAACCACAAATTTTCATCACGTTATAAAAAAATAATATATTCAAGGGAAATATCTTTGGATGCATATCAATGTAACTTTTTAGAATATCAAATTTTCATAATTTTTTGTCTTATAAATTTAGAGATAAAAATATTTTAAATTGTGTTTTAAAAATCATAAAAAGTCAAATAAGACGAAAAATTAGAAACATAATTAGTATCGTTTTTATGTATTCCGTATTTATAAACACATAACCTCGGGTAGGAAGACTTTCTCATTTGGAGTTAGATGTAATGATTTTCCTGTATCGCCTGCTTATAAGTCAACGTGATCCAATGGACATGATTAGAAAAATAAAAATATTTTCCAATGGTATTGAGTTTCGAAGTAATTCGGAGCTATACTCGTTATCAAATGCGTAGGTTTCATTGCCAAAAAATGCGTAGGTTTTGTATATTTCTCTTTCTATGAAGCAATTTTTTTTTTCTATATGTAACCTTTAAAATTACGTTTAGCCTATTTTAATAATGATTGTAAAAATTATTTACCATACTGATAAAGTGAGTAGGAATTTGACCAAATAAATAGAACACAAATAGGCATATAAACAACTACAAAATTCTGTGTCCATTCATACAACCAACATGCGTGACAATTATATCTAAACATCTAACTCTAACCAAAATACTCTCATATGTCAATGTTCTTGATTATGGTCAATTAGTAAAAGATGAGATCCAATTTGAAAGGATTTGCAAAGAGACAAGGGAATTTTGATTTGGGCACTTTAAACAATTTGCTTGCTCCTTACCAGCCAAATGCATGTGACAATGTAACCCACAAAGTTAGGGATCACGCTCCTCTCAATTGAGCTGCCAGCCACCGCACCCTTCACACACATGGACCATCAACTTATGCCTTCTTACTAATCGGGCTAGAAATAGTGGAAAAAGATGGCGTAACTGTCGCCCTAATAAATCTACCACCCTTACCTTTTCGAACTTTAATGTGTTCTAGCTTCCTCTAAATCTTCCTCCTGCGTAGCACTAAATTCACCTAAATCATAATTATGGATATCTTCCTCATCCATCACGTAATTTCTAAAATCATCATTTGAATTCTCATCAACAAAATTATGATGTAATGGTTGCAAATGTGCACCATCTCTCTCCTTGGTATCAAAACAAAAATACCATGAGATCGTTAATGCCTCAGACCATCTTCCTCACTGTACCTTACAGATACCTAATTTGATTTGCATTTGTAAGTTATATAGTTATATAATAAGTACAATATTTTAGTAGAAATTTCGACAAAGTTTATATGTAAAAAGAACACCAAGTTATCAACGATAATACTTCCAACCAATCAATAACAATCTCAATGCAAGTCACTAGTGCAATTACCATAATTATAACATTTATAATCAATCATACTACTTTACAATCTTCACAAATTATTATGAATTGTAGTTATCAATTACTAAACATACATATTTGAATGAATTATAATTAATTTTTTGATCCAAAATGAATTATAATTATAGCTACTAAACATATATGTATAATTATAATTAAACTTATATATATGTATGTATAATTATAATTATTATAATTCTTTTTGCTTGGTTATAATTATTATAATTAACAATTCTAAATATGTATGTGAATAATTATCCATAGATGCATGCTTTTAGTCGTCCTTGTAATTTCTAAACAAATAAGTAGAAAAATTATAATTAAACATGTATATTTATCAATAATAATTAGCTACAAAATAATAATATTATTATTAACTACTCTACTCGAATCATATACTAATTATTATTATTGATGAGTATGTATAAATATATATTAAAAAGTTATCGTTTGCCAACTATAATGAGCTGTTTGTGGGGGACGATGGATCGGGAACCATGGGGGCCATATAAGATAGATGGTGGGAGCCACGGGGTGCCATCTAAAATGGTCGGTTCCTCCATGGTTGAACTGTGTGAAACACATAGTTCATCGACGGGGCCACCATCCATTTTAGACGATGACTTTACACCAATATTTTTTCCATTTCCTTCCCTACCCTCGCAGCCATCGCCAGCAAACGCAACCTTACATCTAAAATCTAATTTCAAAATCAATGGAAAATAGATCTATATTCAAGGAATTTCAATGGAATAATCACAAAATTTGAATACAAAACATTATGAAAACGTCACATTTGGTTCCTCTGAGTAACTTATGACACTCTAATGACTTTCCTTGCTGTCTTGGTTAATATTCTCATCAAACACTTGATGGTTCCTTATATGACCTTCTGCTAGACATGGCGTGAGTTGAGTTGAGGTTATGGTGGTGGGTTGAGGATTTAGTGTTATAGTGGTGGTGGTGGTAGGATGGGTTGAGGAGTCAAGGTGAATGAGTGAGTGAAAATGGGATAAATGATTTATTTGTTAATTAAAGAGGGTAAGGACTGTAGGAAAATAGAATAATACAAGGATTCGAAGTACATAATAGATTCGAGTTTTTAGGAGCATATGTCTTTAGTTAAGCTGAGTCCTACACAAAGTAAAATAATTAGTTAGAAGTATAAATACAACTATGTACATTGTAATCAATTAATTCAATAATCTAGAAAACCTTAAACACAAAACTTTCAGTTTTAATCTTTCTTTCTATAATCTTCTAGCCTTAATTCAATCGATCCACAAGAACCACCGGTAACCATGACACCACTGTTGGAACTTCTTGAGAAGTTAAACAACATTAGAGCAAGTTATGATACACATGGTGGGTCTGTGATGATTTCCCTCAGCAACCATAACTATTCCAAGTGGGCCCGACTAACGCAATTGGCCATCGGGGGACGAGGGCAGCTTAGTCACATCACCGCCGGCCCTCCTTCCACCGACTCCCCAAGCTACAGTCAGTGGGCTCAACGGGATTCTATGGTTACATCATGGATCATAGACAACATCGAACCAGAGTTGGTAAATCAGTTTTTGGATTTCCCAATGGCCAAAGAATTATGGTATGGGATCGAAACCCTGTATAACAGCGGAAAAGACAGCCTACATGAGCTTAATTTCACCACAAAGGCTAACACAATCAAGCAAGGTAAAGATTCAATCAAATCATATTATGGAAAATTAAGAACCCTATGGAAAGAAATTGACCAACGTATGTCCAATCCGATGAAGTGCTCGGAGGACATAATCACATAAAATCAAATAACTCAACATAATTGCTTATACCAATTCTTAGTGGTCTAGATAATACAATGGACCAAGATAGAAGGGATTTGGTGAATCAAGAGCCATTACCTTTGGTGGATGTGGCGTACAATACAATACGGGGAGAGGTGGCCAAGAGGGAGATAATGGAGGGCTCCATACCTGTCTTACCAGAGGAAATCAAATCGGGAGTGGGAAGTGGACTAGCCGCCAAGATCTGGTCATCCAAAGCACCGTATCGAAAGGAGGACAAGAAAACTCACCTGAGATGCTCACAATGTGGTGGCTCACGCTACACAAAAGAAGAATGTTTTAAAATCATCAGATATCTCAATTGGTTGAGGAAAGGTACTGGAAAATTAGAGGAAGTGAGGAATAAAGGGACAATTCCTTTAGGGAAGGAGACAAAGCAAGCCAAGGAGGAAGAAAGTAAGGAAGCTATGACAGAGGAAGGTAATGGGGATGGAAGCCTGAGAGATAATCGCCTCCCACAGCCGTCAGGTAACCTAAAATCATTTTCCCCCAATTTAAAACCTAACTCCCCTTTCCTACTTTTAAACCTTAGCCTAGAGTATTTTACCGGCCCAAAATCCCACCTGACACATCACCTTGCCTCCACTTTCTTAATCGTGTCCAAACCAAGCCCAAGTGATAATTCATGTCCTATCGAATGTAACCCACAACGAAAGCTAAATTGGGAAAATTACTTGTGGTTAGGGTGTTATAAAAAATCAAAAGAAAGGTGGATTTTTTTACTGTGGTGCAACCGACACCATGTCAAATGATAGAAGTGATTTTTAAGATATAATGAAGACTCAAAAAATTCGAATTCAAACAGTGAGTGGGGAGTATATGATTGTTGAAGGGGCAGGAACGACCCAAATTGGGAATCATTTTTCGTTAAAAAATTGCCTCTCTATACCTAGTCTTCCATATAAATTACTCTCTATTAGCCATTTAACAAAAGAGCTGAAATGCAATGTTTTAATTAATTACGACTATTTTGATGTGCAGGATACCCAAGTTGTGTATTTAGAGCGTCCTTTTCTTTCTCTTACTAGGTTTAGGTTAGTCTTAAACTATGAAGCATATATTCTTTCCAAGAGTCATAAAAATTATTATCCTAGTAATGTCATAGTATTAAACCATTTCATTTAGTACACTCTGATGTATATGGGGCCCATCTCCTAAATCTAGAAATCATTATTTTGCGTACTTTATTCTGTTTATCGATGATTACACGCATATGAGTTGGATTTATTTTATGAAATATAAATCCGAGGTATATGGTATTTTTGTGAATTTTTACCATATGATCCTGACCCAATTTAAGACCAAAATAAGTATCCTTAGGTCTGGTAATGGGAGGAAATATGTTAATCAGGACATGAAAACCTTCTTCTCAACAAATGGCCTTATTCACCCCGCATCAAAACGGGGTCGCAAAAAAAAAACCAAAGCTTACTTATGATGACACGTGCAATGATGATCGAGGCTCGTGTTCCCAAGTTTTTTTTTCTCTCGAAGCAGTAGCAACAACTAACTATCCAACCAACCGCCTTCCAATTAAAAAATTACGTTACCAAACACCACCAAAAGTCCTTAAGGCCCACCTTACTGTTCCAAATTTCCATTCATTACCACCACGGGTTTTTGGGTGCGTAGTTTATGTACATTTACCTAAACATAACCAACATAAACTTGAACCAAGAGCTATAAAGTGCCACTAGTAAGGAAATAGCCTTTTGCGACGCTAATTTTTGGCCTATTGCGGCGCTTTTTAGCACCGCTACACCCTTTATCGACGCTCTCAAAAGCGCTAGCTTTTCCTATGCCTCTAACCCCTATTACGGCGCTTTCAAAAAGCGTCGGTATAGTATGTCAAAAGCGTTATAAGGTTATTTGAGGCATATTGGAGCACTTCAATAGCGTCGTAAACTCAATAGCATTGAGTGCCTATTGGGGCACTTTAATAGCATCGCAAACTTTAATTAAAAGCGCCGTAAGAGTTTTTAAGTTTTATTGAATGCCATACATATATGCCCTTTTAGTAACTAATTTTTCTTATATTATACCTATAATTTTTTCACAATAACTTATAAAAACTCAGAACCATAAGTCATTAATAAGAACAATGAATTATAAAAATAAGGTTTCATTAATGATAATTTACGAATGACAATAAGATCTCAAAATACAAAATGATGTCCTAATGACTACTCAAAACATTCTAAATAATTCAAATTACATATAATTTTAAAAGTGAAGAAAACTAAATATTTAATTATAAAATGGCTGAGTAATTAACATATACTCTATATGAAAATAGAGCATATCTCCATTTATCATTTCAAGTATGCCTTCCAGTTTTGTACATGCTTCAAAATATAATCTGCATATAAAAAAGAGCAAAATTAATTTGAGGGAGGTACGTAATAGTCATTTGCATACAATTAATAATAAACACGAAATCTAAAAAGCAAAAGAAAATTGGTAGTTAAAGTTTTATCACACATGAATATTGCTTGATGTATCTACTCTAAAGTCACAAAGCTTTAGAATAGGTTGATAAGGTTGATATTTGCTAAACAACACAACACCAAACTAGTATGAAGCTATTGGTGAAGCAAATCAATGCTAAGCATGCATCCATTATTTGCCATTATATCATACTTTCAACTATTATAATCTAAATTATTGTACTCCCAAAATATAAATAATGAAGTATGGCACAGTGAGAGAAATCCTCTTACCATAAAGGCTTAAATGGAAATTCCATAGCTAATTTGTTGATTGATTCAAAAGAGGATCATGGGCTGAAGCATTATGAGCCTACACCAAACAGGGGGATATTAGCAATATATCAATAATTTCTTAGTAATAAATCAAAATAGTAATCCATAACAAAAATCAATAATAAAAACTACATTATTGGTATGAGGGATATCTTTTTGTTGTTCTTCTTCTTCTGAACTTTAATCATCACTATTAGAGTCACTTGAGTCAGAATTATTGGAGTCAGAATCATCAAATTCTGAACTATAACGATCATAAAGCTTCCTCTTCAACTTCAATATGGTTTTTCCTTGATTTTTGACACGCTTCCTTAATCTTTGAGTCAAACCCTTCAGTTTGCGTAAATAATACAACACCGATGTTTCATCTTTAGTGGACATGCTTAGGCCTTTACAATATGAGGGAATAGGAGCATCTAATGGCTTTACACCTAATAGTCTTAAACCGCAAACACGACCATGTTGATCTTTACCCAATACCTTTGAAACGTGATCATTGTCTAAATTTACTTCTTGGTCCCCTTGTTCCGTAACAAGGCTCTTAATATGATTCTATAAAGATTAAAAAAGAAAATAGTTAATGTAGTAAAATTCAAATTTCATAGTAACTAACAAATTAATTTTAATGTCAAAAGCTATAAACACACACCGTAATATCTGCTTCTTTCTCTTGTTGATGACATACTAAATAAAGCTCTGTTCTTGTTGGGCTTCTATTCAATATTTTTTTTTAATAATACACTAAATTTTACATTAAAATAGGATAGAAAGGAAAAGATTAAACAATAAATTGACAACGACCAATTATAAAAACCTACTAGTTCTTCACGAACTCGTGCATAACTTTTAGTGCCAGTTGTAGAAATAAGCTTCACTTTAGCCTTTTCAAGTGATTCTTTACTCTGTTTGCTTCTTTTCTGTAACAACACCACCAATAAACTCAAGATTCAAATTTGGATTGTCACTCTCTAAAATACTACTTATGTTTCAGACAACAATTACTAAGTAATAGCATAACAAATAAACATACCTGTCCTTCTGGTGATCTCCAAAAATTAACAGGGTTAATCCCCTGATCTTTATCAACATGTTCAGGAACTGCCTCATATAAATCATTAAAGTTCTTATTCTCATCATAATACTTTCCTTTCAACTAGCACTTGTAATCTCTCCATTTATGATTAAGTGATTTCAATATCCAATATTCACAAGCTTTGGGATACAAAAACCTAGGCTGTAAAACATAATGAGTATTGAAGGTGTCTTTAAAAAGTAATTAGTATCATATCATACTTAGCCTAAAACACAAAATTGAGATAAAAAGTTGATTACCTGAATTTCTTTCAATATCATTTTTTTCATTATTTCTATTAGAACCTTTTTTCAAATAATCCCATCTTGAATTGCTTAAAGTGCAAAGATTTCTGTTTCTTGCAATCGTCCCTAAGAACACACCTAGTACTCCCCCTTCATGTCCAATAGGTTGCATCTCATTATTTACATCGACAACAATTTGATGGCCCTCTGGTAGATTCCATACATCTACAAAAATTGTTTTTCCATGTCTTCTATTTCCATTTGAGTCTGCTCTCATAACAAAGTATTCATAAATGACCATATAAAAAGACATTCGTACACACACATGAATCAAACATTAAAAGTATGCATAAATTCATGCATATATATGAAGAGACTACCATGCACAATGTAGTCGTAGAATCGTCCTTCCTCAAGGTCAGGATTAGACGTAGAGCCCTTGATATTTCGTTGATTTTGGTTAAGAGAATTACTTTGATTCTCATTCCTATACCCAAGATACTTAAGTTGTTTGATTGCTTATTACTTCCACCACTAGAAGCGATAGCCTTTCGCAACCTTTTACGACAAGTCATGATCCTACAAATATAGAAAAAGAGGCAATGGCAGAAACTTCATGCAACTAGTAACTTGATGCAAAAGTCATGCAACTAGTATATAATTCAGGAGTTGAGAAAATTTTTAAATTACATCACCAAAATGCACTAAGAACAAGATAATCCAGAGTTATTATTATTATGAATTAAATTAAGACATCCTTAAAGAAAAACTAATATCCAATAAATAAACTTTCTTTGATTATACTCAACTCCATAATCAACTAAAATGGAAAATTAAAATTAATTATCAAATTTATATTTCTAGAATATGAATAAAATAAAAGAAAATATACACATGTATTTTGAATGAATTGGAACACAAATCATGTTTGACCACAAAACCCTTAATTTTCCAAACCCTAAACTTCCATAACACCCACTCCTAATCCCTCACATTTCCTTCCTATAACCCTAACTTCTTTATAAATCCCAATGTGTTTCATTAGATTAAATTTACATGCTATATGTTGGGTTCATGGAGGAAATGACCCTTAAAAATTGAATTTTATGGATTAGAGGGTGTTAGAGGCCTTTTTTAGAGAAAATAAGTGGTCAAATCCAAGGGGATTTTCCCCTTTTATATCTCAAAAAAATACACAGGTTGGACATATTATAAGCCCCATTAGGAGTCCCATAGCCAATTTTATGGCTTATCAAAATATTTTTTTACAATATCTCACATAAGACGACACCGAGGCCAAAAAGAGGCAACTTGGTTGTGTAGTACCTTCAAAAATAGGGGTTTAAAAAAAATTACGTCGTTCAGACTATTGGGCTAAAAGATATGCCTCTCCAAATTTTTCAAAAACCCCGGAATGCCCCGAATTCAATGAAAAAATAATTGGTTGATTCTTTTGAGAGTAAAATCTCATAGATTATGATTTTGCATGCAAAAACGAGTGGTCACAATAGAATTTTGGATTTATGTGCTTCACGGTTGATCATTTCTTAGTTCCTACTATTTTCTACGGATGCACTGTCCGTTTTGTGGATTCTATTTGTTATGTTAATTTATTATTTAATTGCTTGCCATGAGTACAGATGTAATAGTCAACTAACATGGTAATAATGTTATTCACTCTTCCCTAAGGTCTTGGGTTCGAAGCTCAACCATTGTATTTTTTTGAAAACCAAACACAATGCAAAAAGTACTACAACATCTACTAGACTACCACACAAGAGGCCAAACCAACAGCTCCCCAAGGAAGCAAATCAGAGATTAAAAAAATTGTACTTAACCAGTGAAACTTTTACATTGAACACAAGAGATAAATCAAAAAGAAAACCCTAAATGATATACTTTCACAGCTTTTAATTTAATTTATATTCCTCATTGATGTTTTTATCCTCTGTCCAATATCTTCTCACGTTTTTATACCAAACAACAGATGCATATGACAGATTCATAGGACAGATTCATAGGGACAGATGCATAGGACAGATTCGTAGGGTAGATGCATAGGACAAAATACTAAATAACTATTGAATCTCAATACATTCCCCTAGAGACTATAATCAGATTTAGAAAAAAATAGTAAAAAGAGGGATACACACCTCCTCAGCCTTGAAAAAAAGGTGTACTTGTCCAACCCTAGAGACTGTAAGAAGCTTTCTAAAGATAGAGAGGAAACCTACACATCCCATAAGTTAAATCAGATATCCTTAAATTAATTGGTTAGTGAAATCTTAAAAGAGTTACACATAATTTATAGGAATCAAACTAAGAAATCTGAAAAGAGTTACATAATTAACAAGAATCAAACTACCAAACTAAGATTAATGGGAGATATTTCACTAAAGTCCAATGACCTGACTAATGCTTAAGAATCAACACAGACCAACGACCTAACTAATGCTTAAGAATCATTACATACCAATGATCTGATAATTGCTATTCATTCAATTATGCTCACTCAATGAGAAGATCAAAATCATGCATTTCATACAACACTAGTTCATAACTATCAACTATACACATTAATTCTACTAAAAATGCTCCATTCATTAGCAATGGCCACTGGTAGTTTTATAACTACAAGGATTATTCATATGACAGCTTCAATGACCACTGATATTTCAAGTCAAACAATCCATGAAAATTAATCTGACCTTAAAATCAGATTGTATCTATCTATCTATCTATCTATCTATCTATCTATCTATCTATCTATCTTCCCTAAAAAAAGCACATTTATAATGTCTCAATTATCTCAAATTTCATTTATTGAAATGAAAATCCAAAATTTTAGGATAGCCATCTCACTGCACACTTGATAATTGATACCATCCTATCTTATCACGTTCTTCAAAGGGCTTATCCAACTTCCATAATATTAAAAACTATAATGGTAATATAAACATTAAAAGAAGATTACAAACCAAATTAAATATTACCAAAGCCATACTAAGCACTACATCAACAAAAAAAAAACTAACTTTCGCACTGTATATTATTAGCAAACTAACTTCCACACTATGTAATACTAGCAAACTAACTAATAAAATGAAATACATAGAAATAATAGCAAATTGAATTCTCTCATAAATCTCTATGAAATTTATGACTTCTTTTGCTTCAAAAATATGAATAAAAAGGGGTTTACGAATTTTACCTTGAAAACTGATAAAAATATAATGTTGGGGAAAAAATTATGAAATCGATTGGGGATTGGGGATTGGGGATGGATTGATAAGAAATTGAATTCATGATCAAACAAAGGTTAAATTACCTGGAAATTGCTGTGGAGATCAACTGTTAAAGTAAGCAATATATTTGAGAGGACTTTTGGAAACTGTTGTACAAATGAAGATAGAACATAAGGATTTGGGTTTTTGTGAGGAGGTCAGCAACGTGAGGAGTTAGGTATCTGTGAGGAGTTGAGCAATGTGAGGAGGTGAGAAACGAGAGGAGTTAGGTATCTGTGAGGAGTTGAGCAATGTGAGGAGGTGAGCAACGTGAGGAGTTATTTATGAGAGTTTTGCAATGTGAGAGTAGTAGGAAGTTTTGAAATTTATGGGAAATAAATTTTTTTAGGGCAATTGTGTATTGCGATGCAATTATGCGACACTTTTGTAAGTGCCCCAAACTTAATTAAATTTATCATTCATCAACACTTTTATTGATGATTGCCTCTATAAAAGCGTCATAAAAGGTCATTTTTCTACTAGTGTGCATATTTCTAGGATATGGGACTAATCAGAAAGTCTATCAGTGTTATGACCCATCTTCAAAGCACTTATTCCTAACCATGGAGTGTGACTTTACTGAGAGTACCTATTTTTACCCCGAACTTAGTTGTTAGGGGGAGAGTTCCAACAACGATGACAATCTAAGTTGGCTAATATAATCAGGAGATATTAGGGATATGACAGAAGACACAGTTCTGGCCATCTTACCATCAACATCTCCGCCAATTGATGACATTTTGATATTAGAACATCCCAAGACTCCCTTAAATGAGGTAAATCCTGAACTTGAACCCTTAAATAATAAGAATATGAATGAGGCAAATTTGGCAGCTTTGGGTGGAGTAATGCAAGAAGATGAAAGATATCAACTCCCTCTTATAAGGACGCGTCGAATTCCTCCAAGAAGATATGATCCTTCGTATGAACTCTAGAGGTTAAGATACCCCATACAGCCCATGATTACTAAAGGTTTTTCTAGAACAACAGTAGCATTCAACACTGCTATATATTCCGAAAATATCCCATCAACAGTAGAAGAAGCACTCAAAGATACTAACTGGAAGAAAGTAATGGAGGAAAAAATTGGTGCCCTAACCAAAGATCAAACCTGGAAAAAGTGCGTTGTTTCATAAGGAAAGAAGGTAGTCGGGTGTAGATGGGTGTTCACTATCAAATATAGGGCAGACGAAAGCATTGAGCGATATAAGGCAAGATTGGTTGCCAAAGGATATACACAAGTCTACGGGATTGATTACTCATAGACATTCTCGCCAATTGTAAAATAGATACAATGAGGGTACTTTTCTTGTTGGCAGCCAACAAAGATTGGCCACTACATTAATTTGATGTGAAAAATGCTTTCTTACATGGTGAAATATCTGAAGAGGTGTACATGGAAGCTCCTCCGGGTTAATCTCAGGAGTTCTGATAGGAGAAGGATGCAAGCTCCAAAAGGCTCTATAAGGTTTGAAGTAGTCACTAAGGGCCTGGTTCAGAAAATTTACATTGGCAATAAGGAGGTTCGGGTATCAGCAGAGCAACTTCGATCATATTTTGTTTCTAAAAAGAAATGAAGATTTGACAACATACCTCATCATATATGTGGACGATATGATTATTACCGGAGATGATAAGGTGAAAATAGACCTTCTAAGAGGAAGACTATTTCGGGAGTTCAAAATGAAAGATCTTGGAAAACTCAAATATTTCCTAAGAATTGAAGTGCTCAGATCTAAAGAGGGTATCTTCATTTCCCAGTGTAAGTATGTCTTGGATCTTTGACTGAGATTGGCATGATGGACTGTAAGCCTACAAAGACACCAATGATGATGAATCACGGGTTACAAATTGATGAGCATGCTGAACCTACAGATCAGACTTAGTATCAAAGGGTGGTAGGAAGATTAATTTACCTGTCACATACACAGCTTGATATTGCCTATGTAATAGGAGTAGTGAGCAGGTTCATGCATGAACCTCAGGTTCAACATTTTGAGGTAGTATTCTAAATTCTAAGATATCTTAAAGGAACTTTATGTCAAGGAGTAATGTTAAGAAAGAATGGTCACTTGAAGCTCCAGGTGTATACAGATGCAAATTGGGCTTGTGATAGAGATGATAGAAAGTCTATTGTCTACCTCTGGGTACTTTACCTGGTGACTTAGAGAAGTAAAATCAGAAGGTAGTGGATATATCAAGTGCTGAAGCTGAATTTCGAGGAATCGCCAAAAGAGTTGTTGAAATCTTATGGCTAAGGAAGCTTCTATTGGAGTTAGGTTTTCCTCCAGAAAGAGGCTTTGAGTTATTTTGTGACAATAAAGATGCGATTAATATATCCGAAAATCCTGTACAATATGATCGGACCAAGCATGTTGAGATTAATCGACACTTTATTAAAGAGAACTTGGAGTCAAAGATAATTAGTCTTCAATTTGTGAGATCAGGCGAGCAAGTAGCAGATATACTAGCTAAAGCGGTAGGGATAATTTGTTTAATAAACTATTGTGCATAATTCAATCTAATCCTTAATCAACTAAATTAGTCAGATAATGTGTTAAATGAGTATTTTATATGGGTTGTAGGTAGAGATTTATGGGCCAATATACAGGGGTTGCTTAACTTTTTTTACTCTAACTAATGCCAATTTAAACTTTTCTTGCTCTTGCTCTTCTTTTCTTTTATCTTTTTTTTTTACTCTAACTAATGCCAATTTAAACTTGAGTTGGCCAAAACCTTAAAAATTTTCAGGTTTGGCAGGACTGAACTCATAAATCGACTATTCCCTCTATCTCTAATTATTTTCTCCATAAACCAAAATTAGATGCTCCTAAAAGGTTGTCCCTACCTTTAAATGGTCATAAGAACTACATATTTACTCTCACATATACAGTTTGTGGTATAACTAATTTTCTCTCTCATTAATTTTATCAATCAAAACTTAATAGTAAAATTCGACTAGCTCAAGCTTGATCAATAATATATATCAACTCAGGCCTGAAGCATTTCAGAATTCAGCCCTACTTTATAAACATCAAAATCAATTTGAGTGAAAGTGTTAGCAACTTTAGATACACTTTATTAGGTCACATGTAATGGCAAATACTTTGGGTGAGTTGGGTCCAGTACTTGTGGTATTACTCATTTGTGGATAAGAAGACCAAGAGGGTCCAAATTGGGTGTGTCTGATATAAATGGGCCTGCTAACTACCATGTCATAATCACCCTCATCAATTCATTCATTCATTCATTAGATGATTAGACTAAAGCCCCCTCCCCCCCTAAACATTATAAAAGAAAAAAAAAAAAAAAAAAGCAATCATAACATAACACTCACACACGCCTGAAAATAGGGGTTGGAACTTGGAAAAAGCCACTAATGAATGAGTTCATGAAAAGGCGGCCCACTTAAGTTTTATAATGTTCAGATATTGAGGAGATAAGAAGCTATTAATTAATTAATAAATAAAGGTTGCTTCTTTACAATACAATACAATACTTGTGTTGTCTACTTGTTGAGTTAAATGCTTGGTCAAATAATCTTTTGCACCCTTTTCATTGAATATGTGAAGTGTCTTGAATGGATTGTTGACTCCAATGGCCCCCACCCACTTTACTGCTAAACCATCCATCATTTTCTCTTTGGAGTTTGGGGAAGTTAGGGTGGATGTTTTTATTATCATCATCCTTTGAATGACTATGTGACCCCTCTTAAACTAAAACCCATCTATCCCTCCAAATTAAAGTAACCTTCCCTGTTATAATCTTATTGTCTCTACTGCTTAGCGTTATTTTCTAATTTCAATACCCAATTTTAACATGTAATTATAGTTTTTGTTAGAGTTGGGCTAAAAAGTATTTCATCCGTTCTTTTTTTTTCTTCTCGTTTATTTTTTATGTAAATTTTAATGTAAACTTTAAATTTAAATATTTTCAACTGAGTATTTGTAAAAATAATAAAAAAAAACTCAAATTTAAAATATATATATATAATTAAAAAATTAAGTAAAAAACCCAAAATAAATATTTTTATTTAGATTGAGGAGAATTAATAATAATAATTAAAATTTAACTGTAAAATCTTTATTATTTCAGATGGAAAGAAAAAAAAACAACAAAGAAAGTAGTTAAGATTATTTTAAAATAATTTATTTTTTTATTTCATTAAAATATGTTTTGATTTGTGACACTTAAATTGAGATATATTATGTCAACAATAAATGGAATTCTTATTATTTACTCATACAAGCATAAGGTTAACACTTTTCGAGTTATGTCGTCGTATGTCTCATTCAAGTAAAATTTAAGGGAATAAAAAAAAAAAAAACGAGTAAAAATTACGTAGTACGGAGTAAGATATTAAGAATCCAGTGAGCCCACTGCCCATAGGCTCCCTAGTCCCTACTACTACTCTCGGGTTCCACTCACGTGCACCCCTTTGGATTCTTTTCTGTCGCACCTCGTTTCCAGCATCATCCATTTCCCATTTTTTTTTTTTCTGAAAAAGAGTAAAATAAAAACAACCCATGTTATTAGATTACCAAAATGCCCTCTTCACTTTACTTATCCTTTCAAAATGCGTCTCAGATACTCATCTTTTACTAAATGGCCATAATCAAGAACGTTGACATATCACGTATGGGAGTATTTTGGCAGCAATGGGACCTTGTATCCAGGTGTACAGTGAGTATCGTGCATTCGGTACAAAATGCATGGATATTACACATAAAACGCAGGCAAATTGACACGTAGTGACGTAGCATAGGCAATGAATTCGGGTGTAAGGCAATAAACATTGCCAGTTTCAAAAATTTTCTCCCCTAAGTGGACCCGGATCCATAGTCTTATTTGCGGTATTTTGGTGAGAGTCAGATGTTTTGAACTTTGATATAATTGTCACGCATATTGGTTGTATGAATGGACACAAAATTTTGTAGTTGCTTATATGTCTATTAGTGTTCTAATTATTTGGTCACATTCCAACTCACTTTATCAGAGATGTAAATAATTTTGGCAGTCATTATTAAAATAGGCTAAACGTGATTTAAAGGTTGTATATAGAAAAACAATGGCTACATAGAAAGAGAAGTGTACAAAACCTACCCATGCATTCTTTTAAATACGTAAAGTCTTCTCTTTATATCCAACTGTTAACGAGAGAGTATTCATGTACAGCTGTTTGTGTAATTGTGTTTATAAATATGGAATACATAAAAATGATATTTATGTGAATACGGAGTAATTACAACCTTGTCATGATTTATTCTACAAAATTATAAGTTCCGCCATTTTTCATTCTTACCCAACAAGGCAACGATGAAATTCTTAAATTGTTAAAAGATATGGTCAGTAGTACACTCTGCGTTTCTTTTTGGGTTTTTGGGTTTGAAATCTATAGATTTTAGAGCAAAACTTTGACCATTAATTCCTCCTAATATACGAGAAAAAATATAATCATATGATATCTTAAAAGATTCGTCTTAATACATATATTTTTAAATATCAACTTTTAATAATTTTTACAAATTATTTAAAATTTAAATTTGCTTTGAAATCTGTAAAAAAACGAGAAGAAAAAAAAAGGGAGTAACAATTTATATTTTGATGGTATATTGATAATCTTCCATTGGTACATTGGCTTAAGTGAATAATATACTCATATTTGTACCAAATAATGGCTTAAGGATTATCATTGTGCAATATATATATATATATATATATATATATATATATATATATATATATATATATATATATATATATATATATATATATATATATATATATATATATATATAATGGGATCATGTGAGAACCCCTTACTTATATAAGAACCTTTGTTATATAAGAACTCATCTAATACCATTGATTTAGTTGAGATTGATGGTTATGATCCAATCAACATTAATGGCAAATTAGTAAATAGAATAAAGTCGAATTTGTTAGTTGAGGAAGTTTCCGTGATTAATGGGCAGTTTTCAATTAAATTCGCATAATTGAAAAATCAATTTTATTCCATAATCAGTTTCCTATTTTTATCCATTTAAAAATGTCAATATAGGTTTTAAAATCAGTAGTGTCTCTATATATCATATTCAAAGTATAGGTTTGCTGTTTTTGCATTGGAAAATATGGTAAATGATTCATTTTTTTTTTTCGTAATTGATTCATTATTTATATAGTGCATGATTAAGTGTATTGTGATGGTTGTAATTATAATACTAGAATTGTAATTATAGAACACTAAAACATTTTTAGAACACTAGAATTAGAATATAGAACAATGACAATTTTAGAATTGTAATTATAGAACAATAGTATGCATAGAACATTAGTATAGTTTTTTAGAACATTAGAATTAGAATATAGAACAATAGGTATTATATGAGCAAAATTATAGAATTTTTAGAACATTAATATAAATATTTAGAACAATATTTTTCATTTTAAGAACACTAGAATTACAATGTAGAACAATAGTTATTTTAGAACAATAGTATACATTTTAAGAACACTAGAATTACAATATAAAAATAGTTATTTTAGAATTATAAGTATATTATAATTATATTTAGAACATTAGTATAGATTATTTGAACATTAGATTAGGCTATAAGACAATAAAGTACAATACGAGCAATATTATGTATTTTAGAATATTAGTATAGTTTTGTAGAATATTAGTATAGTTTTTTAGAACATTAGAATTAAAATATAGAACAATAGGTATTATACGAGCAAAATTATATAATTGTAGAACATTCATATAAATCTTTAGAACAATATTTTTCATTTTAAGAACACTAGAATTACAATGTTGAATAATAGTTATTTTAGAACATTAGTATATATTTTAAGAACACTAGAATTACAATATAAAAAATAGTTATTTTAGAATTATAAGTATACTATAATTATATTTAGAACATTAGTATAGATTGTTTGAACATTAGATTCAGCCTATAAGACAATAAAGTACAATACGAGCAATAGTATGTATTTCAGAACATTAGTATAGATTTGTAGAACACTAGTATACATTTTTTGAACATTAGAATTACAATATAGAACAATGAGTATATAGAACCATACAATTAATATTTAGAACAACGTAACAAAAGTTTAAAATGAAAGAAATAAAGTTAGAACAATAGATAATAACGTAGAACAATACAATTAATATTTAGAACAATATAATTAATATTTAGGACTACGTAGCAAAAGTTTAGAATAATTAAATAAAAGTTTAGAACAAGTGATAACAACCTTCGAGCAATAGCCCTACTATTTAGAACTATAGTGTCATTTTAGAACAATAGATAATGGAATAATAGAGTTGAACATTAAAATTTAACCTTAGAATAAAAGAGTTATTAATTAGAACAATAAAGTTAATATTCAAAACATTGCAAAAGTTTAGAACAATAAAATTAAATTTCAGAACAATAGAATTAAATTTCAGAATAATAGAATTAAATTTCAAAACAATATA
This sequence comes from Dysphania ambrosioides, assembly GCA_026401315.1. Taxonomy (NCBI): domain Eukaryota; kingdom Viridiplantae; phylum Streptophyta; class Magnoliopsida; order Caryophyllales; family Amaranthaceae; genus Dysphania; species Dysphania ambrosioides. Next base: position 22,077,734 of record CM048666.1, read on the forward strand.
GAACAATGACAATTTTAGAATATAGAACACTAGAATTACAATATAGAACAATAGGTATTAGAACACTAGAATTAGAACAATAGTCGATATAACTTTTTAGAACACTAGTGTTAATATTCATTTCATTGTTTACTGATGTTCTAAAACGCAATACTAATGGTCTAAAACTTAACACCTATGTTTTAAAATTTTATTTTATTGTTCTAATGTGAAATACTGATGTTCTAAATTTGAGTATTGATGTTTTAAGGTTTAATACATATGTTTTAAATGTTTATTCTATTATTCTAAAGTCTGATATTGATGTTCTAAAGTTAGTACTAGTGTTCTAATGTGTAATACTGATGTTCTAAATTTGAGTACTTGTGTTCTAAAGCTTAACACATATATTTTAAATATTTATTCTATTATTCTAAGGCCTGATATTGATGTTCTAAAGTTGAGTACTGTTGTTTTAAATCTTAACACATACGTTCTAAAGGTTTATTCTATTGTTCTAAGGTCTAATATTAATGTACTATAATTTAATATTAATGTTCTAAAGGTTACACATATGTTAAAAAATTTCATCTATTGTTGTAATATGTAATAATGTGTAATACTGATGTTCTAAATTTGAGTACTTGTGTTCAAAAGTTTAACACATACGTTTTAAATGTTTATTCTATTATTCTAAGGTCTAATATTGATGTTCTAAAATTGAGTACTGGTGTTCTAAATCTGAACACATATGTTCTAAATGTTTATTTTATTGTTCTATGGTCTAATACTGATGCACTATAATTTAATATTGATGTTATAAAGGTTAACACATATGTTTAAAATTTTCATCTATTATTGTAAAATGTAATACTGATGTTCTAAAATTGAGTAGCGATGTTCTAAATCTTAACACATATGTTTTAAATGTTTATGCTATTGTTTTAAGGTCTAATATTGATATTCCAAATTTAAATATTGATGTTCAAATTACTACTAAAAAAATAGTGAAAATCAAATATAAAGTAATAGAAATAATTTGGAAACTATTAAAAAATTGTGCAAGTTGACATTGAAAGCCTGATTCATTAATAGTATAAAAATAAGTTTTTGGAAACTACCCACTAATTACGGGGTGCAGAATTTTCTCAACTGCCAATTAATTTCAAATTTTTCTATATTTACAATTTTGCCATTATTAAAGAATTAATCACAACCATCAAAGTACACTTAATTAACGGTTATAGATGAGTTCTTATATATGCATGGTTCTTATATAAGGAGGGGTTCTCACCAGAACTCACCCCTATATATATATATATATATAATTTGGTCCTCCCACTTGTTCAATTTTGATATTAAAATAAAATGGAGTAATAGACAAATTTACATAACTGCACCTGGTTTAGGATCTCTCAGCTGAACAGCTCCAAGCTAGTATTAGTAATTTGGAGGGTAGTTGAAAGTTTATTGTTGTACTTGTAAGTTGTAACTTTGAAGGTATCAAAACTTAAAAGGAGGTTTATGTTAGTTAGTTAGTTAGTGTGAGATTTAGAGGGTCAGCATTTTGTTTTAAGGTATTAAAAATTGTAATTAGTACAATATTATAAGTACTTATGTAATTGTAAGATACCCTACTTTATTTTTCTTGGCTATATGTGGTGGTAAATCTGGTGTGCTTAGATGATCTGGCCATGTTAATGCATGCTTCAAGCTTATATAGGGCAGTGGGGCAGTGGCCTAGCTAAGGACTGGATTTGTTCCCCAGTCAATGGCATCATTATTGATGTTAATCATTATTATTTAGCTTAAATCATTGTCTATTACTCTATTCCGCTCATCACCATATGCATTGCTGATGATTAGGAAGTTTTGTATCTAATTTCAGGCAGTGAGATAGATAATGCTTAATTAATAGTCCCTCCTCCTCCTCTTAAAGATCGTACCACTTTTCATTTTGGTTGTCTCCCAAAAATTCTCAATTCTCTTACAAATTTTTCAATTTGGGTTGTCCTCTAAATATTTTTCATTTTGTGTTAATAAAGTTATTTTTCGTACTTGGGGCAATATTTGGCTGAAATAACTGTAGAAATAATGATGAGTCTTGAAATAGAATTATAGCCTCCTTAATCCTTCATTGCTGATTTCTATATGAGAATTGAAATTTTATCTACTGCGTAGATCATAGTAGTTCTGTACTCCATGTGTCTGTAATGCATCATTGAACTTTGAATAACAAAATCACACTTATAAACCAACGTACAATTACTATGTTAACGAACTAAACCAACACTAAAAAAACAAAAGATCTTGTATGTGTAAGGGATACAATAAAATTATTGTATCCTCAACAAAAGTTATTTTTCACTATAATAAAAATTACTTTTCAATATAATAAAAGTTATTCCTTAATACAATATATCACAATATTTATCAATTAAATAATAACTTTTGTTATATTAAAATATAACTTTTATTGGGATCGTGTATACAAGATTTTGTGAAACTACAAACCAAACAAATTGGTTTTATGACTCGATTATGTTTGTTACAGATTTTATTCACCTTTTATCACATGAGTTTTGTACAATCTTTTTTTTTTTTTTTCCTCTCATTTTCCTTTTAACGCATCATATTCTCTTTTATCACATTATTTTCCACTATCTTCTTCCTCATTCCTATTCTCTTTCTTTTATTTTTCCATATCAATGAATATCATTTTCAATACTCTATTACCTCTTCAACTTTTTTTTCAAAAAATTATTTTATTAAACCAAGAGATCGAGAGTATCCTCTTTCACACGAGGATTTCCTCTTATCCAACCCTATTTCTCTTTAAGAGAGGATCCTTTCTTTATTTTCAACATCAATGAGGATCCTCTCTTCCTCTCTAAAGTCATCCATGAGGAAGTTAATTCCTTATGGATGTTTATGCCCAATCAATCATATTGACTGAAATGAAGTATGCCGTATTCAATATTTGTTTGATTGCCATAAGCCCATAATTAACATGATATGACCGTTACTAAATCCTCTAAACATAACTTGTTTTTCGAAATCCACTTTACCTATAAATAACCAAAAGATCATTGTTGAAAAGCACAATCGAAATTTGTGGATGCACCCATATGTTGCATTATCTCCGTTTCACAATGTTATTCTCATTTTTTATTTGTGGGTTGAACTTGAAATTTTTTGACTACCTTTAATTACTTAAATCTAAGAAAAAATATAGCACATGAGATTTAATTATACGTCATAATATGATTTTTAAAATCTTAAAATTATATATATATATATATATATTAATATAGAATTATAAATATTAATGGTTAAAGAAGCACACTGAGAACTTTTTTAAAAATTAATGTAGAATTTTTTTTATTAATGTATGAATAAAAGAAATACGTAGTATAATTTTAACAACTCAATTTAATAAGGGTTTTTATAATTTTAAACTTTTGGATAATTTTCCTACTTTATAACTTATTCACCCGGTTTATTAGGGTTAGAGTTTAAAGTTCTATAAGCTAGAGTTAAAGTTTAAAATTCTATATACTTTCTCCGTCCCTTTAAGAAAATCCATCTGACTTTTTGTGGTTTTTAAGACACTATTTCAAACGTTTTTATTTCAAAAATTCGTAAGACAAAAAAATATGAAAACTTAATATTCTTAAAATTAACATTGAAATACATCCAACATGATCCTACCTTGAATATATTATTTATAATAATATGATGAGAATTAGTGGTCAAACTTTACTATAAACTTTGACTTTATAAATAGAAATGACGTTTTCTTATAGGGACAGAGGGAGTATCTTTAATCTTTCAAAAAGTATTGTATACATACGGAATATAATAAAGTTATTATAACTCCAATAAAAGTGAATCTTCAATATAATAAAAATTACACTTCAACACGCCATATGTCAATATTTATCAACTTTAAGGAGTTACTTTTGTTATATTGATGAATCACTTTTATTGAGTATCGTATGTATATAATACTTTGGCTAAATCTTTACATTTTGGTCTCAAAGTTGTTTTAACCATCCTAAAGAATGCTTTAAATAGTTAGGTTTAGATTTTCTCACCTCATTAAGAAAATTTTTATTCATACAATAATAAATCAATTTGAAAAAAAAACTTTGGTATAATGTTCCATACATGAAACATAGGATAAGAAAAGAAACAAAAAAACAAAAATGGAATAGAGTCAATAGACGTCAAAATCATTGAGGAAAAGCACATCACATCAAAACGGCAAAACATCGAGTCGTACTCTACACAATAGTAAAGTGGAATGCATTCAGTTTTAACACCTTCACGGCTTCACCTTCTTCCAATTTTTTTACCACCTACTTCTCCATCCTTTACACTGTTCTCTCTGCCATATCCCCACCAATTCCACATCAACAACCCACCAACTTACTCACACTCACACAGTCACCCCTCTCTTCCTATCTCCTCAGCCATCCCATCATCTTCTCCAATCTGACATCCATCTACACCATTCAAAAGATCTCATCTTTGATGTGTTACTACTACTATCTTCCAATTATTTCACTCAATTAAAATAAGATTAGTCCCAAAAATTAAGGAAGTAAAAAAAAAATTACAATCTTCAATAATGGATATAGAGAGACCTCATAGGACAAGCAGCACACCCACTACTACAAGTGAGCTCTTCATTTGCTTCACTTCTCGCCTCTCTAAATCCTCTTCTATGCGCCTCTCTTCTAAATCCATCCTCAGCCCCGGCCGCGCTGCTGACAAACAAAACCACTCTCTTTCTCTCTCCACCTCCCTCAGCCGCCGCCTCCGTCACAACGGCAGCTTGAGGGGTGCTCAATCACCAGCCATGTTCCCGTCTTCCAAGAAAAACAAGGGCTCCTCTGGTTTTGCTGAAAACCCTGAGCCTTCCTCCCCTAAGGTGACCTGCATTGGTCAGGTGAGGGTCAAGACTAAGAAGCAAGGGGAGAAGATGAAGATGAGGGCTTGCAGGAGTAAGAGGTTAAGCGGGGGAGGAGGGAGTGGAGGTGAAGCGAGTTTTCGACGTATCGAGCATTCAAATTCGCATGAAGTGTTGCAAAATCAAAATCAGCAAGCTCAAGAATGTGGGTTGAATCATAGGAATCAGAGATGGGTACATCTGCCGATTACGATATGTGAGGCGTTGAGGACTTTTGGGTCGGAGTTTAGCTGCTTGTTCCCTTGCAAATCTTCGTGCTTTAGTAGTGGGAGTTTTTGTGGGGGTGAAAAAACTGGGGAAAACAGAGGAGGGGAGCATCATTCTGATGGTGGGACCAATTCTTGTGCTGTGTTTAGGTGGTTGGTATCCTTGCAAGAAGGGGAGGGAGGGGAAGGGAAGAGGAGGGATATTGAGTTGGTGGTGGGAGGGGAGGAGGAGGAAGCTGAGAGGGGGGTGGTAATGGAGAGGGAATGTTCTAGAAGGAGGTCTATTTTTGATGATATGGAGTTTGATGATTTGTTTAGCAATGTGAAGAATGGTGGCGGTGAGAGGAGTGAGATTTTTGGGGGGAATGTTGTTGCTGGTGATGACGAGGTGGAAGAGGGTGGAAGGAGGGTGAGTCTTTGTATTCCTCCTAAGAATGCTCTGTTGTTGATGAGGTGTAGATCTGATCCTATGAAGATGGCTTCTCTTTCAAGGAAGTTGTGGGAGGTCGAGGTTCCTATTACTCAAGATGATGACGATGATGATGATGATGATGATGATGATGATGAAGATGAGGTTGAAGTTGAAGATGTGACTGAAGCAGTGAAAGTTATAGAGAATGAGGTTGGATTGGAAGAGAAAATAGAGGAAATCAGAGATGCAAAAGCAGAGGAAAACAGAGATGTAGAAACAGAGGAAACCAGAGATGTGAAAACAGAGGAAATTTGTGAGGTAATGGGAGGAGAGAGAGGAGAGGAAATTGGGGAAGAGAAAAATGTGGAAATTGGAGAGGAGTTGGAGGGTATAAATGAGGGGAGTGAGGAAGTCGATCAGTTTTTGGAAAAGATCTCACGGGGTTTCGCCGAGGAAGAGCATAGGAAAACAGAGGAATTACAGATTATTGAGAACAGAGGAAATGCGAAAGAGGAAGAATGTGAAGTTTTTGAAGAAACCCAGGTGATGGAAGATGAAATCTATGCAATTGGGTGTTCGATTGAGATGATTAACGTTCAAGAGGAGGTACAAGATGATGAAATTGATGCGATTAGGTGTTCAGTTGAGATGATAACCGTGCAGGAGAAGGTAAGAGATGATGAAACTGAGCAAGATTTGGTGAATCGTACAGAGGATAATCAGGAATTGAACATAGAAGAAGAAGAAATTGAGAAAACTGTAGAATTTTCAGAAAGTGACGATCTTTCAATTGTTCATGAAGCAGAGGAGAAAACCAGTTGTGAAAGCAGTGAAATTTCTGGAACTAGTTCGTCTCCTTTGAATTCTTCAGAAGAGTCAACAGCGGAGTCAAAAGAGAGAGACGAGGAGAAGAAAGACACAGTTGAAGAAGTAGTACAAGAAGTAGAAAGGAAGTCAATGGAGGAAAAACCAAAGCCAGGTCTGCCAGATTGTTTGATGTTGATGATGTGTGAGCCTAAGGTATCAATGGAAGTGTCCAAAGAAACTTGGGTATGTAGCACTGACTTTGTCCGGTGGCTGCCGGAACGCCATCCTAAAAAGGTGGTTAATAAAACCGACGGTTTGGACGAGTCTACGACGAAGAAGAGTAAGCCAGCGGCGGTGGCGGCAATTCCGCCGCATTTGGTACAGCGTTTCGAACAAGCGGCTCAACCTCCTATTCAGCCAGGGAGGTCTTCTATTTCTTTCCCAGCCGGTGGGGGCACAGCGGCTAACTTGATCGAGCAGAAGCTGGTTAAAGCCGGGGGTTATGAGCCGTTTGTTTTGACAAGGTGTAAATCTGCGCCGATGAGATCGGCTGGGAAGTTGGCGCCGCCAGAGATGGCTTGTAGCATGTGGGGTAGAGAGAAAGGGCGGAAGCTTGAGCCGCATCGACCGGCTACGTTTGGCGTTGGCGCGGCAGGGGTTGGGTTCTGATGAGATCAACGGCTGAGATTGAGATTGAGGAGAGAGGGTGGGGGGGGGGGTTCTTGCCACGTGGCATTTGATGTTTGTTCTTTGTGGCAGAAGTCAGAAGACTGTTGGCATGTTCTTCAGTTCTTGTTTTGTAAATGTTTTTTAACTAATAATTTCTTGATTTTCTAGATTATAGTTTTTTAGTAATTTACAGTAGTTAAAATTTTATGTTTACTTGTTAATTGTAGAATGAGATTTAAGATATGGCAGGAAAAAAAGAGGAGATTGTTTAATTTCCATGATTTTATGTGCCTATTGGAGAATTTGGACCGTTGTATGTGGACGCGAGTTGAAAAGCTGAGTGAGTACTGTGTAGGGTATAATCACACGTGGTATTGGTTGGAATTTACTGACAATTGGTTGGTTTTTGTAAGGTTTTTACATTAATTAACCAGCCCAACTGTTGTGGTGAACGTTATTAAGATGTACCTTCCCAAGAGTCTATCCCTCTTAAAAATGGTACCTCCTACATTCATTTGGTATATTTTGCCCTAAGAAGTTCTGTACTTCGTATAAGTTTTGAATAATGAACTATCTTGATGTAAAATAGATCTATATATTGGATCGGATTAGGGTCAACATAGTTCACATGTAAAATGAACTGAGTCAGGTCGGGCTTATAAAGATTCAAAACGCAACGAGTTAGATTGACTTCGTCCAAAGAAAATATAATTTTATCTATAAAGAGTGATAGTTTGCCTTATTAGTTCTAATCTTTGTCAGTGGGTCATTGGTAAAATAAGTGAAAATCATTATTATCTGATAGTGTTTAAAAGCATTGGAAACTATTGACTCATTATCAACATTTAAACAATTCTAATGTAGAACCTTAATGCTTATACGACGTATCAATTGAAGTAGAAATCAACAAAAATGTATCAATCAACGGAATATGTACAATGTATAATAACATAACTTACATGCCAATTATTTATTAGTGTACAATGTATAATTTGTTGAAGCTATCTTCAAGTTTACCAAATAACTATAAATCGAGAGTATAAATGAGTATACAATCGATTAAGTATATGATTTGGTACAACGAACCGGGAGGAGATTATGGTTTAAGAATAAATAAGCACAAACATATAAAATAGCAAACATGTGAGAAATAAGAGTCTAAACAAAGTTAATATGATTCTCAAAGTAACACAAATAATTATAGATATATGAACTGTTTACTCATGTGCCAACACTCTTGTACGGAAATAAGAGTAAGAAAGTTGCTTATGGGCGTTAGTTAATATCCAAAGATTGCCTACTAATTGTCGAACTCCTTTAGAGCAAGATTATCAATGAGTAATCTTCATTTCTCTTATTTTTTCTCTCTTTAATCCTCCTTTTAATACATAACTTTATCTTTCATCCACGTCATTTCCCACTATCTCCTTTATCATCCCATTTCTCTTCCATCAATTTTTCCCACATCAATGAGTATTCTAATCAATACTCTATTTTCTACTTTATATTTATCCCATCATAAAATTTATTTCCATTTAAATATTATGTAATCTAGTTTTGGTTATTAATTATTAATTATCGACTTAATTAGAATTATAAAAAACTATATTGATTTATAGTTCAAAAATACATAAAAATGCATGAAAGTAAAATAAATATACATTAACTTACCTAAAAGTACATTAAATTTCAAGTAAGAGAAAATATGTAAAATTAAGGTTTAATTTATAGAGAAAAAATAAAGTCATTTGTGAAATCAGATTTTTTTTTTTAAAAAATGACTGTTTTTTTTATAGTTGTTATGCAACATTTCCATTAAAATTCAATCAAGAAATTATAGCCAATAGAAAAGTGACACGTGTCATAATATAATGCAGTCAAAATTCTAAATATAAACTCAAATCGTGCTATGTGTCAAGAGTTGATTTATAATTATTATCGGGTCTTCTTTTTATGAGAAATCAAGAATTTTTTTTTTGGATTTTCACCGTGGCTTTTCTCTTGCTCAAGAGGGTATTCTCTTCCCCAAGAGGATATCCCCCATATCTCAAGCTTTCCCCTTCAAGAGAGTATCCTCGCTTCATTTTTCACACCAATGAGTATACTCATTTTGTCCTCAAATCCCTTTATGAGTATGCCCAATACTCATTGATGTTCTTACTCTTATAGCATAGACAGGGCTAGGGAAGTCTTAATTGGATCTCTTTTGTGACTACTATTTGGATTATGTTTTTTTTATATAAAGAGAGTCAAAAGCGACAAGACAACAATTGATATAAACGAGATTTGATCCTAGGTCTTAGATACCACCTTCTAAAAGTTTAACCAACTAAGCTAGTTGACTACTATTTGAATTATGTGGTTATAAAGAAATCACTTGATTTTAAGTGGAAGCAATAGGATATTAGTTATTTTTTATCCCTTAATGACAATCTCTTACGGAACCAGCTTTTTTCACAAGTCAGAGATAGGACATAGGAGAGGTTATGTTTCTTACATCCATTAGAGATAGTAGGGGGTTCGCGTCTTGAATTTGAGATGATTTCACTAGGTCAAAATGGTTGTTGTTTGGCTACGATGGTCATTCTGGTAGATGGGGCATGCTAAAAGTCTTCGGGCTTTGTTGGGAAGGGTGGGGTTCGGACTTCCGGGGGCTTTGTTGGAGGTTATGAGCCGCCTATGCTTCATCTGCCTTGCATTAAGAGTCGTTGACTTGTCTTAGTGTGTTTCGGATGGCATTACCTTGATTATAATCAGTCCCGTACCTAGGGTGGGGCGAGCCGGTCACCCGGCCAGGGTCCCGTAGAAAAACGTCGAATTTTTTTTTGTTAAGATAAAAATAAAAGGGATATAAATGTAATATGCGTAAATTTTATCATATTTATTGAATTAATTAATTGGTAAGTTATCTCACTTGTACGGAATTTTTAATGTAATTTAACATGAGTTTAATTTTCATTGTCTCCATAATTATTGTTTTATTTTTCGAATAATGGTTATTCTTCTTTTCCTGAAACAATTTATCCACCAACCTTCCGTCGATATATGTTCAGGGGAAGGTGTTTTTCAGGGGATTTTCGTCAATTTGGCCGCAGATTTTTCAGCAACCAATTGGTTTCCGGATTGTTGGTGGTGGTCGTTTGGGTAAATACTAGTGATACAAATTGAGTGAAAAGTATATCATTAATATTTAATCCATGTCTAATTACTTTATTAGTTGTCTTATTGTCTGTACATGTGACAATGTTCATAATTGACCTTGACTCCTGATTTCATGCATAATGCCCGGATCATCTCGATTACATGACATTTACCCTTCAATATTGAAAAAGCGCAGCTTATCTTGAGTTCTTGACATATTACGCGACTGTGTAAAGGCAATGATATGATCATATGACACACAATTGAGGTGAAAACTGAAATGGAACTTTCATTGAATGTCTACGGCAATGGTTTGACAAACAATTGAGGTGAACTAACATAGTATTTCGTAAGACGGATAGCTAATACAATTATATACCATTACTTTCTCTATTCCTAATTATTTGTCCCATTTGACTTTTTACAGTTTTTAATATATGACTTTAATCGTTTTTATCTCCAAATTCGTAAGTAAAAACTTGATATTTTAAAAATTTACAGTGGGATGCATCCAACAACATCATGAATATATAATTTCTTATAACATGATGAGACTTTGTGGTTAAACTTTTCAAACTTTGACTCTATAAATAGAATTCGGCTAAATAAAGAGGATGGAGGAAGCACGATTATGAGCTTACGACACAAACATGGAAAGAAAGACATTGATGGTTTTCGAGTAAATTTGCTTAAGAATACTCCGTATAATATTCTTGCAAAAAAGAATATAGTCACGGTATTTGATACAAGCACTACTTCTGAAGTATGCAGCTGTTTATGTTTGATCAAGCCAATAGTAAAATAGTGAGGATTAGTATTGAAATGTTATATCGTTTTTATTTTATTTTATTTTATTTATATTTGAATTATGAAATTAAAGAAAGGCATCTAGAACATGCATGACTGCTTCAAAATCATTTTTGACTTTACAGATTCGACTAGTTTGACAAAATGTGATGTAAATATTGAAGATGTTATTAACAGTCTTAAAAAACAATTTTATCTCCAAATACTTGTGTTTGGCAATATAGCCGATGAATAGTAGTTTGCCAAACACTAGCCTTTGGCTTCTGGAGAAGTGTTATGCAATTAGTAAATATATAGAGTACTAAATATAATCTGATAAATTATGCATGTAACTACAAAGTATTACTTAGATGAAACTAGAGGTAGCTTAAGGGTTAGGCCAATCCAGCCTCGAGCTGGGGTTGACTTGGAGTGGGTTGGGGTTTTCAATTTAAACTAAAAAATTTAAGGTACTAAACAACCATATTGCTCGTTATTATCCCCAGTTTATTTAAATATGAGATATCGTAAATTTTTTTTGACAAGTCATAAAATAGGCTATGGGACTTCGAATGAAGTGAATTATGTCAAAATTGTGTATTTTTTTTTTGAAATCTATGCATAGCAAATACCCCGAATGAGGATTTGTCCACTTATTTTTTCCAAAAAGGCCTCTAATAGCATAAAATTTATGAAATTTGTTTTATACGGATTAATTCCTTCATGAACACATGCTATATTTTATGAAATTCGATGTTCCTCATTTGCATGTGTTATTTTACTATAATTACTTTTAAAAAATTATTAATTATTATTACCCACTAATCACTAATAGTATTAATAACATTAGCATATTCACAATAAAATAAATAGTAATAATCAAACATAATAACAATAATTAAGCATAATAATATTTTTGGAAATTTAATTTCCATGTCACCTAAACGAGCACTAATACTCTCTCTATCCTAATAGAGTTGCTCCATTTGACTTATTGATTTTCGGTATGAGTTAAAATACATTTATCTAATCTCTAAATCAATTAGATAAAAATAATCAAAACTTAATATGCTAAAAATTAGAGGTTTAAATGAATTGGGACATTTAATAAATTAATTGAGTTTGAGATTGGATAAAGCTCATTTATGTTCGTTTATTTAATAATGTTGAGCTTGTTCAGTTTTAGAAGATCATTTTATAAATGAGCTTGAAATTATATATATATATATATATATATTTATATTTATATTAAAATAAGAAGAATAAAAAGAGATCTTAGCCATTCAAATAGTAAGATCTAATGCTAGAAATTCCACGTAAAACAATGGTTACTATAACAATAAAAAACAATCACTATAATAATAAAAAGAATCACTATAACAATAAAAAGATTAATTATAAGTGAAAAAACTTATTTGATCACTATGAGTTAAAAAAGGTCACTATATATATATGAAATACCATGCTCTGAATTTAGGAGATAAAGAGCTAAGATGTCTTCTCATTTTAGGTATCCTTCTTATAAGTGAAATGAGATCATGTGAGAACTCCTTAGTTATACTCCCTCTGTTCTTTTTTGTTCTTCCCATTTTCCCCATCATTTCAAAATGTTGTTCTCATTTGGAATCCTTCTATTTTAGTTTAATATTGTGATTGGTTGAAAAAGTTTGGTTAGGATCACTATCTATGTGATATGTAACTTATTGATTGATTTTTTAATTGTTTAATGCCATAGACTATAAAAATTCTACTACTTATTTAATGCTCAATCTACTTGCATCATTTTTTTAATATAATATATTCTAAGTTTTAGATTAATTTAAATTATTTTATAGAATCTTAATGATATTTAATATTGTCTTGGTTTCTTCCCTGATTCTAAATGGGAAGGAAAAAAATAGAACTGAGGGAGTATAAGAACCCTTCTTATATAAGAACTCATCTAATACCATTAATTTAGTGTATTTAGATGGTTGTGATTAAATCTATATTAATGGCAAAGTTGTAAATATCAAAAAGTCATAAATTAATTGACAGTTGAGAAAGATTCGGTCCCATGATTATTGGGTAGTTTTCTAAACGTCTTTTTATATTCCCTAAAAATCAGTAGTTTTCATAGATTACAATAGTTAGTAAAATTATATTATATTCAAAATAACAAGTAATGTTTCATTTTATTTTCGTAATTGAATTGCAGAAGGTTGTTGCCGTTTTTTTTTCAATAGTTAGTCGAATTATATTCTATTCAAAATAATAGGTAATGTTTCATTGTCTTTTTGAAATTGAACTACAGACGGTTGAAGTATTGTTTTCTTCATAACATGCATGTTCTATTTCTTGTAAAAATTGGTATTAGTATTTGTTGGAAGTATTATTAGAGCAGTTTATAAATTGGTTGTAGTATTTCTTGCTTAATAATAATGTTGAACGTTAGAACAATAGGTAAAAAATGGACATTGTTCGTAGTATTATGGGTTATGCATTGGTCGGAGTATTTCTTGCTTAAGGCTTAAAACAATAGTTAAACTTATTAGAGTAATAGTTATAACAATTAGAACAATAGAATTATATATTTAGAACAATAGATATATTATGTTAGAATAATAGGAAGATTTGCTAGAACAATAGACAAACATATTAGAACAAAAAGTAAACATATTAGAACAATAGGTATAATATGTAGAACAATAGATTAGTGCTTTTAAAACAATAGGTAAATTATTTAGAACAATAGGCATATTTGCTTATACAATATGTATAATGTCTAAAATATTACACATATTTAGAACAATAGATAGAATAATTAGAACAATAAAATTATACTTTAGAACAATAGGTATAGTATGTTAGAACAATAGGCATATTTGCTAGAACAATTGACAAACATATTAGAACAATAGGTATAATATGTAGAATAATAGATTAGTGTTTTAAAATAATAGGTATATTATTTAGAATAGTAGGCATATTTGCTAGTACAATATGTATAATGCCTAAAACATTACACATATTTAGAATAGTAGGCATTTAGAATAATAATTATAATAATTAAAACAATAGAATTATATATTTAGAACAATAAATATATTATATTTGAATAATAGGTAAACATATTAGAACAATATGTATAATATATAGAACAATTGATTAGTATTTTAAAATAATAGATATATTATTTAGAACAGTAGGCATATTTGCTAGTAAAATAGGTATAACGTCTAAAACATTATGCACAGTGTATTGAATAAATATAATATAATAAATATATATTTAGAACAATAAATTACAATATTAAAACATTAGAACACTAGTGTTAATATTTAAAACAAAAAAATTAAACATTACAAAAGTTTGGAATAATATAATTAAATTTCAAAACAATAGAATATATTCTTAGAATAATATACTTAATATTTAGAACAATAATGTAAATTTTTAGAACACCAGTGTTAATATTTAGAACAAAGGAACTAAACATATAAACAACAAAGTTAAACTATAGAATCGAACCATTGAATATATAATCACTACTTAGAATAATATAATTTAGAATAATACATTTAATATTTATAACAACGTAGCAAAGGTTTATAACAAAAGAAATAAAGTTTAGAACAAGAGATAACAATGCAAAACAATAGTGTTAGATTTTAGAACACTATTGTTAATATTAAGAACAATAGAGTTGAACTATAGAATTGAACCTTAGAATAAGATAATCACTAATTAGAACAATAAAGTTAATCTTCAGAACAACATTGCAAAAGTTTGAAATAATAGAATTAAATTTTGAAACAATACAATACTTAGAACAATAGAACTAAACATACAAACAACAAAATTAAACTATAGAATCGAACCTTAGAATATATAATAACTATTTAGAACAATACAGTTAATATTTAAAACTACGTAGCAAAAGTTTAGAATAAGTGATAACAACTTGGAACAATAACCTTATTATTTAGAACAATAGTGTCTTTTTAGAACAAGAGATAATAATTTTAGAACAATAGAGTTGAACATTATAATTTAACCTTAGAATAAGAGAATTACTAGTTAGAACAATATAGTTAATATTCAGAACAATATTGTAAAAGTTTGGAATAATAGAATTAAATTTCAGAACAATAGATTTAAATTTCAGAACAATAAAACTTAATTTCAAAATAATAGAATACATTCTTAAAATAATAGTCTAACATTTTAGAACACAAGTTGATGTTCTACTAATATTTTAAAACGCAATATTAATGTTCTAAACCTTAGCACATATGTTTTAGAACATAAGTTGATGTTCTACTAATGTTTTAATACTGATATTCTAAATTTGAGTATTAGTGTTCTAAATCTTAACACATATATTCTAAATGATTATTCTATTATTCTAAGATCTAATATTAATGTTCTAAAGTTGAGTACTAGTGTTTTAAATCTTAATACATATGTTCTAAATGTTTATTCTATTATTCTAAGGTTTAATATTGATGTTATATAGTTTAATATTGGTGTTCTAAAGGTTCACACATATGTTCTAAACTTTTTTCTATTTTTTTAATATGTAATAATGATGTTATAAAGTTGAGTATTTATGTTCTAAATCTTAATTAAATATGTTTTAAATGTTTACTCTATTGTTTTAAGCTCTAATACTGATATTCCAAATTTTAATATTGGTGTTTAAATTACTACTGAAAAAATTATGAAAATGAAATATAAAGTAATAGAAAAAATTTGGAAACTATTAAAGAATTGTGTAAGTTGAAATTATAAGCCTGATTCATTGAGAATATAAAGAGATGTTTTGGGAAACTATCCAATAATTATGAGGTGCAAATTTTTCTCAACTGCCAATCAATTTCAAAGTTTTTTATATTTACAAATTTGCCATTATTGAAGAATTAATCACAGCCATCAAAATACACTTAACTAACGGTTATAGATGAGTTCTTATATATGCATGGTTCTTATATTTGGAGGGGTTCTCACATGAACCCGCCCACACACACACACACACACACACACACACACACACACACACACACACACACACACACATATATATATATATATATATATATATATATATATATATATATATATATATATATATATATAGGGGAAGGATCATGTGAGAACCCTCCTCTTATGTGAGAACTACTTTTTGGTGAGAACCCATCTTACACCCTTGGATGCTTGATGATCTAGGGCTGAAAATGCATTAGAAATGGATGACAAATCTGTAAATATCTAGATATTGTGTAAAAAATTATTGGCTGGCAGAGTGTTTCAGACAAATTTTGTACTTTATTTTGCTGGACAGTGACTTTTGCGTGTTTTCCATTTTGTTCATTATTAGACTTACAAGTCATGCCATTCATTTTTACGTGTTTCACCCTTTTCTTCATTATTAGACTTGCATATTTCATCCTTTTCTTCATTATTGTGCATCGATTTCTCATTTGTTTTTCCTGGCAAGAGCTCTCCTCTCGTTCAAGGTAAATTTTTTTTTGCACCTCTTTTAATTTTGTGATTCTTGTTAGTTTGTTTGTGAAAGTGTTAAATTTTTTTTTTTAAAATTATGTGTGGGAAATGTTTTACATACATTGTTCTAGAAATGAGTACAAGTATTCATTTGGAAATTATGTATACAAGTGGAAATTATGTATACGAGTTGAAATTTTGATTGTAATTGAGTGGAAATGATACGAGTATAATTATAGGAGTACAGTTATATGTTCAATAGTTTAGGACATTATGCTCAATCTTATAGAACATTCTGTATTCTAGTTTAGAACATTAGTCAAGAATTACGGAAATATAACATTTATTAATTTCAGTCTGCCGAGGTTTAGAACATCAAGTTCAATAGTTTAGAACATCAAGTTCAATAATTTAGAGCATGGTGTTCACTAATTTAGAACATGGCGTTCAGTAGTTTGGAAATGCCCACCAAACTATTTTAAACTAATTACCTAGCGTTTAGAATTAGAAATTAACCATTATAGTATATTATGTTGGTTTTTAAATATGTGAATTTATGAAATTATACGAGTATAATTATATGTTCAATGGTTTAGAACATCAAGTTCAATAGTTTAGAACATCAAGTTCGCTAATTTAGAACATGAAGTGCACTTGTTTAGAACATAATGTTCATTAGTTTGGAAATGGCCACCAAACTGTTTTAAACTAATTACCTAGCGTTTAGAATTATAAATTAACCATTATAGTATATTATGTTGGTTTTGAAATGTGTGAATTCATGAAATTATACGAGTACAATTATATGTTCAATAGTTTAGAACATTAAGTTCAATAGTTTAGAATATCAAATTCACTCATTTAGAACATCAAGTTCACTCATTTAGAACATCAAGTTCACCAATTTAGAACATGGTACGGTGTTCAGTAGTTTGAAAATGCCCACCAAACTATTTTAAACTAATTACCTAGCATTTAGAATTAGAAATTAACCATTATAGTATATTATGTTGATTTTTAAATGTGTGAATTTATGAAATTATTCGAGTACAATTATATTTTCAATGGTTTAGAACATCAAGTTCAATAGTTTAGAACATCAACTTCACTAATTTAGAACATGGTGTTCACTAATTTAGAACATGGTGTTCAGTAGTTTGGAAATGGCCACCAAACTATTTTAAACTAATTACCTAGCGTTTAGAATTAGAAATTAACCATTATAGTATATTATGTTGGTTTTTAAATGTGTGAATTTATGAAAGTATACGAGTACAATTATATGTTCAATAGTTTAGAACATTAAGTTCAATAGTTTAGAACATCAAATTCACTCATTTAGAACATCAAGTTCACTAGTTTAGAACATGGTGTTCAGTAGTTTGGAAATGCCCACCAAACTATTTTAAACTAATTACCTAGCGTTTAGAATTAGAAATTAACCATTATAGTATATTATGTTGGTTTTTAAATATGTGAATTTATGAAAGTATACGAGTACAATTATATGTTCAATAGTTTAGAATATTAAGTTCGATAGTTTAGAACATCAAGTTCACTCATTTAGAACATCAAGTTCACTAATTTAGAACATAGTATTCAATAGTTTGGAAATGCCCACCAAACTATTTTAAACTAATTACCTAGCGTTTAGAATTAGAAATTAACCATTATAGTATATTATGTTGGTTTTTAAATGATTGAATTTATGAAATTATTCGAGTACAATTATATGTTCAATGGTTTAGAACATCAAGTTCAATAGTTTAGAACATCACGTTCACTAATTTAGAACATGGTGTTCACTAATTTAGAACATGGTGTTCAGTAGTTTGGAAATGCCCACCAAAGTATTTGGAAATTAAAGAACATTATGTTTAATAATTTAGAACATTATGTTCACAAATTTAGAACATGATGTTCTTTGGTTTAGAACATTGTGTTCACAAGTTGAGAACATGATGTTCATTTAGTGATGTTTGAATATTTTTTTTATTTTTTTGATGTTTGAATATTTGGAATTTTTTGATATAATAACTTAGTTTATTCGGACATTTATTATTCTGAGGAGTAGTTACTATGGTTTTTGTAGGCAATGGGCAATGAAGAGAATTGTAGTGATCATAGTGAAAATAGGGGTAATACATCCAAAGCGATACCTGTGTGTACCCCTGGAGGTTCCAAAGTATGGATCCCAATTTTCTCTAGCGAGTTAAAACCGTGTGTGGGCATGAAATTTTCAAGTATTGATGAAGGGTTTTCATTTTATGAGGCATATGCAAGTTCGGTTGGTTTTAACGTTAGAAAATCAACTACAAAAAGAAGGAAGAATGGCGTTGTTAGTTTTCAATATTTTGTGTGTAATAAAGCTGGATATAAGTCTAAAAAGACGAGTAATTTGCAAGATATGAGAAGTGAAAATGAAGGGGAAGATAGAAGTGTAGTCGTTAGGAGAAGTTTGGTCACTCGTGTTGGATGCAAAACAGGTATGGTGTTGAAGGTTTGCATTGATGGGGGTTATGTTGTATTAAATATTGATGAAAGACATAGCCATTCCCTTTATTCATCAAATTCGGTACATTTTCAAAAGGCGAGAAGAAATTTGAACATTTTACACAAGAAGATGATTGTTGATAATTCGAAGGTAGTATAAATATAGGAATGTTCTAAGTTTGTATGTTATTTTTCCAAAGTATTTAATTAATTGTTCTAAATTTGAACATCTCATTGTTGATAATTATAGTATACTTGGTTTATGAATATTGTTGTAAAGTTACATTTTATTATGTACAAACGTTGGTCCTGTGAGAACGTTTAGAATGATGAAAGAATACGTTGGTGGTTATGAGAACGTAGGTGGATCTAAGTGTGATTTCAAAAATTTTCATAGGGACTTGAAGGCGTACATTGAAGGGGCCGATGCACAAATGTTTATGGATAATTTCAAGAGAAAAAAGTTAATTTGGTCTGCTTTTTTTTCGATTATCATATTGATGATGATGATTGCCTATGTATGGCTCTATGGGTCGATCCTATATGTAGGAAAAATTATAGTCTTTTTGGGGATATGGTTTCATTTGATACAACTTATCAAACTAACAGGTATCTCCTGGCCATGGGAGAGTACCAAAGCAGATCTATCTTCATCGAAGCAATTGACCAGTTCTGCACCGAAGATAGATTTAGGACCATCCAAATCTAACTCTAAGAAGCCCCCGAAGCCTATATTTCTGATTGCTTCTTTGTGTTTATTAGAGAGGTCAACCAAGACATCGGTTATGAATTGCTTCGGTGGAATTCGTTGGTTAAGGACATTCCTTTTCTTGATGGGTTTGGGTGTTTTAGGGATCTCATTTTTCTTCTTTTGTTGCTTTTTGAAAGCAACATCAATGGCTTTTCACTTTTTGGGAGTATCAATTGGTTGTTTTTCATCGCTCCTACATAAAGGTAAGAACATTGCAATAAGAGTTTAGTACATCGTAAATAAAAATTAAAACATTCAAATAATATAACAGTACCTAGAACAACGGACTAGCGTTAGTTTAGAACATTATATCAATCATTGTAGTTTAGAACATTATATCAATCATTTAGAAGGAACTCCAAATCATTTTAGAACAACATGTTAAACACTTTTAGAACATAATGGTTATTGGTTTAGAACATAATGTTCAATGGATTAGCATACTGTGTTCATTACTTTAGAGCATGATATACATTGGTTTGGAACAGCATTAAGCACATTGCCATTCCTTTAAGTTTTAGAACATTGTGTCCACTAGGTTAGAACATTGAGTTCACTGGTTTAAAACATCATATATATAAAATAGTACAAGAAAGACAAGCTTAGGCAAGTTTCCTAACTATACACAATGTTCACTGGTTAAGAACATTGAGTACACTGGTTTAGAACGTCAAGTTCACTAGTTTTGAGCATCAGACCCAAACACAAGTTTCCTAGGTATACCCAAACACTATGGGTCAATGAAGAAACTACCCAAACACTATGGGTCATTAGTTTAAAACACATAATCCATTAATTTCGAACATTGTGTTCACTAGTTTAGAACATTATGTTCATTAGTTTAGAACATAATGTTCATTGGTTAAGAACATTGAGTTCAATGGTTATTCTGTTCATTAGTTTACAATAATATGTTTATTGGTTTAGAAAATTGTCTTCATTGGTTTAGAACATTATGTTGATTAGTTTAGAACATTGAGTTCACTGGGTTAGAACACTGGGTTTATTGGGTTAGAACATTATGTTCATTAGTTTATAACATTGAGTTCATTGTTTTAGAACATTGTGTTAATTGGTTTAGAACATAATGTTCATAGGTTTAGAACATTGAGTTCAATGGTTTAGAACATTGAGTTCATTGGTTTAGAACATTGAGTTCATACCCAAACACAAGTTCAATAGTTTAGAACATTTTGTCAAATTATGGTTTAGAACATTATGTTCAATGGTTTAGAACATCAAGTTCATAAGTTTAGAACATTATGTTCAATGGTTTGGAACATCAAGTTCATAAGTTCAGAACATGTTCACTAGTTAAGAACATAATTTTCACTAGTTTAGAACATGAATTTCTTCTGTTTAGAACATGAATTTCTTCAGTTTAGAACATCATGTTAATTGGTCCAATGCTCAATGATTTGATATTATGTCAAATTAGGTATAACATTATGTTCATTACTTTAGAACATAATGTTCATTGGTTAAGAATATTTATTTTCTTCGGTTTATAACATTATGTTAATTGGTCCAATACATTAATATTTTGTCAAAATAGGTTTAGAACATTATGTTCATGACTTTAGAACATTATGGTCAATACTTTTAGAACATTATGTTCAGTAGTTCAGTACATGATGATCATTGTTTTAGGTAGCAATCTACATAGAAAAATAGTTGCAATAAAAAGAACATTATATACCGAATTAATCACTAATTCTAACGAAATAATACAAAATTCAGTTCAATAGTTTAGAACATTATGTCAAATTAGTTTTAGAACATTAAGTTCAATAATTTAGAACATCGAGTTCAATATTTTAGAACATGATTTTCACTAGTTTAGAACATGAAGACCACTAGTTTAGAACATGTTGTCCACTAGTTTAGAACATGATGTTACTTGGTTTAGAACATAATGTTCTACATTTTAGAACATGATGTTCTTTAGTTTAGAACATTATGTTAATTGGTCCAATGCTTTAATATTATGTCAAATTATGCTCATTACTTGGTTAACATAATGTTCATTGTATACACTGAATTTCGAGCATTAATTACTAATTCTAACGAAATATCACAAAATCCAGTTCAATAGTCAAGAACATTATGTCAAATTAGGTTGAGAACATTAAGTTTAATATTTTAGAACATCAAGTTCACTACTTCAGAACATGATGTCCACTAGTTTAGAACATGATGTTCAGTAGTTTAGAACTTGATGTTCTTTGGTTTAGAACATGATGTATTCGGTTTAGAACATTATGTTCGTCGGTTTAGAACATCGCGTTAATTAGTCCAATGCATTGATATTATGTCAAATTAGGTTTAGAGCATTACGTTCATTACTTTAGTACATCATGTTCATTGGTTTAGAACATTATGTTCTTCGGTTTACAACATCATATTAATTGGTCCAATGCTTTGATATTATGACAAATTAGGCTTAGAAAATTGTGCTCATTACTTCAGAACATCATGTTCATAAGTTTAGAACATCATGTTCAATAGTTTAGAACATGATACTTATTATTTCTGAAAAACACCGAAACTACAAAACAACCACAAACCTGTTTCGAATAATCTATTCACAATAAACTACTAATCTACTCATAATAATGGTTTCAATATGAAGAACACTATATACCGAATTTTTGAACTATGAAATAACATTATATACGAAATAACACAAAATTCAGTGAATTACCCCTCCTTCGAGTTCATGGGTGTGGCAGAAGGTGATTCCAAGTCTGCGCTGAGTTTCGGGCAACATTTTGTGTTATATTAAGACCTTTAACACAAACAAAAAGGGAAAAAAATGCCATAGTTAGGTTTTCTCTACTTATAGAACTCCCGCAGTGGTCTTCTTTGAAGTTTCCATGAGTGTGCGAAAGAAAGGTGCGAACTGGGGAAGATGAAGTAAGTAGAATGACTGCGAAAGAAAGGTACGCACTTGTGGATTTTGAGATGACAAAGAATGTGGTGCGAAAGTATGCGGAAGTTTGAAGACAGAAGAAATGGCGGAAGAAGATGAAAGGGCTCTGAAGAAGTTTTGAAGTAGTGACTGAAAAGATATGCGTGTTCCATTCTTCCAAAGTGTCAGTTACACTTTTTAATAAACTTCCTTTTGTCAGTTTTTGGATTAATTACGGATTTGCCATTTTCTTTAGTTAAATGTCATCCATTAGATCTGCCAAGGTGTGTGGTGTTAGATGGGTTCTCACCCTTAAAAGAGTTCTCATATTAGGGGGGTTCTCACATGAACCCACCTATATATATATATATATATATATATATATATATATATATATATATATATATATATATATATATATATATAGATAGATAGATAGATAGATATATATAGATAGATAGATAGATAGATAGATAAATAGAAGATAGATAGATAGATAAATAGAAGATAGATAGATAGACACACACGCACACACCCTACTTTCATGAAACAAACTCGTTTATTGTTGTCTGTGAACATACACTTTGTATTTTTAATTAGTATTTAACTAGCTTGATTTTGAGATTTTTAAGTGTTTCAAGTACAATTTTCATTTAGAAGAAAATCTTATTTGTATAGAGAGCTCATTCATGACTCGACTTGATTAGTTAAACGAGTATTTTCGACTTATTCATAAATACTTCACATGGAAAGCGAGCTTTAACAGATGTTTGTGATCCCATGAACGCTTGGACTTGAGCTTATACTATACTCACCAAGATTAAATGACTATGAACATGAATATGGTAGTATTCAGCTTGATTCGATTCATTTACGTCCCTATTAAAAATACGTTGACAAAATATCCAATGAAATTCTATTTAATATATATATATATATATATATATATATATATATATATATATATATATATATATATATATATATATATATATATATATATATATATATATATATATATTTTATAAATTGATGAGAATTTTTAAGCCAACCTCTTTGAATTTTATCCCCACATAATAAAGTGGAGCAAATCCAGTAAGACATAGGAAGAACAGAATAAAACAAGTAAGGATGTCAAATCGGGTCAACGGGTCGGTTCTGGGTTGACCCATCGCGAGTCGGTTCTTATCGGGTCAATTTGGCCTATTGGGTCGGTTTTGGTTCGGGTCGGGTCATTATCGGGTTGGGTTAAATCGGTTATTTGCTTGGTCGGGTTTGGGTCAGGTTCGGGTCGGGTCGTATTCGGTTCGGGTCAATGTTGGTTCGGGTTGTATACGGTTCGGGTCAAGGTCGGTTCTAGTACAATCGGGTCGGTTCCTAAACGTGTTATATTGGGTTATTTCGGATTTGGGTCAAGGTCGATTCTCATAAAATCGGGTCGGTTCCTAAACAAGTTATGGCGAGGTTATTTTGGGTTCGGGTCAAGGTCGGTTCTGGTAAAATCAGATCGATTCCCGAACAAGTTATTTCGGGTCAATGTCGGTTTTGATAAAATCGGACAATGATGACGGTTAATTCATATATTGGACAATGATGATGTCGATAAGTCATTTAAAAACAAAAAATTTATGAGGTAATGATTATTAAATGTGTATTATCCAATCAAACTAGTCTATAACATACAATGTTAAGTTTATATATACATAAGAACCTGTAATATGTTTAGTTTGAATCGATAATGACAAGTTTGGGTTTCAAAGTTATTAGATATTAGGTAAAAAATAGGTCTCTCAAGATTCGTGTATATTCAGATTATTAACACATCTAGTGAATTCGGGTAACGAATTGTTATAAATCGGGTTATATCGGTTATGTGTCGGTTTCAATCGGTTTCGGGTTCTTTTCGGGTCGGGTTTTTAACGGGTCGGACCTGTAACGGGCCGGGTCCCTAACGGGTCGAACACGGATTGGGTTCGGGTCTTTGAATATCGGGTCAAATCGGTTTCGGGTTAACTTCATGTCGGGTTGGGTCAGTTTTCGGGTCTCACTTTTCGGGTTATAATCAGGTCGAGTCCGGATCTATTTCGGATAACTAATTGGATCGAGTTTGATTATGACAATTCTAAAAAATAAGTAATAGAAATGGTGGCACCAAAATAATAGTGTATTAGGTTCCTGAAAGCGGGGGAGTTGCTTCATGTAAAAGGGATGTCCTTTGCTCACGAAAACAAATGCAATTTCAAGTGGGACTATACACACTACAGCTTTCCCGTTTGCAATGCAAGACTGCTTTTTGTCCTTTTCCTTGTCTGATTACTTCTGCATAGCTAAAGAATGAAAAGACATACATACTTTATTGGATTGCAATCAATGTGGTTGCTGCTTTTCTTCATTTCATTGCACGGACATACTCAATTTACATACCTTATGCTCTTTCAAAAGTGGCTTATTAAAAACTGTTAATGTACGTTACAAAAAGTGAAGATTTTGTGTGCGTGAGATTTTTTATAAAAACCATGCATGTAAGATTCTGTGGTATTGTCCCCTTCTTCCGTTTTACTCTTATCATTCCATGCTAATATTCCAATGTATTTTTTTACTTGTTATATTTCTATTTCGAGAGTTATACTTTTTAAATTTTGACCATAAATTATAATTATGTTATAACAAATAATATATCTAAGTGTGATCTTATTGGATATATTTATATGTAAATTTTTAAAATATCAATTTTTATAATTGTTTGTCTTACGAATTTTGAGAAAAAATATTTTACGTTGCATCTTAAAAATCGTAAAAAGTTAAAAGTAATAACTAAAAAAGACGAAGGGAGTATATCTTTCGCTCCTCATCTTGTTCGAATAGTATAATCAAAGGGAGTTATAATAGGTTTTGATTTTCATTGATGGAACTACCATAACCTAATTTCTCACTAGTTGAATGCGATGTATAGCTAATATATCGTTCTAGGTTGGGCTCTGAATGCTCTAGTTAAGATAGCAGGATTTTGTGGTTATTTTAGGTAGAGGTTGCAATCACTACGTTCGTCTCTTTCTCGATCCTATTAAATCAAGAGCATATCAACACATAGTATGATGAACCTGACCTAATTTCTCCAATTTTAAGAAGATTTTTTTTATCTTTTACAGTAAAAATTTTGTTCACTAATCCAATGCCCTCTTACATAGGTGAATAAAATTGCAAACAAATTTCATTAAATATCTTACTTTCAAATATTTGTATGATAATATTATTAAAAAATAGAGGAAATAATAAAAATAATAAAACCTATAACCCGTGCAACCAAAATAATACTCAATATAATTTTTGTGTTGACTCAGTATAATACAACATTTGCCCTCATTTATTACGTGAATTTTTCATTTTTTTACGTGAACTCTTCCTAGTAATCAAATTTAGCAGTATTTATTGTGAAAAAGTGGTTAACACACACACTTGTCATAGAGATATGAAAAAACAGGCAAAAAAAGGTTTATAACGTTTTTTAAGTTAAATAAAGGTAAATATTATATTATAGTGAGTTAACCCAAATTTTGCATTATTTTGAGTGGAGCGGCTTTAAATTGTATTATTTATGTTTTTTCCCCCCCAAAAAATATATTTTTTTGGATAATTATTTTTCACAAGTATCAGAATACCACGAGAAATTTCTCCTATATATGAAGTATTCATTATACAACGTAATGTAGTATTTTTTATCAAAAAGTAGAGTAGTTGGTTAGCCCAGGTTTTGGCATGGCCGCATGGGCCTATGATGTAATTTGGAGTTGGGTCACCAAATAGACGGGCTAACTTACTAAATAGTTCTGTGTGTAGCAAGTCTCGTATTGCTGCCTTGGTTGTGTGGACTGTGTGGTTTTTTGTGTCCATATGTTAAATGAGTATCATTGATTGTGTCTAGCATACCTACTTGTAACATATAATAATAAAAGGATTATATCTTGTATAAAAAATATATTGTATTCGTTCTTTTTTGTTCTTTCCGTATTTTTTATCCGAAAATTTTAGAATGATATTCTCATATAAAATCATTTTAATTTAGTCTAATTTATTCTAAATAAAATAACCTTATTTGAATTAAAAAATTAACGACAATACCCTCAATTTATATATGAACTACCCAAAATATCCCTAGTAACTCTAGAAGTTTTAATCCTCATTTACTCCTAGTAGATTTTTATATTTTTTAATACAATAAACTTTACAAATTTCAATAATTATTAAACGTTTGCCCCACTTGCAGCATGTTTTTAATTGAATATGATTTTTTTAGATTATTTTAAATTGATTTTATGGAATTTTAAAGGTATTTAATCATATATTTTTTTTTTTCTGATTTCTAATGGAAAGATAAAAAAGAAAGGAGGGAGTCGTACCTTACAACATTTGTACTTTGTGCACTATTTATGTAGCTAATTTTTTAATAATAAAAAGTATAATAAAAAGTATTATGTAGCACCTTTTTAGATTAGACTTATTGAGTATTTTTAGAATATAAACTTTATTATACTTCACTTATAGTTACTTGAATATATAAGTGGTAAACCTAGCACTCTGGTAAATATAAAAGTTAAAAATGACGCAATTATTTGGAAACAACAATAATATTTACAAATTGCGCATGTCCGCACAGCAAGGTAATGTTTGTCTGCTGTAAAAAAAAAGTACTTTGTTCAAGATATTACGAAATATCTTATAATCCAGGTCTGCAACACATTTGAATGTTTATTAAAAACGTTGGGCTCAACTTAGGCGAGGCCTAACTATCTCAATGTATATCATAGTCCAATGGGTATCAATCACGCCCATGTTCTAATGACCTACGTCCTCACACTATAACAATCACTTATAATACAAACAAAGTCCAAGACTTCTTTCTCTATTCTAAGATCAATTCATTGGCAACTACAATTGCCTTTTTTATTTTTCAATAAAATATGCATTGTTCAATTTATATATTTTGTAATAAAATGGCATGGATAGTTGTTATAGGACTGAGTTGTTAAATAAGGCGGGAAAGTTGTTAGTTTGTTAGAAAAGTTGTTAGAGTTTGTTACGAATTTGTTAGAATTTGCTACTATAAAAACTAAGATCAGTTTACAGCAAAGGAATAACAATACAATCAATTTCTTCTCTCCTATCTTCTCTTCCTATCTCCTTCCTATCTTTTCTTCTCTTCTGTTTACTTCTTCAGTTGCATTATGTCCTTGCTCACTGGTTTGTTCATTGCATTGTGCTGGAACTGACGAATTTGCAGCATTAAGGTTTCAACCTTAACAGTGGTATTAGAGCATTTGGTCTTGAGGATTAGACTGGCACCTACTGTGTCATCTCGTGTGACTCACATGGAAGCTCAATTTGTTGTACTAGAGCAGAGGTTTGAAGCGCAGAGTATGGCATCATCACAAAAGTTTGAGGAACTTGTGCGAATGATGCAGCAAATCAAGGAGAGTATGAGCCAATTCCAAGACAACAGAACACCACGCATGGAAGATCGACAACCATTGGTTAAGTTAGGGTATATTCCTAAACTTGATTTTCCAAAATTTGATGGTAGTAACCCTAGGCTGTGGATTAAAAAGTGTAGTAAATACTTTAGCCTATGCAAGATTCCAAATGATTAGAAGGTGGATCTTGCTTCATTAAACATGATTGATAAAGCAGAAAAATGGGTTACTAGCTACCTATCTACTAGATCAATAGTAGATTGGAATGATTTTGTGTTAGATGTGAATGGACGCTTCAAGGATGAAAGTGGAGTGCATGTAGTAGAGGAATTCAACAAATTATAGCAAACTGGTAGTATTGAGATGTATATTGATGAATTTGAAAATTTACGTGCGGTGATGATGCAAAGTAGCTATGGTTTACCTGAGAAGTATTTGCTTGAAAGCTTTATTGGAGGATTAAAGCCTGAAATCAGGCCATTTGTACGAGCTTTCAAACCTCAATCAATAGCTGAAGCGGTAGAGTATGCTAGATTACAAGATGAAGCATTAACAGTGAACCTTCAAAGAACAGTCAAAGCTAACAATCATTATCAGAAATTTACTCCAATTTTCCTATCACCAACCTAAACAAGCCACCTTTACTTCCAACTCCTGACATAAAACCTTTACCTGCCATAAAATCTCCATTTAAACCAAATAAACCTACTAGATATGTACCGGCAGAGGTAAGGGTGAAAAAATTGCTAAAGGCCTTTGCTACTATTGTGATGCACCTTATGATAGGAGTCATAAGTGTCATTTTAAAGAACCGTAACTGTTTATGGTAGAGATTCCGAGATCAGATGAAGTGGAGTTGGCTGTGGATGTTGAGGAGGGATTGAAAGAAGCTAATCCATGTATATCTTTAAATGCTTTGAATGGAAGCCAAAGTTTTCACACAATGAGAATTAGAGCTTTAGCCAAGGATATTCATGTTCATACTCTCATAGATTCGGGCAGTACACATAATTTTATTTATATTCAAATGGCTGAAAAGTTAGGCTATAAAATTGAAAGTATTCCTAAGCAAGCTGTTTTGATTGCTGATGGTAATCAATTAGTTTGTCAGTCTATTTGCCAAGGTTTCACATGGTCTATTAGGGGACATGAATACTCTATTTATGTCCTTTTAATACCCTTATGGGGATATGATATGGTGCTTGGAATTCAATGGTTAA
Source organism: Dysphania ambrosioides (assembly GCA_026401315.1). NCBI lineage: Eukaryota > Viridiplantae > Streptophyta > Magnoliopsida > Caryophyllales > Amaranthaceae > Dysphania > Dysphania ambrosioides. Next base: position 22,107,036 of record CM048666.1, read on the forward strand.
GCACCCTAGGGCCGGTTTTTTGGGACTTCAGCAGAATAGTGATGAAATTCTGTATGAAAGGAAGAGATGTGGCGCTTAGAGGAGTGCCTCTAAAGAAAATCAAGGTGTTACAGGAAGGTCCTTCTTTGAAGCTAATGAATAATGCTACATAGATATGTTTGTTGCAAGTGGTTCATGGTAGAGATAAGGAGCATGAGACCACATGTCTGATTCAGGTTTTTGAGGAAGTTGATGAAACTGATGAATTGAATGCTTTAAGAAATAAATTTGCTAAGATATTTGAAGAGCCTACATAGTTACCACCTAGCATACAATCGAATTTGTTTGACAGCAGGGCAAGGAGCTGTTAACATAAGACCATACAGATATCCATTAAAACAGAAGAATATAATTGAACAATTAGTTCAAGAGATAATGGATAGGGGAATATTCAACATAGTTCTAGTCCTTTTGCATCTCCAGTGGTTTTGGTGGGGAAAAAGGATGGATCATGGCGTTTGTGTGTTGATTATAAAGAGCTAAACAAAAGGACAGTAAAGGACAAGTTTCCTATTCCAGTTTTAGATGAGTTGATTGATGAGCTTTCTGGAGCAATGGTGTTCAGTAAGTTGGATCTTAGGTCTGGATATCATCAATGATAAAATAGCTTTTAAAACACATGAAGGACACTATGAGTTTTTAGTCATGCCTTTTGGATTGACTAATGCTCTTGCTTCTTTTCAAGGGTGGATGAATTCTGTTTTCAAGCCTTTGTTGAGGAAGTGTGTTTTAGTTTTCTTTGATGATATTCTTATTTATATCAAGAATAATGAAGAGCATTTACAACACCTCACAGAAGTATTCCAGCTGATGCTTACATATTCAATGTATGCAAAATTAAGCAAATGTTCGTTTATGACTAAGAAGGTGGAATATTTGGGGCATTTTTTATCGGGTAGTGGATTTGAAACTAATATTGGAAAGATAGCTGCTGTGAGCTCTTGGCCAAGCCCATCTTCTGTCAAGAGATTGAGAAGTTTCCTTGGATTAGCTGGATATTATAGACATTTTGTGCGAGGGTATGCTTGGATTAGCAAACCTTTAACGGACTTGTTGAAGGAGGGAGCATTTGAGTGGACAGAGAAAGCACATAATGCTTTTGAGAACTTAAAGAGAGATTTGAATATGGCATCTGTGTTGGCAATTCCTAACTTTTCTAAGACATATATTGTAGAAACTGACGCATCTTCAATAGGCATTAGAGCTGTGCTTATGGAAGACAACCATCCTTTAGAATTTATCAGCAGGTCATTGGGTCCAAAGTGGCAAAAATTATCTGTTTATGAGAAGGAGTTATTGGCTATAGTTTTTGTGGTGCAACGTTGGGAGCAGTATTTGATGGGGGAACATTTTATTGTAAGAACAGACCAAAAGAGTTTGAAATGGCTCCTAGAGCAGAAGATATCAACTCCATTCCAACAATTTCGGCTTTCAAAATTGATGGGGTTTGACTATGAAGTGCAATATAAGTTAGGAAAAGAGAATATTGTAGTAGATGCTTTGTCTAGAATACAAGGGTCTGAATTGTTGTTGTTGGCCATCATAGTAGTTGATTCAGACTTAGTAGAGAGCATCAAGAACAATAATAGCAAAGATGAGAATACGACAACATTAAGGGATAAATTGGGTAACAAAGTCATTGTTCCTGGATTTCTACTTCAGGATGGGGTCATTAAGAGGCATGGTAAGATTGTTATTGGGGCAGATGAGATCCTACGATAGCAAATTATACAGTGGCAACATTCTTCTCTTAAGGCTGATCATTCTGGTAGAGACCACACATTGAAGAGATTACAAGGATTGTTCTATTAGAGAGGAATGGCTAAGGATGTAAGTCATTTCATCAGAAACTGTATTGTTTATCAAGCTTTAAAATATGATACTGCTGCGAAACTAGGTTACTTGCAACCTCTTCCTATTCCTGAGAGTATTTGGACTGATATCTCTATGGATTTTATTACGGGGCTACCTATGTCTATGAATAAAAATGTGATACTGGTGGTTGTTGATAGGCTAAGAAAACTTGCTCATTTCATGGCAATGAGACATCCTTTTACAGCAGTGGAAGTGGCACAAGTGTACTTAGATAATGTGTTTAAGTTACATGGCTGGTCTAGGAGTATAGTGAGTGATAGAGATTCAATTTTCCTTAATCAGTTTTGGAAAGGATTGTTCTCTATACAAGGAACTAAATTTCTTCTTTCCTCTGCCTATCATCTAGAGACTGATGGTCAGACTGAGGTAGTAAATCGTTGCTTGGAAACATATCTTCGGTGTATGACTAGTGATAGACCCAGGGATTGGTGCAAATATTTGCCATTAGCTGAGTGGTGGTACAATACTCACTTTCACTTAGCCACTGGAATGACACCTTTTGAAGCTGTGTATTGCCAGTCGCCACCTTTGCATCTACCTTATCTTCTAGGAGAGTCCAAGAATAAGGTTGTAGATAGGAGTATGCAATGTAGAGAGGCTGTTTTGAGGAATCTTAAGGAGAATTTGACTAAGGCATAACAAAGAATGAAGGTCTAGGCTGATAAAAGGAGATATGAGAGAGTCTTTGCTGTCCATGATTGGATTTGGTTGAAATTGCAGAATTACATGCAACATTCTATTCAGTCTAGAAGCAACAATAAGTTGGCTACAAAATACTTTGGGCCATTTAAGGTGTTGGCAGTAATTGGCAAAGTAGCTTATAAGCTTCAATTGTCAGCTTCAGCAAAAATACATGATGTATTTCATGTGTCCTAGCTTAAGCCCTTTAGAGGAAAATTACCTTTGGCAGCTGTGATTCCAGGAGCTATACCTGGTGGGGAGCAGGAGATATTAAGTCCGGTGTCTTTTATTGAGTAGAGGACTGTTATCGAGAATGGTGTAGTTTGTGATTAGGTTCTGGTCCAATGGAAAGATAAACCTGTTTATGAGGCATCCTGGGTGGATCAACGTGATTTTGAAGCACAATTTCCCTGTTTTGCTAGGTCATGAGATTTGCGGACAAGTCTTTTTAAAGGGGGAGGATATGTTATAGGACTAAGTTGTTAAATGAGGTGGGAAAGTTTGTTAGAAAAGTTGTTAGAGTTTGTTACAAATTTGTTAGAATTTGCTACTATAAAAACTAAGATCAGTTTACAGCAAAGGAATAACAATACAATTAATTTCTTCTCTCCTATCTTCTCTTCCTATCTCCTTCCTATATTTTCTTCTCTTCTCTTTACTTCTTCAATTGCATTCTATCCTTGCTCACTGGTTTGGTCATTGCACCATGCCAGAACTGACGAAATTGCAGCATTAAGGTTTCAACCTTAACAATTGTCCTGCCTGAATGTCCAATAATTGAAATTAGAGAATTATTTATTTCATATAAAAGTATTACAATGTCAAGTGGAAATGCTGCTACTTCACAAATGCATTAGATATATTCTTTTTAACATCAAATGCTTTAGATTTTCTTTTGCTTAAGCCTGCACACCCTATCAATAGTCTGATTTAATTTTTTTTGAAACTATATATCTCTTTTAATTTTTTTTTAATTTTTAAATTGACATATTTTGACTTTGAACACTATTCTCACACGCTTGACTTTCTTTTGTTATTTATACCTAAGAAAAAACTTGGTTATGTGGGATTTTCTTAGATTCATCTTTATAAATTTTTTTTAGTCAACTTTCATAATTTTTTTATTATTGATAATTAAAGATAAATATTTTTGAAATCATGCAATGGCAAATAGGTAATAGAAATGGGTCAACTAAACAGAAACCAAGGAAATAGTTTAACTAGCATTCCCTTCATTACTTTTTGTTATTTTTGTGTATTTTTTGTGTAGATTCCAAGGTAAAAGTTAAATTTAAAATTTTACTAATGTGTGTTTGCAACAATTAATAAAAAGTTGATATTTGAAAGTATATATTTTAACGAATACGTTAAGATTTCAAATAATTATGTTTTTTCTTATATGTGGAAAATTAATTGTCAAAATTTTGAATATAAAATCTAAAATATTTTAAATAAAATGTTAGTACTGAGGTCCATTAATTGCCAATCATCTTTTGTTTTAACCTAATGATCTTTCAATGCTAGGATTTGTAGTTTTGTACGCCATGCATTAATGAGACACATGCTTCAATATTACATCTTTAAACTCATAGTCTTTTCTTCGTATTAACAGAAAGAAAAATTCAAACCCTTATATTACAAAACATTTTGACCATTTCCCTTGCATTTCTAACTTAGCTGAAATACTAAACCATCATTCAAACTGATGTGGCATAAGTTATAGTGTTCATACTCCATTTAAGAATTTTTTTTCTAAGCTTATTTTTTTAAAAAACTTGTGATGTGATTCTTGATCCGAAAACCAAGTTATCACAAGGATATGTTCTAAGCTTCGTCCTATACAAATAAATCACCAAGAACTAGGCAAGAACTGAGTTTAATTAATTAAGAGTCCACCTAATTAATCAAACCAATGAATGTTTTAACTAAAACACCCAAAACAGCAACCAACTCGCAAGTTAGCCAAAGAAATATTTAGGTATCCAACCAAAATATCACTCGAAAAATAAATGTGTTTTGTATTGATCAAAATCGTGAATGAATGAATGTTTGAAACCGTGAATTACATGGAGTATTTATAGCAATCCTTTCCTAAAAATATTAGAACTCTAACTAGAATAAAACTCCTTCTTTTCCTAAACATATTAGAGTTCTAGCTTGAGTAAAACTCCTACTTTTCCTAAACATATTAGAGTTCTAGCTTGAGTAAAACTCTTTTACTTTGCCTTGATCTCCAAGCAGCCGCCACTTTCAATCTTGAGTAGGAATCCCTCTTGAAATAGGAAACCTAACCTTGGGTAGGAATCCATCTTGAAATAGGAAACTTAACCTTGGGCGCCAAGTAACGTTACACGATTCTCTAACTTAATTAACTACGCACACGTACAAAAATAATCAAGAACATAAAGAAAATAAAGAAACCTAAGGTCTAAACCAAGAAAAACCCTTTCAAGTGAAAGGTAAAAACTTGTAGACAAAAATCTAAGAAAGCTTTTAAAGAACCTTAAAGAACTATCAAGAAGCTTCAAGAACTCCCAAGAACGCCACCATACAAAGCGTGGCTTTGTCTTGGATGCCCCCGATAGTAAGTTTGACCTATTGAAGAAGCTTCCAAGTATAGATTCATGCTTTCTTGACTTTCTTGGAATAATTCTTCAACATGCTCGTCATTCACATTGATGCACGCATCATCCTCCCCTTCTTCAAAAGAATTTGCCCTCAAATCTTCAATAGCATCATCTGGCAAATACTTCACCAAATCTCCAACATTAAATGTTGCGCTTACACCATAATCTCCCGGCAATTCAAGCTTATATGCATTCTCATTAATCTTCTCAATAATCTTGAACGGCCCCTCACTTCTTGGCATCAATTTATTCTTTCGTTTGCTAGGAAATCTTTCTTTTCTCAAGTGTAACCACACCAAGTCACCAACTTCAAAACTTTGTGGCTTTTTGTTCTTGTTAGCTCGTGCTTTGTAGAGTTCATTGACACGTTCAATCCTAGCTCTAACTTGTGTGTGTAGCTTCATCATGTACTTGATTTTAGCCTCGGCATCCTTATGAATTAATTCCCCTTTTGGAATTTCAATCAAATCAATGGGCATTCTTGGATTGACACCATAAACAACTTCAAATAGCGTGTGTTTTGTGGCATAAGTAGGTGATCTATTGTAAGCAAACTCGGCATGAGCAAGCTTAATATCCCAATCTTTTTGTGTTTTGCTCACTAGTCCACGTAAAAGCACACCAAGAGTTTGATTTGTTACCTCTGTTTGTCCGTCCGTTTGCGGGTGATATGATGTACTAAATAACAGCTTCGTTCCCACCAACTTCCATAGTGATTTCCAAAAGAAACTCATGAACTTTGTATCACGATCACTCACAATACTATTCGACAACCCATGTAGTCTCACCACTTCCTTGAAATACAATTCCGCCACTTTCATAGCATCGTCCACTTTGTGACAAGGTATGAAATGAGCCATCTTGGAAAATCGATCCACTACAACCATGATTGAGTCCTTTCCTCTTTGAGTCCTTGGCAAACCAACAATAAAATCCATAGACACGTCTTCCTCAAAAACGCTTCTCAAATTTATTAGATGATCATTGAAATTTTCAGAATAAATCAATATGTCATCCAAATAAACAACTACGAACTTTCCAAGAAATGGTTTTAACACCTCGTTCATCAATCTCATAAATGTACTAGGCGCATTGGTTAGACCAAAAGGCATGACTAACCACTCGTACAACCCCACTTTAGTCTTGAAAGTCGTCTTCCATTCATCTTCTTCTCTCATGCGTATTTGATGATAGCCACTCATAAGATTAATCTTGGAAAATAGCTTTGAACCATGCAATTCGTCTAACAAATCATCAAGTCTAGGTATAGGAAATCTATACTTGATGGTTATGTTGTTCACACTCCTACTATCAATGCACATACGCCAACTCCCATCTTTTTTTGGAACTAGCAATGTAGGCACGGCACATGGGCTCATACTCTCTTTCACGTAGCCTCTCTGCATCAATTCCTCTATTTGACGTTGCATTTCTTTTGTTTCTTCCGGATTACTTCTATATGCTGCCTTGTTAGGTAGTGGAGCTCCCGGAATAAGATCAATTTGGTGTTCAATACCACGAATTGGTGGTAATCCCGGTGGTAATTCACTAGGAAAAACGTCATAATACTCTTGCAATACCACTTCTAATTCCACGGGCCTCTTTTCTTGTTTACTCTCATTCACTTGCACATTGTTAGCCACCATAATATATACTATATTGTTATTGTTGATCTCTTTCTCCAACTCCTTTTCCCCAATTAAATATGCACCTTTCGAACTAGGGATAATTCTATGATCAACTAGTGGTTTCAATGCATATGATTTTTCCCCCTTCCCTTTTCGAATTATATACACATTTGTCCTACCATTAAACTTGACAAATCTATCATATTGCCATGGTCTACCCAATAAGATATGACAAGCATCCATGGGGCATACATCACATAAAAATTTATCATGATATTTGCCAATTGAAAAGGTGATTAGGGCTCGCTTCGTTACCTTTACGTCACTAGCATCATTGAGCCAACGTTGCTTGTAGGGTTTTGGGTGATCGGTTGTAGGCCACTCTAACTTGTTGATCAAAGTTGTAGACACCATATTTGTGCAACTTCCTGAGTCTATTATTACGTCACACAATCGATCTTCCACCTTGCACCTTGTTAAAAAGATTTTCTCTCTTTGATTTTCTTCAACGGGCATAGGTTTAGAGTGAAGAGCTCTCCTTAGAATCAAGCTCTTTCCTTGCGTTTCACCATCAACCTCTTCAGCACTACCCTCCTCTTCTTCAAAATCACGTTCTTGCTCGACCACCATCTCCATGTCACTACTTCCCTCGCACCTAGCTTTCTCTTCTTCCCATTCTTGAGCCGTCATAGTGCGTTTTGAGTAGCAATTGCTTGCTATATGGCCAACACTCCCTCATTTGAAACATTTTCTATCTTTGGTCACCTTCTTGCTAGCTTCATTTCTGGGTTTGTTATCTTTAGCATACGAACTAGAAGAAGTCCTATCAAAGGTAGGCTTGTCACTAGCCATTGTGAACGTGCGTGTGAACGGCTTCACACTTGAGGTCTTCTTGGCCTTGAATTGTCTTTTAACCTTAATGGCCGCCTTACATACTTCTTCAAACGAATAGTATTCATGCAATTCAATCTTCTCTTGAACATTTTTGTTCAAACCTGCAATAAAACGTACTATTTTGTGCTCTAGAATTTCTTCTAAATCACACAATAAACATAGTTTCTCAAATTCACACAAATAAGCCTCCACGGATTGATTTCCTTGCTTAAAAGTTTGCATCTTGAGATACACTTCTTGCACGTACTCATGGGGCACAAATTGACGCTTCATATATTTCTTTAATTGTGTCCAAGTAGTGATCTTGGATCGTCCCTCCTTGCGTCTCTTTTTCTTGAGATTATCATACCATAAACTCGCATAGCCCGTGAGTTTTAATTCAGCAATTTTGCACCTCTTTCGTTCATCATACTCCTTGTAATCAAAGAGTGTTTCCGCTCTTCTAACCCACTCAAAATATTTTTCGGGGTCTAGCATACTCCCATCGAATTCCGGAAAATCTAACCTTATATTTCGGTCATCATCTTTGGCCTTGTTCTTCCGTCTATGCCTTCTAGGTTCATCACTTGAAGATGAATCTTTATGGCGTGATCTACTTACTTTTCTCCTTTCATATTCGTCTTCACTTGAACTAGAACTTGCAACTGATTTGTTCTTCCTTGAAGATGAAGTTTTGTCACGTTCGTCAAGCCTAGCCAATACTTCTTACAATTGTTGTGACAATCGCTCTATTTGACGATCCCTTCGCATGTTATGCACTTGATCAAGGTTCAAACCCCTTGGAATCCCTGGGATTTCTTCGTCACTCATTGCTCCTACACAAACCAGGTTAGTTTATGCAAAATCTTGATTAAAAGATTGAATCTTGATTGATTCTTGAAGCAAATAAAAACCGTTCTCCAAATCGCAACTGCGTGTAACAATCTCAAAAGTTTGAGGTTGCACAGACTTCGTTACGCGTCCGATTGACACGAAATTTTGATACAATGTTGATATACGTTTTCTGAATCTTACCACAAAATTTCAGACAAAAATTCCAAGCCAAACGTCACCAACAGCTCTTATACCACGATGATGTGATTCTTGATCCGAAAACCAAGTTATCACAAGGATATGTTCTAAGCTTCGTCCTATACAGATAAATCACCAAGAACTAGGCAAGAACTGAGTTTAATTAATTAAGAGTCCACCTAATTAATCAAACCAATGAATGTTTTAACTAAAACACCCAAAACAGCAACCAACTCGCAAGTTAGCCAAAGAAATATTTAGGTATCCAACCAAAATATCACTCGAAAAATAAATGTGTTTTGTATTGATCAAAATCGTGAATGAATGAATGTTTGAAACCGTGAATTACATGGAGTATTTATAGCAATCCTTTCCTAAAAATATTAGAACTCTAACTAGAATAAAACTCCTTCTTTTCCTAAACATATTAGAGTTCTAGCTTGAGTAAAACTCCTACTTTTCCTAAACATATTAGAGTTCTAGCTTGAGTAAAACTCTTTTACTTTGCCTTGATCTCCAAGAAGCCGCCACTTTCAATCTTGAGTAGGAATCCCTCTTGAAATAGGAAACCTAACCTTGGGTAGGAATCCATCTTGAAATAGGAAACTTAACCTTGGGCGCCAAGTAACGTTACACGATTCTCTAACTTAATTAACTACGCACACGTACAAAAATAATCAAGAACATAAAGAAAATAAAGAAACCTAAGGTCTAAACCAAGAAAAACCCTTTCAAGTGAAAGGTAAAAACTTGTAGACAAAAATCTAAGAAAGCTTTTAAAGAACCTTAAAGAACTATCAAGAAGCTTCAAGAACTCCCAAGAACGCCACCATACAAAGCGTGGCTTTGTCTTGATGCCCCCGATAGTAAGTTTGACCTATTGAAGAAGCTTCCAAGTATAGATTTATGCTTTCTTGACTTTCTTGGAATAATTCTTCAACATGCTCGTCATTCACATTGATGCACGCATCACTTTGCAAAAATACGCCGATTTTGGTCCGAACTAAAATAGTTGCCTCAGACAATGATTTGTAGTAAGTTAGATTATGGGAGAAAGCTGGACCAAGAGAAATCGTTGGTCAGGACAACGATTTCTTTTGCCCTACTTTCTACCAGCCCATAATTCCAGGTTCATGCAAATCGTTGCCTCAGGCAACGATTTTAATCTGGACCAAAATCAGCTTATTTTTTAAAATAGTTTCACAAGTGACTTATTTTTACAATTTTTTTTAAAAAAAAAGCTTAGAAAAAAATTTTCCATTTAGATATATATATATATATATATATATATATATATATAGAAAGTTAGAGGGAATCCATATAGATCGAGATCAAGTTCGAGAAAGCTAGAGAAAAAGAGAAGGAAGTGGCATAAGGAGGGGCTAGATGTGATCCTGGTTCTAGGAGGATTACCGGTGAATGTGGTGATGTTTGGGTACCATTTATACCTGCTTTGCAGATACCTCAGAACGTTAGAGGATACTACTATTGGCTTTGATATGGTAGTTAGTGTCAGAAAGTTTGGGTTAATAGACTACTATTTCTGTCTCTTATTTTTTCCCCAATTATAAAAATTTACTTTTTTAAAATACAATGAAAAAATCTTTATTGAGACAATTAAATAAAGAAAAATTTTCAAGCAAATAGGGCGATTTACGGGGATGGACCAAAATGCAAAATAGAACGAAAAAAAAGAAAGATTGAGAGTGTATAAACTTATGCAGGTAAGTCAACTTTGTATACATCTCTCAAGCTTCTAACCAAGAGTAGAAATGTGTATGACTAAGTAAATCTGATCCCTCCTTGTCCCGCCTTAGCTAGGTGGGATCGCTCTTACTAGTTAGCTAGAGACGATATATCCTATAAACCTATAGAGACTCCATTGATTTAATTCCTATAAGATCATCTTCTACATTAAAGACATTAATAACTTGAACAAGTACTAGTTCAATCAACTAATCAGTCGAATCTAGTTGCAGTGTCGTACGAAGTATTAAACTATGATATTGTACTGTTAGCATTAGATTAGCCTATAATCATACGAAGTATGTAGTATAACGTTGCACTATTAGCGTTAAACAACTTGTACATTTTAAGACAACGAAAAAGATTAAAAATTGACTACACACCTTAATTAAGAAATTTTTGACAGCATAACTTTTAGCCAAGTGTAATGCCATGATGCCACATATGATCTAATTAAGAAATTTATTAAACATGACACCATTTAAACAAAATTAGAGTTGTATTATTCATGTATTTCTAACCTTATAATTATTAACAAAATACATATGATATGCCATATACCGTATTTTAGATGAATCTAAAGCACTACTAAATAAAGTTAAATAGACAATGACATGAGAACTGAAACCCACACATCTAAAAATGCATAGTAAGATTCAAAAGTTGGAGATGAAGTAAAGGTATTCAAAAAGCGGTCAATATAATAATACAGGGTGCTTTAGACATTTGCTATAAACCCAATTATGACATACAATAATGGAAGATGGAACAAATAAATTGCCTTTTGTGTATACCAACACTTGCATACTCCCACATCAAAGAGTAAAGAAAACTTAAGCATTGGCAAGGTCTATTAATAGGCAATGACTTTGTTAATCCTTTACATAAGAGCAGTCCACAACTTTAAATTTTTTATTAGACATTCTTAAATGCTTCCTTAAGTCTTAGACTTTAACTTTTAAGTCTTAATGCAAATTTCTGTGTATATACCTCATGTTATTTATGATGATTTATTGATTTAGCTTCGTAGTATTTCAGAAAGTGAATCATACTGGTTTTGAAATCATCATGAATATTAATGGAACAAACACCAAACATAGTAACATTTGTATTTCATAGTCAATCAGGTTTTGATTGATTCCTTACCTTCTACGCAAATGTACAATATTCCACGCTGGCAACCAAGGTTGGTCAAAGGGATTCATTTATTACATTCACTGTTGAAATTCCCTAACATCTGAGGTTCTGAATCTCTGATCAATTCTTCAGGACAGGATCAACTACCCCCATAAACTACTCCATTCTGAATTGTTTTTCCCCCTACCCGATACCCTCAAGTTGCTTTATTGCAGCCACTGTTCTGTTTGCATGGACTCCTTTGTAGACTGCCCTAAAGCCTCCTGCACCAAGCTTCTCTTTGAAGTTCTTTGTAGCCTGCTGGAGGTCTTTATACGAATACTATACATGCGCACCTGAGGCATACTCAAGAAGAGCATACTAAGTCGACAAAGTTCCAAACTTACGACTTTTTCTACAGCAACACCACCAGTTCTACGTACGATACGATGTTAATTAAGGTGTGTAGTCAATTTCTAATCCTTTTCGTTGTCTCAGAATGTACAAGTTGTTTAACGCTAATAGTGCAACGCTATACTACATACTAAAGATGGATGCAACTAGATTCTGTCAAGTGATTATAGGCCTTTGTCAATGATTATAGGCTAATCTAATGCTAACAGTACAATATCATAGTTTAATACTTCGTACGACACTACAACTAGATTCAACTGATTAGTTGATTGAATTTGTTCAAGTTATTAATGTCTTTAATTATAGTATCATAATGATGATTTAATCATTCGAAACTTTCCTAATTCATACATGGTATAAATCATTGTGCATAAATCAAGGGTCATATTTCACAATATTATATCTTTACCAAAGGTCATAATTTCTATACTTGTGATGTATACTTTTGTATCTGAGATCGTTATTTCTATACATAAGATGGTTATTTCTACTCCTGATATGATTATTTTTATACCTGAGATGGTTGTTTATAATACCACCTATCCGAGATAATACCACTTATATTTGAGATCTCAATAAAATATTTTATCTTTTATTTTTTTTAACATAATATAAGTTGCCAAATTTATATTAGGTATAAATTAAGATTTTCTCTTACTCATTCTATCATTCATATCAAATTGATGCAATGAGTAGGGGGCCCAACCTTCAAGCAAAGCACCAACTCACAAGTCTTTGTAAAAACGTACAACGAACGACAACTCTGAAAGTTTATTATTATGTTCGTAAATTCTAAATTCTAATTGGCTTGGGGTGTACATTTATTTATACCCAAAGCCTTGAGAAGTTCAATCCTACTATGCTTATGAATCCTAGTTCTAATATAATATTAAGGACAAATAAGGTGATGTCCTATCAAAAAGTTAAAATTACAACTTTTTTAATCCAAATACATAAGCATAATATGATTTTTATTTATCCTAAGACTCGTACTCATTATCCTACGTGGCTGCCATGTTGCCTCCAAGTCATGACCCTCCTTGCCCATATCCACCAATCTACCATATTCACGTGTGCTAAGTGTTGTTGCAAGTAAACATGCATATGCAAATATTTCCCTTAAATGCACCTAGAAGATTTGTATCTCTATAAACTGATAATTCCTCAATGGTTACACCCCTCTTAGTACTTCAATCAAATCTAATCCCTCCATAATTGCATCCCTCTTAGTAGCTTGAATTAAATCAAATCCCTCCATAGTTACATCCCTATTAATAGATTCAATCAAATCTTCAAAGTTATTACCTTAAAACATATCATTGGGCCTTGCTCCAAAAGAGTGGATTCCGGCCTATATGCTTTCAAGATGAAGTTATCAATTAGTACTGATATTCAGTATTGAACCAATGTTACATGCCCATTGAGGATTGTATCCATATACTTTTTTTACGACAATATTTGTGATTGAAGATAACTCTCTTTATTTATTCTTGGGAACGAGTAGATTCTTACTTTTACTTTTTTTTATTCATTGTCCCAAAATAATAAAATATTGGTGACCACAAAAACTGAAATTTTAAAAGCAGTCACGAGTGTCCTCGTGAAGTTCCTTTACAAATGTGTAGCTTCCAAGGAAATGATGCAATTTTTTATACATCCACAAATAACTACCCTTATTTTTATTCCCCATATTATAATACTCTCTTTGTTTTTTTTTTTCATTTTTATTTATAAAATTAAAATTTTAAAAGTTTCTCGTAAATTTTCATCATATTATAAACAATAATATATTTAAATGAAATCTTATTACATATATATTAATAAAATTTTTTAAAATATCAAATTTTTATAATTTTTATCTTACACTTTTTGAGATAAAATCGTTAACTCATGACTTGAAATCCGTGAAATCAAATGAGATAAAAACTAATAACTTTATACCCATCAGAGTACATAATAGTTTTTTCCTCATGATTTATTGAGGCACTACTACTTAGTAAGAACACTAAATGGTACACGATGACTCTAACTGAGAGTAGAATAAGATATAGTTGTCTCACTAAATATGAAATTTATATATCATTCGGAGTATTTAAAATGGACGTTCATAAAATTGTACAATTTTCATTAAAAAAGTGGTTGATATTGGCAGAGTATTTAAAATGGACGTTGATAAAAAAAACATACATTACTTAACATTACAAAGCCAGGAATCGGTCAAAGGGTAATAAACTAATAATAGGAGTTTTACAACTTTTAGCGTTAGTTTATAGGGTATGAGAAATAAGCATGCAACTTCCCTTGAGAGGATATTTTGTATATTCTAATATTAGCGATACTATTGGAATTCCGACTTATATCGATAGTACCGCTAATTTTATATGTTTTACCAATTATACCTTAATAAAGCACTAATCCAAACCAGACTACACGTGAATTGATTAAAATACACTGACGGGAGAACCACTGGTAGCTAGAATTCAATGAAAAATGAAGCTTAATTAATTAGCATTATTTTTTCAATTTTATTTATCAAGGAAAAGTTTAAATAATTTTACCTTAAATTTTCATCATATTATAAAAAATAATATATATTTTTATTGAGATTATATTGCATGTATGTTAATATAAAATTTGAAAATATTAAGTTTTCATAATTTTATATTTTATAAGTTTTGAGATAAAATTGTTTTAACTCATGACTTAGTGACCCTGAAAAATTAGGAATAGAAGAAGTAATAACTTTATATCAACCGTAGTAGGTTATTATGTTTCCCTCATGATTTACCGAGGCACTAGTATTTAGTAAGCACCTTAAATGGTACACGATGACTCAAAGTGAGAGTAGTGTTAGAATATATATCTATATACTATAGATATATATATTCACAGCTGTATATTAAGTATATTGTTATATTTGTTAGGGAATTATTTAGTTTGCATTTTCTTCTAGTTAACTCCTAAAATCAAGGCCATAATATTGCATGGAAGATTAACTTCCTTCCTAGTCTTACGGCAAGATTACAATGCCTCAGTTGTATATATCATTGACATTATCAATGAAACACGACAACCATCATCTTCCTTGATGGTATCAGATTAAGATCGATCTTGGTTTCTCCTTCTTCTCCCTAACAACCTCAACAAACAACCTTCTTCTTCGTCTTCCGCTGCTATGTCTAATCCCCCTAAGTTTCATCCAGCGTTGACAATCACCAACGTCAAAGTCCCTCGTTCCTGTCGAGTTGGACACCGAAACCGGGATGTATCATTCTTGGGCTGCTCTATTTAAGGTTCTTGTTTGAGATTTAAGTCTCCCACTCAAATTCTATATCAATGTGATCCTTTATACTCGGATTTACGTATTTTTGGTTGCTTGTGTTTTCCCCTTTTTTCCTCTACTACTATCCACAAATTGCAAGAACGGTCCACCCCTTGTGTCTATCTTGGTCCCGCTAAGAATCATCGAGGTTCTAAGTGTTACGATTTTTCAAATGGAAAAATAATCATTTGTCGACATGTAAAATTTAACGAAACCGAATTTCCTTTCTCTAAACTTTACAAGCCCCACAAAAATGTTTATAAAATTCTGGATTATAATCCCATCATTTCCCATTTGCAACAAACACATTCTAGCCCACAAAATAGTCCACAAAATCCCTCAAATACTACTGGCCGTGATTTCACTCAAACTAGACCATCACATTCTGGCCCAGATCAGTCCACACCTCACTCCTTTGGTTCCCTCTCTTCTAGCCCAGAACCGAATGCTCCCCTTCCCTCCAATGCCTCAACCAATTCCGGCCCAGTGTCATCATCATCTCTTCCAGCTAGGCCTAACTCGCCTGGCCCAGTTCTCGTTTTTCCCCAGCTAACTCCTCAACCCAGTCTGCTTCTTCCCTCTTCTCCTCTATTACGGACTGGGCTTCCTGTCAGCCCAATACTGACAGACTCCACATCCCCTCTTCCAAACACTTCTCCTAATATTCCTATTCCGAACTCCCATTCTATGACAACTAGAGCTAAAAATGGAATTTATAAACCCAACTCCAAATATTTTTCCAATTTCACAACCATGACTACCTCTAAAATTTCTCTTATACCCAAGGATCCCGTTAGTGCTATTCGTGACCCAAATTAGAAAAATGCAATGTTGGATGAATTTAATGCTCTAATTGAAAATAATACATGGGAATTGGTACCTAGGCCTAAAGATGTGAATGTTATTAGGTCCATGTGGATTTTTCGTCATAAAAGGAATTCTGATGGTTCTTTTGAAAGGTATAAAGCTCGTCTTGTAGGTGATGGGAAAACTCAACAACAGAGAATTGACTGTGATGAGACATTTAGTCCGGTTGTGAAACCGGCCACCATTCGTACTGTTCTTAGCATTGCTCTTTCCAATTCTTGGTCGATTAATCAATTGGATGTCAAAAATGCTTTCTTACATGGTTATCTCAATGAAACAATTTATATGCATCAACCCATGGGATTTCGTGATAAAAGCCATCGTAATCATGTGTGCTTATTGAAGAAGTCTCTTTATGATCTTAAAGAGGCCCCTCGGGCTTGGTATCAGCGTTTTGCAGATTTTGTGACCACTATTGGATTTCTCATAGTAAATCTGATCATTCATTGTTTATTTATAGACAGGGGGCGGATACGGCTTATATACTGTTATATGTTGATGATATCATACTTATAACATCGTTTGATAATCTTCAGACACACATCATTACACTTTTGGGTGTCGAGTTTGCTATGAAGGATCTGGGTCCTTTAAGCTATTTTTTTGGGATTGCTGTAACTCGTCATGCTAATGGTTTGTTCTTGTCTCAGAAATAGTATGCCACATATATTATTGATAGAGCCGTCATGTCAAACTGTAGCCCATGCGACACACCTGTAGACACTAAACCCAAACTTAGTGCCTCTACAGACGCTCCATACGAGGACCCTACTAAATATCAGAGTCTAGCAGGTGGTCTACAATATCTTACTTTCACTAGACCTGATATCTCTTATGCATTTCAGCAGGTGTGTCTTCACATGCATGATCCTCGAGTTGAGCATATGACTGCTCTTAAGTGTATTATACACTATTTGTAGGGTACTCTATCTTTTGGGCTACACTTATATCCATCCTCATTTGATAAGTTCATTTCTTATACTAATGCTGATTGGGATGGATGCCCTGATACCAGAAGTTCTACTTCTTGTTACTGTATTTTTCTTGATGACAATCTGATTTCTTGGTCGTCCAAATGACAACCCACCTTGTCCCGTTCCAGCGCCGAAGCTGAATACCGCGGCGTTGCAAATGTTGTTTCTGATTCTTGTTGGATTAGAAACCTATTACTTGAGTCACATTAACCTATTCAGAAAGCTACTTTGGTATATGGTGATAATGTTAGTGCCATCTATTTGTCAGGGAATCCGGTGCAACATCAACGCACCAAACACATTGAGATGGACATTCATTTTGTTCGTGAGAAAGTAGCTAAAGGTGAAGTTTGAGTTCTTCATGTTCCTTCTCGTTATCAAATTGCAAATATTTTTACGAAGGGACTTCCTCGTATACTGTTTGACGATTTCCGATCCTGTCTAAGCGTTCATTATCCTCCTGCTACGATTGCGGGGGTGTGTTAGAATATATTAAGTATATTGTTATTTTTGTTAGGGAATTATTTAGTTTGCATTTATCTTCTAGTTAGCTCCTAAAATCAAGGCCATACTATTGTATGGAAGATTAACTTCCTTCCTAGTCTTACGGCAAGATTACAGTGCCTCATTCTTGTATATATCATTGACATTATCAATGAAACACAGCAACCATCATCTTCCTTTAAGTAGAAACTTAGACATAATTCGGAGTATTTAAAATGGATATTGATAAAATTGCCAATTTTCATAACAAAAAATGGTTGATATTATTTTGGGTTTAGTGGTCTTGTAAATACAAAGTTATAAGACATTACTTCAAATTACAAATAACAATTCAGTCATGAACCGTTCATACGTTTTGAAAGGCAGGAATCGGTGGAAGGGTATAATGGACCACTAATCCACTATCCATAAAGGAGCCCCGAATAGCTCAGACGGGACTGTTATTTAATGGGAATCGAGGCCGACAATAGGAGTTTATATAATTATATCCAACCTTAAAACTTTTAACGTTTTGTTTATCGGGTATGAAAAATAAGCATGCAACTTCTATTGAGAGATACTCGAGGATATTTTAATTTGGCGATGCTATTGGAATTCTAACTTTTATCGATAGTACCACTAATTGTACATGTTTTACCAATTATACCACTAAATACAACTATTGGTTTAACTTGATCGAAACGACACTAAACGTGAATTAATTAAAATACACTCAAGGGACAACCACTGGAGAATTGAACTAATAATAGAAATATGAAAATTAGCATCATTTGACTACTCCGTAGTTACACAAAAGTATACAGCAATAAATATTTTAAGTAATTATTTGATTTAATATGTTGCATAATGAAGTAGCAACTAGCAAATGATAAGTAGTGTTATAGTCATCCTATGAGCAATTTAGAGAGGACCTTTTTTTTTTTTTTTTATAAGATCTTGTTTTCCTATAGAGTTAATTGAACACCTTTTGTGCATTCGGGCTTGAGAAAATAAAGACTCCTACTTCAAGTGTAGGTTTAATACGACCTACGATCGATCAACCCATAATTAATCCGTACATCCGAATTAATGCTCCTAAATCCAGATGATGCAGTTAATGACCCAAAACGATGAGAGAACATGAAGCATTTTAATTTATATATCCACTATGCTTATTTATTTCCCCTTGTATAATCAATAACTTTAAACATTATTGTTTCCTCATGATTTATGGAGACACAACTAGCCTAGTAAGAATCAAATACGGAACTTAATTAGTTTATAAAGACTATATAAAATGGACGTTGATCTTGGGAAGAAGTGCTACAAACCCCTTCTTAATGTCTTAACCAAAACTCAAAAAGTCAAGAACTCAATAAGTAGCTTCCTAATAGCAGAAGTAGTTTTGTGAACAATTCAATACTCGATCGATCGATCAATATACATTTGATTAAATTAAATGAGACCGAAGAAGACTAGCCAAACAGCTCGTAGTAATGAACAAATAAACGTGAAAGCCTTGGAGGAAATACATTGATTTAAATTTAAAATTCCAAATAGCACACCCAGGTTGCATATAACTCCAATTTTGGTGGACAAGACGAGAATAAAAATAATAAGGTACAAACAATAAGGTCTAAAGTTTTTGAATAAGTACGTATACTGTATTTACATATCCTCTTAGTCTCTTACCCAAAACTCACAAAGCAACTATTAAACTGACTCTCCATTGGAAACTGGAAACTCTCCTTAGTCTCTAAACTCAACAAGCCAACTATCCAAAACTCATAACTGAAATCTGAAAACCCCCTTCACAAAGAGTGTTCAATGATGACAACATTGGAAATTGATGAAGAGTTGAGGTCTGCAGCCCTGAATGGGGATGTTGACTTCTTGAGAAAATGTGTTGCTTCCAATAAACCCATCCCATACTACTTGACTTACTTCCCCCAAATTCAAAGTGGAGATAGTCGCTATGGCAATATCTTCCACATGGCGGCTGATAGACAAAATGTAGGGTTTATTAGAGAAGCAATTCGAATATTACCTATCGAAAACACACAACAACTACTCCTCCAATTATGGAGCGAAAAAAAGAGGTGGAACCCTCTTCATATAGCGGCCAGGGTCGCTAATATAAAGATAGTGCAGCTATTTCTAGATGTATACAGAAGTTTACCGTCATTACCTTCTGATCTTTCTGAACGACCCTGGCTAATGAAGGATCAAAGAGATTCAATCCCATGCTACAACGCTATTTATGTTCGTGACGAGGAATGTGCGTTGGAGTTGTTGAAATTCGATACAGAGTTGATTTGCAATATGCTTGGTCCAGATAACTCCAGCATTCTTTACGTTGCTGTAGATAAGGATTTAATCAAAGTAGCTGTGGAGATCTTGGAGTCTCCCCATCCTATTAGTTTCAAAGGATTCAAAGGCGACAATCCATTCCACAGGATGCATGACTTCCATCGGTCAGGTACGGTTCATTAACTCGTATTTTCTACCCCTTATTATCTCATATTTTCGGGCAGCTTGAAGGTGTTTGGTTCAACATTTTTTAATGAGTTTTGAATATATATATTAGTTGGTTAGTTTGGTTAAAATTTTAGGAGTGGAATTACAGGTTTTATATTCTTTTTAACCCCTTGAAATTCCATACCCACCCTAATTCAAAAATTCAAAACTCATTGTTCTATAATATCAAACCTTTTATATTCCAAACAATTTTAAAATAATATGGTCATTTGAATCCATACCATTAAGAAATGGACTTTTATACCGTTCCATTCCTGAATGGCGAACCAAACATCTCTTAATTTATTGCAAAATTGGTTTATTTACTCATATTTTCCGTAAATTAATTTATTGCGCAATTGGTTTATACAATAAAAATTACATTTTGCTTATTTCACGTGCGCCCAACTGATTTCACTATTAAAATTTGGGTTTGGGATGTACCTAGCTAAGTAGTTGCTTTCGGGGTTTGGGTTCAGGGTTTGCTTAGTGCGGTTGAATATGGAACAAGATCAATAACTATGGATTTCTGGCCTTGCTTTTTAAGAGTAATTTGTTTTGTGATCCATCAACCGATGCCCATTTAGTCGGGGGTGGCAAAATTGAACCAACCCAAATCAAACCCGACCCGAAATAGCTGGTATGATCGATATTTTCAACACAAAAATTTAAATGGATGGATTGACACGAACTCGACCCAAAATTAAATGAGTTAGGTTTGAGTTGGAGTTTTCAACACAAAAACTTAAATGGATCATGTTGGGGTTGGGGATAGCTGACCCGAAAGTGGGTGACTTGAATAAGAACGACCTGCTAATTTGATGTCATGCATCGTTATTTTAATATGTCGCATGTGTAATTTGTTACAAGTGGTACCCTTTCTTAAAAGTTAAGGGCAAAGTCGTATAATTAGGGTTCTCATCCCATCATCCTTCGTTATTTTTCTTTAATTAATTATATATTTTCATAGATTTTTTTTTATTCGATACAATAATATATGAACTTCGATCAATAAACGTTGTATTTTAATTTGTTTTTTTAAACTTTGGTTCCAAACTTAATTAGCTCGTAAGCGCGACTACGACTCTTTTAACTTTGAGCCGAAGGTGGCAATATTTTTTCCAATCATTCATTCAATATGGTTCAACCTAGGCTAGCTAGCTACATTCTTACAGGGTTTTTTTTTTTGGCAAGGATGACAAAAGTGCTATGTAGGAGTAAGCAGGTTGGTCCCTTGAGGCGTTAGAAAAAGCAAGTAGATATAAAAAAAGAAAGTAGGAACAGTTCATACTTAAATGGATCAACTTCTTCTTACTTGTCACTAAAATTAAGTGCACTAATCTTTGAGCGCCTTTACGCCCTCCTCATTCTCAGCTTAGAAAATGAAAGAGTCGGACAGTTCTTTGTTGAATTCAAGCTCTTGATTCAGTTGACCTATTCTAACATTTCATATTTCTAATTTACTTTGATTGATTAACCAACTTAAAATGTTACTAAAGTCTAGGGTTGACTACTTAGACCAAAACGGTTTAAGAATCTTAAATCTATTATAAGTTTAATTAACTATTTTAAGTGTTCTTAGAACCAATTAACCGTTTCCTTTTAGTGGCTTTTTCCTTGTTTAACTCAGTTTTGGATCGAGTGGCTTAATTAAGCTTTTCGTAGTTTCAAAAACTATTAGATTCGTTCTTCTTTATGATCCATTACTTAGGCATAGATCAAACATTAACTAGACACTTGAATGAAACCATAATCACACTTAGGTTCTGTTTGGTAGGGCGTTAAGCATTAGAAAACCATTTTACGGTGGAAAACTTATTTTTATGGAACTTTTTCATTGTTTGGTTAAATTGAAAATCAATTACTCATATTAATTTCTAATTGTATTATCTTGTTATTTTTTAACTTTTTTTCCCATTATATTTTCTAGTTGTTTGCCATTAGCTAAATTTGTTATGCTATAACAAATATTTTTTTTAAAAGTAAAATCTTTAATGTATTATTTTTATATTAAGCCAAAAAAAATTTATAGAAACCAAATAGTCATTTTCATAATGATTCCAAATTTCAAAAGTCTTAACATGATGATGAGATCGATACTACTAGGATTAAAATAATTCATATAATAAACCTTTCAAAACAACCTATAATTCTAATCACAATGTTGGTAGAAAAAAAAATGTAAATACTTGACAAAATTTAAAAGGAGCCAAATCTTACGAAAAGGTTCACTCTTTGTCAAAAAAGCCTTAGCAAGCATTTCACACTTAATTAAGTGATCAAAAGCAGCAAGTTGGTTGTCTGTAAATTTCTTAAGAGTACACTGGCAATAATGGCAACACAATTGGTACACTGGCAATAATGGCAACACAATTTCACAAGAATAACACATAATCCAAAACTCAAAACAAGAAATCCTAAAACCTAAGAGAATTACACAAAATCTACAATTACAATGACTAGTACTTCTTCAAATCTAAGAATACACCCAAAAAAACTTTGTATCATAGCAAATCACTCTATTGATTGACACAAGACACTGTCTCAATAACTAGAACCAAGACGCCCGACATCAACAAGTTCACGAGAATTAGAAACTCCTGTTCCAAAATAACCTCATCTTTTAATTACCAAATGGTCAGAGTACATACATACAAAATATACTTCATTTCACTAACCAAAGCTGAATTTCCACTAATCTTATAACCAATCAATTTAAGCACAATCAAAACACCAAAGCATTCATATTACTAATCACTAGCGCGTGAATTCTTCTAGTAAAAATGTCACTTATGTAAAATTTGAATTCAACAATCCACAAAATAACAAACATTCAGTTGCTCATCAAATAAATACATAAAAGTTCACCATATAACATATGAACAAACAAACGCCAATACATAATTAAAATCCAGAATGCGTAAATACCTGAAAAACTTGCCCACATCAGTAAAAATCGATTACTTCAACTACACACATCTTAAAATTTGCCCACATTTCATTTCATGAGAAACTTTCATAGTTCATTGGATATGGGGAAAATCTAGATTTTTTTTTTATTTTCGAATAAAATGGATAAATTTGTTCAAACTCATGATATAACACTATAATTTAATAATCAAGACATGAGATTCAAAGAAAACCTAGATAATTAATGAGGTTCGAAGAAGATGAAAATAAATTGTGGATTTTCCCCAATTTTTAAGAGAGAGAAAGTGTGGAGTAGAGAGAGAGAGAGTCTACCAAGAAGATGAGAAATGAAGAATGCGTGAGTTGATAATGCGTGAGTTGTTTGTTAGATGTTTTTTTTTGTAGTGAATGAATGTAAAATTGTTTTACTCCCAATTTTAGGAGAAAATATTTTCAATATGGTATAAAATGAATTTACATTTCCAGTTTTACATACTAAACAATGTAAAATAGGAAAAATATTTTACGCCCTATCAAACAGAGCCTTAAATGAATACTTAATTCAATCATGCATAAGAAACTTTCACATGGTCATGATTTAAGGAATTTGGTTAAACATGCTTATAATTATACTATTATGCATAGAACCATGCTTATACTAGTATTTATGCTCTGTAACTACATACCAAAGACATACACTATACAAATAAAATATTCTTAAGTACGTATAAAAGACATATATCATATGTATAAAATACTTATATTAATAAGCTTTTTAAAAATATTTTAAAACTAGAATTTGGATCAAAATATTTTAAAAAATAAGCTTATTCGGGTCTAAATCGTTATATGAGGCAATAATTTTACTTAAGTGTTGTGTAAAAAAAATTATTTAAAGCAAAATAGCTGCTTTAGGTAGCAATTTTAGTTGGACTGAGAATCTCGACTGGGTTTGACACTGGGTTGAAAGCTAAAGTAGTGCGATTTCACAAAAAGAAAAATTGTTGTCCTAGACGAGGATATTCCTTCGATCATTAATTTTTTTTTATTGTTACCAGTGGCAATGATTTTTGCTTACTTTTTATTTTTAAAAAAAGGTACAAATTACAGATAAATCAGTTTTGGGTCTATATCAAAAGGATAAATCAGTTGGAAATGGGTTGGGTTTTAGGGTTAAGATTTTCTAGCTATCTTGTTAGAGCAATCCAATTAGGAACAATCATCCTCATTTGACTAGTTTGAATGATTGTTTTATTACAACATTTACACAGATTTTCAAGAGTTTAATTTAGTTTGTTCGATTTCAGGGGGTCATGTTTCTAAGTCAAAATTGAATTGAGATGTCGAGTTGTTCCCACCCTAAGCTAAAGAACGTTAATACGCCTTTGCCTGCGCAATGTACATTTACTACTTACATTGACCCTAGTCCATATGCGATGAACACTTTTGGTTTAAAAAAAAATTAAAAAAGAGTTTGTTTTATTGATATAGAATTAATTGGTTATGTATTACTTTGTAGTAAAAAAAAGATTATTTGGTGCTATAAACTCTCTTAACCGTAGGGTTGACTCAAATTTGGAGCACGTGGAGCAAGAATAGGTCTTATTCGGATTTTTTTTTATTTTTAAACTTTTTTAAAAAAAAATTTGAAAAATAAGCTACTGTTCAAACTATTTTAAAAAATAAGTTGATTTAGCTTAGGATTAAAAACGCTGTCTGGGGTAGCGTTTTACCTAATGCAAAATCGCTACCCAGGGCAGCGTTTTGCATGGGACTGAATT
The DNA here is from genome assembly GCA_026401315.1 of Dysphania ambrosioides. Lineage (NCBI taxonomy): Eukaryota > Viridiplantae > Streptophyta > Magnoliopsida > Caryophyllales > Amaranthaceae > Dysphania > Dysphania ambrosioides. The sequence goes on from CM048666.1 coordinate 22,131,921, forward strand.
TAGGAGGGTTAATCCGGGCAGCGTTTTAGGTAAAAGAAAACAGCGCTTTTTCTGAGGCTTAGTTTTTTTTTTTTTTTTTTTTTTTTTTTTTTTTTTTTTTAAGAAAAACGCTGCCATGAGTAGCATTTTCCCCTAACTCAAATTAACCCTCCTACATCCAGAATTATTCTAAAAAAAAATTCTGCCCTACATCCAGGGCAACGTTTTTTTTCTGACCTATAACGCTGCACAGGGCAACGTTTTCATATGACCCAAAATTTCCATCCAAATTCAGCCCCATACAAAACGCTGCCTAGGGCAGCGTTTTTTTATTAGGTATAACGCTGCCCGAGGCAGCATTTTTAGTCCGACCCTAAATTCGGCTTATTTTTGATAATAGTTTGAACAGTGGCTTATTTTTCAAATTTTTTTTTAAAAAAAAGCTTAAAAAAAATTCTCTTATTCGACCCTACTCAAAATAACTTAACTCAATTATAACTAAAGTCCGAACAAATTGAATTTTTTTTTATTTATAAGCTTATTTTAAATTTTTTTGAAAAATAAGCCACATTTGAAAGTAATTTAAAAAATAAGTTAATTTTACTTCGGAGTGAAAACGTTGGCAGAGGCAGCATGAAGCTGGAATTATGGGGTGAAACTATGCAAAACGTTTTTAATTGACCAAATTTCTGTCCTAGTTTCCCCCCCATATTTTCAGCTTCATGCAAAACGTTGCATGGAGCAACGAATTTACTTACGCTAAAATGTGGCTTAGTTTTGAAATTACTTTTAAACGTGACTTATTTTTCAATTTTTTTTAAAAAAGCTTATAAATAAAAAAAATTCGAATAAATTGGTGAGATCCACCCGACTTGAGAGGACTAGTCTATGTGCAATGAAAGCGTAAACAACACTTTTGTTAGCTTTGTCTCTATTTTTCAAAAAGGAATATAAACAAAAACTAACATCGCATCCCCATGGGAATGGGAAATGTCTGATTTATAATTACAGAAAATGGAGAAGAAATCTTTCGAAAACTGCTTAGAAAAGAGCCTGAGTTAATCAAACAAAAATGCGACGATGATGGAAAGTCACCTTTGATTACCTGGGCATATGAAAGTACAACAACTTGGCCATTTATGTGTCTTCTGCAAAGCCATGACGTCGTCCCAAATATAAATAGAGTTTTTGTTGACTTGAGTGTTGAAACTGATGATGGTGGTTCCAACCTTCTACACCATCTAACTTATAATGCCTCTAGTGAAGTCGCATTTTATATAGCTGAATTGCTCATAAATAAATACAAAGAGCAAAAGTCAAGCTCCGCAGGCGAAGAAGTTGCTGTTGAAATAGCTCCTTGGTTAGTACAGAATAATAATGGGGATACACCTTTTCCTCTAGCCATAAAAAGAGGATATAAAGAGTTAGCAATGTGTTTACTTTCAGAGGATGAAAATGTGGTTATGCAAAGTCAGGAAAATGCTATCTTCTTAGCTATCGAGAATGGATGCTATGAAATTGCTGAAAGGATTTCAACGATATTGCATGACTATAATCGGAGTGATCTTCTAACTAAGGATGAAAAGAATGTGTTGCATCTTGCACCATTATGCCCAGGTGAGTTTTCTTTCTCGATCTTACAGCACAACTGGCAATAACAACAAAAATATATGGTTCATAATTTTATTTCCTTCTCTATCACTCACATCATTTTCACACAATTTAGTTAATTCAACTTTAATTTGTGGGGTTATTTTAGTTTTTTTCTTTTTTTTTTTTTTGTTTCCAATTAAAAGAAAGGTAGCAGATGGCGCAATGTTCATCACACCCCAACTTATATGGAGTTTTCTAAAAAAAAAAAAAATATTAAATGTCAAGCGGTTTATATATTAACACTAACTCTCATTTTGTCATTTGTAATCAATATTTATCATGTATTATAAAAAAAGAATTTTTTTTTTTTTTTTTAACAGAACACCTTTGTAAAGAACTCATCAAATGGCATCCTGAGATGATCAGAGGAATTGATAAAGAAGGTAATACGATATTACATAGTTGGATGAAATATAATGAAGTACGGCTCCTGAAATACCTCCTACTGAGCGAGTACGGAAGCACTTTTATCGAACTGGTTACTGTTAAGGATTATGATAATGGAAACAACCCTATTCATGTTGGTGTTTCCATCCAAGAAGAAACGTTCAATGCTGTTAAGCTCCTTGTAGAAGTTTACAAAGATACATTTCGTGATTGGTATTTGAATCCTGTTCTTTCGTTGCCTTGGTTTGCAAAGAATAACGACGATCAAGGACCTTTGCAGTTGGCCATAAGCCATCAACATGAAAATCTTGCACTGTACATATTGTCACTTCATCGGGATGAGTATGTCAACACACTACTTGATTATTATGAGCCAGAGCATTCTACTTTGTTTCTTGCCATACAAAATAATTGCAGGGAAGTAGCCAAATGGATAATGGAGAAGTTGGATCAGGAAACTTGGACCAATTATCTTATGGATTCCTCTTCTGGTGAGAATATACTGCATTGGGCCACAAGTTTGAAAGGTAAGTTTTAATCATTTCGTTATTTATTTCTTTCAATATATTATGTTCTCCACCCGACAGACATACAATTACTAAATTTTACTAATAGAAGTACACACTTTCTAGTATTACTTATATTGTTATTTTGAATTTTAAACAATAATTTAATAGATTAAGTTTTGTGCATTACACGTGTATTATTTAATATGTTCAATTTTTAAACCATCAATTTACAAAAATTATAAATCTACTAAAATATGATAAAATTTGATATTTTTTACGAATAGGAGTATATGATAAACAAATAAATCAAACATATGTCATAGTAAATTTCAAATATTTTTATCTAACTCAAAACCGACCTATAAATTTGGATGTTAAATTTTAATAGGACCCATGAGAGAAAAAAAATAAAAGTTCAAAAGAAATAATTATAACAGACTCAAATCTTATTCAAATTAATATGAAAAAAAATCAAAATCAGTTAAAGGTTGATTTTTCAGATAAGAGTAGATGGCTTTGTTAAAAAGAAATTGCTAGTCATAGTTGATAAAAAGGAAAGTGAAATAGATAAAATAAAAATCATAAAGTAGAATACAATATAGAGGGAAGAATATGATATTCTCTTAACATATTGAAACCTTATGATCACATGTGGAAAATAAGTGATTATTTTTAATATAAAAATACAAGAAAGACATTTTTGGTGAAATTTTTTCCTCCGTACAATTGTTTTTTACTATATAGTCCCTCTATTTCTAATTTTTTTCTTATTTGACTTTTTTACAGTTTCCAAAATACGACCTAAAACGCTTTTATTTTTAAATTTGTAAGACAAAAATTTATGAAAATTGGATATTTTAAAAATTTATATTGAGATGCATGGAATAAGATCTCACTTTTTCTTACAATATATTGAGAATTTATGATCAAACTTTTAAATTTTGACTCTATAGAAATAGAAAAAATATAAAGAACAGATAAGAATAATAAATATATAATATAATATAGTAATAGATAATAGATAGATTATGCCATATAATTTTACAATCTACTCGTATTGCCTCTATTTTGTATACTTCTTTAAGTGGCCGTATTTAATTAGATAGACAAAAGAATAATATTAAATAAATATAAGTCTAATATATACTGCTTTAAGAGGCTTTAGATTAAGTCTAATATATATATATATATATATATATATATATATAACTGAATTAGACATTAGAAGAACATTTATAGCACCACATAAGCAATTAGCATAATTTAACCAATAAAATTAAAGCATTTAATTTATTTTTGAATAAAAAATTATAGAGCCATGTAAATAAACTGTAGCTAACGAGATCTTAAAATTATATACAATTGGTTTAAATGAAAATGATAAATGTCTTCAATGCTTATCATTTCTTTAAATGATAAAATTGTCATAGAATGACAAAATAAAATAAAATAAAATATCTTACCATATTGATAAGATAAAACTTTATTTTGAATAAAAGTTGACAGTGATATCAAGATAAAATTGAATGACTGTGGTTAGCAATGTATTTACTGTCAGTGGATGAAAATGTGGTAATCAAAAGTCAGTAAAATGCTCTGTTCTTAGCTATCTAGAATGGATGCTATGAAGTTGCGAAAAATATTTTAGAGATTATAGATAATAATAACAGAGCTGAACTTCTAATTAAAGATCAGCAAAATGACTTGCATCTTGCACAATTATGCTGTTTCTCAAAGCATAACTAGTAATATCATTTTCACACAATTTCCAATATATTTCTGTCATTCTTTTTTGAAAATAAAAAATATTTATAAGAATGTTTATATGGATATATAGTAGCTAGGTTCATGTTCTTTATTCTCATAATATAACCTTTAGAATTTAGCATAAACTTTGTAACTTCATTAATAAAGAGATGATCCCCTTAAATAAATAAAATACCATAACTTTGCCAAGTAATGGTATTCAAGTTATGTATCCATTCCCCTTTGACTATCTGTTGGTCAATTATGAAAGCAGATGATGAAGAGTTTGGGACATGGCTAGTAAATAAAGCACCAGATTTCATCACCCAACAAGATATGAATGGACAATCACCTTGGGCTAAAGCATTTGAAGTGGGCGCTGTATGGTTTATAGAAGTAGTCTTGGAAAAATACTCATATGCGTTTTTAAGGGAACCCTCGGTTTGGACTCAAGCATGTGAAAAAGGTCATCTTTTAGCTCTCAAGGTCGTCATCAACCATAACCCGAATGCATTTAGGGAACTTTGTATTTCTCACAAGGATTCTCCTTTTCATCACGTTAAACTCTCAAGTTCGAAGGAGTATGAAGATTTTCTCAAGTTTCCAGGCATGAAGTATTTTATCAATGATCAAAATCTCAATGGTGAAACGCCTTTGCATCGAGCAATCAGAAAAGAAGACATTCTTTTGACTGAAACATTACTGAACACGCAGAATATTAACTATAACATCAAGGACAAAGAAAAAGTAACTGCCATGGATCTGCTTGCACATCTATACAGTAAAAAAGAGGCATGGGTATGATTTCAATCTATTACTTTAGCTTATATTATAAATGAAAATTACACCTACACTTTTTATAAAAGGTTCTAGGAATATATGTATTGATTATGCTTTGGAAATGTTTTCAGAATCATTATACAATGCATAGATATCATAAATGTTTTTCATTTGTATCAAAAATAGTATTACCAGCGAATGTCGTGAATCATTTCAGGTCCAAATGTGCGAAAGGAATGGACTTGATCTGAGTGCAAAAACGACCTATGTTCAACACAATACTAATTTGTTGGACGTGCGAACTTCACTATTTGTGGTAGCAGCGCTGTTGGCCACTATTACATTTACTGCAGGATTCACTCTCCCTGGTGGAATTAATCAAAACACTGGAGAAGCCCTTTTGGCAAGAAGAGCTTCTTTTATAGTATTCTTGTTATCGGATACTTTGGCCTTCTTTTTTTCTATGTTGGTGTTGATTTGTCTGACGTGGTCCATGGTGTTTGATCGTAGTCAGTCATTGATATTAATTGATCGAAGCATGTTCCTACTAAGGATAGCACTCAACTTCACCTTATCGGCATTTATGAGTGGAGTCTTCATTGTCATAGCCCCAAAGACACTATGGGTGGCCATCTCTGTTCTTGTCATCATAAGTTTTCTCATCATTATTTCACTCAATAAGAATGTCTTGTATGAAATCATGGACAAGTGGTTACCTACTACAAAGAAAGAGAGAAGAGATCCGATGCTATTGGTTGAAATGGTATGTTTTAACGAATTTTTTTTATATTTGAATGAACTCACTTAATCTTCAATTTTTTTTTTTTTTGAGAAATAGATATAATCCATGTGACCAATGTCCACTCTAAAATGGGAGAATTTGTTTCCATTTCCTTTGAAATGATTTGCTCTAAACCAAACAGGCAAACACATGCACTGTTAGTAGTTAGTTGAGGAGAGCATTCAAGAGAAAAAATGGTTTGGAATTTGCTAGACCTATCCTGAATTCATCTGTGTTTTGTTTGCAGGGGTACATGAATGAAGAACAGGAATCCTTGCTTAATCATCATGGTGGGTAAAGTAGTTCAAATTAAAGATGCATGATAAGTTCTTTGTTTGATAATAACATACACTAAGTTCTCTTGCGTCTTAACTAATGATTTCTTATAACTTTCTCCTTTATCTTAATGTATTGAGACTGAGTGGTTTCCACTCAGGCTGATTATGCATGCATGCATGCTTTCATTAACATTTGAGTTTGACGTAGGTAGATGACTCAATTGTTGTGTTTATAATCCACCCTAAATGCTTGATACTACTCATCTGTTTCTTGAGAAATGTTTCTTCAAAATCAACATGATCAATTATATGATCACAAAAATATTCTTGGTATTAGATATTTTGGAAACTAAAAAGTATAAGCATCAAGAAGGTAACTCAAATATATTGTTTGGATTGCAGGACGACCCTAGTAGTGAGCAGGATCCGTTGATTAGCCAAAGCTCAGTGAGCTCAACACAAGACGACGTATCTGTTACCTGAGCTTGGTCAACTGGGAGCCCTACTAAATTATAGTGTCATTTAACCAGATTCATGATATCTGTTACACATTTGCTAGCAGCAGACTAACTGCACCATCAGTAATGACTTTGTTGAAATGTTGAATGTCCTCTTGTTCAGGGCGGATCTAGTATGGGTTCAGTGGGTTCAGCTGAACCTATACTAGAAAAAAAATCCTTATATATGTTTTGCAACATATATAATCTCATATATAAAACTAGCTCATTGGTATGCTTCCTTTTTTACCCTCCCCACCCACTCTTTTTTTTCCTTCTATTTTCACACACTGATTCACGGCTTCTACCCCTACCCACCATTTGAAAACCTCAAAACCAAAAACCCTATACCCTACCCACTTATCCAGATCCCGAATCCATAGTTCAAAATTCCTGGCACCGCCACTGCTCTTATTGTCGCAAAATCTAGTGAAACATAGCGGCTTTAAAAAACGTAAAATTTGGTTGACCTGAAACTGGTTCTGATTTTAGTAATATTTAATGAAGTAGCATGTGATAACTCTCCACTCTGTGACCATGTTTTTCTATAAGGATTAACAATATATGCATGTAGATTGTATATGGCTAATGGATTTTGATGGGCTATGGCTTTATTAGTATAATATTTAGATTATTGGACTAGTTTAAGGGTTGATGAGAAAAGGATAAAGCCTAAATATATCCATATAAACTCCCCAAGGTATGGAGACGTAACTGTGTATTTGACTTCATCTTGCTCCAACATTGTATTTGACTTCACTAGAAAGTTGAAATACAATGAACAAACTCTAGAAAGTTTATAATTTAAACTTAGTACTAGTATGTGCGGATGTGCCTGTACCAATGTACGAAAAACTTGTAACAGTATGATTTAATACATTTTTATAAATTGCTACTTTGAAATAAGTTTGATAATTTACATTAATGTAAATTTTGACCTATATTGTGTCTTGAACAAACCTACAATACTAATAATAAATTATGTCGATTAATAAAAAAAATTTTAATTGAATTATATAGTCATTTAGATATCCTTAATATAACTCACACATACAATTAGAACCCATATATTTATTCTATAATATTTTTAAATATATTTAATCTATGTAACTCTATGATATCTTTCTCTCTATCTTTTTTCTTCTATAAAATTGTGCCTTATTTCTCTAAAACTCTTTTCAAATTAAAATTATATTGTATTAGATGCTGTGCCTTTCTTTAACCTACTTAGGCTCTTATTTTTCTTTTCTTTTCATCAATTTTTGTTGTAATCATTAGAACTTCTATAATTTTAGCTGCCTCATATCTCATAGAGATTGTTCAAATATGTTGCTTCATTAGTTTCATCACATCTTTTATAAAACTAGACTATTTGTTTTTGGGAGTTAGAGAAAAAGTGTGGTCCTCTTGATTTTTGTATTTTTGTGTCATATCCCTCTTTTTTCTTCTGGCTTTGGTATGTTCACTGCAATTGTCCTCTATGTTTAACACATTTTCTTAATATTGCTCCACTAAATTATTATGTACTTTATTTAATTAATCTGGCATATATCTAGGAAAATCATTTTTTTTACTTGCCATCACGTACTCTAAGGTGACAAAGTTTACGATTTTATCGAAAGCTTGAGGGTAGGATTTTTGAAATTTTGGGGATTTAGTGAGTTGAAGTACGAATTTTTAACACTAATAATGAAAATAATTGTTTTATCTAACTTACAAAATATGTTCATAGATATTTCGTGGTGGCGGTCATTTTTTTTTCTTAAATTTTTTTCGAAAGTTTGTGTGGGTGTGAAAAGATATGGTGAGAGAGTGAGTTTTTTCTAAAAAAAATAATTAAAATAATAAGTAGGAGCTCTCAAAATATCCGACTTAGAATTTGCAGACTTCACGTAACTTTTTACTCGATTATTACTCTGTCAAACTATCACTGATTAAGATATGCAACCTAGCTGTCCAACACTTCAAACTAGAAATATACTGAACCCAAAAAAAAAAAAACATGGCGTCGTTAATGCATGCCAATTAGTGAAAATGGAAGGCTTGTTAGTTCTTCAGTCTTGGACCAAAAAAATAATTTCTATTTTTGGTTGGTCCATTCCAAACTCAATTTCTAGTCCAGTTTAATCAACATAATTAAAAAAATCATGGGTAAAAATATTAAAAAATTATTTTTCTCCTTTAATTTTTGGGAAAAAATAATTTATTGTAATTCTTTTTATTATAAACTTTCATGTTAGGCAATAAATAATTTATTTTCATGTTTTTTTCCTTCTTTTTAACATATTTGTATAAAAAAAATCTATTAAATAGCGTAAAAAGACAAAAATTGGCCCAAACTGATACGATTCAAGTTTTGTACCGTTGTCAATGTGATCCAGTGCAGGTATTAACAAAGCTAGCTCGGTCTCCGATTTTAAAATTTTAATTTTTGGTCATTAATTTGATCTGATTCATTTTAGTGAGGGTTTATACCTACGATCAACCATAATGTAACTTAAATATGGGATAAGTTCATGTCTTAATCAGCTAATGTTTTCATAATTTTAATCTATCTTTTTTAGAAGGTTTGCATATGGGATAGGTTCAAACTAGAACCTATGTTATATGTAATGCACTAATGTAACTCAAATTTTTATCTAATCATAATAGGCAAAATTTTTTTATCTAATCATACTACAATGAAAAAATGATCCATGTTGTCCGACTTTTTTTTTTGATACTTATATGAAAAAAATTAAAATAAGTTCATACAAAATAAGTAACGTAACATTGTCCTACATTTAATATAATTTATGTTTTTGTATATTTTGGAAAACATCTTGAATAAGTTTAGAAGATACAAGTTTAGACAAAATTAGTTAAATAGAATGGAGCCTAATTGTATTTTTTTGATTTTTATTTGACCTAGTATTTATGCCAAGCATTTGGTTTTCCTTTAAATAAGTCGATTTCAATCAAAGAAGCCTACTCATCTTTATTTCGTAATCGGGCCCCTCTTAGGCCTAACATTCAAATTTGAGGGTATCTTCTATTTGTATTATCCAATTCTTATTTTAAAGCTCCAATTAAATTATAATGATCCAAAATTTCAACCAAGAGATAAGAGGATTATATTATAGAACATCCCCCTTATGCAAACAAACTCGCAAACTTTTAATTTTTGAACTCAGCTAGAACTCGAAATGAATGCATTGAGCTTAGCTCGGGCTTGATATCATCAAGACAACTTAGCTAGTGTCCATGCATAGTCTAGGCCCAAGCTAAATAGTCTAGGCCCAAGCTAAGGGCAATATGTATGCTTTTATTATTATCCTTTCCTGATTATCTTTTGGATGTTAGTCCATATCTGGAATTTAACCCTTGGTCATAAGCTTCGCCCAATAAATGTAAAAGAAATCAAAGCCTTACCCAATAAGGAGTACAAATATTTTCATTAATTTTATATTTTAATTCAAGACTACTTTATTTTGTCCAAGTTTTAAGTAGCATATACAACAACAAAGTTCCTAAGAGAACAAAACCTTCATAATTTCCTATTTCTAGCAGCTGCTTATACTATTCCACATGGATTTATGAATGAAAAGTCAGGTAGAGGGATGTCAGAGGTAGTGATCGAGATCTTAATCAAGTTTGACTAGCAAGTGACCTAATCAATAAGGAGGAGAAGAGTTACACGTAGTTGGTACCGATAAACTCTAACAAGAAGCTACATGTAGTTGGTACCGAGAGGGCTATTGGTGATGTTTGGGTACCATAGACCATGCATACTTGCTATACAAATGCCTTATAGAACCCGAGGATACTACCCTTGGCTTTGATGACAATTGTCTTAAAACATGGGTTAGGAAACTTATGCTGGTTAGTCTATGTACTCTCCTTATACTTATATTAACTAATAAAAAACAACAATAAGCCAAGCCTACTATCATAAATATAGGGTTGATTTCATGAACCCAAAATCTATATGTTGGAATAAGACTAATAATGTGAAAATTTCTTATATGGAAACCGGAAGAGAAATTGTCATGGCGCGACAAGTATCATTGCCCTAAAGTCGAATTTTCCCCGCACTCGTACGCACGGCCTTACCCTTACTATGTGCTCCGTAAGGATGAATTAAGAACTCACTAGAACAATCCCTGAAATGTGTATGTATTGAACCATCAGGCGTAAGTTTCTTTTTAAATACCTATTTGTTACTTAAAGGCTTAGAACCCTTAGGAAGGTCAGTCAAGATCCAAGTGTTATTACTCATGATGGACTCTATCTCACTGTTTATGGCCTATAACCAGAAGCTAGAATCAATGGAACTCATAGCCTTCTTGTAGGTTCTAGGGCCATCTTCTAGTACAAAGACATTCATAACTTGCTCATCTATTGATTCTTGTTCATCTAAAAAGATTGTAACAAAATCAAGACCAAAACTCTTCTCATTCTTGGATCTCTTACTGCTTCTAGGTTCTATAGACTCACTAGAAGATGCAATGTCATGTTGAGAAATGCTAGAAGATGATGCAACGAGTAAAGATGGATGATCATGCACTTTCATAGAAAAAATATGCTCAAAGAATTCAATATCTCTAGATTCCTTTATTGGTCCAAATCCAAAACCATATAAGCAACGTTGTTAGTAGCATAACCAATAAAAACACCATCAATAGTTTTAGGACCAATTATAGTCCTTTGAAATTCAAGTAGACTAATTTTACCTAGACACCTCCACACTTTCAAAAAGTTAAGGTTAGGCTTATAACCTTTCAACAATTTGTAAGGAGTCTTGTCTAGTTTTTTATGAGGAACACGATTCAAAACATAACAAGCACAAAGAAGAGCCTCCCCCCACATGTTAGTATACATACCAAAACTTATAAGCACAACATTCATCATTCTTTTAGAGTCCTATTTTTCCTTTCAGCTATTCCATTTTGTTCATGGGTGTAGGGAGCTGTGTGTTCATGGATGATTCCATTTTCCTCACAGAATTTTTTAAGAGAATTTCCATCATATTCTCCTCCTCAATGTAATATGAGCCTTTTTATTTTAAGGTCTAATTGATTTTTTTTACCTCAACCTTGTAAATTAAGAACCTGTCTTCAGCCTCATCTTTTGAACTCAACAAATAGACCTTAGTGAAACAAGAAAAATCATCTACAAAAGTGATATAGTAGTGTTTCCCTCCCCTACTCATCGAGTTTTTAAAGTCACCCAAGTTTGTGTGAATTAATTCTAGTAAAGAATAACACTTATTAACTTTATTGAAAGGTTTCTTTGGGTGTTTAGCCTCCACACAAACTTGGCACTTCTCAAACTTTGTAGTACTAAAGTTAGGAATTTAATTAAGTTTTTTTAACCTCTTAATAGAAGTTACATTAACATGTCCTAACCTAGAGTGCCACAAAGAAACAGACTCAGCAATATAAACAGAACCAACAAAAGTCTTATTATCAATCATAACATCAACATCAAGAGTAAAAAGCCCCCCCATTACAGAAACCCTTTTCCACAAATTCACCATTTCTGGTGAGTACAAGCTTATCAGATTCAAAAGTTAACTTAATGCCTGCTTTGTTAAGCAAAGCTCCAGAAGTGAGATTCCTACGAATATCAGGCACATACAACACATTTTGTAAAGCAATTATTTTTCCAGAATTAAGTTTTAAAAGAACTTTCCCTTTTCCATGGACACTCACAGAACTTGAGTTGCCCATGAAAACACATTCACCATTTCCAACCTGTTCATAAGACTGAAGGAGTTCCTTATTAGAGCAAATATGATGAGTTGCTCCTGTAACAACAATCCATTCAGTCACATTATTAACTAAATTCACTTTAGAGACAACTGCAACAATAATGACTTTAGTAAGATTAACCTGTGATTTAGAGCTGTCACTACTGCCCTTGCTTTTGGAGCCGGGTCCATGTCCCTTGGGACAAAACCTGGAAGAATGTCCTATTTCACAACAAGTATAACACTTTTCGTTGAAAGTACGTTTATGATAGGAGCCATTAATCTTGGAAAACCTGTTAGACTTAGTGCCATGAACCTGATTAGGTCCCTTGCCTTTGAATTATTTGGTTTTGCCTGCAAATTTAGATTCAACTAGATTTGCAGTAGAAGAAGAATGATCACGAGATTTAGATTTCACCTGAATTCTATATTGTTCCTCAATTTTAATGTGAGAAACCAATTCCAGGAGAGTGAAATCTTTCCATTTATGCTTCATGGAATGGACATATGTATCCCAAGAAGGCGACAATTTTTCAAGAAGACAGTTTGTTTGAAATGTATCTCAAATCTTCATTCCCTCGGCAACAATATTGGCACATAAAGTCTCATTTTGATATACTTGATCAAGAACAGACAAATCATCAGTCAAATGAAAATTCAACCACCTACTACAAGCATATTTCTTAGTCCCAAAGTCATCAGTTCCATACTTAGTTTTCAGAGCATCCCATATGTTTTTTGCATTTTGAGATTTGCTATAGATTAAATAAAGTGGTTGAGTCATATAATGTAAGATCATTCCACGACATATTTTATTATCTTTAGCAAAGTCTCTAAACGCATTCAAAGGAGCCGAATCAACAGATATAGTATAATCAACACCGAAGAAAAAACTTCATTTTATCAGACCACATCTTATAGTTTTTTCCATCAAAGGGATCCATTATAGACATGTCAGGAATGAAAGAACTAAGCATAGCAGAATTCAAGGGCACAACAGAAGGAATAAAAGTTCTAGATTCATTATCAGCTTTAGAGTGAAACAAAAGAAAAAATTCGACTAATAACGTGAAAATTTCTTATCTGGAAACCTGAAGAGAAATTGTCAGAACTATTACAATGTTCATATTTTGTCCGACCTATGTTTCATGCTTCAGCTGCAACAGTAGCTTTTTTGTAAGTTCTTGATGTTAATAAGAAATAATTGCATGATTTTAACAGTAACAATTACGGAAGAAGAAGAGAGAAAGAAAGCTGTGGATAGGTCTCTTAGCAGATGGTATTTGTGGACTCCGAGCAACTGCTGTTACCACAGCATTATAGCAGTATAATACTTGCTACTCTTGCTCGGGATACAGAAGAGAGATTGTGGTTGCTTTAATTTCACTTTGCGCCAAGCTAAGACATGCATCACGAGATCCTTTGTCAATGGATTATCAAAGGACCATTTCCTTTTGTAACTACATATACAGTTACCCATCATGGATAAGTGCGACTATAATCGACAGGTGTGACGATAACTTAGAAAATAGGTGTAATCATATATATATGCAATTAGTTTAGTTAATTAAATTTTTAAAACGTTGATGAAATTCCGCTTTATAGTTTTATTGTTGTTCATAAATAACATAGAAAAGAAGAAAAGTGCATAATTTTATAATTTTATGATTGTATTAATGGCTTGAAATAAAACTCGTTGTGATCTTTAGTTCTATGGAACAACATTTGCATAATTATCTTTTGTGCGCAGGAATGGGTTTTTGCTTTGAGCTTACTTGCACTTACGCCACTCGCGGGGCGAGATAGCTTTTTAACTGAGTAAGGCTGCTTAATTTATCCTTCTTCCCAATCAGCATATCTATGAAATATACTCTTAAAACTTTAATACTTTGAACTTGAACATTTTTTATCCTTCAAAAAAATGATTAGCTGCTCAATCTCTCTTCTGTATCCCATTGGTTAGCTGCAACAGCAAATCATTAACATTTTGAGTGCTATTAATCTTCATCGATAGAATTAGACCGCCTAGAATTAATTAATCATCCTTAACTACTCCACTAATCTAATCAGATTATCCTAATTTATTTTATAATTGGGTATAATAAGCAAAAGAAATCAGAGCTATCACAAAATCCAGCACTTTTTTCCTTCATAATCTATATTGGAATGTTATTTAAGGACTACTTTTTCTTCCACTTGTTTCTTTTGTTGGTTTAAAGCTACATACGGAGTACAAGACTAGCTACTTCTGCTGCTTATAGAGCTATACTAGTTCCATAACAAAGAATTAGAGGAATTTCTTTGAGAAAGTGATTGAACGAGGTTGAGAGAGAGGAAATGAAGTGGCAAAAGGAGATGCTAGATGTGATTTTGGTACCAGCAGGGCTTTTCATGATGCTTGGGTATCATATATATCTGGTATACAGATACCTCAGAAATCCAACGTATACATTGCTTGGCTTCTACAATCACTGCCAAAAAATATGGGTCAAGAAGCTCATGCAGGTTAGACTACCAACTCTACCTTCCTACTCTTCAAGTATTTCACCAGTGTCAACTGCTTGTTTTCTGAGTATTTCTTTTCTATGATTTACTCTGAAATATGTAACAGAAGGCCTTATGTTTATACGGTAATAATGATACCAACACTATTAATCTCAGATTGATGCAATGAGCAGAGGCCCAGCCTTTACAGTGATGAACAGCACAATAGTAGCATCAAATTTCATGGCATCCACCTCTTTGACCCTAAGCTCTTTGATTGGCGCATGGATTGGAAGCTCAGGAAGCAGTGAAATACTCAAAAGAATAATCTATGGAGATTCAGGAATGCCAATTACTTCTATCAAATACATCAGCATCCTCTTGTTTTTCTTACTTGCTTTTGCATCTTTCATCCAATCATCGAGGTGTTATGTGCAGGCTAATCTCTTCTTAAGTATGCCAAAGGCGGGGGTCCCTGAAGAATTCATAGTTGATGCCTTAAATCAAGGTGCAAATTTCTGGCAGGTGGGTTTGAGGGCGATTTATTTTGCTATAACAATGTTGATGTGGATATTCGGTCCGATTCCTATGTTTCTTTCCTCGGCTGCAATGGTGGCAGTTTTGTATGTTCTAGATGCTAATAACAAGTTATGTGGGGATTTTGATGAGCCAAGTGAGACAGAAGAGAGAAAGAAAGCAGTGTTAGGGGGTTGCGAGCAGCAGGGAACGGTAGCTGATGGTAGTTCTGAACTCCAAGCTACTGCAATTACTACAGCACTGCTGTCAACTGCCTTCCCTTGTATTTAGATATTTTATCTCAAATATGCTATTCCTCCTCTATAGCAGATGTTGGATAAAAAAAAATGAGTTGTGTCAAAATAAGTGTTTTTAACAATTATGCAACAAGCTTTTATAGTTGTATTTAGGGCAGTTTGAGATTCTGCTCCTTCAGTTTCAAGATAATTCTAATTTTGTAATGTCCATCTTAACTTTGAAAAATTTCTATTGAAACGATCTAGCCGTATTTCTTTAGCTAATGAATACCATGGTATAAAACTATAATACTATCAACTAAAATTTTGTTAGATTCTGTTTAGTGTATAATTCCATAATGACAACTTTTTAGTTGATGCTACATAACTAGTACAGAAAACAGTAAGAAAAAAATACGTAGTAGTTTTGAAAGCACATCTTTCAAGTATGAGACCATGGTGTCAATCGTAAGGTGCATTGGGGCCATCTCAATTCCGATGGAGGTCCTGTGTGAATCCAACCATTGAAACCATTTCCATTATTTGCTATGATTCTATTAAAATGAAGTTTGGATGTAACTTTGGACTTCATGATGATGAGGATCTTAGCATTTCTATATACTTTCGTATAATCATAGTGTAATTATTTGACTGACTTGTTTTAGACTTGAGTAAACCACCTATGATTACCACGATGATTCCTTGTTAAGTTATGCGTTTAGTTTAACAGCATTCTCAGACCTGAGATTTTGTGGCATATGTTGGTGTGAATTGTATCAGATTCATACATACAAAATCGGCACCTGGTGCAGCAATGCAGCAGTTATGCTGTATATCAACATAGGAGTACATTGTACTCCTGTAAATCAACAGTATAACTGTACTAATCTACGACAGGTATATATTAAGAAGTTTGGTCAGTATCATCACTTTCCTGGGTACTAGGGCTTTCAGATGACAGATTGGGAGAACTGGAATCTTTTACATCAGTAGTTTTCCCATTGTTACCTGCAGAGTCTCCAGAAAGAGAGTCGACAGCGAGCTTCCCTGAATAAAGGAATAAGCCAAGAGAATTGAACCCAAAAACAAATGTTGCAAGGTAGCAGATCCCGTTGATAATAGTCCTACAAAATGCAAGAGAAAAGTATTAAAGTTGATGCTTATCAAGAGTTTCCGATAAGAACACGTCCGGAATCATACCTTATTGTGACAGTAATTTGACGAGCCTGAAAAGCAGTGGAAAGCAAAGAGGTTATGACAATTAAAATCTATAATATCAGCAGAGCAAGCACGAATAAGAAAGACTAAGAACTAAATTTAGATCCATAAAATTATGAGAGAACATATGTATCCATGGGTCCATTACTCAAGACACTTCACTAGGAATGCAAACCTGAAAACAGCTAGAGAATCATATTTCTGATCTCAAGTGCATCAACTTCCTATCAATGTTCAGTAATAAAATCAGTTTGCTATGTTGCAGTTTCTTCTTGCATTTACATGGTCTGGAACATTAGAAATAAGGCTTGGTGGGAAACTATGGTGGCTACTACTAGGTCAGTTGTTAAAGTGATTTAAGGAGAAGACTAAAGTTAGAGTGGGATATCTTATGAGCAAGGTCTCTAGGAAAGATAGGAAAAATAGGGATAGGTTCCATGCTCTGTAATTTTTTTTTCTTGTTCTTGCTGTTGGTTCTAATTGTAGGCTGCTGGTTGGCGTTGTGTTGGCTATTGCCAAGATCTGGTAGGAGAAGGCCTATCTTCCCTTTTTCCTCCTGTTTGTATTCAGTTTGATTTGATAAATAATATTACTTGCCAAAAACAAAACTTTACAGCAATTTCCAGGCTTTTGAACTTTCAAATATGCAGATGCCTGTACTATGTTCCTAAAACAAGACTACTGAATATCGATTGAGAAGTCATGTATCACTGAATATATATAACTTCTTTCAAGAGTTCAATTATGACAAA
Source organism: Dysphania ambrosioides (assembly GCA_026401315.1). Lineage (NCBI taxonomy): Eukaryota > Viridiplantae > Streptophyta > Magnoliopsida > Caryophyllales > Amaranthaceae > Dysphania > Dysphania ambrosioides. The sequence goes on from CM048666.1 coordinate 22,149,468, forward strand.
AAAGAGCACGCGCACAAACATACATGCCAATTGTAAGCTCAGTTTTTTTTTTTTTTTTTTTTTGATACTATGTCAAACACAACCAACTTTAGTAGATGTGTAAACTGCAACCCAAAATGTTTCAGGAGTTTGACCTAAAAATTTGAATACAATGCATGACTTACAAACAAAGAGGTCCCTATCGTACTAGAACATATGAACCTCTTGGTCACAAGAATCATATATGGTTGGTTGAGGTGGGGCTGCCCTCACCTTCCTGTCCCAAAATCAGGGGTACATTTTTGTGGCCAGGTTAGGCTGAAACCTGAAAGAGGTGACCCTCCCATGGACCCATATATACCAGTCTAAAAAACAATAATAAAGAATATTTTTTCATTCACCAACACCGTAAACTCGGCTTATTTGATAGTTGCAACTAATGTATTTGCACGCAAACAAGATCCAAACATTGTTTCTAGGACAGTTTCATAGTTGAATTGGATGGTCAGAGTAACCAATAAGTCAACCAAATGAACCACTTCATTAAAGATCATTAGCATAATGTAGCTAAAATGCCAGGTTTACACAACTCAAAGAAAGAGACCTCAACTCACAGCTAACTTCAGCTCTTCCAAATCAAGCATCACATACACTCTGTAGGATGGAGCAAGTCTGTATACACTACATGGATCTTCTGTTATACCATGAAGTATCCTAGTCTGTAATCGGCCAAATCAGACACTTTAATGTAGGGTGATTATATGCATATGAATCTGACCCTAGATGTATCAAACTCCAACAATTGTAGGAGAACCCTTGTAATAAGGCCATCCATGTTGTGCTAGTTAGATCTTTATATGGGAGATCCACGAAGGTAAAAAATGGAACTTCTTTTACACAAAAATATCTCTGTGGCATGTGAAAGGTAAGGTACTACTAATGTAGCTATGTTACATTGATCTATAAGTGAGAAACTAGTCATAAAATTCAAAAAAAGTGCAGCTAACTATGAAGGTAATGAAACAGGTTAAGAGAGATATCTCAAGGCAACAAGAGTAGAGCCAAATGGCAAAGCCAATGGTACTAAACAGGTACATTGATCTATAAGTGAGAAACTAGTCATAAAATTCAAATAAGTGCAGCTAAATAGGAATGAACTAAAACAGGTTAAGAAAGATATCTCAGGGAGAACAAGAGTAGAGCCAATAACAAAGCCAAGGGTATCGATTGGGCAAATAGAGCCAGCCACCATGAATGTTTTGAAAATTAGACCAACAAGTACACTGGGAAGAACATAAGAGTTTCATCCAAATAGGAAGGGAGATAAGTAGAAAATCATACAGCAAGAAGTGCGGTCAACTTTTGTGGTGGAAAATCAAACAGCAATCAGTATGGTAAACTTTTGTTGAATCATGCAGTTTACAAAGTTATGTGGTCAAATTGGCTCATATAAGAGCTGAGGCTCAAATTGCAAAATTCAGATACATATGTGGTTTAATTGGCTAACATGAAACCTGCACACAAGTTGTGACATGACATTGATAGACTTTGCGAAAAGTTTTATAATCTTTACTATCAGGACAAAGCATAAGCTCTTCATGCAAAATTGTAGGATATATATTACTGGTATTATTTTGTGTTAAACTTATAGTTTAAAACTCTTGTATATAAGTTGTTCGAGAGATAGACACGAGGCACACCAAATTCAATTAGTGTTACAGCAAGGAAAGTGGAGCAGTAGTAGATGTACATTTAAACTAAAATACTTTATAAACGATGGAGTGACATATTACTACTCCGTACATATAAATATATGTCATTGACAAACTAGCCTCTTTATGAGACATTTGTATGCTTGCATTAAAGATATTATAAAATCTATTAATGCCTCAACCAAACCACCACTACTCCCCATCTTACCTCCCCCCACCCCCCACCCCCCACCCCCCAAACAGGGGATAAATTTAAAAGAAAAGGAAAAAGAACAGAAACAGACATGAACAACCATACACCAAAATCAAAAGTATCATCATCACTTTTGTGAAAGATATTATTTTGGGACTTTGGGTGACAGACTTTCATAGTTCCAACACCAATGTAGGGAAAAGCAAAAGGACCTACACATACAACTCAAGCATTATTGGGCCATATATTGCATGGATGGAGGCTGAAACAAAATAGCATCATCTGTTGGAGTAAGAAAATTACAGTCATGGGAGAAGAGCAATTGAGGTACCGAAGAAGATGTCCTCTTGAGAACAAATGAACAACGAGACTCCAAGGGATAGAGAGAGAGAAATTGAAAAGGAATACCAAAATCATGCAGCAGTGAGCATTACATGATCGAGTTCAGCATTTTTTTTAAGGAAAATTTTCACTAGTTGTTAGAGACAAGCAATATGCATACTTTGCAGTGACAAGTTAACGGTATTGTACTCTTTAAGTCTATGTGCTTAACACAAAACTTGCTCCATGAAATTTTTGCAAGAAGATATTTTACTTGTAACATTCTACTTGTGTACCATAAAATCTTCCTCTCAGTTTTGAACCACAAAACAAAGTGAAAAGCACAGACTGATGGAAATCAATCAAGAATCAGGACTTGCAATAATATTTCTTTGTAAGAAAAGGATAGAAGTGGAAGAACTAACCGAGAAACTATCAGATAGAGTTTGTCGATTAAGGGCAGCCTCAATAGTTGTCGTAAACTTATACAGAATGAGTGCAATCACACCAGCAGTAATCGCTCCTAAGAAGGCCTGAACAGGGGATGGTGAAGCTTTAGGTTCAACCGAGATTGTTCCAATTGCTTTTAAGCTTTCCAACGCCTCCTCTTTCATACTCTTTGCACCATCAGATCTCACTCTCTAAGACCACAAAGCATCCACAAAAAATAACAACTTCAATTCGGAGAAGATTTAAAGTTCTAGCACTGAACATTGCCCAGCTTGATTGTTAAGATCATAAAACAAGAATATCGCAAAATTTTAAAAGAGGTACAAGAGGTCATTTTGCTAGGTACCCAAGTGACAAAATGTATGTTTTTATCATACAAGAAGGGAACCCAATCCAATGACAATCTTTATCAACAATCAACAAGATCCCATTATCCACTTCAAAAGTCCAATGGCAAGCATACCCACTTCAACTACCATCTCAAAATTATAATTATGAAAATTTATGCTTAATAGCAATGCAACAAATACAATACCTGCACAAAGCAAAGAATGGCAAGCATGAAAATGAAGATTCAATACAGCCAAATTCTTAAAACAAGTACTCCCCTAATCCCACATCAATTCTATTTTGCAGTGTCCCAAAATGGTAGTATGAATTTTCCCTTATGGCCCTCCCAATACTTCGGTTTTGGTAATAGGTAATCCTATTTTGCAGTATCCCAAAATACTAGTATGAATTTTCCCTTATGGCTTTCACTATACATCGGTTCTGGTAATAGGTAATCCGCAATCTATGCCGATTTTCAATAATAAAATGTTAAGTAAAAATGTATTAGATTAAATAATAAAGTAATTTTCAAAATATTGATTAACAAAATAAATATTTCATTGAAAATATCTTTTTTTATATAATTAATGTACAAAGAGACTCATCTTTACAATATCAAAATATTCATTAATATAGTCTTAGTTCACTTTAGGGAGGAAAAACTATCTAACGTGCACTCGTCTAGTATTAGTTAATTCGATTGCAAACCAATTTCTTGAATCAGACTTCGAACCAAATGTAGCCTATTAAATTGGTATGTAGTGAGTGGTACTCACACCACAGGCAAGCAATTCTGCAATTTACAGGATATTACTCACTCTTGTCTTTTTCTTCTTATTTAGAATATTATAGATTTTAGAATCAAAATTTAACTAAATTCTCCTCAATCTAAATAAAAATATATTCATTTGATATTTTGATAGATTCATCTCAATGCATATATTTTCAAATTATTTTTTTATATTTTTTACAAATGCAATCAAATGGGAAGAACCAAGGGAGTATAATACGAAGTACAATTTCCTTACATTAACATTAAGCTAATAAAAAAGTTATAGAATACAAAGCATTTAATGATCACATATTAGCATATATGTCCCTTAGATATTGATCATTTTTATTTATAGAGTTCAAGTTTGGAAAGTTTAACTATAAATTCTCATCACACTATAAGAAATAATATAATCAACTAATATATTATTAGATATTATTATATGTAGCTCAACGTAAATGTTTGAAATATCAAATTTTTATAATATATAACAAGGTAAACGTTTAAAGTCGTCTCTATAAAATTTCAAAATGTCAAATAAAGCAATATTAATGTCAAATAAAGCAATATTTAGGGGACGGAGGATTACAGTTTTTAGGTGAGAAAATGCATCATTTTTCGGGTACATATACAAAATTCAAGAAAACACAACCCCCATAAATTCCACCTGCCCAGATAAAAAATCACAAAACCAAGAACCTTAATTCATTCAAAAAACACAAAAAACAAACTCAATTTTTCTAATAAAAACATGAAATGGGCCAGAATGAGTGTACCAATTCCTTAGCTCGTTTAGCTCGGCGACGAATAGAGCGAAAGAGAAAGACAGTAATAGCCCCGGTTAGGAGGACACTGGTGGAGACTTGAAGAGGGGTAGGTTCGTCATTGGTTGCAAAAATGGAGGGAACATCCGGGGAGAGTTCGATGGGTCCGTCGTCGACAGAGGCGGCGAGGAGCGGCCATGGCTGGGGAATGGGGCGGAGATTGGAGGAGAGAGATGAGATTGAAGTGGGTTTGTAGAGGAAAGTGAGGAACGGGGAGTGAGAGGGGCTGAGGAGAGGACGATGAGTGGAGTGGGGAGTGAGCAAGGAGTTTGGAGGGAGAGATTGTATGGTATGCAACATTTGTGCACTTCTTTGGTGATTGATTCGGTGCTTCTCTCTACTTTGAGTTGAGTGAGGAAAATCACTATCTTTTTCTTTGTCATTTTTTTTGTTTTATTTAGGATAAAGATATTTTATGAAGTCTAGAGGTCTCAAATCGGATTTTTGCCTTAGGCTTAGGTTCGCCCATCTTATAACGGTAATGATACAAAAATAATCTCCAATACTAACGAGTTTATGTTGTTATTAGATTATGTCTAAATTTGGTTATGGTGTAAAATAAGTGGTCAACACCGAGGAGATCATTTATAGGTTAGGTTGTATTTGACTTTAAACAGGTCGGGTGTCATATCTCCTACTATCAGACTATTAGTAGGTAGATTTGTGTTGTATTCAAAGGTTGATCATTTTTTATAGCTCTAATGAAATAAGATATTCTAATGTGTAAATAATATATTTACAGCATTTACAGTTAATAATGACATTGTCTAAAAATAAATTTTACTTAAATAACAGTTATAACTAACATCATTATGTTTCTTCAGATGAGAGATGATAATGCCAAAAAAAAAATTGATAGATGATTAGTTTTTCTCGTATGTTTTCATGTTTACTTTTTTAGGCTCCACTTTTTTAGTATATTCATAAAGTATTATGCAACTTAATGTGTCTAAATTACTAAAAAAGTCCAATAGTGTTGTTTATTCCAAAAAAAAATTATCTAAACTTTACGCTACAATTTCCACTCGCAGCTACCGAAGTACGGAATAGTAAAAAAAAATACTCCAATATTTGGTATTATGACTTGATTATATTTGTTTAAATAGAAGGAACCTTCTTAAGGGCCCTACATCGACCCGTATGTGAAAGGATATAATCAATTATTGGATTAATGGATCTGTATCTTAAAGAGCCATGTTTTATTAGGTTTTTAATGGGTCAAGTCAGGTCAATAATAGGGGTGATCTAATATATTTGGGATTTGGATATACTAATTTGATGTTTGCATTACGCTACTACTCAATAATTCAGAGCATGTGGTAACCTTATATCTAAAGTTATAATATAGAATTTATTTGTACTAATCACTTCTCAGAGTTTTTATTTCTAAAGAGCCAGGTGTGGTGTAGTTGTAAGCAAGAAAGTAACTTAAGAGTTGGACACGTAAATGTGGTTTTTTTAATACTCTATTTTTTCTTTTTTCATTATTGTCACTTAAACATTTCTTTTTTATTTTTTTCTTTCTTAGATGATGAACTTTCTTAAATATGGGGTCTATTCTCCTTGATACATACCAATCTAACTTTTATCATGCCATTCCACAAAATTTCAACCAACTTGATTCACTATTCTTCAAAAGCCTTTATCGTGTTTTTTTTTTCCTTTTTAATTAATACATTTTGAATTTTGACACTATTTACATGTTTAACTCTCTTTAGTGGTTTATACATAAGAAACAAAATATAATCGAGTGGGATCTTATTAAGTTCATCTACTTTATAGGTTCTAAGTATTAGTTTTTTGAAATTTTTACTTACACATATTAAAGATATTAATGATTAAAAATATGTGTTGATAAACGTGATATAAAAATAGATTTTAAACATGTGAGTTTATGCATGGTAATATTACAAATTAAAAAGACTACTTTATGTTACTTAACAAACTATTCATAAAATTTCTACAAGACTTTATGATGGGTAGATCTATTTAAATGGGAGGGGTTTATTAAGGGTTCTTGATCGACCCAATTATAAAAGGGTCTAATTAATTATGGGATTCAATGAATCAGTGTTTTAAAGGATCATGTTTAATTGATCCTTTAAAGGGTCAATAATGGGTCTATAGTTTCTAAGGCTCTTAAATACAATTAGGTAATAAATGTTTTCCACTTGCTTGTCAATGGTCCACTGTCAAAAATTGGAGGGAATATATAGACTATCACCCTTTATAAATAGAATTATACTCTCTTTAGATCGGCTCGACCCGACTCGGTCCATTTTGCATCTTCTTCTACCAGACCCGACCCAACCCATTTTACATGTTATCCATCTCGATCCTAACCCGACCCAATATACAGGTCTAATGATGAGCACTGTGAAAGCCATGCATCTTTTCATGAACCACCCCTTTTCAATTATCTGCAAATCTACAATAGAACCATCCAATGTTTGACTTTTAAAGGACAACTACATACATACTCTAGAATCATTCTAGTCACAACATAGCATGCACTCTTTTATTCCTTCATGTGGCCGGGCTCTTCCAATTATGCTTCTCTTATATTCAACCATCTTTGTTTGTCGATCTTACTAATTATCCTAGTCCAACTAAAGCTTTTCGCTAGTTCATTTGGTATAGTTTATTACCAGTCCTGTTCCTTGCTTTTGAAATTAAATTGAACCTGCTTACTCGCTCTTGATAAAATGATAACTTCTACGCCCTGTATTACATTTAATTTACCTTGTAATGTGGACAGTACTTCATAGCCTTTGAAGATTATTCTTACATTGACATATTGATTATGATGCAAAATTTGAAGAATTATATTTCTTTCCCCCAGTGAATCAACTAATTTAGTTGGTCAAGATCAAATTTTATCTATATCAATTATTGTTTTGCCGCTTGCGGCTCACTTTATATTAAAAAAAAAAAGCAATCTTTCTCCGTGATGGCAACAGATTAGGTCCTCCACCATCCTTCCATTCAAAAATCATTGCTAATTTTGCAAAATTTATATCCCATCTTTGACGTACCTGCCTTTGATCAATGCAAAACGCTCATATTTGTAAGATTAAAAAAAAAAAAAAATTGCAGTTAAAAGTCAATGCCCTGGCTATGAAAACCAAAGCTAACCTTATTTTAAAAAGTGTAAGTCAACAACTCCTAAACTCATTCAACTTGAGTAGAAATAAAAGAATCGTAATTAGTGGTAAACAATTTTGCATGTAGCATTGCACTTTGTACGATCAACACTCTTGGCGCACATTGGAAGCCACGGCTCGAGCCCAAAACTTGATCTGAGCCTTCATATCATCACCTGACGAGGCTTTAGTGTCGCCTCGTTTCGGAAATGGAGGAGCTGATAGAGGAGAAGATGTCTTTTGCCATGACTCCGAAAGATAAGGCCTCCTTACCTTACCAACATCTACGTGGTTACTATCAAGACTAGCTCTTCTTTGTAAGGCAGGAAGTATTTGTGTCACACTTGGGCTTATGTCTTTATTGTCAAATGAGAAGCCTAAGTCCTTAAAACCTTGCAACTCCTCAACCTCTAGATCGCTTAGACTCTTCTGGGACTTGCTCTTGTCCAGTTTTCCGGGTTTCGGGTCGGGTTTTGCTAGGTTGTTGATGCTTGGAGACTCCAGTTTCCGGTAAGGTCGGCTCTTGGAGTTGCTTGTACTCTGCTTCGTGCCCTGCAACAACATAAAATATTTATCAAGTTCCAATATTGTTCAGAGACACTGCATTAAATAAATAATCGAACAAGTAGATCTTACTTGGTAGGATAAAAAAAAAAAACTAGTACTTTCATGGGGCAATGTACTCACTCTTTGTCTCATCCCATGATTAGTGTTCCTTATGGCAATAATAATTAATGTAGAGTCTACTTATAACATTAATTTTTACCATATCTTGGATCATTAATGATCATGAATCTATCAAGAACTGACCTAATAGACTTGACGTCCACCATAAACTTCAATCAAAACCATCTCAATTAGTTTAAGAATGTATCTCAATTTTTATGATGTAACCCACCAAGTGTAGCATAAATTGCACCGTATCTTACGGAACCCTCTTTAATTTTAAGTGAGAAGTCATGTAAAGATTGTACTAAAAATAACTATACCTGAAATTTTAACATTAGACTAACCAATTCTAAACAGTGCGAAGTTCAAAGAAGCTATGCACTGTAGTCGATCATAAAGGACCGATTATTGTACCACGTTGAAATAAAAAAGGAACATGATCTTCAGACTTGATTTCCAGTTTAGATAATAAAGACATCAAGCTTAATCATGTATAAAAACATAGCATAGGTTTTATACCTTAGAAGTAGAGCATTTAGGAGGCAACAACATGGAGGAGTCAATAGATGCTCTTCTAGTAAGCTTGGTGATTGAAGCAATAGGACCTTTCTCCTGCCGCAATACCGACCAGTCTAACGATTCTCTCTGACTCAACCTTCCAACTCCTCCACCACTCTTGACAGCGGTAGATGCCACCGTAGAGGCAGCCTCTTTCCCCCTGCAAGGCGGAAGAGATGGTGTACGATCCAATCTTCTCACAGGCAAAGGCGTAGGGATTGGCATTGCTTGCCTTATTAAATCACCCATCCGTGGCTCCTCCTCCTCCTCCTCCTCTTGCTCCTCTTCACCTAGCTCATACTTCCTATCACCTCCTAACCATACCGGAAGAGACGGTGTTCGAAGAAGGCTACTCATCATCGTGGGGTGATCTTGATCAGGCACCAACAAGGTCTCTTCATTGGAGCTTGAGGAAGAAGGACTAGGATCAGAGTTACACCTTACCATAATTTTTGATGACTTTGAGTTGCTTAACAAGCTGTTTCCAAAGAACCAGCTATCCTCTAAGAGGTTGCTAACATGCCTGTTTTTCTCAACCATTGCCTTGGTTAAAATGTTAGCTCAACCAGTCTTGAACTGGCTAAGACTTTTGTTCACCAAAGAAAAACTCTCTTCTTTCTTGACAAGTTATACGCGTTACCCCACATGGGAGATCCAATGTTTTTTTTTCTGATCTATGTTTAATTTATGATGTTTGTTATATAAAAAGATTACTTGTGAATGGGCTGACTTGGGTTGGCCATGTGACTCGGCCAATCCTTTGATATAATATAAGGTCACAATTTTTATGCCATATCATATATTATACACCCTCAAACTCCCCCGGGACACTTGCATATTTCTAGGAAATGAAAGTAAAACTATGCCAATCATATTCATTGTAGTCTTTTATAGTTGGTACAATGTAATATGATATTAATGTTATGCTACTGAATCCCATTTCATGGGATCTTTACTAAGTAACTAATGAAGGCCTTTAATTACTAATGTACTTCAAATTGGTGATTAATTGAATAAAGTTTCGCTATAGTGTGTATATATTTTAGAAACTTAAAATAATTCAATGTAGATTCTTGTAGACTTTGCTTAATCTAGATTTGAGTAAGGTTAAACACCGAATATAAAAAATTACTCCCAATATTACGGCATTTCTATGATTTGAGCTTGATGTCTTAGGTTTAACTTTCACAACTATGCATTATTTTAAACAATGATATAATTGGTAGTTGACCTACTAAGCATAAGCTAAGCAAAGGTTGTAATAATTTAAAAAATAAATAAAAGAATTACCACCCAATTTCTAGAGTCAACAAATGTTTATTTTTTGATATTATATTTTTTGACGTATTAATAACAAACTTATATGACAAATATAAAGAGTTAACTATTTAGATAAAAGTAAGACGAATGTTGGACTACAGTGGCTCGTCTATGAGCCTTTTCAACTCTATTCCTGTTTGCCTTATGAATACAACAAAATTGAGAGGACTTCCCCAATATATACCCTTAATCCTTAAAACAGTATTAGCTATTTAACCGATTGGAGGTTCTTTTTTTCGTAGATAAGAGACTTAGAGAGCCAAATCAAACAGAATATGAACTGCGTTCCAGTTATTATTCGATATTATTAACCTCATGAAAAGAGTAGAATGAGAAGAAACTAGACACTTTGGAGATTCAATAATAAAATAAAAAAGATGGGATAGGATTGGAGTTCATTAATTTCTTTCAAATTAAGGAATGGTGGGAAGAAACGGGTAGGAATTTGGATTAATTATAGGGCTAGCAATTTGCAAAGGTGTGGAAGGACTAAGTGAGACGCATAGTAAGGTCATGCCAGCTATCAACCCATGTGCTTCCTCTATTCTTTATGGATGCTTGTTGCTTTGTTCAACCAGCAAACAAAAATAGAGGGTTTATGGATACTACTGTAGTATTGTATTTTCTTGAAAATCATATGACAACCACGTCTTTTGTGTATATTTAAACATAATTATTTGTGAATGGAATTGGCTGCTCGACCAATTTCTGTAGACACACATTGTCGGTAGATGGTCCTGGATGGCTCATGGCTGGATAACCAGCGGTTTATTTATTCATATTCTAGCTTGTGAGTTCAACTATCATTAGTACCTGCTACTGAATGATGGAAGTTCTACATAATGATAGCCGATTACAGATCAACATCATTACAACACTGTTTTAGAGGAGCATTCTATTAGACTGATTTGTTTTATCTTTCAAGGTTTGGAACATGCAAAGGAAGTTCGTTGTTTTGAGAATCTCTTATTTTGGGAAAATTTGGTACAAAGAAGCTTATGAAGTTTTTATCGTGTGAAAAAGGACTTTATAAAAATGTGGTGAGAAAGAACCTTATAGAGAATGAGTTGTGAAAGAGGACATTTTCTTGGATTTCAGCTGTTGGCTGACATGTGTTGTCGTTAAACGCCTTAATTTCGTTTTTAAGTATTTTTCGCCTACATGAATTAGGAGGACTGATTAGAACTAACTGGTTAGGATTGAATTTGGGGGTTAGTCTATAATTAAGGGAAAAAATCTTTTAATTTATAATTTTAGGGGTGTTTTAATGGCAACAATTGCATTTCATATTCTAGTTTACAATGGTTGATAACCAAGCAAAGATCATTTTTCACAAGGTCCTTTCTCATCATTTTTTTTGATAAAATTCTTATCTCAAAAAGTAATGACTTTATAAGGAACTTTCTGATATTTTTTATGAAATTGTGAGTTAAATGAGTCAAATTAAAAAATTTATAAGATTGGAAAATTGTCAAAAAAAATTGCTTATTTGACCTATCCACTTAAAATAAGAAAATATTTATAATATTCCTAAATAATACAACCTTTGACACTCCACTATTTTCAACAAGTGTACAGACACCTCCAATAATCCTCTGGTGGACAATTTGTAATCTCCAGGGTAGAAAACTTCTCATTGTAGAAGTTGATGGAGGCTGAAAAAGAGTTTAGAAGGGAGATTAGGGATGGATCACACAAGCAGGCATAAGGTGGTCCACTTCTACAAATGACGGAAGATGGGAAGGAGGTGGAGAACGGGTTTGGGGGTCTTCGGCTCTTCATGATGAACTTCTGACCATTGGGAAGGGTATACAGGAGGTCTGCAAATCGGGTAAAGCGTGCTTTCTTCGTACGGATAGCTCTGTGGCAGTGGACTTGCTTTTGAACCCGTCCAAAGCCCCTTGGGAATTGCAAAACTTTATTAGGGATATCAAGGAGGAAGCTAGTATTCTTCTTTTCTTTTCGTGTTTATAGTTCTTATATTGTTGGTTAATGTTGCTCATAAACTGACTGTCATAGCTAGAATGGGCCTCTAGTTTTTTTCGATCCTTTCATCTGTGTTGCCAAAAAAAACAGATAACATTGAATTGTTACTTGCAATAGCAGGTGAAACCGATGATGAAGCAAATACAGATTTTCCTTAGAAAACCATAATGTTATTTGTGGAAGGCAATATTCATTATATCGAGTACTCTAAAATAAGAAATGATCATCCATTTTCAATGTTCAATTTTGGATATCGGCTTGTTGTTCAAAGCTATATAAAACATGTTTATTTATGTGAATTCCTTGTTAAAATCACAAAACAAGCTATGTTGTGCACTTGTTGGAAGTTAAATATTCATTTCTCAAATAGTCCGAACCATAAGCATATATAACCTAGTGTGACATAATGTGTACTCACGTACTTTTTGTTTATTTTCAATTAAGGGTTGTTCATATCTCGATCTATATTCTCAAGTTTAACCCCTTCCACATGTAAAGGATTACTTCTTAATGCTCATTCTAATTTTAAACGATTTCATTTCAACGTTGGATCATGTTCATTTTTAATTGAGTTCATGTTTAATTTGTTAACATAAAAACACGGTAAGTCTTGCAGGATCGTTTTCCCACTTCATATTTAATTTTAATTGGCTTCATTTTAAGCTATCAAATACGTTGAAAAAGGCTAAAGATGCTAAGTATTTCAGAAAACGCTGTGGTTAAGAAATGTTCAGAGTTCATGTCACATATGTTTTAAGCCAAGATAAAATCAAATAAAAATTAAAAAAAATTGTGATGGTTAAATAGATAGAGGAAAAAATTTAGAAGCATAAACTGTGGAATAGGATAGAGAGGATGTATTTGTCTGTAAATTCTCTTAGCTTGAGTATTCAATGTTCAGTCCATTTAAGTTAATGTTCCTTTTTTTTTATTCTAATGAGAATTTTTCATAGTACATATTCTAATTGATTATTTATTTATTATTTTAATTCAAAAAATCATTATTTTTGTGAAATTGTGCAAATACACCTATATATAAATATAAACCTCTATATTAAAATAAGAGAGCGATATTTTCAAATTGCATATAAAATTTTATATTTAAATGAAAGAATCATATGTTTAGTTTAGAACCTATAGGTTTAGATTTTAGAATCATGTTGAAAAGAAAAGTCAAAAACCAATAAAGAGAGAAAATAACAATAATTGCTCTTCAAAACGATATCGTTTTAGGGTGAATCAGCTAGACTTGAGTTCAGCTAAAAATTTGCATGCATTTTTCAAATTATGCCTTAATTTATTTGAACATGCATGCCCAGAACAAGGGCCCGATTATCATAAAGCCTAAAATATAAAAAATATGATCTGTGTCTATAATAAAATTACCAAATCCAAAATACAAGTCTACTATTTTGAGATATTCATAATCAGTAAAAAAGCTTAATTTAATAAGATCGATCTCAAATAAGCATTATAATTTTATTTTTTACATTTTACATTTTACGAAAAAACCAATTGTGCTATAATATTTCAAATTAACTATGTTTAAAATGTCATTTAAATTTTAATTGTTTTAAAGTATAATCGAACACAAGTTAAACAAATGTTGCTTCCCATTATTGCTCTTGTATTCTTCAATTTCAACTAAATGTTGAGCTAGAATATCATACGTATTCAAACCTTACCAAATTTCTTTCCGAAAGAGGACTTATTGAGTGGAGAAGGAACCCACACACACACAGCCCAACACACCCAACCATCACCTACATTTAACTCACGCCAAAAATAGAGTGCAAGGTAATCGATTCTATGTTTCTATCCAATAAATAAAAAGATTTACCGTCCCATTTTTTTTATCAAATTGCCTTATAAATTTACAAGTTTACCCCTTCCTCTTTTACTTTCCTTTCTCCTTTCCCTACCTTCCTCCTTTACCTCTCCCCCCCTCTCTTCTCCTCTTTGCCTGCCCATCATACCTTACTCCACCACCAACCCTAAATCACCACCCCGACTGTTACTCCACCCCTGACGCTCTTAAATAGATCATCGTGGATTGGAACTCATCGGAATACGAAGCCATGAGTTGTTGTATTGGTAAATAATTATTGAACGAGGTGGGAAGAACGCCGGCAAATTGCGTTTTTTTTTATTTTCTAGCTAGCTCAAGGGATGGCCGGAAAATCTAAAAGACACCCCTTGGGATTCTGCGATGCTGATCACCTTATATAGTCAGGGAGGCAAGCTGAGCTTATTCTGGTGGCATTTATAGTTGCTAAACGTTGCTACAGGCCTAGATTTATGAGTATTTCCCCATCTTGCGGCTTAACCCATAACACACAGGTTTAGGGCCTGCCAGAATTTGTTCTCAGTTATAGACTCCCACGATCGAGCCTAGTGACACAAGCAGGTTGGTAGCTATTTAGGGGCAATTGGATCACATGTAGGCTTCAAAGGTATAATTTTTTAACTTTTGTAATCATTTTATTAAACTATTTACTTAATTTATTAGTTTATTACCAAATTAGATGTGTTGTTTGCCTTGCGGTCATGATCCTGCACCTGGTGTTCATTAGACCACATTCACTAGATGGATTTGATATAGAGACATAATAGCCTTTATATGCCTGATCGAGTCCTATGCAAGTTGGGTTATGTACATGTGATTCCTAAGGCACCTCTTTGGTCGGAATCAATATTTAGGCTTAGTGAGAGTCGCTATCAATTTGAGTTCAAAGTTGTGGCTGCGGAGTCAGCTTGGGAGTGTTTTTCGAGTGGCTTTAGTTGATCTGGACTCGTCAGCCTGCGTTCTCGAGTACATTCAGTTGTTTTATCAAGTGTCATCCAGTGCTGATGGACGAGGAGGTGATCCCAACTATACCAAATCAAATGAAAACCTAATATGTAAGTCAAACTTTTTATTATTTCTTATATTGCATGATTTTTTTTAATTGTAATAGTGATAATAGTTTAATTTATATGTGTTGTGGGTCGAGAGATTCAACGCTAGAGATAAGTGCATGTGCAGAATCCATTGACAAGTTTATGTTCGACTATTATTTTGGATGAGTTGTAATACAAACATGTAGTTGATAACTATTTAGAAGATTCAGGCTGTAATTATACTAAGTCCTTCTTTGGATTTGTAGTAACAATTTAGTTTTATTTTCCAGCTTATTTAACTTTTAGTTATTTGAGTACAATCAATGCCTATGACCCATGCATACGTACATAACAAGTTCACCAAAATTTAATGCACCAAAAACACATGCGTCACAAAATTGGTATTCGGATCAGTCCGAATTCAATGAACTTAGTTACTCTCAATGGCGAGATGAAGAAACTAAGTAACAAAATCAGATCCTTCGTCCTCCTTCTGTCTCATCTAATCTCTAAAGTTATAGATATGTCGTTCATTTGGTTGATCGTTTGGAAATTGAGAGCTCACATTATGTAGAATGTAACCAGGCCCCCTCTAGGCTACGCCTCCTCGATCAACATCCTATGTAGGCTTGAAGCCCGGAAGATTGCTACTTTTAGGGTTGGATTATGGCAGCGAGCTCACATTCTACCAACTAATCACCTTGCCAATGAAGTCATGTGATGTCGTTGCCATGAGACTATTGGTAAATTTGTGATTACAAATCGGCGTAATACAACAAGCTCGTACTCCTTACAGACCTAGTACTCCCAGAAAATACCAACATTACAAATCCACTAGAAGTCCATGTGCCGAGTGACTTGGCTTGTTATGCGCCTTTGGGAGTCAGTTCCTCTTGGACAAGGATTAGTTTCAGGAGCTACTGCTCTGGTTCAAAATGACAAAACTGCCCTTCTAAGTGGCATTGACGCCACTCAAGGGGTGTGCCACCATTAAAGACGCGCTACCCGAGGGGTTTATGGAGAGAGTGGGAGAAAGGGGTGTGGTGCATGGTGGGGGTGCAATCAATGTTGCATCGATACGAATCTGGATATCAATACGTGTACGAGTATAAAAAAAATGGCAAAACCATTATATTGCTAGTGAACTATGTTGAACTAATTCGAATCCGGATACGGATATGGGTACGGTTACGAAAATCGACATGTCATATGCGAATCCATGTAACATAGGGTGTGGCACCCTGTCGGTTGGGTGCTCCATGAACAATCGATGTGGGAGAGTCTAATGGTGGAGTGTCAGATAGTGATGGTGCCACAATTAGGTGATCAAATCATGAACATAAGGTTGATAGCGGAGAAATTCAAGGTGTGTGTCGGGTGTCTAAGAAAGTATGTGTAATGCTATAAAGTCACTGATGAACGTGGATAGCGAAGTGGGATGTTTGATTAAAAAAAAAATCACGTAAAGTGGAGACAAATTATGGTTAGCCAAGGATTGATCATGGATGTTAGCATGTGTTTATTCTTTATGTTTGGTTACCATCAAAATTACTTCTAAAGAAAGTTTAAAATTTATATCCGTAATTTATGGATTTTTTTTAGTTGAATTATTTGCAGTAAATGTTATTGTGCAAAGTAGATGTCATAGTAATGGTATCTATTGACATGTCCTGGAGAAAAGTAGAAGTGTACACCTAATGCATATCAGCTAATCAGCTATGGCATGCCGCATGCCGCATGCCCCATAAAATTCTTGGTCCCAGCACTTAACCCACAATATCTTCATGATGTGACGATCGACTTTGAAGATTGTGCTTTGAATTTCGAGCATAAAATTTTCAATACTATATAATGTGGTGATGATACAAGAAAAAATAATTCCCATTATGTCTACATTTTCATAATGCTCCTTTCAAAAATCTACTCTGTATATCATAATCAATCTTGACAGAATTTACCACCAAAAAAAAAAAAACACCTAGCTGTGGTATGACTAATATCACATAGCCAGAAATGATTTTCATGCATCTCATGGTACCCGCCAAAATTGCGCTTAACCAAGCAGTTATAACTTACTACATAAACACTAAATCAATCTAAGGTTGCTTAGTGCCTATAATTAATTCTATCAAAGAAGAGAGGCACAAGGTATCATATTTACAATGGAAAGAAGACTCCTTGACAAAATTTGCTGAAACCAAGACGCCATCCCTAAAAATGTAAGTGCGACTGAATTCAGGTAGGCAGTATGAAGATAGATCAACTTCCTTGGAAAAATCCTTCCCTGAATGACAAACACATACCATGAGATTTGCCAGATTTATTTCCGAACTTCCACATTGACAGGCATTGATTTCCTGGGATTCAAGCTTTCTCGATCTCAGTTCTCCATTCTCAGAATTGCCACATCCTTCAGTGGCATACATGTTCCTGATAGTTGAGCACAGACTTGATGATAGTGTTGAAACAAGATCATGGACATCTTCCATACTGCAACAAGATGAAGATAGTTTCAACTCTTGGGAAACTATTTTCTTCACCAATTGATGCAGTGCATAAATGCATCCAATGCAACAACTATAAGAACATGTGATGTCAGATTCTGGAGACAGGTCACTGATTTCAGAAGTTCTAGAATCTTTGAGCTGAAGATCACTTGTACACTTTCTAGCTTCAGTAGAAACCTCATTTTCCATCAATTGTTCTGGAATTGATTGATCGCAGAATTCAACAGACCGATGGATTTCAGTATTTCCAAGTTTTCCTGAATTATAAGTATCAGTTGTTGGCAGGCAAAGAGATTCCGCACAAGACAGGTGATTAGACTCTTGTGTTGACTGAACGTGTACATCAGTTGCAGAAATATCTTCAAAATGTTTCCTTTCAGATGCTTCGCAACTTGTAAATTTCTCCTTGGAATTTTTAATAAATGATTGGCCATTTACAGAATTCACAAAGTCATTACTAGACACAATACAACCCCTCCCCAAAAGCACTTCTTTAGGAGAGCCTATTTCTTGAAAAACATCTGAAGAATAATCTGTCTGTGCACTACGGTTTGTAGTCACAGCTTTGGATGGAGACTCTTCATTAGGGTTCACAGCCTCCATCAATACATAATTGCCATCATCAATAGGTTTTATGTTTGAAACAGCAGGTTGGGCACTTTCAGTAACAGCTTCAGGCAATTCTGGCTGTTCAAAGCCACTGCCTTGGATACTTCGCTCATTTTCAACTTGCATAGGATCAACAACTGGTGTGTTTAAATGACTTCCTTTCTCAAGTCCTGGATCCTGGATACTTCGCTCATTTTCAACTTGCATAGGATCAACAACTGGTGTGTTTAAATGACTTCCTTTCTCAAGTCCTGGATCCTTAGTTGGTGCTTCTACAATCTGCATAGACTTAGCAGCTGATAGCTGCAGATTTTCGGGAAACTCAACACCGGTAACCTTGGAGTTCACAGTTAATGTCTGAACATCCGGCTCCAAACTGAAAAGTCAGAATTTCAGTCAGAGAGATCAGGTGGGCCAAAGAGAATTTACAAGCATAATAAAAAGAAATCATACCTTCTCAATGAGTATGCCCAGTTATTAACTATGTCCTCTAGGTAAGCAACTTGAGATAAAATGCCGATATATTGGTATCTATCTTTTCCTGCCTGAATCCTAGCAGCTATCTGTTCAATGAGGAGCTCCAGCACCTTCCTTACCTCCAGGGAAACTTCCATTGGAGATGTATATAATCCTCGATATGCAGACAAGCCCACGGCAACTAAGCCTCTGACCAACGTAAACTGGTCTTTCCCTTTGCTATTGTTAGTATTGCTAGCAACATTTTCCTTCAATGTTGACTTGAAAGGTCGCACAACGCACGAATTAAATGGCCATCCTTTCCAAGGTCCACGGATGTCAGTGCTTGGACCTTCGTTCAGCTTGGAAGTGACCCAACAAAGTTCAGCAAAATGGGGGTACCTTAGGATTTGATAGCCAAGTGCAGTTATAGCCAACACAAGGGAAGATTTTCCTTTTCCATTTCTAGAGCCAGACGGAACAGGTAATCTTGCAACAGAGCTTCCTGCAGGTTCTTCTTTTGCTCTAGGTTCCTCCACTGATTTAAGTTCACTCCTATGACTTAACACATCACATTCACCTACATGACGTGGTTTATAGGCTATCCTTGAATCTGAATGACCATGATTCCTAATGTGAACAAGTTGCACAAATTGTTGAATAAGATCCCTTGACATGTCTAATGCAGCTGAATGGATCAACGTGTCAATGTCAAACTCCCCGTCTACATCAACAGAAAATCGAGGAGTTCCACACTCGGAAATAACAGAGCCTTCATATGTCAAAAGCTGACTGCCAAAGAACTGGCAGAGTTCCTGAGGAAGGGTTGAACTTGGAAGCTCTGAAGTGGCCTAGTCAAATATGGCAAACTAGCAGTCAATTCAGGAATAAGAACCGTGCCTTCACATGCTCACCTTCAACAGTTAAAAAAATAGAATTTGAATTGCACAAAATCAAAGATAAATATAGCCTGAATGAATTACCAAGACCTTTTGAAAGGATTGTTCATAGTTCTTTATTACTTCTAAATCTGAAAGAAAACATAATTAATCACTACAAAGACTTTTACATACTGGAAAGTCCATGACATCTGTATTTCACAAGGGTGTACTAGCTGGGAAAGGAAACTTTTACAAATCAGTAGTGTAACTGCCAATAGCACAATTTGAGGAGATAATGAATCCACTCTCCTAAGCAAAGAACCCAGCCAAATCCAATAAAGACACGTGATGTTTACACTAAAAAGAATTGTTTTATTTGCAACTCCAAAGCCACAGCCAATGTAAAGGAGGTTCACCCACTCAAACCCCCTCTCCTCGGTTTTTTCCCCTCTTCATGGCTTGATTGTAAAAGGGAAGGTATAAGACCATGAACATCCATGAGAATTGTCCTTCCTCACGGTACTCTCTTTCTTCCTTTGAAACATCCTAATGGATGTTGGGGTTATATGAGCATCCTCTAGGCCAAGAGTAGGGTTGATTCTCTTGGCTAAGAGGATGACTTGGTTGGTGAAGAGGATCTAAGTATGACAAGTGGCAATGTGTGATTGGCCGTGTTTTATTTATGTATTTTTTGCAACGAATCTATTTTAAACGGTAATAAAAAACGGTGATGTGTAAGTTCACCAATGACTTTTTTTCCTCTACAAAATGAGCCTAAGTTTGCCTATTTTTTAAATACTTCAATTTTTAGTATTTTCTCTAAGTCTAAATTTTCCGTTACTTCTACGGACTTATGTATTTGGCATGCTTTTTTTTTAAGACACCAGGTACTTGAAAAAATAAATGTACTCTACCGTTCTCCAGATTTTTTTTGTTCGTATTTGTAGTTATTGTTCTTTTACTTATATACTTTTCTTATTTTAATTATTTAAGTACTTTGGTTCTTTTAAGTGTTATATATCATGAGTTTCACTTTTTTCAAATCTTAAATTAAGATTTTTTTGGTAATGATCGATTTTTTTACAGTATATGCTAATTAATTGATAATACAAATTAATTAGATAAATAGTATTTTTTAATAATTAAATAAATGATAATTATTAAATTCGGTGATAGGAAAAAAGAATGTATGGTGGGATATGTGTAAGTAGGAGAGAAAAAGTGAAAAGGGTTGGAAGAGGATCCCCTTATATGTTGGACAAATTGAAGGAAAAGGGAGAGAAAGGGTATGAAAATAGTAAAAAATGACGCGAAGAAAAGAGAAGATGATGTGTCAAATATAGAACGGAGAAAATTATGAAGAGGATGAAAACATCCCTATGAATGTTCATGCTCTAAGAAAACAATAGAAAGAAGTGAGTTGGCAATTGATTATTGAAACGCAAAATTCCATAAAGAGGTGCTTTGATGAGGCTAGGCATCTAGGAACTGATTAAACAAAGTAGATAAAAGTTCTACAGCAGAAAACAAGTAACAGCCACAACCAGCACTGACAAACAAAGAATGACCTAAATGGTCATATTGTATGAATGAGAAGATCATCAACATGCACATAACCCAAAAAACCCAAAATAATGGTCTACTTATACCCCATTTCCCAGGAGGAGGTCAAGAGAGAAAGGGGAGGGAAAGAAATACCAGTATGATCAGAGATGAAGAAACACATATACATTCCAGCTGCTCCACAAAAGACCTCCATATTGGCGAAGTACTGCACACCTCATCTTGGCACCCTGCCACTTCCATCAAGTCAGGCATACTTGGCATGGGACTTTCCTGACCATTTGGACCAGATTTCACAGAGGATTCCTTGGATGACTGATGATGTGTCAAGACCTCAACATCTTCCTGGTCACTCGAGCATGACTGTACGGCCCACAGATCAATTCTAGGCATGAATAGTGCACACATCTTCAAACCAGCACATTTCACTGCAACAATGATCAACAATAAGAGCATTTCAAATTATCTAACTACAATTAGTTTTGGAAGCATGAATAGTATGGAAATAATTTCATTAATTTCCCAATATGCATAAGATATTAACCTCCGCAAAGTACCAGAAAACATCTGAGACCAAAGCAAGGATTCAGTTCATGACAACATTTTTTATTTCCCTAAATTCCTCTCTCAATTAAAAAGACAAGCACATTACATAAGTCATTTCCTCCACCACACACCCTATGTTCAAAAGGAAAGAGAAGTGGTGTATACAAAACATAGCAACATCCAATTATCCTTTAGTGCTTTCTTTTGGACATCAAGTGATTAGTCAATGCCAACAGGATAGGACTTTCAAACAAGTAGATGCATTCAAGCTTTAACCACTAAAATAGAATGATTTGAACAAAAGTGAAGCAAGACATACATAAAATACGAGAAATGCCCTGTTCCATATCGCCATGCCCCTCTTGTGAAATTGTAGCCAAATCCATCTTTTGAATTTCAATACTTCCCACAAAACAATGAAGAAGGCAAGAAGCAAGATGCTTTTGGCCAGATCTTGGATCTCCAGAAACCAATATCCTATATCCCGTGTTCTTTGATGATGGATAGCATAAATTTCTGTGTGAACCAGAAGGATTGACATGAAGATCACAAGAATGTTTACTATTATCATCTAAATTGACATTTGACAAATCACATCCGGTGGAAGAAGCATCTCCATTTAAAATTCTGGCAATGAGAAGACTTCTCACAACCTCTTTAGTAGTGTTTGGATCTTTCATTATATCTTGTGTAAAGTGCCACCATTTATCACTCTGCAAACCCTTTTTCTCCATAGAAGAAATAACAACCCTCTTAATGGCTTCTCCAGCATTAACAAGACGATGAGGTAACCAAAGACGGCCATCAAGATAGAGAGATATCAGTAAGCATAAAAGCGGACGAAGTAGAATAGGAATAAGATGTACATGAAGGGGAGAGCCAACAACTTCATTAGCAGCCATCCCTGCTTCTCGACGTGAACATGGGGGAGGAGCCAGGGAAAGAGCCTCCAACCAATCTCGCTCTTCCACCACAAAAGAAGGAAGCTGTGGACGTCTTCCCTGATCATGATTGTCTTCAGCATAAGATAGAACTTGGTGCCAGGAAACATTTCTTTTCAAGGCAATAACAGCTGCTTGAGCACAAAGAGCCTGTAAATCTGCACCAGCAAAGCCCACAGTTCTAGCTGCAACCCACTCTAGCAAAGTACCAGACACTGGCTTAGGCCACTTTCTTGTATGAAGAGCCAAAATAGCAGCTCTATCCTGCAATGAAGGTAATGGAAAATAAACCTCTCTATCAAATCTGCCAGGCCGTCTCAGAGCTGGATCAACAGCATCCGGACGATTTGTGGCACCTATAACAATAACAGAGCCTCGAGACTTCAAACCATCCATCAAGGCCAGCAAGGTGGACACCACTGAACTATGAGTCTGGTCTTGCTGCCTTGTGCGAACAGGAGCCAGCCCATCAATCTCATCAAAGAAAATTATGGAAGGCTGAGATTTTTCAGCAACCTGGAAGAGAAGCCTAAGCTGTCGTTCAGCATCTCCAACGTATTTTCCTAAACAATCTGCACCTTTGCGGGCAAAATAAGCAATGCGTTTATCCCCACGAGCACAAGAACCAATTAGTGACCGCACAACTAGAGTCTTGCCTGTTCCAGGATAACCATGCAATAGAACACCTCTGGGTGGTGTAATCCCCATGTTCTCAAAAAACTCTGGGTACAGAAGAGGCAAGATGACAACCTCTTTCATACATTGGATGACATCCTGAAGTCCTGCAACAGATTCCCAACCTTCAAAAGTATTATCACCTCCAGAATGTGGGCCTCCAATATAGACAGGGGCAATTCTTAACAAATCACGCTGAAGCCTTTTTGTTTCACGTCTCAAAAATTCTTCATCCTCACCACACTTCTCCAACCACTTCTCTTCTGCCTCGAGATCTTTCCGAGAGGCATCATTTGACAGCTTTCTCAGTTCCAATTTCACCTTTTTAGCCTTGAGCTTTTTTACATGCTGTGCATATTGATATCCATGAGGTTGAAACAGATCCCTATGGTCAGCGCAGGCTATAAGAAATTTTCGGTGATCAAAAATGCATCCACTAGCTCGTGCACAAGGCTGTGGAAAGAAATCAGACAAAACAAACCCATTCAATAACACAAACTACAGAATAATATAAGTTCTACACCTTTAGACAGCAAAAGCTTTCAAGTTATGAGACTATGTGACTAAAGAGCACACATGCCCGTAGCCTATACACAGATGAAAGACAGACAAATGAGGACAATTAACAAGAGTTTTAAATGAATCCAGGGTACTAGACAATACATACAGCTGAAAACAGAAAACTAACATCAATATAAAAAGGACTAGCAGAAAGTCTTTGATTAAACCAGAGGTCTGCCCACCAGAAAATATGAACAAAATTTAGAATGACTACTTACCAAATGATAGGTTCTCGGACATCTATCCACCCGGCACCCAAGAGTTGCCCCAGGCCGTCCACAGCGGGTACATTTCAATGCCCTTCCTCTGCAAAGTGCTGCTCTGATATTTCTTAAACACCCTAAGCCAGCAAAATAAACCTACATTTAATGAACACAACAAACACTATGAATGAGAAAAAAAGTTGCGTTAACAGAATGTTAATCAAAACATATAAACCAATGTAAATCATTAAAGAGTATGGAATGTCAGGAATCTAGCATTTTCCATTACTGAGAATTCAATAGCCAAAACACCAATAAACACATACATTGCCCTTGAAACACCTTGGAAATTTCCTAAGGTTTCTAAACCAAAAAATTGGGTGAAAAAACTGCAACGTGAAAAATGATTGGTGCTGGAACTTTGAAAGAAATAGGATCGGAATTGCAGCAAGATTGAAGCATACTTCCCTACCAAATAATTCATTTGAAATTATTTGGTGCTTGATTGGATGACATCAAAAAACATGGGAGGAAGAAGTTCTTAGGAAGTGGAAGAGTGTGGGGACTTGTTTGGTTAGCAAAGACATGGAAAATTTAGGAATTTTTGTTTCTCACAAGTTGGAGGAAGATTCTTGCCTAGGTTCCTAGGAAAGTAGTGTTTTCCATGGGTATTTTTACTTCCCATGTTTTGCCAAACAATATTTTGCATTACCCCTAGGTTCAACCAAATGACCACTACATATGCATTGTGTTGCCAAGTACAAAATTGTAACATGAGGTAGATTAGCTGAAATCTAAGACAAAGGTACACTAAAAAAAACACTATTTGGAGATAGTCAAACCAATCTGCCAAATTAATTAAATGATGTGCATAACAAGTCAAAAGTGTACATGCAGCTACGCAACATAATATGATAAGAATAAGATAGAACATTTTTTAGAACACAAAGTTTTAAGTAATTTCAAATGTAAAAAGTAGATCTCTAAATTGAAGAGTAAGGCCATATATCTCCATAAATATGTAAACAACTAAGACTACTAGATATCAATAATGCAGCCAAGTGGGAAATCAAATCACAAGGTGAAGAAATCCTGGAGTAATGGTACACTACAAAACTACAATTTGGAGATGCTTCAAACCACATACAAAATATATTTAGCAACAAGCAAAATCAACTAAAATGGTTGGTGCATCTTAAAATTATATATAAATAAGAATAGTCTATAAGAATTCTGGAATAGTGTCAATGCCTCAATGGTAACCGACTAACCCCAACCTTTCACAAAAAAGACAGACAATTCTCACTATTTGGGAATCTTACGATAAACTTGAGATTAATACCCTTAGTAATGAGAAACGCCAATTACTGTGCAATTACAGTGGGGGAAAACCAGCTTGTCTTCTTCCTCTAGCTCCATCCTTTTCCTCCATCTCCATCATCAATGAACTCTTTCTCTCTCACAAAAAACATCTCCTTCTTGTCTTCCCCATTACTTCCACCATAAAATATTTAAGTACCATGTAGGCGGCCATAGAATACTCCATTGTGTTCCCATATAATCTGTCTCCCTTTTCACCCTTCCACAACCCCCTCTCTCAAGTAAATTAGAAGCATAAAAGCCATAAAAGGCTTTCCTTTTTTTCTCCCACCAATCAAATATCTACAAAAAAAAAAAAAGAAATACATGCTGCAATATATTCTAGGTTTCTTCAACTTCACAGGACATTGTGCTACATGATATCCAAAATCAGAAAACAAGGGGAAAGTTTGGGCAAATGGAGTCATGAAGAGGAAAGAAGAAGAAACTGATTCTGAAAATCCGAGGTAACCAATGGAGAGATAACAATTTTGATATCTCGATGTCTTGCAAGAGACTCCCAAGATCAGTTGATTGAATAAGCTTCCCCTAGTGATCACTAAAAGGCTAAACTGAGCTAACAAGCTTCTTACTCGTAAAAATCATCAACGAAGAAGCTAAAATATTTCATAACGCGCAATACAATTTTGAGAGTATAACTTTTCTCCAGTCAATTTGCGCATCACCAGGTAGGATCATCCCATGATCTCTATGTCTTTCTTCACTATACATTCATAGCAAAAAGAGAAGACAACTATATTATCACACCAAAATCAACCACCCAAGGTCTGGGCCTCTGGGTATGTATCACCATTAATTTATCATAAAACAGCCTTTTTTGTTTTCCATTGGAGACTTGGGCCCAGCAAATTTTAACAGGACTCCAGTCTCATATGCAAATACACTGAAAATTTTGAAGCATGCATCCATGAATATGGGAAAGAGGAAACAAAAGACATTAGACAAGGTTATGAGCTGTGACTCCTGATTTATTTTCCTAATCTTTTTTTCCAGTGGACAAGACGCTACTTGGCCTAAAACTATACATAAATTAGATGGCTGATAAATCTTCAAACTTGGGAGTTCTACTGCATTGATGCTCATGCTACTTAACTTAAAACCTAACATGAATCGAGTGGTCGATCAATCTTTAACCTAATCAAGAGAAATATCTATACTACTTAAAATACTTGTACATATACCAAAATAGGCTACCAAAATAACAAATTACAAAGCTCTGAAAATCAAATAGGTTGATATTTTTATACTTAAAGTCACACGTTGTGTAAAACAAATTAGAAGCAAGCAACTCACCTCTGGACTCCATACAGCACAATGCTGATGAACCCAAATGCCAGCAATTCCATATCGATCATTAATGGGGCCCAAGAGTCTTCCAAGCCAGCTAGGTTCATCACCAAACCCATCCCATGGATCGTAATTGCATTCCTCAGAAGCAGATGAACCACTGTATGCTTCATTGTCACTCCCACCAGAATCATTATCCATAATCTTTGGAGGCTTTCCATCAATACCACCCCCACACAAACCACACCGTCTGCCCTTCTTTACACGCGATCTATAAATCCCAACAGTGGTGCCGGTGCCGTTACAGGTCCCTAGATTAGCACTATTCTCAACCTCAGCATGTTTTACCTTAGTTTCTACAACAACCTCATCCAAAGCCTCACGTCCCACATCCTCAGCCAAATCAGCAGACACTGCAGTAACCTCAGCTACTTGCACTTCTTTTCCAGCATCCTCATCAACCTTCACTGAATCCAATGACTCATCAATTTTCTCATTGTCTTCCATTTTATCAATCCTGTCTGCTTCCTCCTCAAGTATCATATCTGGAGGACCTTGAATCTCTACTTCCCCAACATGAAAGACACTACCATCCACAATCTCATTTCCAATAACCCTCTCACTTTTCGAGGGCATACAATCCCCACCTTCACCCTCATCCTCTTCAACATCAACCCCATTTACCAAATCGCCCTCATCCTCGTCCTCATCCTCATCCTCATCCTCGTCCTCATCCTCGTCCTCATCCTCATCCTCATCCTCGTCCTCATCCTCATCCTCATCCTCATCCTCATCCTCATGCTCACTCGAAATCCTATCACTATCCAACTCAATAGACTTCAACAACTCTTCCTCCTCTTTAGGTTCATCCTTCACAGAATTTACCTCCTTCTCCTTCTCCTCCTCATCATTGTCATCATCATCATCCCAACAAAGCTTCCTCTTCCTACGAGCTCGACTCCGACTCCTACTCCTACTCCCTCCCAACCCAACACTATCACTCCTCCCCTTAGACCGTCCCCTCAACCGCGAACCTCCCAACTCCAACTCCTCATTCTTCCATTTGCCTTTCCCCTTCTCCACCTCCCCCCCAAACCCACTACCATTTCCACTTCCACTCCCCCCTACCCTCTCAACCTTCTTCCTCTTCCTCGACGACGGGACCGGGGACGAATCAAGAATAACCGGGGCCCGTACCGCCCTCGAGCTCCTCCTCAGCTCCGTCCCATTCCCCACCACCACCGCCTCCTCCTCCCTCTCCCCTCCATCAACCCCACCCTCATTAACCTTCAACTCAACCCGACGGTTCCGATTATATAAATCCTCACTAATCGCATCAAGCCGCTTATGCTTCTTCTTGGTTCTCGCGCCCAACCAGGCCCCACCCCCTCCTCCTCCTCCCTTCGATTTTCGGGGCATCACGAAATGCTTCCAAAACAGAGCAAACCCACCTATTTTGAACAATCTCTCTCCTAAAAAGCACACGAATTTTCACAAATTCTCATCAAATCCAAAATTCGAAACGAACACGAGCATAAACCGAAACCCCAAATGGGACTCTTCAGCTGAAAAACCCACAAATTTGATCGGTTAAAGGATGAAATTACTTAAACCCTAGAAATTAAAAAAGCTCCCTAATTATCTTACTTTAGGGTTGATTGGGCATGAAATGTTGGACAAGTGGGGAAATTAGGGGGTTTAATTGAGAGCATTTTTGAGCGGATTTTTGTGTGAATTTGTTGGTGTCTCGGTGCGCTTGGTGTGTTTATTTGAAGGAGCTAGGGCAGATGGAGGGGTAGTGTTCTTGAATTTTTTGAATATTGTCACGCGCTGAGGATAGAGCGAAAAACACGCGCTATTTGGAGTGTAGTGATCAGTGAAGAAGAAGGCACATTTTGTCCAAAATGGTTGGAAATTGGTGGAAAGGTGGGGCCAAGAGATACGATAATTAAACACGTGGAAAATGAAAGTGGGTTTTTTGTTTTTTTGGAGAAATATTGGAATTGCGATTGTGATGTTGATTTGGTATTTATTTTCCCTCCAAACAAATTTACCGCCAAATGTGGGGATTGCAGATTGCTTCAAGCAGAGTGAGGAGCTCTCTTTTTTGGCAATATGTGAATCTTAAAGACCATCTGGAATTATTACATGACAAACTTATTTCAAATATATTCAATGATAAACTCTTATAAAATCAATTTTGTTAAAGTGCGGGTTGACTTTTATTTTATGAAGGTTAACTTTTCTTTTATTTATGGGTAACTAATTTTATAAAATATACTTAATATTTTCTTTTCGAATATGTCTTATTATTTATCAATTGAAATCATGATATTTTGTTATAGGGGTGACTTTGATCGTATAGAGTGATAATTTTTGTAGGATTCACAATAATCTAATTGAGTAATTGTATCTCATGTGCACAAAAAAATTTTCCTTTATGGTGAATCAAAGTGAAATTTTAGTTTGGAAGACTTTTTAAGATTAACACTTGGTTTTTTTTAATATAATTCATAATTATTATTCAAGTAATTTAAAAAAAAAAAAAGAAATCCCTAATTTCTTTTTCTAATATTGATTTTAAGTAGAAAGAGGGAGCTTGACATGAGACAATATCAATATCCCATTATCTATAGAGTAACTCCTAATTTACCAGTATAAATTACTATAACTTATATCAAGATAAAAAAACTCAAAAGAAAAAATATTTTAAATAAACTCACTATCAGATATATCACTCAATTCAGCTAGTCGCTCAACTAGCACTTCTACATCTTCCTCTTCCACTTGTTCATTATCAAAAAACGTTCGACAACGCAACCCACTATCGAATATGTTACTTCCTTTGTTAATGAGGAGGTATGCGGGCTGGGGTATCTGGATTCTTTGGGCGGCATTTTCTATTCAAATTTTGGAAGCAAATCATGGAATTCTCTATTGGTCTTAAACGAGATTATGGTGGGGGATTCAAGCTGGGGAAATGGATTGAACGAGATTCAAGCTGGGAAAATGGTGGAATTTGCCAAACCTCTCAGTGTCCTTAAAAGAGTTGCTTGGGGCTTGCTCAATTGGTCTCAGATGTATGTGATATTATGTTAGATATATATATTATCATCTCATATATAGGTAATATTGTCTTAAAAAAAATGTTTTATTGAAATCTCATATATAGGTGTTATTATATCATATATATATAGGTAATATTATCTCAGTATTAGGTACAAAAATAACGATATCAGGTATAGAAGTGAAATTATGAAAATAATTAACCCTTAATATAAGTTATAGTAATTTATATCCGATATGAATTAAGAAAGCCTCATTGTTTATGTATCAATTGTATGCCATATGGCCATCTCACTATGGGTGGTTACTTTTCCTATATTTCTAACAGAAAGGTGGGTCATTAACTGTGTTGAATCAATAACAAGGCTTGGCATAGACATGGAATACAGAGAGTGGGACAAAAAGATTTGAATTCATGCATTAATTTTACAACACGTTCATCCATTGCATATAAGTATTCTAAAATTATTTGATGTATGCATCCCTACAGATGTGAAATAGAAGCCCCCCAAAGTTCACTTTGAAAGAATCCACTGATGTCGTTCAGTGGTTGCTATCTCCCATATGTTCAAGCTTCATAAGACAGAAATGCTTGATGTAGTTGTAGATCCAACTGATATTCACCTCTACATGGACATCAACTACAATATTTGATAGTTCACATGCAACCATTGAACCATGTGCCAATAGAGTCAAAAATCAATAAGTTCAATTACCAACTTAAGACACGAATTTACGAAAACAAAGACACCTACTGCTACTTTTGAAAAGAAACTCAACACTTGCATCTCCTTTTTTTATCCAATCTTCCTTCATCCTTTGTCTCCAATAATGGTATTGCAAAATAATATGAGACTTGGCAGATTTAACGTTGTTAACACGTAATCCCTCGCATTGTATCAATACGAATACGGATACCGATACCGATACGGGTACATGTACAGATTACGACAAAATCATTTGATTGCCTGTGAAATATTGCATCAATACGAATCCAGGTTCGAATATGTATTCGGATACGGGTATGGAAAATTGCAGGTTTTACGTGAATCCGTGCAACATAACCATCAATTCCCAAGTCATCTGTAGTCAAATTAGAAATTTTATCCTACGCTTGGGAGTATGTAGTGGTAGAGGAAAGTGTTTCCAGGGCTAAAATGATCAATTTTAAGAGAAAACGATCAATTTTAGAGAAAATTAACAATCTTAAGCCAAATGAACAGTTTTAGGAAATGAACATTTATAAATTCAAATGAATATTATAAGTAAAAATGAACAATTTTGAATTTTTTTAAATTAAGTGCAAATAGTCAAGGTCTCATTTAATATAAGATCAATATATATTTATTAAAGAGCAAAATAAATAATGCTCACTGTGAAATGAGATCGAAATTTAACTAGTATTATGCATTATAAAAGAGTCGGACACGGTAAACTGTATCATTGTTGATATAATACTCAATTGATATTCAAAATTATTTTCTTAACCACATAAGTCTTTCAAATCATATGCTCAAATAATCTCAAACATATAAGGATTATTACTAAATTTATACAATTTAAATTAACAATTATACAAATACACTCTTAAATTCATAATTTTTTCTAAAATAATTTCAATGCTTAAATACCTAATTAATTTATAATTATTTATTTTATCTAAAATTACTTATTTGACTCAAAATTACTCATTTTTACCCAGAAGCACCGTCCTCTATGAACTCCCGGGACTATAAAAAAATTTCTATAGTCATATTTACGGTACTCAAGTCTTAAGCTGATGTCATGTCTAACCCATACTTGTATTCTGTTTGTCAACTCAAGACTTATGTTCTGCCATTAGTTCAAGATTTTCACAAATTCGAAGGTGCACCCGGGTGCACCATGGTGCACCATGCTTATGGTACACCCGCTCCAAAAAAATGTACATTACGTACATGAAAAATGTACATTACGTACACAGGAAATGTACATTACGTACACGAAAAATGTATATAGTACACATGTGAGTTATGTGGAATGTACATTTTACACATTCCACATAACTGATATGTATACTATGTATATTTTTTATGTACGTAATGTACATTTTCCATGTACGTAATGTACATTTTTTGGAGCGGGTGCACTGTCCACCCATTGCAAGATTTTGACATATTCATGGAGTTTAGTGAAGTAGTTGTAGACTAGCTTTAATAATTACAAGTTATGACGTACTAGTATAAGATTGTATTTGAGTATTAGTTTGGAGTTATGATGTATTCCATAATGAAGTATTAGGAGGTTCGGCAGTCCAAGTTGACCTTGTTTAATAACTGAATTTTCATTTTTGCAATACCATTATGGTGGTATGATGCATGCAGTAGTTTGCTCTTTGTCTTAATTTTCTAATGATGAAAGCAAGAAGTAGTTGCAGATCAAGGAATCAAGTGTATATTAAAACAAAAGGATGATTCATTACTGTATTACATACAGACGGACACGAATACATAAGAGTCTAATAGATTCGTCTTTGTAGAATACATCACCCAATTTTAGCCTCTAATCTATGTGAAGAGACGCAGAAATTTTTATTAATATTACTTCTTGGCGTGCATAGTTGCGTATGATCTTACGTCTACATTATTATTTTCTCAACATTTATTGAAGCAACTTACACTTTTTGTGTATTACATTGTGTTTAGATTACTTTGAATTCTTCTTTGGCTGTTTTCCACATCACAAGCGGCTTCGTTGCGCCTCTTTTTGGTATTCAGTCACAACTCCCACCCAGATAATTGACTACAACAGCTGCAGTACAGTATTTCAGGATTCAGAACTCAGGTCAGTTTATAGCCTTGATTTCCAATCTTTTTATTAAGTAGGCTTTTGCTTCTGATGGTGTTTTCTTGAACCGAAATAAATGGAAAAAATTACTTAGTATCTCTGATTGTTTCTTTTTGAGGAGCCTTGACAGTTTGTTAAGTAGTAGCATGATCGAAAAACCTCACGTTAACGACCTTTGGCTTTACCTGATCTTGTTCAATTTCGAACATAGCTGCCCTATAATTTAAGCATGTTAACTCTGAATTGAGATAACTACAAATTTATGACATAAGGGTCAACAAAAGTTGTCATGTTGCTCATTGGATTAACGTTCTGTACAACAGTACAACATTTCGTATATTTGTGTGGTAACAGATACATTCAGTACTCTTGAACAAATTGAGGCAGAACCAGAGTTCCACAAAGATAATTATCTCATATCTAAATGATAACTAAATTGTTGCTTACAAACGTCTGGTATCTAGATGATTAACAGTACAAAAGCAATTAATTGGCAAGTGACAGCCCGACAGGAACATATATGCAATATAAAGTGTAATTGATAATCAATAGTCTACTCTTCCTAAGATTATATTTTACCTAGTTCTCTTGATTATCTTCATAGGAAATATGAATAATACTGACGATTTTACATATCTGCAAGCTCTAATTTATCAGTAATAGCAAGTATTACCCTCTTCATCACAGTCTTTTAGGTGTAAGCGGGGAGTTTTGTAACATATGTAATGACAATTTACTGCTACTGATGCTGTAATATGATGTCTTGTCAGGGTCTGAACTATGGCTATCATAAGCAACTTCATAACCGAGAACTTCATCCTGGAAGACAAGATGCAGATTCTTGTAAATAAATTTGATACTCTGAATGCACGGGCATCTGATATCAGGTCTGAGTTAGAAATCACAGAGCTGCAACTTGGAAAGAAACGAAGAAGAGAGGTTGATCATTGGTTGAGAAATGTCAGAGGGAAAAAGTTGGAAATTGAGTTCTTAGGTAAAGAAGTCAATTCAATGAGACTTCTCTTACCAAATATGAAACTCAAGAATCGAATGGGGAGAATTTCCGGAGAACTTGAAGATCTAATGCAACAGGGTAAGTTTCCTAATGGGCTTGTGTTGAATGATGTTAAAAGCACTAGGCTGCCACTTTTGACCCCAAAGCTCATGGAGCGAATGTTTGAACAACACATTAGAACAATTTTGGAGTGGCTCTTGGATGAGAAGGTGTACAGGATTGGAATTTATGGAATGGGAGGGGTCGGAAAAAGTAGCTTAATGATGCATATTCATAATAGGCTTTTAGAAGGTCAAAAAATGTTCCGGGATGTTTGTTGGGTAACTATAACTCAAAGTAGTCCTAATGAGTTGCAAAACAAGATTGCAAAAGCAGTGGGTCTGGATCTCCCAAATGACGAAGATTGCAGGAGGAGGGCAGCCGTCCTGTCCAGTACACTATCAAGGATTCGTAAAAGGCTACTCATCCTAGATGATATGTGGCAGCATTTCCCATTAGATGAAGTAGGGATTCCTCTCGAAGGCAATGGTTGCAAGATTATCATTACAACTCGGTCTTTGGATGTATGTCGTAGGATGGAGTGCCAAAAGGTTCTCAAGGTAGAACCTCTTCCTGAGAGAGAAGCCTGGACTTTATTCTTGGAAAATCTTGGAAACTATGAGGTTCTTTCTGCAGAATCAATAAAAATTGCAGAGTTAGTTGCCAAAGAATGTGGTGGTTTACCACTTGGGATTAGGACCATGGCTCGAAGCATGAATGGAGTTCTTGATGTAAATGAATGGAACAATGCACTGCATGAGCTTAGAAAGCCCATGAGGGGGCAAGGTGACATGGAAAGTGAGGTGTTTCCTGTACTTGAGTTCAGTTATTGCCGTTTGAATGATGTCAGAATGCAAAAATGTTTCTTGAGTTGCGTTTTGTATCCTGAAGATTACGGAATACTCAGAGATGAACTGATTAACCTTTGGATTGCAGAGGGATTATTGGATGATATTGAAAGTAAGGAATGGCAATTTCTGAAGGGGCACACAATCATAAATAGACTTGAAAACTCTTGCTTACTAGAAGTAAAAAGTTATAACGGAGAAAGATATGTGAAGATGCATGATTTGATAAGGAACATGGCAATAAATATAAGTTGCTTTATGATAAATCCTGGTGCAGAACTCACTGAATTACCACATGAGCAACAGTGGATGGAGGATCTCGAAAAGGTTTCGTTTTTTCACAATCGCATTTCAGAGATTCCATCAGGAATGTCGCCTAAGTGTCCTAATCTCTCATCTTTGTTTCTTCAATACAATCCCTTGGAAAGAATCCCAGATTCTTTCTTTACGCAGATGAAGGGCCTCAAGGTTGTGAATCTATCTTATACAAACATCAAGAGACTACCAGATAGCATCTCTGACTTGGAGAATCTTTCTGCTCTTCTACTTCATGGTTGTTGGAATTTGAGCTATGTGCCTTCTCTGACCCAAATGAAGAAATTGAGAGAATTGGATTTGCATCATTCTAGAATCAAAGAAGCCCCTGAGGGGTTTGATGGATTATCTAGCCTTCAATGCCTTGACTTGTCTCAAATCAAAGATCTTTGTATGCCATTAAGTAGGGTACTTCCAAGATTCTTCCACCTTCAAATACTCAGAATCAGCCAAGCTATGAAGGGAAAGGACCTGATGCATTTAATAGACCTAGAGATATTGCAATGCTGGTTGGTTTTTGATATAATTGACTGGAGAAAGTTCATTGAATCTCGGCATCACTGGAAGCTAAAGTGCTACAAATTTTTTCTCAAGGGAACCAAGGGAGTTGAAGACAAACACGTGGAATCTTTGCATCACAGCTTATTGAGTAGCTTTGGTAGAATCATGTTTCTAAATAAGATTAGCTTCAACAAAGGAGAAGAGGCCAAGCTTCCTGAAAACATCCAATTCCTGGGCATCAGTGAATGTAATTTCAGAGATGGAGGTCTACTTGATGTTTTACCTTCCTTACACAATGCAGCAGAATTGAAGGTATGTGAAATCAAGAACTGTGAAGGAATAGAGTACATATGGTCACCAATACCATCAAGTCTGACAAATTCACCGCATACACTTTCCCATTTTCGAAAGCTACACATCCGTAGTTGCTTCAGTATGAAGAAATTGTTTCCACTTGTACTAATACAACAGCAATTACTTCCAAACCTGCAAGAGATTGAGCTTGTGAACTGTCCTCACATGACAGAAATAATAGCACTCAATGAAGACGAAGTAACTAAGACAAGGAACAATAAGGGTAGCTTCCTTTTGCTCCCAAAGTTAAAAGTCATATATTTATCTAACATGCCCAAGTTAGAGAGTATCTGCAGGGGACTGCTGTTGTGTGGTTCTCTTGTCAAGTTAAACAAGGAAGGCTGCCCGATGTTGAAAATGATCCCGCTCTCCGTGCCCTTGCTTTGTGATTCTTCTGAGTGCACTCTTCATCACATCCCTACAGATATTCATTGGTGGGCTTCATTGGACAAAGACTATCCCAATGATGTGCAGGTCCTTAGAAAATTTCTTAGTAAACAATCACTTCTGAAATGCACTGTATAAGATAACCTCTTTGAGCTAGTCAGTTCTGGCCTTAAAACCCACTTGTAGTATTCATTCTGTTATCTATAAGAATGAGAAAACTTCAAACTTATTGCTAATTAAGATTATGGCACCAAATGATCAAGTTGGAAATGTAGCATTCTACATGAATATCTTGTTTTCTTACATTCCTGAGCACCGCTTTCCATAATAGGAGTGAGACGTTATGCTTTGAGGAATAACCATTACCCTTTTTAATCTTTTGCTGTCCCACTTTTCTTGGAACTTTTGCTGTCATCGAAAAATTATGCCTAGTCTCATATTTTTGACTAACAGTTGTATGAAGCACTGAAATTGGTGTTTTTATGCTCGATCGTTAGGTATATAGAAGCCTTCATCTCTACTAGGTAGCTAATGAGTGAAGGAGTACTAAGATGAGCATTTACTTCTCTACTAGGATTGTTGATTGTCATTTGAGTCCACTGTTTTCTTGTCAATGTTACCATCGGTAAATGAAAGAAGAGTTTGTAGCACTTGTCCTAAATCCTGATCGTATTCACTTTTGATGAATGATTTTTATGAACCAAAGAGGCTGATCGAAGTTTGATCAAATCCCCCAGTTCCTTCATCATATTTCCTTTAATCACAGCTTCAGACTTGAAATTAGAGGTTGCCACTGAGGAATTACCTATTTGCTTTACTTTTAAGTAGTTTGTAGAGTTGCATATTTCTGCAAATTAGAGAGGAGATATAAATTTGAGGATTTGGCTATACTTATGATGAACTTTACTTATTATCCTCCTTAAATTTGATGCTATGATAGTTTCCTTAGGCCATCATTGTATATTGTGATAACTTTGCTGTTGGAATTTGGTAACTATTAGTTGAGGTTTTCGTTCCTACCGATTGGATAGTTATGTTTGCACATAAAGAAGAAATACCAGAGATCAATTTTCAGTACGGCATGAGCCTATGACATACTTCCCCTGTTCCTCTAGAATAGACTGCGTTTGGCTAAAGGTCACTTCTTAATATGTTATCTATTGAGCTATTGATGACTTCTATTTGTCCGATTAGCATGGCCTGAGGATCAAAAAAGGCAGCACTATCAAATTTATCCATCCACTATATTCTTATCTAATCCTTGCCTTGATTTATTCGAGTCATTCCAAATATGGCCGAAGGAACTATACAATTAAGAGTTGAGACCCACATTGTGCGCAAGACCCAAAAAACCAAGGACCATGTGATGAATCTATTTGGTACTCCTCTTTCAAGAGCAAATCGTGCCAATGTATGAGCAACAATCATTTTCTTCTTCAAAAGTTGGCAAAAGTTCTTAAAAACAACAATTACTAGGGAATAGGGATTAGACCTGTGCATTGAGTCAGGTCTGGACAGGGATGTATCACATGCAAAACAGGTCGGGCTAGCTAAAGAAGATGCAAAACGGGCTGAGTCGGGCCGGGCCGTCAAAAGAGAATATAGTTTCTATCTATAGAGAGTGAAAGTTTTCTGTATCACCTCCAATCTTTAGCAGTGGATCATTGACAAGTAAGTGAAAATAGTTCATTACCTGATAGTGTTTAAAAGTCTTGGAAACTATTGACCCGACTTGACCTATTAAATACCCAATAAAACATAACCCTTTATAATACCGACTCAATTAAGCCCATAATTTATTAAAACCTTTTACAAATAGGCCGATAAAATACCCTTAACGGGGCCCCTTATATTTGAACAGGTCTACTAGGGATTTGATATTCCCCTTGTTCATAAATTTGTGATTCCTTGATCCTTAATTTTCTGATGCTTACATAATAATCTACTCAAGATAGCTTCTTGAATATGTTATTTTTATGGAAAAATTCTGGAATGTCTAAGTGAACATTTTCAATATCTCTTATGTTTTTGGGAAAAAGAAAGCCCAAATGAGCTGTAAAAATCTTGTGAGATATCAGATATATACTAATAAATACTTTGTAATGATTTCAATTATGTCACACAAGAAGTTCTGTAACCATCACGTTTGACTGGTAACTATACTCAATATGATAATATGGAGAGCAAGGAACAATGAATATTTCAGCTGTTTTAATTCTTAAAGCACGAATTTTAATCAAAGCATGATCACGTCCAAACAAGGAACTCGTAGCATATTAGGTACAAATTTTATATTTCTCTTCAGTATCAGTAAGAGTGCTAATAAAAACTCTTGTGCATGTCAAGGAAGCTTTACTGTGTTATGAGGAGGAAGGGAGGATACCTTAGCCTAAAAGAAGATGGTGTCACCTCAAACAATTCAGTAATGCAGCCTACCAAAACTAAGAACGTGAAGTAACTGCTGTGCTGCATTCCTCCCCTACCGAGTACTGAAGTCGCAGGCAAACTGAAGTATGTCAGCAGCTGAAACATAGCTAAAAAGAAAAGGAAACATGAAGTAATACAGCGTTTGTGTCTTATCCAAACAGACGACAGAGTCAATGTCGGAGTGACAGTTAACTTGGTTCTAAATCAATGAAAAGGTCATTGCAGACTTTGCCAAACACAAAAGGTAGTCTTGTTCAACAGATTTCGTCAGAGCACAGACAAGGAGCATCTAAAGATAAATTCATAGAATGGTCTCCCGAGACTACACCTCATGCCCTCTTCTAAGTAATTGCTAAATTTCTCATCCTTTCTCGGCAGAACGAAAGACCCACCAAATCCCCTAAGCAAAGCAACTGTTATATTTATCAACTTTATTTAACAGGAAGAAAGACTCTGGCAAAATGGCAACCTTACAGCACTTCACGCATAGATTCCATCCACTGACGGAAATATCAGAGGACGAGGAGTTCAAATGTGATGGCTGTGAAATGTTAGGCACCGGACAGAGATACCAATGTAGGGAATGCAGTTTCAACCTGCACATGCATTGTGGCCATTGTCCTGCTGATCTTTGCTCGTTTGTTCACCAAAAACACCGACTTCACTTGGCCTTAGTGCAAAGATCAAGAACCTCCTCCAACAACCATGCCTGTGAAGTATGTGGTAAAAAGGTAGGGGGGCTGTACTATCATTGCATGCGGTGTGAAATTTATATTCACCCACTTTGTAGCCAACTACCTCAATATGTTCACTACATGGGGGATGTAGAACATAGTTTAGCGCTACAGAATCGAGAACAATCTAATTCTTGCGCAGTTTGCGGGGGAAACTGCAGTTGTTGGTACTATAGATGTGTTATCTGTCCTATAGCTCTTCATATTGAATGTCTACTATCAATAGTGCAGCCCTCAAGGCCATCATCTCTGCAAAAGAAAATGTCAACTCTCTTATCTTCCTCGTCACAGAAGAAATGGTCAACTGTTGCTTGGGGGTGGTTCAGTGTCGGCGTAGCTTTTGCTATGGCGTTGCATTTACTTCAACTGGTAATGAGATCTTGATCTTCAGGAGGTCACAGATAAATGGCAACACATTGCAAAGGTAAGTTAGCGGCTATACACTATTTTTTGCCCAACCAAAATGTAAGATGTAACAACCTTGTGATGATTTTTTTTTTTTACTTCCAAAGGTCATAATTACAATAGTTAAGATATGTTGACCTCTTGTCATAACATCAATTAAGGGATTCCCATACATAAATTATCTTTAACGAATACACACATCAGAACAGGATCTATTATGACTAATTCAAGGGATGATCAGCAAAGAACAAGTTGGCGTTTAATACAGCTATCTAAGGGCACTCAACATTGCAAAAGGTACCTGTATTGTATTTCAAATAAGATAACGAGGAACATCAAGAAACAAAATGGTTTAAGATTTATATACAGCCTTCACCACTCATCAGTCGTCTTCATCAAGTGCAGTGAAGTCTACTATCCCTTCAGGCTCAGCAGTATGCTTACTCTGTGAACGCAGTTCCTCAATTTCCACAGGTAATAGAGGGTCACACACCACTCTATTAGCCAGCAATGGTTTGGGACAGCCTGAAAGCAAGAGTAATTAAGAGTTGTTAGAACTAAATAGGGGTAGATGAGCTAAACCATGAAATTGTTGAAACCTGCTACAGGGCATTTTTTCGATGGATTTTGCTTCATAAAGTGTAGAATTGCTTTCTTGTCATAGACGTGCTTGCAGTCCATGCTGTCACCAAAAATAAATAAATAAAGATTCAGCAGCAAATAGTTAAAAGGAACAACAATCCTTGAAAAAAGTTAGACTGCTTAATTTCTTTTCCTTGGGCAACAGGTTCGAGTTAGAAAGTTACTCAAACCAAAGACTTGCTTGCGAAGCTAAATGTAAGAGCATCAACTGCAGTAGTATACATCACATGCTTTGATGAGTTGACAAATAAAAACAAACGAATTTGTTTATAAGAGAGCAATAACTCTAAGCCTTATCTTTTACTTCAGAATAAGCTTGTAACATATATATGGAAGTTTCAACCATCAATTCCCTTTCACTAGCTAAATAGTAAACACGATATAGACAGGCTAAGCTAAACACATTTAGCAGTTTTGCAGTACTTTTCTCCACAGGGAAAGGGATGCAATCTCTAGTCTACAAAGACACCTATGACAGTCTATAAAATGTCGAGTGTTTGATGTGTAATTTGATGACATTAGACAAATGATCAACCACCGAGAAAGTCTTGGGAAATTAAGCAGTATAAAGGCAACAAAAGACCTTACAATATCTTGTCTCTCAAAAGACAGTGATCATGAAAATAATTTTAGTTTGATGCATTCACTTTACTCGAGTCAAAGTGTTTGACATGCACGCTAAAAATCCAGTTGCAAATGAAATTTGCAAGTTTTAATTTTTCAAGTGCTTTTTAGCTTCTACTAAGCTTCAAATGCATTGATACTATCAACTAGAATGGCGTGAATATCAAACGAAGCTCGGGCTCAAAAAATATCCACACTAGAACCTAGCTAAAAATGGTAAGTCATGAGTTTGATGCTACAAAAGTTCTGGCATTATCAGAAGACTGTGAGTATACAACTAAACTCAATATATTACCGAAAAGTGAAAGATGAAAAAAACAGAGGGGAGGAATCAAAGTCAGCTAAGTTAGGTCACGGAACAAAAAACAGAGGGAATGATCATACATAGCTAATCCAGTTTTATTTTTTTTCTTTCCTTAATATATGAGCTGATGCCTATAATGATATT
The DNA here is from genome assembly GCA_026401315.1 of Dysphania ambrosioides. Classification (NCBI taxonomy): domain Eukaryota; kingdom Viridiplantae; phylum Streptophyta; class Magnoliopsida; order Caryophyllales; family Amaranthaceae; genus Dysphania; species Dysphania ambrosioides. Next base: position 22,190,845 of record CM048666.1, read on the forward strand.
ATCCTACAAGATACGTGGGTGGAAGTCAATATACTTTGGTGGAACGAAGAACAGCAAAAAAAGAAAGGGAATAAAAAAACTACCCTTAAGGTGTTCACCAAGAATCAGAAACAAAAGCAACTTGGAAGACAAAGTATTTCCCTGTATAAGATATGGGAAACTCAAACTGGAAAATTGAAAACAATTTGGGTGCTTCTTCTTACCAGAGCACTGAGTATCTACCATCAAAACTAAATAGTCAAGGTCGTTACAGCTTAATAGAGGACAAAGTACCCTGCTGTTAACTTAAGTGCTGTGACAAGCCAACAATTGCAAAATGATCAACTAACCTCAGTATGTTTATACCATATGAACTCTCAAACAATGTACTTATATATTTACCAACTGAAAATATCTTCCATTATTTAGAAGAAAAAAAATTAACCAAAGGATATACTAGAGAATATATTTAACGTTATCCTTTTTTTAAACGGCACATTTATAGCTTTAGCGACATTTATCATTCTATAAGCCCCTAAAAATTCATTACCAGACTACACATGCTTTCATTCTTTTGTAATAGGAGGCAGGTTAGACAAGAGTCACCACAAGTTCACAGCCATTCACCTATAAAGGAAAAGTACTTGCATACTGTACCAAGTTACCAAAATTAGATCTACTTTTGGGCTTATCACAATGTCAATGCAGTAAAACCAACTATAATGATCCACTTGAAGTCCAGATATGCCAAACTTAAACAAGTAAATCTTAAGCCCTAAAACCAACTCAAAAACATATAGGGAGTCCATTATACACTTTATTTCTTCAAAATGAGACAGAAAGAACAGCATCATGTCACAGCTGCAAGTGAGAGAACACAAACCACACACAAACAAACAAAAAAAGACCCTGGTCCCTATCTGAAATCAGCTCACCTGCAACCGAGGTGAAAAAAGGAAAGAGGAGAAAGGGAATCTTGTCCAAACAGCTACATCCTAGGAAAACCATTATCTAGCAAACTAGCTATGAAAGACAACTCTCAAGTCACCTTCCACACCTAAATCCAAAACCTTGAATACTTATAGCCTTATCCAAGACATCCTATCATTAGAATTCTCGAAGTCCAACTTAAAAATGACCCTCAGACAGCCTTCTCCTGTAAAACAATTGACCACCTCAATGGCATTGACAGCTAACGTCAAAATCGACACCAGTCTCAATAATTACTCATGTTGCTTTTCTATGTATAAAAAAGCACCTTCGAATCTGTTCCTATCAATAAATACATGTATTTAACTAACCAAACCGTACATATTTTATCATTAGAGGTTTAGAAAACATAAGTTGCAAATAGGATGAAATATTACCTGCGAACTGGCTCGGCCAAATCAGAGATAGACTTCCCAGTTATTGGACAAACCGTGTTTGAAATGCCAATTTGTGTGCTGGTCATCACGATATCTTCCTGCTCCTCACCAGGCAATGGTTTACCAGCATGGTGGACATTCTGCAAGATAATATATACAAGGAATTCATGACATAAGTAAATGACCATACTTACATATTCAGTTCAAGAGTTGGTATCCACAAAAACATGCATAATATAACCTAACAGAAAGCTTCCATCTATAATGTCTCCAAACAGAATGTACACTAATCAGATGAAATCTCAGTAACTTGCAGGAGTAAAGCTTCATTTATCGATATTATTAGAGAAGGAAATTGAATTAAGCACAATAATAGACATATATTTACAAATTGAAGGTGAAAAATAATAAATTATTCTATACCCCTAAAGGAGGTACTACCGTACTAATTAGGCTATGTTCTTTTCAACTTAAGTTCAGAACTTATAACTTTTTCTTAATAAGACTCAGATCACATCAGACCAAACCAGATCAAACTTTATGTTTCCGTTTGTTTAATGAAAAATATCTCTAATTTGGAAGTACATAGTGAGACGAGATTCCAACAAAATTCCACTTGATACTGTTTTTCTAATATTTTTCATATACAAATACGGTCAAAGATATGTCAAACCAGAAATTTAGTTCAAACCAAACCTAATCAGACCAGAGAATACAAGACCTTGAATAATTCAGACCAGATCATCAGATATAAAGAGAAGAGAACATAGCCTAACTATCCAAAAATACACAAGAGTTTCCAGGAAGATGGTTCAAAAATACCCAAACAGCTTCTCTAAACTGTCTTAGCATAGCATTAGTCTGGCGATTAGAAGAGGCACTTCTTTTGAGCCTAGAAACTTCGTCCGCGAACAACTTTTTGAAATCAGTTAACTACAAGAGAGGAAAGAAGGTAAAAGGGACAAAAACAAACGTTAGAGAAGAAAACCAACGAGAATAACCACAAAAGGAAAAGAGTTGCTAAAAAACCTCCGGACCAGGCTTGTATTTGCTCCCAACAGATTGCATCACATTGGAAAAATTCATGCTGTCTTCATAAATGCCCAGCAATTCTACAACAGCGTTCTCAAGCTTTCTCACCTACAAATGCTACTGTCAGTTGGTGGATAGAATCTCGTGATAGATGTCATCATTACATCAACAAACACTAAAAGCATAAGCGTTAAACAAACATTTCAATTCACAGAAACATACTCGGTATAAAAGTCTCCCCAATTTCCTCCCTCATTCAACATTCTCCCAATGCTAGTGAAGTCGAAACGACTCCCGGAAATTTGTAGTTTTCTCATTCAATATAACCAATGCCGTAGATCAGTGACACATCATAAATATATACAACACTCAAAAGATTTCACAATTAATGATCTACAAACGAATTACATACTGATTTTCTTCATAAAACGCATAATTTCATAGAAGGATCACCTTGTATTTTGATAAGTCCAATAAAGATTACTCGCACAAACACCCAAATCCTATTAATTTACACTACAAATATTCAATTTTTCAGCTAATTAGTCAATTCATATGCTGCAAAATTGAACAAACTAGGGTTAATGATCTTCACAAGGGATAAGTAATTCATTTTTTTTTTTTTTGCAATATAAAGTAAAACTTAAGTAAAAATTAGAGTAAATTAGGGTTTAATAAGGAGAAAAGGCAGTAAAAATTAACAAAATTTAGAGTTTAATTTATCTAAACTTGGTGAAAAATTACCTCGTCAAATCGATTAAGTTTCTCCATTTCAACTGCAACCTCCCTCATCGTATTTAGGGTTTTCCGGATATCCTGAAAATTAGAGGGGGGGAAAAGTAAATAAAAAAAAAAGATGAAATAGGAGGAATTGAAAGTGAAAAGGCAGGTGAAATTACAGCGATAAGTGGCTGATTATTGCTGGATAGCTTATCAGTTAAGTTTTGGATTCGGAGGGTAGCTCCGCCACCGCGAGCGGCAGAGGTGGACGCCATCTTTCTGTGGGTTTCGCCTGTTTGTGAGGGTAGTGGCGGTGCCAGAAATTTTCTACTATGGGTTCGAAATCTGAAGAAAAAGAGAAATTAAACCTAGTTGTAGACTTGTAGTTGGACGTAAGAGGTAAATCTATTGCTACCAGAGTTGCTATGGAATATTTCTAAAGATCAGACATACTAAGTTTTCCTCTATATCAATTCTAAAAGGGTTAGTTGAGTGGTTGACTGATGATACAAGAATTTGTATGACATCCATGCATACTTCAGAAATTGATTTGATTAATCTACGAAATTTGGTTCCTAAAAAGATAATCAAACAGGAGGATCAACTAAAACTGATATCAAACAAAGATACTAATATATCAAACAGGAGGATCAACAATACGAAATTCATCTGCTTTACTATATCCACGCTTGTTGAAAATAATGTAATATACACGCTTGCTAGTTGCTAGTGTCCACCCTCAGATTCCATCTGGTCATCTCAAGTAATAGCATATACAAATAACTAAAAATTTCTCAAAGAAACCAGATTAAATCATAGCATTCCCAATCATTCTCTTGAATACAAGCAAAGTAATTTAAAAAATGAAAAATTAAATCAATTATTCAATTAATCAATTAATCAATTAGATGGCTTTTTATATAAAAGGCTACCTTAGAAGATTGGAGAATGAATGTAGCATATATAAAACTATAAAAGGCTACCTTAGAATATTGGAGGAGCCGTGCAGCCGTCGAACCGAGGAGGCACCCAGGGGCGGACCGGCGGAGTGGGTCGTCGTGGAGGGCTGGAGGCTGGGCTGCTGTGGAGGAGCCCGGAGCCGAGCGTGAGCAGACGAGACCTGCTGTGCGGGTGCCGGCGTGCGCCTCAGGTGCGTGAGGCGACGAGCCGTCGAGCGTCGGTGTCTCGGTGAAGCCGTGAAGAGGAAGAGCTGGCTGGGGCTTGGGTAAGTCGGTCGCCGGAGTGGCTAGGGTACTAGGGTTTTGTTTTGGAGCTTCAAATAATAGTGAATCAGACAATCAGTGAATGTGGAATTGTGGAAATAGAAGAAAAAAAAATGGATGGGAAGGGAATTGAACCTTGGTTGGTTGGGTAAAAGGTTATTACCAATGAGCCAATGTTATACATAAAATTATATATGTTATAAAATGTATATAATGGTATTTTTTTCTAGTATGGGTTCAGCTTTAACCCTTAGACAGATTTGTTGGTTTCTCGGTGACTTGGTGTAGAACAAATAACAAGTATTCTATCCATTTTTTAAAATTTGTTCTATTTTTTTTATAGAGTCAAATTTTAAAAAAATTAATCATAAATTTTTATTATATTATAAAATACAATATATTTAAGTGAAATCTTATTAGATATATTTCAATATAAATTTTTATAATATCAAGTTTTCATAATTTTCTAGTTTACGAATTTAGAGATAAAACGTTTTAAGTTTTGTTTTGAAGGCAGTAAAAAGTCAAATGGGGGCCAAAAATTAAGGACGGAGGTATTAATTGGCTATATTTAGAGTTGGCGTATTTAGAGTTAATTTTTTCATTAAAGTTTTAAATGAACAATAAAATACCCTTAGGAATAGGTTCACCCAATTTCATATAAGAAACTATAACTCAAGTGTGTGGTGAATTTCTTACTATAGTTTATCCCCTTTATGTTTGGATTGAAAAAAATATTTTTTTTATTACTCTGTTTTTTTGGTATGTAGTACCATTGTACTACTCAATTATATTAAAAAAAAAAAAACCAAATTTGTACTACTCAATTATACTTTAAATAAAATCGAACATTAAATAATTCCACCAAAAAAGAACTTATTACCTACCAACTTTGTAATTTTATTGTATTGGACATCAAAAAATCTAAGAATATTTATACAACTAAATCTCCAAAGAAATGTGACTATTTTTATCCTAACAAACCCTACTTTGAGGAACCTATATCATATAAGTTAATTAAGAATCATTTTTCTCTTAAATTCATTATTGATTTTGTTTTATTTTTCCCTAAAAAATTTTCCCTAAAAATAATCTTTTTTGGTAAATCTTTTTAATTCTAAATATGATGATTAGATGTAATGGTGTGCAATAATATGATCAACAAATATTACACGGTATGTCTTTTACATTGCATTCAATTAAGAGTCTATGGGGGTTTTAGAGTTCATGCAATGCAAGATAATTTTGTTTTATATTAGGGGATTACCATAAGATATTCATGTCAAGCCATACATATGATCTCATGTTATCTTGTGAAAAGGGGTGACATATGATGACGAAATATCATATCTCTAACTTAGTTGTTAGAAATAATAGAAATAGATTGGTCTCTTTGCCTTATCTAAGATTGAGGTATGAAGATCGATCTATTTTCAGTCTCATAAACCCCTTTTGCCAAGAACCTCATTTTGTGTAGTGTAGGAACCTTGTAAATATCTTAAAGACGAAGTTGTATGGAAAATTTTATTACAAACATGCATGTAGATAGTAGTTCCATGTATATGCATGCTTTCTTAAGTAGGAATTCTACATCGTTTAACATTTTTTGAACTTGGCAAATATGGATTTCGATTCATGATTGAAACTTCTAGAAAAGTTTATAAGCGTGAATCCTAGTTTTTTCCATATAAATCTATTCTTGTACGTAGTAAATTAATAAATTAATATTAAAATTTTATTTTAAATTTTTTTAAATTAATATATGCGTACATATATGAAGAGTTTGATATCAGGAAAAAAAATGTATAGCTAATCTGTTGAAAACAGTTAGTTAAAATACAGTATTAGGATCATAATAGGGGTACAATACTAGTATAAGAACAATATAAGAATAGGTTAGGAGTAGAATCCGTATAGGAGTCCTCAATAAGAGGGTTATACCAAACAATATATATACACCAATGTTGTATCGAGAAATTCATTCAAGAAATACAAACCAATTAAACCAAAACCAATAGAAAGACTTTTATGGTATTAGAGTCGCAGGGTTTTTTGATCCAAATACCACCGCCTCAGCTTGGCCATTGCTTTGAGGGTGTGCGGTAGCCCGAAGGGCTATCTGATCCGATCAACTGCCTAAGCCGTAGCGCGCTAGCACGCGTACTCTTCCTCCATGAGCGAGATTCTCTCCAGAAACCAGAAAAAAGGAACTGCCTTAGCATCCACCACCAAAATCTGCCACTCGTTGGGCGACGCCGCGTTTAATGCCCAGCAGCTCCTCCACTTCACAGGTTATGGCGTGGATGACCTGCTCAGTTGAAGCAGGGTAGCTACGATTTGTTCCTTGCGGTCGAATCTATTGCTGCTTGAGAAGAGGAAGAGAAAGAACCTTCGGATAAGAATCAAGGAAGTATGACCTATTAAGAAGAGAAGTGCGTTATGACTCGTGGCCACCTGCCCGGTGGGGGCGGCTCCTCCGTTGTGGGTAAACGGGAAACCCGACTCTACGAACCCGAGGAAAGGCTGCGGCTCCTCTAGGGATGGAAGTAGGCCCAGCCAGGCTTGTGCGTCTGCGTGGTTTTTCTCTAAAAACTAGGAAGGTTCCGCCTATGAGAGAATGCCCCACGTTGGCAGTAAGGAAGATGCACGATCAAAGGGTGGCAGCCCTAGCTAACCTTTCCGAAGCCGCCTATATATCTGAAACTCTGGTTCTATCGACATGCCTAATACCAGAAGCACACAAGTCGAGGCTTGTCGTAGATAAGTTTGTTTTATTTAAAGTTTTTGCGCAGACTCGCCGCGGAGCTTGGATACGGTTTCCCGATCGGAGATCCATGGATCACAGACGGCCTTTTCGCTTGTTCGTAAAGCTTTCGAGCAGCTCTTTCAACTGCCATTGAATCAACCGAATAGCAAAATATAAGGCAAACCCCAAGTCTCGATTCGAGTGCCTCCGGCTATGTGTCCAAAGGCCACCCCTCGCCCGCCCTCTCAAACACAGCCATCATCATCTACCAGTACTTACTTGAACATGTTGAAAGACAACGACTCGAAAGACCCCAAGGAGTCGACTTCCCAACTGGTTTCCACGGAACAACTGGTGTAACTCCAGCATTAGTTAAACACCACTAGAAGCTCAAAAATTGGTGACAATCAGACCTCGGTGAATCTAAATGACAAGTTGAACCACCACAATTACACAAAGTGGTCCAAATTGATGTATCTGGCTCTTAGTGGGTGGGGGAAGCTCAGCCATATCATTTCTTTACTACCATCACATGATAGCCCAGAATACACCAAGTGGACACAACAAGATTCCATGATTATTACCTGGATCATAGAAAACATATCAGCAGACTTGGTAAGCCAGTTCTTGAACTATCCCACATCAAGAGACTTATGGAAGGGCATAGAGTTGTTATATAGCAGTGGACATGATGAGCTTATATGATATAACAGTCAAAGATAACACATTGAAGCAGGGCAAGGACACAATCGAATTGTACTACAGCAAACTAATCAACATTTGGAAAGAAATTGACCGGTGGGTACCAAACCCTATGAAGCATACCGAGGACATCAACATATACAACCAAATGATCCAAACAAACAGAGTAAACCAATTCTTGGCTGGAATAAACGATACCTTCGACACAAATCAAAGGGACTCTCTTAACAAAATTCCTTTACCTTTTGTGGAGGAGGCATACTCATTCATCAGGAGGGAAATATCAAGGCAAGAGATTCTTACCATAGAGGAGTCATAGGAGACGACTCAATTTGGGATAGGTAGTGGCCTTTCCAACAAATCAAGACTAGGAAAATCCCAGACTCGGCGTGAGGAGGAAAATAAATCTAAGCTCTAATGTAGTCACTGTGGAGGGATTAGGCACACCAAAAGTGGGTGCTTTAAGCTAATCGGTTACCCAGACTGGTGGGCTGATTTACAAAGTCAACGAAAGGGACATAATGAAACCGAGAAGAACTCGGGTGAATCGAAGAAGAAGGATGAAGGAAGGAAGGGTAGCACATCATACACATGTAGCAACTCACCTGGAAATAAGGAAGAAGAAGATGCCATGAAGGATACAAGATCTGACCCAGAACAAGAGGTGGTGGAGGACGAGCAGAGTAAAGGTAAGGAAAAGCAAGATTTGATGAATCTTGAAGAAATCCAAGAAACAATAATCAGTGGCCTAACCACTTTCCAAGATGCGCTCCACTTCCTAAGAAGCATCCCAACCATCCAATAACTCAAGGGAATCACGTCCCTTAATTTCCTTACCTAAAATCAGATGGTGGCCCCATACTCAGAAACCACGTGAAACCTAAAGCCTAATAAGCACGCCGAGTGTTGGGCCTAAATGTTCACGTTGGATTTTTGATTACAGGGCAACGGACACTATGACAACGATCTGAATGATTTTATCTCTTTTGGAAAAACTCATAAACCCTTATTCAAACAACTAATGGGGAATATGTTGAAGTACAGGGAGCTAGGGAAATTAATATTTTTCCTAATGTTATCTTGAAAAATTATCTTCTCGTCCCAAAATTATCTCACAAGTTAATTTCTGTTAGTTAGTTAACTAAGGAAATCGGTTGTACTATTCTAATGGAATCTCACTCTTATACTGTGCAGGACCATCGGAGGATTATTAGGCATGGTACTGAGAAGGCCGGATTATACTATGCGGACTCGGTGTCTCAACAAGGTAATGCAGCGCTTGCTCGCGGGTCAGTAGAACAATGACTCTAGAAATGGCATCGCCGACTTGGACACCCGTCATTAGGTTATATAGAGTATCTCTTTCCTTCTCTTAAAGGCTAAAAAATAAAATTAGACTGTGAATCTTGTGTGTTGGCGAAAAGCCAAAAACATTCATACTCTATTAGTACTAGTCATGCTACAAAACCTTTTATGCTTTTACATTATGATGTTTGGGGCCTAACACCTAATACTGGATCTCATGGTTTGTCTTACTGTGTGTTGTTTATCGATGATTGTACTAGGATGAATTGGATATATTTCTTAAAACACAAAGATGAGGTTTATGGTGTCGTCCTTAATTTTTACTATATGATTAGTACTCAATTCCAAACCAAAATTCATAGCCTAAGAACAGATAACGAGAGAGAATATGTAAACTTTGATAAGAAAAATTTTGTACCGCCCATAGGCTTCTTCATCAAACCACCTGTCCAGACACCCCACAACATAATGAGATAGCTGAGAGAATATGTAAACTCTGATAAGAAAACTTTTGTACCGCCCATGGGCTTCTTCATCAGACCACCTGTCCAGACACCTCACAACAGAATGAGATAGCTGAGAGAAAGAATTGAACCTTAATTGAAATTATTAGAGCAATCATACTAGAATCCCATGTTCCACCTCATTTTTGGCTCAAAGCTATTGCCACGGCTAATTATTTGAACAACCGCCTCCCTACCAAAATTCTAAACTACAAAACACCATTAGACACCCTTGAAAAACATATGCCTATCCCATATACACACTTTATTCAACCTAGGATTTTCGGTTGTATTGCATATGTTCATTTACTAAAAAGAAGACGAAACAAACTTCAGTCCCAAGTCGTCAAATGTGTGTTTTTGGGATACGGGATAAACCAAAAGGGGTACAGATGCCTCAATACAGTCACTAACCATATGTATACAACTATGAATTGTGACTTCTTTGAGAATACCTACTATTTCCACCACCTTAGACGTCAGAAAGAGAACTGGGATGAGAGCCTAAGCTGGCTAATCCATCTAGAGGGAGTTGATACATACCCAAAAGGGCAAGTAGGCAACACCACCGAGATTGCCTCCACTATAGTTCTGCTGGTCTCACAACCAATCCTAATCTCGTACGAGGGTCTCGAAAATGAGGTAAACCCTAGTTCCCCCCTTATGAACTCGATCTTGTATCTCCTAACCATGTGTTCCAGGAGAATGTTGAGGGCCTAGACAACCAAGAAGCGAGCTCGTCTATGAGATATCATCTACCCCTAGAAGCATTTGGGGCATTCCTTCGAGACCATATGACCGAGATTACGAGGCCCAAAGATTGAGGTATCCGATTCATGACACCAACGGATTATTTTGGACATGCAGCACCCTTTAGCACAAGTATATATTCAAATGAAGTTCCTGAGACTATAAAAGAGGCACTTAGGAATAGTAAATGGAAAACGACTATGCAAGATGAGATTAATGCACTTGAGAAAAATGACACTTGGGATAAATGTCCTATTCCGAAAGGAAAAAGGATAGTGGGATGCAAGTGGGTATTTACCATCAAATATAAATCAGATGGAAGTATCAAAAGATACAAGGCAAGGCTTGTAGCTAAAGGATACATCCAAGTGTATAGGATTAACAACTCAGAGACTTTCTCTCCTGTAGCAAAGATTGACACAATCAGGATACACTTTTTAGTAGTTGTAAATAAAGGATGGCCCTTACATCAATTTAATGTAAAAAATGTTTTCTTGCATGGAGAGATAGTTGAAGAAGTGTACATGGAGCCTCCCCTGGCTTTGCTTAGAATTTCTCTAAAGGAGAAGGATGTAAACTTAAAAAAGCTCTATATGGGCTAAAGTAGTCCCCTAGGGCATGGTTTGGCAGATTTACGGTAACTATGAAAAAATTTGGGTATAAGTAGAGCAGATCTGATCGTACTCTGTTCTTGAAGAGGAGGGGTGACTTGGTTGTGTGTCTTATCATTTATGTAGATAATATGATCATCACAAGAAATGATAAGGAGGAAATAAGCTCATTAAAGAAGAAGTTATTCCAGGAATTTGAGATGAAAAATCTAGAAAACCTTAAGTATTTCCTTGGGATTGATGTTCCAAGGTCAATACTCGACATCTTTATTTCTCAGAGGAAGTATATTCTAGATCTTTTAGAAGAGACTAGTATGATAGATTGTAAACCAGTAGATACCCCAATGATGGTCAATCATAGACTGCAGATCACTGAAGATGTGGAGATAGTGTACTAGGGCAAATATCAGAGGCTTGTAGGGAAGCTTATATATCTGTCTCACAATCGACCAGATATTGCATATGCGGTAGGGATGGTAAGTAGATTCATGCATAAGCCGTAAGAACTTGACATGGAAGCAGTTTACGAGATCCTGAGATATCTCAAGAAAGTACCTGGCAAGGGAGTCTTATTTAGAGTGAATGGTCATCTAAATATTAAAGCTTATACTGATGCAGACTGAACAGGAGATTGAGACAATCAAAAGTCTACATCGAGGTTCTTTACCCTAGTTGGTGGAAATCTAGTGACTTGGAGGAGCTAGAAGCAGAAAGTTGTCGCAATGTATAGTGCAGAAGCAGAATTTCAGGGAGTTACAAAAGGGATTACAGAAGTCCTCTGGCTAAGGAAACTTCTATTCAAGCTTGGTTTTCCTCCAGAGTCAAGTTTTGAAATCTTCTAATTTAATAAAGCTGCAATCAGCATCTCTGAGAATCCAGTGCAGCATGATCGAACAAAGCATGTTGAGGTAAATAGAAATTTTATTAAAGACAACTTGGAAGATGGAGTGGTGAATCTCCCGTTTGTAAGGTCTAGTGACAAAATGGCTGACGTCTTGACTAAGGTAGTTGGTGTGCATGCGTTTGAAGATGCACTATGCAAGTTGGGTATTGAGAATCCCACAACCAACTTAAGCGAGAGTGTTGAAAATGGTTATATAAAATAAAATATTAGAATTATAATAGGAGTACAATACTAGTATAAGAACAACATAAGAATATGTTAGGAGTATAGTACGAGGAGTCCTCAATAGGAGGGTTATACCAAACAGTATATATACACCAATGTTGTACAGAGAAATTCATTCAAGAAATACAAACCAATTAAACCAAAAGCAATAAAAAGACTTTTATAATCAACTCAAAATGCAACGTGCATACGTAATATGTAGAGCTCATCAACCTGAGTTCTACCCACCATAGATCCATCAAATTATTCATAAAGTTTAGACCAATACCTTAACTTAAGAGTTGGGTGAAAATATGTTAGTTATGGACTTGTGGATGTCAACTAGCTTCATTGGTTAAATATTGGAGGATGTTATCTAAGATATGAGGTTAAATCCCGTCTACATCAGATGTAACCTTATCGCTTGCGGCTCTCTTTACATTTACAGTAGTTCTGACTTCTGACACAAAAAATTTAGTAAAATAGGAAAATATAAATCTGACACACCATTTTGAACTCTCTTTTGATTAAGGGATGACCTTTGTTGTATAAAGGGGTGACTTTAATTTTATTAAGGGTAATTTTTTTTGTAGAATATACCCAACAATTCTTTTTCAAATATATTTCATTCTTTATTAATCGAAATCGTGATATATTTTATTGTAGGGGTAATTTTGTTATATTGAGGGATAACATTTGTTATATTAAGGGGTAATTTTAATTAGCCACACAATAATATTATTTTATCCCTTATGCACACAAAATCTTTTTATAGCTCTAAGCCATTACCATCTCTATCCAATTGATTTAGTCTCATCAAATTATAGAATAGTCAATATATATTTGGGATTATTTAAACTTAGGTGTACTAAAAATATACGAATATTTACTCATGTAAAATTTTATCAAATTGACTTTGAAATAAGTATAAATTTATCAAGGGTTGTTTGAAATGTGGGATATAGATAAGATGTATAAGATGAGACAAGAATAGGGAATTAGTGGGTGGGGGTAAGATGGGAATAAATTTTCTCATGCTTATTTGGTATTAATAATAAGATTTAAAATAAGTGACCAAAATTATAGAAATACCCTTAATAACTTTTTTCCTCTTTCTACTCCCTTCTTTTTCATTAAATACGGAATACAAATATCAATAATAAATATCAAATCTCATCTACAAACAACTCCAAATTTAGTTCATATAGTCAACAAAGTCCGAGGAAAAATCTAGGTAAGCTTAACACTTGACACTAGCTATTCACAATACACCATATATAAAATCTGTGTGTTAAGTGATGAAAGAAAGGAATGATGTAAAATAGATATTTAGTTGTAATTTTTAACGATAACTTTTTAATTTACAATATGGTTGTGATGACCTAATTAAGAAACACTCAAATTCCAATAAGTATAACACTATTAGTCTTTTCTTTGTAATTTGATAATTTTTCAAGATCTATGCAAAGAATAATTTCAACTTCCAATTCTACTGCTTATAATACTCCTTCTATTCCTATTTTCTAACAATATCCTATTATCATATTAATAAATTACTCACGCTATTATTTTTGTTTTTTTACACATGAAAATTTAAATTTTAAATATTTTCAATTGTTTACTTGTAAAAATTATAGAAATTTAATATTTGAAAAATATACATTAAAATAAATATTTAAAATCTCATAAAATTATGTCTTTTCTTATAAATTAGGATGAAATTATAGCTAAAATTTAATTATAAAATCTATAAATTTCAAATAAAAAGACTATATATAAGTAAAGTATAGCCTCCTATATTCTTATTAATTTCAACAACCCGTATATATCCTTATCTATTTTTCTCTTGTGTCCCTAAAAACAAACAAAAGTACAGAAGGAGACCAGGGCCCGAATCCACTTAAGTTCAGCCTTCGGGGATCTCAAAAATCCCAAGTCCAAGTGTCCCCTCGTGCAATACGAAGCGTCACCTATACGCCTTCCCTAAAAATAATAAACCCTTTCATACTACTAGAGACTCTACAGAGTACAGAGTACAGAGTACAGAGTACAGACCTTCCTCTGGGAGCGATTCTTACTTCGTGAACATTCTTCGTCAGTTCAATTTAGGGTTAGGGTTTCTTCAAATTCTACAGCCCACTCAAACACTCAACAATGTCGTCCTCCTCCAACAACAACAGCGCCGCCTCTTCACAGACGTCCAAGCCGGCGCTGAGGAAGCCGACCTTTATCAAGATCGACCAACTGAAACCCGGCACAAGCGGTCACACTTTGATCGCCAAAGTCCTGAGTTCGAACACTGTACTGAAGCGAGGAAGGGCGGTTACACCGAATCTCCGTAATACCAGAGTTGCTGAATGTCTTATTTGTGATGACACTGCTTCCATCATATTCACTGCTCGCAACGACCAAGGTTTTATACTGTAATTCCCTCCGTTTCTTCATTTTGGTTAGTTAGAGTTTCATTTCTTCGAATTGTGCTGGATTCGTCGTTTTTGTGACCCCCTTTGATTATTTGGCTTTTTTTTTTTGTCGTTTTGAGTAATGGCGTTGTGTATTATGAGGGTACATAATATGTTTCAGGTTTTTGTTTGTGTCTCTATTCGGAGTGCGAAATATCTATGTGTATGTGGAGTGTCTTGTTCTTTATGCTTGAAGTCAAAGTTTGATAGCTACGGAAATGATGGATTTTTTTGTAAATTTTTAACGGTTTTGGATTGATATGATTTGATTGAAATCATAACGATTACTCCTTTGGTGAAGTTACTTTTGATGTGATGAAATAGGGGTTCTCCATAGCGTTTTACGATTCATTGCACCTATAAGCCATGATAATGAAAAGTGAGAACTTGGCAGTGATGATCATTTCCTTGATGTTTAGGTTGAGACTATGAAAATCAACAGTGTGAAATTCCTTCCGTCTAAGAATTTAGTAAATAGCAAGAAACGTCGACGGTATTTATTTGTCTTTGAGTTAAGTGGAAGCTTTAATGGAATTGGAATCTCGGAGTGTTGGCGATCTTGGGATTATGTTACGTTTTAATTGGATAAAGTATGAACGTAATATTTTTGATGAATGGGTTATTATGACAATTGAGACCTGACTGCCGTGACCTTTGTCCTGGATGTATAAAATATGTGCACCTTTTGCCCCATGATTTAGATTCTATAATGTATACTGATAAGTGTGTGATTTAGATTACATCATTTATAAATATGCTCATCTAACTCAATATTACTTTCATGTTTTGATAATATTTGTAATTGAAGTTCTGGGTTTGGGATGAAATTGTTTTCGTATTTGGTTTTTACTTTTTATTTAGAAATCGAGATTAGTGAAACTGGATTTCTATTTTAATGAGTCATGGGTATGTCAGGATTTCCTGGGGAATTCTGGACTGTTAATGGGTCATGGGTTATTTACTGATTCTTGGACTTATGGTAAATATGTTGTTTTGCTTTTTTACTTATAAAGATCTGTTCAGATTGTGTATTTAGCGGTTCAGTGGTGAAATTCAGGTTATTGAAGTATGAAACTTATTCCAATTTTCAGTGTAAACATAATGTCCTGTGTCAGAGAACTAAATATTTTGTATTGTCTTAACTTTAAAGGTTGATAGTCAAATTTGACAATGTGTGTATATTAAGTAGTGAGTATAATAGATGAAGTACATGATTGCTAAGTTGTTTCTTTTTGTGTTTTATATTTTTTTTTCTCTTTTAAGATAATTTATCAGTTTGGACTACTGCCAAGTTGTATTGGTAAATGTACTAGTTTTGCCATTATACCTGGGGATGCTTGTACTGTTTCATTGTGTAATAGAAGACAGATTCAGATATGCTTTGTAATGTGATGATGGTTTCCTCAATTAAGCAAGCAATAAGATGACTTGTGATTATTTATTAGATTATTGGTTCTTAATGTGGGGACACTTAATTGCATGCGCCAAGTTTATTGAGCTTCTTACATTTATTTCATTTCATTTAAGATTTGAATAAGGTGACAAACCATAATGTATCTGAAAAATGGATTATCGTGATGAATAACTAAAAAGAGGATGGGAGTAACTACTTTCTGTACTTTGTTTATTGGGTGATGGTATTTTTAGTTTTTTGTTGTAAATTGTATGAAGTAATCCCATGTGATTGATGCGCTGTTAGGACTTTAGGCAATGTAAGATATGCATTGCAAAGTTGATGTAAAACAGAATGTGCTATTAGGGGTTATAGCGTTGATCTTTGCATGTTGTATATGAAGTCTGGGAGGCATAGGCATGTAAAGGCAGCTTTTTTTTAAACAATGGTGGATTAGTGTTGAATATTAGTCTGGTGGGTTACTGACTTACTGTTATAGGAAAAATGGTGGTGATGGTAATTTGTTTGAAAGTCCTTGAAGAAAAGTCCCTTTTTTTTGGAGGTACGCATGTGTTTAGTTGTAAATGTCCATGTGTTTTAGACTTTTAAAACTGTGATGATCAGGTGCAATAACTTCCTTTGATCTAGTGGTTTGCAGTTTAGTTCCAGCAAAAGCAATACCTATACTTTGGTACATGCTAGTTTTTGTTTGTTGAAGATTTAGTGTCATTTAAAAAAAAACCTTTTATTGTTGTGCTGTGTGACTGTGCCCTCGAACTTGTTACTTTGTTAGTGCATCCAATTCTCTCTCGTCCTCCTTCTCCCTCTCCCTTTTCACAAAGTAGTAATAAGAGAAATGAAAGATTAAAATCAAAGATATGAATAGGAAAGGATGTAGAAACTTATGGAATGCTTGGTTTACCTTTGGTTCTGCCCTTCTCACCCTCTATCAGTAGTCTGTGTTATTTGTGAGATGCTGTCTTTTTCTGCTCCCTTGCTTACATGTTTCTTTGTCTGCTCTGTTCAGTTGATATAATGAAGCCTGATACAACTGTGATTATCCGTAATGCAAAGATTGACATGTTCAAGGGAACAATGAGGCTTGCAGTTGACAGATGGGGCCGTATTGAGGCTACTGAATCTGCTGATTTTACAGTTAAGGAGGATAACAATCTCTCCCTGATTGAGTATGAGCTTGTCAATGTTGCAGATGAAGGACAGTGATTGTAGAGCTGGTAAATATTTCAAGTGTGAAGATAGTTTTGAAGTTAGTCTAACTTGGCTGGTTATGGTGTTCAACAATTTGATTGTATGGTTAGTAGGAATTGGTTATTTGTATAGATATATATGCTAAAGACACGAGGCATGGATTTTGTATTATCTAGTTTTATGATATTCTGGTGAATGTTTTGGCTTGTTGCTGGATATGGGATTGTATGGAAACTTGGTGTTAGTGATGTGATATGCATTAATAACTAGTGCTATTGACTTATAAAGCTTTTCCATTTGTTAGTTGCACTGCTTGTCATTTGATATTTGTTGGAGGTAGGGTGTCAAATCGGGTCAACGGGTCGATTCTGGGTTGACCCATCGCGGGTCGGTTCTTATCGGGTCAATTTTGCCTATCGGGCGGTTCGGGTCGGGTTAAATCGGTTCTTCGCTTGGTCGGGTTCGGGTCTGGTTGTATTCGGTTCGGGTCAAAGTCGGTTCGGGTTGTATTCGGTTCGGGTCAATGTCGGTTCTAGTACAATCGGGTCGGTTCTTAAATGGGTTATATCGGGTTATTTCGGATTTGGGTCAAGGTCGGTTATGGTAAAATCGGGTCGGTTCTTGAATGGGTTATAGCGAGGTTATTTTGGGTTCGGGTTAAGGTCGGTTTTGGTAAAATTGGATCGGTTCTTGAACGGGTTATAGCGAGGTTATTTTGGGTTCGGGTCAAGGTCGGTTTTGGTAAAATCAGATCGATTCCTGAACGGATTATTTCGGGTCAAGGTCGGTTTTGATAAATTCGGACAATGATGGTGGTTAATTCATAAATTGGACAATGATGATGTCGATAAGTCATTTAAAAACAAAATGTTTATGAGGTAATGATTATTAAATGTGTATTATCCTATCAAACTAGTCTATAACATAAGATGTTAAGTTTATATATACATAAGAACTTGTAAAATGTTTAGTTTGATATCGACAATGACAAGTTTGGTTTCAAAGTTATTAGATATTAGGTAAAAAATAGGTCTGTCAAAATTAGTTCATATTCATGTATATTCAAATTATTAACACATCCAGTGAATTCGGGTAACGAATTATTATAAATCGGGTTATATCGGTTATGTGTCGGTTTCAATTGGTTTCGGGTTCTTTTCGGGTCGGGTCTGTAACGGTTGGGTCCCAACGGGTCGGACACGGATCGGGTTCGGGTCTTTGAATATCGGGTCAAATCGGTTTCGGGTCAACTTCAGGTCGGGTTGGGTCGGTTTTCGGGTCATAATCAGGTCGGGTCCAGGTCGATTTCGGATAACTTATCGGGTTGGGTCTGATTCTGACAGCTCTAGTTGAAGGTTGGCATGTTAAACGTACTATATGCTCAATTCTTACTTCACCTCTCCAAAAGGGTATCTCACATTGTATTATTTCATGTGATAATGTTGTAATCGTTGATGTCCTTGGATAAATCCAAGACTTGCGCACAGGATTGCGGTATTACCATTCCCTTTTTGGTACCTGAATGGGAATTATCGGTACCAAGTATGAGTACATATTGATGGAAGTACTGAAATACTCTTGTCAATTGCTCCCCTTGTATTGTACAGATGGCGAAATGAGTAAGGGACTAAGGGATACTCGTATCAGTGTCTTCACTTCAAGGCATAAAGTAGTTCAAGTCTTCTAAATTCCATCTTTTTTTTTTTTGTAAATGGGAGTTCATACTTGAGTCTTTCATATCCCAAGCCCCAATTCTTACTACATGGAAATCACATCGTTTTATTTTTTTTTTTGGGAAAATTCGCATGATAAACTCTCTAGCTTGGTTTAATATTCGGACAGTATCACATCTAACTAGTGATTTCCTTTAATTCTCATATTACCATCTACATGGTCTAGAAACGGTAGGTAAAAGTTGATCAATTAAACCGTGAAGTAACATAAACCCCTAAAAGCTACTCCCTCTGTTATTTAATTTTTGCCTTATTTCTATTTATAGAGTTAAATTTTAAAATATTTAACCATAAACTATCATTATATTATAATAATATATTTAAGTGTGAATGTAAATTTTTAGAAATACAAGTTTTCATAATTTTTTGCCTTACAACTTTTAGAGATAAAAACGTTTAAAGTTGTATTTTAATGATCGCGAAAAGTCAAAATGGGACAAATAATTAGAAACACACAGAGTATGACCGCTAGATTGTGACATAGAGTGGCATAGATCAATTATTGATTCTTATTAAAAGGTGGGAATAAATGAATAATATCTTACCTGGATTTTGCAGGTATATATCACTAATCACGTAAAGGAAGAAACAAGGAAACTAGTCAAAGTTTTCCCACTTGATTCCCCCCAGCTCTTTAAACTTTTCTTAACTGTCTAGCATAACCTTTTCCTCCCTATTTCCCTGGAAATATTGAGGCAAGCTTCTACTATTTGCAGCATTGAATCAGTCCCACAGCTAACTCCTGGAATCTCCAAGTTCTAACTAACACTTGTTCACGTCAGCATGAAGGGAAGCACACAAGATTTAGAAACTCAGCTCCATCACCATGATCATCATCACAAAAAAGAGGAAAACGAAAAGAGGCGAGGTTGCAGGCCAATAGCATCCTTGCTTGGATTTCCGTTTGCTATTTCCGCCTTCCTTCTCTCTCTTGCAGCTGGAATTGTTTGGATTCTTGGGTATGTTTACATGTCGACTCCCCCTTTTC
The DNA here is from genome assembly GCA_026401315.1 of Dysphania ambrosioides. Lineage (NCBI taxonomy): Eukaryota > Viridiplantae > Streptophyta > Magnoliopsida > Caryophyllales > Amaranthaceae > Dysphania > Dysphania ambrosioides. The sequence goes on from CM048666.1 coordinate 22,210,676, forward strand.
AGTTGTCGTTTATCTTGTTCCTTCATTTATTTCGGATTTAGTTATCGCATTACTTGTTGAAATTATAGCATCATCGTGACTCTTGACTCTTGATGAGCTGACTGATGTTTAGACATTCAGTTGATGCCTTTTTTGTTGTTGTTGTTGTTGAACAGGTCATTATTGAGTTATGTGTGCCCATGTCTGAGCTGTTGTGCAGATCTATCAAACAAAGCTATGGATATCATTAAGCTTCCTATTACTGTATTTAGATGGTTTATTGACAAGATTCCCTGCTGAATTACTGAGTTCATAGTTTTCCACCCCAGATTTGCAGTGTTTGACTTATTATTTGTAAAAGATCATGTTTGTACCATTGAAGTGTTCAGCTATGTGCCTTCTAACTTCTAAGCTAAGTATACATCTTGTTGTTCAAGTTCTCTGATATTTTGGGCATTGCCAATTTGCCATGTTTCTTTGTATACTAACAAATTATCAATTAAACAAATTTGAGCCAATTTGTTTATTGTTTTTGGGAGACACTAAACATATGATGGCGTAGAATATGCAAAAGACCCAAAATTTCCGGCAAGTTTAGCTCAACTAGTGGCCCCTGAAAACAGTAGATTTAGGACGTCATGACGTGATCTACCATTGCATTTTCTTAGAATCATATTGAGACACAGAGAGTAGTGATGAAATCCGTACAAAATATGCAAGTTTGAAACAGAATCACTAAAATAAGTACTTGTAAGTTGTATGTTACATTTTGGTTAATCAGTTGGTTTTTGAAAATTATAGGGTCTGTGACAACTGACAACTGACAAATTGGCACATTCTCTGTATTATATTGCGTTACTCAGTTATGTTTCGAGCTTCTATATCTTTCCCTGTTCACATTTTTTTTAACTGTAATACTTCGTGTTTGGGTAATTGAAGTAGGAGAATGGCAGTTCATAGATTTTGATCAAGCTGAAAAGCATGCCTTAGACAAAAACAATTGATCCTTGGTAATGCTTCTTCAAGAGTGGTAGGTTCAACAGCGAAGGTAATCCGAAGCCAATCTTTCATCCCTACTGCAACTCCTGCAACATCAGGACTAGTTTCTAACTTTCTATCAGCACTTGCTGTCATAGATAATATCTCTAAGACGAATTTGAGCGATTTTTTTCAGTAGTGTATAATAGTCGAAAGGTATTTCCTTCACAAGAGAATGAATCCTCTTTAATTCTCTTAGGAATGGTCATGGTGTTCGAAGTGACTAAGGAACCTGCACAGATCATTCCACTAAATTTTAAAAATTGATCCCCAAATGTTAAGGATACCCGTAATTAATGTCTTGGGCACCACCTTTCAAGATTTTACCGACTAAAACAGTTGTTCCTTAGTCTTGTGATAACAATATAATATGATTGTATATTTGTATATTTAAAGTGGGATGTCATGATAGAAGTATAAGACTATAATTCTTACCATAACAGCCATTGAACCCTCTGGTTTCTGAGGACAACTGAAGCAGGGGATCTTATTTATGCCCACAAAACAGAAATCTGATGTATGCTTCAAGATGTTAATACTTTTCTTGAAGAAAACATCGTTGGTTTTCTCTAGGATTTGCGGAACTGCTGCCTAAAATTAGGACAGTAGTCATAAGTATACAACTGACTGATGAGATTTAAAATGATTGATGCCAATCAAGCGTATAATAAGATACCTGAATAAATGTTGATGGTCCTCCGTATATGTCCATACAATTCAATCGCTCCATGGCCTAAGAATGCCGCAAGACAAACTGATAGCATTGAGTGCCATGCTAAAAATTATGCCATATATAAATAAATTAGCTACATATATGCGAGCCTGTACACGAGCATTATGAGCTCAGCTCATCTCTACTCGGCCAAGGGAATCATTGAGCTGAGCTCGAGTAGCTCGCGAATTGTCACTACTTATTCGTCATATCATCTTTCCAGCACCTGATTTTGGGGAACCAGAAGTCCAAACATGACCACTAAGTAATATCAGAGCAAAAGGAGTACGCAGTAATATATGAATATGATGTAACCTTAGGCTGTTTGAACATGGCACTGGGATCTGTTACAGCAAGCCAGCCAAGTCTCCAACCAGGGACTGACCATCTCTTTGATAAGGATCTAAGAGTCAGAACAGGAGCAATTGATCCAAATGTTCCCATTGGCACAAATGGGTTTTTTCCAAAAGCAAGATGACCATAAACTTCATCAGCAATTACGGTAATTCCAAGCTTCTTGGCCACTTCTGCAATCTGAGCTCAAACAGAATCAGTGACATATCAAATCCTATTCTAACTAGAAATTTATATGCCATTTCAAATAGAGTCATTGTAAAATCGTCTCATACATGAACTGATGGTAGTAATACAGATGAATTTATTGACTCCCTAAAAAAAGGGACAAAGATTTCATGAACTAACATAGTTCATGAAATCCTATTCTAACTAGAAATTTATATGCCATTTCACATAGTCATTGTAAAATCGTCTCATATATGAACTGATGGTAGTAATATAGGTGAATTTATTGACTCCCTAAAAAAAGGGACAAAGATTTCATGAACTGATGGTAGTAATACAGCTGAATTTATTGACTCCCTAAAAAAAGGGACAAAGATTTCATGAACTAACATAGTTCGTGCCAACATAAGTACTTGTGATCATCGATAGATTGACTTACGAAAAATATTGGAACATTTATACATAAATGGATTTTAAAACAACCTTTTTCTAGAGCTGGTCAAGTTTCAGACATCATTTCTAGAGTACGTCTAGACATGAACTGATTTAATGCACAGACTAATTTTTTTAACAATCTATTTCTAGAGTTAATATAATTTTAGGCTTTTATTTCTAGAGTACATACATCGAGAAATGGGCTCATTTGTTGAATATACGTGTCTCTTCCATTAATGTTAAATAGATACATATCTCTTCAATTAATGTTGAATAGATATGTGTCGCTTCAAATGAAATAGGATGAAATATCATCCATTGAAGTTAGTATATAAATAGATAACTTATTTTCATTTGATGAGACAAGAGAAAAGTGTAAAATACATAATACTTGCCTTTCTCTCTAAAATTTTCTACAGTAAAATTTTATTGAGTGTTTTTCATAAACACATTTACAAAGTTTCTTCTTGATTTACTTTGAAGATCATCGAAGTAAATTGCTTTTCTACATTGTATCTCATTAGTTATTCCGTCGTAACTTGGTGATCCTAGAGGGGCGAAATTAAACTAATAGGAAAGTGTATTTCCGTGCCTTGGAGTATTGTATCCAACCCTTTTTCCCTCTTAATTTTTCTAACAATCTATTAATTTAATTTTTGTATGTTGGATATGGCTTCATCACTCAAAGACATGACTTTGAATTTCCAAAAGTTAGATAAGTTTGTGTGGGTTTTTGTAGATGACAAAAGAAGATGCATTTCTTGTTGACAACGTTGAATGTGGTGTATGTTCTCACAACACCATCGCTAGTGAACCCACAAGATGGAGAAGAAGAAAACTTGGAAACAACAAGGAAAAGGACAAAGTGGGAGAATGATGACTACATTTGTTATGGTAACATCCTTAACTCTCTTTCCGACACTTTGTTTGATCTTTACCAAAATGTTGAGACTGCAAAGGAATTTTGGAATTCTCTTGAGGTCAAGTACATTTCTGAAGATGCATTAAGTAAGAAGTTTCTTGTCAATAATTTTAATTCATTTAAAATGACTAGTGATAGGCCTACAATGGAACAATTTAAGATCTCATAACATGGTGATGGATGAGGCCATTGTGGTTGCATCTATCATTGATAAATTACCACTTTCTCTAAAAGAAACAAAGAATACCTTGAAACATAGGAAGGGAGATATGACCATGGAACAATTGGGTACACATCTTCGCATTAAAGAGGGTATCTGGGTTCAAGAAGGGGTTAAGGACCCCATTGCTAATATTGCAAATGTTCAAAAATCTACTATTTATATGGTAGAGGTTGGTAAGTCTAGTGGGACTAAGAAATATAACAAAAATTCTAAAATTGATGTTGCAAACAAGAAGAGAAGGCCTTTGTTTTATTGGGTTTGCAGTGGTCCTCATCTAAAGAAGAATTGTCTTTCTTTGAAGGACAAAAAAGAAAAGAAAGATCAACCAAGAGTTGGTCAAAATCAAGGTATATTTGCACATGAAGTCACAAATGAAGAAATGAATTTTGTGGCTATAATTTTTGAAATCAATGTTGTACAGGTTGATGATTCTTGGTGGATTAATTCGAGAGCCTTTAGACATATGTGCAAAGATAGGCATTTTTTCAAGTATTTTGAAGAACTTAAAGATGGGCCAATCCTGTACATGAGGAATGATTCTACAGTTAAGACAAAAGGGATAGGCCAAGTAGAATTACTATTAACCTCGGGGAAATCTCTAACTCTTAGAGATGTTGTATTTGTTCCCGAAATTAGGAAGAATCTAGTGTTTGGAGGTCTCTTGAATAAGTTTGGTTTTAGGTTGGTATTTGAATCTGATAAATTTGTACTTTCTAAGAATGGTGTGTATGTAGGACAAGGGTATTATTGTAATTGTATGTTTAAGCTAAACATTGATAATAAAGTTGTTGATTCTATTTATATGCTTGATATTTCTTCTCTATGGCACAATCGTTTATGTTATGTTAATTATCGTCGTTTGTATGACATGTTTAGGTTGGGTTTAATTCCTCCTTTTAATTTAAATATAGAGAAGTGTAAAACATGCATATTAAATAAAATCACAAAAACTCCTTTTCCTAGTGTGATAAGACAAACTAATTTTCTTGAATTGGTGCATAGCGACTTATGTGATTTTCATAGCACACCGTCTTTAGGAAATAAAAAATATGTAGTAAATTTTTTGATTATTCATCAAGGTTTTGTTACTTATATTTATGATTTTCTAAAGATGAAGTCCTTGATAAGTTAAAATCTATATATACCAAAGTGGAATTACAACTTAATAAAAAAGTTAAAAGACTTCAGACAGATAGGGGTGGTGAATATAATAATCCTAATTCTTTTAACTTTATTGGTATAATCCATGAAACGATCGCTCCATACTTACCTCAAAGTAATGGTGTGGTCGAAAGGAGAAATAGGGTTCTAAAAAAAATGGTTAATTTTATGCTTTCTTATCCGGGTCTTAGTTACATTTTTTGGGGTGAAGGTATGCTTACAACATGTTACATTTTAAATTGTGTTCTGAGTAAAAAGGAAAAAAAACTACCCCATATGAAATTTGGTACAAAAGGAAGCATAATCTCAATTACCTTAAAGTATGGGGATGTAGGGCAATCGTCAAATTGACGGAATCTAATGTAGAATGTTGGGTGAGCATAGCAAAGCCTATAGGTTTTATGTCATTGAGCATAATGATTTTGTCTCTATCCATATTGCGATAGAGTCAAGGGATGCTAATTTTTATGAAACCCATTTTTCATCGATTTCGAGACCAAAGGACATGATACCTAGTACTAGTTTTGCTGTTGTAGATGACATTCAAAATGATCATGAAACTAAAACCCTGGAAATTAGGAAAAGAAAACGAATGAGAAAAGTGAAATCTTTTGGACCAAATTTTCAATTATATTTAGTTGAAGGATCAAGGGAGTGCATTGAGACTCTAATTTCATATTGTTATAATGTAGAAGAGGATCTTAAGACTTTTGATGAGGCTATGCAGTCTTATGATGCCGCCTTTTAGAAGGAGGTTGTGAATGATGAATTGGATTTAATAATGGGAAATAATACTCGGGTTTTGTCAAAATTAACCCCCCCCCCCCGACCCCCTGGTTGCAAACCACTTGGTTGTTAATGGATTTTCGTTACGAAAAGAAGAATGAATGGAACCATCATAAAAGATAAGGCCGCTTAGTAGTCCAAGGTTTTAGGCAAAAGTATGGTTTCGATTACTTTGACACATATATTCCAGTAGCAAGAATAACTACCATAAGATTATTAATTGTATTATCCATGATTCATAGTCCGGTAATTCACCAAATGGATGTCAAGATTGCCTTCCTTAATGGTGCATTAGAGGAGGAAGTGTACATGAATCAACCTAAAGGTTTCAAAGTTAAAGGACAAGAAACAAAAGTTTACAAGTTGATTAGATCTTTGTATGGGCTTAAGCAGGCACCTAAGCAATGAAATCAAAAATTTGATGAAGTTGTCTTGGCTACTAGGTCCCAAATTAATCAGCCCGATAAGTGTGTATATAGTAAATTTGATGACAATGGAAAAGGGGTCATAATTTGCTTATATGTTGACGATATGCTTATTTATGGAACTGATTTGAGTCAAGTGGAGAAGACCAAATCCTTTCTCTCAAATAGCTTCTAAATGAAAGATTTGGGTGAAGCAGATGTAATTCTTGGAATAAGAATAGTGAGAGGAAAAGGAAAGATTTCTTTATCACAATCTCATTATGTTGAGAAAGTGGTCATTTTGCTAATCCGATGGATCCTAATGTTAAATTGATTCCTAGTAATGGTACTTCTATTTCATAACTAGAGTATGCGAGTTTAATCAGAAATTTGATGAATGCTATGACTAGCACTCGACCGGATATAACTTTTGCTATTGGTAAATTAAGCAGGTTTACAAGTAACCCTAGTATGTTGCATTGACAAGCTTTTAGAAGGATATTTGGATGCTAGTTGGATTTCCAATAAGGAAGACTATTCTTCCATGAGTGGATGGGTGTTTCTTCTTGGAGGAGGTGCTATTTCATGGGCATCCAAGAAGAAAACATGTATAACAAACAGAACTATGACATCAAAATTCATAGCATTGGCTTCTTGTTGCCAAGAAGCGAAATGACTAAGGAATGTGTTAAGTGAGGTTGACTTATGGGTTAAACCTAACTCACCTATTGCTATACATTGTGATCGTGCATCAACAACTGCCAAAGCATATATCAAGTCTACAATGGTAAATCAAGGCACATTGGAGTTAGACATAACTATGTTCGTGAGGTGACTAAGAGTGGTTATATAACCATTGATTTTTTTCTGGTCTAATTTGATTCGTTTACTAATTCTTTGCCAAGAGAATTAGTGTACAAAATGAATTAGGGGATGGATTTAAAGCCTATTGAATAGCCTCAAGTGAAAGAAAACTCAAATTGACATCTAATACAACATTAGATCTCAAATTCAAAGAAGATAGTACTTTTCTTGATGGTTGAAAGCACTTAAATACAGTCATCCCAAGGTTAGTGCTTATAACTGCAATGGTTAAAAGGTTGAATTAATTTCTTAATAAATCTTTGATAAGTGCTTAATTGCAAGAGCATGTTTGAAAAGATTTACCTATATGAGCTAGAAGTTTGGCCGCTTCACCAAGTATTAGGCTTTTCTTGGGAATGCTCAAGAATGGATATGGACAACATGGCTATGAAGGTGTTGTGGTTGTAGAAACTTTGTTTTGTACTTATGTGTATTATATCTTCAATGATTCGTAGTGATTGCATGATTTTTGTCTATCATTGCAATTGGAGTTATTGTAAAGTATATATATTCTAAGTAGGAATTCAATCTTTAAGATATTTCCATTATGCATGAGTATGGTTTGTCTATGAGTATTAGCAACTTAAAAGCTTTTCAACATTTATACTATAAATGGGAGGAGGATTGTTGGAAAATTTATAGATAAATGGATTCTAAAATAGCCTATTTCTAGGGTACGTCTAGCAATGGACTGATTTGATGCAAAAACTAATTTCTAGATCAGCCTATTTCAAGAGTTAGTCTAGTTTCAAGCTTTATTTCTAGTGTACATCTAGAAATGGGTTGATTTATTGAATAGATGTGTCTCTTTAATTAATGTTGAATAGATACATATCTCTTCAATTAATGTTGAATCGATATGTGTCTCTTTATATAAAATAGGAAGAAATATCATCCATTTAAGTTATTCTATAAATAGACAACTTGTTTTCCTTTGATGGGATAAGAGAAAAAGTGTAAAATGCATAATACTTGCCTTTCTCTCTAAAATTTTTTACAGTAAAATTTTATTGAGTGTTATTCATAACACATTTACAAAGTTTCTTCTTAATTTACTTTGAAGATCATCAAAGTAAACTGCTTTTCTCCATTTTATCTCATTAGTTATTTCGTGAAAACTCGGTGATCTTAAAGGGGCAAAATTAAACTAATAGGAAAGCATAATTTCGTGCCCTGAAATGTTGTATCCAACCTTTTTTCCCTCTTAATTTTTCTAACACAAAATTGCTCAAGATAAAGGAAATCTAGTTCGTCATGGTTGTTGATTAAGGATTATTCATTTATAATGAACGCATGGTTTAGTAATTTAGGACATACTCTACTTTCGACAATAGAATATAACATTACCAAAACTTAATAATCGTACTCATCACTCCTTATGCATGGACAAAAGGACTTAGGAAATAAGACTGAGCATTCTAAGAATGTGAAAACCACCACTTGCGTATAGCTTAGAGGACGTAGAGGAAAAAAAGACTAGCTAGCTGATATGTATGTGTTGTGTTAGAGATATATATGATAAAGTTATGCTTTGTTAAAATAACTTCATATCTAGGAAATTAATATTTGTGTTAGTTTAGGGAACTAAGTATCAATGTTAATTATACGCGTTGTGGTTTACTATATATATAAACCCCATATTGAAAACATATTCAATACAAGTGTATACAATGAATCATCATCAACTTGTGGAGTTTCTTCAGAATAGCAGAAATCCTCCTATTAAAATGGTCCATACTATCAAAGCAATTCGCAAAGAGGGTCAAAACTTCTTCAATTGCACAGTTCTCAAAGTCCAAAGAGACCAGGTTTACCAGGCTCACAATATAGCTAATAAGTGTAGAACGACGCTAATAACTATTTAATTTTCTTACCATATGTAAAAAAAAACTATTATATTATCACTTTGACATGGTATCAAGAGCGAGTTAGATTCTTGGGGTATTTCCATGAACCATTACCCATATGCAATTTAAAATAATCCAAATTTCTATGTCTATGTAATAGGAATATACTTGTTATAAATAATTCACGATATGCACTTAATTCACTAAATTAATTCACAAATTCTAGTTTCTTAAATATATTATTTATCAAAAAATGTCAAAACTCTAACATGTCAATGTAGAAAGGGACAAGCTAAGACTAACCTGTAACAAGTGTTGGTAGGAGTACACATTTCCACACGGATTACTGGGATTGATGACAACAATTGCAAAGGTGTTTTCATCGGCTAGAGTTTCAACTGTGCAAGGTCAGCTTCCCAGCCCATGGTCGGAAGAAGGTTAAAGTACCTAAGCTCAATTTGTCTAAAGGAAGCACAAAGTTGCTAGATTGGGAAGCCTGGTCTGGGCACCAATATATTGGCACCTGGGCGAGCTAGGATGGACAGTGCAATGTCTATAGCATTTGTGCACCCGGATGTTACGAAAACATCATCCATACTTAATTTGTAAGGTAAATCACGAGACAAGTAATCAGCTATTCCCCTACTTATAAACAAAAAAAAACGGTTAAAAACAAGAACATGATTGAGCTTTTCTTCAACTATACTAAGTTTTCATGATTCTCTATACAGGTTTGGTACAAATTATGTTAGGCTTATTGGGCAATTTAGCAGGCAAGAAGGACACATACCCACAAGGCTAGAGCACAAGGATTCTAACTAGGGGTGGTAAAAACTGACCCGACATGAATCCGACCCGAAAATAGCGGGTTAGGGTTGAGATTTTCGACACGAAAACTTAAATGGGTGACAAAAACCCGACCCAAAATTAAATGGGTTAGGTTAAGGTTGAAAATTCCAACACGAAAATGACCCACAAAACCTGAAATTATTTTTCAGATCAAAATCATGTTGGGTCAACCCGAACCCGACCTTATAACCAAACTATATTAAATAGATTAAAAAAATTTACAAAGCAAGTCAAAAACAAAAAAAAAAAAAGTAAGCAAGGTTAGTGACATTACTTTCTAGTTTGTGGAAGACCTTGAGTAGGAGCATAGCCATTGAACTTAGCAGAGGACAACACATGAGCCGCAACTTCCTCCGCAATAAGACTTGTTGTGAAGCAATAATACGCAGTGGGCAGGGGCGGATCTAGTATGGGTTCAGTGGATTCAGTTGAACCCATACTAGAAAAAAAAAACCCTTATATATTTTTTACAACATATACAATCTTATATGTAACTCCAGCTCACTAGTATGCCTCCTTTCTTTTTACCCCACAACCCGTATTCGACTCCCCACCCACTCATTCTTTTCCCTTCTAACTTCATATTTCACATTTCACTTCCTTGACAGTAGCTTGGTCCTCTCATTTCTCAATTCACCATTTGCAAAACCCAACCCTGCTAGTCTACTACGTTGGGCTACCCAGATTACCCACTTCCAAGCTAACCTTCAGGGCTTCATGGCGCTATCGCCGCCGGCCTCCACGAGTCCACGACAGTCGATGACACGAAGTCACGCACAGCAGTGACCAGTCCAACCAGCCTGGGCAGCCTCTTGCCTCCTTCACGGCTCCAGTGCTCCATGAAGTGATGCTACCTGCTACCAACGACCACCACGGCACCGCAGGGCGCTGTCACCTCTCCAACCAACCTCCTCTACCTCCGGCATACCTCTTCCCCTACCACATCGCTTCGTCTTCTTTAGGTAATTTCTTCTCATTTTCAATGAATTCATGCGTAGTTCTATCATAAATCACATGTACTGTCAAAAAGTAATTCTGGGTTTCTCCAGTTTATATCATAAAATAAAGATTGAACCTTTATTAAGTTACTAATCTGGGTTTTGCTTATTTGCTAATTGGGTAATTAATGATTTTAATACCATTTATTTGAATAAGTTGTGTTTAATCATTTGGTAATGAGTTTTTCATTAATTAAAGTTAATCTTTTACTGTTGTTGATCTGTGCTGGGGTCTTGCAAATTGACAGCATTGGGATGATTTGTGAATTGAATGAATAATTTGGGAATTGGACTAATTGGTCAATTGTGAATTGAATTATTTACTTTGTAATATAAAGTTTTAGACTTTTTATATATTGCTTCATTTCGTAGATTTCGATCCCATAGTACAAAATTCCTGACACCGCCACGGGCAATGGGATCGCCCATTCCTAGAGAAATGACATCCTTGCTACCCTCCTCATCGATTTGCGACATTATCAAACCAATAATCCCTTTAATGGTGATCATATTTTGTGTTTTATCATCAACATTATTGTTCATATCTTGGTTTGCTAATAATGCTGCCTCTTTCATTTCTTGGTCGTAGTTCTTCTGTTGCAAATGCACTTGAGCTATTGGTTCTTTTGGTGAGTGGTTTGGGTTATATAGTCAAATTATGAACAATTTGAGTTATGTCTCTTGCGTAATATGGCAAGAAATTTGAAACGATGGATAGTGGGAGTAATACGTATTTCTCAAAATTCAAAACACAAGCAAGAGGGCGATATAGACTAAATTTTGACCTCATTAATTTTTTTTAAGTTTTCAAAATACGGACTTAAAACATTGTTATTTCTAAATCTAATTAAAAGATAAAAAAATTGTAAAAACTCAATATTTAAAAAATTTACATTATAATACATTTTATAAGAATCTACTTTAATAAAAAATTTATTGTATAATGAAAACTTATAGTCAAATTTTTAAACTTTAATTCAATAGATGAAAACCGAGGAAAAGTGAGTATAAAAATAATATTTGAGAGTGGACAATAAACGGATAACCGGATATCTCTAAATTTGCAATTATCTCGTTTGCTTGTTATTTTTTGTCACTTTTGCGTGCATTGAGAATTTGGAATGGAGACATAACGTGATGACGATAAATAAATACTGATTACGTGGTTATGCTGTTCAACTCGTTGTTGTACTGGCATTCAGAAAATTTTTATTTTTCTATTATCATTTACTAATACTAATACTAATACTAATACTAATACTATGCCTCCTTAATGAAATAACGAGTACCGTAGATGATCTGACTATGGAGTATTGGAGTACTATGGGTTTTCTTCAAAAAAAATGTAATTTTTATATCATAAAAATTCGAATATTTTAATTTGTATATTTATCTACATGTTAATTTGACTATTAATATCTTTAATTATTTTTTTATAAAAATCATCAAAAAAATGTTCCTATTTATTGATTTATAAATATTTTATACAATAGCAAATAATTTCAATATATTATCAAAAAATATTAGTCAAAGTAAGAATATAAATAATGGAAAAACTTAAAGTATTTCGATTTTTATGAAATGAAAAATTATTGAATATTACTCTGTACTTGCATAATGAAAAAATATTTAGAATATACTTTGGCGTACAACACATTAAGTATAGATTTTGACACCCATCTTAACGTGAGTAGACTTTTTGTGTTTTACTTAATTACAGAAAGGAGTATCAAATATCAATTTAAGGTCTACCAATATTGTTCCCTAAGAGTTTCCTAACTCTGTATAACTAGATTACGCACTCTCCCTTGAAAGAAAGGACAGTGCAATTTTTATTTGATACTCCTTTCAGCATAAAGCCGCCGTCACTGACAGCGGTTTTAATGGCATGAAACCGCTGTCCCTGACAGCGGTTTTATTTTGGGCTTAAAACCGCTGTCAGTGACAGCGGTTTCATGCTTGCCTAATTACGTAAAATATTTCACCCATCTAATTTTCATTTTAAACCTGTTTTAAAACATTATGATAACATCCAACAACCAAATTCATCATTTTCGAACACAAGTTTGATACAATTTAAACACATGTTCGTGTCAATTCCGCAGCGTTTCTCGTATCTCGAACAAAAATCTTCAAAAGTACAATAAAGATTGATATAAATGAAAGTAAAATGAAATATAATAAATTGCAATAATCGTAATTATATATATACAATACAGGTTGAAATATATTTACATTAGTTCCAGTACCATAAGAAATTCTAGAAACTAGGTCAGTCCTCCTCATCAACAGTGTCTAATCGAGGAAACGTGGAACTCTGGCTCTGTTGGGTGAATAGCCCACTCGCTGGGTATCGGAATGGATATGGAGGAGACGTATACTGTGACGACTCACCCTGGGTGGACCCGAATGTACCTTGGGTCCTCTCGAAGGTCAAGATCTCGGGGGCCTCATGGGTCTGGGAAGAGGAAGGCATACCCGATGTGACTTGTGCATCGTCTGTATTCCCGGACTCATGGTGCACTCGCAGTAATCCTCCCTGGCCAGCTAGCTCCAGACCTCCTACGCACATCTGCTTCACTCCAGCTGCGATAGTAGGACCAGGCAAATTTTGGTTATCGTGACAGTAGTCATGAATAACCAACAGTTGCTGAGTCTGCAAAGGAGAAAACATTTAGAATCAGATAAATAAAGTAAATAAATCAACTTGCAAATGATGAAGTCAACATACCATGACGTGCAGAGGTATCCCTGACGGATGAAAATGTTGCGGTGGTGGAACGAATGACGGACTAATGAAGAGGCGTGTAATGCTACAATACCATATAAGATATGGATCGTAATAGTCCATAGGTCCCTGGATGGGATGTCCCTGTACAATGGATTGGTTTCCGTTGTTCCAAGCCCCGATCCACTCAGCATGCAAAGCCCCCCAATCCGTCGTGGACCTCCCTCGACGATCAATTTCGTGCAAACGAGGGTAGGTTAGAGCTGCTACAGGGATGTATTGTCGTAACCCGAACTGTCGCATAACTCGGTCGGGTAGATGCATCTCCACTATAAAGTAGCAGATCAACGGAGTGAAAGAACGCCACTCATCTTCGTCAACGACATTGGGATATGGGTTCCAAACCATCTAGTCATTTAAGTCACAAATAATTTGATTAGTGGAAAATAGATAACGTACAGCTCAATGGAAATTAAGAAACTGTTTTTAAACATTTACCTGATCTTCTGTCATCCTATCGAGTGCGTCTCTGTAAGAGTTCACACCAGTGGCCAAATGGACACGGGTGAATCTATGTCTAAGCCACCTCGTACCATGCGGCTGTTCGTCTGCGGGCTGTGGGGGGTTGTAGTAGATGTCCACAGGGTTTCCATCTCGATCTCGTCGACGACGACTAGGAATAGCAGGTCGACAAAATACCATGTGCTCCCATGCCCAAATCTACAAAGACATGAAATGGTTAGTAATCAAATACATACTATGAGCTAGCGTAAAATGTAAAGCGTATTATTTGTTAGCATACCTGAAGTATCACCAAAGGGCCTGCGACATTGGTAGGAACGACATCGCCCCTGACAGTCACTGCGCGGCAGAGGTTCTTGTATAAACATGCCAACGCTGCACTACCCCAACTGTACGAACCAATATCACTCCAGCTGTGGTCGAGTAGTGGCAAATAGATGAGGCTGATGTCGTTACCGGACTTGTCAGGAAACAAATACAGAGATATGATCATCAAGCAGTAAACCCTAGCGTATCTCTCGACCTCAGCGTCGTCAGCATCGTCAGCTGGAAGCAATCCGAACGTCTCTCTCAACCAGCTAGTCCTCACTATACTAATGGGCCCCTGACCTGGCAGGTCCACCCCGAACATCCTCTGGAACATCCTATGTGCCTCGATAGGGATGGAAGGCCCAGTAACTGCATGGCCCGATATGGGCAGATGTGTCAGTACGGCCACGTCTCGTAATGTGACAGTGGCCTCTCCGACCGGTAAGTGAAACGAGTGGGTCTCTAGCCGCCATCGCTCTAGTAGTGCCGTAATGAGACCACGATCTAGTACAAGATGTCCAAGTCTATGCATGCCGTACAATCCGGCAAGTCTGAGGTAGTGGAGGACTCTGTGGTCAACAGCCTAATCTAAAGTACTCCCAGGATGCCGGGTGACTAAGTGCTCGGCCAGGTCAACTTCTCCATTCCACAATGGAATGGATCTATGGCGAGGTCCTAACCATAGAACTGATGGATCTCTCGGTCCTGGTTCCATGATCCTACGTACAACAAAAATGAATACATAACATTACACCATAAACAATTGGAACATACATTAATTCATTAACATTACACCATAAAGAGTCCAAGTTACATATTACGTTCTAAATGATTTCTGATTCTAGTTAAAATACAATGAGCTTCCTAATCAGTACATCACTAAGTGTTTCCTAATCCTAGAGGTCGCTGGGGACAACTCCTTCGATTATGGCCTTGTGCTCGGCATAAACTGTAGGTGACTCCTCTATCGTTGACCTCGTCCTTCTCATTTCGTAATCTCTTAGATCGAGGACGTCCTTTAGGTCTAATGCGAGTTGCATCTGCAATGAGCTTATTTCCACTATACGACCTCCACTCAGCTTGATCAGGAAGAGGAACGAAACATGGCTCGTACGCAGTGAGGTACGAACTTGAAAGAAAATGTATATCTACAAATGGGGCATATGATAAGTTGTATTGCCCACACACCGCTGACAGCGGTTCTTATTGGGAGGTTATTTTTCTAAATACTTTTGACTGGAGGTTATGTTTCGAAACATTTGTTAAATATAGGTTAGAAATAAAAATTACACCCAAATACATCTAATATCACAACATTCAATCTACATCTAAACCTAATAACAACATCACATATTAATTCAACCCAAATAATCTAAATATACTACATTACATACAAATAACAACCTACAAATAACAATATCCAATCCAATCCAATTCAATCAATCTAAACCTAATAACAACATCCAATCTAATCCAATCCAAATATTTCTTTTACTCCAAATACACCTAATATCACAACATTCAATCTACATCTAAACCTAATAACAACATTCAATTCACAACTACACCTAATATCACTATTAAAATTATCACAATTAACAACATTCAATTCACAACATCACCTAATATCAAAAACTACACCTACTACCACAATTAAATCCAAATAATAATTTTAATCCAAATACTACAATCAATCTAAACATTCAATCTATATCCTAACCACAATAATCAATCCATACCTACTATTATACCATGATAATATAAAATTTAAGATAAAATTTGAAGAAAAAATAAAAAAAACTTACCAATACCGGGAAGAGGTGCGCCGGCGGAGTGGAGGAGCACGGGGGTCACGCCGGAAAATCTTCGGCACACCGAAGGAGCTTCGAGACGGCGGAGGATGCGAGGCGGAGGAAGGGCGTGAGTTTGGGTGAAGTGGAAATCGGGCGAGCACGGGGAAGAAGAGAAGCTGGGGATTTAAACCCAGGTCCCGAAAAACCGCTGTCACTGACAACGGTTTTTACTTTTGTGCAGTAGAAGAACCGCTGTCAGTGACATCGGTTTCCACTTTTCTGCCATTTCTCTGAAGAACCGCTGTCAGTGACAACGGTTTTATGCTGACTGGGTTTAGCGCTGAATGCTGACTGGATATAAAACCGCTGTCGCTGACAGCGGTTCTTATTGGGAGGTTATTTTTCTAAATACTTTTGACCGGAGGTTATGTTTCGAAATATTTGTTAAATATAGGTTAGAAATAAAAATTACACGAAAGGACACTCTCCCCAAATTAGGGTTCAATCTTCTTTGTGAGAAGGGAAAATCCACCACATCTCGTGGTTTAGCTGGCATGATAAATGACGATCTAGTTGAAAGATGGGCCAATATGAAAGTGAGTACAGAAGAGTCTGAGGTTCTTAATATTGGGAGTATTGCATCCATAGAGCACGATGATAGGTTTCACTTATGTTCGTAGTAAAACTATTGACGGATCGTGGTGTTAACTTGGAGGCATTCAAGCGCACGATCACCCAATCATGGGGGTTGAAGGGTCGAGTTATCATACGAAGTTTGGGCACCAATATGTACGCATTTTAGTTCTTTCATTGGCGTGATAAAGAACACATTCTTCAAGTGAAACTAACCCATTCATCATTCTAGGTCCGCTTGGAGAACCTTTCGTTTACATGTCGAACCAATGATCATGTGAGAGTAATTGGGGAAGCTTTGGGTAATGTGATTGAAATAGAGGATGACGCTATTGCAATATGCAAGAGTGAGAAGGGTGAAGGTTACGTTAAATGTGAAGAAGCCTTTGAGAAGGTTTGTTAGCATGAAGACCAAGGATGGTGCGATAGTAAGGATTGGGTTGAAATACGAATGGCTTCCTTTTTTCTTCTTTTCTTGTTGTATCATGGGCCATAGTGAAAAGGATTGCTTGAATTCCACAGAAGATGCGATAATCAATGGCCATGGATGGGGAGTATGGATAAAAGCATCACCTATGAAGGGTTGAAATAAGGAAGAAGACGAAGTGCGGGAAATGATGCCTATGAGGAAGTTTTCTTTCACTTTAAAGAAAGTTGGGGAGGAGGAGATGTATGCTACAGGTAGGGAGTCTACGGGGAGAGGGCATAAAGGGAGTATGGGGATGGACATCAAGGGATGCTTGATGGAGCCATTACGGGTTAATGAGGGACAAATAGATGAGGGGGTTGAGAAGGGATGTGAGCAGCATGTGAGGGAGAGTAGGTTGGATTTAGATCGGAGTGGAGGGGTTGTAAGTGAACAGAATAAATAAGGATGTAGTGGGAATGGTGAGAATAATTTAGTGGGGTCTGTGATACATGGAAGGCAAGAAGCTACTCCAATCGTCAAGGAGTTTGTGCATGCTAATGCTGAGCTAGATACTACCTTATGTAAGGAAGGGGATGGCCCAAAAAAGGTGTTGAGTGGAAGCTACTCATTTATAGGGGCGTAGAAAGAAGACACCGACCATTTGAAGAAAGGAGGGAGAAAAGTACTAAGAAGATTGCAGAAATGAGATGTGAAAAAGGAAAACAGGGGACGATATGAAAGTGGATGGGATGCTTAGAGAAGTGATGATAACATGTACGAAGAGGAGTCGAATTGACCATAATTCTGCTAGAGATGGGTTTATTTTGGAAGTAGCAGAGGTGGATTGTGCGCCACCCTGCGAACAACCATGAAAATCCTAAGTTGTACTGTCGAGGCATCGACAACCCTCGAACAGTCAATTTCCTCCGCGACAAATGCTAGAGGGATTTGCCAAATTTGGTGTTCTTTATAGAAAGCAAAATAGATCCGGATAGTTTAGAAGGTGTTCGTTGAAAATATGGTTTTACGGAGGGTATAGGAGTAAGTAGTATGGGGCTATGGTGGAGAGACATCTGTGTACATATTGCAGTTGATATATTAGATGACTGGAATACTTTGTTATAGAGAGCTATTGGCATTTATGGATGGCCGGAACAAAAATACAAACATGGAAACTACTGTAGAGTCTTAAGAGAAACTCTCTATGTCCGGTGATTTTCTTTGGAGATTTTAATAAAGCTTTAAGCAACAGTGAGAAGGAGGGAGGGGTCCCAAGAAGGGAAAGTAATATGGATGACTTTTGTGAGGCTATGGATGGTATGGAGATGAGAGATCTCGGGTATAGGGGTAGCAAGTTCACATGGAAAAGGGGTCTTTCAGAGACGATGTTGATCAGGGAGCGTTTGGAAAAATTTATTGCATGTGATACGTGGTGTCTTTTATTCCCGAGCTATGTAGTTACACATTTTCCAATCTTCTCTAAAGATGGGATCATGCCCTAATTATGCTCCAAATAGGGGATAGAGTCACTAACAGGCGCATTAAGAGAGTGTTTCGCTTTGAGGCATATTGACTTTCAAATATAGAGTGTGAAGGGGTGATCAAGGAGGTTTGGGAAAGAAGATCGAGATATACGACATATATGAAATTAGCATTGTGTGCGGAGTCTCTTAGATAGGGGTTGAGGTCACATTTCGCAATGTTAAGAAAAGAATTAGACAGGAGGAGATATAGTCGAAGGATATGCAGAGAGGTGTAATGGATGGAGCGAGTTTGGAGCAGTGCAGGATAATTGTGAAGGAGCTTGACAAGCTATATTTATTGGAGGAATCATATTGGTTTGCTAGGGCTAGAACAAATGAGCTGCGCGATGAAGATAAAAATATGTCTTATTTTCACCACAAAGTGAGTGCTAGACGTTAGACGAACACCATAGAAGGGCTTGAGAATGATGAAGGCCAGTGTGTATCAGATGTAAAAGGAATTGAAAATATTGTCAGAACCTATTTTTCTCATCTGTTCATATCAGAAGAGGTAAATAACACTGATGAAGCATTAGGAGGCATCTTGGAGTTGATTTCGGAGGAAATGAATGAGAGTTTGTGCATGGAACCCACAACAGAAGAGATTCACGCAGCCCTTAATGACATGCACCCCAACAAAGCTCTTGATATTGATGTTATACATGCTCTCTTTTATCAAAAGTTTTGGCATGTGATTGGAGACAATATTGTTAGATTGATAGTTAATTGGTAGAATGGTCATATGGATATCTCGGAAATTAGTAAAACTTGTAATGCTCTAATTCCGAAATATTATGAATCTCGCAAGATTATCGAAAATAGACCAATTAGCTTATGCAACGTGTTGTATAAAATTATCTCCAAGATGCTAGCAAACCGCATGAAACCGCTCTTAAAATCAGTCATATCAGCCACAAGGTTTCCAGGGTTAACTTTACAAGGCTGTAACTTTTGTTCTAGAAACTTACATAGGGCGTGTGACCTACCGTTGTGAAACTCTTCAAGTCTACCTTTTAACCCAATTAGAGTAGTATCAGTCCAATCTATATAACTTGTGTTATAATCAAAAGAGTGAACATGTGTCAGATTTGTTCTTATTCAACTTCTATATCTCCTTATTTTCAACTTAAATTGGCCTTGTTAGCTATTTTTGACCTTTGTGGAAACCAAAATAACTTCATATGAATATGATCATCAATAAATCATCTACGAGCATGAATCCATTAATCAAAATCCTCAATTCGTCGATTACATTTGCAACAATTATCCAACTCATCCAAAATCGCTTCGAAACCATTCAAATAGCTATAAAACTACCTGAAATATTACGAAAACCACAAAAAGCGTAATAGAGTACAAAATAGATAATCTATGCAAATGATACCTAAATTGCAACTAAATGAACTAATATGCTCTAATAATGCAACCTAAAAAATGCCTAAAAACACTATAAAAAAAGTATTTCATCAGATAACACTATGGGAATAATATTAATTTATGAGTATTAAAATCACCTATTTAAGTTTATTATTGTAGAATAGTAAATATGCATCTTTTGATATCCATTTATTAACTTTTTAATATTATAAGAAACATGTGCACTAGCACGGACATATACTAGTTTTTAAATTATTTATTATTGTAAGTTGTATTAATGGAGTATGTAGTGGTTATAAATTTGCTATCATGAACATGGGTTTATAGGTTCAAGCATGAACATAAATATTTTTTTTTGTGAAGAAATCTTATTTGTGAATTTATGATTATGAGCTACGGCATTTGTCAACTAATGGTGTCATGTGGAGGAAAGACATGCATATAGTATTTTAAAAAATTAATAGAATTATAAATTAAAAGAATAATATTTTTTTACCTTAAATAAAGCACTAACTAATTTAAATGAGTAAAAAATCAATTAAAATCAAATAGTTACAAGGAATATTATTGTGTTAACGAGGGCACCCGTTAGAAAAACTATAGTAAAAATTATTCCTTGGTGGCCTTGTAACGACAAACGGAGGGACGATATAAAAAATTACTCCTTGGTGGCTTAATGGTTACGTACTTACGTAGTGTCATGGGTTGTCCATGGACACACCAATGGAAGAAGAAACCTATTAAAATTTGTTGTTTTTGGTTATTTACTTCATGCTAAAGATATTATCAATATTATATACAACTTCAAAATATACTAATATTTACACCCTTTATCTCTATTTACTTACTATATTTTTATTTTTAAAGTCAAATTTTATAAATTTTGATCATAAATTTTAATTATGTTTATGTTATGATAAATAATATATTCACGCCCTAACAACGATACAAGTTGATGGCGCTTGGAAGCGCGAATCGGGAAATTTAGCAGGTGGTTGGGAGATATGCATTTCAGATTTAGATCATCATAGTGGATCTTTGAGTGGATCAGGGGGATCAAATGTGGGTTTTACCTCCTCGGCTCTCCATGCGGAATTCTTAGCATGTCTGAACGCTCTTCAATGGTGTTTAGCTAAGGGTTTATTATCTTACCATATTTTGACAGATTTGTCGACTCTAATCTCTTCCATTTGAGGTGCTCGTATGAACATTATGGAAATATCAAATTCGATCCTCCGTATTAAGTCAGTTGCAACATAATTCGAGGTTTGCCTCATTCATCAAGTGGAGCGCCCTGAAGTTGACAAAGCACATCTAAGAGCAACCTCTGGCATGACCTCCTTTTTGTTTTAAGTTTTCTTTTGTTAATTTCTCTTTACTGGTTAAGTTTTGGAATGTCAAAAAAAAAAAAATAGAATTTTTTTAGCAAGTGCTCCATTTCATTCTATATCTCTTTCTCTATCATGTTGAATGATTACGACCTAGTGATTTCATTCATTTACTAGCAAGTCGTCTTTACGGATTCTCCAAGGTCGACAATTGAGGCATTTAGATAAGCAATGACAACAGTACCGTGCTAAACCACAAATAAGAATGAAGGTGATACAAAACTAAAGGTCTAGAACAAGATGATTATGAAAGATTAGACATTTAAATTAATATAAGTACAATTGAAATTTCAAGGTTTAGTTAGATTGTCTCATTCACATGTTACATTATGTCCCTTTTTGCATGCCTACATATTTTTCCGGTTTTTTTTAAATCTTTGGCTATGCCTAGAGATTTTGATATGAATCAAGATGTGGACTTCAATTCGAAGGTTTGATTGAAGCATCTAAGAAGGATGCGACTATGGGAGAGTTAGGGGCGGTTTTAATATGGGTTTAGTGGGTTCAGCTGAACCCATACTAGAAAAAAAAAACCCTTATATATTTTTTACAACATATACAATCTTATATGTAACTCCAGCTCACTAGTATGCCTCCTTTCTTTTTACCTCATAACCCGTATTCGACTCCCCACCCACTCATTTTTCCCTTCTAATTTCACATTTCACATTTCACTTCTTTGACAGTAGCTTGGTCCTCTCATTTCTCAATTCACCATTTGCAAAACCTAACCCTGCTAGTCTACTACGTTTGGCTACCCAGAGTACCCACTTCCCAGCTAACCTTCAGGGCTTCAGAGTCCACGACAGTTGATGACACAAAGTCACGCACATCAGTGACCAGTCCAACCAGCCTGGGCAGCCTCCTGCCTCCTCCACGACTCCAGTGCTCCACGAAGTGACGCTACCTGCTACCAACGACCACCGCAGGGTGCTGTCACCTCTCCAACCAGCCTCCTCTACCTCCGACAGACCTCTTCCCTTACCACATCGCTTCGTCTTCTTCAGGTAATTTCTTCTCATTTTCAATGAATTCATGTGTAGTTTTATCATAAATCACATGTACTGTAAAAAAGTAATTCTGGGTTTCTCTAATTTATATCATAACATAAATATTGAACCTTTATTAAGTTACTAATCTGAGTTTTGCTAATTGGGTAATTAATGTTTTTAATACCATTTAATTGAATAAGTTGTGTTTAATCATTTGGTAATGAGTTTTTCATTAATTAAAGTTAATCTTTTACTGTTGTTGTTCCGTGCTGGGGTCTTGCAAATTGAAAGAATTGGGATGATTTGTGAATTGAATGAATAATTTGGAAATTGGACTAATTGATAAATTGTGAATTGAATTATTTACTTTGTAATATAAAGTTTTAGACTTTTTATATATTGTTTCATTTCGTAGATTCCGAACCCATAGTACAAAATTCCTTACACCGCCACTGGAGAGAGTTACTAGCTTATGGTGATACGAAGCTCTTAGGTGCATCCAAGGCAAGTATTTATGTATGCATGGTGACATGCAACTAGCACACACATGTAAATAAGGAAGGTTTAGTGGATTTTAGGAATAAATTGGTTTTGCTTATGAGTTTTCTCCTACTTCACCTGATAGGGGTTTTTCTCATTTTAGGCTAAGTCTTTTGTTTGAGACTTATCCATCATATTATATTGAGAAGCCATGAGAAAGAGCATTAATAATGAAGGTTTCTTGATTAAAAGAAACATTCTTGAAGAGTTTTTTGAAGATTAAAGGAAAAGCGCAAGAGGAGAGAATTATTAAGACAACCATTCAGTTTTATTACAACCTCTGATGATGTGGCTACTAATGTATGATTGAATATTTATAGTGTTTTAATTTAATTAGGTGTTGGTTGCTTATGTGGCAATTAGTTAAGTTGTAATTTTATTTTATTAATTAGGATATAATTCTAAGTCTAGTAGGATTGCTTAGTTGGCCTTATTAGAATCCTAATCTAACTAGGAGTCGCTGAGTTGGTGAATTGTGAGCCAATTATTAGATATTTTATTGTTTTTATAGGAAAAGAATTCTTAAGTAGAGTAAGATTAGGATGTCCAAAATTTGGACTATAAACTAAATATGATGTACACCCAGCTTTGGGAAGGCATTCAAGTTTCAACTAAGCAATAAATTCTTCAGTGTTTTTGTTTTTTTATTGAGTAATACAAAGAATGTTTTTTGAGTTGGTGCTTTTGCCTTATACTCACGTGTTGAGGATATTTCTAAAGATTGAGGGGCATGAGCTTTTAATTAATCTCTAAGGTTATTGACCTAGATTCAAGCTATTGGTGCTAAGGCTTTACAAGGTTTGTTTCTAACTTATCTTTCGCGTGAATTAAGATTTTTATCAAGATTCACATCAGATTTGTTCAATAAATCAGCTCATGTAAAAAAAAAACTAAATCAAGTGAGATGAAATTATTTACAGGTGTATGTTAATTTCAAAAGGAGGGATAAAGAATGGGGATATAGATAGGATGATAGATAGAAATATGAATTTTTTTTTAAAAAAACTCATCCTTACCTCCAATTAAGTAGTGGGAAGTAGGTTTTGGTGAAGGTCAGGTCTGGCTTGAGCATATATTAGATATTCGATATGAAAATTTTCAGATCGAATAATGTGAATATCCTATAACCAAAAGAATTCAATATCTTAATATTATTATTTTCTATATTGAGATCATTTTATTATTGTTATAAATCCAATGTCCCGCATTGAATAAGTAATAAAAGATGATTGGAGGGAGTTGGTATGTATAAATCTAGAGTCCTACATTGATAAAAAAAAAATGAAAGATGGTTGTAAGGAGTTTGTATATATAATTCCAATAATAATTCCTAATATAAACTAAATTAGCTTATTAAAGTTGAATTTGGTCTATAAATGGCATAGTTTGGGAATTAATACTAGGGCTTATCATACATTTCATAAACTCATAATTTGTCTTATTATCATAAAATCCAATTATTTTTCAATTATCAAATACCCAAATTTTCGAAAATCAATGTCCAAATGGATACCCATATATAAACTTTTTGAATCAAATATTTAATCCATGCATGATTTTTGTATTTGATATCCACAATAATGGGATCATATGGGGATCAGAGAATCAGACATTTGGAGTTATGGATA
Organism: Dysphania ambrosioides; assembly: GCA_026401315.1. Classification (NCBI taxonomy): domain Eukaryota; kingdom Viridiplantae; phylum Streptophyta; class Magnoliopsida; order Caryophyllales; family Amaranthaceae; genus Dysphania; species Dysphania ambrosioides. Next base: position 22,235,258 of record CM048666.1, read on the forward strand.
GTTTTGCTCTACCCTATCGTACTCCAAATGACATAAAACACGTTGGGTGGGGTATCCAAGAATATTCAATTGTGAATGTTGAAGAGAGGAGTGCTTATGAGCTGAGTCGAGCTCGTGTTTGGCTAAGCTCGACTCAAGCTCGATAACTAAAACTCGAGCTCGACTCAAGCTCGAAAGCTCGTGAGCTAAAAAATCAAAGCTCAAGCTCAACTCGAGCTCGATTAAAGCTCGTTTTAAGCTCGAATTGAGCTCGATTAAAGCTCATTTGAAGCTCGATTAAAGCTCGTTTCAAACTCGACTTGAGCTCGATTAAAGCTCATTTTAATCTAATGTGCGACTTTTGGTTTATATATCAAACCATCTTTTATATCTTAAGTATATTTTTCTATAAATATATATTATAAATAAAAAGTTGAGTTTCTCACGAGCTTTTCGAGTCGAGCTTTGATTTGCTCGACTTGGCTTGTTAACTTCTCGAGTCGAGTTTGATCTCGAGTCGAGTTCAATCGAGTCGAGCTTTGACCGAGTTTTGACCGAGTCGAGTCCGAGTTGCTCGCGAGTAGCTCAATTCAATAAGCATCCCTAGTTGAAGATTTTGAAAGCCCTTGTTGACAGAAATGGAAGGGAAATATTTGAATTTGGACACAAAATCGTGAAAGAAAGACGAAATTGATTAAAGGCCACCTTGTCTAATCCCATTTCTCCCTCCAAAAGCGCACCTCCTACATGTCCAAAAAAAAAAAAAAAAAAGCAATTTTCGTGTGTGATATGAAACAAGGAAAATAATCATTGATTGGCCGCTAAACGACTCATTCAAGTACTAAAATTTGTTTCACTTAGCTTAGAGCATCGTCAGCGGTTAAGAGTGTTCCACAATATCTATATTTTGTTTTATAGAATTCTTTTTATTACAAATTTACTAAGAAATAAATGTTCATTGAATAAGCAAAGAGACTTTTCTAATTCATATCGAGTATAAATCACTGCACATATATCAAAGGTCATTTTCGTTATTTCATTCTATATCTGAGATTGTTATTTTTGTACCTGATATCATTTGTTATACCTAAAATGATTATTTCTATACCTTAGATAGTTATTTCTACACATGAGATAATTGTTTCTTATCTGAGATAATATCACCTATATTTGATATAATACTACCAATATCTGAGACAATACCGCCTATATCTGATATAATACTACCAATATATGAGACAATACTACTTATATCTGAATGTGATATAAGTTACCAAATTTATATCAAGTATAAATTAGAATTTTCTCAATAACCAAATTACATATAACAAAGTCATATGGGATTCAAGATCATTACATATGTTATCTTCAGCTTACTAAAAAGCCAATACGATTTTGATTTGCTTCTACACAAATTAGATATATTGGTCTCTGTTGACAAGGACTGTTTGGATATATTTAGTCATGTAACTATAAGATATGAGTTTGTTAGGGTTTTCGTCATTATATATATATATATATATATATATATATATATATATATATATATATATATATTTCATAATGAATGGAAAAGGCAAGCCATGTTACTTCATAAATATTATGGTGAGTTTATCAAGCTAAGGACGAAGCTATTTAAGGCCGAAGTCAGCTATAACCACCTCAAGTTTACTATTATTGTTCAAATTATCACTATACTTGATTAAGTTTTGAATGGATTATTGATCACGAAATAATTATATACTCCGTAACTTATATTCATAGTATAAAATTCTTTTAACATAGATAAATAAAACATTTGTTTACTTGGTATTCATGTTCAAATAATTCTACAATGGTATTACTATACGTTATCTCACTGAAGAGAAAGATTAATTTCAAAAAAAAAAAAAAAAAAAAAAAAAACCCTTGAAGATTTACAATATATGAACAAATAAAGATATAAAATGTATGTACAACCATATTGTTACTATTCACTATTTGCTATACTCCCCCTAACAAAAAGTGGATTACATGGTAATCGTCTATGGAAGAACATAATCTGTCAAGAAAGAAGTCCAATGGTGTTGAATTGATCCCAAGCTTCCTGTACATGAATTTGGGTGTAAAAGAACAGCGAATAAAATTAAATTTTCTCTTCAAACCCCTGAAACTTTTTGGGTTATGTAACGATACGCAGTAGATGGAGAATGTGAATTTTAAAATTATGTAGAAAAGTCACGAACAAAATCTTTTAACTACTGGAACTGCTGACTTCGTACAGTAAATGCCAATAGCTTAAGGCCATGCTTGGATTGAGGGAGAATGAAGATATTATAGTAGGGGTATGAGAAAGAAGAAGGAATTAATAGATTGATTATTCCCCTCATTATGGTGATAATAACTACCTTAGGGGTGTGGTGTGTAACTATTACCCCTCAAATGAGAGTATTAGTTCTCCTTTCATCAAAATACTAACACTATATTTACCTTACAAACCACTTTCACTAACCTTATTTTTCATTGATTTGACTTTTATTACTCTTCTAGTGCATTACCCTCAATCCAAGCATACCCTAAGGATATACAAAACATTGTTCTAATAGTCCTTTCAAAATCGACTAGTAGGTTCATTGTTCTATGTAGATGGTCTTAAATATTGTCGTATGTATTATCATATACTATCATACTATATATATAGAGTGTATCTTGAAATTAATTAAAGAGAAGATAAAACAATAGGAGTATTACCTGCAAAATATCAAAAACCTTTTCTGCAATGAACTTTTGGTGTGGAGCAGCACCTTTTTGCTGTAATTTATCAGGGTGCAAACATAGTAAAGCTCTTTGATACGCTTTTTTCACTGAATTTGCTTCAATTATATCAACAAGTGGAATTGGCCTCCATCCACTATTAGGCCAAAGAATCTGTGAATACATAATATAGGCAGGTAGCTATTTAGTTGCTCTGAAATTTAAGGACATAACTTGATTAATGGCACGCAATATGTACTTGCAAAAGCTTACATATTGCATTGTTGAAAGCAACGCTCGTATGTTTCCTTCCTTTCCTTTCGACCATTGCCGCACTTTTAGCTCATAACTCTGGTAAGAGTTATATAAAAATTCAGTACTTGCATTTCCTGCATTGCGTTTAGTTAGGTTGTGGAAGAGAGACATGAAGGAAATGAGTTACCTGAGTTTCTTCCTCAAATTCAGTTGCTAATTGCATATCGATGTCTTGTACCATCTCCTTATCCTAGTTATAAAAAGTATAACTAGTTACTGATTTATCCTATATTGTTTTGAATTGTACATGTATCTAAATATTGGATAATGTTTATTTTATTTTGCATATACTCCCTCGGTTTCTTTATTTCATTCCCGTTTGGAATCATGGGAGAAACCAAGATAACTTTATATGAGCATTAATTTTTATATTTTTTTATAGAAACTAATAATTAGTTATAGAGATTCTTCTTGATTATCATGGTTTTATAAGTTAAAATAAAATAAAATTATTAAAGAGAACGAAAAGACAATTGGAATTTGGAAAGGAAAAAGTGAGTAAATGCAGAAGATTGAAGTATGTAAAAGGTGGAATAATTTAGATAGATGAGAATAAAATAATAATTTATAAGGATAAGATAATCACAAAAATTTGTCTAAAATAGTATACATCCAAAGTGAGAAAAACTTTAAAAAATTTTCCAATGAGGAATATAGGAAAAACAAAAAAGAATGGAGGGAGTAATATTTAGAAAAAGAGTTCGTTATTTTATTATTTATTGATGAAACATTAAAGTTTTCAAATAAAGAAGCAATATATTACTCTTTTTATTTACTTTCTTATCGCTAGTCTTGTTGTTAGATTGGTGGTACAAACTATAGTTATGGAACATGAAGTCATAGGTTTAAGTATGATATAAAAATTTGTGTTAATTTTTTGTTAGAAAGCAAGGTTAATCAATTTGTATAAAGATATTAGTGCAACCGTACAATGTTATATGCTAACTCATGATGATACATGGCATGATTTCATGTATTGTCTCAGAATTTTAATGGAAGTATGGATGATCACAGTTGTTATTTGTATACTAAAAACATATCCAATTCCATAAACTTTTATAAATATTAATCTCTCCGTTTCTTTTTTCCCTTTTAATTTGGAATTAGAGGAGAAACCAAAATAATTTTATACGGGCATTAATTTTGGTATTTTTTTATAAAAATAAATAATTAAATATAGAAATTCTTCTTGATTGGTTTTATAAGTTAAAATAAAGTAAACTTATCAAAGAGAGAAAAAGAATATTAAAAAGGAAAAAGTGACTAAATGCATATATTACAATATGTAAAAGGTAGAAATATTTAGATAGATGAAAATAAAATAATAATTTATAAGGATAAAATAATCACAAAAAATTGTCTAAAAGAGTATAGATCCAAAGTGATAAGAATTTTATAAAATTACTCAATAAAAAATATGGAAAAAAATAAAAAAAAAAAAGAACGGAAAGGAGTAATTAGGTACAAACACATACCAGGCTCACATCATTGGAACTTGCGTTGCTTTTTGGAGCAGATGCTTTACCACCATCAACATTTGATTCTAGTAAACGAAGAAAAAATATTTTAGTTGTCGTTAAAACGAATCTCAAAATCAAATTGATGATAGAATTTGAACAAGTAATGTGATAACCAATTCGAAATATTCCGTGGGATGGAATATTTATTTCGAAAGCATCAATGCCATAACCCACCCTTCTATAAGCTAGACATGATATAGTTATAAGTAAGGATGTTAAAAATTAACCCGATTTGAATTACTGACCCGTACCTACAACGATTTGAACCCGATTTGTACCTGTTTTAAATGGAAAATCGGTACATGTAATCCGAACTGAACCTGACTTGATATTATCCGACTACTGACTTTATCTTATATTATTTGACCTGAACCTAAACCTGAACTTGTCTCGACCAGATATAAACCGATAACCGACTAGAACCGACTTGACAGTAAAGCAAACCCAAAATGACACCCGACCTGATTTCAACCAAAATATATTATAACCCGAGATAACCTGTTATAAATCCAGCTTATTATGACCCATGACCCATTTTATATTGATTCGTTGTTGATCTGACCTGTTAATAACTAAAGTCGTAATAACTTATAACATGATTTTGGAGAAATTGCATTATGTTTGATTAATTTTACTTTCAAAAAAAATATTTATAAAATAAATATATGATGGATCAAATAATACATTTTAATGACTTTCGACCGACTAACATAATTTTTGGAGGCCCTACCAAAATAAGTTTTTTGTTACAAATCTCAAGTATGATTCGGATTATTAGACGTACAAGCTTTCTCTAATTTATTTTTTTTCCAATAAAGATTAAAATTCCTTTCTATGAAATACCAAAATTTGACTTACATAATATAACATCATACTTAATAATTATTTGACCTAGCTTTGATTGAATATTTTGTAATGTTTTGCTACTTTTGTGATGGATAGAATTTTTCCTGAAATTTAATGTTTCATCGTGTTTGTTATACAACCAAAATAAGACTTGAAACCGAAATCGTTGATTAAATGTCCCAAATATTGAGTCAATCTCAGTACTATCCGATTTGATAATTATCCGAATAATATCCGACCTAAATATGACCTATACTCGAAATTATCCTCCACAAACCTGGCAAAATATGAGTTAGTACTACCCGAACCCGAATTAGTCGAATTGAACCGAACCCGAATTGGCCGAATTGAACCCGACTTGTACCCGAAAGGGTAAATAATCCAACATGGTTTGATCCGAGCTAAACCCAAGCTAAGTCCAAACTTGACCCGATAAAAGACTTAATTTAATATAACCCGACCCAAATAAGACTCGAAACCCAACATGGACTGATTCGAACCTGACTGGACCACCTGAATTGACATCTATAGGGAGGCCCTGCCAAAATAAGTTTTTTGTTATAAATCTCAATATGATTCGGATTATTAGATGTGCATGCTTTTTCTAATTTATTTTTTCCAACAAAGATTAACCTAGCTGCTTTCTATGAAATATCCAAATTTAACTTGCATAATATAACATCCCACTTAATGGACTAACTTTGATAGAATATTTTGTTACTTTTGTAAGTGATAGAATTTCTTCTAAAACTTAATGTTTTATCGTGTTAGTTATATGACCAAAATCAGACTTAAACCCAAAATAGTTGATTAAACATCCCAAATATTGAGTCAATCTCAATACTATCCGACTTGATAATTATTTGACCCGATCATATCCGATCTAAATATGACCTATACTCGAAATTACCCACCACAAAACCCGATTAAATCCCGACTTAATACCACCTGAGCCTGAAAGTTAATCGAACCCAAATTAGCCGAACCTAACCCGAAAGGGTAAATAATCCGGTATGATTTGATTCGAACTAAACCCTAACTAAGTCCAAACCTGACTCGATAAAGACTTGACTTAATATAATCCGACCAAATATGACCCGAAACTCGACATGCCCTGATCTAAACCCTATTGGAACATTCAAATTAACAGCTATAGTTATAAGGTCTAGAAATAACTCCAAGCTAAACCTTTCACGTACAATTCAAGAATATTACGATTTCTGTCAAATAATAGATAAAAACATGTCGAACAATATGATTGTTAAATAAACAAGGGCAATCAATCTGGATTGCTCTTACCCAATAGAGATTGCTACGAAAGTGTCATAGGAAGTAATAGAAATTTATTTGACTAACCGTTATTTGATGCAGACGTAACAGTAGGCGTGGTAGTAGAAACATTATCAGTGTCATTGTTGATGTAGTGTTCACCTGGTAAAAAGGATTCTCCATCAACCTGAAAGTATAGAAAAAAAATACGCCAAGTTCATAACTCAAGGATTTAAGTTATGCAATATATATATAGCAGGGGTCTCAAATCGGGTCAACGGGTCGATTCTGGGTTGACCCATCGCAGGTCGGTTCTTATCGGGTCAATTTCGGTTCGAGTCAGGTCATTATCGGGTCGGGTTAAATCAGTTATTTGCTTGATGGGGTTCGGTTCAGGTTCGGGTCGGGTTGTATTCGGTTCGGATCAATGTCGGTTCGGGTTGTATTCGGTTCGGGTCAATTTCGGTTCGGGTTGTATTCGGTTTGGGTCAAGGTCGATTCGGGTTGTATTCGGTTTGGGTCAAGGTCGGTTTTAATACAATCGGGTGGGTTCCTAAACGGGTTACTTCGGATTTGTGTCAAGGTCGGTTCTGGTAAAATTGGGTCGGTTCCTGAACGGGTTAAAACGAGGTTATTTTGGGTTCGGGTCAAGGTCGGTTCTGGTAAAATCAGATCGATTCCTGAACGGGTTATTTCGGGTCAAGGTCGGTTTTGATAAAATCGGACAATGATGATGGTTAATTCATAAATTGGACAATGATGATGTCAATAAGTCATTCAAAAACAAAATATTTATGAGGTAATGATTATTAAATGTGTATTATCCTCTCAAACTAGTCTATAACATACGATGTTAAGTTTATATATACATAAGAACTTGTAATATGTTTAGTTTGATATCGACAATGACAAGTTTGGGTTCAAAGTTATTAGATATTAGGTAAAAAGTAAGTCTGTCATAATTAGGTCATATTCATGTATATTCAGATTATTAACACATCTAGTGAATTCGGGTAACGAATTGTTATAAATCAGGTTATATCGGTTATGTGTCAGTTTCAATCGGTTTCAGGTTCTTTTCGGGTCGGGTCCGTAACGGGTCGGGTCTGTAACGGGTCAGGTCTATAACGGGTCGGGTCTATAACAGGTCGGGTTTGTAATGAGTCGGGTCCGTAACGGGTTGGGTTTGTAACGGGTCGGGTTTGTAACGGGTCGGGTCCCTAACGGGTCAGACACGGATCGGGTTCGAGTCTTTGAATATCGGGTCAAATTGGTTTCGGGTTAACTTCAGGTCGGGTTGATCGGTTTTCGGGTCTCACTTTTCGAGTCATAATCAGGTCGAATCCGGGTAGGTTTCGGGTAACTTATCGGGTCGGTTCTGATTCTGACAGCTCTATATAGAAGTACTCTCGTATAATTTTATATTTTTTAACGAGAAATTTTAATTATATCTGATATAAATATATCAGAAGACAATTTCATAATTTTATTTCTATATCTGAAATCATAACATCTATATCAAATATGTATTTTTTTCTATTTCTATATCTTTTATATCTAATATAATAATAACTATATATGGTATAATAATACTTATATTTAAGATATCATTATTCTTTTATAATTTATATTAAGTATGAATTAAAAATAACTCATTTAATTTACCAAAGAAGGATTTATGTACGTACCACTTCCATGGTATCCGACCATGTTTTCGTCAAGTTGACATAGGAATATTGCATTTCATCATGCTCTTTAGCATCAAAAGTTTTGACTTCATTCTCTGCTTCAACGGTGGTTATGTTCTTCCACCTCCAGCTACGACTTTTACCAGTAACGTTACTCTGTGCTTTTGAAGCAGGATCCTCATTGAATTTTTTGACAAAATCTTTCACTTTTCCGGCAGCATCGCCACCTTTGCCAGCATCATCTTTTGCTCCAGTGGATGACTTATACACCTTAGTTTTGGTAGCTTTGTCGCTTGAGATATCATCTTTCTCTTTTGCTCCCATGGACGGCTTATGCACCTTACTTTTGTCAGCTTTGGTACTTAAGATATCATCTTTCGTAGGTGGTTTTGTTGCTTCATCGCCTTTGTTCTTCTTCCCTCCTTTTCCAGCAGCAGTATTCTTTTTCCCTGCAAAATAAAAATATATTTTTTGTCAACTCACTTTACATGTCCAAAAAATTCCAAAAAAGTCCACTACTAAAACTAATTTATAGTAGTAGTAAAAAATATACCTCATGCTTTTAGCAGCACTAGTCGTGACATTTTAGAGGCCCTAGCTATAATAATATTCATGGGGCTCTTATGTTCCACGCGTGAAATTTTCCCTTATCCATTTCTAGTAGTAAATACATAGTTATATATAATATAATTATTTTATTTTATTTTACTAATTTTATCCGTAAAATAATTTAACCATTGTAAAAATAATAAGAAAAAAATATTTTAAAAAAATGTACACACAGAAGGTCTACTAATGAAACATTATTTTTTTAGAAGCAAACTAATCAAATAGAGTAGATTAATGATGATATTTTTAAATAAATATTAATAAAATACTTATAACCTTCAATAGTTGGGTATCTCATTTAATATTAAAGGTATATTTAGTAAATCATAAAGCTGTAAAATTCGAAAATACAACTTTAATGTCAGAGCATACATGTAGTATACTATAATATTATAATACCCAAGATGCTACTACATATAAACCTACCATTATCATTATACATAATATCCACTAAGATAAAATTTTAAATGCATTTTATAAAAAAACTAAAAATAAAAATCTTAAATTTGAAATATTTGTATAGTTATATGACACAATAAGATTGACAAGAGACTAAATTTATTCATTACAAGATTCCATAAACTTAATTCCATAAATTCTTTAAGGTAATTATCATAAAAATTTAGTTAAAACTTTTTAAAATTTATTTTTTTAATTATTTTTGGGCATTTTCGAGCCCTTGGCCCTAGGCAGTCACACCCCTTGCCTAGGCTTAGGAACGGCACTGGCTTTTAGAGTGGTACACTCTCTTTTCTTTATCTCACGAAGGATAACTCACATGTAGGTTAACTATGAGTAGTTTCAATGTCAATTCAGCCCAAAATGAAGGTGTACTATTAGAAACTAAAGATTTACTAAGAATTAAAATTACCATTAAAGAGTTGGATATGTATGTACAGTAACATATATCTTATATGAATTCAAACACAATTAAATGAGCATAAGATTTGTGTGTATAAGAGATACAATAAAGTTATTGTGTACTCAACATCTATAATAGAAGTTATCCCTCAACACAACAAAAGTCACCTCTTATTATAATAAAATATTTACAATTTTAGTTGATAAAGATTAAGATATGTTCAAAAAAGAAATGTTGGGTATATTATACTAAATTACCCTTTAATAAAACGAAAATCACCTCTTTACACAATAAAAGTCACCCCTCAATTTAACAAAACTAACTTTAAAAGAGTACATTATTTATTATGATTTATGTGTCTCTAATTTACTAAAGTTTTTATATTAAATAAAACCATATTAATGTTATGCATGGTAAGACTAACAAATAGGCAAATACTCCCTCCCTCTGCACTTAAGAATCTCATAGTTGATCCTTTTATTAGTTGAATATATCGCGCAAAGTTACAAAAACAGAAACAATCACATACCTTTTTTCTCTTCTCTAAAAAAGGAGCTTAAAATCCTCATATTGGACTTTGTTATCTTCGGAGAATCATTCCAGGAATTATCATCTTCAACCGCATTATCCAAACTTTTCTGTAAGGGAGCAGATACCTTGGTAGCTTCATCAGGCCCATCAGAAGGAGCTTCACCAACTCTATGAGTTGCATTATCCAACGTGATTGAACTTGTATCATCAATGGCTTTGCAAGCTGCACTCGTAGAAAGTACAATGGTGTCGCCGTTGCACCCGCCGCGCTCTTTTGCTTGGGTAGTAGATGGCATCCGTCGTTTGCTACTGTTGACCCTCTCTTTTGATCTTGAAGGGCTTATTTTACTAGGAGACATGGCAATTGGGATTCCTTTGCTTGCCCATTTATATATGGAGAAATGAAACTCGATTTTTTCGTTTCGAATCTCTGAACCTTTTGAATCAATAACAACCTCACCTTCATAATCAACCCCATCTGACTTGAGATTACATGCTAACTCATTACTATCGCCGGAAATTTGACGTGACAAAACGCTCGGTTGATTCAACAATTTTGCATTACCATGTTGAGAAGAATGATTTTGAACAATTTGGTTAAATCTGGTAAGAGAACGCCTTGAAAATTTTGAGCTTTGATTCGTTGAAGTAGATGTCTTAATTTCTGTGTTCGCCATTCTTCCTGGTAAGCTGCAATTTATCAATGATTCCATAAGATCATCATGTACAATAGTAGATATGGATATGAATGTTAAGGGGTATGCATGACTAGGATAGCATAGGGTGATACGGGCCATAAGAGAATTGAACACACTTTTTTGGGTTATCATTGGTTATGTCCACGGCAAAATGCTGAAAACTGTAAATAATGGTTTGCATGTTAGCAACCTAACAACCTTTACACTCACAGGTCACAAAAAAAAGTTCGTGAAATAACGAGACCTATGTTAATATTACTCGGGTTGTATTCGATGGTAAAATCGGGTTGGTTCCTGCACATGCTATAGTAGGTTATTTTGAGTTAGGATAGATTTCGGGTTAAGTAAATTATGATAATGGGTCGCTTCGATTTTGGTTGAAAACCGATTTGGGCTTTATCGGGTTCGCATCGGGTCATTAATGACATGTTATCGATTTATGACTCGGTATTTGACTATTTTGTTATATTCATCTCGGGTCATTATAGATCATTTGACTCATTTTAAGTGAATTCGTTTCGCTGATTGTTATAAAACGGGTCAGGAGCTGTTATAAATCGATCATATCGATTATATGTCGAGTTCAATTGGTTTCGAGTTCTCTTCGGGTCGGCTCCCTAACAGGTAAGACACGGATTGAGTTCGAGTTTTCAAATATTGGGTGAAATCGTTTTTGGGTTGACTTTAAGTCAGGTTGTGTCGGTTTTTTAGTATCACTTTTCGGATCATATCAAGTCGGGTCTGATTCGGTCAGAGGGAGGGAGGGAAGGAAGGAAAGAGGGGGGAGGGGGAGGGGTTTAGCCTAAAATGCTCATTTAACCTTTAATAGATAAATAATAATTTATATTAACATAAAAATAATCAAACTAGTTTGAATCAATAATATTAAATAAAGTAATACAAAATAACATAACATAGCGATGACTTAGAATTAAATCAAATCACCTTAGTACAACTAGTCACGAGAAAAAAAAGGAATGAAGAGAGTTGTAGATGCTCACTTCATAATCAACCATATAGATAGATTTTTCATTACAAATCCTATGTGATGACCCCCTCTGTTTAAATTTTTTAAAAAGAATCCTACGTGGAAGTTGTTATATGGACAACTTTAGAGTTTTGGATAGGAGTAAACTGAGAAAAATGTTAAAGAGGAAGTACATCTTTTTAAATACAGGGGAAAAAAGTTTATTGCAATAAGGCTACATCATACTCTCTGCCAAAAAAAAAAAAAAAAAACGTAGTAATTCGAATTATTTACACCTTTTTTCAAGCTTATAATTGTCAGTAAAATTCTCATTTTATAGGAATACAAAATAACACACTTATTACACTATAATACTATATTAGATTTGAAAATAAATATTACAGAGTAAATTCAAGATAACTTTAACATAACACAAACACTTTTAAATTAAATATATTGTCCTGTATTTTATAATACTTTTTTGTCTCTAATTTTTTACTTTTTATAAATTTTTAAACATATCTTAAAAAAATTTATATTTTAAAATTTTATATTAAAAGACATCAAATAAAATTTTATTTAAATAAATTATTTATTATAAAATAATAAAAATTTCTAATTAAATTTATTAAAATTTAACTCCACGGATAAAAAATGAGATTGGAGTGTCCGTAAATTTTCATAAAATTAAAACGAGAGAATGTATTACCTAAAGTTTGAGGGGGATTCACTTGACAAGGATGAAGGCGGCAGCGGTCGTGAAGGACTAATGGTACCAGAACCAGGGGCAGACGAAAACGGGTTCCGACCCGGCATATGGACTCTAGGGGATAATGAACAGCTTAACAAAGGTAGATCACCACCAAATATATCACCGTAAAAATCCTCACTTGGGTACCTTCTCGCCACAATTTGTTCCCCGAATACGGGCTTCTCCCTTAACCCGACCCACGAGGTCCGCAACCCGTCCGTTGAATCGTCATCATCATCATCATCATCATCACCAAGAGTATCGATCTCATTGTAGTTGTAGTATTCCTGAGAAGAAGAGCACCTAGGTGGGCCACCAAAGACGTCACTGAAGTCAACCTCAGAGTTCCTTCTGCTTGAAGTGTTAGACATAGAATTTGAAGAGCAGTATCCTAACATAACTTTCTCACTCTGCGAACCTTTTGCCATTTATTTCTGATTTACATAGTTTTTCAAAGCTAAGCTCAAATGGGGGAAGCAATTTAAGTCCACGAAATGTGTGTAAGTGACGATTAGGAGATGATGTTATGGAGAATTTGAACCACCACAGAAAAGGAGGGAGGATGAATGATGAGATTGTGGCTACAATTGGAAGATAAGGAGATCATTACGAAACGACAACTGTCCAGTGAGGGGCTATTTTAGTTATTGTAATTAGTTACTTCGGGTTTTTTTCTTCTTATTTATTTTTTCACAAATTCCAATATAAATTTAAATTTTAAATATTTTTAATTGTATATTTCTAAAAGTTATAAGAAATTAACATTTGAAAAATTATTAAGACAAATGTATCAAATTCTCAATAAATATATTTTTTCATCTAGATTAGGGATAATTAATAGTCAAGGTTTGACTATGAAATAAATAATATGCAATTGAAAAAAATAGAACAGATGGAGTATTTAATTTTTTTTCGTACGTATTGTTAAATAAGGGGCATAATGGTAAATTAAATGGATGGTTTGAGTATTGCATGGACATTAATTAACAACTCCAGACATCTCTTAAGAGTAGGATATTTGAAATGTTGGTCTTCCAATCTTACATGAGGTTGTAGTTAATATCAATCCATAATTGGTAAGCCAATATTTGTTCTTGTTTTCCATAAATTTGAACAAAACTAGTTGTATTGTGCTAATAGATTAAAGAAGGAATTGTTAGATTTATGTCAAAAGAATATGTCCGTATAAATTTTAAAATTTACTTAAAAAAGTTCAATATATAAAATTAGTAACTCTAAAGGAAAAAAAAAAATCAGTAACTTTATTGGGAAAATAATCAATAACCAAAATTTTAAAAAATAATTTAAATTAAATTTAGCAAAATAAGTTTGATTTAATATATAAAAATCTATTATCTCTATAGAATAAATATAACAATTAATTAGTAAAAATAAGTTTAATGGCTTGACTTTTGACTCACTCAGTAAGACTCTTACCTTAATTCTTAACTAGGTAAATCCCGTGAGATGCACGAATCGATGATAAATTATTTTGTTCAATATTTTAATTATAAGAAAATTTTTATTTATTGGTGAAAAAATTTATAGGTTATATAGAATTACTATAGAAAATTTATCAGGGATAATAATTTTTATCAAATTAAATAAAAAAATTATTATAGAAAAAGATGGAGAAAAAATATGAAATAAAGAGAAGAAATAAATGTAGTTTTAAATGACCTAGGAGTTTATATAGTTATAAAATTTTCTATATATAATATTTTTCAATTTAATATTAATATAAAGTTAGAAAAAAAGTAGATAACATCATCTTTAAGAAAAGAAGAGAATTTTTTTTTTATAAAAGCTTGACATGTGATAAGTATTTATTACATAACCGGGAGTTTTGTTTAAGTAATAGTTATGAAAGTTTGGAACTTTATGACTATAATCTCTTCACTTGATACATTCTGATATGGCCTGAATTTTTTTATTGTCGTACTTGGTCTTATTCTAACAGTTGTTAAAGGTGCTTCCATTGAATCTAGCCCAATAATTAGTCCTCATATCAACCCCGACCTTGCTTTCTATACCAAGATCCAAATTGGTCATACCCTAAATTAACAGTGCGCAATCAATTTGGAGTCATTTTCAAGAAATTTGATAAAAATGCCACTTCTATCCTTCACTATTTCAATCTTCACACCCCCACCTCGTCTATGTAATTTTCTGAAATTCTTACATATTAAGAAGGGAAAATTCAAATTTTGAACGAGTTTAGATTTCAATCAATGAAACATGAGACTAAGACAAAAGAGAGGAAAATTAGAAGACCTTGATCTGCAGCTTTGACAGCCTGTTGGTAATCGGAGCGGCCAATAAACTTATTGAGGGAAGTAAAGAGATCCGCAAATGGCCTAGTGGGATGTGATGAAGCCCGGCTCCTTTGTGCTTCTCGTTGGCTTTTGGTGCGATTGCCTAACAAAACTAACACAAAAAGTTGTAAACTTTAGAACCCAAATGCTATTAACATCTCTTTATCAAAGTCCAAAACATAAACCCAATTCAAAAGTGTTCCAACAATTAGCTTACAAGTTTGTAACTTTCCAATTGATTTCATTCTTTGATCTTCAACAATAACTTCCCTTCTTATTTTTCTGCCCATGCAACTCCAAAACCATAATATTCCCTCAAACAACACATTAATTCATAAGTAATAGAGATCAATATACAAAACCATAAATTGAAATATTGAAAATTTAGCTCTTTATATTGACAGTTTACCATTATTGTTTTACTTTTACAGTTTCACTTTTATAGTTTTACTCATATTTTGGACCTGATACAATAATGGGATTGAATGAATGAATAGTGTTAGGATTGATGAATTAGTGTTAGGCATTTCTTGCTACATTATGGCACCGTTTAATAGGATGTAAAATGTTTTCCATAAAATTATTTTTTCATTTTATATTCTTTGGTTTGGTGTAAAACATAGGATGTAAACTTGGAATATAAATTCATTTTATACCCTGTTGAAAATATTTTCCTCCAAAACTGGGAGTAAAACAATTTTACATCCATTCATTCCAAAAAAAATATCAACTAACAAACAACTCACGTATTACCAATTCATGCATAGAGGTGGGCACGGGACATGTCGTGCCCATCATGGATCGTGTCAGCTCGTGTTTGGGCCTCTTGTCGTGCCGTGCCAGCTCGTTTTTGGGCCTCTTGTCATGCTAAAAGTATGCCTACTCGACCCGCATGCCGGCCTGGCCCATGTCCAACTCTACTCACTCATTCTCCATTTCTCATCTTCTATGTAGTTTCTCTCTTTGTTCCATTTCTCTCTCTTAAAAATTGGGGAAAAATCCACAATTTCTTTTCATCTTCTTTGAATATCATCAACGTTTTCTTTGAATTTCATGTCTTGATTATTTAATTATCGTACTATATCATGAATTTGAACAAATTTTATCCATTTTGGTCGAAAATAAAAAAAACCTAGATTTTCTCCCGATTCTATTGAACCATGAAAGTTTCTAATAAAATATGGGCAATCAATAGTTTATTTAAAATTAGAGTAGAAATTTTCTTTTTGTTAAAATTTAAAATGTAAAAGTACAAACAATTACATTACAACTAGTTGATTGGTTTACTTGTTTGATTTGTTTGCTTATTCAAATGCAAATACTCTTTTTTAGTTAGCTTAAGGTCTTTTTATAATGTTGAACCATATTTTTTAGAGTTATATGATTTTATGGCGATATTCTATATAATGTAGTATGATATAAATAGATCAAAGAAATATATTGTAGATTTTATAAAAAAAATATTTGTTGTAGCATAACAAATTTAGCTAACGACAAACAATTGAAAATATAACAGAAAAAAGAGTTGAAAAATGACAAGAGAATACAAATAGAAAAATTACTATGAGTAATTGATTTTCATTCAACTAAACAACGAAAAATGTTTAAATTAAAATCATTTTCTATACAACCAAACAACAGAAAAATTCCATGAAAATGAGTTTTCCAGCGTAAAAGGTTTTCCATTGAAAACTATTTTCAGTTGAAAACGTTTTACGCCCTATTAAACGAAGCCTATGTAGCATATTATAGTGTATTAAGGGTAAGCATACTCTTCTTCTCTTGGACTTGGAGTTGCGTTCTAAGCTTGAATCTTATTATTTATATTGCAATCAGCAGTTGTGGTAGTCATATTCATCAGGGGTTCCACTTCGTTGATCCTACTATAAAGACATTTACCAGAGTGGGGTTATGTACATAATTAATAAGACATTTGCTATGACTCGATTACTGTTGGAACGTATCCGAGTATTCTTAATCTAAACTTAAGCTTTTACCCAAATCAGATGTGTCTCAGTTCTGTCTACAAAGGTCTCAGTCTGACTGGCATGTCCATTATGTCACAGCTGTAGGTAAGGTTTGTTCTTTCTTCTCTTGTTTTTTTCCCCTGTTTGATGACTTGGGGAATGGGGGTTTATCATTTCCTATGATTACCATGTCATCCACATATATAATTAGACACATAACCAAATCCCCTCTCCTTTTTAAGAACAGAGTGTGACTTGAGTTACTCTGCCTAAATCCAAAGTGCTTCAAAGCACAGTAAACCTTTCGAACAACGCTCTAGGAGATTGCTTCAAACCATACAGTGCATTCCACAGTCTACACCCTTCTCCACTAGAAAAATCCTATGAAAAACCTGGTGATACTTCCATGTATACTTCTCTGTAATTTCACCATGTAAGAAGGCATTCTTAATATCAAACTGATGCAATAACCACCCTTTATTAGCAGCTACATAGAACAATACTCTAATAGTATCAATTTTTTCTACTAGGGAGAAAGTTTCAGAGTAGTCGACTCTATAGACTTGTGTATACCCTTTTGCTACTAATCGTGCCTTATATCTTTCAATGCTCCCATCAGCTTTAAACTTGATAGTAAATACCCATCTACAACCTACAACTTTCTTCCCATCATGAATAGTACATCTCTCCCAAGTTTTGTTTTTGATTAAGGCATCGATCTCCTCTCTCATGGCTCTTCTTCATCGTTCACTCCGTAGGGCTTCTTTACTGTATCTATAATTTTTCAGAGTATACATCTATATTAAAGACAACTGCTACTCGAGACATATTTTCACCAGATGAATCAGGAATTGGATATTTTGATCTCTAAGCTTTGTTGTGAGGATCATAACGCTTCGGTGAGACTCCTTTAGTACTTCTCGGAGGCAACTGAAATCTGTTAGTATATGAGCCACCAAACCCTTCAAGTATGATCTCATGTACTTCACCGACCTCCTGTACTTCATCATCACAATTTACAGTGTCAATTTCTAATAAGTTCTCGGGACCCCTTACCTCAACCTCTTGATACACGAGTTCCAAAGTGACATTTGGTGATGGTATTGATAGGATGGACTGTGCTACATCTTCTAAATCTGCCCTTTAAAACCAATATAATTGTCTTGTCCTACATTAATTAGGGTATTATAGGAATCTATCCAACTTAGATCATATTTTGATGTCTCCCTCTAACATCAAAGTTGGGGATAATATAAGGTACATTCTACAAAGTCACAATTCATAGTTGTGTATAGCCGGTTACTGACAGGGTCAAAACACCGATATCCCTTTTGCATCTCTCCATATCCTACAAACATACACTTTAATACTCTTGGATCTAGTTTATCTCGGTCCCTTTTTGGAAGATGGACAAAGGTAACACATCCAAAAACCCGAGGAGAAAGAGAATGGACAGATGAGATAGATCCATAGGAACTTAGGTCTTCTAGAGGTGCTCGAAAGTGAAGTTTTTTTGTGGGTAGGCAATTTGTGAGATATTTCTTTGTGGCTATGGTTCAAAGAAGGACACGATTTTTCCTTTCTGCAACTCTATTCTGTCGTGTAGTGTCAGGGCAGGTAGTCTGATGTAGGAGACCTTAGTTTTGAAAGAACTTTTTCATCTCCTAATTAATATACTCACCTCTATTATCAACTAGTAAAACTGTGATTCTACAGTTCCTTCTGCTCCAATTATCCGGTTAATGGGTAAGGATTTAAGGGTCATTAGGGTGGACTCTGATCTTTCAAGGTTTCAGACTGGCATTATTGTCGGTATGAATTAATTGGTAAAAGTTGGGAACCTGAGTCCCCTCAGAGTCTTGCTTTTATGGGATATGAAGACTCCACCTTGATGAATCTAATCTTGTTTATATGTATGTTGATGGAAGTCAAAAAGATTGAGTGAATAAATATGTTCACGTATATGCCATGCATTCGTTCGTTTTAATCATTGTGTACGTATGTAGTTGCAACAACCGTATAAAAACGTTCCTATGCTTATGCTTATCGGATTTTGTACTCCTAACATTTTTATCTAATAAATTTGTTGTTAGTGGATTATGTTTAAATAATTTTTAGGTATAACAATTCAAATTTAAATTGGTTCCTTAAATAAAGGAGTTTGTTATGCCATAGACTTTGAAGCATTTGAATACATTCAAAACTCTATCAAGATAAGTTTGAATAAATCGGTCTTCCTAAGTTTATGGAGTTGAATCAAAGATATGTTGAGTTGAACAAGTTGTTGGACGTGCCTATATGGAAGAACTTCAGTCAACAAAAACATCTCAACCGAAATTCAAATACTAAAGACATTCTGTTACATTTCAAAACATCAAACTGGTCTTCAAGAGCGAAAAATATGGAACCGCTTTGAAATGGTCAGTCAAGACCCTGAAGCAACGACATTTTGAATAAATCAGTTATGAAGCCTATCCATTGCACATATGACTCTATAAATAGAGTGAAGCTGAAGCATTGAAGAAGATATCAAGAGACTTCCAACGAAATACACATTCAAGTTACAACAAATAACTTTCCTCTCTAGTACTTAATCTTCATTGTAAATTAGAATTGAGAGAAAAGATTATCAAAGTATATCTTGTGAGTGAAAAAGAAATATCCAAAGAGAGATATACCTCTATAATACTCAAAGGTTCTGAAAAAGAAAGGAGATTTTTATTTCTAGGAATTGGGACGCTAGAGTGTAGCTAGGGAAAGCTATGGTAAAGAAGATTGGGTGTATATCTTCGAAGGTGGCTTTAGGTCTCTAAAGGAGGAAATAAAAGTCGTTAAATCCTAAGGGTAGGAAACCCTAGGCGGAGACGTAGGCACATTGCCGAACTTCGTAACAAATACTCGTCCACTTTATTTGTGCATTTACATATTCGTTTGCTTTACTTATTTCGTACATATCGCTAAAGCCTAATCAAGTCAAAAGCCTAAAAACCTTTTCAAAGCCCTTGAAACCTGTTTTATTATTTTCCGCATCTCAAAACCCGTTTCAAGTTGAAAGCCTAAATTCGAAAAAGACCATACTCTAGTCACCCCCCTCTATAGTATATTGATCCAAATTATCTCATATTGATTCTTCAGGATCTCTTCATGAATAGAATCCACGTTACTTGCCTGCACATCATTTAGATGTTGGGTCATCAAATGTGATACATAGCTTCAGAAGCCATAACCAAGCATCAAGGGGCATGTACCTCAATGAGCATGTGTACACAAGTTCCTCTGTCCTTGGAGAAGTGCCTTGGCAAGAATGATTGTGGATGCTTTGATGTTTCAAGATCAATTTGAAGAGAAATCTCATTTCAGAAATACAGCAACACTAGATTGTTTGGAGATGACAAGATTTTTAACGAGTTAAATATTTAGATGTTTGAAAATAACGTTAAGAAACCTTCATTAGAATGTTAGATAACATTGCAAAGACCACTTAGCTGAGGCAGGGCATCTCTTGAAACCTATGCCTTAGTTAAAGACAACCCTGAGAAGCAGCAAATCTCTTGAAACCTTTGCCAATGCTAAGAGACAACACTGAGAGGCAGGGTATGTCTTGAAACCTTTGCCGAAATGAACAGACAATGAGACAACACTGTGAGGCAGGGCATTTCTTGAAACCTCTGCCTATGTTAATAAACAATACTAAGGCAGGTCTATCTCTATAAAATTTTGGGTTCGTAGTCTCGAAAGCAAAACTTTCTGGAGATCTGACCTATGTAAATCTGTTGCTTTTGTTTATCATTCATATCCAACTTGTTGAGCTGAAAAATAATTTATATAGAGTTTGATCCATAAAAAGATACATTTGTGTGTTAAGGTTGAGAGCCAGACTTCCCTATTTGAGCTCACTGGTGATAATATTTTTTTTCCATGAAATACGCAATATTTCTAGAATACTAAACTAAGGGCACACCGTGTTTTCGATGCACATACAGAGTATCACTGTTTATGTTGCTAAGCATGCACATAAAGTGTCATTTTTAAATGGATTGTTGAAAATACCGATTGTTGTCCATGTGAGATATCCTCATATTATATGAAGAAAATAAAGTGTACCATTTTATAAACTTAAGAATGTACCTCCAATTATTATCAATTGATTTTAGTAGTGAACCTTATTTGGACTCTCGTGGATTGAGTGGCGAAACCACTCAATTGTTGCGAGAAGTAACTCTTAGTCTTACTGCTAAACCAAATAAAAATTATGAGATAGTGAAAAAAAAGTACTTGTTGGATAAATGACGTTTATTCCGCCTTTCAGTTGCCATCCATTTATCAATACTAGAATTAAGAGAATGGGAATAGCACATACGATACCAACCTTCAAAAGATTAAAGTGTCCCCCACCCTTAGGCTTGGCTTCTTCAAGCTTAACTTTAATGGAGTAAAGAAATGTGGCAAATTTAGGCTTCATAACTAGAGATGTCAAAGGTTCTTTTCTTGCGGGTACTGTGAGATTAAAAACTTGGTCATAACTTGGTCATGGATGCAGAGTTGAACTAGGCGGCATAGTATTTGACAATTAAGAACATTGTATATTTTCATTTACAAGTATAGTTTTTCCCTTATCATGTCTCCTCTCCTCATCATCCAAAAGACTCATAAAAGAAAAATGAACAAATAATATAGGCTAAATTTCATTTTGTATTAAGGTAATTACACGTAAGATTTTAACTAATACTCCTTTCATTCTTTATTTTTTTTCTCTTTCCGTTTAGAATTCGGAAAGAAATGAAGATAATATGAAATATCATTAGGGTTTTATAAAAATAATTTAAATTAATAATAAAAATAGGATTAAATTTAATATTAAAAATGATATAAGTGGATTAATCATTAAATAACTAGGGGAATTTCTAAAGTACATTCATTAAACAATTAAATTTTTTTTCCACCCAATTACAATATTAAACCGAAAAAATATAACAATATTTTAAGTAAAAAAAAAAAGAAAAAAAAATAAGAGGATCAAAAAGAGACAAAGTCTATTTCCTAAAGGAGACGCTGACATGGCACTCTAGCTTTGTCCCCACACTTGTGATTTGTGAATACAATATACAAAATAGTCTACTTTAGAAAACAACCTTTTTTCGAATAAACTCATTCAAACACACCTCCTTTTCTCACTTTCTTTTTTTTTTTTTTCTCCATTTCCAATCTCTCTCTCTCTCTCTATATTTTTTTACCAAATCATTCACATAATTATTGTCATCTAACCCCTCTTTTTTTTTTTTTTTTTAAAGCCTTTTGATGTAATAGTATCATTTCCACTCTCCTCCTGAAAATCACTACTCTTAAAATCCTCGGTTTCTTTTTTTTTTTTTTTGAATTTTTCTAGGATTCTATTATTTGAATTTCATTTTTTTGGGTGCTGAAAATGATGGAGATGATGATCACTTGATCAGGGACGTTGATCGAACTACTCATTTCTCATCCGTCTGATCAATTTCGAATTTTCTAGGGTTTTTGCTGTCTCTTGATTCCATCATTAGGGTTTTACGTCGTCATTTCCAGGTTCGTTCGTTCGTTCGTACGTTTATGGGTTGATTGATTGGTTTTTTTTTTTAATTATTATTGAAAGTTGTGGGGTGTATTGGAAATTTCTTAATTGTCCGGTAGGTGGGAGGAGTTGTACTAGTACTACTTTTCATTTTCAGATTCAATTTAATTACCTCCTAATTTTTAAATTAACTCTTATCGTATTAATTGTAGCTATAATGATGCGTAACCCATAAAGTTTCCATTTTTTATTTATAAAAATTTGTAATGATTGGAAGTGTGATGATGAAGACTTTTGATTTTGAAAGTATATGATATGAATGTATGTATATATAATGGGATATATGTATGTTTATATGATGATTGTTTAAATAATAATGTTGTAAAAATTGAAACTTTAGATGGTTGGTATTCTCAGGTGAAATGGGATGTTCAGCTTTTGGATTTTGGTCCCATTCATTTGCCTTACCATGTGATGGGGTTATGGAATTGACCCATAAAAAGATAAACCTGAGTATTTGTCACCTTCTGATTTATCTTTCTACATTCCATGTGCTCAACTGGTATCTCCAGAACAAGGATGCTTAGATGTTTATTTGGTTGGGCTTTTTATTTAAATGGTCTACATGGCTGAGAATTTATTGGCAGTTAAACACGAAGTAGAATTTATGGATTTTTATAAGAATTAGAGAAGAAACTCTGTGCCACAAATATCAGAAACCTGGTAAATAGCAGTTTTTAAAGGGGACCAGAAGTGTTATAATCCTGTTCCAGTTTAGCATTCGAGTTAAATCACTGGAACTTTGTAGAGAAGAGGGTTTCTTTACCAGTACACACAAAAAGAGAGCAGTTTTGAAAGGAAAGGGTTGGGAGTGTGAAGACAATGTGGAGTAGCTGTATATTCCCTTCCATTTATTTGGGAGCCACTCATGGTTTGAATCTGTCTGCCAGCATAACTTATAGATGCGAGCTGAATTGTTAAGCGTGAGATCGTCGATGGATCTGTTCTTAAGGAGAATTTTCTATTGTAATATTTGCATTTTACATGTCTTAAATTGCTGGGACCTGTGAAGGAAGAATCTTGAGTCCTTTTCAGCCTGTTTGTGTTGCCTTTAACAAATATTTAATTACTTTCTTGAGGTTGAGTGATTTGAAAATATTTCATTAAAGAGAAAGAAGTATGATGAAACTGATCTCAGGAAGTGAGCTGGTGAAAAGCAAAATCTTCTGTCAGGGAAAAAAAATCATTTCTCAAAAATTATGTCAAGCAAAATCTTATGGATATCCTTCTAGCGTGTTTTGGTTAGAAGATTATGTTGCAATGCTACTTTCAACTTATGGAGTCCATACTTTTAGTAACATTCTCCCTGTATCTGTTTTCCTTGTTTGATTTTGTATGGTTCGTGGGGAAGTGCGTGTTTGCCTTGTAAACTCTAATATTCTCATCTATTTTATTACTTTGTGGTTCTGCTAGTGTTGGCCTTGGACTGTCATTGAACTGCTTCTTATTATCTGCTTATGAGCTTGATATTTGGTTGTCTCTGCAGGAGGCTTTAGATATTCAAAGACCAAGTCAGAATAATGGTGCACTCAGCTGAACAACCAAAAAATACAGGTTCTCCCAAGACTGGAGTAGGAGAGATAGATACCAGGGCTCCATTTCAGTCCGTGAAAGATGCAGTCAACTTATTTGGTGAAGTTGCCTTTTCTGGAGGAAAACCTGCAATCAAGAAGGCAAAACCGCAGTCAGCTGAGGTTTGTTTTGCTTACTTACAATCTACATTAGAAGTTGTAATTGTGTGAGACTGCACTCTTTCAGTGAGCAGTGATATTCTCCTGAAAGACTGACAGTCTTTAGATATTATCTCTAGTGATGTGTTCCTGATTGTCATTAGGTTGTACTACTTTGTATCCTCTTTTCTTGTTCTCTCTTTTAGTCTTTGTTACCCCAATTTTCGATTTAGCTTTTTCTGAGTACAATGGACTCATATTTGCTCTGAAAAAATGGAACCACTTTTCATTCTAACTATATGCATTCTTTGTCTTCTTTTTCAGCGGTGGGGAAGAGGAGGGGGTGTGGGGGTTAGGAGTTGTTTGCCTTCTACTATTGAGCACATAACTTGGTAGGGTTATCTAGCTTATAAAAATCTTTAAACTGACACATTCAGTGGGTAGGTGCAGGGGTGGAGCTGTGGAGGGCACCTGTACAATTGCTAAGAGTGTCCTTTAGCCTTGTCCCTGAGATTATAGATAATATCCAGTATTGCTATAATAAAGTAAATAACAACTGTTTCATTCTTTGATCTGAAAAGAAAATTACTACTTTTAAGCAAATAATAATCAAAGGACGTCTCTGCTAGACTAACAATTTAGTATATTATTTCCTGAAGTTGAGATTTGACCATTCGAGAGAATTGTGACTTTTTCTTTATTCAATTTGTTGATTACATATGAAAGGTAAAGGGTCAGCCGGTCAAATAATATAATTAATTTAAATGGATCCCTTATGAGATGAATATTTTAGAACTTTCGCTACAATAGGATTTATCAAATGGATCACACATCAGCCTTGTTGAAGTATTTGTCTGTGTTGGTCTTATTTTGTTTTATTAGTATTTCAATTGTCTGTTGTTGGTTTGGCTTACACTTGGGGGTGGGGATCAAATTATTATTATATAGGCCTTAACTATCTATTTATTTATATCTAGAATCCTGTCGAAAATGCTGGGGATCAAGTTATTATATGTAGGCCTTAACTATCTATTTATTTATATCTAGAATCCTGTTTGGAAATGGTTTGTGAGTGGATTTGCAAAGTCAACATATTGGGATGAACATGTTGATTGTTTATGCTCTTTACTGAGCTTTTATCATCAGCATATTGACTTATCAATAATTGCCCTCTGATGTGCTAAATGATCTATATATCGTTTGACTAGCCCCCCTATGTCAGTTACCATAGAATGAAGAAACTTTTATTTGTAGATTAAACAAAGAAAAGAAAAACAAATGCCTATTCTAACGAGTCGATTTGTTTTTTTTTTTTTATTTTTTTTTATGGTGGTTTGGATTGGGGGAGGGGGTGAGCTGCTCTGAATTGTACTTCGAAAAAGCTTTATCTTCCTTGTATATATTTTCTTTTTTATGAATGTGTTTAGTTTATGAAATTTTGTTGCTCGTCATTGTTCAAGAGTAGTTTAAGGTGTAAGCTCCATGTTGCAGAGAGCTCTGGTTAAAGAGACCGAACTTCACCTGGCTCAAAAGGAGCTGAATAAGTTAAAGGAACAGCTAAAAAATGCTGAAAATACCAAAGCGGAAGCACTTGTAGAACTTGAGAAAGCTAAGAAGACTGTTGATAATTTAGCACACAAGCTCAAAATCTTAAATGAAACCAAAGAAGCTGCAATCCAAGCAACAGAAGCTGCAAAAAAACTTGCAAAACAGCTTGAAGATGCAAACAGTGGCAAACATGCTGTGACCAATGGTTATCACAAGGAAAAAAATGGTGATGCAAAAGAACAGTATATGACTGTAATATCAGAACTTAATGCTGCCAAGCAAGAGTTAGCAAAACTCCGTCAGGATTATGAAACATCTTTGGAAGAAAAGGCTAATGCCACCAAGCAAGCTAAAGAAGCTGAGCATACAGCGAAAGCAAACACAGGACGGGCTTCTGAGCTTTTTAAAGAAATTTCTTCTCTCAAAGAAACAGTTGAGCAAGTGAGGCAGGCTTCGGCTTCTGTCCAACAGGAGCAAGCAAGCATCTTATTTGAGAAAGGCATTGAGAGACAATCTTACAGAGCCAGGTTGGACGAGGCTGTGATGAAGTTTCAGGAAATGAAGAAAGAGTTTGATCCTGAAGTTTCCAAAGATCTGGAGGCTAAACTGGCTGAAGCAATGGGTGAGATTGAAGTCTTAAGAAAGGAAATGGAGAATGCGAAAGCATCAGATGTAGACTCTGTGAGAACGGTCACTTTGGAGCTGGATGGTGCGAAGGAATCCTTGCAAAAGGTGTTGGGAGAGGTAAGTGCCCTTCAGAGCCTGGTGGATTCTCTGAAAGAAGAATTAGAGAATTTGAGAAAGGAGCATGCAGATTTGAAATTAAAAGAAGCAGAGACAGAATCCATTGCTGGGAACCTGCATGTTAAGCTCCGGAAATGTAAGTCTCAGCTTGAGGCTTCCCTTGAAGAAGAAGCTAAAGCCAGTGGAGCCTCAGATGAAATGATTGCAACATTGAATCAATTAACAGAAGAAGTAGCATATGCTAGACATGAGGCAGAAGAGATGAAAATCAAGGCTGAAGAGCTTAAAAAGGAGGCTGCTTGCAGTAGGATTTCTGTAGAAGCAGCTGAACAGAAGTTGAAACAGGCGCTTGAAGAAGCTGAGGAAGCTAAAGAAGCTGAGGTGAGTGCTCTTGAACAGATTCAGGCCTTGTCTGAGCAAACTGATGCTGCTCGTTCCTCCACCTCAGAAACAGGTGCCAAAATCACTATATCACGGGATGAGTTCAAGGCTTTGAGCAGGAAAGCTGAGGAATCCGAGAAGCTTGCAGAGATGAAGGTAGATGCTGCAATCGCACAAGTGGAGGCTATAAAGGCAAGTGAGAATGAGGCTCTCAAGAGGTTGGAGGCTGCTCAGAAGGAGATAGATGATATGAAGGCTGCAGCACACGAAGCCTTAAGGAAGGCAGAGATGGCTGAGGCAGCCAAAAAGGCTGTTGAGAGTGAGCTTCGAAAATGGAGAGAGCGAGAGCAAAAGAAGGCGGCTGAGGCCGCATCCCGGATTTTGGCAGAGATGCAAGCTGTGGAACCGCAGGTTCAGGCCCCTATGCAGACACACACACATCTGATGTCAACCAAGTCTGGCCCTGTTGATTACAAGTATCAAGTACAATTTGCATCAGAAATGACTAATGGGGAGAAGAATTCGGATAAACCAAAAACTTCAATGTCCAAGAAAGTTCTGTTACCTAATCTGAGTGGAATATTTCACAAGAAGAAAAGTCAGGTGGAAGGCGGATCACCATCTTATCTTCCTGGTGAGCAGTGAACTAATTGATGTTTTGTGATATGGTGCAGGAAACTACTTATGCGTTTTGGATATGTGTACATTTTGGTAGGAAGGTGGAACTTGTGTGTTATACTATGTGATATGTGTTGAGGAAACGGATGTGGATGTGAAGAAACAGTTCATCCAGAGAGTAATTTCTGTATAGAACAATGCACTTATTTATTTTCTTGAATTAGTGTAGGTCATTGTATGTTAGTTAATCTGTGCTTATTGAGTGAATGGAATATGAGGCATGAAATGCCACATTCCTTTCTTTATTAGTGTCTCTCTGAATTGTTGGCTTGGAGAAACATCCAAATTGGTCACAGACCTTTAATAGAGCATTAATAAGAACCAGATTATCCTTTTTAAGAGACTCAATCTATTACCACTGTTTGTTTAAGTGAGGAAAAGGGTCGGGGAATAAAATATAACTCTCTCTTGTCCACTATGTTGTTCCATCTTGTGGTGAGTTTTGATGATGACAAAGCAAACATACTTGACATTGTTAAGCAAGTTCAATAAATGGAACCACTTCTAAGGCCAATTTGCTAAGTCAAAAAGATATCAAGTCTAACAAGAAATATGAATATGTTGCAATAAATCAACTGTTTGTTTTAGAGTCGAAATTTACGGTGACGCTTCATAAGAGAAGCTTCAACCATAGATAGCATGAAATCTAAGCAGGCGTATAATTACAATTTATGCAAGTGTATGGGTCTTTATTTGTTTAGAACAATTAAGGAAATGGAATTCAAAAATTCCTTTACATGTCAAGTTAGTTCACTATAGTCTTGAGAAAATGTTTTTATAAAAGACAGTATGTGAATTTCTAATAAATAAAACGTGATTTATTTGAGTGTGAAAATATTTTTGATTAAAATATGGCTTCTTAAATATTTCCTAGAGTATCTCTACAATTTTTCTTGGTTGCAAACTCAATCACTTGGCAAGGACTAAGTCGATAGCAATTACTATTATCAAGGGAAGTGGCATTGCTTAGATAGGAAGTGGAAGTGATAGGTTAGTAGTCAATAACCTTTGTAACGTGCATGGCAAGATTCAATCTCACGTTCAAGTTGAGTCAAGGAAGTTTCCTATTTTAATGGAACACTTTCCTTAATTTAAGGAGATTTTGAGGTGGTGAAGCCAAGCCAGACCTCTATATAATAAAAGGAAGGGCTGAGTGACTTTATGAGGACTTAGAGTTAAGTCTAAAGTGAGAAAAAGGATAAAAGAAAGACATTCCACCATTTGCTGCCGTCAGTATTTTGGTACTCCTACTCCTACAACCCTACAAATCGTCATTGTTACTTGTATTATACTCTTGTTTAATTTTGGCTCATTTTGAACAAAAAGCTCTCATAAAAAATGATTAAATGAGATAACTTTAAGGGATAGAGGGAGTATTGAATGCTCCCTGTAATATAATCCGATTATTTAGTAGTACTAGTTATAATTATTTCATTAATATCGGGACCAATGTAACCAGCCAATAATGTTTTCTTTTTTAAAGCTTACTAACCAACTAGCCAACTTGGGTATGTAACAAATTATTAGTTTGTGAGATATTTGAACTCCTAAACTAAAAAGTGGTGTTATGCAAGCACAAGCACAAGCACAAGCACGTAGCAATAGTCAACGCAACTATGACCAATAAAAATTGGATATTTCTCTTCATTTTTGTTTTCGTGGCTTAATCATTTGAGTTCTAGTTGTTAAGCAAGAATGTTATCTTGTTGATTTGGCTTCTTTTGTCAATTAATAGCTTCGACGGTTTCTGTTCATCATTTTGGTTTGCCAATGTCATCGTTTTCTAGAGATTGACAAAATTAATGATAGGTTGTTAATGTTAAACTACAACCTAATTAGCTTTTGCGAAAAAAGCTTTATTTATTTTGGTCGAAAGTAAATAAATAAATTGTAGACACCTAAATCATATTTTCCTTCTTATATTTCATTTATTTAACCATATAAGTTGTCTTCTTGATCCATACTAAAAGGGCGTGTTGAAAATTGAAATACCGTTTAAAACTCATGAAAATAGGTCCCTAACTAGCCTTCGAATCAAGTCTTCCATTCACTTAATAAGACTAAGTATGAATTTGAGCCTAACTCAAGGTTATTGCTCCAGTATTAAACTCATGGTATAACCCAAAATTATGGAATATTTAGGAATTCCATAAAAGTAATCCAACCTCGAAGTTTCCATTGACGGCTACCATATTCGATACGGATTCTTTTTCTTTGTTCAACATAACAAACCCACATATAGCTCTCAAGAGCAATTTACTCTGAGAGGAAAGTCTCTCAGGTAGGGATGCAGGATCGGGAAAATAATATTGATCTAAAGGAAGAATGGTTTGACAACCTCCCAGTCATTCCACCCCAGCTGCTTCACCATATATCGAAACCATTCTCCCCTGAAGAGATTGAGCGTGCTGTCTTCAACATGAAACCCCTAAAATCCCTAGGTCCAGATAGCATTCCTCCTTGGTTTTTCTAGGAAAGTTGGGATAATTGCAAAAAGGACATCACAAAAGCAGTACTACAGTTTTTCAGAAACTCTACCTTGCCAAAAGTCAATAAGGCTAACTCTATTAACCAATAGGGCTGTGTAACACTTCATACAAGATCATATCTAAATGCCTGGTTAATAGGCTCAAGCCTATCCTTGCTAGTTTGGTGAGTGAGTATCAGAATGTGTTTGTTCCAGGGCGTTGATGACGGATAATAGCATCATTGCTCATAAACTTATTCATTGGATTAAATACCGAAAAAAGGGCAGCTACTTCAGTGCAATCCTAAAGATTTCTCTTAATAAGGCCTATAATAGAATCAACAAGAAGTTTATCAGATTCACTCTTACATCTATGAAGTTCCCCAACCAATGGATTGATTGGATTATGACATGTGTATCCTCTGTCTCGTACTCCATCCATGATAATGGTGAACCATCTGAATGCTTCACACCTCGAAAAATCTTGAACATCTGAACCTATCTCTTCTGTTTAAACAAGCATGGAGAATAGAAAATAATCTAGAGTCTTTGATTTCTCGAGTGATTCAAGGTAAATACAAGCTATCACATATTCAGAGAGTTATGGAGCATACTTGCTTGCAAAGGCCATATAGAAGTATGTTCAAGGTTTCCTTAGAGCTTAGGGGAGGACTTGGAATGACATTAGGTAATGGAAAAGATATAAAAATACACTATCATAGATGGCTCCCCTCTAGTCTAACTCTATTTAAGCAGAATGGTAGCTCTCTTGCCTCTAGACCAGTATGGGTTGCAAAGTTGGTGAAAAATGAAGATGAAAGAGATAGCACAAATATCTAGAGCCTATTTGAAAAGGAATCAGCAAGGTCAATTCTCCAAATGCATTTTCCTAGAATGAGGAGTCAGGACTCCATTATGTGGTTCCCTTCGATCACGGGAAACTTCTCGACAAAGTTAGGTTGCCAATTTCTCTATCATCGGAAAAAAGACCCCTCCCAGCTCTTGATCTCAAGATCTTCCCATTTTTGGAGAAACTTTTGGAAAATGGCATGCCCAAGTAAAATTAATATGTTTGTATGGAAATCGATTCACAAAGCTCTCCCAACTATGGATGCACTAAAAAGGAGAAACATCATTCAAGATGGTACCTAGCTCTTCTACCATTCAGCTCAAGAATATTTAAATCATCTCTTTCGTGACTGCATGGTTATCAGAAGAATATGGGCGTCTAGTCATTTGGAGATTTTTGCTAATTCTCTCAAGCTTGATATTGCCAAGCGGATTACTGATTATCTACAACTCTTGTTCAACAGATTTCGTCAGAGCACAGACAAGGAGCATCTAAAGATAAATTCATAGAATGGTCTCCCGAGACTACACCTCATGCCCTCTTCTAAGTAATTGCTAAATTTCTCATCCTTTCTCGGCAGAACGAAAGACCCACCAAATCCCCTAAGCAAAGCAACTGTTATATTTATCAACTTTATTTAACAGGAAGAAAGACTCTGGCAAAATGGCAACCTTACAGCACTTCACGCATAGATTCCATCCACTGACGGAAATATCAGAGGACGAGGAGTTCAAATGTGATGGCTGTGAAATGTTAGGCACCGGACAGAGATACCAATGTAGGGAATGCAGTTTCAACCTGCACATGCATTGTGGCCATTGTCCTGCTGATCTTTGCTCGTTTGTTCACCAAAAACACCGACTTCACTTGGCCTTAGTGCAAAGATCAAGAACCTCCTCCAACAACCATGCCTGTGAAGTATGTGGTAAACAGGTAGGGGGGCTGTACTATCATTGCAAGCGGTGTGAAATTTATATTCACCCACTTTGTAGCCAACTACCTCAATATGTTCACTACATGGGGGATGTAGAGCATAGTTTAGCGCTACAGGATCGAGAACAATCTAATTCTTGCGCAGTTTGCGGGGGAAACTGCAGTTGTTGGTACTGCAGTTGTTCATTCCCATATATAAATTATCTTTAACGAATACACACATCAGAACAGGATCTATTATGACTAATTCAAGGGATGATCAGCAAAGAACAAGTTGGCGTTTAATACAGCTATCTAAGGGCACTCAACATTGCAAAAGGTACCTGTATTGTATTTCAAATAAGATAACGAGGAACATCAAGAAACAAAATGGTTTAAGATTTATATACAGCCTTCACCACTCATCAGTCGTCTTCATCAAGTGCAGTGAAGTCTACTATCCCTTCAGGCTCAGCAGTATGCTTACTCTGTGAACGCAGTTCCTCAATTTCCACAGGTAATAGAGGGTCACACACCACTCTATTAGCCAGCAATGGTTTGGGACAGCCTGAAAGCAAGAGTAATTAAGAGTTGTTAGAACTAAATAGGGGTAGATGAGCTAAACCATGAAATTGTTGAAACCTGCTACAGGGCATTTTTTCGATGGATTTTGCTTCATAAAGTGTAGAATTGCTTTCTTGTCATAGACGTGCTTGCAGTCCATGCTGTCACCAAAAATAAATAAATAAAGATTCAGCAGCAAATAGTTAAAAGGAACAACAATCCTTGAAAAAAGTTAGACTGCTTAATTTCTTTTCCTTGGGCAACAGGTTCGAGTTAGAAAGTTACTCAAACCAAAGACTTGCTTGCGAAGCTAAATGTAAGAGCATCAACTGCAGTAGTATACATCACATGCTTTGATGAGTTGACAAATAAAAACAAACGAATTTGTTTATAAGAGAGCAATAACTCTAAGCCTTATCTTTTACTTCAGAATAAGCTTGTAACATATATATGGAAGTTTCAACCATCAATTCCCTTTCACTAGCTAAATAGTAAACACGATATAGACAGGCTAAGCTAAACACATTTAGCAGTTTTGCAGTACTTTTCTCCACAGGGAAAGGGATGCAATCTCTAGTCTACAAAGACACCTATGACAGTCTATAAAATGTCGAGTGTTTGATGTGTAATTTGATGACATTAGACAAATGATCAACCACCGAGAAAGTCTTGGGAAATTAAGCAGTATAAAGGCAACAAAAGACCTTACAATATCTTGTCTCTCAAAAGACAGTGATCATGAAAATAATTTTAGTTTGATGCATTCACTTTACTCGAGTCAAAGTGTTTGACATGCACGCTAAAAATCCAGTTGCAAATGAAATTTGCAAGTTTTAATTTTTCAAGTGCTTTTTAGCTTCTACTAAGCTTCAAATGCATTGATACTATCAACTAGAATGGCGTGAATATCAAACGAAGCTCGGGCTCAAAAAATATCCACACTAGAACCTAGCTAAAAATGGTAAGTCATGAGTTTGATGCTACAAAAGTTCTGGCATTATCAGAAGACTGTGAGTATACAACTAAACTCAATATATTACCGAAAAGTGAAAGATGAAAAAAACAGAGGGGAGGAATCAAAGTCAGCTAAGTTAGGTCACGGAACAAAAAACAGAGGGAATGATCATACATAGCTAATCCAGTTTTATTTTTTTTCTTTCCTTAATATATGAGCTGATGCCTATAATGATATTATCCTACAAGATACGTGGGTGGAAGTCAATATACTTTGGTGGAACGAAGAACAGCAAAAAAAGAAAGGGAATAAAAAAACTACCCTTAAGGTGTTCACCAAGAATCAGAAACAAAAGCAACTTGGAAGACAAAGTATTTCCCTGTATAAGATATGGGAAACTCAAACTGGAAAATTGAAAACAATTTGGGTGCTTCTTCTTACCAGAGCACTGAGTATCTACCATCAAAACTAAATAGTCAAGGTCGTTACAGCTTAATAGAGGACAAAGTACCCAGCTGTTAACTTAAGAGCTGTGACAAGCCAACAATTGCAAAATGATCAACTAACCTCAGTATGTTTATACCATATGAACTCTCAAACAATGTACTTATATATTTACCAACTGAAAATATCTTCCATTATTTAGCAGAAAAAAAATTAACCAAAGGATACACTAGAGAATATATTTAACGTTATCCTTTTTTTAAACGGCACATTTATAGCTTTAGCGACATTTATCATTCCATAAGCCCCTAAAAATTCATTACCAGACTACACATGCTTTCATTCTTTTGTAATAGGAGGCAGGTTAGACAAGAGTCACCACAAATTCACAGCCATTCACCTATAAAGGAAAAGTACTTGAATACTGTACCAAGTTACCAAAATTAGATCTACTTTTGGGCTTATCACAATGTCAATGCAGTAAAACCAACTATAATGATCCACTTGAAGTCCAGATATGCCAAACTTAAACAAGCAAATCTTAAGCCCTAAAACCAACTCAAAAACATATAGGGAGTCCATTATACACTTTATTTCTTCAAAATGAGACAGAAAGAACAGCATCATGTCACAGCTGCAAGTGAGAGAACACAAACCACACACAAACAAACAAAAAAAGACCCTGGTCCCTATCTGAAATCAGCTCACCTGCAACCGAGGTGAAAAAAGGAAAGAGGAGAAAGGGAATCTTGTCAAAACAGCTACATCCTAGGAAAACCATTATCTAGCAAACTAGCTATGAAAGACAACTCTGAAGTCACCTTCCACACCTAAATCCAAAACCTTGAATACTTATAGCCTTATCCAATCCTATCATTAGAATTCTCGAAGTCTAACTTAAAAACGACCCTCAGACAGCCTTCTCCTGTAAAACACTTGACCACCTCAATGGCATTGACAGCTAACGTCAAAATCAACACCAGTCTCAATAATTACTCATGTTGCTTTTCAACGTATAAAAACGCACCCTCGAATCTGTTCCTATCAATAAATACATGTATTTAACTAACCAAACCGTACAAATTATATCATTACAGGTTTAGAAAACATAAGTTGCAAATAGGATGAAATATTACCTGCGAACTGGCTCGGCCAAATCAGAGATAGACTTCCCAGTTATTGGACAAACCGTGTTTGAAATGCCAATTTGTGTGCTGGTCATCACGATATCTTCCTGCTCCTCACCAGGCAATGGTTGACCAGCATGGTGGACATTCTGCAAGATAATATATACAAGGAATTCATGACATAAGTAAATGACCATACTTACATATTCAGTTCAAGAGTTGGTATCCACAAAAACATGCATAATATAACCTAACAGAAAGCTTCCATCTATAATGTCTCCAAACAGAATGTACACTAATCAGATGAAATCTCAGTAACTTGCAGGAGTAAAGCTTCATTTATCGATATTATTAGAGAAGGAAATTGAATTAAGCACAATAATAGACATATATTTAATTGAAGGTGAAAAATAATAAATTATTCTATACCCCTAAAGGAGGTACTACCGTACTAATTAGGCTATGTTCTTTTCAACTTAAGTTCATAACTTATAACTTTTTCTTAATAAGATTCAGATCACATCAGACCAAACCAGATCAAACTTTATGTTTCCGTTTGTTTAATGAAAAATATCTCTAATTTGGAAGTACATAGTGAGACGAGATTCCAACAAAATTCCACTTGATACTGTTTTTCTAATATTTTTCATATACAAATACGGTCAAAGATATGTCAAACCAGAAATTTAGTTCAAACCAAACCTAATCAGACCAGAGAATACAAGACCTTGAATAATTCAGACCAGATCATCAGATATAAAGAGAAGAGAACATAGCCTAACTATCCAAAAATACACAAGAGTTTCCAGGAAGATGGTTCAAAAATACCCAAACAGCTTCTCTAAACTGTCTTAGCATAGCATTAGTCTGGCGATTAGAAGAGGCACTTCTTTTGAGCCTAGAAACTTCGTCCGCGAACAACTTTTTGAAATCAGTTAACTACAAGAGAGGAAAGAAGGTAAAAGGGACAAAAACAAACGTTAGAGAAGAAAACCAATGAGAATAACCACAAAAGGAAAAGAGTTGCTAAAAAACCTCCGGACCAGGCTTGTATTTGCTCCCAACAGATTGCATCACATTGGAAAAATTCATGCTGTCTTCATAAATGCCCAGCAATTCTACAACAGCGTTCTCAAGCTTTCTCACCTACAAATGCTACTGTCAGTTGGTGGATAGAATCTCGTGATAGATGTCATCATTACATCAACAAACACTAAAAGCATAAGCGTTAAACAAACATTTCAATTCACAGAAACATACTCGGTATAAAAGTCTCCCCAATTTCCTCCCTCATTCAACATTCTCCCAATGCTAGTGAAGTCGAAACGACTCCCGGAAATTTGTAGTTTTCTCATTCAATATAACCAATGCCGTAGATCAGTGACACATCATAAATATATACAACACTCAAAAGATTTCACAATTAATGATCTACAAACGAATTACATACTGATTTTCTTCATAAAACGCATAATTTCATAGAAGGATCACCTTGTATTTTGATAAGTCCAATAAAGATTACTCGCACAAACACCCAAATCCTATTAATTCACACTACAAATATTCAATTTTTCAGCTAATTAGTCAACTCATATGCTGCAAAATTGAACAAACTAGGGTTAATGATCTTCACAAGGAAAAGTAATTCATGTTTTTTTTTTATTTTGCAATATAAAGTAAAACTTAAGTAAAAGTTAAAGTAAATTAGGGTTTAATAAGGAGAAAAGGCAGTAAAAATTAACAAAATTTAGAGTTTAATTTATCTAAACTTGGTGAAAAATTACCTCGTCAAATCGATTAAGTTTCTCCATTTCAACTGCAACCTCCCTCATCATATTTAGGGTTTTTCGGATATCCTGAAAATTAGAGGGGGGAAAAAGTAAATAAAAAAAAAAGATGAAATAGGAGGAATTGAAAGTGAAAAGGCAGGTGAAATTACGGCGATAAGTGGTTGATTATTGCTGGATAGCTTATCAGTTAAGTTTTGGATTCGGAGGGTAGCTCCGCCACCGCGAGCGGCGGAGGTGGACGCCATTTTCGAGCTTTCTGTGGGTTTTGCCTGTTTGTGAGGGTAGTGTTTTTGGAGGGAAAAAATTGTAAGCAGTGTACTAGTGTTGTTGTGTTTTTTTTTAAACCCTTAGACAGATTTGTTTGGCCTGGAAAATGAGTAAAGGACGTATGGACGTATGGTACATTGGTTCCTCGGTGACTTGGTGTACAGAGGCGGACCCAGGATTTTTTGTCTGCTGAGTCACAATCGATAATCAAATATGTTTAAAGAGTACAAAATACAACCAAATGTTCAAAGAGTACAAAATACAACCAAATGTTCAAATAGTAGAAAATACAACCAAAACTGAGTAAATATAGAGTAAATATTCAACTAAATCAAGCAATATTTTGATACAAATAAATATTTATAACAACTAACTACACTTAACACCATAAAACAGCCAATAGTACTAGTGCAATGACATAAATCTAAAACACAAACTCAATAGAGATTAAGTAGTTAGATATTTTGATACAAACATATCCAATTATCCAAACATATGGGCTTCATTCCACAAGTAGTTAGATATTTTGATACAAACATATCCAATTATCCAATTATCCAAACATATTGCCTCATTAACAAGCTATCCCATGGATGCCAATCATTGTATGTAATATTTTTTACCAAGCAATGAAGCAAGAACGTTTTCCCAAATGATTACATTACCCTGCTTTAACTCCACAAAATGCTTCAATTCTTCTTTTCAGATTACCTTAAACCTTATGCATCCCATATTTCAAAAGATCGTAGATATGGAATCGTAAATGGTTTAAGGTAATACATCATCGTCATTCGTCAATGAGGAAATACACTAACACGTGATTTAAGCTCTTAGTTATAAAATGAAAAATAATCAAGGATAGGACTTAAGTGATATTATATTAAATAAGTAGACTACAAAACGGCCTCTTTTCTTATAGTATTTAAGATTATACACTTAGATGATGTTACTAATTACAATTGGTAATTTTACAGGAAATTTTGGAATTCGACAAATTGAGTTCTGCAGTTATGTTATATAGCATGAAAATCTAAGGCATAAAAAGCACCAAATGATGTAATTGAAACAAGAATATGATGACATGAATCCAAGAGTTATAAGACATTAAGAGAATAAGACATTAAGAGAATAAGACATTAAGAGAATAAGAGTTTAAGACATTACCTAATCTAATTAGTAATTACCTTTGTGTTAATTGTATAGAACTGTAGACGTGCAGCAGTGCGTGGCAGAGTGGGGACTTGGGGAGACAGGGAGTGGTCGAGTGGGGACTGTCGGACAGGACTGGGGAGCCGGGAGCATGGAGCACCGCCGCACCGGAGCACCGTCTTGGAGTCTTGGACGCGTGGTTCTGCCGAGTGTGCCGACTGGGTGGGTGGCGACTGACCGACTGTCGAGTGGGTGGGTCTGTGGGTGCGCAGCCTTGTAGGGACGTAGACGAGTGGCGGTGCCAGGATTTATTCCTTATGGGTTCGAAATTTACCAAATCAAATAATACATACAATAGCTTAAAATTTCAAATCCTAAAAACAATATTGTGACTAAATTAGTGTAACAATAAATATATCTGGACAATAACTAACAACGAGTAAACAAATAGAGCACCTTGTGATAATTTGATCAACAACATCTAGTCGAAAATACAACATCAATTTCAGTAATTATCATCAAATTAAGAACATCAATGCAACAACACATGTTCAAAATACCATAGTATAAAAACGATTATCACAATCCATTGATATGGCATTCTATTACCATCATATTAACAAACATAATAACACTAACATATTATATGAATGAATAATTTACTTTGTTCATATATTCTTCCAAATTGGGAATGTCCACATGCTTTGATGTCTTCTTCACCATAATCAATATGTCCCCTTTCAAGAAAAAGAACAATCCCCCCCATAAAATCATTCAGTCATCCAAAAAAATAAACCATTAAAAATCATTCAATTATACTTCAAATTTTCCCAAACAAAAAAAACCCCAATTCAAAATTTTAAGCAATATACACCAAAACCTTCACATCCTTCTTCTATGCTCTAGCAAAATAAGAACATCAACCCAATCTCTGAAATAATTTTAAAAAACAAAAATTACTCATTTAAACTAAAGAAAAACCAAATGAATTTGATGCTAAAAATGGTAAAAATTGAAGAAAGATTGAAACTTTGACTTACCTCTTGAGGGGGAGAAGATGCGGGCATGTGGGCTGCCAGGTCGGGGTGTCGGCCTCCGGGAATGGGTGAGTGGGTGGAGGCGAGGAGCGCCGGGAATGGGTGGGAAGTGCCGCAGTGGGTTACGGGGTTAGGAATAGGGTTGAGTGAAAGAGTGAAAGAGTGAAGAGTGAGTTTATATATTGGTAATGAGAAGAAAAAAAAATAAAGGAAGTTGGATGAAAGTATCGAACCCAGGTACCTTGTATGAGGGTGTTAGTATCTTACCATTGAGCTAGAACTTATATATATGTTTATATGTGTTGTAAATAATATATAACTGTTTTAGTATGGGTTTAGTTGCACCCACTAAACCCATACTAAAACCGCCACTAGGACGTAGGGTGGGACTATGATCGAATTTCTGATTTTTTTTTTTTTTTTTTTTAAAAAAAAATTCTTCAAATTTTTTTTGGGCCCTGGTTAGTCATGTTCACATGGATAAGGGCCCAATCCGCCTCTGTCACTAATGCCCTTCAAGGGACAAATTGCCACTTCCTTGAAATGAATGGGACTTGGAAGTAGAAAAGGAATAATACAGGCCAAAAGAACCCTGAAGTTGGGATTGATTACGTACTTTATATGAATGGCCAAATCCATCTTCAAAAAAGGGGAGAAAGTCTTTATTGCGCTTTCACCTCTAGCTCCTAGCCATATGGAAAGCTCTCTCACAGGCTATTCTGGTTGCTCAAGCTTGGATTTTGCGGACGGATATCCTCATAGCAATTTTGGTGCAAATGGATGCTCCGAAGGAGTAGGGCCTTGTGGATGACATCTTCCATCTATCAAAGTTTTTTAAATTTTTATTGTGTATTAAAGTAGAAAAGCATGTAATTGCCAACATGTTATATATCAGGAAGCTATGCTATTGAAGATCACAAAAGACCCCTTAACCATCAAAGAGGTGGCCTAATGTGTTGTAAACATGGTGGAAAGTCAACAGGAAATTCATACTTATTTTAGTATGATATTTTGAGGCATTGACTTGGGTTGACTTTTCTTGAGTTGAAAGCTTTCTACTTTGGGAAATTTTTCAAATTGGGAAACTTTCTACTCTGGGAAAGTGGTAGTAGGAACTTGCTAAATATGGAAGTAAGGATTAAATAAAGCGTTTTGAACCCATAAAGGTTCGAACTTTAGAAGTAGGGCTTGAATCCGGGCCGGGCTTGGTCAAAGTTTCTCTAAAGTTGGTCAAAGCTAGGTCAACGTGGGAGTCAAAGTTTGACCAAAGGAGTTGGTCCATGTTCGAGTATTCCTAGATGGCGTGGAAATTGAAGAGTTTTGCTGATTCGTAATGACTTGATAAGTTGGATATGATAAGAAGACTTAAAGAGTTTGATTGAAGATGGAACACTTGAAGATAGACATGTCTATTAAGGAATAAGAGATCCATTTGGTTCAACTTCTTAAAGGATAAAGCAGATAGAGTTTTAGCTAGTTGAGAAGTCTTATCTTTTGAGTCTTTTCAATTGTAATGTAACTATATCAATGTTTCAAGTTAAGTTTATCTTAAGGATAGTTAGCCAAAGTCAGATTTTATCTTCTTTCTTAGGGAATCACGTTTTTAGAGTCATTATAGCCTAGAATACTTGTTATTCACGTTTTTAGGTTGTTATGCATATGTTTAGATAGATTTTTGGTATTTTTAAACTTCTTGTAAACCCTAGGGAGCTCCTACTATATAAAGGAGTCAAATGGCATGTAACACCCCCAAATTACTAACATAATAATAATAATGATAGTAATTTTAGTAACTTAGGGGTATTACCGCCACGTGTCACCACACTTCGGCTGTGCTAACTAACTACTATATTGCAGCGGAAGAAAAACTCAATTTATTTATTAAAAAGAATTATAATTTTGATTATCCAAAGGTACAAAATTTGATTAAGAAAAATTATAAAACTCCTAACTAGTATGTGCCCCTTGATGTAATGCTCCCATGCATATTTATTCCTGCAAACCTACTCACCATAAATGATAAGTAGGGCGAACCAAAACAAATAGGAAAATACGTGTCAATGTAAAAACACTGTGTACGTATACATGATAAAAGAAATACTTTGACTTTTAAATTCCTTCATTTCAAACTTGCCTTCTTATATATTAATAAACTTTGAACCTTTCTTTATAATAATCCAATACAAATGGAATTATTAAAACACTTAATAAAAACAATTTCCTCTTCTTATATCCCCTCCTTGATCCTAAGTGTGCACACCCCCCAAGTTAGTTATCCCATCACGGATCTATCCTTGGAGTTTCCTTTTATTTGCCAACAAGTGGACTTTGAAGCATGAACCCTTCTTGATTATGAAATCAAGCGGTAATATATAATAATAATAACTCTCCTTTTATAACTCTTTAAATACAAATACCTTGCTTTAATTATTAAAGTTCATTGAAATTTATAAAATCTCAAATGCCATTCGGCCCTTTTGAAACATGATACATATTAAATAAAATAAGGTAAATGTATATCACCCTTTTTTTTGTTATCGAAATTTCAAATACATAGCCATATATAAACATATATTTAAAAATATTTTAGCACAATATAATTCACAAAATAATATATTCAATTGCACATAAAAAGATTTAACACATATACATACATTAAATTCTAGTACTTTCTAACAACTCTTTACTAAACTTCAAGTTGATCCTCCTATCAATTTAAGATAAACTAATCAACACAATGCAACACAATAATTATGCATGTAATATTGAAACTTTAATTATGTTTAGAAATAGTTTTAAGAATTAAACAGTTTGCAAAATAATTAAAACAATTAAATAGTTAGGGAAATAGGATGTTCACGAAGGCTGGTGGTTGTTGGTGGCACCAGATGGCCGAAGAGATGCAGAGAGTGGCTTGAGAGAGAGGGAGAAAGTTTGAGAGAAAGAGAAAGGGTTTAATGATTTTTGTGTGAAGAATTAGGTGAGATTTAAGGGTCTATTTATAGTAGAAATTAGGATGAATTTTAGAATTTTAAAACACTA
The DNA here is from genome assembly GCA_026401315.1 of Dysphania ambrosioides. Lineage (NCBI taxonomy): Eukaryota > Viridiplantae > Streptophyta > Magnoliopsida > Caryophyllales > Amaranthaceae > Dysphania > Dysphania ambrosioides. The sequence continues at coordinate 22,277,541 of CM048666.1, forward strand.
AAAGATAAATATGAATTTAAATTGATAATTATCCTCAAAATTTCAGAAAAATTTTTTAATTATAAAATAATTAAATTATTAAATAATTTAACCAATTAAAATTATTTAATTCAAAATAAACCAATTAGAATTAGTTAAAAAAGATAAAATTTTATAATAAATTTTTTTTTTGAAATATAAATCATAGAAAAAGGATAGGATAAGGATAGAATTTATTATTATTTTTTTTTTTGAAAATCTATTATTTTTAATTTAAACTTATCTTTTCAACTAAAATTATCCTTTAAATTAGGGTTAAATATATATAATAATAAATTATTATTATTATTATTTTTTTTTTTTAAATTCTGATCATGGTAGCTGACCATTATTAGATATGGTCGAATTTTTTTTTTTAAATATATATATATTTTTTCTTTGGTAAATATATCATATTTTCAACATTATCCATTTTAAATTAAAAAAATAATTTTTATAAATATATTAAACTATATTTTTTTGTTAAGAATAATGTTTTAAAAGCTTTTAGAATATTCTAGAATAAAAGTGGATACTTTGGATATTTTAGAGGGCTTTTTTTTTGGAATTTTAATGGAATAATTGAGAAATTAAATATTTATTTATAAAATTAAATAATTTTCTTAATAAATTTATAAAATAAATATATAAATAAAGTTCCATAATTGTGATTGGTGCCAAAATAATTTTTAAATTACTTATTTTGTACTAAAATATTCTTAATATAATGTCTAAAATATGGGGTATTACAGTTTACCCCCCTTAAAAGAAGTTTTGTCCGCAAAACTTTGAAAACATTTTAAAGAAACTTTTGAATGCAATGCATGTGACATATGAAGCTAATTCCTATAACTAATATAATTGACTTTTGCATGTCCTGAAAATAGCAAAGCGCGAAACTCTATCGCATTCTACCCCCTTTAAAAGAAAATCACGTCCCCGTGACTCGACTACTAACCTTAGAAAATAGGTTTGAATATTTCTTCTTCATTTCATCTTCTGCCTCCCAAGTTGCCTCTTCGGTCTCATGATTTGACCATAGCACTTTCACTACTTTTACATCTCTATTTCTGGTGCTTCTTACCTTCCTATCCAAGATTCGAACTGGTCTTTCTTCATAAGTCAAATTTTCGTCCATTTCTATTGATTCGGGACGTAACACATGACTTGCATCCGGTACATATTTCTTCAATTGAGATATATGAAATACGTTATGCACTTTCTCTAGTTCATTAGGCAGTTCCAACTCATAAGCCACTTTGCCCACTCTTTTCAACACCTCATAGGGTCCAATGTACTTCGGACTCAATTTTCCCTTTTTCCCAAACCTCATCACTCCTTTCATGGGAGAAACTTTTAATAAAACCTTTTCTCCAACTTCATATTCCTCATCTCGCCTCTTGGAGTCTACATAGCTCTTTTGACGGTCTTGTGCTGCTTTAATCTTTTCCTGGATCATCTTCACGTGTTTAATAGTTTCTTGGATCATTTCTGGTCCAAGTATTACAGTTTCACTTATATCATTCCAACACACTGGACTCCTACACTTTCTTCCATAAAGTGCCTCAAAAGGTGTCATTCTAATACTGGCATGATAACCGTTATTATAAGAAAATTCGATTAGGTCTAAGTAATCCTCCCATGACCCTTGATACTCCATCACACATGCCCTTAACATATCTTCCAAGGTTTGAATGGTTCTTTCAGTCTGACCGTCAGTAGCGGGGTGGAATGATGTGCTCATAAGTAACTTCGTTCCCATTGCCTTCTGCAAACTCTTCCAAAAATTGGACAAAAATCTCGAATCTCTGTCCGACACAATGTCCTTAGGCACCCCATGATACTTCACCACGAATTTCACATAAGCTTTTCCTAATTGGTTCATTGTCCAAGTACTCTTCATGGGTATAAAAATGGCAGTCTTAGTGAGTCTATCTACAACCATCCAAATAGTATCATTACCGGCCCTTGTTCCAGGTAGAGCTCCTACAAAATCCATAGAGATCGAATCCCATTTCCAACAAGGAATTGCCAATGGTTGAATCTTACCCTGCGGACGCTTATGCTCAATCTTTACCTTCTGATAAGTAAGGCACCTAGCAACAAACTCGGCTACTTCCTTCTTCATATTGGGCCACCAAAATGTCTTCTTCATGTCTTTGTACAACTTATCTCCTCCAGGATGCATAGAGTAAGGTGAACTATGAACTTCTTCCATCAATCTATTCTTTAAATCTCCTTTATTGGATGGAACACACCATCTTCCTTTAAACCTAATACTACCATCATCAGCAATCGTAAAGTTTAGGGTATGTCCTTCCCGGATTTTCTCTTTGATATTTTCTAATTTTTCATCTTTCAGTTGGCTTTCCTGAATCTCATCATAAATGGATGGATGGATTTCCATGGAATTAATACATTCTTGTACTCCCCCTTGTTCCACTACCTCTAAGTTCATTTTCTGGAATTCTATACATAACTGATCAGGCAAAATTATTGCATTCATCGAATGGTTTGACTTCCTAATTAATGCATCTGCCACCACATTGGCTTTACCTTCGTGATATTGAATATCCAAATCATAATCTTTGATAAGCTCCAACCATCTCCTTTGCCTCATGTTTAACTCCTTCTGGGTGAAAATATATTTTAAACTCTTATGATCCGTATAAATCTTACAAGTTACTCCATAAAGGTAATGTCTCCAAATCTTTAAGGCAAAAACTATCGCTGCTAGCTCCAAATCATGAGTCGGGTAGTTAACTTCATATGGTTTCAGTTGCCTAGAGGCATAGGCTATCACCCTTCTGTTTTGCATCAATACACAACCTAACCCAAACTTGGATGCGTCACTATATACCTCATACTGGTCACTTCCATCTGGTAAGGCTAAGATTGGTGCCGATGTTAACTTATTTTTTAAAGTTTGAAATGCCTCTTCACACTCTGGAGTCCAGATAAACCTACACTCTTTTTTCATAAGGCTGGTCATGGGTCTAGATATCTTCGAAAAGTCTTTCACAAATCGCCGATAATAGCCTGCTAATCCCAAGAAACTTCGAATATCCGATACACTCTTCGGTGTTGGCCATTCACTTACTGCTTGAATCTTTGCTGGATCCACGGATACCCCTTCCTTAGATATCACATGTCCCAAAAAGGATACTTTTTCCATCCAGAACTCACACTTAGAAAATTTCGCATATAACTGATTTTCCCTCAAAGTTGTCAAGACCGTTTTTAAATGTTTTTCATGATCCTTCGTATCCCTTGAGTACACCAAAATATCATCAATGAAGACAATCACAAACCTATCTAAGTAAGGCCTAAAAATTCCGTGCATCAAATCCATGAACACCGCTGGTGCATTAGTCAACCCAAATGGCATTACTGTAAATTCATAGTGTCCATAACGAGTCCTAAACGCACTCTTTGAGATGTCTTGCTCGGCAATCCTCAACTGGTGATATCCAGACCTCAAGTCAATCTTAGAAAATACCCCTGCCCCTTTTAACTGATCAAATAGGTCATCTATCCTCGGAAGTGGGTATTTATTCTTCACAGTCACATTATTCAATTCTCTATAATCAATGCATAGCCTCAAACTTCCATCTTTCTTCTTGACAAACAACACTGGGGCTCCCCAAGGTGACGAACTAGGCCTGATATAGCCTTTGTCTAGTAAATCATCCAATTGAGCTTTCAACTCCTTTAATTCAGCTGGTGCCATCCTATAGGGGGCCTTAGAGATCGGTCCTGTTCCAGGCACTAGATCTATAGTGAACTCAACATCTCTTATTGGAGGCATTCCTGGAATCTCTTCTGGAAAAATGTCCGAAAATTCACAAACAACTGAAATATCTTGCTTATTTCCATCTTCTCCTTCTCGAATTTCTTGAACACTACATAGGTATAAAGGATAGCCCTTCTGAACACATTTCTTTATTTGTAAGGCAGAGATGATCTTCAATCCAGGTTTCTTCCCTTCTCTACGATAAGTAACCCTGACCTTATTAGGTCCAACCAATGATACCTTCTGAGCTTCACAATCAATTCGAGCTTTAAAATTTCCCATCCAGTCCATACCCAAGATCACATCTAAGTCACCCATTTCAAATTCTATTAAGTCTGATGGAAATTCAACTCCGGCAATTACTAGAGGTATTTTGGAATGCAACTTAGTACAACACATAACTTCCCCAGACGGTAAAGCCACGTCTAAAGAAATGGATTCTGATTCTTCTAACTTTAGACTTTCTACTAAACTCTTAGAAATGAATGAATGAGATGCTCCAGAATCAAAAAGAACTTTTGCAGGCAATTTACAGATAGAGAAAGTACCAGCTACTACTTCAGAAGTTGATCCAGCCTCACGACTATTCATAACAAATACTCGGCCTTTACGAGGATTGTAATTTGCACCTAACGCAGGTTTAGGATTCTCGTTTAGTTGGATTGAACTAGGCTGACCATTTTGAGGAGGTTTGCCATTTTGAGTAGGGACACTAGGACCACCAGAGGTCTTTTTATAACATTCATACTCTCGATGTCCCAATTTTTTACAAAAACGACAGGTTACAAGGTTTCCTTCACAGTCTCTCCCGGGGTGATTCTTGTCACACCTTTTGCAATGGAAAATTCTCTTAGACTTCTCACTCTCCCCTTGGTTTTCTCTTCCCTTTCCAAGGTTTCCCTTAAATTCTCTTTTCCCTTGAAAATTCCCATTGGTTTTAACTCTTTTATCACCTCCATAGAAGTTTCCATATCCCTTTCTCTTTTCCCCTAAGATTTGGTTCTCTAATTCTCTTCCCCTAATCCCATACAAGTGAGCGGCTCTCCCATACACCTCATCTAAGGTTTCGAAAGTGACCCCTCCTAACTTCCCTTGTAAGGTTAAGGTTAGGCCTTGTTCAAATCTCTGCGCCTTCATGGCTTCGTTCGGGACCACCTCTGGAGCGAATCTCATAAGTTCAATAAACTTAGCATAATATTCATTAACGGTCATGCCTCCCATTCTGAGGTTTGTAAATTCCATGCACTTTTGTTTCTTAAGGTAAGGCGGATAGAACTTACTCCTAAGGGCTTCTTTGAAAGTTGACCACCCAAAATTAGGAGTTCTTTCGATATTTTCCTTAGATTGAGACCACCATAAGTCAGCTTCTTCCTTAAGGTAGAGGACTACACTATTTACCTTCATATTCTCGGGACAATGTATAGCATCAAAAAGCTTATCAAACTCCCTAATCCAGTTCTCTAGGCTAGCTGGGTCTTCTTTTCCGTTATAACTCGGAGGTTTACTACTTGAAATTCTTTTGAAAATCTCTCCAAAAGTGTCATTTATTGGCTGCCTATTCAATTGATTAGTCATTACTTGAGCTAGAGATTGAGTTAAAGCGGTTAGGTGCTTGACTGTCCTCCTAAGGCCACTTCGGGTGGTTCGAGAGTTTCGATTAAGCATTCGACTCGACATAATGCCTGAATGATCAAATAATCATGTTGAAAACTCTTTGAAACATATAAATCCTAGAACAAACATTCACTTTATTCAAATAAATTTTGCATGTAACGAACTTCTCGACTAAAATACTTGGCTTTACTTGACTATAGATAGGCATATGAAAAATTGGATACATTTAAGCATATAATTCACAATTTCTTGATTTCATGCACAGGAAACATACTTTCTCCTCTCCTTGAGAAAGTTTCCAACCTAAATTTACAACAAGTAATCCAAATTGGTCATTTTATTAGACCATCCTTGATTGTATTTAAGTATGCTTGAAATTCTTTTATTTTGCAACTATTTTAATTTTGAATCTTTTAATAGTGTACTTGATGTCTATGCGGGTAAATCAAGCCAATGGTTTCCCATGTAAGTTACGTACGACGTTGATGAGAGCCTTTCCTAGCCAGAAACCATTACTTAATGGAACACTCTCCCAGGTCGGTCAAACCTTCCTTAGACAGAGAGTGTTATACTTGATCACCAACATTTCCATCTTTCCAAAACAAAATAATTTATTGTAAGAAAATATACTTTATTTTATGCATGAGAATGCGAAACTCTATCCTACATGCCCATTGCTATGTCTACCCATAGGTTTATTATTTCAAATTTTAATCTTTTATAACCTAGAAATCTGATACCACTTTGTAACACCCCCAAATTACTAACATAATAATAATAATGATAGTAATTTTAGTAACTTAGGGGTATTACCGCCACGTGTCACCACACTTCGGCTGTGCTAACTAACTACTATATTGCAGCGGAAGAAAAACTCAATTTATTTATTAAAAAGAATTATAATTTTGATTATCCAAAGGTACAAAATTTGATTAAGAAAAATTATAAAACTCCTAACTAGTATGTGCCCCTTGATGTAATGCTCCCATGCATATTTATTCCTGCAAACCTACTCACCATAAATGATAAGTAGGGCGAACCAAAACAAATAGGAAAATACGTGTCAATGTAAAAACACTGTGTACGTATACATGATAAAAGAAATACTTTGACTTTTAAATTCCTTCATTTCAAACTTGCCTTCTTATATATTAATAAACTTTGAACCTTTCTTTATAATAATCCAATACAAATGGAATTATTAAAACACTTAATAAAAACAATTTCCTCTTCTTATATCCCCTCCTTGATCCTAAGTGTGCACACCCCCCAAGTTAGTTATCCCATCACGGATCTATCCTTGGAGTTTCCTTTTATTTGCCAACAAGTGGACTTTGAAGCATGAACCCTTCTTGATTATGAAATCAAGCGGTAATATATAATAATAATAACTCTCCTTTTATAACTCTTTAAATACAAATACCTTGCTTTAATTATTAAAGTTCATTGAAATTTATAAAATCTCAAATGCCATTCGGCCCTTTTGAAACATGATACATATTAAATAAAATAAGGTAAATGTATATCACCCTTTTTTTTGTTATCGAAATTTCAAATACATAGCCATATATAAACATATATTTAAAAATATTTTAGCACAATATAATTCACAAAATAATATATTCAATTGCACATAAAAAGATTTAACACATATACATACATTAAATTCTAGTACTTTCTAACAACTCTTTACTAAACTTCAAGTTGATCCTCCTATCAATTTAAGATAAACTAATCAACACAATGCAACACAATAATTATGCATGTAATATTGAAACTTTAATTATGTTTAGAAATAGTTTTAAGAATTAAACAGTTTGCAAAATAATTAAAACAATTAAATAGTTAGGGAAATAGGATGTTCACGAAGGCTGGTGGTTGTTGGTGGCACCAGATGGCCGAAGAGATGCAGAGAGTGGCTTGAGAGAGAGGGAGAAAGTTTGAGAGAAAGAGAAAGGGTTTAATGATTTTTGTGTGAAGAATTAGGTGAGATTTAAGGGTCTATTTATAGTAGAAATTAGGATGAATTTTAGAATTTTAAAACACTAAAAGATAAATATGAATTTAAATTGATAATTATCCTCAAAATTTCAGAAAAATTTTTTAATTATAAAATAATTAAATTATTAAATAATTTAACCAATTAAAATTATTTAATTCAAAATAAACCAATTAGAATTAGTTAAAAAAGATAAAATTTTATAATAAATTTTTTTTTTGAAATATAAATCATAGAAAAAGGATAGGATAAGGATAGAATTTATTATTTTTTGAAAATCTATTATTTTTAATTTAAACTTATCTTTTCAACTAAAATTATCCTTTAAATTAGGATTAAATATATATAATAATAAATTATTATTATTATTTTTTTTTAAATTCTAATCATGGTAGCTGACCATTATTAGATATGGTCGAATTTTTTTTTTAAAATATATATATATTTTTTTCTTTGGTAAATATATCATATTTTCAACATTATCCATTTTAAATTAAAAAAATAATCTTTATAAATATATTAAACTATATTTTTTTGTTAAGAATAATGTTTTAAAAGCTTTTAGAATATTCTAGAATAAAAGTGGATACTTTGGATATTTTAGAGGGCTTTTTTTTTGGAATTTTAATGGAATAATTGAGGAATTAAATATTTATTTATAAAATTAAATAATTTTCTAAATTTATAAAATAAATATATAAATGAAGTTCCATAATTGTGATTGGTGCCAAAATAATTTTTAAATTATTTATTTTGTATTAAAATATTCTTAATATAATGTCTAAAATATGGGGTATTACATGGCATTAAATGACACCATATTTTGAAGTTTAAACCTACTTGTCTTTGTAACATTTTGAATTCTCTAAGTTTTTGGATTAAAACTTGGTTTATTCATTCCTATGCTAGCCTAATTATTTGTTGGTGAATTAGGTGGTGTTCTTAGGAGACTTTTTGGATTCATTGGTGGTGTATCTGTATCCAATCAATCCTTAAAGATAGCCAACTCATTTATCCTTTTTATTTCATGCAAATTCATGCATAACATCTGAAAAACGAATCAAAACACTTCATTTGCTTTTCTCGTTTTATGCGAATGTTCTTGAGAGTAAGTCTTGGAATTTGAAGCTTGTATTTTTCGATTAAGATCCTTAAGATCCTTTTCATAATCTATATTATCAAGAAAAGCAATATTAAGGTGTATCCCCTAATTCATATTAGACTAAACAATCATGGTATAAACATATGAGGGTCCATAATAACTAAATTTCATTTTCTTTGTCATTACTAACCAAATATTGATATGTAGCAATGAAAATACGTGTCTTGGGTATGCATGTATATAAACTGATTGGCTTTTATTATTTATAGAATAAAGCATGATTTGAATATGATTTTAGCATGATTGGCATGCTCTAGCAATATTTTGTACCGAAGCTTTATTGTTTAATTATGTTAATTGTTCTTGCATATTTTGTGGTTGATTTTAATGTTTTATCATGTTTTCATTTCAAGTTTATGATATTTTATTTATTTTATCATATATTATTGTTACTATAACCCACTTTTATTTATTACATTAATCAAGACATATATTTGAAATCATAACTAAATCATATAATTTAGGCAATCTGTGTTAAGGATCCTTTCTCGTAACTTTTTAAAGAAGTGATCATAAATATTTATCTTTTATATGCATTAAATCTAACCTATCAATAATATATTTTAGTTATATGTAATCTGACGACTTCAAATATTATTGCTTGTGTAAGTCAAAAGATATTGTGATACTGATACATAAATGATTCAAAGTAAAGCTTTTTATGAGTGGAATATGGCCCAAGGGCTTATCCAAATCTCATTCAAAAATTCAACTTTGGTCCAAGACTATCGAAATTATGTCTCTCAATGTTTTATAACAGGGAAACATTTTATATGAATATAACCCTTGAGTTTGCTCATATTTGATGAATACTTGGCAAAAATTTATGAGTTTTCTAAAAAGTTTATTAGCGATTTTTACTTTATTCCATCAAGACCCAATCACAAAAACTTTCATGTGCCAAACATGTTCAAGCATTGGTGAATCGATGTCTAAACAAATCAATTTAAAAACTACTTTGTAACTCATTTCATTGGGTAGTTACATAAGCAAAAGATTAACTAGTACGATTTTATATCCAACTAATGACAATTTATAATATTTATTTAAAAATCTCATCCAAAATTAAGTTATCATTTGTGGAAAGAAATTATTCATCTTCAATTTTAACCAATCATGACACATTGTAATGATTTTTTTACCATCAACTATCAAATATACAAAACATAATATATTAAGAGCATCCATAGCAATGAAAAAAATGGTTTGTGAAGGACAAACCATTTATTTTCTTTTTTAACAATGAAAAAGAAAGGTTTATGGGTGAGTGATTGTAGATTCACTTCTTCAGACGAGTTGATGAAGCTATAAAATGTGTGCTGAGGTGGATATGGGCTCCATATATTTTTTGGCTAAAAACATATCAAAAATCAGTGTTATGATCAACAACAATCAAAATGCTGTATTTTGATCTATTTTCAGTTAAAAAATTCAGATTTCGACAGCCGGGAGCGCGACACTTGGCCCAGTTGCGGAGTGACACATGTATTGAGCGTTGGGAGTTTAACGTTGCAATTTTGTAACGGCTATAACTTAAAAAATACAATTCAAAAAAAAAATTATACCAACAGTCTTAATTTTTTTTCTATAAATAAAGACCCACTTTGATATATTTCATCCATCCTCAAAAAACCACCATTTGTTCCTCCTAAATTCTTAATCTCCCATTCCAAATTACTGTATTATTTTTTCCAATCCCAAATTAGATTAAAATTTTTAGTTGGGAGACACACAATGTCTTTTCTGAAGAAGACGATGAGGATAACAAAGACGAATATGCCGAATTGTTGACATAGCAAACACTCCCACCAACGCACAAACCTCGTAGTAGTGGTTCTGAGAAGAGGAGTTGGTCTAGACTAGAGACCAGTGCTCTAATCTCAGCCTTTATGAACACAAGCACCGATACAATTGTCAAAACAAATCAGAAAAAGGGTGTTTTCTGGAAGAGAGTCGTGGACTCATACAATGCTGCTAGGGAAGCAAATCCAAATGAAATATCCTTCAGAATTCCTAGTAGTTTGAAGGGACGTTGGTTGCGAATTTCTGAGGTCGTGTAGAAATGGTGTGGAAGCATAGATAAGGCTAAGGCCAGGAAGAAAAGTGGCCATAACGATGATGATGTCATCCAAGAGGCACACCAGATCCATGAGAACTCATTCAGACGATTTTGTTTCTACGAGGAATGGGTCCTAATAAAGAAATGGGACAAATATTGCTCCATCTTGGACCAACAAGTATTCAGGCCAACGCATGGACGTTCATCGACAACTCCTACGACAGTTGAGTCCTTAGGCAACGGGAGCAGCGGGAAGAGGACACGGGATAAGGGTGACGATTCCTTACCAAACACCTCGACCAGTGGAGGTGTTGGTGATGATTTTGTACCTCGTTTAGAAGGAGTGAAAAAAGCAAAGTCAAGGCCGAAGGGCAAAGGTTCAATAAGTGATGTATCTAAAGCTTTTGAGACATTAACAAGTGATTGAAACTTTATGGTAAGGTGAGAAAGGAGTCCAACGAGAGAGAAATCGAGAGGCTTAAGAAGGTAAGGAAGTAGAAGAAAATTGAGGTGGAGGAGAGGAATATTGAATTACAACAATACAAGATCAATTGAGAGCTTCTCGAAAAACTAGAAGTAAAAGAAAATTGAATATCGTGGGAGGATGAAATGATAAACACGCTTTGGAACAATATTCAACATTTTAAGGGTTTTTAGACTTTGATTTATCATAATAAAGTGCCATTAGGCAGACTTATTCGTATTTTTGTCCTAAATTCGCAATTTGTAATAATTAAGTTTCGTTAGGCAATGTAATTTGTCTTTTTTTCCTAAATTCGCGTTGTAGTTCACCTTGTCTTCATTTTAAATTATTGTACATTATCAATCAATTAGTAATTTGGTTTTCAAATTGTCACTTAGCTGTAATCTATTTATTTACTCTACAGTGCCCATGTGATGCTTTTTTAGTATTCACTAACTTATTTTGTATAGCCCACGTGATGCCTTCTCAACATCCATTTTACTCAATGTTTAGTGTCCATGTGATGCCTTAGCTATAACCTATTTTCTATATTTGCATTGCCCAGCTAAGGCCTTGGCTGTAATACATTTATGTACAATATAGTGCCCATGCATAGGATGCCTTTTTCAGTATACATCTATTCAATTTGGTAGTGCCTTGTGATACCTTTTTAGTATTTACTACTTACTTTGCATAGCCCACGTGATGCCTGCTCAACATCCACTAAATTAATTTGCAGTGTCCATGTGATGTCTTAGCTATAACTTATTTTCTGTATTGGCATTGCCCATCTAAGGTCTTAGTTGTAGTCCATTTATGTACAATACTGTGTGCATGGGATTCCTTTATGCCCATTTATGTCTTACCTATAATTTGTTTTCTACATTTTCATTGCCTAGCTAAGGCCTTAGTTGTAGTCAATTTATGTATTTTCAATGCTCATGAGATTCCTTTATGTCCATTTAACTTGTTTTAGTCCATTTAAGTACAATACAATACAATCCATTTATGTCCATTGAGATGCCTTTTTCATCATATATTTATTCAATTTGGCATAACCCATGTGATGCCTTTTCAACATCTATGCACCGATACTTTGTAGTGCCCATGTGATGTTTATATATTTCAAATTCCATCATTGAATCCCTTCCCAGTTCCACCTAACAAATCTCCATTTGAAATCTCTCATATTAAAGATGAACTCATACAAAATCAACATAATCTCAACTGATAGCTCTTCTTCTAACTCGGATGAAGAGAGAAGGCAAATAAGAGCTTAGTAAGACAAGACATCGAAGATATGATAGAGAATATATCCTTCGAGTACCTTCCACATCTTGTCCGTGGGGCTACTCAGTGACCACGGCGCCGTTCTGGTCCTCCAGTCGACAGAGGACAAGAAGGAGGTTGTACAATGACTATTTTGTGGAAGTGCCAGTTTACCAAAATTCCTTGTTTTGGAGCCGATTTCGAATGCATAAGCATGTGTTTAAACGCATTGTCAGCTCAGTGATGTAACATGATCCTTGGTTTCAACTAAAATGGGATGCAATGGGTTATCTTCACTACAAAAGTGTATTGCGCCAATTAGACAATTAGCTTATGGGTTAGTTGCAAATGCCTGTGATGAGTACGTCCGTATCAGTGAAAGTACTGCACAATTGGCACTGCAAAAGTTTACTGAAGGTGTCATCAATCAATTCAGTGAGCAGTACTTGAGATGTCCAAATACTATTGACATGGAAAGATTGATGCGGATCGGGGAAGACCGTGGATTTCCTAGCATGGTTGGCAGCATTGATTGTATGCATTGAGAGTTGCAACTCTCGTACTAAAGACAGTTGTCGACAGAGATCTGTGGATATGACACTCGTTCTTTGGGATGTCAGGGAGCTACAAGGATATCAATGTGCTTCATCGATCTCCTGTGTTCGAGGACGTCTTAGAGGGTCGAGCTCCCACTGTGAACTTCGCTGTCAATGGTCATCAATATGACAAAGGGTATTATCTTATTGATGATATCTACCCCAAGTGAGCTACTTTTGCGAAATTGATTACGAGCCCACAAACCCGTAAGGATAGTTTATTTGCACAACATCAAAAAGCAACAAGGAAAGATGTTGAATGCGCTTTTGGGGTCCTGCAAGCTCGTTTTGCCAATATTAGGAAGTCGTCTCTAGCGTGGGATGCCAACATACTTCACAAGATCATGTTAGCGTGCGTCATATTGCATAATATGATCGTTGAATATGAGCGAGAAATGTATCAGAATTATGATAATACCATTTAGTTTATGGACGACCAACACAACGCTAATGAGGATAATCTCGAGTATCGTAATGATCGTATTGTGGACAACGACATATACTTGCGATGTAGAATGAAGATTGAGGATCAACAAACTCATTTGTAGTTGAAAAGTGATTTGGTCGAGCATATTTGGAATAAATTTGGACGTAACGAGAACTAAAACAATTGCGTTCACATCAATTGGTTTCGCTTAAATGAAGTTAATGATATGATGTCTAATTGGTTTCATTTATATTATGGTAATCACGGCTTGTAATTGGTTTCGATCAAATTACGTTATTATAAAAAAATTAAGTTTTTTAATCAATTGCGGCCAATGTAATTAATTTTAATTATTGTGATTAATTATTTTATTTTAATTATCGTAATTAATTGTTAATCATAATTAATTAGGTGTTATATGTTCTAACTATGAATGAATTAAATTATATTTAAAAAGATAAAATAAGGTGGAATAGGAATATTAATAATGAAACCTTTTTATTTGATTCATTATTAAAAATTGAAATCCGTAAATTATTTATTGTGACGATGTGAATGACAAAAAATGGGTAAGAGTAATCCGTAATTATTTTTTTTTTCCATGAATAATGGTGTTCTAACCTAAAACTCACCTTCCCTCTCCCTCATTCTAGTTTGCAAAACCCTCCCCAAAATCACCATCACAAGCCCCCATTCCTTGATTCAGCAGCAAATCTTAGCATGTCAAGCCACAAAGAAGAACCTTTAAGCTTCTCAAACCCAACAACATCATCGTCACCAATCACTCTCTCAGAAGCCGACAACAATTCCGGCAGCGCCTCCAACAGCTTCCAAAGCGACAGTATCCTCTACGATGGCGGCGGAAGTAGCAGCTGCGACCCTGACTTCGGGTTTCTCAGGCTCGACTTCCGTCAGAATGCGTTATTGGGAAGTGTTCCATACTATGATCGCCATGTTTTTCTATGCTACAAGAACCCCAAAAACTGGCCCCCTCGCATTGAAGCTGCTGAATTTGATCGCCTCCCTCGCCTCTTCTCCGCTGCCTTGGCTGCTCGTAAATCAGACATGAACAAGGAGGTTGCTTTTTTATATAATTCTTTTCATTTTGATTTGGGTATTTGTTTTTTTGAACTGGGTTTGTGTTGTTTTGTTGATTCTTTCATTGTTTTGCGAAGACTGATAATGTGGATGTTTAAATTATTGCTGAAGTGTTGTTGAGTTCTTGATGTTTTAACTGCAATTGTTTGCTTTGGCTAGCTGTTTGTTGTTCATTTTGATTTGGGTATGTTTTATTTACTTGTTTCGAACTCGATTTGCGTTACTGTGTGCTTTTTTTTTTTAAAAAAAAATGAATTTTAGTTTTGCAAAGATAGTTGATGCAGGTCTTTGAATCTTAGATGAAAAGTTTAGTTCTTGATGCAGTAACTGAAATTGGTTTGTTTTAGTTATTTATTTTTTTTTTTGGTAATGTAACTCGATTTGGTTGTTTTAGTTCTTGATTTGGTTATTGCGATTTGGCTAAGTTATTTGGAACTCATTTTTTGTTTGAGCATCATCAATTTTGGTTGTTCAATTAAGTGATAGGGTTGATTTATTCTTTGGTTGTGATTATGGTAGTCTAAAACTGATGGCCTTTGGCTTGCTTGGTTTGTTTTGACTTTTACATATTTTCTTTAGTTATTTTAGTGATCAAATGGATGCCTATTAGTTTGCTCGGCCAGCTGATAGCTGAAAGAGATTTACTACAAATGCAAGCTTGAATGTATTCCGAGTTCTAAGTGACCTTTATGCAGAATGTGAATTGAATTCAGACTGAGTGATTTTGTTACATGTCGCATATACCTCACAGTATCTGAGAAAATCTCCTTGATTTTAAAATGATCTTTAAGTGGGAACCGTTGTGATATTGGAATCATAACCTTTTTGGTGATGCAATCATTTTGGCATTTATTCCCTCAGTTCTCTGAAACTTATTCTAGAAGGTATGGCAAGTAGTTAATGCATTTATTAATGATGAGAACAAGGATATCGCTAAACCAAATGTGAAATCTCGACAGATCTGTTGTTCAGGTCATGGTTGCTTTGCGATCAGATTTAAGATGCAGGTTCAGATGTTAAATTTTCCCTTTTTGCCTTTTTTTAAACATCAGAGTGCCAAATTGCCAATCAACTTGGTGTTCCAAGTCTAATGTCTTCATAGTTTCCAATGTCATCAACAATTAGAGTGGAGTGTATTGCCTATACAATGCCCTTGGTTGCTTCTTGCGTAGGTTAGCACACTTAACACATGACATATTGCTGAAGTGAGATATACCTGAGAATTTTCCTTGGAGTATCCATTTTGCGCATTATCTATTAATCAGCAAAAAAGCAAAAAAAAATATCGTTTGTACTGTGATGAATGGATGATAATATCTGAAAAGTTAATAAGATTCATCCCTTGTTTAGGACATTTAGTGGCATCACAAATTAGATTCTGTATATCTTAAAAACAATGTGTCAGATGATTTTAAGCCCACCTTTTCACTATAAGATCTGGTGTGCTACAAAAAAGAAAAGGCACTAAGGTGTTATGGAGTCTATTGGAAGTGCCTCCTGGAATCCCCCAACAATTTTGAACACTAATTATGTTAAGATCTTCTGTCTCTTTGTCTGTATTTTTTATGAGCCTTGTCTGATTGTTCTCTTTAAGTTGTTGGCAATGTGTATTGTAATTGCCCTTTTATCATGCTGGCTGCTGAGTTTTAGCTATATCAGTTTAACTTTTTTTTTTTTCCATTTTTTGCATACTGAAGACCCGCCTAACAATTTGTGAGGGGCGTGATGGAACTGAAACATCTAATGGGGATGTATTAATCTTCCCAGACATGATAAGATACAGGTTCCAAACCTTGTGATACTTAGTTGTTGCATTATTGATTTTTCTCATTTGTGTGCTTCTGGTCTTGTTGTGCAGTATGTTCGTGTGGCTCTCATAACCTTGGGTACATTTGCAGGAGATTGACACATTTTGATGTTGATACTTTTGTTGAAGAAGTTCTTATTAAAGATGGTGAATGGCTTCCTGGAAACCCAGAGAAGCTGAAAGGCTGTTTCATTTTTATATGTTGCCATGGGAGCCGAGATCGTCGTTGTGGTGTGTGTGGACCTCCTTTGGTTGCTAGATTCAAAGAAGAGGTAGATTTACATGGTCTTCAAGGAAAAGTCTCTGTTAGCCCATGCTCTCATGTTGGTGGTCACAAATTTGCTGGAAATGTAATAATTTTTGGATCTTGTGTTGACGAGGAAGTCACTGGGCATTGGTAAGGAGTTGATGTTTTCTAGACACCTCCCTCCTAATATTGAAAACAAGCTGTTTGCTAAAAGGTCTTTGAGTTGCCCCAAAATTGAGCAACGGTAGTTATTTTTCACAGGTATGGATATGTTACACCAGACGATGTAACTAATTTGCTTGAGCAGCATGTTTTGAAGGGAGAAATCGTAGAATGGCTGTGGAGGTGAGATTTCCTTTCTTCTCCTCCTCCCAACGGCAGTGTGCAGATAAGTGTTTGAGGACTGTAATTTTTCAATTTTGTAGCTGCACCTTTTTAACATACATGTAGTGGACTAGTGGACATGAGGGTAAGCTATTTGAATCAGGAGTCTTGACTAATTGGTGATATAAGCAGGATTAAAGAAGATACAAGTTATAAAGTTTGATTGATGTTGTCTTATCTTCTATTGTTATTTGTTACAAATTTCAGGGGTCAAATGGGTTTAGCGGAGGATGATCAGTTAAAGGCCCAAGAGTCAAGGCTCCATAACAAAGGAGACAAGGCAGGGAATAGTAGACAGTTTTGTTCTGAGCTTCTGGAGATGAACTCTCCAACACGTGGATCTCATTTTGGGTCCAATGGCTGTTGCCAGGCCAATGGAAATGCTGCATGCTGTCAACATCTTACATCAGAGGAAAAAGAGGTTGAGCTGGTTATCAATGAAGGAATGGTAAAAATAGCCAACGGTAAGAAGGGAAGAAAACTTTTGCGAAATAACAGCTACAATGGGGTTGGAAAGCGGAAGGTATGTGCTATGCCTTCTTGGTTTGAGAGCTGGGAGCGCGAAGATACATATGCAGCTCTTGCGGTTGTTTGTGCTGCTGTCTCAGTTGGTATTGCTTATAGCTGCTACAAGCAACTATAAACCATCTGTGCCCTTCTTGTTGTAATGTTATTGTTGGCCTAATTAGTCCTTAAGCAGTAGAATGCGTTGTGCATAGACATCATAAAGAGGCGAATGCAATGTGAAATGTGCAGTGGCATTTTTCTCTTTTGCTATCAGATATGAAGATTTGTAATGTAAATGGATTGTAAATGTAAAAATATGTTTCTTATTGATGCATGTATGGAATATGGTTTCATATCTATGGATAGTTTGGGAATCGGTGATCCTATCTGCACTCCTATTCAAAGTTAACTTGTAGTCATTAGCCAGAAACAATTGTAAACAAATTAATGAGCAGAAAAGAGGACACTGACTTGCTTAAACGTAATCCGTAAACTCTGTAGCTTTGTATTTCAGATGCTGTTCTGAAGTGAAAATACTAACCTAGAAACAGGCACATTTTTATTCATATCTGAAACAAAAATGTTCAACAGCCGTGCTTATCCATGCCTTGGAAAATACTCTCTAGAGGCTGTCGCTGAGGTGGGTGCCTTCTGCACTCAACCAGATGACTACATAGTTGAAAAGTGACCGGACACTCAGGGAAAGAAATCCTGTCTGTGAGATCACCCTTCCTGAAGCTTCTGTAATTGTTACTGGCTCCATGAGTTAAAGGCAGACACAGGGTAATGTTAAGCTACAACTGGTTTATAATGATTGTCAATGTTAATAACCAAATTTTTCAAACAATTATTAATTTATATAGGCGTGCAGTTTTGAAGATAGATAGTTTAACTTCATACTTCGGTTTAAATCTGTAAATGAAATCACAATCAATTCCTAGGGTCTTTAAACAGAATATAAGGCATTGAATTTAATCAAGCCTTCTCTTATCATCCTGGCATTATGTACATTTATTTCAATTTCAGAAATTGTTCGAAAATATCACAAACACCTTCAAATTTGGTCATTTTTGACAATTTTGGATCTGGTGAGCGAACACCTTGATATGTTTAACATGAGTCTCAATTTATAGGATTCTAAGACTATTAGAAACCATCTCCTTTGTCTCTAATGTCTCTAAATACCAATTTCAACCGATTTCCAAAAATCCTACAATCGGGCCCTAAACTCGTTATTAGGGCCTTTACAAACCAAAATTATAAAGTATTGAGTGATTTCCAATGAGCCTAGGAAGCATCATTTATCTTTATCTCAATTTTAGAATTTTTTGTTTTGAAAATACCTAAAATACAATATATGGGGTCATGTTAGGCCCTCGAAATTATTTAAACTATCTACTTTGAAAATAAAATACTTATTTAATTGATAATCACACCTCATATAATTAGGCCATAAATTAATTTTTGAACCTTTGGACACTAAATACAAGATATTAAATGGGTTTAAGTATCTTTATATGACTATAGGAAGCATCTAGTAGTTTTTTTTTTCAATTTCAAATATAAACCATTACTAAAGATTCCACACAGGTGCAAAATTTTCATGTTTTGAATCTGTGAGAGACATAACTCGATTAATGATCTTAAATAAAATAAATTCGGGGATGAGATATGAATTAAGCCATGAGTCATAACCCACCCATAAGTGACTCGTTCCGATTCAATCATATGTTACATAATCCAAGACTTAGAAGCAATGAATATATTAATATCCCTAATTATACACATAGCTAAAATTTATTAAAGATGGGTTAATTTAATGCACATAAAATACTAAGTATTTGTGATCACATCATGAATAATCATGATTATTAGTTGGTTTTCCATAATTATCTGATTTATGCGATTGTTTTCAAGTACCAGTCTTATTTAGTGAACTAAATAAATTGACTACGTATATACAATATACTCCGTAAACAATAATTAAATAAATTAAATTTTACATGATAAACTAGAAAAGAAAACATGATTAAGCATGAAAATATGAAATAAAACATAAAAAAGCCATGAGGTATGCAAGAATAAGCATCGTTATTAGATAATAAAAGTCCCTACTAAAAATCATGTTAAATTACATCAATCATGCCAATAATTATATTAAAAATAATAATAATAAACTAAATACAAACGTACCAACTAGAACATATTTATGGCTATGAAATCATAAACTCTTAGTAAACAACAACAAAAATTTAATTTATTAGGTATGGACCCTCAAATACTGTGTCTTGATTGCATAAATCTAATACGAATTAGAAAACGTGTCTTGGGATTGGTTGGGTCTTCTTAAAAATAAAGAATATGAAAAAAATACCTTGAGAGTTGTAAAGTTGAATGCTGGGAATGAATTGATAATAGTTAATTGTTAATGAGATATAGAGGGGTTTATATAGAAATGGGGAAAAGAATCCGAGTGGAATAGGGCACTCGTCAAGGAACTGAGGCGGTGGAAATTGTGTTCCGGGCAAACAAGATTGCACCACTTTGTTAATTGATCTTATAGAGGTCCTAGGCGTGATGAGAACCATCTACTTTGATTCTAAATATCTATTTTAATCGAATTCCAAAACTCTATAATTTAGTCAAATACTTGTTCTCAGGACTTCTGGTTAAGGCATCTACAATACCATGAATAAAGGTACTCCCTAACTACACCTTTAGTATAGTTGTTTTTTTAATTCTTGATACTTTTATATAATCACAATTTTACCTTATAGATTATTCATGTAAATCAATCATCTATATATAACTTGAAAACACATTGTAGTTGATATCTTTGAAACTGAGAAGAAAAAAAAAGTTAAATTCCACTATGTAATAAATTAGTAAATGTTAATATTTGCAAACTTCCAAAACATGAATACATAGATCTAGGTTCAAAGTACTTTTAGATACAAAACTAGTGACAAAGCACAAGGTCTAATAGGGAGATTTTATGCATAAATAATGTTAGAAAGTAAAATTTATTTTTTATAGTTGTCCATAATTGTAATGTATTTATGTAAAGTACTTTACATACCATGTCTAACAAGGTATTAAACCTCATCTTTTGTGCAAGTAACGAGGACGGCATATCATTTAATATAGAAGATGCTATCCCAAATTATTTACACTTCTGTTTCGAGAAATTCCTATGACATTTAGCAATGCCTTGTTAGCTATTCAAACCCCACAATGCATTAGGCATTTAGGTGTGTGATACATACGAGTAAATACTTCATCGACGTGAAAAATGCGAGGAATCCATTGCGTAAATGCCAAAAACTTGAGCAATTCATTGCCTTAATGTCAACAGCTTGGGCAATTCATCTCACGTGAAGATGTAAACTAAATAATATATAGATTTTTGACTGGCTTAAGCCTTACAAATCAGGGTATAGAATATACAGAGCACATTTTATGAGCTTGTTTACTTAATAGAATACGTACTAGGCTCGATTGATAGCTAAGCTGTGGGCACACTGTTCTTCAATGAATCTGATTTTAGCCCAAAACAACTCCATTAGTTGCCAATCCAAGTAGAAAGGTAAGTACTCAGTTGCATAAAATAATTGCACACATGATGTGGGTGGTGCTCGTAAAATCGACTAGCATCGACGACGAAGTAGATAAGATAGGCATTTAGCAGCTAACTACGAGAGAGGAATCGGGGAAGGGAAGGAGAAGATCGTGTAGCTGCTTACAGGCTACCACAATATACGTAGATAGAGTCCATAGAGATAGAAAGAGGGTAACATCATATAAGCATTTATCGGGTGGCTAACAGAAATTATACAAGATATTATGAATATGACCTGATATTGTTCAGTCCTGCCTAACATATATAAGTAGAGATACAACATCTGCTAGGTTGGCGTTTCATGCCTTGACCACTTCCAGCATGCCTGCGTTGAGGTAATCCAAAGCACCGGTACGTAACCGAAGATGGTATGCTCTTCAAGGACTAAAATCTGTGATGAAGAAATTCACGGCCCCAAGCATTGGCGTCCAGGAGACAGGCATAAGGGTAAAGTTTCTGGGTTTATCGATCTCAGTTGATTTTGATGTCTAGATCACTTAGCTGTTTTGACAGCGATCTTACAAGCCCATTCTGATCCTTCTGATCTTCTAATCGATGAAACTCGGATTCTATGGTTTTAGCAATTTTGGCGTCTTCAGGGTCTGGCTCAGGGAAGGCCACATGGAAAGATCCTTGTTTCAACGGAGCTCTTGGAGCAGCTTGCTCCCTGACATAATTATACAATTCTTGATGGAATGGGTGATCGAAGGAGAAACAATTATCAATCGCCCCATTTCTAGAATGTCGAGAAGAGCCAGATCCTTCTCTCTTGCAAAAGTGTGGGAGAGAGGCATAATCCATAATCTGAAACCAGGTAGTATTACATTGAAAATAGTTAGGCCTTTCAAAGGTGTGTTTCAAAAGCTATGGTGGAGAGAACAAGAGAGGAATGAAGGGCATAGGAAAGGAAGAGACGGGAGGGAAATGAAGTCATTTATCAAATAGAAAAAAACTAGATAGTTCTCCAGTCATGCTCAGTTTTAAATTTTTGTGTACAAGTACAAATCCACTCCACCCCTTCCCTTAACAGACTTCCATCTGATCAAAGGAACAGTAGCATCATACCAAATATTTCATTTTGCAGTCTTTTAGGACCGCACAGGCTCGGTCAATTTAGAAAAATGTCAGTTCTGTTTGAATTTTGATAAATAAAAACATCAGAAACAAGAACTTAAATACTGGATTGAAGCTTATTCTACAAAGAACTAGTGCCGAAGTAAAAATGCTTACCTTCAACAACTCATCCTTGCCACATCCTTGAAGAACCTGGATTTTCTTCCGAGTCCTCTCTTGTAAAAGTGGCCTAACAACCTGCCGACACACCATTAGAAATGGACCACTATCGGCTGCATTTACTCTGTGTACAAAGATTTAGAGAACAGGCAAACCTTCCAACATGCTGAAAATATATATGGTGCATTAACAATGAAATAGGTATCTGTCTTCTCTGGATAGTTCAAGTCATCAATAGTAGTTATGACAGTAAGCAGCTGCAAATGAACAGAAGCAATAAATTGTATGAGTGTTGGTTGCCTGATTTAAGGTAAAAATACCATTTCAATAATTTTCTCAAAGAAGAGAACAAGGAAAAAACTAGCCAAGGACCAGAAAGCATTGATTTGAAGAAAGATAAAACCTAAAGGAAAATAAGGAATGAAATCATAAAAGGGCAGGAGTGGGTGACCGAGGTGGGGGATAATTCTTACATAAGATGAAATTCCAAGTTTATGAACCACTGCCATTTAATGGCACAGAATCTATGTAGCTGTTCCCAACGATTGAGATTCAACTTGGCAAAGGTGTTGGAAAATGTTGAAATGACTAGACTCCAAAAATTGAAACGATTCCGGCTTAATATAAAGGAGGGCAAGGTCTAGACATATTTTGTGCAGCTTGATATCGTATCAAAGGAACCAAACAAATGGAAAGACAATAAGATAATATTTCATCGGCACTACAACATACTGTAAGTCCAACAGTCACCAACTTTGATCCTGTTTCCAGCCAAAAGCTAATTTACACTAGAAATTTTTGGTCATGATCTGAGGCAACATGAACAGGAACGTTTGGAAATCGTCTGATGCCCCTACACCAACTTATAAGTCTTCCTTAGCGTCACTCCTCCCTCTTTTCCACTTCTCCAAAACTCCACATAACTTAATGGATATTCAAGGGACAAAGAACAGAATGAACAGAACTGACGAAGATCTGAAAAGTTACCTTTATTTGGTTAAGGGCTGATAATTTTAAACCAGTCATATCAAGAACCTTAATGCAGGTACTAATCAGTCGTCCAGACTTCTGTGAAGCCAGTGGCTGCAAAATCCAAAGACTCCGTGGGTTATAGAGAAACATGAGCATGCTCTAAATGACTGCATCCATGCTAGAATCATACTCACCATTACAACACTGTCTCTGTATTCATTCATTTGGATATGTGACTGCACGTAGTAGTGGACCTATAGATATATGATGCAATAAGTAGTATTTATATATTTTATACACAACAGTATTACAGGATAGTATGAAAATGTACAGAACTCTTCTTTTACTCTAAGCCAAACATAATATGTCAAGTAACAATCCACAAGAGCATAACATTCTATGTGACTAAACAGAGTAGCCTTTTAGCTATCAGGAAAAGCAACATTCAGGGACAAGAACCAGAGAAATTATCCAAACAATGATATACTACTCATAGCATCAATCATAAATGAACTCAGACCAATCTTGTGAAGCTGCAGAAAAGCCAAGGCCTATGAGATGTTGAGGCACTCTGTACAAAAATCTAATTGACTGCCAAACGCTTTATCCTTTTTATTTTCATTTTTGTGCCATTCTTGAAGTACACTAGCTAACACTATGAGTATGTCAACACAAAAGATACAAATATAAGCAACTCAATCAAGGCCAATAAGTGATTAACTTACAGATGCTTTGTCGTATGAGCTATGCCCCACACCAACAGCAATGACAGGAAGACCCTGATTAACACAGAAAACACCAAACTATGATCAGTCTACAAAAATATAGGATTACTTCTTAAGGGAGTGGACTAGAGATGTCAAATGTATTTAGAAAAACTGTAAGGTGGTTTTTACCTCTTTGGAGTAACCTGAAAGTCCTACAAGCTGAGAGTCACGCACTTTTCTGTAAAGCTCAGGAGGAACAATTGGTTTCTGGGCAAATGAATGCACTAGTTAAGATAATTAAATAAGATATGCAGGCGCCTCAACACGTGATCCACCTATAGTTATTATGAAACTTCCTAAAAGATTTTGTCCCTTTCAGCAAACTAAACCTGATGTACATGTTGTTAACACGGTTTTATACACATTGAATACTTAATCCGACAAGTTACACGGACAATGTACACAATCAGGTCTCAGCCACCATAATGCAGGCGTAATAATGTTGAACTTAGAAGAAGAGATAATGCATCAAATGAACTGTTCCACCTAACATTTCTATTTTAAGCCTATTGATCATGAGTAAATTCCATCAATTCATGCATGAAAACTGTGATGTAATCATGATTCAAGAGTTTTATGGCATGCCTCATGGACTGCACCTAAAGCAAAGATCATTAGCTTTCACTTACTGTTAAGATATTGTCGATCTCATTCTGCACCCTCCAATTTAAACAATCAACCAACTGCAGAAATGTTAGACAAAACTTCAAGGAAGTGTACTCTAAAGATATTCAAACCTTATTTAGCAGAAACCATATTTTAGCAGAGTTTCAACTGCAATGAGTGAAATAAATATCAATTACCATTTTGTATGCCTTATCAACATTCCAATCCCTAGCTCGGAGAAACCGAACAAAACTTTCAGCTGGACACCCCTGATGCATATTCTGAATAACATCACAGAAAGATAGGGCCGTCAATCAATAAGCAACACGAGTCTAAAACCTCTCAAAGACATAAATACTACTACTCTTCACATAACCAGAGAAAGAACCAGGATAACAGCGCCAAGAAAACTGGCAGAACCAGTTCAAAATCTTTGAACAAACAGAGCTATGATTGCTAGACCAAGATTAGTGTCCACCACATCAACGCCGATTGAAAATGCACCATAATTCGGTGAAGTAGTGAATTCAATGTTATCAGATCAAGTATCATCGGAGATTTCCACCGAAACAAATACGGTGCAAAATCAGGAAAAAGATCACTACTTTCCCACCAATTATTTATGATCACGCTGAAATTAAGAAGCAGAATCTATAATCACATCTATAACATATGTAATAGATAAGATGGCCCAATAGGGAGATCTAGTAATATGGCCCAATAGGGAGATCTAGTAATATGGCCATAGATTATTCCTTAGTCATCCCACATATTAATAATAGTTTACCAGATCAAAGCTTCCTTGGCAAAGAACCGTTAAGAGGTGTCGGCGTTCGAGCACATCAAATTGTAACTTTTATAACTGTGGAATTGTTATTCATACAACTACTGTTGAACTCAATTATCAATTTTCAGTAGCCACAATTGTTCTGAATTGTCAATCGAAAAGATCAGAATAAGTAAAAATTGGTGACTTGCTGACCAAAGTGATCAGCCCCGTAAACCAAGTAATCAAGAATAATTATGTATGAATCAGCAAATAAATCATAAGAGAGAGATTAAAAATTTAATGACGAACCGATCAAATTAACAAAGAGTAAAATCAGATCAGAACTTCAAAAATTAAAAAATTCATAGAAGAAAGAAGAAACAGTTCAACTGACCTGAAATGTCTTCTTCAGTGATTCATCAACTGCAACAAAGAAGCCACATTTAATCAATTTATGAAAAATTAGATCAAAGATCAAAACTTTATTAGTTATTACAACTCAACTTTAAAATTAAAATTTGGGGTTGAGGAAATCAATTCAAAATTAAATTAAAATGGGGAAATAGCCAAACACACACACACACACACCCAAAAAAAAAAAGTAAAAAGAGTAAAGGCTGAACCTCCTTCCATCAAAGACTCAAACTGCTTGATAGCATCGTCATTGGCAATACCCATTTCGATTTGGCTGAGGTGGGTCCCCTTGAAATTGAGATCCTGAAGAACCCTTCCGAATTCTTGAGGAGATTTCAAGCAAAACCCACCAAACAATGGAGGACTGAATGAAGGCAGGCAGAAAGGAAGTGTGTATAATATTCAACCAGAGTGACTCAATGACCCCTCTGCAATCTCAAATTAGCTCCACCCTTTTTATTGCTGATGAAATACTGAAATCAACCCCTCTCTTTATATATACGAGTGCATGTAAAAAATATTACAGTATCCTACTCGCAATTAATGAGTGAAATCAACCATTATCTTTGTATAGTACATGTAAAGGATATGATTTTGGATTTTTCAATCCAAATCCATATCATTTATGATTTTAATAGAAATTCATATTATTTAGGGTTTCAATCCAATCCAAACAGATCTGAAAATTTTTAGCCTTATTTAGATCCGAATCGTAATTCTAAAGTTACTGGGCTTGTTATTTTTATTGGAATGTATTTTTTAATAAGTTAAGAAAATATTAAAGTGATTCACAATCAAAGTCATATATATATATATATATATATATATATATATATATAAAGAACATAAAAGAATTCTCAAAGTGGATCGAATTTTTAATGATAGTCCAATATCTATTTCTATTTGGGTTCTTATGATATATGAAATGCTAATAAAAATTTCATTACTTCGGTTTATTTTGATCTGAACGTAGTCAAATCAATCCAACTTTTTCATCCTATCTGATTCAATCCGAATTAAAAAAAAGTTCAATTAAAATTAAAAATTCGATTTTTTTTAACACAAATTATAAATTTGATTCGTTTTGGGTTGAATTTTTGTTTTTGATTTCTATCTGAATAACTTTCATCCCAATTTAATTTGTCTATTTTTGACTTTTGATCTAAGACAATCTAATATGAAAAGTCATAATTTGGCTATTAATTAAAGTGATTTTGTACCATAAAAATCAATTTTCTTTTGCTTATGAAATAAATAGTTAGCATATTTGAAAGTTTGGAACTAATCTGGTTCAATCTCTAGGAAATAGAAGATCTAGTTTCATAACACGAGTGTGATAGAATAACAGAAAAAATAAATAGGTGATATACATTTCAATGTAGATTTAGCTAATTAATTAATTATATTGAGTTGTTGACCCTTGGAGGTTTTGAATAGTTAGTAATAGGACTTATTTGAAAAAATACAGTACAAGCATAGTCAACTAAACGTCTAAACACTCACAAACACATGGAATATAGACAACGAAAACAATGATATTGTCCCTTTATCAAGTTGATTAGTTAAGGATTGATGTCTTGCTCGATAACAATGACGTTTCAAGCATGTACAAAGTCTACCCTACGAACTATGACTATCCTACAGGTAAATCGCTATGTTTCCCTATGATTTTTAGGAGTAACGACCCTATCTTACTACAATATGAAAACGTCATAATTTTATTCCTGCCAAAGAGAAGTTAGAAAGTCTATTTTTCTATTAATAGATTAGTTTTTTTTTTTTTAAAAAAAAAGAATAGATTAGTTATCTTTAGTAGTAAAAAAATCTATATGTAATTAAGAAAAAAAAACTCATTTATTCGAATTTTAAGTGATTTTTAATGAGCTCTACAAATTATTTAAGATTTTTTTTTTGTTAAAACTACTCTTAGTATTTACAAACCGAATTTTAGTAATATGAATATAATTTTACTAATTTGTTTTTTTTTTTTTTAAAGTCGAGGAGTTTGGAGCAACTAAGCCTCCAAATTTTGATTAGAAATCACAAAAGCGTAATCTTTCTAAAGCCCATTTCTCTAATTAAAAGATTTTATTATAAATATATACTATGCGTAAAAAAAAAGAGGGGTTGGCGTTAGAGGCTCCATCCGAGAAGCAAGTCTGGAGACTTGAAGATGGAAGTCTTAGGTAGACTGCCCAACACTTGCAAGACCCTCGAGAGTCGAGAGCACACCCAAAGGCCAAGACAATTATCATTAGAAATAGGACACAATAATATACTTCATCCATCCTCAAAGATGAAGATACAAAGCCACGCCCCTCAAATCACCAAAAATTCCTACTGAGACCTCTCAACAAGCGAACCCTAGTGAGACGTGAAAACGTAAGCATACAAAGCTAAGAGAAACAAATTTATGCCAATGGAATAAATGCAAAATCAAGATTCCAAGAGGAAAGTCACAAGTTTGTGCAAGGTAGGGAAGCAGACCTCAAAAAGCTAGCAGCCTTTCTATTTGTCTCCCAACATCACAAGACCCTCAAAATTACGCCCAAAGACACTACTCTATATGTTCTCATTTGTTTGCTAAATTTCACTTTTCAGAATGTTCAAGACACAACTTAAAACGTTTTTTTTCCTCTAAATTCGTAAGATAAAAATTATGAAATTTTGATATATTCTAAAAATTTACATTGAGATGAATCCAACAATGTCCCACTCGAATATATTATATATTAGTCAAAATTTTTAAATCGATGTTGATGATCCCATAAAATCAAATAAAAGCCCTCTTAGAAATTTAGAATGAAGATGATGTTTCTTGTGGAAGAGTAGTATTCATATTTTCTGCATCAATTAGTGTTTGCAATGCCACTATTCAGATAATAACAAATCTCAAAAGTAGAGACATATACCGTTGATTCATACAAGGTGAACTCATGCATTTTCACTAAATATGTAAGTTAAAATAGTTATCATTAATAATAATCTACTTTCGGATATAATTTGATATGAATACTTATCTTTTTAGTGTGATGAGACATATGATAGATTTTTCTAGTCTAGGATATTAGGTCGATGAAAGCAAATTAAACGTGTACAAGCTTGGAGCTTAGAGCTTCTAGTTCTCCAATAGTATGTAGGAAAGCCTCATTTCAAAAGAAAAATTTAGAAAATGTTGAAGCTTGCTTACCAAAGTTAAATCGTACATCCAAGGGCTTTTCACATGTAGAGGGATTAGGAAAAAAGTAGTGCCCTACTTGTAATATTAGAAGGTCCCCTATATGACAAAAGAGAATTGCATCTTTAGTGTGCAAGTCGTGAAATTTTGTTAGCCAAAGTTTTTGAAAAGCATTGTCAAAGTTTGGTAGGAAATTCAAATATTCAAATTGTGCACATGCACATAAGTTGGTAGATGAACTATATCTTTAACCAATATTTAACCAAGTATTTGATTTTACTATTAGTGTTTCATGTAAAATTGTACATCAACTTAGTGTAAGAATATTTCATTAGATTATGAAATTGTGAGCTACAATTATATTAATAGCATTTTAACCTGATTACATGCCAATATACATCACAAAAGGTGTCATTGCATAAAATAAAGGGCCAATTAAATTATTTTATGTACATACATTTGAAAAATTATTCCTTTTTTTGGAACATATTTTTGTGTACAAGTAATAAAATTGATAATTGAAAATAATTTGGCCATCGCGTATTTGTCTTTGTCATAAGATGCTAAAAAACTTTAGATGAAATCAAGACCTCATACCTCATTAGGTTTTGTAACCTTTCATAAACCATTCTCATGCTTTAGTTGTGGATGTCAGCTAGCTTAGTTGGTTAAAATTTTGAAAGGTGGTATACAAGACCCGGGATCAAATCTCATCTACATTAATTGTTGTCTTGTTGCTTGCGGCTCTTTTTACATTTAAAAAAAAAACATGTTCTAGCTTATAAAGTCAGCATTATTACAATATTAATTAATAATCACCTTAATCAAGCATCATTGAAGTGATCCGTATCTAATCTTTCAATATTCCAATCAAAGTGATCAGTTTCCAAACTTCTTTTGTATGAACAACCACTTTCATTTGTTAGCACAATTAAAAAGTTTTTAAGATATATGTTTGTGATTAGAAGAGAATATATACATATATATACAGCCAACTATATGGATGACATTGCATGATACAAATGGTGTCCGTTGATGAACTTTGGGAACAGATGCCCATCTTCTTTTACGTCTTTTGGTTGAAATTGTTAAGAAGAATATTCACATATCTTTTTCTAGCTCTTTTTTAAGCAATGGCCAACATTTAGGACCTATGCCTTTTCTTTCTTTTCTCTTTTGGGGGATATAACAAGCAACACTAGTACCTAATATATCATGTGATGAAATATGTAGCTGGATTAATTGGAAAATAAATATACACCGTGAAAAAAGCTAATTATTGCATTTTCTCTCAAAACTGTGGCTTAACTTATCTTAAGTAATACACGAGGAAAAATTATTACGCATATTATATACATAAAAATGACCCCTTGAAATAACAAAAGTTACTCTTTTAAAGTTGAAAAAAATTGATATATATTGTATTGAAGGGTAATTTTGGTTATATTAAAAGATAACTTTTACTGTGATACAACTTTATTGTATATAAAATTTTTGATGACAATCCATGGCTCATGGACAACGGTAAAGTAATCGGGTGCACGATTTACTTGTCGATAGACATGTAACATGTATCTTGCCTGAATGAAAGCTTTGCACAAGCCTTCTGATGTCTATAAGAATTTGGGTTTTCCAATGGCCTTGAAAAGATCCTTGAACAATAATAAGAACCGTTAGATTATCTCCTTCTATAAGGAGATTTTTGAAATAACTTAAAAGAATGAATATTGATCACTGATTAACCAAGATACAAGGATTTGCTATCGTACGACCAATTACACAGAGCTAATATTTTTACCCTTATGCTTATTTGATAAGGTTCAATGAGCAAATATAATAGATTTGATTAGTTGTATTGTGTACATCATACAATTTATACCGCAAATACTAATGATGACTTAAATACTATAGAACGAACTAAAAGCTACCTCTTAAAATAAATTAGTAAATGTATAAGATGAAATTATTGAAATACTATAAAAACTACTCCCTTCGTTCTTTTTTTCCCCATTTAGAATTCCAAAAGAAATCAAAATAATATTAAATATTATTAAGATTTTATAAAAATAATTTAAATTTATTTAAAAATAAGATAAGAATCAATTAAAAAAATAATACAAGTGGATTTAGCACTAAATAAGTAATGGAATTTCTAAAGTCCATGATATTAAACAATTAAAAAAATTCTACCTAATCACAAATACAAACAATATTTTAAAATTTTGCTGATGGAAAAATGGGAAGAAAAAAAAAAGAATAGAGACAGTAGCTATTAAAATAAATTATTTAAAATTGTCAGCACATAAAAAGCAATTAAAATATTTTATGATGAATGCAAAGTCTAGAAAATTGTGTATTTTTATATGTTATAGAGTACGAAACGGTGAGTAATACGGAGTGTTAACTGATCTGTAATGTCAACATTGGGACACATTAAATCGTAGTGAATATATTTATACACTCTGTACCATTGTGTATTTTGTATATCTTACATATACATTATTATACCTAAAGATTATTTTTGTTCTGATATTAGAATTTTTTTGCCTGATATTAAAATATCTATATCTTAGATTATAATTCTATACTGAGATTTTTATTTGTATACCTGCGATATGCTTATTTGTATACCTAAGATCTTTATTTGTATATCTAAAACTTTTATTTGTATACCTGGTATCTTTATTTGTATAGCTAAGATAATAAATTCAATACCTGAGACCTTTAATTCTATAACTGAAATATTCATGCAATAAGAAGTTCAACTTATACTTCAATATCACATCAAACCAACAATCATAAACTTTACACTTGCAATTGTGACACTTTTTTTGTACATATGCACCTATTCAATACCCATCCTTTTCTAACAGTTGATTATTACATTTTTTTCTATCATTACCAAAAAAAAAAGTTTTTTCTACGAACTAAAATAAAGTTAATAATATTCATCTATAAAAATTTTGCAAAACTAAAGTTAACAATATTCATCTATAAATATTCATTGAAAGTTGGACAGTGGAAACAAAATGAACAAAACCTCTTTGAGTTCCTTAATAAATTGGACGACCATTACGCCTAAAAGAATCTTTGCAGTGCTTCTTCACCTTGGAGCTTATGGTCGAGATTTGTGGTAGTGATCAACAACGAAGAAAAAGTTATTTGAAAATCCGCGCTAGATCAACCAATATTTCCACTAAATCAAATAGTAGTGAATATATTCATATACTCCGTACAATTGTGTACGTCACATCTACATTAAGCTAAATTTACTAAAGAACGAGTGAATGAGTGGCTAGAAATAATATTTTAACCGATGACAGATACGACGATTAGCTAAAGTTTTGTGAGATGCTAATTGGTTTACGAAAACGTGACAAAACATCAACCAGATCGATCTCTATCTCATAATCAAACAAAGGAACTTATTGTTACCTAACTAATTAATCAAACTATTTTAGTTAGTTAGGCAAAGCTAAGAGAGGGGAAGTTAATATTTGGTAAGCCTGATTAGTCATCTTGTCTCCCTAATTTAATTATTTAAGAACCCATATAATGCCAAGAAGCATCTTTGTCAATTGTCATCCATCCTTCCTAAAAAAAAATGCTCAACAAATTCTAAGTATTATATATTATATATTATGTATTATTTCCTTAGTTAAGGAATTTTTCCAGTTCTAATCACATGGTAATAATATTAGCAATCATTGCCTTTTCCATTTAAAATTTAGCCTAGCAACCTGCTCACCATCCTTTTCTTTGGGCAGTAAATATAAGCAAAGATAACCGATTAAGCACCTTTTCTGTCCCGGTTGACCCGACCCAATGACCCAACATTAAATAGTCGGGGTTTTTTTTTAAATAAAAATTGGTTTTTTCGGGTCGGGTACCCAACCCAGTAAAAAACAAGGTACTCGGGTCGGGTCATGTGCTAGATAAAAATATAACCGAGCATCCGAATACCAAAAATACTTTTTATTTTTATATTTATTTATATATTAGGGTTTTTTTGTTTGCTCACTTTGATGTTTCGGTATTAATGCACGCATAATTATGCGGCCTCAAGAACAGTTGTTTAGTGATTTGATATTAGAACTAAGGTGAGCTCAGAAGGACAAAGCAAGCCTGATGCCATGCACTATCTGAAGGAAAGAAAATGAGGCCTAGGACGCGTTTAGATCTGGTCATATGGCGAATTAGTTTGCTAAGTCTCAGTTTAAATCAGTAAAACAAACAGTTTAAAGTCATTGAAATGGATATGAGAAGCAAAATAATCTTTATAGCTGGAGTTGCACTTGTTTTTGCTGGTTTCCATACCATCCCCAAATGTTCTAGCTTTGTGTATGCACAACAGAGTGTGGAACCTCACCATAAAAGGAAGTGGGAATCTTTTTTGAAGATTTAAGTGGTTGCTGTGTTTTGAAGATTTAAGTTAGGGGTCTCATTACATCAAATCAGGCTTTGAATTAGCTAGCTTATGTTTGAAAACATCAACGTTAAGCACTTGATGTTCATCGAAAAGATTGATTGGCTGATGCTTCTCATCCTAGTGTGAGAGCACTATTTGTCAGAGGACCGCAAAATGACAGATATACTGTCGGAACGACACAAACAGATGAGAAGCAGATAGAGATTTTGTAACAAATTTGATGTGAAGATCAGGAGTTGTGATAATTTTCCAGGTGATTGGAAGGAGTAGGAGCAATTTCGGACTGTAATGGCAATTTCTGACTGTACATGGTTTGCCATTGCAAAACTGCAGTCATGTAATGTAATTTGGCAACTTGGGATGAAAAATTGGGATGCTATATATGACGCAAAGTCTGTCCCTGACATGAAGGTCTGTTATATGGAAATCATATCGAGGCCAAGGAAGCTCACAACAAGCAATGGGCCTTCAACTTGTAAAGGTTTTTACAGTGGATGAGCCTGGGAAATTGGTACTAACCGTTGTAAGTTCATAGAAAAAGTGGCTGTGTTCGAGATATGGCATTCAGACAAAAGTTGGAGTCTGAACTTTCTCTATGCGATTGGTTACTTGAATCAGATTACTCCGATGAATGAAAGCTGACTGCGTTTGTTTAGATTTGATCACATTTTTAGATTTGATAACAGAAGAAACCAACATACAAACTTACAACGAAATACAAAGAAAAATGAGGTTTGATAGTCAAAAGACATTGAACACAAGATTTTTACTAAAAAAGAAAATAATAAAAATAAATCGGGTTTGGTTATGGGCTGATTTTTTAACTACCTGGTAATGAACACCTCTACTGCTCACCATCCTTTGGTGCCCTACATGGCTACATGTCCATGTTGTATCCCTTCTATATTTATGAGTTCATATTTAATCTTAAAGTAAAAATAAAAAAATATTATTCAGAAGAGACACAAGAATAATTATGTGAATTTAATTGGTTTCCCTCAAAAAAAAAAAAATATTGTGAATGAAATCAATTTTGAATATGAGATTATAATACTCGTCAAAACATTACTATATGAACTAGCATATGTAATATGAAAAGATATTAAAAGGATCTAACTGAGTCGAATTTAATAATCTCTATAGTCTACCAAATTTTATATATGGAAATAATGAATTGAACTCAAATGTTAATTTTTTTTATATATATAAAAAAAACAAAGTAGAAGGAATTATTACTTCGTATAACAACTACTTTGTACTACTTGATAATTGAGTATGATGGTTGATGATTGCCACAATATACAGTGCCAGTGGCAGGGAATGCAAACGTCTTGACATATTTACTCTTAAGTCTGAAAACGTCAATTGATGTTAGAGTTAAGAAAGTCTTAAATATACATTGTTATGTTGCTGAAATCTCCCATGTGTATTTGTGATTGGATCCGTTACGGGACCATGTATTTAGAAATCCATGGTCAACAACCATATGAACAAGCAAGTCAATCATTCTTCAATTGGGATCTTAGTATGAGAAGGAATAATTAGGCCAAGTCCTATAGTTTTAAATCGTGGATAAATCAGCTTGATGGCATACATAAACCCATCATTGCTTGCTCCCCTTTAACGGTACATGCCCCGTTTATGAGCAAAGGATAAGGTAAGTAACGTTCTCTATTTAGCATTCATTGAGAGAACACTAAAACTAGACCTGTTCAAATGGGTGGGGGCCCGTTAAGTGCCTTTGACCGACCCGTTTATAAAAGGGCCTAATCAATAATGGGCTTAATGGGTCGGTCTCTTAAAGGGTTATGTTTTATTGGGTTTTTAATGAGTCAAGTCGGGTCAAAATGGGCCTATAGCTTCCAAAACTTTTAAACACTATAAGGTAACGAATTATTTTCACTTACTTGTCGATGATCCACTACCAAAGATTGGAGATGATACACGTAAATTATCCCCCTCTATAGATAAAAACTATACTCTTTTTGGACGGCCCGGCCCGACTCGGCCCGTTATATGTCTCCTTTGGTCCGACCCGCCCCGGCCGTTTTGCATCTTCTTTGACCCGCCCCAGCCGGGCCCGTTTACCTTGTGACCCATCCCGACCCTAATCCTTCCCAATGCATAGGTCTAACTAAAACACATACTGTTATAGGAAGATCTCACTTATTTTAAGTTGCATTACCAGGCTTAAGTGAGTTTTCTCAAAATATCACCCCTGAGACCAACAAAAGTTGTTTGTATAGGCTTCATCAACACAAGTAAAAGGAAAGCTCTTTTCAAGTCCTATTCCAGAATCCTTCACTCATGCACTCTTACTTATCCAACAAGTAACTAGCTTTAGTTTTCGGATTGGAACAATGTGGTGCAAGGAGGGTTTGCTACAAGCAAGCTAATTAATTTTTTCCAAGCTTGTGAGTCATGGTGAACATTACGCATATGGGGAGACAAGTTCCTCATCGGGATCACCACGGCAAGCTTTTGGCAGCCCAACGCAAGTTGGAATGCCAAAGACAACACAACTAAAAGTAGTTCAAACTCCCTTCCAAGGAGGTGAGCTATATCCAACAGAAGCACTTTGGTCATAATTAAGAGGTAATTTCAGTATCTACTCTAGAACATGGCATAACACTCCATGTCCTGAGAAATAACCTATAATTGAGGGCCTTGAAACATGATTTGTTTTAGAATTTTATACACCACATGGGAGAGGCTTTGTACTTGGTAGAGAAGTACATAACCAATGAGGATTTCAACACAAGTCATGAATCTAATAGCCTAGAAGTCCAATTAGTTTGCCAAGGCATACCTCAAACAAGAAGAATGTTGTCTAGGGTAAAGGAAAGAAAGGCAGTGATAATAAGGGCAAGACCTCTCAAAAGGTTCGATAATTACACACCGTTTATCATGTCCCCAACAGAGATTTACAGTTTTTTTTTTTTTTTTTTTTTTTTTTTTTTTTGAAAAACGACGATAAGTGGAAGAAATTAACCACTGCTTGGCAAACAAGTTTTACAGCTGTCCAAGCCAAATGATCAAGAAATTCATTAGCCTGAAAAACAATTTTGAAGATGTGATCAGGCATGGGTATTTCAAGCAGTATAGGTCCTGGGAAAAGGATTAAGAGTCTGGCTCCTAGAAAGATAGGAAGAATAATCCGAGCCATTCCAAAAAGGACAAGGGAAAGAAGGTAACATATGATCTCAGACTGGGAAGAGGGCTAGGGTGATCGAGCAGAAGTCTTGTCTACAATATCTTAACTTTCCCAATTCATATGTAATCAAAGAGATCTAATCATTGCATTTACTCCCTAAAGATTGCAGAGGGGTAATCTTTCTTTAGTCAAACCCCTTGGTAGTACAACTAGACATTTGTAACAACATGATTTTCAAACTTATGATATATAAAGTGGAGTTACAAGCTAAGCCTGGACTGCGGCCATTTAGTAGTCTAAGCTCCTAACTCTTGCGATTTAGAAACATAGATTGGGGGGCATATAAGGGTTACCCACAAATTCAACCAATAAAGAAATGCTGTTATAATTTCTTTCAAAATTGCAGTTAAGTATGAACAAGTAGATACAGACTGAACTTTCCTTAAACCTACAAAACCAAAGGAAAGCTCCTAATTTCTTTCAAAATTTAGTCAGATAATTGTTGGGTTAAACTTCATGAAAATCACAGTAATAATTCCTTGAAAAAGAAGTCATTATTATAAGGAATCGTCTCAATAGGCCAGAGCTAGTCTAAGCCACAATGCACTCGTTGGGAGGACTTTCTCTAAGCCATGAAGTGACGAAATGCACGACGTTGCTGCCATCGTAAAATAATTGGGCACTGCAGTTTCTGCTGCATCATTGACTAAAACATTACATTTGACAATTGACTAGCATGTGAAGTTGCCTAACTCATTCAGTTTATAGGGAAGCTACATCGATCCATATTTTACACTCTGTAGTTACTCAATAATCTATTATGTTTTCTGCTCTTTTAAGTTCGTGATTGCAATGGTTAGTTGATACTATAGGTCCATAGCTATAAAATCAAGACCTTGAGATTTTTTTTTTTGGTCAATAAAGAAAAGTCATTAAAAACCTATGTATTACTTTATTGTAGGGAGATTTTAGTTCGGGTAGTAGGTTCAATTAAAATCATACTAAAACCCAAAAAAATTTTGAAGTTATTTTTCAAAATAATAACTTGAATACATTTTGCAATATATATATACTTCTAATTGAAATAAAAGCAAAAGTACTCAGTAAACTGAAATATTTGATGGTATATATAGTACTACTTCCAACTCTTTATTTTTGCCCCTATTTATAAAGTCAAAGTTAAAAAAAAATTGACCAAAAGTTCTTATCATGTTATAAGAAATAATATATTCAATTTAAATCTTGTTGGATGCATCTTAACATAAAATTTTTTAAATATCAGGTTTTATAATTTTTTGTCTTACTGATTTGAAAATAATAATGTTTTAAATTGTATTTTAGAGATTGTGAAAAATCAAATGAGGCGAAAAATAAGAGAAAGAGGGAATAGACAATAACTACTAATTGAAATAAAGCAAAAGTACTGAGTGTGAGTGTAGTTCGCAGGAAAACCCTATAGCAATAAAACCAATTACTAGAACATTTTGCTCTCCAAGTATGAGCATTCCTTTATAAATTCCTTACCAATGAAATTTAAAAACGAAAACAGAATTAATTCTGAATGACATGGAAACAATCGTGATGTTCAGGAGAAAATTTTAAAAAATACAAGTCATATTAGACATTTGGCTTATATGATGAGAAACAAGATAACAAATGATCCCTTGAGATAATGATGTTGCAACAAGTACTCAATTTCCTGTAATATAAGGGGAAGATTATCCTGTAACATGCTTCAAAGTTGAAGTTACACATAACACCTTTCATAACAATCAATAAGCAAATCTGCAGCCTACTTTCAAATGAAAAAGGAAAGGGGCAATCTGTGGCCTGCAGCAGACAACGACGAAACTTGGAAGAACTTGATCAGAACTCAAGTACACAGTTTCACAAGAAAAGAATCCAGATACATCCTATATGAGGTCGAATGATCTGAAGTGGCTGCTTATAATAAAACATGATGATATGAATGTTTGAAAGAGGGGAGGAGGAGGGGGAGGACTATGGATTCCACCACTTCATCAAGAAGTAGAAAAATGAATGAGCACTTGATTTTAACTGAATGACCATTGAATTTCTGCCACTCTAATTATGCAACACTTCAATGCCAACGTCAAACAAACATATGATCAATATATAAACCACATGAAAAAAAACACCTAATGTTCATAATCGTTGACATCATACCTGTAATGTTTTTTTGCCAACTCTACATCTTATCTCAATTTTTAACGACAAACAGCAATGAGCTAAGTAATTTAAAAGAAATCAAATTCCAAATAATTATCGGACCCTTTCTGGTCTGGAATACCCACAGCGGACCCTTTCTCACTTGATGAAGCAGCTGGAGCACGAAGTCGCTCAAACTCCACGGGCCTTGGGATCTCCGGAGGGCTTGCACACCGAATCAAAGCCCAATTTACACCTTCGAAGAAGGAATGTTGCTTAATCTCTGTTGCTCCTCGCTTATAGGCTAACCTATGTTGGGGTTCCTTCACTAGCAGGCCTCTGATAAGGTCCCTTGCCTGAAAACTGACAGCAGGAGCCTCTGGAAACCGCAAAGGCTGCCCAACAACGTTGAATAGGGTTGCCCGATTCCCTGATCCCTTGAATGGCGTCTTTCCAAACAAGAGTTCATACAAAAATATCCCGAAAGTCCACCAATCAACTGCGCTACCATGTCCCTCACCTTTGATGATTTCAGGTGCCAAATACTCATGGGTCCCAACAAACGACATTGATCGGGCATTTGTGGGTTCAGCAATGAGCTCAGGTAATGGGCTAACTTGGTTGCCTACATCGGTTTTTGGTTTGGATTTCTTCTCTTTTTTTGATTTGCTGGTAAAGAGGCGGGGAGTAAAACAAGAAGAGGGAGCTACACAGGATGGCTGAATACAAGAGGGCTCAATGCAGGCAGGTTGAACACAATAACCAGAGCTCTTCTTTAACCCTTCATTTTCAACAGATGCTGACTTGACTAGTGTGGGGCTGACAGCACACCTAAGTGAGAGATCAAAGTCAGAAAGCATAATATGACCGTCATCCCTCACCAGGACGTTTTCTGGTTTGAGGTCCCGGTAAATAATCCCAAGCATATGAAGGTATTCCAGAGATAGGAGGACTTCTGCTACATAAAACCTGCATGGTTAATGCAAGGGAATGTAAGAATAAGCATACATAGGTCAAATCAATTATCTTGAGTATATTAGATGATTTAAATATTTTCAGATATCAAACATACAACCAGTTCTAAGCAGATATTCATGATGTCATAAATTATGCTTAATGAAAAGGTAGGATCATAGTTCAATCACAACTTCACCCACTTTGATTCTATGCATGGTGATTACAACAAAGTAATATATGTAACAAAGAGCTATTAGACTCCCACAGCTAGGTGCCAGAAACAATAACACAATAAAATTCAGATAGCCAACTGCAACCAACGGGGAAATAGATACAGTTACATGCACCACCAACAATGTATGATGCTGAACTAGCATGATTTAGAGCTGGCATGCTACTCAAATTGTATCAGCAATTCAGGCTACATGACATATCCCTACCTATATAATTAATAAAGCACCATAATAGTATGAGGAGTTAGCTTTTGACAAGTATCTGTCAATTTTTGAAAATTGACATCATATGTAACCAAGAAATATTTATCATCATTAATTATATATTCAGATGCAATGCAATTCACAAAATCATCTGAGATATGATATGAATGTGCACTTAGCCGAATAGGACGAACTAAGCCATATAAATGCTGTGAATGCCAGAATCAGAAAAATCGTCTAGTTTGGCATGTAATGAGGTGTGCACCCATGCATGTGCTCTGGCATCCAACTTTGCAAGAGTTAAATAAGCATTTTGCCCTGCCTGCCAGCTAAGATCAGGAAGTAAGCGCTGCCCAAGAAGCAATGCCCACAAAATGGATCCTCTTTAAGGTAATAAGAAACCTAACCATGTTATGTTTAACATAAGCCCAGTCTAAAACCAAATTCTGGCAAAGTGACGTCATGATGAAACTTGATGCCATCTAATCTGATCAAGCAGATAAGACATGAGCATCTAATTTGGACTAAGGCCTCCAGCTTACATAAAGTGCCCAGGCCCATCAGGGTGTAAGCTAAGCTAGCACTGTTCAAGCTTAGTAGAGCAAGGTTTGAAGTGCAAAGTGTAAGCGCCAAAGGAGGTCAAAAGAACCAAGGATTTTCAAATGCATCAATCAATTACCCCCTGGTTATGTACAATATGCAGGACAATAAGTTCATCAAGTAGCAAACATTCAACATTCACCATTACCTATCACTGATAATTTCTGGGAGCTATATCATAAGTAGGTCTCCAAAAAACCCAATAAAGGTTCTAGTTATTCCTATGTCAGCAGGTGTTAGAAAGTGTTTCCCTGGCATAAATGTCATGTAGCAAACACAAATTCATTCAGGTACCGTTACGTGTACTGTTTGTACCTTATCCTCATTGCATATCTGGAACCCATGTTCCATACTACTCCATACTACAGCAGCAAGCTTTACCATCATTCCAGAGTAAGATGCTAAGATGAGACAAGTTCAAAAGTCTCATAATCCCACTACATTGAATTATACACCACTTGCCCACAACTAATATTATTTTTAAACCTTTTCCTGAACTGCTGTAGAAATGTTTCCCTATCTCAAGATTCACAAGCATACACTACAGCCTCAGCTGCTTGACTAACACCACTACATAGTAGAGACTAGAGAGGGAAGTACAAACTCCTAAAACACAGATGTGTTATATGAAAGTATACAAATAATCTAGACAAACCTTATTGAAATTGCATTAAAGCATAAAACCAGGACAGCCATATGTTATGTCATAAAATGCAAGTTTATCTGAAAGTTGCTAATTCTTGTAAAGTAGATACTAAAGAAAGTATTCATGTAGAACATTTTCTGATGTAAATACTCAACATTTTTTAGTTAATAACAATGACATGACCTGAAGGAGAAATGTCCAACTCCAGAACAAAACGTCAAACACAACTGTAAAAGGTAAATTTGAAAAGAGATTCATTTTCAAATCCCATCAGTATGATTGTGAAATAGGTCAAATCCACCTTCATCTTCCCATACAGTAAAAAGCTATATATATGTCTTCGTCAATAGTTCAAAAAATACACTATAATAAGCACAATCATCATAACATTCTTGATTATGCCGGTGATTAGGAGTCACCAAGCATCAAAGACAATATCTGATCATAATCATGCTTAAGCTTGGCAGGCTTAGCAACATAACTTCATTCATATCAATATACCATGTATAAAATATGTGTCCAAGTTCTGTGGTTTATCATTTAGTTATAGATGAACAAAACTTAGCTTCATTGTTGTACCTAAAAACATTACTTTACTTAGCAAAATAAAACATAAATATACTTGCCACATCCAGGTTGCTACATATACATCAAAAGGATATTATTTTATTAGGTGTATAACAAGTTGAACATGTTAGAAATTTTAGAACAGTGTCAAATCTGTCAATGGCAATATTGGAGCATATAAACTACAGTTAACATCCAAAATATCCCCGGTCAAAGAGAAAATGCATATTAAAGGTAAGTAGGATTAATATTCAACATCTCAACATATGTTAGCTAACATGATCCAGGAAGAGAACCCATCATCCAAAAAATGACAAGCAGATTGGTAGTAGGACTAAAGATCTTACTTTACAGCTTGCTCAGTAAAATATTTTCCAGGTTGTCTCTGCCGTAGGGTATGCAAGTCACCTCCTGGGCAGAATTCCATAACTAAGCATGAAAATTTCTCTGTCTCAAAGTGAGTGTAAAGAGTTGGGAGGAAGGGGTGATCCAGGGACTGCAAGATTTCTCTCTCTGTCTGTGCCCTGAGCAGCTTCTTGCGGCTTGCAAGAGATGCCTTATCCATAACCTTCATTGCAAAGTAACATTTTGTGCCAGTTAGCTCCGACAAATAGACACTTCCTATATCACCACATCCCAGCCTCTTCAGAAGCCTGAAGTGGTTTAACCCCAAGGCTCCATCTCGTGCACGGACAGCCTGGATGGCTTCCCACCTCATGTCTTGAGCTTTGTGTGGTTTGTTAACACTACTTAAACTGCTACAAGTGCTTTCATCACTCATATCACTGCTTGTGCTAGCTCTGTACATGCTACTCTTTCCACTCTCAATAAATTCAGCTCGGCCGCTAGTCTTTGCACTACCACTGGTCTTCGCAAGACTTCCTGTGCCATCACTAACTTTGGCGGAAGATGATCCAGCTCCTTGCTCCGATGTTTTCTTCTCATCCTCAGACCCAAATTCTAATGATCCTCTAGTCCCGTTTGTTTGAACCAAAGCCCCTGGTTGAACTTGCTTAGCGTCATCCAGAGACAAACTAGAACCAAACTTATCAGCTAAACCATAGCTCAACCCCTTATGATTAGCTTGCAATGACTTCTTATCATCTATAACATCACTGACAACTTGCTTCGATGAATAATTTTGCATAGATGGAGGCAACCTATTAGGATTAACCGGTTCCATTCTGCTTGCCATATTACTCAGTGGAGAAGGTGAAGGCCTACGTGTATTAACTTCAAGATATTGAGAACCGGACGTTTTCCTCAGCCTATCCGGAGAAGCTCTCGCACTCGATTTCGACGCCATTGAGATAAAAAAAACAAACAATTTAGAAGGAGCAAGTTCTGTATAACCATTACCAAACCAACAACCTCAACCCATCAACCCTCCAATCGCATAAACCTTCCACCTCAAACTCCATCAAATATCAAGACGGCCTATGTCTGAAACAAGTCAACCACAAAATATTGGCTTTAGCAATTGATCAAAAGGTTCCTAACTAATTCAAACAATCCCATCTAAAAAAACCCCATAAATTAGCATAAACTTGACAACAACAACAACCAAGTAATCTAATATAAAACCATTAAATTTGAAGATCGGCCTCAAAGCTTCGAAAAAATAGATAGAAGTTGCGCGTCCATAATTATAAATATCTTGTCTATTTGTTAAGCCTATATGGTCTATCTAATATGGTGATGAAACATTTCTTAGGGAAATAAGACTTTAACAAGCAGACTAAAGCTAAAAAAAACAAATTTGAACAAGAAATTGCACATACAAACATTTACCTAATTAACCAGGATAACAAAAAAAAATGAGTTCATCCCCCCCAAAAGACAGAAAGGTACATTAGCAAGCAATTGTCCAAATCAATCAGAGAAAATGCAGGGTCAAGTGATGGCTCAAAGTAATCATAAAAGGACAAATAAGAAGCAGATAAGAGCAACTTGATTGAAAAAAAAAAAGAAAAAAAAAAGTTGAAGAGATTAATCAAAATCATAAGAAAACAAAAGGGTCAATCAAAAAGCATGTATAGATCCCATCAATCACATTAGACCCACTTCATTTGATCAACAACTTTATAGCAAGAATGGATGCAACACCCAAAACATTAAAAAAATGAAGCAGACGCTAAAATCTAGTGAGAAATTACAAACCCCAAAAACCCAAATACAAGAAAGACAAATTGAACAAAACCCAGAAGAGAAAAGCTTACCAGAGTCGCAAAGATCAAAACTTTAGGGTAATTGAAGGGTAGCATAAAGAAAAGGAAAAGGGGATTGATAAAATTGTGTAATAAAGAGAAAAATGTGTGGGAAAGAAGGAAGAGAGAATGGGAGATTGGATGGAATTTGTTGTTGATTTGGTGTGTGAGAGAGTTTTGTTTGGTGTTTGTGGGATACCATCAACTCAACTCTCATTACAGAAAAGAGGGAAAGTAAA
Source organism: Dysphania ambrosioides (assembly GCA_026401315.1). Lineage (NCBI taxonomy): Eukaryota > Viridiplantae > Streptophyta > Magnoliopsida > Caryophyllales > Amaranthaceae > Dysphania > Dysphania ambrosioides. Next base: position 22,321,947 of record CM048666.1, read on the forward strand.
AGAGAGGAGAGAGGGTCAAAGCTAAAGTAACCCCCAAAAAAATATATAATCAAATTATTAAAAGGTTTTTTTGGTTCAATTATTTTCCATTATATTTTATCCAAAACTCAAGGGTCTGAATCAACATGTGGGCCTCTAACTCCTCCTACCTGTCTCTCTTGCTTTTTTGACCTTGTTTTAATGGTTTCTATCCTTTTATAGTTTTTTATTTTTATTTATATAGTCAAAATTTAGAAAGTTTGATTATAAATTCTCATTATATTATAAAATATATTATATTAAAGTGTGATTTTATTAGATGTATTTTAATATAAAATTTTAAAATATCAAGTTTTCAATATTTTTTGTACGTTTTAAATTGTGTCTTGAAAACCTTGAAAAGTCAAATGGCACAAAAAATTAGAGCTGAAGATAATACTTCGTTACTTGTATCCTGAATTAGTTCTTATGTTAGATGATATGATAGTTGACATGAGTTTACGTTTAAGAAAAATATGTTTATTTAACTTTATTGTTTTTCAAGAATTACAGTGAACCCACGATTCTATCAAAGTTCAATAGAATGAAATACGTAAGTTGCTACTCTGTCACTTAAACATGTTTTTCCAAAATGTTTTTTAGTATATTGCTTATAGTTTTTGACTTTTGAAAAATCAATGGTAAAAAAGTACGTACAAGGTCAATAAGAAAAGGATGAGTCCAAGAGTAAGTAGACTATAATATTTGGAAAATAGTTGGTGATGTATAATATTTTGTTTTTAATACAAACGGGGATTACGCATAAAGCCTTCTTGGTTGGAATTGTCATTCAATAATAAACTATGACAAAAAGAAGTCACAAATACAAATCTAATTCATTAACTTAATTCTCCTCTCCCTTTCTAACCTATGACAATAAGAAGTCACAACACAAAACTTGCATGAAATTTTCATTAAGTACACGTTAATCCACATGGGTTTCATAAAAGATATAGTAGGCCAAAAATGAATAATATTCTCACTAACACCAATCTATATCATAGGTTCGAACATGGATAGATAAAATTGTATCCCTTCCTTGTCAATCGTCATACAAGAATTCACATTTTTAGTTTGACATATAGTAGGAAAACGAATTAAAGTGAAATCAAAGACGTTATACAATTTGCTATATAGTGAGCCTGAGAGATCTAGTCTCTACAAACCTTTAAAAACATACACAGTCCCTGTAAACCTTTAGAAGCATACAACGGTCCCTGTGAAATCAACCACATTGATACACGAAGTTATCGAAGTTATATAACTTCTACTTGTAATAGAAAGTATAAAAAATCACTTGATAATTTTTTTTTTTCATTTTGAAAATGACAAAAAGGACTAAAATATAATCATAATAAAACGTCATTTCAACAACTACAAGTCTCCAAGTCATAGACTTGGGACAGCAACCTCAACGATTTAAGCTTCATCTGAAAAAACTGATGAGTTGAGGTTCAACAATAGTGTCCATTTTCTAATATCATAATATTCTTTTTTTATGAACGACGAAACTTAGAAGTTTTTTATGTGTCATATCATATGTGGTCCAATTTCTCTTCATAATCTTCCATTTCAAAATGGCTACGGTTAAGTTTGCTCTCTGTTTATTGAAGTATGTATTATGTTCATCCATTTCGAAGTAGCTACCATGCAAATATTTTGACGGAATTAACTTAATTCAATTTATGTTCCTCAATATATATCGAGCTTTATAAATTATGATAGATTATTTTCCATATATATATATATATATATATATATATATATATATATATATATATATATATATATATATATATATATATATATATATATATATATATATATATATATATATATATTGTGTGAGAGATTTCATATCACATTCCAACCTAGTTAAAAGAATCTATATTTCATATGGACTAGAGTGCAAGAGAGATGTGGTATGAACTTTATCAAATTCAAGATCCATATTTATTGGTTTAAGTAAAATATGATGTAGTTATTATATGTTTCAATTATATACTGGAAACTATATGCATTGTTCTTTGTGACATGACCTAATTTATCAACTTATTCTGTATTTTTATATATTGAGCTACTTTAGTTGTATGATTGTATATATATTCATCCTCTTTATTTGCCTCACCTCCAAAATTATTTGTCTCGGAATTGGTTGATGGCCCAATTTTGATTTTCCCACAAGACCCATATACAGATCGAGAATGTAGGTTTTATAATATTCCACCCAGCAGCCTGTCACATACATATTTTCTCCGTCTATTTTTCTCTATTTTTCCAAAAGTTTACTAAATTTTCTTATGTAAATTTTATTTATTTATTTATTTATTCTCAAGCCTATTGGAGTACTTACTTTGGTTACTTCATAAACTTAGCTTAACATGTTTTGAATAGGGTTTATGAGCTTAAATCATTGCCCAACTTGGTAGTCTTTCCCATCACCCTTTTCCTAACCTAGCTAATACCCTGAATCGTCACTTTCACTTTTTTTTGGGTAAGGGAGGAACATAACCTACATAATACCCTTTCTAGCCATAGTAGCTAGATTATGGGCTTTACTGACTGAGTTTTTATTAACTTTAATACAAAAAATAAATTGAAACATTCAATCTAGTGAAAGTATATATTCCCGAAGCGTTTGAATTTCTTTCAGTGCATTCTTCGGATTACAAAGAATCTCCACCTCTACCTGGCAATCCGTTCTAATAACCCAAGCTAATCCCTTAGATGGTGCCCACAAAAGTGCTTTCCATATAGACAAAAGCTCAAAGTGAAGAGTAGAGAATGACAAGACCTTGGTTGCATCAAAGCGGTAGACAACTTCATTTCGGTAGCTCATTCACCCAATTCCAGCCTCTGATAATGGAGTCCCACAGTAGGTTTCTTTTTCTTCCAAGCTCCATCAGTTTCAATGATATTGCATTGGATTCCATTGAGAATGCCAAATTTCCAAAAGATGGTTGCACTCCTACAAATTTGAATGGTTGATGAACCTCGGCTGAGATTATAGGAATGTATCTATTCATTGATTGGGCATCTTTGATTCTGGTTTTCCATAGAGCGAGGATAGCCATGATCCTATCAGGCTTAGGAGAACTGTTGTTAACTGCTACTTTATTTTATGTAACTAGATGCTCTACAACATAAGAATGAATTCCTCATGTGAGTCCCGGGTGTTATGTCTATCCTTAAAGAACAATTGTAAGAAGTAATAAATCCATTTTTAGAGAGGTGGGTCAAACTCCCTCACACAAAGACCAAGCTGGCAAGCATTGGATAGATTCTTTGAATCATGTTATAATCACGAAAGATATGATCCAAAGTTTCTTGTTTTTCCATTCAGAAGTTACATAACGCTGCTTTCATTGGAAAAGCATTATGAATGATCTTCCAAATAAACGAGAGTTGAAATTTCCAAAAATTCTTCTAGAATCTATTGTTATTGAAAGGATCTTTTGAAGTAAGAGAAGCACCCCTCAGCAGAAACCCGTAAGCTGAATTAATTGAGAATTCTCTCGAATTGGTTGGGTACCATACAAAATGATCCTGAGAACCCATCTTAGAAATGTGGGTTGAAAGAATAATCCTTGTAATGTCTGCTTCGAAGTGATTCCATATCTTCTTGGAGTCCCATTCTCCGTTTCAATAATGAGGCCCTTCACCCAAACATGTCTATCTTCATATGTTGCTATAATTATTCTTAGTTTGGCTTTCCCCTTTGGTAGCTATTTATCTTGTTGAATTCTAATATTTCTTCCATCACCAACTTTCATCCTTATTCCTTCTTTGAGCCTTTCCACTGAAGTAATGATGATGCGATAGGCATAAGAGCAATAATTTGCAGATTTACCTCGTAAAACTTTGTGAATGGGGGTCTATTTGTATTTAACAACAATCACTCTAGTTAGAAAGCAAGAAGGCTTCATCTGCATTCTCTATGCTTGCTTGAAGAGCAATGTCGGGGTTTAAATGTTCCATGTTTCTAAACCCAAGTCCTCCCTCTTCTTTAGGAGTCTCTAGTAAATCCCTTAATTTCCAACAAATAGGTCTTTATCCATCGAGGTAGACCACCAGAATTTGAGAAAGAAGGAAGATTAGTTTTTTGGAAAGTAGGTACACTAAGATGATATGTGATGCAAGGGCTATAAGGATAGAATTGATCAGAACTAGCTTACTTGCTAGATTTAAAGATAAGAATTTCCATGAGGAGATTTTTTTGCTTGCTTTGTCTAAGATGAAGTTTAACTTATTAATTGATCGACCATTGATTTTTATTGGGACACCAAGGTATGTTCCCATTTCTTGATTTATAGGAACTCCCAGGGGTTTTCTTAATAATTTTTGGAAATGTCACTGAGTGTTAGGACTAAAGATAATTGAGGATTTTTCATAGATGACAATTTCCCTGAGATTTGGCAAAAGGAATCAATCGTTTTTCTTATTAGCAAGAAGGGGTCAAGAGTAGCCTTGAAAAAGAATAAAGCATCATTTGCAAAGAACAGGTGAGAAGTTCTTAGATTTCTCACATCCATTTTTAGCCTCTAGAAGAGGCTTTTGGACTCTAAAGTTAGAAATCTTTTGGATAGGACTTCTATACAAAGAATGAAAATATATGAGGATTGAGGATCCCTTGTCTCAATCCTGCTTGAGGAGAAAAGAAAATTGAGGGCTCACCATTAACCAAGATAGAATCAGAGACTAATGTTATGCAATGCATGATCCACCTAATCCATAACTGCGGGAACTTCATAGCCTGCAAGACTTCCTCTATGAAATTTCAACTTATTATGTCATAAGCTTTATATAGATTAATCTTTAAAACAACACTGAAATTTTTGCATTGTTTTTCTATTCTTTATCTAGTAGAGGAGTTCATGGGTAATTACAGTATTATTAGACATTATTCTTCATTTTGGAAATTGCTTACCAAACTAGCAATAATTGGTTTAAGACACAACACCAGACACTTTGATATAGTCTTGTAAATAGTGTTATAAAGACCAATGGGTCTGAATTGATAAATTGAGTTTGGCCTAGAAGATTTGGAAATTAAGGCAATATGAGTTCTGTTCCACTGCCTTAGCATAGAGGATGAATTAAAGAAATGCATGAAACATGAATGATATCTTTCTTAGATTTTTCCAACTTTTCTAGAAGAACCACTAGGGAATGCCATTTGGTCTAGGAGATTTCAGAGGCTTCATACTGAAGACAACTGCTGTGAGTTCATCAAGAGAAAAAGGCTTATCAGATGTTGTAGGGAAGAATCATCTAAACACGGTAAGGGTTAAAGCCATTCATCTTTCTAGTCATCAGGGAGCTGAGATGTGGAATTACCCATATAAATATGTTGGAATAGATGACAAATTTCTGTTTAATTCTAGCTTGATCAAAAGTCCATTTATTTTTTTCTAATTTTAAGGACTCTAATTTCATTTTTAGACTTCCTCTCTTTAACATACTTGAATAAGAAACTAGATGACTAATTCCAATAGTAGTCCCATTTACTTTTGGCCCTCTGTCTCTAGAACCACCATTTTGCAATGACAATTTCTTCCTTCTTCTTGTTTTGTTTTATGGCTTCAGCTACCTCCATAATTGAAGAAATTTTTTTTTGAATGGATTGTAGGGAATACTGAATAGAATCTTATTTAATATTATGTTCCTTCCTAAAATTTAGACACCATTCTCTAAGGAATCTCAGGACTCTCTCGCATTTTCTTGAGATATCAGGCAAATTGGATACATGGCATGGTTCATACCAAACATGTTCTGCTAGATTCTTTGCCTCTTGAAAATGATAAGCCCATGCTTCAATCTTATAAAGACACTTTCTTTTCTCTTGCATGGGGGATGTATCAAGAAGAATCGATCCATGATCAGACAGGAGAATTGGGAAGTTTAAGAAACTCGTATTTGGGTAACAGATTCTTCATGCATCATTAAAGTAAGCCCTATCAAGGAGCTTAAAGATGACTTCTTGATTACACCTATTGTTAGTCTAGGTACATTTAGCACCTTTAGAAGGAATTACCTTGAGATCACATTGAATTCTCTAACCATGAAACGATAAAGCACCTGGAATTGATAAAGATACTCCTATTTTTTGGGATAGTCACTACTTGATTAAAATCTCCTATAAGGCAAGCCTTTCTAGTGAAGTGACGGATGAAATCTTGAATTGCATCTTATACATTAGCTCTTAACATCAGATAAGGGGAACTATAGACAAACGAAAAATAGGATAAAGTCCCGAGGTTGTCCATAATATTACAAAATATCAAATTACAGGATGAATAGATAACATCCACCGAACAAGAGTCTTTCCAACACAAAATCAGACAAACTGCTAAACCAACTGGATCATGACCACAAAAATTCGGGAATCCCATCTGCTTGAAGCTACTAGTAGGGATGGCAACGGGTATTGGACCCGACCCGGATCCGTGGATCCATATCCGTTTTTACGGATATGGGTCTTCAAAATTTAGACCCGACGGATCCGGGTCGGATCCGGGTCCTATGACTGAAAAACGGATCCGGGTACGGGTCCAACCATAATACCCGTTTTGGACCCGTCTTGAAATATTTTTCGTGATACTAATATATTTACAAACCAGTAACCAACAAAGAAAGGAGAGAATGATAGTAAGATAAAGTTCGACCGTTAGTAAGAAGTATTCAAATAAGGTTGATTTGGATATCTATTAAAAAAGAATGAAAAATTGATTTTGATAACATTTTTTAATTTGTCTAATTTAAAATACTGTAATTTTCTTTATAATTCGATCTGAAAAATAAAGTTCTTTTCTCATTAATGTCTAGACAAATGTTCTAATGTGTATAATAAAGTCCATAATTTCAATTACAAATTCATTTTTCTAGTTATGGAGTATTATAAACAATAATATAATAGCACAAAAATGTCTTCCCGCCCAAATTATCCCTTATGGTGGTAAATACACCTAAATATGCAAGATCCGTTTTGGACTCGGATCCGTTGGATCTGGATCTAGATCCTTACTTTTCATACCCAGCGGATCTGGATCTGGATCTGGATCCATCCTTGAAAAACGGATCCGGATCTGGATCTATCAGGACCCGGTCCAGATTCGGTCCGTTGCCATCCCTAGCTACTAGAGATAGAGTTTAACATGCATTTAGTTTCACTTAGAAATATAATATCCAAGTTAAGAGAAGAACTACAACTACTAATAAAAGGAATTCTAGGGCTAAGATCACTCTTAGCACTCCTGCAATTCCAACTCCATATCTTCATTGGGCTCCTCGTAGCTTCTAGAGGCAAGCCACTAAGCCTTCATACTTGAAAACCTCTTTAACATCATCATCCTCACCAAAAGAATATGGCCCTAAGAAGGGTTTCATACCATAAAGGAACTAATCATCATTAGAAAGGCCATATTTTTCGCTACACATCCTCTATACATCCTTGTATTCTTTTGCTTCTTTCTCCACTCCCTCCTCTAACCTTAATTGGTTCATTTGAGCAATTCTGATTTTCTAATCCTCGAGCTCTCTAGAAGGGAGGAGAAGATTTCTAACTATAGACGCTAGGACCTAATTCAAATTTTTATCAAAAGATCCAATTAGCAAACCAGAGGTTTTTCATGAACCTCTTCCACAAACATCTTAAAGCTTTGGTATACCTTTGGTCTTATGCGAGATGGATTTAGGAGGAGAGGGAAGGCTTAATCTTAGCTTACCTAAACATCTTAAATCTTGGGAAGAGGAGGGGGAATCAGTTATAGAGAAAGAAGAGAAAGCTGAGAAAAAGGAGTCTGGAGAATCAGGATGACGGTTTGGTGGGGAGGTAAATGAAAAAAGAGTTGCATGAGAGCTAGTAAAGGAGTTGGCCTTATAGTTGGAAGTGTTTGCATGGGAAGGGGACATGAAAGACTTGAAATGTAAGTTAGGTACCAGGGTGGAGGAGAAGGGAATGAGTAAGACTCACATGGAGAAACTGCAAGTGGAGGATGGGGACCAGGCGTAGCTTGGCAGGATGAAGAAAGTGATCGCCTACCAGTGGGCCCTATGCAGGATTGAAGGGGAACTTGGGAAGAAGAGGGTCATACTTAGTCAAATATAGATAGTCTATTATCATGGTTTATCCACAACAACATGTCAACAGCTTCATCTTCTGAGTTGGCACTGTTCAACAAGTCAACAAGAGATTGATACTTATTCATGGAAAAGGTCTTCAAAGCTTTACTGGCCAAGAATAAAAGATGACTATGAGAAAAGGGATTGCTTTCAAGGCTTCTTGAACAGGAATAAAGATCAAGGGAGCTAAAAGAGGGATAAAGGTTGAAAGATGATGGGTGAGAGAGTTTAAGCATAAATAGAATGTCTATTGAGTTTAATAAATAGTTGTAGGGAGCTAGAGGTAGACTAGGGCAGTAGGTTTTTTGACAAAGGGGGTTTGAATAGGACTACACTTGAAGCTCCCTTATAATTACAACCAATAAACAAACAACTTAAGGGGCACAATTTAAGTAAACAGGTACATAGAGAGTTGACAAGTAGTAAACTAGGGGAGGGATTGTTAGAAGAATAAGAACTTGCACTAAAGATCACCTGCTAGGAACAACTAGCTAGGGGCTCTTGAGCTAATCACTAAAATGAATGTTGAGATATCTTTACCTTCTTATTTGTCTGCCTTTCACCACTGAGATAATTTTTTTAATGTATGATTTTCTTGCGCCTATCCTTCTCCTGTAGCAATTGGATAAAGGTATGGGTAGCTTCACTAAATCACATCGTCTCTTATTTAAGTTTTGGCAGGAGTCATCCTCCTTTACGTGGGGTCATTTGTGAGAGTTTGGACTTTTAGGCTTTGGACTTGAATACCTATGAACACTCTAGCTATCATGATTATTGGAATCTTAATCATCTTGATCATCTCCTTCTTCTCCACTAACATCATATCCTCTTCTCCTTCATAACCTTCTTATGGATCTTCCTCCAAACTTAATTTCTTGGACATGGATGGAACCATACCCTAGTGAAAACCTAGGGGGGCAATCTGAATCATACTCTAGTTCCCAAAATAATTCAGATCCACTTATACCCTCTTTGGCAATACCTTGATCACAAGATGCAAATTGACTCGAGATGTATGGAGTCTTTCAACCCTCTTTACTCATATCATCTTATTGGCGAAGAGGGGAATGATTCCCTTATTAATTTTGAGGTTACTATCAAGGCCATGGCATGCCCTAGCGATTGAGATACGCACCAGGTTAACGTTTCCTTCTATGCTTTTGCAAAAAGTATCTTTATGCCCTATACGACCATACTTCCTACAGTAGATAAAGATACCTTCATATAAAAAATCTACCCACATATAAGTGTCATCCTCCACTTTAAAGTAGAAACCAGGAACCAAGGGACGATACATTTGAATCTTAACTAATATATATATTATCTTTAAAGCCTAGGGATATAGAGCTCTCACCAAAATGAAGAATTGGACAAACCCCCTCCAATGCACAGGAAATGACAAATAGAAAGTTTAATTAGATAGGCAAGCCTTCTACCCTAACCTAAATGAACTAAGACAAAAAATCTAACGTGCAAATAGCATGATGGAATTCACATTGTTTAAGAATCAGATAGACACCTAAATAGTTGAGAATTCTCTTGTCTAAAAGATCACTTAAGTCTACTTCATTATGGCACTTGAAAAGGAAGGTATTTCCTACTTTGCTCACCACAATCGGTTCCTTAGAATTCCAGAAGTTTGAAATCCATTCTTATATCTCGTTCTCTTAAAGTAGGAATTTCTCCATCCAACAAATTTACTAGCCACAATCCAGTTGTTGTTATTCATAACGTTGGCAATTTCATCCTAACATGGTCTGATAATTGGACCCATACGAAAAAGATCTCCTTTGCATTTACTAATAGTTTCAAATGTCGACTTATCCATTAGTAAGGTTTAAATTTAGTGATGAAGTTTCTAAAAATGGTGGATTAGTGAAATAGAAAGGTAGGAAGTGAATGAGTTTTTTGGAGGTTGCTTTGGGAGATGAAAAGGTAGGAAGTGATTGAGACTTTTAGAGGTTTGGAATTCTAAAAGGTAGGGAGCCAAAGACGAAGAGATTACGACGAAAAGGTAGGAAGAGATGGATTAGTGAATGCTCCCATGCAAGGAGAGCAAAATTCTCTAGAGAGAGAAAAGTTCAGTTCAATATACTCAACTCTTATTTCACATAGTTCAATTTTATAAGAATCTATCACTTTCACTTGATTTCTAGAAAATTCTCTTACTCCTCTCTCTCTGTTTACTCTAAAAAAACTCTAGATCTAGAAGTAATCCCTTTTTCTCTTTAGAAAATTATCTCTTCATCTTCCTCTCCTTTTTTAGGTACTTAGTGGTCAGCTTATTTGTTGAAATTCATTCTTGTAGCATCTTTCACCATTTAGGGTTTATGGTTCTCACTATCCCCTTTTGTTATTGATTTCTTCATTGACTCTTTAAATCCATTAAGGCAAAGGTTGAGCATATTTCATTGCTTCTTTTTGATATTTGGGTTTTTGAAATCATGGACATCAAGAATTTGTCCTATTCATTTGGGTGAGTGGTCAAAGATTGTTCCAAACACCCTTCCCATAACTCCTTCAATTACTACCAATTCATGTGGTCGTATTATAGTACAATCACTTACATCTCCTTTTTTCAGTAGGCCATCCTCATCTGTTGTTGTTATGGTCTCCTACCATTGTGGTGGAATCTCTTCCTACTTTACTCTCATTACCCAATCATAAAACGCCTCTTCATATACATCCATTTGTGGTCTTTGAAACACCGAAGGAAGTGTAGTCAATAATGCAATATTGACGGAGAAAAAAAGGAGGGCAGAGAGGAAACTGGAGGGAGATCGATGTAAGTCTAAATATGAACTACCCTTTGCCGACGATGGTTGTGATAAACATGAGGCACCTAATGCGATTAGGGCTAATGACCCTTCATTGGGCCCTCCTGGTTACATCCCATGCATTCTTAAGCCATAAAATGTTAAAGTTGTTGGTGGCTATATATAAGTTTTCTTTCCCTTCTATTTTATTGCCTAACATTTAATTTTTGTTTTTGTATACTAAGAATGGGGGTATTGTGTTGGTGGATTGAATTTATGGACGTTGTTCTTATGAATTTCATATGTTGTGAGTGTTGTGTTGCTAGGTAGAATGTGGTGGGTTGAATTTTTAGACATTGTGCTTATGAATTTTGTACACTGTGGCTATTTTCAGTGGGTTAATTTTGACTTGGTTTGTATATTGTAGGTATTGAGATATTTTTGGAAAATTTATGGTCAATCTTGGTGGGTAAATTCCGGTTTGATTGTGTGTGTGTGTGTGTGTGTGTGTGTGTGTGTGTTTGTGTGGAAAAGTTGTGTACATACACTAGTAGGAAAATACTTAAATGTCGCGGTTTTATATGCTTATATGTTGTGGTTATTAAGGAGAAACATTTATTGATGAAACACTTGGAATATATGAAAGTGCTATGATTTTCTGACAAAGTAATAAAAATCACAAGTATTGCGATTTTTCTAAAAAACTATAGCACTTATGTATTTTTTTAAAATAAATATTTTTAAGTCTAGAACCATCAAGTGATGCGGTTTCCTAAAATACCGCAGTATTTAATTCCTTAAATACTATGATTTTCATAAAACCCTAGCACTTGTGTGTTTTTTAGGGTCATTACCCAGGAACTGGACCACTGCTAGCTTATTGCTCAAAATAATAGACAGGATTTTATGTGCTAATTACATATAAAAGTATATTATTAATAATTAATATATCTTAAAATTGTTATATTAAAAATCTAATCTAAGCTAATAATGTACATATTATAATTACGCAACATTCAAGATACCTAATCTAATCTAAGCTAATATGATCATAATGTTAAGAACAATATGTTAGAAATAATTTATCCAAAAAATTGAACCTAACGATGCTAGCTAGCTAGAAACAAATCTATCTAATGCTAAATAAAAACATAAGAGCTACCTAATTAAGTTTGTCCAGATGCAATAAAGTATTCCACCATCAGCTCGAAAGGTAAGAACGAAATTGTTCGTGTAAATGCTTGAAAAGTTGAGAAAAGACATATTATATTATTGGTTGAAACAAAATAAGGTTCTAGGCATGATAAACACACAAACATCATAATTAACACACTTTCACGTGTAAATTTCAGCAGAGTTTCCTATGTAGTTAGGCCTTTTCCATTTTTCATAACAACACAAGACACATACTTCCAAACAATAACGTAATAATCATAACACAACCACAGTATAAGGGACACTCATTCTCATTCAGCTCCATTTAATTCATATCCATTTTTCACATCTATGTATATCAAAAATTAATACAAAAAAGAGTAAATCATACGTACAGTTGCAAGATGATCACTACTATGATGCAATTGAAGGATGTCATACACGAAATGCATGAAAAAATAGCCACACTCTAAGTTCCCTAGTTGCTGAGGACATTGTATTCCAAAAGCAAAAAATACGTAAATCATACATATATTTGGACCGATTTATGCATATTCTAAGGTCATACGTGCTCTATTTGAGCTACTTTTACTAAAAACGGTCTATTTGGACCGATATACGCATATTTTAGGTCAAACTCACTCATTTCTCCCAAATACTAGTTTCCAAGCCAAAATACTTTCTATTTGAGTTATTTAGACTCAAAGTGATGTACTAGGATCGATTTAGGCATATTCTAAGGTCATACTTTCTCTATTCTACCCAAATGCTAGTTATTTGACTTAGATGCGTCCTATTTGATCTACTTTTGACTTAAAATGATCTATTTAGACCGTTATAGGCATATACTAGGTCAAATTTGCTCATTTATACCCAAATACTAGTTTCTAAGCCAAATTGCTTCTTATTTGAGTTATTTAGACTCAAAGTGATGTATTAGGGAAGAGTCACGCATATTATTCGCTCTAAGGTCATACTTGAGCTGGAATCCATTTAATTTTACTCCTTATCGGTGCCCAAATGCAACTCTATAGTTCTTAAAAGCACTATAATTGCAACAAATAGAGTGGAATCAATATCATATTTCTATTAGAGCACTAAAAGTCAAAATAAAGTTATAACACATACTTACGTATTTAATTAAATTACGTTTTCTCTTGAGAGGATAAAAAACTTATACTGTCCTTTTCTCTAGGGATAGAACAAGTAGAATCCAGTGACTCCTACAAAATGGTTGGTCAAATAGTTAATATGGGATAAAAACTATCCATAATATAAAATACATGAAAAAAGTCTAGAATTCCATACTTTTTATGGTTCGGGAAGAAGATGAAATGCTTGTTGTGGAGTCTGGTCATTGAAGCTGCCATGTACGATGTGAGGAACCCATGGTCAGTAGTTGACATGGTCGTAGAATTATGTGCAGGGCACATGAAATCAAAGGACCCTAGTTCTTCTTCGTAACACAACTCATAGTAAGCCCTACAATAATAATCATAAATAACACCATTTAATAATAAGATTGAATTGAAAACATCGTGTTGTAGAAGCTAAGGAAAAGGTTAGGTTTCTAGCTTACAGCATAATCACTTGTAGCACTGATACATTCAAGTCAGCTCACGTGAGAAGCTAAGTGACATATTCTTCCATGACCAAAATATCCTGATCTTCTTCGTACTTGAATGTCATCTTGCCAAAAAAGAAGGTGACGAAGATATCTCGGGATAGTGTAGACAACTAGGCCTTCATTTCACAGGACTTCTCACCGAGTTAACTTAAGGCAATGCCAATGATGTCGACCCGTGGGAGGCCCTTCTTCACGTACTCAGTTTCCTCGGGACCGCTGGCAACACTTTCAGCTGCATCCCTCTTTCTCCCCGTACCTCGTGACTCCTTCAAAAAATTCCAACAACTTAGTGAGATTTCATACGTTCATTGTTATAAATAGCATTAACTTGACCTTAGAATTTTTTCATTTACCTCGGTAGTCACGAGTCAAACTAAGTGTTTCGGTCACTGAGTGAAGGTCCCATGAGCTTGCTCGAGCCTTTTGATGAAAGCATAAGGGGCAAGACTAGAACATCCTTGTAGTTCTAATTATAGTCGTCGACACTAACCTTGACTTGATCAGGAAGGATGTGAGAATGGTGGTCGAGGGTCGTATCTGGATGCACGGTTACTAGAGCAATCTGGATGAACAGTTACTAGAGCAATGACAACTGCTTAATGCTTATTCACCATGTACAACAGATGAAAAGATATAGGGTCCTATAATAATAGGTCACAAAGATGTCAATAAATTATTAGATACTAATATTCTCAAATAAATTTCATAGATTAGAATCAATAGGCATACATGTAGTTCCTAAAAAGCATCTCTACACCCCCCCCCCCCCCCCCCCCCCCCCAAGAAGCAACTACTAGGGTCGACTGAAGGGTGAGTCTTCTGGATGATACCCTTAGGTCCCCAACTAGGTTCTAGGAAATTGTACTACGCAGAAAACATATTAAACTTTTCCCATACCATAGCGTCCATATTCTCCTTTATCTCCCTCATCGTCTTCTCTATAACCCGGTTCTCTATCTCCTTCACAACATTCTCTATTCTTGCTTCCATGTCCTCCACCCCTTGGAAGCTCGAGCTCCTCCTTTGGAACAAAACACTACTTTATGACCTTCGTTGATCCCTAAACCGACCACGCGACACGTGTGGTCTATTTTTTACCGAGAGCATGGACAAGAGTTCGTCTCTCAAACGTCGTCCCGTGTCTAAGAGACGAAATCTTTGCACTCCTCTTTTCGTCTTCATTCCTCCTTGTGACATGTTTTCAACAATAACATATCTAAGAACTTCTTCCCTACAAAGTCCATATCTCACTCAAGAATCAAACTTGAAAGCTAGGAAATGCTCCGCCCAAATTTCTATATTTATTTTGCTCAGCTCTTCATCTATGTAAGGTGTCGTTTTTGAAAAATCGTAAAAAAATGACAACTTCAACTGATAAGTTTGAATAACTAGTTAGATAAATAAGTGGTATCATGCATGATATAATGTAAACACACCAAGATACGCAAACGAGTATAAATTTGGAAGAGTTACGTTTGTAAATAAGATCATTTCCAAATTTTAACATGTATACGTACCTGTTTACAAACACCAATAATGACAACATAACCACAATACAAGCGTCATACCATGTTAACCTTTCGATTAACGTCGACCTGTCATTCCCATCCTAAAACAAATACAATATAATATTCATTTTTAGGACCAAATCAGAATTCGCCACGAATTCAATTCCATGAAGTACAAATAATGCTTACATAAAAGTGAAGCACACATACCCTAACGAGATCTTCACTAGTGTGATGATTTTGATCCATATCAAATACAAATCGCATGATGTAGTAGCCACACTCAGTACTTTTCACTTGCTAAGGGAACTACAATATGATATAAGCAATAGCAAATTATATATATGTGGTGATGAATCTTTAAAAGTAATCAACTTCAAGTTAAGTTTATCATGTGATAAAAGTATAGTTGAACCAAAATCCAACTTAACTTGTTTCCTTATCTATTCCTATTAGCCACTTTGTGATTTCGAAAAGCTCTAAAGTATCTAAAACAAAGAAAAATAGTCATGTTAGATATATAAGATGAATGAATGTTATAATTAACCTATAGTTGGAATGACTGAATGAAAAGTTAATAAGACTAAAGTATTGAATCCTTAATTACCTATACTTGCTTCCACCTGCCTAGTATTCGCCACCGGAAAAAAAAAATTATGTTCAAATCATTCTTATGAATACGTATTCTATGCTCACATAATGTTACAAATATTAATATCACACAAATTCATATTTTTATTAATACATAGAATAAACAACACATTTAACTATATAAAATTTTCAAATCCAAAGCAATACATCTATCACAAGTCAAATACCTCAAATCTACTCATATTCTCTTGTATCACATTCCTCCTCATATTCATTGATTTTCATCTTTAGTTAGGATTTGGCCTGTAAAGTCGAGCTAACCTTGAAATTTATTTGGTCTAAAAATGTAGAATATATATACATGTTAATTGATGTTGTGGGTATGGGGTGTGGTATGTTGAAAATTTATCACCCGCCCCGAATATGCCTTTTATCCCCGTACTCGCCCCACCACCCTCCAAACTCGTACCCATGTTTGTTCCATGGCATAGCAATATAAGACGGATTTCTTATATAACCCGCCTCATTTTCATCACTATAATACTTAAATGACTCCAAAAATAGAGACATTATGCCTGAAATTGGTCATAGGCACAAGAATACAATATTTTGTTGTAATATATATTACAGTTATTTTTTTTGGTGTAGTACAATGGTTGTATTTGATTAGAGATTATATTGAACAAATTAGGTCAATTCCTCAAATAAAAACTAGAATAATAATAAGGTTATTGTTTCACTTTTAAATTATTTTCGCATGAATCAAGGATAGCATTTATAGTATTCGAGAACATGCAAAAATAAATCTAAACTCAAAGTAAGCTCAAAGGAGATTCCTTCCGTCCAAACAAAGAAAATGCATTATTTTTCTCCCTTACTAAGACCTAACATATCTACAACATCTAAATCTGTCTAAAATGTTTGACTTATAGAGGTTTTGTCTACCAACAACAGGAGAACAGGACAAGAATCTAACGCCCAATTTTCAAGTATAATTGAGATCTCTCGAGTCACCAATACTAACAAACGAATGCAAAGAGACAGATTTCCAGAAACCATTCTCAAATTTTTTCATATAAAAATATAGGAGGATTACATGTGCAACAGCCAATTGGGCGAGCAAATGTTTCAATACAGGTGGTCAGGTCAAGGTCTTTCGAGCAAAGCACCTTTCCTTAAAGAATATAGCTTCGTATGAAACGCGAGGATGTTAATTCATATTTGATATAAATTATATTAGGATAATGAGATCTTAGATATATGTGTTGTTATATTAGATATAGCTATTGTTATATCAGATAAAGAAATATAGAATATAGAAAAACTTATATCAAATATAGATATTATAATTTTAGATATAGAAATAAAATTACGGAAATACTCTCTTATATATTTATATCAGTTATAAATTAGAGAATTTCTTGTGAAAAATTTAAACAACCTCCAAAAAATGTCTAAGCTGCAATAAGACACATCGTACCTGAATCATGCTGGTTACACAAAGATGTAAATATAATGTAAGTATTGTCCTTGGCAAGTTTCATATCAATAATCCATTTTACTATATGGAACAAGGCCCACACAAAACCAACCCAAAACGCTGGCCCTTTTAATTTCTAGTTGTTTTGCTTATTGAAACTAATTTTGCCGAGAAATATGTCACAACCAACAATAGTACAAGACCCCTTTGACACATCTGATTCTCCTAGCGTTGCAAATAGATATGTTTATATGGGAGGGGCCCATTAAGGGTTTTTTATCGATTATAAATTAGTTTAATTAATTATGAGTTTAATTGACTTGATCTCTTAAAATATCATGTTTTCTTAGGTTTTAATGGTTCAAGTCAGGTCAATAGTTTTCAAGGTTTTTACATACTATAATGTTATCCAATTTCTTGCTAATGGTTCACTATCAAAGATTATATATGGTACAGGCAAACTATCACTCTTCATATGTAGAACTATATTCTTTTTAGATCGGCCTGACTCGACTCGTCCTATTAGCCCGACCCAACTCGGCCCGTTTTATATCTTTTTCATCCGACCGTACACCATTTTGCATGTGATCCATTCTGGCTCTAACCCGACCCAATGCATAGGTCTAGTCATAAAGCCACTTTTTCTTCCCATCCTCCTTCCCGAATGCATTCCATGCAAAGGGTGCAGGCTCTTGGTCGTGGGACTATTGCTTTTTTACCTGTCCAAGCACAAGTTTGATAAAGGAACAGCAAAACCCATATACTTCCAATCACACAGCACATATGATTACCGTCAATGCAGAATAGTAATATGAAAAGCACAATACCAGCTGGAGTATCTTCATGTCGAAAACATTAGCTAGACTTTTTCTTACCAGTTTCTCTGCCTCCTCATCACATTACATATATCTATCAAAAGAACAACCTATACAATCAAAGTCCAAGATATCAGAAATTCAGGTTAGTAGCGCAGGGTGGTGGTTCTGAAAGGCAAAATGCACTGTAAACCTGTAGGCATTCTTACCTCAGGAAGCATTGGGTACCAAGCAGTCGCAACTGAGGACCACTTTGCGTGTTCTTTACCAACACCTTTAACAGCATGTACTTCAAGTTCAATTTCCTGGACAAATAAAAAAAATTACCTCGCAAACTGCAATCGATCTGACTAGCCTAATTATTTTAAGTAACAAGCTGCAAAACTCAAAAGAAAATAGTTAATCAGCAGACAGGCATAGAGCAAATATGTAAAAAGAAAATAACATGAAATTTACACGTCCTGGCCCAATCCTACCAATAGTGATGTCAGGATGGGATGGACGGGACTTTCAGATAATTCAGGTAGCATCTCTTGGCTAGACTTCAAGTTTGTATGAGTTTTGGGTTTTGGGTGGTGTGGTTTAACCTGATCCTTTATATTCTATCTCCAATGAGAACATACTCCCATTTGGCTGCCACTTCAGTTCTTCTGACTAGACAGTAGACATATTGATAGAAATCAATATTCAAAACACACCTCAAGCAAATGAAACAATGGAAATGAACAGCTTGTACAGTTAGCTATCAAAACAAATCATTAACCCCTCACATACTCTAGGGAATGTAGTTAAGTTACACCTGAGCGACGTGATTCACCTCGATTACAAGAAGCATCAAGTCCAAAAACCATGTTATTTTTCTCATTTGGTTCCTCCTCTTCTGAGAAAAAGGAAAAAATAACCGTTAAAACACAATCTGATATGGTATTCAAAAATCTAATGGACTGATGGTATCAGCATCAAACATAGTGAGATTATACCCGACTTATATGGAAAAATCCTTGGGTCAACTCTCAAAGAAATGAGGCCCTATCTGTGCGCAAGAACCCTCATCCTGAACTGATGTATTTTTTGCAATAAAAACCTTCTCAATGGCCATAGTGGGAACCTAAAACATCATTTCAAAACTCAAATATCATATTTAGACATATTTTCAAGACATCAAGTACCCAACTTGGACCATGCACACAATGCATAAGCCACATTAAAAAAAAAAAAAAAAAACAAGATGTGGTTGAGCCTTGCATATAGAACAATGCAATCATCATATCATTCATCCTCAACTGTAAGGAAAACAACAGAGGAAAACCTTGAAACCCATACGATGCTGGCAGTATGCTAGTGTAATCATAGAACGGGCGTGAACTGAGTTTGATATGTGAGACTTTACTGTCACTTTTAGAGTAATGAAACACCTAAAGTCGTGAATCAGTCTGTTGGCCAACCAAGTATCCAACATCAGAGGTTATTCCATCTTCTCTGGTAAAATCCTAGATTTTTCAATTCCAAAAATCTCTATATGCAAGGCATAAAGGTGTATATCATCTATAAAATTCCAGAATAAAAAACGAACCTTACTATAATTTCATAATATAAAAGTTATTATTTTCATAATTTACGATTAATTTCATAATTTCATTATTCATTTCATAATATATTATTTTTAAAATTTACATTTAATAACTTAAGTTAATAGTCCTAAATTCTAATATTCCTAAGTTAATATTCCTAAATTATAATATTTTCCTAACTTAAAATATTTATAACTTAAACTACTTACTTAAATTTTTCCTAACTTCAAATATTATTAAGTTTTTTTCCAAACCTAACATACTCCTTAAAATAAATTAAAAAAAATTATGTCTAAATTTGGGCAAGCCGGAAAATTTAGACGGCTAGCCCCATTTTTTTTTTGAGATATTGCACCCCCCTTTTGTTAATTACTTAGTATTGTCAATTAATTAGCGTTAATTATTGTCAATAAATTAGTGTTAATTAGTTAAAATCATATTATTTTGTTTTAATTATGTTAATTAGTGTTAATTATTATTGTTAAGTTGCATGGTCAATCAATTAATTAATGTTAATTTAGGGATTGTTGGATGAAGATGGAAAGTGAATGAGGGTGAAGAGAAGAGAAGAGGGATTAAGGGGGATAATATAGTAAATATAGGGGACAGCTCGAGTAATTTCGTAGCGGTGGATAACAAGTCCCATTCTTTATTTCACTTTCCCATCCCTTTTCCCAAACTCACAGTCAATACAAATTACGTGCTTGCACTACCACTCAAACTTCCCCTTCAACTGTACTGAATTAGTCATTGACACCCAACTCTAAACATTATTCGGATGGTTACCATCACATTGCGTAGCAAACTAAACTTTTAAGGTTAAAATACAACTTCAGTAAACAATACCGGTTTCATAACAATAGTCTAACCTATATCCATATCTGAAAAACCACAACCCAAAATTTTACATACATTCCAATATAGTATACGTGACTACAATTACGGAATATAATGATTATACAA
Organism: Dysphania ambrosioides; assembly: GCA_026401315.1. NCBI lineage: Eukaryota > Viridiplantae > Streptophyta > Magnoliopsida > Caryophyllales > Amaranthaceae > Dysphania > Dysphania ambrosioides. The sequence goes on from CM048666.1 coordinate 22,342,552, forward strand.
ACTGAAATTCACAAGACAGATAAATAATTACAATTTAAAAAAAAAAATTGGAAATGAAAATGCGGCGAAAATCATTGGCCAAAGCAGCATCAATACCATCATTAATTGAAGAAAGAGAACACATCGTTAGGAGCGTCAAGTTTGCAGGAGACTCCAGTGCGCTTCAGCTCCAGCTCCAGCTCCAGCTCCAGGTGGTCTGGTAGTTCTGGCATAGTCTTATTATCGCCATCTCTGTTTTTTATGAATTTAGGGTTCAAGGAACCCTATCTGTCTTTCCTTTTGGCAAGGGCTGAGTAAGAGGGTTCACTGTCCGCGTGAATCTGTGTGTTCGTGTTGTGTTTCTTGGAATCGGCCATTTTGCGTAATGGATGCAAATGCTTCAACTTTACTCTTGAAGATACACTTAATTTACCCCTAAAATTTTACACAAAAATGAAATCAAAATTAAACTGGATACAAAACTTCGAACTCAGAATATATTCATCAGAATGGCTTAGGGAGGTCTTCTCATGGATCATTTACCACCTTTCTTCTTGCCATCTGCCTTCTTTTTCCTCAACCCTTCTCTTTTTTCCTCCCTGAGCATGTATCCACATAACATTGTCAGATGAAATATAAGCATTTAATGGCCACAAGATGACTGCACAATATCTAGGTAAACGAGAATTAAACTGATCTGCGTTAAAATCTACATTTTTCGAGACTGGAAAACCCTTTCAAAGGATTAAGCTTATAAGTTAGGAGTAGAAATCACAAGTTTATATAAAAGATTAACAAGGATGAATCTTCAAACTTCCAGTAAGAGATCTGTTACTCACCTTGCTTTTGAAACTTCTTCACGCGATGGAAAGACACTTTTCTTCCTCTTTTTTGGAGGTGATTCTTCTTTTCCATTCTCTTTAACGGCTGTCTTTGAAGTCTTTTTATTCTTCTCTATGAGTTTAGATGGAGGTTTCTTCTTACCATCATCCAAGGGAGTATCATTCAAATCTCCGTTCTCTTGTGTCTTATCATCGTCCCTCTGTCGCTTCTTGGTTTCCTGTTTATCAGCATCCTCTTTGCCATTGAGATTAACATCCTGCTGTACTGTTTCTGATGGAACACCAGAGCGTGGAATGGGTATTGTATTGCTTTTTTTTTTTTTTCAACTGCAAAGAAAAATAACACAACATCAGCACACACAGCACTATGTACATCACATCAATTAATCAAGAACCAATAGTAAGCTCAAAAAAAAAATTGTCAAAGCTACAATACTTGGATACAGGTTCAAGGTGGGTAAAAGTACAAATCCAAGTGTCAGACAAGCCAAGATTGTCCACACACAGAGATCATGTCCTAGAATTGGACATGGGAGCAGGGACTTGGGTATTCACAAAAGATATAATTGATTCTATAAAACTATTGCATATCTTTTCAAGATTAAAAAAAAACTATGGATAGTTACTTTTTCAAGCACATATCTAGGACATTTACTACTAAGTATAAGTCAACACAGTCAAATGTTGCAATGGATTTCCAAGTGCCAGGTATGGATTCAGAGTTCCACACCCTAGTTCTAGTGTCACGAGTTGAACACAGGTACTTAAGATATATGAAGTTTAAAGGAGCTAAGTACCAATGCCCCCAAGAAAAGAGATAACGGAAACTCTCTTCTCGAACCAAAATTCATATAATGGCCTGTACATGAAGCTAACTGTTGAGCTTGGATGTATAATAGAAAATGGACACATAAAAAACAGTTTCATAACCCAGGTAAAATTAGTGGCAAGGGAAACGAATGACAAGCACGTCTTTCATGTCTAGGCTACCGCTTTTTTGGGTAGTAAGAGAGTGGTAAAAGATTCACCTTAGCCACAAAAAAAACCATCCATATTGAGCTTATGAGGATAGAATCGCCTTGTCTTTTCTAATGATGGATGAACCCGATATTGCCTAAAGTTGACAAATCTGAAAATAAAGGGAAGTATCATCAGATATATAAGATCATCAGAATAAAACTATAAGAATCAGAAGAACTCAGAAAGTGGAATTACCCTTTTTCTCCAAAGTCCAGTCCACATGGGACTAGTTTTACATTCCTTTTCTTCAAGTCATAGTCAACAACTGCTTCATTCTGCAATGTTCTAACTTAGGAGGGAACAACAGATATTAAAAATAAAATTAAAACATTGACAAAGTCAATTATCCGATTCACAAACCTCCATAACCATGATAGAGCATGTCGAATATACAACATATCCTCCAGTTTTAGAATTTGCATCCACCAGATCAATAGCAGCTAGGAGAAGTTGCTGTGGACATGTATTAGCAACGCATATTAGAGAAGTTTAAAGAAACATCCTAGAGTTACAAATTTACAATAGAGCAACAAGCCTACAACGCCAATCCCCATCTCCACTACTACTACCAATCTAAAATAGTTCTTCAGAATTGTGCCTTGATAATATGACAAAATCTTAGTATTTCTAGCTCACAGCCTCAAACTCCTGCCTCCAAAATCACAACTGGTCGAGATAGCATAATGTACTAGTGAAAATCAAACAAGGTTTCAGATACCTGTTGCAAGTGCGCACACTTGAGTATCTCTTCAAAACTTTTAGAGGATTTGACAGATTCATCCTTGGCTATCACCTGCACAATCAGAATAAAGAACAACCAATACAGTCTGCTTAAGTGCTTCTGAAACTCCACTTATGAAGCTCTTGAGCAAGTAGCATCTCATAATAGTTTGATTTTTTAATCTCTACTATAGAAAATTTTACAAATTTTCAGCATTGGTGAGCAAAGGGTGGATAAAAAGCCATCACATACAATTGGGTGACTGATTTGATGTATGGGCCATAAACCAGAAAACTTAATTTAAAACATAATTTACACCGTTACAGCCAGAGAAAAAAGGGACAAATGCACGTCCATGCGACATAGGCATACAAAACATAAAACCAGGAAAAGGATGGGTACATATAACAACAAATTTCAAAATTCAGAAACGGCAAGGAACCAACTACAAATAAACTTAAAAATTAAGTAAAATCATTATTTATGTACAGGATATGAACTCATTATAGAGTGGAGTACAGTTAATAGATGGTTGATCACACCTTAGGGTTTTTTATTAACGGATCGAGTTAAAGAAATCTAATTCAGCGCAAATAATTGAGGGCTTACACTCACTTTGGATCTTTGAACCTTGGTAAGTTTTAAACTGAAAAAGTGGAAGTATGATTTCTATTATTTTAAACTCAGGTCTTCTCTCACTATTGATAGATCTACTAAAAAGTGGAAGTATGAATTTTGCAGGAATTAGTGACCAAGGGGAGGTTGGTGAGTGTTATACTCTTGCAGTTGTGCTTGAAGAACAGTTGTGTTATACCTCAACTGCATGGGGCATCCAACAGCACTCTATCATGTGAATTGACTCCCAACACCTTTGGAAGCTACAAGTAAAAACAAAATAATTAAGATAGGCATGTAAAACTATAGAAAAAAATACATCTGCCAAACCATAATTCAACTTTAGTATATTAGAAAGGAAGAAGATCAAAGGCATATAATGTTACATGTATCAAAAGCATGACAAGCAATTAAATCCCTTTATCGAAGCACATTATTTTAAAGAGTCAAACCTCTCTTCCATCGTAGTTTATAATTATTGTGTTTGTCACCCCCATGCAGCTAAGATTTGCTGACAGTGTGTGTCACCCCCCATGCGGCTAATATTTGCTGACAAAGAATGAATCCTCAGCTTTTTCATCTCGTTTGCAAACACTAATCCTACAAGTATACTTATTGAAATGAGAACTTCTATGAAATGGGGTCAGGATAGTAACCATCATTTTATACTCTAAAGATTTTATTTTGTGCCACATAAAGCATGGTGCTAAACAAAGTCAGAAATAAAGATTTGAATTTTAACCAAAGGTAGAGCCGTATATCAGACTACAAAAAAATAGTTTTAAATTCTCTTTCAAATAATTCATCAACAGCTCGTGATTTTCCAAATTGAAAGGCCAACGAAAGCATCTTCCAATGAAATATGTTGGTTAAGAGGAAACAGGGTCTAGGGACCCATGCAGCATTTACATGAAAGAAATAAGAGATGGTTATCAAAGTTCTAAATAGATCAACTGAGTTTCTTAAAATGGCACTGGATTGTTAACAGGAGTTTTTAAAGTGATTAGACAACAGCTTTCAAATCAGATAGCTTCACTTTATTTGCAGTTGACTCAGAACCCGCATCTATTCACTCACTTTTTCATTCTTGAAATCAAAAAGGTTTAATCAGATTCTTCAAGGCACAAGAATTTAGAGAAACACACAACTCAAGATATATACCCCTTTACTGAGCATAAAATAAGATGGAACATATTTCCCTCCACCTATAGGAGAAAACAAAGAGTAGAAGAATCACCCGTAAATAACAAGATTAAATAACTAGCTAAAGTGGTGGTTACAGAAACTAGCAAAATAATTCATAGTCTTGTAAATATGAAAATTCAAATAAGAAGAGGAAATGATATATATACCAGTGTTCTTCATAAGAGCAGCAATGTAAGTGGTTTTCCCACCAGGAGCCGTGCTGCAAGAAACATTGAAATACATCACATCACAAACATTTTGAGCAGATCAATTCCCTCTCTTTCCATCTCCAAAGTTCACCACTAGAATGGATACCAACAGATATGATCCAGCCACTAGGCTACCACGCAAGAAAAACTATTGATTGCATTTCAGTATTTCAAAACTGCTATAGTTATAAACCATGTAGCCTTATCTTTCTCTTACTCTTTCTTCAGAAGATATGGAGGGAAATAGGGAGCCTTGGAGGAAAGGAACAATGGTGTTCGTTATGCAAATTTCAAGCACTGTAGCAGCATAGATTACTTACGCCATATCAACAATGCTCTCAATTTCCTGGGGAGCTAGAGCCATCACTGGCGAGAAAGAACTTGCACTTTGCAACTGTTACACATCAAAAGAAACCCCGTAAATGTCAAGCGAATTGGACTAGAATTAGTATGGTAAAAGTAAAACCAGTTAATTTTATAATAATAAATAAGCTACCATGTAGTGACCAGCCATATATTCAGGAGTGGCACCAATTGGCACTTGGGAGTCATATACAACCAATCCAACCTACAAAAATCATTCGAACTCAAGTCTTATAATGGAACAAACAACTTAAGAAATTATATTTTATGCACTGCACATGCACACTAATATTTACCTTTGACCACTTGCCTAAAGGATCTAAGTTCACTCCTCTGTTCAATAGAACATCAGCAAGGTCCCATCTGCGTGTCTAGAAGAAAAGACATAGTTTTCCATGAATACCCAATATAGTAACAGTAACAGTAAGGCAGAAACTTGATGTGAAGCAAAAGGAAAATGTACACAGAAGTATAAGATGGCACCTTTAAGGTGTTAGTCCTTATACACATTGGACAAGGCTTTTCAAAAGCTTCAATAAGGTCCAATAACTCAACAACTGGGAACATCTGTAGAAGTTAAATCATCAAGTCAAAGCATAGCTAAAAGGAACAATATAAAAAAAGATAAAGATAAAGAAACAAAACCCTGTAGTAGGAAAAAAAAATGACATTAGCAAAATAGCTCATCAACATCCCAATCAGGAAATCATTGTAGCCATAGTATGAAGACAAATCCATTTGAAGTTGGTCCATGTAATCTTTCCTCGACACCCCTCTTCTTTAAGAGAACGAAAGTTTGAAAGGACCCGAACACCTTCCATAAATAGAAGAGGCATCAGTAACAGTTGTACTGGGAGTGAATGTGAGATTACATCAAACAAATTTAGTTTGAGGCATAGAAATACCATATAATAGAGGTAAGTAAGAGCTCATAAAGCTATTGTGACTATTTGCGAGGCAGTCTCCGTAAAACTTTACTTAAAGCAAATCAAAATGCATCATTTCTTTACCAAGAAATGTCAGTCTATAGATGGCAACGAGTAGAGTACTTGTTCTGAGCATGATATTGCTGAATAATGAACATTTTCAATGTTTTTGGTCCAAAATGAAGGACTAGGGTCATACTGTTATAGTTCCAGTGTTGGAGTGTGGAATGAAGAGTCCGATTAACAAAAAGATATCTATCTAAGAAAGACACTTACTTTCTTTGATCCTCCTCTGAAGTTTAGGAAGATCAGGAGGTCCAAGAGCCTCTTGTTGAAGCTCCTACAATAATTCCCAACATAAAGATAACATATTCTTAACCAATTTCGACACGAAAGAAAGAGAAAATAAGCAAAAAAAAAAAAGCACAAAACACCTACTGGATTGGCAGTCTAAACTCATCCGACTCCACATTCATGTTGAGCAGCAAATCCGCCTTCGCATCATTCTCGTCTCTAGCTCGTTCGTCGTTAATAGCTTTTGACAATTTTTCAATGTCCGATACATCAGAATCATCACCAGAATCCGAATCGGAACCCGAACTAGAATCCGTCCTCCTACATCCTGCACAATATAGTTCAATCAAACAAATGGGAACTCAAGCAGCACAATCCAGCGCCAAAAAAATCTGTTATTATTCGGGTTCGGGCCTGATAATAGAAAAAATCACCTTTTTGTTCTTCATCACTGTCACTCCCACTCCCACCGCCAAGGAAGTCATCCTGAGGTGGGCTATCATCATCATCGTCAGATGACAGAAATTCATCATCATCATCCTGAAGTGGGTCCCCTTCATCGCTGCTGCTGCTTCCTCTATCTGAGTCATCATCAGAAGAAACTTTTACTGGCACAAAAACAGCACCCCTTTTGTTGTTCTTTTTCCTAATTGGAAGGGCAGCGGCAACTGCTTCTTCTTCCTCGACTTTTTTTTTAGGTTTTAAGATTTTCTTGCGTCTGGCGCTGAAATTGTCAATAGTGTTCTTCTTTGCGGCAGTTGAAACCATCGCTGCTGCTTTCCGGAGGAGAGAGAGATAGAGCGCGAAAGAGGGGTTTTGGGTTTAACTCCTCCCCCGTCAATGATGGTGAGGGCTGAATGGGTTGTCCAATTCGGGTTTTGCTTTGGGATTTTCCCAGGCCCTTTCTCAAAAAAAATTTACTGTTGATTGTCGGGCTTGTCCGGGCCGAATCAGCTTGAAGGGGCTTGGGCTCTGTGGGAAAATCTGAATTACCATTACCACTAGTCCACTAATCAATAACAGAAAATCTGAGATGGGTAAGAGAGCGTATATTTGGAATAAGCAATGTGTCTACCTGCCAGTCCCACATCATTTCCTCTACTATAAAAGTTCACTTGTTGCTGTCTGAACTCTGAACCCCCTCACCATCCTGGCTATTAAGGGGGCTCCGGCTACTATTAATTGTTGAGTAATGAATGAATGAAATGGATAGGTTACACAATTTAAAGAATGATCCATTCTTCTATAGATATATGTTATAGTTGATTGATCTATGAATACATTTATATATACTTATTCTATGGTTAATCAATCGATATATATGTACTTTCTCCGCATTTTTCATTGTAATGTACGAGATTTCACGATTGTAAAGTGCAATGCACGTCTTTAAACCTTAATATAATTTTATTTTGGTAAATATTATAAAAGTCGATATTTGAAAACTAAATATTGAATCATATATAACAAGATTGCATGTGATATGATTTTTCTTACCAATAAATCACAAAAACTAATTTATAAAAACTGTGCGAATAGTGTAAATTCCTGTGTGCAAAGAATAGTATAAGTATATTATAGAATAATAGTGAATGTTAGCTACTATTTTGATGAATACTGAATATAAGGTATCCCTTGTGAGGATAACCAGCTATTGGCTCGAAATATGTCCTGTGTTTTAGATTATAGAATGCAAATTCTTATCAAACATGATAGCAATGTTGATTGACGTGAGTAATGATATGATGCCATATCATATGCCAACTCAAATTAATAAGTGACGACATAACACGTATTGTCTTTGCATTTCAAAAGTAGTATACAATTTAATTGTAATTTTCAATCGTAAACACAGAGTACATTCAACACAAGGCATCTGAAAGGAGGAAGAAGGACGAAATTAAGGCCTCTAGTACAATAACGGCATTGAGGAGGCATTTTAATGGCGATTTCTTCTCTTCTTCCGGGCTACATGATGAGTCATGTTGGAAGGGCTGAGTAAAGTTTCCCTGCTACTTTCATCAGAATATAATATGAAACTTTATGCCACTATTTGTCAAATGCATCCCTACAAGGCGCCAGGCCCGATGGATCACACGCCATCTTTTATTAGAAATTGTGGCACATTATTGGTTTTGTAGTATTTTGCGTGGTTCCTCCTCCCCGAGAGCGGTGCATTATACAAATTTTACTCTTGAGAGGCTGATTAAGCTCATCAACTCTGAAAAAATGGAGTGGTAATATTAGCTGACTTCCATCATTTTAAGAGAGGGATAAGTAGGCTGCATTATGGCAATCCCCTAAAGCATTCTACTGGAGGTAGCCGAGAGTAAGGCCGTCCTCTTTGCCACTACGCTAGCCAAGAGCGACGGTTCCAAGTGTGTGATCCTAGAGGCTCACTGTCAAGTTGTATCTCACGCCTCATGAAAGCAATGATTTGTTTTACTGATTTGGATATGTTATTTTCTACTTCTTTATTTGATTTTATCTCTTGGTCAAAAGAAATTGAAAATAATGTATCAAATCATTTAGCAAATTAAGTGTCATTATCATGCTACTTATAACATCAACTTTTTATAATTTTACATAAACGACACTAAAGATTACTATAATTAAAGACAAATGGAGATAAAGTAGAAAGAATATTAACGAATAAAATAAGCACAAGGGAAAACTGCAGTATGTTGAACCTACATACATATACCGTATATAATTTTTTACCTCATCTCTTTAAATTCTGTATTGTAAACTTTTGTACATATTTCTTAATGTTAAATTTTTCATAATATTTCTCAGAATTTAATACATCCATAACTTTTGGGTGATTGATTGCTCCGCAATTGAATTCACACTATCAAACTACAAAGAAATAAAAACCCGAGAGATGGCATAAATAGTGAAGTATCAAGTATGTTTAGCACGTGTGTGTACGAAATTGAAATCATGAAGGAAATTACTCCAATAAAATTTAAAAAATTCACTCTTTTTACCCAAAATCCCAATATTTGAGCTTATCCAAACAACATATATCAACCAGTGCAACATTTACTGTATGATATATACATGCTGCTCTTTTGTCATGTAACTACAACAAAACCAAAAACTCCGGACTCACCAAACAATTGAATATAAATGGGAATTAAAACAAAAATTTGCTGAGTAAAGAGAGTACATCTTTAACCATATATTACTTCTTACGTTCTTAAGTGATCAAAGATGGTTATAGAGATGACAACTTACAAAACAACCTAGACTACAATGGCAATCATTCAAAGCCGAATTCGAAACAAACTAATACAAAGAGTGCAAAAACCCTAGTTAGACCACTAGAATCTTCAATCCTCATAACAAAATGCTGCAGTTGCGGCAAGTTCTCGTGAGTAATAGCCAGATTCTCAAGTCCCACGTAAATCCATCCAAGAACAAATCTTGATCAAGCTTGTATAAAATATGATAAAAGCATCTATATTCCTTAACAGTACTAATCAACATCCAAAGACCAAGAGCAGGTAGTTTTAAAATGGATAAAACTCATTAACAAGATGAAAGCCTTTTATCAATGAAAAAACAAGAGATCAAACATAGTTTATGGCAGAATCACCCCGGTAAAATAGTCAAGTAGCAAGAAACTAGAACACTACCATATGCCAATAATAAGTCTAGAGTACCTCATGGTCAATCAGTCACAAAAACCAAAAAAGCTGCACAAAATAAGACGAACTTGGAAGGGCAGCAACCACAAGAGACACATGACCAAAATGAAAATACTAATAATGAAAAACTATAGCTATTACTGAAACAAAACCGTGTTGATGTCATCCTAACCACGTATCAACCTTTAATTTTTTCCGCTTTTTCTAAGAATGATGTCATATTTTATTTATTTATTTTTCTTTTTTCCATTAAATTTGGCTTGAAAAAATTAGCCATACATAAAAGATTTTATGACTACACAAATTCCTAAAAACATTTAAAACTACATTTATTTCTCACATTTCATAGCTTCTTCTCTCCTTTTCCAATAAAAATTTATGCATCTCATTTCTAACAAAAATCCATTTTTCAATAAAAATTTATGCATCTCATCTCTATCAAAAATAAAAATTATCCCAAAAAAATTTCTATTTTACTTTGAAAGATACACTAGAACACAATTCTATAACAAAAATACTATTAATATTCTCCAATGCATGAAAATACTCTTATAATTCAAATATTTAGCAAATTTATTTATTACTCGGTCCGATTCACAAGGCTCTCGTTACAAGGTCCGAGGAAGGTCCAACTATACACAACCTTACCCTTATTCTCATAAGAGGATGTTTGAACCACGTGACCTAACGAATAGCAAATACACTTGATTATACTAGTCTAACCTAGTATAATCACTAAAATAGTGGGGGAGGACCAGCTGAGCAGACTAATACCTATATAATGAAAAACTTAAGCCTCCTCTACAAACAAATTGAGGGTTAAAACTATATTCCAATCAAGGCAGACATGCAAATGCTATACATCAAAATTATTGCACCAATATCTATCTAAATTAAGATGAACTTGATCTAATATATAAGAATCCACATAAGAAACTGGTACTAAGACAAGATTGACACCAAATTCTTAAATCCATACTACATAGTTATCTAAACCACAATAATAAAGACAGTAATGAAAGCACATTTTTATCATCTAATGCCTTTGCACTTGAGGAAGCATCTCTAGTTCTCGTCAGGAAGACCTATCAGCCCAAAGACATAATAGGCAGGGCAGGGGCAGCTCCTATCACGAACTTAAGGACACTGATATTTCTACCGTGCATAGGGATGATACCGACTATTGCCACTATAGCCTCCCTTACCATATAACCCACTAGCTCCGCCATAACCAGCACTAGTGCCGGAATCATAACTGCTTCCATAGCCAGAAGCTCCATAGCTAGCATAACCATCACTTCCGTCATATCCACTTAAGCTGCCACCAGAGTAAGCACCACTAAATCCGGCACCATAGGGACCAATTCTGCTAGAGTACCCAAGGGATGACTCTCCTCCATAAGCCCCTAAACTACCACTGCCAAAAGAACCATAACCTCTACCATATTCCACTCCACTACCATAGCCTCCATACCCAAATCTACCAGCAACACCTCCAGACATCCTATAATTATTACCTGCACCATACCCACCATCATAAGCCCCAAATGAGGCTCCATAACCAGCGTAACCGTCCCCATAAGAACGGGTCCTAGTGTTGCTACCATAAGTAGGAGCTACAGAATGGTGTGTGGTTTTCTTTGGTTCAGCCTTCTTGATCTCCACCTACAACAAAGCAACTCAGTTAACCTAAAACCTGCTACATCAACTAAGTTGATAGACCTCTTACGGCAAAACCTATACCTGTATAGACGACACCCATGACATCAAACTAACAATCTTAAGAATTTTTTATTCAAATCATGTATGTAACGTTGAAAATGATTCTCGGTTCAAAACAAGTTCCTATAGTTCACAGAGAAGGATATAGAACTTGGGCAAACCCATTAGCACAACAAGTAAAAACATTATCCATTTTCATGGGTTCCAATCAGAATAGTGCATAGAGCTCACCTGAGTATCCTCCATGTCAATCATATTTCCCTTGGAGAGTAACTCATCAACTACATCTTCATTTTCAAATACAATAAATCCAAACCCACGTGAGCGATTGGTTTCATGGTCACGTATTATCTGGTGTTCAGTCACAGCCCCAAACTGGGAGAAAAAACTACTGAATTCATCTGAAATGCCCAAGATTATTCAAAAACATAAGATGAGCCTCTTACTTGGAATAGCTTGAAGACATATGAGCATGAAAAAGATTGATACCACAAGCATGCTCCTATCTATCAGTCTACATTGCATATAAAAATCAATGAGAATTAATGCCAACAAAACAGCATACCTTCTGAGACACTAGAAGGAATGCCTCCAACAAATATCTTTTTGGTCTTGAAATCCTTTGGCTGAGCGGCTCCTTTGGGTATAGTACGCTTAATCTCAACCTGATAACAAAGAGAAACACAAAGTATATTAACATAAGACAAAGTTTGTCCCCAAATTGCAAACGCAAAATAAAAACCAAAAAACTAAAAAAACACCTGTTTTCCATTAATGACGTGAGTATCCTCCATAACCTTGTCAACAACTGAAGGATCAGCATAAGTAATGAATCCAAACCCCCTAGGTTGCCCACTGTAACGGTCTTTCATGATAACCGAGTCTGTTATCTCACCATACTTCCCAAAGTGCTTGATAAATATAGCTATTTCTCGCCAAAATCATAGTAAACACAAGACTTGTAAGAATAACTAACAATTAATTTCACATCAAAACAGCCATATGCAAACATTAACACATAATTAACAAGGAAATCGGCAACCCAAATGCCATACTCTAGATTACGTGACAATGTGACAATTGATTCCGGACCAATTTAAAGACTATACACAAATTGGAAACTAATCCTACAACTAAAAGACTGAAATTCTCAACCCCTATTTCTATAATCAATAATCACAGCACATTGAGAAATAAATGTACAACAAACATATCATAGCATATATTATAACTTTATAATTATCATATAGTCCATTAAAATAAATATACTCCGTAATCAAGAGTAGAGAGGTATGAACTCACAGTCGTTGGTATCTTTGGGAAGGCCGCCGATGAATATCTTCCTGTACAAGAAACAGAAGGGGGAGAATTTGAGCAAACGAATTAAGAAATTAAGTGAAGGAAGGCGGGAAGAGAGAATCGAACCCAGGGCTGGCGCCATCTCCGCGAGGACCGTCGTTCTTGAATTTGGAAGCCATCTCGCCGGAAACCGGGAGTTGATAGAGTTCGGAAAATTCTAGGGTTTCGATTGATGGAAGAAATAGAGATTAAGCTGGTGGGTGTAACCGTGTAAAACCTTTTATATTGAAAAATATAATTAGTGAGTTGTGGTGGGCTTTGTCGTCAAAGGCTGGTATGGTAGTATGGCGTAATCACTGTCATAGTGTCACGTTACTTTGTCGAATGAATTTTTTAGGGCATGTTCTCTCTTTATTTTAGACTAGTTAAATAGCTAGCAATGTTTTCATCTACAACCCACCGGAAACATGTAATCAATTTCTCGTCCTGATTAGTTCTCGTTGTAAACATGGATAAAAGATGGTATACGCTATGTATTCTATGGTGTTATATTTTTAACTCATTATTGTAAAGAAAAATGAGAGAAATATCCGAAAATCTTGAAAAACTCAATCTAACCTAGGAATGGATGGATCAACTCAATCGATCAAAGAAGAAGCCAAAGTGTAATATTACGGATTTCATCTTTGATCATTCGGCGTCAATGGGTATGGAGTTATTGTCAACAAGAGTGGAATCACATCCAAGAAAAAGTGATGTAACCAGGGATCAAAAGACAAGCAGTGCGAAATTCCAATCGCAAGGTCCTTCCTTTCGAGATATGGTTCGGGGCAATTCCACCCAGGTTCTACTCAATCCTTCATATGTGGAAGAATTCGAAAATGGTGTTTCAAATGATGATGAATTGCCTGAAATTTCCATGAAGATGAGTGATGCCTTGTCATCCTCCTTTTCGAAAGAGGAAAAGCAGCGTCTGTGTACTCCCTGGAAAAATTCTTTGATTATAAAAATGTTTGATGGAAGAGTTGGTTACATGGGATTAATGAGAAAGCTCAAAAACAAGTGGAATTTAAGAGGTGATTTAACTTTAACTGATGTTGGTTGCAATTATTTCATTGCTCGATTTTCAAATAGAGATGATTACAACTATGTCATAATGGAAGGGCTTTGGACTATCGATGATCACAACTTAACAATTAGGAAATGGCTTCTTAATTTTCTCCCGGATGGAGCATCTATGAATTTTCTCACAGCTTGGGTTCGCATACCCAATCTAGCAGTCGAATACTTCGATAGTGAGTTTTTGAAAAAGTAGGTTCAAGAATTGGGAAAGTTCTTCGAATTGATATAACTACAACTAAGGCAGATCGTGGGCAATTTACTAAGCCAAGTGTGGAAAAAAATCTCTCGAAGCCTCTTCTATCAAAATTTTGGTTCAAAGGTAAAGTTTGAAAATACCAGTACGAAGGTCTAAGAATGATCTGTTTTAAGTGTGGGTGTATAGGTCATAAAGAAACTAGCTGGCCAAAGGATCATGTAAATTCACCCAGGGGGGTTATTATGGTGTTGAAGTGAATTGCTCAATTGTCTAGGAAGCTCCGCTTTTTGAGCAGGGTAATGGTAGTTCAAATCCTAAAGTAAGTGATGATTTTGGTTCCTAGATGCTTGTAAGAAAGCCAACTCATACTAGACAAAGTAAGAATTCATAATCCTCTAATATCCACTCTAGTACGAATCACTCTTTAAAGTCCACTACCATTAAAAAAAGCCAATCAAACTCCTCAAGGAAGGGATTAGGGAAGCAATTCAAAGTCTAAGGAAAGGGGTTCGAGATTCGATATTTTACAAAATCAAGTTATTGACCTTGAGAAGGATACTTCGAAGAGAATTGTAGAACAAATAAGGTAATTAATGAAGTAATTGAGGTGGTGCCATCAGATACGTATCATGAGACCTCGATAAATAGGGATACTGCAATCCTTGATTTCATGCCAATTATTCACATTAAGTCAACTATGAAGGATTCAATTCCTCATCTAATAAAAGATCCCAAATCTTTCAAACCTAAAATAAATTCTAAAGTTTCCCAAATCAAGATAAAAAACCTAAAAAGTGGTCAAAGATCCAATCTAAAAGATATTCATCCAAGTATGCTTAGGGAAAGCCAATCTATCCCTAATTCAAACGCTGAGTAAGGAAAGAAAACATGGTCGTTGCTATCAATAGGCAATATACTAATCCGTTCCAAAGCAACACTAAAGAGCTAACTATTCTTTCAACACGCACGGAGAAGGTTTTATGTATGGGTCAAGAGGTGGAGAAACCTTATTTGGTGGTGGCAGATCGCCTGACACACATATTGGAAGTCCACAATTAAACGTGGTTAGAGCAAGAATCGGAGCCTCCGGAGCTAGTGGTAACTATGTTGATACCAGCGGAGGTCCATTGTTGTATGAGGCTTCTAAGTGATGCATATGTTTCCTCTCTTACGTCCATCCCTATGTCTATGTCTGATAGAATACTGAATCTCAATCCCAACACCTTTCCGATCTCTTGTTTGATTTAGAATATGCAAGGTGCAGGGAGTAAATCTTTTCAAGCAACTTTTCGAGATTTAATACGGATTCATAAACCTTGTGTAGTGGTTTTGGTCAAAACTCATATGGGCGGCATTCTGGCAGAAAAGTTTAAATCAATGATTGGCTTTTCAGGGAATACTAGAGTGGATGCTTAGGGTTTTAGTGGGGGTATTTGGGTTTTCTAAAAAAAGGAATTAGTTTCGGTGGAGCCTATTCTTAAGGAGGACCAATTTATCTATATGGAGATCAAAAGAGGAGTTGAAGAGCCTTAGTATTTTTCAGCGGTTTATGTTAGTCCAAACCCTTTGAAGAGGGAAATATTTTGGAGAGAACTAGAGGACTTTGCTTCTTCTCATGATAAACCATGGATGCTTGCTGGCGATTTTAATGAAACAAGGTATGGATGGGAGAGAAATAAAGCGTGTCAGGAAACTCTTTGTTGAGAGCATAAGTTTAATGAGTGGGCTAATGATATGGAACTTCTCGAAGTGGAGTTAGAGGGTGCAATTCTTACTTAGGCAAGAGGTAAATCTATGGAAATAAGGATGAGTGCAAGGCTTTACAGGGCTTTTTACAATAGTATTTGGGGCTATGTTTTAACAATGCAAAAATGAGGCATATCCTAGCTGTGTGTTTTAATCATACTCCTCTTTTTTCTCTCCAAATATTTTGTACCTATTAATAGTGTATCCAAACCATTAAGATTCCAAGCGGCGTGGAATACCCATGAAAAATTTGAAGAATTTGTTAGATCAAATTGGCCTAAAGAGATTGAGCTGATTTTAAATCTGAACAACCTGACTTCTAAACTACTGGAGTGGAGTAGAGAAGTTTGGGAATATTTTTTTAGTAAAAGAGAACCTTGTTGGCTCGAATTAAAGGAGTCCAAAAGAAATTAGCTTTAAATCCTTATTGAGGTTTATTAAAGTTGGAGAGACGCTGAGGAAGGAACTTGGTGAAGTATTAGAAAGGGAAGAACTTTATTGGTATTAAAAGGTAAGAATATAATGGATTAAAGATGGTGATAGAAACACTATCTTTTATCTAAGCACAATCATGAAGCAATGGAGGATGCACATAACTGCTTTGAAAGGTAGTGAGGGAAGCTGGATTCGAGATGCTGAAGAGCTCAAAAATCATATCTCTTAATATTTTAAAGACCTTTTTAACGATAAAGGAGGCTTGAAGCTTAATTCTATACCAAAAGACATATTCCTAGAGCTATCGAATGAGGACTAGGCTTCCTTGTCGAAATCATTTGAGGCTTTGGAAATTGATGATGTGGTGAAGCACCTAGGATCAATGAAGGCTCCGGGTCTAGATGGGTTTCAAGCTTTGTTTTACCAGAAAAATTAGGAACTTGTCAAAGGAAATATGTGTACTTCGGCACTAAAGGTGTTAGAAGGGAAAGGTACGCCTGACTCTTTAAATAATACGTTAGTTGCCTTGATTCTTAAGGTTGATAAACCTAGAGTAGCCAAGCATTTTAGACCCATAGGTCCATGTAATGTTTCTTACAAAGTTATTGTTAAAGCTATTGTAAACCAAATTAAGCCTTTACTTCCAATGCTAATTTCGAACACTCAAGCAAGTTTTTTCCCTAGGACACAAATTACAGATTACATTATAATCATGCAAGAAGTGATTCATACTATGAGGAAGAAGTAAGGTAAAATAGGTTACATGGCTTTAAAGCTGGATTTTCAGAAGGCCTATGATAGGCTAAAGTGGAGTTTTACCAAGGAGATTTTGTTACAGATTAATTTTCCAACTTTGCTGAGTAATGTTATAATGGAGTGTGTTTCATCCGTTAGTATGCAAGTGCTTTGGAATGGAGAACCTACTGCAAGTTTCAAGCATTCTTGAGGCATTCGTCAAGGAGACCCTCTTTTTCTTTATCTCTTTGTGATGTGCATGGAATGATTCTATCATACAATAAAAGAAGAAACTACCCTCAACAGATGGAAGCCAATAAAAGCAAGTAAGAATGGTCCTTCCCTTTTGAATCTATTTTTTGCGGATGATGTAGTGTTGTTTGCAGAGGTTTTGGTGAATCAAGCTCGAGTCATTCTCCAATGGATTGACAGATTCTGTACAGCCTTGGGTCAGAAACTCAACTTGGCTAAGTCAAATGTGAAAGAGGAGGACAAAAATGTCTTGGAACACATCTATCTCATATCTGAACACCAAGATATGACTTTATTTTTTGCCAAATAACATACAAAATTCAAAGAGTATGCCTAGAAATTATAGAAAACATCATAAAAACACCAATAACATAAGTCATAATCTCTCAAATTTGGTCGCCATAATTGAACTTCAAGATTATGCCTAAAAAAGTTACAAAATATCATGAAATCAGCAACACCATGAGTCACATATCTCTCAAAGCTCACAAACATGAAATATCTCACAGTTGTATGCCAATGAAACATAGAGGACATGACAAATCAGCACATACATTTATATAATGCCATGAACACATAAACAACATCATAAAATAAGTAGTACTTACATAAAATGCCAAATATATATCAGGTATTGCAAATTCAAATTACTAGTGTATAATGCCAATAAATCATATTCAAAATTAACTAATCAACACAAACATGAATCACACCCCACTCAAAATGACAATCATTTAATAACTTCAATTTTAAGTGAAAAAAACATTGATAAGATCCTAATATGGATTACTCCACTACACAAGGAGGCCAACATACTCAAATATCATAACCACATTCTTATTTCTTAAATCAGAGCATTGATGAACATAATGTGAACATAAGCACACACTACACCAGAACATGCACACAATGACATGCTATTAGCTTAGAAACCAAAATCTCATGGACCATCACTAAATTAAAATGCAAAACAATACAAATATCAGAAAAACTGGGATGTGAACATCATATCATAGCACCACAGTAACCTATATCTTAAATATGAACCTTATAATACCGCATCACAAAATGTCAACTATGAACATCATATCACATGACAACAATGACGTAGATCTAGACTATGAACTTCCATATCACAGTATCATAAAATCTTAAATGTCAACCTCGTATCATAACATCAAATAATCTCAAATATAAACCTCATATCACGATATAAAAAAATTACAAATATGAACCTCATACATAGACCAACAATTGCAAACACACACATAACCCACATGAATTCACCAAATGCACAACACATTAAAGATAGTAAAAGAGAGGTCAAGAATACTTCTCTAGGGCTTAATAAAGTAATGAGGCAAGAGCATTTTAAGCATGTCATGAATAGGTCCCGAAACGTATCCAGGAGGTAGCCACATCACTCATACTTTTCAGATCCAACTCCAACATTAGAGGTCTCACCGTGTTTATCTCCTTTATAACCTTTGAGAATATCAAAATTTAGCCCTTTTTTTTTATACTCGTAAAGCTCCTATTCCAGTCTCCTCTCATCCCTCCTCCTTTGTCATCTTTGGTATTTCGGGGTTGATAAGACATGCTTTGGGGTCTCATTAACAACCAAGGGAGGCGACTGTGTAGGATGAAGTAACGTTCATTAATTGGGTAGAGGTAGTAGAAGTGGTGGAGAATGAGCACGATAAGGAGTGAGAGTTTGGAGAATAGGGTAAGGAGTGTTAACTAGAGGAGATATGGATCTCATCGGATTTAGATCATCAATAGCACAAGTGGAAAAAGGGGGAGTATTGGAGACAAATTCATCCCACTCATCACAAGATTCACTTTCGATCTCATCGCACATAGTGTGGATTTCAATCCAAGAACAATTCAGAGCCAAAGATAAGGGTTGTCAACCCTAATTACAGCCAAAACACAGGAGTGTAGCAATCGAAAACTGCCTTAAAGTTGTGAAGTCATTAACAAAAAATACACTAAAATAATCAGCAAGAGAAGAGACGAAATTTGGTGTAGTTTCCGATGGAAGAGGGAGAGAGATGAGAAGTAGATGAGCATTTTCTGTTGGAGTGAAGTAAGAGAATTAATTAAGAGGGTTGAAGTGAAAAGGGTTGGTAACTTAGGATTAGGAAAATGGGGGAGTTATTAGAGGGGAGTGGGTGAGTAAGTAACCCATTAAGCATATATATATATATATATATATATATATATATATATATATAAATAAAAATAATCCTTGCTTAAAAATGGTCCAATTTTTTCCATATTAAAAATAGAGTAAATAATTAGGGACACCTCAAATCAGATAATAAGTCAATATATTAATATAAAGGGATAGAGAAAGAATAACATTTAATTTTTACTTTTCTTACTTTAAAATGAGGACGATGACTAGGATAATAAACGAAGCCCCCGACAAAAAGACTCGTTGAGAAAAACGCTCAAACAACAAAACACACGTTGTAGTGTTATTCAGAAAAACAGCATTTCAAAAGAATTTTGAAAAAAAATGTATGCTAAAAATTTTCATGTAGTAAAAAAATAAAAACAAAAAATCTCCCTCTTCAAAATTTCCCCAATTGTACTGAGTGTCCCCTCTCGCCCAGCCCTTGTTCTCACTTCTCCTGTATGAGCTGCATCCGACGCCAAACAATGAGCAACAACAGCAGCGGCGCCGCCTCCGTCTCCTCTGCTTCGTCCTCTCGGGTTTCGATCCCCAACAATGTCCGCAAAACTATTCAGCACATCAAGGAGATCAACAGTAATCACAGCGTTGAGGACATATATGCAATGCTTCTAGAATGTTCCATGGATCCCAATGAAACCTCCCAGAGGCTCCTACATCTTGGTATAGTTCTTCCTCTTTTATGGGTCGTTGCAATTTCTCATCTTTTCTTATTTTTATACAAGATTAATTGAGTGTGTCGTTGCAATTTCCCCTTTATTTGCTCTTTTTTTTCTGGGGTTTTGATGGTTCGATGCATTTTGATGATTTGTGTTTTTTGTTGTTTTTTTGGGAGTAAAACTTGTATTTTGCTTGTTTTGCCTGTTTGGTAGGGTTTGGGTTTAGCTTTTTGGCTTCAACTTCTGATTTTTAGCTTCACTTATCCAATAAAATCAAAACTTTTATTTAATGGGAGTGTTATGTAGCTTGACCTTAATCTGACATATTACACGTGTCACACTGGTTGTGCTAATGGGTAAATGACTTCTTGTGGGAAACAAATATTTGAAGTGTGGATAAGAAATTCAGTTGCTTCGTGTTCCGGATGGTTGTGATTGTAGGTGGGAATGTGGGATGATTGCATTTGTTTGGGTGTTTTTGTAGGTGGGTGTATAATTATTTGATTGTTTTCTTTAGTGTGTTATTTCTGGTCGCTTGAGCCTTGAGCTAGTGGTAGTAATAACATGGGTGTGTCTATTGTTTCTGGTTGCTTGAGGCTATCTCTTGCGTATCTGTGAGTCTTGTGACCTTTGAATATTAAATTAGGTTATTATGAGCTTGCTTCATCTTCGATATGTTTAGTCATGTGGTGTGATGTTCTTCTACTTTATGAATTCTTGTGCTGCTTTTGAAATTTTGTATGGATATGCAAACTTATTAACTAGTGAATGTGCCAATCTGTTGGTTCTGCAGATACATTTCATGAGGTGAAAAGGAAACGGGATAAGAAAAAGGAGGTACTTACTACACATGTATTATAGATTGCACAAGTTTAATTGAGTATACTTGCTTTCATGCTGTTCATAGAAGGGAAAATTATTTTAAGTTTGTCAAAAATGGGAAATCTAGTCTTGTTCAATTCATTTCTGAGCTTCAAATTTCAGATTCGATCATGCTTGCGAAACCTTATTCACAGGCAGTCTAGATGGTCTGCTGCTTTTGTGACCTAATATGGAGCTGATTAACCGTATTAAGTTGCAAATCAGTGTTGTGGCTGGGATTATTTTACCCTAATGCATGAGGCCATCTATATCAGTTATATAATCCTATTTTCTTTCCACCACAGGTTATAATGGGCAAGCTCTAGTTGGTTAGTATTCTGCATACACCTGTGACTTGAGGACTTCATTATGACATTATATCAATTTATATGAAATGTTCTTTACAAAGTAACTGCCATCTTCTTGATGATATTGATTTGTTGTATACAAAGAAAATTTTAACACAGATAAACTGGACCTAGTTTGTGTGAAATTTATTATCACTGTGGTTACTTAGAAAAAAGGGTCTTTCTCATTTGAACTGAAAGGAAAAGTAAGTAATTGAGAAATTGAAATGGCTTGGAGATTATTGCAAATGACGGAATACTCGGGTTCTTGTGGATGCTTTATACATACTTTCACTAATTCCTACTGAGTCTTGAAAGTTTTATCAAATCTATTGTTGCAGACCGTGAAAAGCAGATCAGGTGAAGAGTATAGATGGAAACCTGGTCATCAAGGACAAGGGACCAGGAATGCTAGAGGGAACTCTTTTCCTCAGAACACTTGTAATGGTACTTTCTCCAATCCCCCCTGTCCATCCCAAAATATCATTCTTTGGTTATCCATGTACTGTGTTTGCTCTAATTTAAAGTAGAATTTGATTAGTGATTATGTGCATTCTAGTAATTGTGCAGTAGATGTCTCCTAACCAACTTAGTAAATGATGTATACTGCGAAGTTTCATTCAGGTGTTTTGGCATCGGCTGAAACATGCAGGATGTTAGGCAGTTTAACTTCCAAATTATTGTTTCTGGGATTATTGCTATTTCAGTTGCTTTTAGTTCTCCATTTTGTTAAAACCAAATGGTCTGTCTTCCCTTTGATAGTCTTGTTACTCCATTTATTGAGAAGTACAAGTTTGACATCATCCGTTATTTCAAAAAGGTTTTTGGATTTATGTTTCTTATTGCAGATGAAATTGCAGTGTAGTTCTTCAGAAATTGAGAGAAGAATTGATATTGTGTATAAAAAGTTATAGCTATTATGAGGAAGTTTAGTTTTCGTTATACTTTCAAATTTTTAGTTTGATGATTTTTTGTGAAATTTCCCGGTAATCTTAGCATTATGATCTATGCTTGGATGCCAATGTCTCCATCTTCTTACCTGTTGATGTTAGATGCTGAGAATCAGAGAACTGCTGCCATACGTAAGGAGAATGGTGTACGAGAGACTAGAGGGAAAGGTTTTGGGCACTCTGTTAGGTCGATTTCCAAGGAAATAGATTCTGTCCAAACATGTACTCTGGAAAAGTAAGTAACCTTTTTCCTTATCTGACTATGCATCTTAGGGATAAAACTTAAGTGCTTTTTCTTCCACGTAAGCTACACAGTTAGAATATATGCCCATATTCAATTTGTAGCTATCTGTGTAGGTCAGCATCTATCATTGTGGATGGACCATTAGAACTGCTTACTGGTAGCCTCGATGGTGGCCATGGTGTCCAGTCATCTAGAGTGGGTCAAACCTACCCATCCAACAAAAAAATTGATGCTAGTGGAGACAATACAGGTGGCATAGTCCCCAAGGCTAGTGTTGAATATGCTCCCTCTACTTCAGATCCTGTGCTGGTACCCCCATGTGACATGTGGGTTACTGGAGTCGGTTCCATCAAGCAGGAAGTTGGAGTTCAACATTTGTCTGGTGAATCAAGTACTCTTGTTCCTGCTGATAGAGGAATTGGTACGACTGAATCTATAAGCAATGATCATCTGAACCAGCATAGTTCTCAGGTATCTTCATCTACTAGTGAAAAGAAGCAGTTCGAACTTGTAAAAATTGCACATCCCAAGATATCAGACGAATGCACTGTAGCTGAATTGATTCATGTTTCTGATGGTGTCACAGTTGTCAATCCCTTCTCGCCACCAGGTACTGATCCCTTGGTATTCGATGTTCTCTCAACTGCTACAACTTACTATTGTGACTTTTTTGTTTGTATTTACATGAAGATGAAATTCTCCATCTCTCTCCAATCATAACTCGCCACTTCACTCATTAAATTTCCTTCAATCTTTCTTTGTTTAGAGAGGGAGGAAGAGAGATAAAGAGAGAGATGCTCATAGGGAAAACATTTTTGTGCCCTAAATAACCTTGCTTGGCCCATAAACTAGATACTCATTTCTCTATAAGTTATTCTAATTATCTCAGGTGCGAAGGATTCAACTGTGAAGCCAGAGAAGTTGAAATTTTCTGAAAGTCAACATGTCATAATACCTCAGCATATCCAAGTCCCTGATGCAGTGAAAAATGTATTGAGTTTTGGAAGCCTTGATGCAAGTTCTGGGATAAAGGAAAACTGTGTAGTAGACAGTGAAAGCAATGAGAACTTTAACACTATCATTGATTCAGTTCATGAGGAACCTGGCAGCAAACTTTCTCATGAGGAACCTGTCAGCAAACTTTCTCCATGGTCAGTAAATTTAGTATGCTTTTACTCCCTTGCCCTGCATAAATCTGCAAGTCGTTTGGGTTTCATGTACCTTTAAAATATCCTCTTTTTCATGGGCTTACTGTTGACTGTTTCTATGCTTTGTCTGATTCTGTTTTGGTTGATATAAAAAACTCCAGGGTTAAGTTTGCTTATTTTCTTCACTCTGTTCTGTCATTCTCTTTTGCATTTAATAATTGAAATAACTGTCATTTCAACTTTCAAGTTGATAAATACTGTTATGGTTTAACAGCTGAAGGTGATGAAAGTTTAGTTACAATTTCTAACTTCTAAGTGATATGTTGTTTTTGAAGTAATTAAACTTTTTCATCTCAACATGGAAAGCTGAATTTTGTGATTGGAGAATTTGGTGGTCTCTGGATGTTTACAGTGCATGCTTATTTATTTTCATGGAGCCTTGTTTCAAATATATAATATATGTGTTATGGTGTTACATTTGTATTTCTACTTGTGAACATGTAATTGTGTATTCTGTAAACAAGATGGCTTGTGGAGCGTAAAACCCTAACGCTCTATAGCTCTCTAACTTTTGTTGTTATCTCAAACTATGTGCAGTGATCAAGCTGCAGTTTTTACAGTCCATCAGGAAATCCATGCAGATCTTTCACAATCTCCTCATTTATCCGGCAAGAATTTGTCGATTGACACAGAAGTTTCTTCTGCTGCTGCAGTTCCTCAAGACAATCAACGAAAGCAAGAGACTTTTCTAGCGGTAGGCCCTCCGTATCCTGTTGTTCAACCTGCTCCAAGCTACAGCTTTGGTTTCATGCCTCCTTTGTTGGCAAATGTGCTTGTCCCACCTGAAGGGTTTGAGTCTCAAGCTCATGTTTCAAACTCTCTGGTATGTTGTACTGGTTCCAGTTTCAAATTTTTATAGCCTTTCTTATGCTAATGGTTGCCAGTTATTACCTATGTCTCTTTGTAGGCATCCCAATAACTCATCCTTGTGGAAAGTGGTGTATTCTTTGTAAGAGTTGCTATTAATTTCTCTTGGTCATGGGAAACCTCAAGTCTAACAATTTTGGACAATTGGGTTAGAAGTAATAGAAGTGACTTATGGCAAAACATAACCTTGGTAGATGAATTAACCCTTTTAAATTGAAATCACTCGAAAGCCTTTTTTTCCATCCTTCTTGGAAACCTAGTGGCTGTTTGATTGTCCTTTCACATCAGAGCTTGAGTATGATGTGAAGATGGCAAAAGTGCAAAACTACTAAAGCTTTATTTGGATGATATTTTCTCTCAAACACCTTATTTGAGTCCCTTAGAGTTTTTAAACTTCGTAGTTAGATTCATTCACAATCATTAAAATCATGTCGAACTATTTGTAGTCTAATGCTTATAATGTGATTAGCTTAAAGAGGCCCCTTTTTGTTTACTGTGTATTTTTTTCCTCATTAATTGGTCCTTTTTCCTTTGAACAAAAATCTTCAAGGTTATGACTTTTGTGTGGATCTTGATTGCAGGGTGGGAGCTCTCTAGCTATGTCTACTTCTGCATCCACCCCTCCTCCAATGCAGTCTGGTGCTGGGCAAAGCTCTGCAGTATCACCCCAGCCGATTCCTCTTTTCCGTCCACCTTACCCTCCTAACTATTTACCTTTTAGTCCTTACTTTTCTCCATTTTATGTACCTCCTGCTATGCATCAGTATTATGGTCACACTGCATTCCTCCCTCCACTTCCAACTGGAAATATGTATCTACCCTCACCAACTACTGCAGCAGGAATGAAAATTCCTCCTGCGCATTTTAAGCCCGGAACCAATTCAGGAAACCAAGTGCCTGTAGGGTTGCCATCTGGTCATGTGGCTCACAGTCAGGATGCCGCTGCAGCTGCAGCTGTGATTTCGGGACATTCCAGTAATGATGAAGATCTTGGGCCACCAACTCCAAAAGAAAATAGTATATTTCCTGGACAGCAGGTTGGTTTATGCGCCATTTAGCTTCACATTAACAGTGTATTCATTAATTTATTTTGAATTTAGTTTGAAGTTTATTTTTGTACGGTTAAATGGGCAATATTATTTCTATGGCAAGTCTTCGTAGAAAATGAAAATAAAAATGCTCATTCCTATGTGCAAAATCTTGAACATGCCCTGGTTTTGTTTGTTTTAGAAATGTTTGTTTAGCTAGAAGTTTGGTTATGGTATGCTGATTGGAAATGTCGGAACACGTGTCAAGACTCAAATACTTCAAAACTGGTACTTGTGTGGCTGGTGTCTAGTGTTTTAATCTGGTAAATATTTATTGTTCTTCAAATTATTGATATGTTTGAGTTCCTTGCTTCATCAATAGTTTTCATTTAATTGTGTAATCTCATCCGTTTGATTATTAGGTAGAACTCCTATGCATTCATAATGATGTTGACACATGTTATGTTAATTCTTACTGTATGAGGCAAAACGTGATTATTTACCAAGTTATTTCCATATTTTGTTGGACAGAGTGAAGGATCTACTGTCTGGTTTCATGCAGCAGCAGGTCGAGACACAACAAGCTTCCCGTTCAGCCCTTTCTTAAATCTTCCTCAACAGGGGCATGTACTCAATCCTCAATCTTTACATGGTGGCTACGCTGTCCATCATGCTCTGCAACCTATGGCAAGTCCAGCACCGGGACTTCCTCTGTTGCACCAGTCGCAACCTGTGGCAGGATCAGTGGTTTCATTGGGTCCTCCTCCAAATTCCTATCAACAGCCACAAAGCCAGCCGCAGATCAACTGGAACATGTAGTTTCAAAATCCAAAAATCATACAGCAATAGTCGGTTCATGGCTAGAATGGTCTTTTTGAAGCCTTGTGAAGGGGAGGAGAGAGTGTACATCGGCCTGCTCACAGTGTAAATACAGAACTACTCGTGGCCATGAATTTGAAAAAAGAGGGGAGTAATTTTCTCTGTTGATCCCCGTTGATATGCAACGATTTCGGAATACGGTAGTTTTAAAACATTTTGATTCTTTTTGGATTGGAGGCTGATAGGACCTTGGAGACGTATGAACCAACGAAATCCTTTTTAGCCATCAGAAAATCATCTCTCCTGTAAATTGGATTTTGGTGAAACAAGGCGAAGAGTTTGTAATTGGTAGAAAAAGAATTGGCATCAGCTAGTCCTTTTAGTCATCCGATTGTTATCTACTTATCTGATCTCTCCCTGACGATTATAATGGATTAGTTTGTATAACTCTGTGGCGCACAAATTATTTACTATTCCCCTTGATGTTGTTCACGGGTTCAGGACTACTATAGAATACTGGAGTATAATATAGGTGGGGTTTACAATGTTATATTACTGGTCAAATTTGATATTTATTCACACTCTGATCGAATTCACTCCATTTCATTACCTTTGAACATCTCTCTACTCAAAAATTAATCATTTGGAGTTCAAGTTTCGTGTGACTTTCCTGATTTTTGTGTGTATGAAACTTTGACAAAAATGTTATATTAGCCTATACTACGTTCATCGGTGTAAGAAATGACCATCACCACCAAAACTTTAAGCATATGACATACGTGGTAATGTGGTATAACTGTGTCTGTACCTGAGAAGTAAACTTTGTTAGTAATTATTTTCCTCTAATTTCATCTCATGGCTTAGGCCATAGTTTCAGTAGGTCGTGCAGTTGTAGAGACAGTGACAGATCTCGAGTTTAACGTGTTTGGTGCTTGTGTTGCGGTTGCATGGATACTTCCCAGTGCAGTCAACAAGATACTGTGGTCAAATATGCAACAGCAGAGCAGCTGGACTGCTGTAGCGTAAGAAATTCCATTCAACTATGGTGTTGCTTCGAAATTAGTCTCGTAAATTTTCAACTAGGACTATTTATAAGAATATCATATAAATGCAGATTGATGTGGAAGATAACTGTAACAATATTCTTCTTACTAGCTTTGATGCCGTGGCTCGATCCACCTGGAGTCCTGTCCTTCAAATTGAAAGTCCGTTGACATGGCTGTTTTGACATACCAAATGAAGTTTGCTAAGAACATAAACAAACAAAAATTGCAAAACACGAATCAAAGAAAAAAATCAGACAAAGTATAAAAACTGCTCTTTTATTAATGTTTAGAAAATCTTCTCAAAAAACTAAACACTCTTTGTGATACCTTTGATACATCTCATTAAAGTGTATTTATAGGGTTGGTATAGCTCAACATGATCCTATGATCTAGATATCTCCTATTATTAGACTCTAATTAAAACTCTTCCTAACCATCCTATCTTACTCTAAAGATAGAGTTCTAGATTATCATGAAATGTTTATTCAATATTGGGATTAACCAACAGAAAGTGTGCAAATCTTGCCTAAGTGTTGTTACAATCAATTTATTTATTTTCTGGTGTTACTATAGTGATTTTTTTTTAAATCACTTGTTGTATACAATAAAATCTCTTTGGTCATAAATGATTCGTAGGAAAACTAAAACCCTTGTGAAGAATATGGAGATTTATTTACAGTTTGAATGGACAAGTTATTTTATTATAATTGTATAATTTTATTGGGTCAAATACCGAGTTATAAAATTGATCACATGTCACTAAAGACCCGATGTGAACCCGATAAAACCCAAATTGGATTTCAACCAAAATCGAGGCGACTCATTATCATAATTGACTTGACTCGAAATCTACCCAAAATCTAACCAAACTCGAAATAACTCGTCTAGGAACCGACCCGATTTTACCTAAACTGACATTGACACAGAACTGAACCGAACTCGAGCAAGCAAATAACCGATTTAAGCCGACTCACTAATGACCTGACCCGATTTAATCTGAACCGATAAGATCCGACCCGCAATGGGTCAACCCAAAACCAACCCGTGGACCCGATTTGACACCCTAGGTATTTGATGAAATTTTTATTTTAACTGTGATATGCATAATTGGGCAGCCCTCTTGGCCTATTCTATTGAGTACATATCTATTTGGTGAAGCTTCTATTATAAATGTGTTGTGCATGATTGGGCAGCCTTCTTAGCCTGTTCGATTGACAACCGAGTTATTTGATGAAGTTTCTCTTGTAACTATGATATGCATTTGAACATAGGACTAGAGAAATTTTTTGTCATAAATTGGGATTGGTTATTGGAGAAGTATTCCCGGATTAGTTGACACTGTTCATACCACATATGGAACACTTCGTGCTTTGTGTTTAAAATTTGAATTTCTCTACTCTGTTCTCTTCTGAACTCATTCTTTTTGGAACTTTTATGATTAGAGGTCAATTAAAAAGAGTAAATGGAAGATTTTTGGATAGCTAAACAAGATGATGGTGGGTATTTCATCCGATCAAGTTACAAAATCGTTCCCATCAAACTCACGAGACCAAAATTTAGCTAAATAGCCACTCCCTAGTGAAAAATCACGTGAAAATGGAGCAAAAATGCTTAATAGCGTAAGTAATTCATGACATGGACAACAGCGATGACAATTCATGACCGCAACAAATAAGTGTTTTTAATCGAAGCAATTGAATGATTTTCTAACGGCTAACAAATCTCAACCAAATGCGGTGGCAATCCATGACATGGACCAAAGTACCTTAAAATGGACCATGACATGATGGATTAGTACTCCAGGTTTAAATCATATCAGAAAAAGAGGGCCACTAATTTATGCAAGAAATATAATCTAAAGTCTAATTGCTGGTTGGATTTGGTTGCCAACTTAGCCACCTTAAACACCCACTAAATTAAACCCTCCAAAGCCTTAAAAAAAACATTCCTCTCACTTTCATTATTTTTGAAAATGACACAAAACATTATAAACATGAGGAAAAGCTGATCTGCTTTACCATCTCTGACCCATCCATTAAACAGAATCAACTCAGATCCTAACCACTCTTTATAAGCACAAATGCTAATGAGATTAGATGAATTATATAATATAGTTTCTTGCTTCAATGAACAAATTTTATAAAACTCAGCTCGTTAGGCCAACAGTTATTGTACAAGTTTCCCTTTACGTCTATTTCTTCATCAAATCTCACCAATCCCTGTTCTGGTTAGTGTGCACACCCTCTAAGACTCCCTTGTCATCAAAGCAAAGGGTAGAGTTGGGTTGTTGGTCACCATCTCAAAACCCAGCTTGAGTACTATTAAGTGTGATTAGCAGAATTTCAAGAACATTTCCTAACGCTCTCAAGTATATGCATACATGTAATACAAATCATATTCTAAATCACAGGTCAGATTAGAGTTGGGTTGTTGGTCACCATCTTAAAACCCAACTTCACCTAAGATTAAAGGCTCCTCCAGTCCTCCCCATTGCATGCGATAAATGAGAATTGATCATAGTGTTAGCTCATCTAAGATAGCACGCACTCATAGCTTCTACTCCTGCCTATGGGGTTCTCTAATCACAGTGCATTCTCATATTCGGGTTTGTTACGAGGCGAAGCTCGAGAAGAAGACGGCGACCGTGCAAATGGAGTCCTCACAAGTGATCAAGTAAGGCATGTAAGGGAAATCCCGGCTTCAATGGTGGTAAGGATGGCAATGAGAGTGTCAAGATCTAGGTGGTTTACTTTCATTAGAAGGGTTTTTCATTATCAAAATGGGACTGCATCTCATCTTGGAGAAAATCCATTTAATTCTTGTGGATGGATGATGCTTGAATTTCTAGCACTTTTGATCCAAATTTGCATCACATTGATTATTCTCTTTGTTTCTAAGGCTGAGACCCCTGTTTGGCCTATGAGGATATGGATTGTTGGCTATGATTTCGGTTGTGTTTTGAGTCTTTTCATCTTATATTGGAGGTATAGACATTACCATTTGGGACAACCTGATTTGGAACAGCAGAGCAACTACGAAGATTCTAGGTAATTATCATGTTTAATATTTGCTCCAATTCTATTTATATAGTCAAAACTCAAAAAGTGTTATAAGAAATAATTTATGTATTCAAATGTGATATTGTTGGATGCATCTCAATGTAAATTTTTAGAATATCTAGTTTTTATAATTTTTGTCTTATGGATTAGAAGATAAAAACACTTTAAGTTGTGATTTGGAAACCGTAAAAAGTCAAATGGGGCAAAAAATTAAGCACGAAGGTAGTATTTTATATAGAACATGGTTATATTCTCCAATCTCCCTCATTGTTATTCATTATTATTCAAGTATATGATGCATATAACATTTTGTATTTTCTTGTATACTACACCAATTTCACTATTTGAGAATTGAGACTAGTAAAAGCCCCATCAATAATCTGTAGTAGGCTCACTATCACATTATAATAATTTGTTGATCAGCTAACCCAATCTACAGAACCTTACCGAATACTATACTTACCAAAGTTTATTGCCAAGATTATTTTAAGGAATTGCATTTTTCTTTTGTTGGAGTTTAAGGAATTGTATGTAATTGATCCATGATTAACCTCTGTGAAAGTACATGGACGTTCTGATGAATGTGAGCAGTCAAACAGTATGCAAATACATATGTATGCGCGCTTAAACCCTTTGTTAATAACTTACACAAGTAGATTATAGATTATAGATTATAGATTATAGATTATAGATTATAGTAAGATGTCTAACAATACATCCTAATTTTGGTGTGTATTCATATTTTCTGCAGAGGATTGCACTTGGTGAGCAAATGCAGGGCATCTCTAGACTTGTTCTTTGCAATGTGGTTTGTGATGGGGAACGTATGGGTTTTCGACTCGCGATTCGGGTCCTTAAACGGAGCTCCGAAGCTTCAAATCCTCTGCATAACCTTACTGTCTTGGAATGCCATAACATACTCCTTCCCTTTCGTTCTATTTCTTCTGCTTTGCATTTGTGTTCCATTAGTCAGTAGCTTCATTGGCTATAATATGAGCTTGGGTTCTGCTGAAAAGGGTGCCACTGATGATCAAATTTCCCAGTTAGTTTGCTGGAGATACAAATTGGTTGAGAGCATGAGCAGCTTAGATGCTGAGACTTCCTCCCATGCCAAGGACAATCCAGTAAGTTCATATCCAAAAACAGAAGTCTAAGTCTTTTTTTTTTACATCCCGAAAATTAAATAGTAAGAAAAATAATAAAAAAAAAGACTTGAAATAAAAAGGAGGTTAGGGCAGAGGTTGTCCTTTCATATGCTTTGCCAACGGAAGTCTAAACCTCTTAACTCTTAAGAATCATCTCATTAGACCAATATTATATTGTTGCTATTCCATTCGCTTAGTTTTTAAAGTTCTTTATATTTGAATAGCATGTGGTTTTCAATATACTTCTTTTACTATTAATATGTAATAAGTTCAATAATACTTTAGTATAAACTATTAAAAGGTGATATTTTTGTATATCAAGGCAAATCTAATAAGTCTTTATAAGATAATTATTTATATTTAGATTTATATAGTAAGAAACAAAAAAAAAATGTTGATTTTGTTTTAAAAAAATTGTTAAGTAACAATGTAGGAAGTATATATTTTCCTGTAGAAGATATTCCCATAAGCATGTAACTCTACACCAATTTTATTAAAGCGTTTGAGATTAAGATGCTAAACAAATTAAAGTGAATCACTTAAAATTAACTATGCCCCTTAAATCTACGAGAAATTCCTAATTTATACATGATATAAATATATCATGGGGTATTTTTATAATTTTATTTTTATATCTAAGATCATAATATCTATACCTGATATGAGTAATTCTATATTTTTATATCTTATATATTTCTATATCTGATGTAACAATACTTATATATGAGATCTCAATATCCTGATATAATTTATATCATGTATACATTAGGAAAGCCTCTTAAATCTACCAGTGAATGTTACTTTTCTATTTTATCTTAGTGTAAAACTAGGTAAGTCCCGTGTGATGCATGATTTGACAATAAATTACTTATGTCAAATATTTTAATTATAAGAATATTTTTATTTATTGGTGAAAACTTTTAGGTTGTATAGAATTACCATAAAAATTTAATTGGGATAATATTTATTATCATATTAGATGAAAAAAATTATTGTAGAAAAAGGTAGAGATCAAATATGAAATAAAAGGAATAAATAAAGGTAGTTATATAATCACACAATTTTCTATGTATAATGTAAAGTAGAAAAAAAAGTAAATTCCATCATTTTTAAAAAGGCGGGAAATTTTTTAATAATAGCATGACATGTGTTAAGTATGACATCAGCAAAGATTTTGCTTTAGTAATAGTTACTGGGTAAGTCCCGTGCGACGCACAGTTTGATTAAAAGTTATTTTGTTATATATTTCAATTATAATAATATTTTCATTTATTGGTAAAAACTTATAGGTTTTATAGAATTATAAATAATATTCCATGTCTTTTAAGGTAAAGTAGAAAATTTAATTGAAATATTCTTATAAATGCTTGAATGTGATGATGTGCATCAAAAAAATCAAATGCTCCCAAAATGCAGAGAAATTAATGATATAATATGACATGGTTTCATCATCATTTCTACTTTTTCAGATCGAACATAAATTTTTTACAGTTTGATAACATTTCCTTATAAGTCATACAATTATTATAGTAAATAATTTAGAAATTTATATAGTCACATAATTTTCTATACATAATATTTTCCTATCTAATATTAATGTAAAGTAGAAAAAATTGATGACATCATCTAAAAAAAGGCGGAAATTTTATTTATAATAGCTTGACATGTATCCAAAATGGCAAATGAAAGAGTTTTATTTTAATAATAGTTATAGATAGATAGAAGAGCAAGGGAGTTCCCTAATTCCTGACTGAGTGATGGACACTGACAATGTGTGATTAACTGATTCTCAGGAATGCTGCATATGCCTGGCAAAATACAAGGATGCTGAAGAGATAAGGCAATTGCCATGTTCTCATATTTTCCATAAAAAATGTGTAGACCAATGGCTCAGAATTATATCATGCTGTCCGTTATGTAAACAAGGATTAGAAAGGTAAAATGTTTCCAGGATGCGATGAGATGCTAACGACAAAGTACATACATGATGCACATGAGCTTCTACAGGAAAAAAAAAAAAACTAAGAAAAACATGCATGCATATTCATTTTAAACACACTATTTAATTTCCCCTCTACAATTGGGTATGCACTTATATTGTACAGCTTGTGATTATATACAAAGTATTGTAAAACATGAGTAATAGTATGTGAGTAAATTACATCATCACATGTAGGTAGTCTTTCACAAGGAAATGAGGAGTATTTCTAGGATTTCATAAAGTCCTCTTATGTACAAAGGTTAACGAAATCATATATATATATATATATATATATATATATATATATATATATATATATATATATATATATATATATATATATATATATATATATTGTTTATGACTACATATTTATTAAGTTTTGAGTTATGCTTTTATACCTATAATAGTAAGTAAAACCATAGTCTAACAGCTGATTCTGCAATGGTTATAGGAGTAATTATTGTATAAATATTTTTTTTGACATCAATTATTGTATAAACATTGAGAAATGAGAATGAAACATAAAATTTTGTAAAAAAATCTGAATTTGAAACAAACTAACTTTTTTTTTTAAATAATGAATGATGTAAAAAATTAGAAACCCAAGTGTCTGCCTAAGACGTCGTCCCTATGGTAGTAGTGTCTGATCAAGACGCCTGGGCCGTGGTAGTGACATCTGGCCTAGATGCTTGGGTCGTGGTGGCAGCGTCATGGGTCTTTAATTTTTAACTTTTTTTTACAAAATTTTGTTTTTTATTTTACAAAATTCATAAATAAAATAATAAGTATAAATAAAGAAAAATAATAATAGTTAATTCATGTTAATATATTTAGTATTAGTATGAATAAATTTACTTAATTACTATAATTTAGTTATTTTTTAAATTAATATGAAATATTTAATTAGTATAAACCACTAATTTTTTAAATTAGTATAAAATACTAATTAATAGGTCATTTAGAGCCATGTAACTAAAGTTAGTGTGCCTCAAAATTCATTATGTAGAATTCAAAATGTTGTCAAATTCCCCTCAAGAACCAACCCAACGGCCACTTCAAAAGTATCTTCTCGTTTAAAACTAAATAATAGTACTAATTTTATTTTTAAAATCATTTTATTTTTTAAACTATATAATTCTTTAATTAATCTAAGTGTTTTTACTTTTTTTATAAAAAAAAGGTTAAGACGATTTTTAATTTTGAAATTTTTTTCTCTGAAAAATTCAAAAATGTACAAAAAATACGAGCAAACTCAAGTAATTATGGACTACATTTAGCAATTCAGTACTATTTGTGCTTAACGAGGAGTAAGCTTAAGCTACATAGTCTAATTTGTAGTTGCTAGACCTAAGAGATGTCAAACCCATTTCAACCAAGAAGTCTTCTACATTTTACTTGTATTATTGTGCTTAGCTTATTGTGTTGTCTTATGAAATCTTAAAACACTTTCTACTAAATATTGATTTTTGAATTTTTTTTTTAAAAAAAAAAAACTGCCCCAATAGCCATTCCTCTAATTAATTTTCATTTGATCTATCTCCCATATTGTTTTCCTTGCAATATAATTCTTTTCTTTTCTATTCTTTTCTGCATGGCTTGATGTGCAACATTATCTCCTATGTTCAAACTTCACATTAAACTAATATTGCTCTAAACTAATTATGGTTATATATATATATATATATATATATATATATATATATATATATATATATATATATATATATATATATATATATAAGCCAATACATTCTTGGCACCCAAAAAGAATAGCATGCATATGTAACACTTGTATATTAATTACATGATTTTACAATGTATTTGCTAGAAAGAGGAACTACGAATGACATCATATATATCTACTTTTGCCCATGTAGTGGGGAATTTGCTATATCCATATTGTATGGAGTACTACTTTATGCATAATCATGGAAGATAAATCCTATGATTAGTTTAAACCATGGAATCACAACTCATTCCCCCAATTCTTTTGTGTACTTGTATTTTATTACAGCCTTCGTTTTTAATTAGTATGATATAAGGGATTTTGGAAGCTCTATCACACAAACTTTAGGTCTTTGAATTTTAATTACTTTTCATTCGATTTATATCTCTTTATTTTTTTTATTGATTGAACGCAATGGAGCAAATAAAGCTGAGCATTTTTGAGAGATACTTGGGTCACCTTAATGCATTTCTAATTTGTTTTAAAAAGACATTCTCTTTATTGTCTTTTCGACTTTATTTGTATTGTTTTTTCATTGGATCATATGAAAACATACCTTATAATGAAGACTAAAATCAAGTCATGTCTTTCCTCATTTAAGAATCTTCTCTTTTTCTCTTCTCCTTCCTGTCTTATTTTTCTCCTTTTTAAAACAGAAATGCCCAAATTTTTAGATGATTAGTTCATTTCGCTCAAATTTGTCGACCAGATTGAGATTTTAAAATTTCGTTCCATATTCTAAAAGATTTTAGTTTTTTTGTGATTATGATTGAGGTTTCTCATATTGACTTGCGAATTTCTGACCAAATTGCGATTGTGATAGATTTCTTTTCGAATTTTTTTCTTGAACTTTTCGTTTTTTTTATTATTGATGTTGTGCATTTTTGTAAAACACTAAAGGTACCTAGTGCAATTTCTTTGTTTCTATTCTTTTAATCATGAAACTTATTTTATTGGGCAGAGGGGTTAAGGTTGAGGAGCTAGAGTTTAAAGGGGGGCTACCATTTCCTACCACCAAATGTAAACTTCCCTGGTCACCGCTGATGACAAAAGGGGAATGTTTAGGAGATCAATTTTTCTTTTTAATATAAAATAAAATTGGGAAGTGATTCTTAGAATGTAATTAAGTTTATAAGATATGAATTGGGATGCATATAAGGTGTCTACGATAAATCAATTTCTTTTATTAAGTTTACTAAATTGATTGATTTCAATTTCAATTTTTGATATATGACTTTTGATTTGATTTGATTGAGTTTTACGTACAATAATCTTTTCTAAGCTTTCTTATTAGGTTCGAATCATTTGAGTCAAGAGATTTTTTTATTAATTAATTTACCTGTCCTCAAGTTAGTTGATATTGATTTTTTTTTTTTTTTTTTTGTAAATTTCCTTTCTTTGTGTAGTACTAAATTTTTTTCCAAATCTTATTTGCTTAGTTTTGGCTGAATGAGGCAAATATATTTTTATTATAAAAAAATTAATTATGAAACTTGCTTTGTTTGGTAGAAGACATGGATGACAATGGGCTAGATCTGGACCGGGTCTAACATGGGTCTAAAATGGGTCATTAACATTACTTTTTCTATTTGTCTATTATTCTCCTATATTGTAATTTGATATATTTTCTCAATTTGTTTTTCAAGTAAAAAAAATGTAATAAAGTTAACACTTGAGAAAACTGCTAATTGAAGGAAAAAGTATCAAAAATTATTACTCAATAAATTATCCATCTGTTCCTAATTTTTAACTTAAAAATATTAGAAGTTTACAACTAACAAAATCGCATACCATAAAATGACGGGTTGAGTGAACTTCTAAGTCTTCAACTTCAAAATTAGCTATTAGGTTTTATTTTTTTTTTAAATTTATGGGTATATGGTCGAATATTTGTTGGATTTGGGTCTAACTTTTTTGGACCCAAACTTATATCCAACCCAAAAGAGATTTAGACATATCCGTTTCAAACCCAATGAGTCTAAAAAAATTAGACCTAAATTTTAAAAACGAGTTGACCGGGACTAAGTAGATTTGGATAAGGTCCTAGACTCATTGTCATCCCTAGTAGAAGGGCAGAGGCTAGCTTGGGAGAACCTCATTCCCCACCATTCTAAAATAACGATATAGATATAAACTATTTGGGTATTGCCGATGATTAAAGGTGTTATTAAATAAAAAACATTGGAAGTGATTCTTAGATTAAGCTCGTAGGATATGATCGAGTTAAATTCTTTTTGGATGCATATTCGCATTTGGTTGAAATTAAAATTTACGAATTGGTCGACTTGATTGATTTTGATTTAGTTAATATTTAAATTATTATTTGATTTTGCTATCATCGCATAATTTTTTTCTCAAATTGCATGTTAAATTCAACTAACTACTAATTTAGTTGGTTTTGCCAACTAAAGGTGGGATCCTGATTTGTAAAACGTAAAAGAGGTAATTGGCTATTGCATAAAAAATGAAGTAAAAATAGGACAAACAAAATAATAATTTTCCTAAAATAAAAAATTACAGAAAACATAAAAAAAATAAGAAAGATAAAATCAATTTCGGCTAGAGTTAGAAACCAAATTCAAAATACTCTCCTCACTCCTTTTTCGTTCTTTTCATTTTTTTCACAGATTTCAAACCAAACTTAAATTTTAAATATTCTCAATTATATATTATTAAAATTATAAAAAATTAATATTTAAAAAAATATATATTAAAACGAATCTTTTAAAATTCTATATAATTATATAATTTCTTATATATTAAGAAGAATTCATAATAAAAGTCTAACTCTAAAATTTATAGATTTCAAACGATAAAAATAAAAAGAAATTAAAAAGTATAAAGATACGCCATACGACATGCAGATACAGATACGGAATATTATTTAGGTTAGGTGGGAATGTCGGATGGAGAGAAGGGAATGAATGTCGCAGATGTAGTGAGAAGTCAAACCCAAGGCATTGCATTACTAAAATATAGTGGCCACTTGGGTGTTGCAGTCTTGGGTGAGTTTTTCCAGTTCAGAAACTCGAATCTCCCACCGTGCTTAGTCCAACCTCATACAAACAACCAACAATAGCTCGTCATCATCATCTTCTTCTTCATCTTCTCCATTCTCTCACTTCTTACTCTCTTCAATCTCTTGACAAAATTAAGGTTCTAACACACACACAATGAGCGATCTGAGATCAAAGTTCCTTGAAGTTTACCATGTTCTGAAATCTGAGCTTCTCAATGATCCTGCTTTTGAATGGACCGAATCTTCTCGTCAATGGGTTTACCGGGTGGGTTACCCGTTCTTATCCTCTTTTTCTCTTTTTTTTCATCCGGGTTTTTATTTTATTTTATTTTACACATTATCCTTCTTCATTACTCACCCATTCCTGTTCTTCTTGCATTCTTGTTTCTCTTTCTTAATTAATTAACTTTTCTGGTTTATATTTATTGTTGTTCTTTTTCATGATTTCATTGATGCAATGTTTGATTTGAATTCTATTTTTTTGGTAAATTCAATAATAATAATGATAATTCTCAGTTTTTTTTCCTTTCTATTTTCTCCGTTTGTAAATTTCATCGTGTTATTCTTATTTATAACCCTTCTATTTTAGTCTCGTATTATGATTGGGTGAAAAAGTTTAACATGATTATTATCCATGTGTTATTTAGCTTATTAATTGATTTCTTAATTATTTAATGGTATTGACTTTAAAAATTCATCGCATTAAGTTATTAGAGAATTTTAATAATATTTAATATTGTCAGAAGCAAAGATGATTTAATATTGTCAGAAGCAAAGATGATGACGACGACGACGACAACAATAATAATAACAATAATAATAATAATAATAATAATAAGTATTCTGCTAATATTCTCCATGTCATAATTTTGTCTTTGGGGGAAGGGAGAATCTGAAACCAACTTACTTTGGAAAGCATTACAAGGAAAATGGGTTTCTTGCATATAGTATATAAAACTATAGCACAAGTACCAAATTCCCATACAGGCTATTTAGATGAGGAAGAAACCATTGATTAGAAACTGCCTTTTGTCTTGTCTCATATTTTGAAATCTATCATGATGTCTTACTCTCCCACCTTTTTTTTTTGTTTACAGATGCTGGATTACAATGTTCCTGGAGGTGAGGATGCTCTGTCCTTGCCAATTTACTTATTGCATCATGAATATTGGGCCATGTTTGGAGTATTAAATATGTTTGACATTTGTTTCATGTGTTTGTTCTCTTGCATTGAGATTTTGTTTTTTTTCAATGTGTTATGTTCATTGAGTTATCTATAATCAGACAAGTTACACAATGACAGTCAAAACAATATGTTTCTCTGATAGGTCTTTGTTCTTCAGCTATATGAGGTCTATGACCTATTGACCTGTAAGAAATTTTTACTGGGAGTTGAATGAACTGATAAGTTGTCTAGAAAATATATGTTTCTTGCTAAACCCCTTTAATATATATATATATATATATATGAAAGTATAAGTTTTAAGAGTATAACATAGTGAAGTCATTAATATATATGGAGTAACTAGAGTTTAGAGTATCTATGTCATAAATCCTACAAGTTTGAGGCACCTATAATAAACCTACGCATGCCTTTCTTAACTTCTTTTGAGTTCCACAAGTTGGTTCACCTTACATTCTGGTGCTAATTTTTGTGGCTGGCAGGGAAGTTAAATCGTGGGCTTTCTGTTATTGACAGCTACAAGTTGTTAAAGGAAGGGGAAGAGCTGACTGATGATGAAATCTTTCTCGCTTCTGCACTGGGATGGTGCATTGAATGGGTATAGAGATACGAACTTTCTCTTGTGCTATAGGAGTATAAATATCCCTTTAATCTCTGAAGGGAAACCAATAACGGATTTCTTTGCCCCTGTCTGTAACAGCTTCAAGCATATTTTCTTGTACATGATGACATCATGGATAACTCCCATACAAGGCGTGGTCAGCCTTGCTGGTTTAGAGTTCCTAAGGTGTGCACCTTTTGTGAAAATGAGTCTTTTATAAGACAATTTTATGAAAACTGTATTAAGCTTGCAATATCAGTAATCAATGGAACTTTTCCTTGTCAGGTTGGTATGAATGCTGTTAATGATGGTATAATACTTCGAAATCACATCCCTAGAATTCTCAAGAAGCATTTCAGGGGCAAGAAGTACTATGTTGATTTGTTGGATTTGTTTAATGAGGTAATGACCCTTCATACAGGGTTGCCTACAGTAGCGATGCTTATTAAGTTAAGCTACTCGCTAATTACTCGACCTCAACAAAGCTCGACTCTATTAAAACTTGATTAAAGATTGAACTCAACTCGACTCGAGCCAAGATGAGCAAATCAAAACTCATGAGAAGCTCAATTTTTTTTATTTATATATAAAAATATATTTATGATATAATAATGGGTAAAATAAAAAATGGTTGAATATTTAAATTCAAAATTAAAAAGGAAGATGGTTGGAGGGAGTTGTATGTATAAACCTAAAGTCTCACATTGAAAAAAAATAAAAGATGGTTTGAGGAAATTAGTATGTATCCAATAGTGATTCCCATCCAAAATCAAATCAAGCTTATTGAAGCTAAAACTTGTGCTTATTGTTGGCCCATCTTTGGCATAAATACTTGGACTTATTAAGCTATAAACAAGTTGAAAGTGAGTTCAAGCTCGGAACGTTCTTTAGTCGAGGTCAAGTTTGAGTCGAGCTTGATAACTGGGTTTTCGAGTCAAACTTAGTTTTGGTTTTTTAGCTCATGAGCATTTGAGCTTGAGTTTTCAAGTTCGAGTTCAGCCAAACTCAAGTTCAACTCGGCTCATAAATACCCCTAACCTATAGGCATTATTACTATGAAACATGATCAAGTTCTTATAGACATAAAACCATTTCCATCTATTAGGTAGAATTCCAGACTGCCAGTGGACAGATGATTGATCTAATCACTACCATTGAGGGAGAGAAAGATCTTTCAAAATATTCCTTGGATTTGTAAGTGAAAATGAAACAAGTTCCTCCTACAAATTCCATCAATATTATATACTATATTAAATAAATAAATAAAAGGTATGTTTCAAAGTTAAATTCAAGTTTATTTTTGTGATGCAGGCACCGTCGCATTGTTCAGTACAAAACTGCTTATTACTCGTTTTATATTTCTGTAAGTTCGATTTTTCCAGCACTTTTTATGTTATGGGTGAAACACTTGGTGGACTTGGCTGAGTTTCCTCACTTATAGAATTGTTGTACTTTGTAGATGATTTATTTTAGAGAAAATCATGCCCTTGTGATTCCATAGCATAATTTGGTAGACCACAGCTCTCCTCTTGAACTTTAAGTTATTAAAGCAGGCTTTTGATGTCATTATCCTTCTACTAAAGTTTTTAGACATGTTAAATAATACTAGGAATGCATCCTGTAATGAAAGATTGTTAATAGTGCATCCACAGAAAGGGTGAATGAGATAGGACTATTGGATTAGTTGTGAATAAATTTGTCAAATGTTGATGAATGGCACAACTATGTCTGATATGCTGTACATGTACGGCGCAGGTGGCTTGTGCTTTACTTATGTCTGGTGAGAAGCTTGAAGATCATGACGATGTCAAAAACATTTTGATTGATATGGGAATATATTTCCAAGTTCAGGTCAGTTGACAGCATATGAATGTTCCAGTTCATCTTCTTTTTTGAATCATCGTTTAAATTTCAAATGTTTGATGCTAATCTCTCTTGTTTGTAGGATGATTATCTCGATTGTTTTGGGGACCCAGAATCTATTGGCAAGGTGAGATATGAACCTATTCCCTGCAACGTGGTTGATTTTCTATATCAGCTTCTCAGAAAGCCTGAATTTCACGATGTTTCTATTTTCAGATCGGAACTGATATTGAAGATTTTAAGTGCTCTTGGTTGGTAGTTAAAGCCTTACAGCTTTGTAACGATGAACAAAAGCCAGTCTTATATGTAAGTTGGCACTGTTATTCTTATGCAATTTTACATCAGTTCCATCTTTCATTCTCTCGTGCGTTTGTTGGGTTTTCAGGAAAATTACGGTAAAGAAGACCCAGCTTGTGTTGCAAGAGTTAAAGAACTCTACAATGTACTCAATCTTCAGGTGAGCGCTTTCCCCTGTATACATCTTCGGTATGTCTCTCCTGTTTTCGTAACCCACCATCTTCCAATTTCTGAGTTTTCTGTTAATATTTCATAGGGTGAATTTGCCGATTATGAGAGCAAGAGTTATGAAAAATTGATCACATCTATTGAAGCGCATCCTAGTACGGCTGTACAAGCTGTCTTGAAGTCATTCTTGGCAAAAATATACAAGAGGCAGAAGTGAAGTCTTTGTGTTTTCGCCTTCTTAGATTGATTTTGCATTCATCTTGATTTATATTGTTGCTGGTTTGTTGTGTTATGGTAAATGGCTTTTGTAATTTAATTTTCTGCAAAGACAGCTTATATTGATGAATGATCCATTCTACTCCTGAAGGAGATTGTTTCAGTATGATTCAGCATAACACTCCTATTAAACTATACTTTGCATCCATGTAATATCTACATATGGTAACAGATTATTAACTGTCATGTTACGTTTTGGACAGTCTTTCTTTACCTTGCTACATATATATATAACTGCTAATCACTTTTTGCTAAAGATGGGTCTAGGCCGCACCGTCACCATGAAAGAGAATGCACTTATACGTTCCAATAGGGTTCCATTCTAAAACCATATGGCAATAGAAGGAGTTGCCTCTAAAACTTATAAAGTGTTTTAACTCATTTAACGAATGTGGAACAACTAATCCTTACTCACGTGCAAATTTTTACTTCTTAACACTTTTCCTAATTCTATTGCCTTTCTGACAACGTTGACAACCGACCTTATCAGTTTCTGACAGAATGAACTGTCTGTTACTGTGCTCGGTCAGGTTATTGCCTAAAAATCAGTGAAAGTTTCAGTCTTTTTGAA
The DNA here is from genome assembly GCA_026401315.1 of Dysphania ambrosioides. Lineage (NCBI taxonomy): Eukaryota > Viridiplantae > Streptophyta > Magnoliopsida > Caryophyllales > Amaranthaceae > Dysphania > Dysphania ambrosioides. The sequence goes on from CM048666.1 coordinate 22,385,987, forward strand.
ACTGAAATATCTTCAATGAGACAGGTACTAGGATGATGGATGATGGCATTGACCTCTGTTCAAGACCCGATCCCAATATCATTTGCTTGATAGCAGAAACATTGGAAGAAGTTCTTCAGTTGATGTATATAGCCAAGCTACTTCATGCAAGATTATCAACTCTGTCCATGAACGTGATGAAGTTTGATCCATACACTGCACGTACTGAAATACTGCAGGAGTTAGCCACGTCCTTTTGTTTCCCATGCACGTCTAATTCAGTTGTATTTATTAGTTTAAAAAAAAAAAAATTATTCAGTTGTATTTATTTAATTTAATTTGTAATTTTGAATTCCATAAAATTAGTAATTTTACTTAGTCAGCTCTTTTTTAGGAACTTAGTTTCTTTTCTGTTTTGCTTTGAAAGAACTTGAAATTTTCCTATATATAAAAGGAGTTGCTGCGCATGACATGAAATATGCATGAAATTATAAGAAATCTGTGTTGTTTTATCTCATGATTTATTACTTAACGGATTATCTTTTACTGATTCGACTTTGGCAAGTTAAATGGTGATCATGGACGAAAATCATATTAAGGGGTGAATATATCTTAGTTTGGTTTCTGAAAAGCTCTAGGAATAAGTTTGAGTGGGACTTAATCTCAAGCTATTCTTAGTTTACTTGTTACCCTTTCGATCCAGATTTGTATTACTTCACTTCATACCAACTTATATAACATATGGTATTAGAGCCAGCCTGTTAAATTCCCAAATTTCAGTCCCAAGTTATGCTTTGCATAACCTTTCATATGGAGAATGAGAATTTCCCTGATTGGGCAGCATTACTAGCAGGAAGATAAGAAAGAGATGGAGCAGGAAAAATAAGAGATGGAGTTAAGAATGTTTATGCAAGACCAACTTCAAGAATTATCACTTTGTAGTTTGTAGAGTACAAGGAGATATCCCTACACCACCCATATCGCTCTGGAGGAGAGATTGAAGGTGAGGACAATCAATACAATATGGTAGAATACAATCCACAAGCAAGAAGAAACCAAGCCCTTGGTTTCCAAATGATATCTAGGCGAGATCAGTTTTTCCTATTTGTAATTGGATATTTTTCACAAAAAAATTTTTAGTCAAATGAATCTAACAAAATTAACATTCAAGGAAATAATTAATTGAATGAAAAAATATCAAAAATTGCAACACAATAAATACCATTATATTCTACTTTAAATTTCAATATATTATAATTCAACAAGATGACAAAGTATAATAAAGCTTTCATTTGCTAACCCTCTTTCATTTATATTTATATTTTTTTAAAATAATTGTGATTCTATGGGTTGGATTCAAACTCGTACCTGACCCGATGATATTTAGACTCGCATCCAACTCAGTCCCTATGGGTCTCAAAAAAAATAGACCAAAACCCTTAAAAAAGACTTAGATATGATCTATGACCAAGATTGGGCCAGATGTTAGATCTAGGGATGTCAATTCGGGTCCGGATCAATTCTAGGTTGACCCATTGCAAGTCGATTCTTATAAGGTCGGGTTGAAACTGGTAAATTTGGCCTTCCGGGTCGGGTCAGTTCAGGTCAAATCGGGCTTTGTCGAGTTTAGTTCGGGTTTATGTCAGGTTGTATTCGGTTCGAATCATATATGTTCGATTTGGGTCAATTAGAATCGATTTCATCATGGGTTACGGTCTGTTGTTTCGGGTTCAGGTAGATTTTAGGTCCGGATCATGTTCGGTTCGGGTTAATCCGAATAGTTCATGTACGGGTTACAGCTAAGGATGCAATGGGTCGGATTTGGGTCGTATCTTATTAGACCCGAACGCATACCCATTATTTTCAAATTAGACTCATATCCGCCCAGATCCATTAGGTCTTAAAATTGCAAACCCTTATCCAGATCCACTGAATCTGATGGATCTCGGGTCCAAAATGTGTTCAAAATGGATCCTTAATATATTTTTATTTGTATGTGCTTATTATTTACATGTTTTATAATTGGATATATTTTCACATTTCAGACCTTAGAATTGTTTACCGATTAAGTGTTATAAAGGAAAATAAATTTCTTTATTATGTCAAATGTGATAAATTAATAAATCCTTTCTTAAACACACAGTTTATATCGTTGAAATACTTGCAAAACAATATTTTGTTCAATGATTGGAAAATAAGTAAGCAGCGCACTAGAATCAATACTAAATCAAAAGTTCTAAACTCAACAGTTAAAATGTTTTTACATTGCTACTCGAGATAAAAAGCTGGTAAACTCAAACTTTTGTCTCTTTTCCCCTCAAGTTGAAAAATTACAGCGAACCCCCCTAGTCCCCTATGCCCTCCCTCACCCACTGTCACATCTGACACACACATGTTGTGTACTCACTAATTCACTACTATTTGCTAACATGTGAGACTTATCCCCAGTCCAATATTTATTGGTTGCAGATAGTCGAATTATTTTGAGTTTTTTTTTTTTTTTTTTTTTTTTACTGTGTCAAATTTTCTGAAGTTGTAAAACAAAACTGCCACTCTAAATATCCATGTGCTGATGTGCACTTAACATGAACCATCAGAACATTAAGATCAAACAACCCACAAATTAATGACTTTTGTGCACAGGGAAACATAGACTTATTCCTAAAATTAGCAATCCAATGGCGTTACAAATTAATAAAACGAGGTAAATTAGCTGTTTATATCCAACATATACCACAAATTAGTTACATTTAAAAATAGGAAGCACCTTAAGAAGTCAGGGAGACAACCACAAATTGGCCACTTTTGTTTTATTTACTTTGATTCTTTATCCCTTTCCTTGGGGATTCTGTCCTATCTCTGGTCAATTCATCACCAAAAACTAAGGCACAGGAGCTTAAATACCATCCTCTCATCCTGCACCAAAATTTTCCTCATAGATTCAACTTGAGGGCAAAATTATAAGGTTTGTCTCTTTTCCCCTCATTTACAAAAATTGAAAACATTATAACATATGATTTTTAAGCATGTTATATGATAATATGCATCACATTGTCACGCACATTATTTTTTATCTCACTTAGAATGATTTCCTTTCAGCGAATACATAATGCATAATACTTAATACACAACACAACACAACACATGCATAACAAGTGCTCCGTAGCTAATATGGAGTACATTAAATTGCTTCTAAAGTAACCACAAGGAATTTTTCACCTTTTGGATTTGACAACAAATTTTAATACATAGTATAAAGTTATAAACCGATCTAGATTAAAATGGTGTGTTTAGAAGGTGAAAAGAGCAATCAATTTAAGACACCTTCATGCGTCCTTTACAAGCTAAAAAAAGTCTTGTTATTAATTTATCACGATATATTTAAACCTTCTAGTTATTCATCTAGTAAGAAATTTTTATATGGTGATCTAGCAAGAAATTGATAATTGCATTAGGGCAAAGAGGTTGAATTCTGATCAATGAATTGCTTTGGTCAAAGTTATTAAAATATACTTCTATGAAATTAGTTTTCAAATCTATCCATAAAGAGAAATAAGTATGGAATACTAGTAAATTTAGGAAAAAAAAATTATATACATAAGAAATACAATAATGTTATTATGTCCCCATTAAAAGTGACCCCTTAATATAACAAAAGTTACCCTTTAACACAACATATGTCAATCTTTATCAACTTTGAAAGTATATTGAGGGTCACTTTTACTGGAATATAATAACTTTATTGCGACCTGTGTGTACAATATTTTATGCATGTATATGTAATATAGGAGATTGTTATAATATAAACAAGGAATATGACATTTTTGGATGAGATTGAGTAGAATACTATATTTTATCTAACATGTAAAGTATTTTCTCGTGGATAACAAGTATTAGGCCCCCAACCAAAACATTAAGACATATATCCATGGATGAGAAAAAAGAGGAGGCAAAGGCTTTAAGGCGCAAAAGCTCAATACAAAACCATAACAAGGAAGAAGCACAAAAGGAGGGAGTAGACGTCCAAAAAAGAGGTACATTAAAGAAATCGTCAAGTACTCGGGTTAACTGCCTTTGCTCCCCAACTACACATGTCGGATCCTTCCGTTGTAGGCTTCATAGACATGGGAACAAACCCGGGTTTCGACGTGGGCATTCGGTCGGGGAGGATCTATCCGAGTTAGATAGCAACTTCAATTCTAAATCATTAACTTAAGGAGCATCGCTGTGATGTTAATATGACTACAAGAGTGTCTTAATTATGTGGGGGAAAGTGTCTTACAATGGATGCTTTGGTGTGTGAAATTCCAGGGTGGAGAAACTTGGATTCTAAACTTCTTTATTTTAGTTAAAAAAAAAAAAAAAATACAACTCTCTTATCTTCATTCTTGGATTGCTTTTTATTATAAAAACGATGACATTTTAACTCTACAAAACGTTAGTTCTAACGCTTAAAAATTACGGTTTGCTCTATATTCTATTACGGAGTATATATTTTTTTTTGGGTTCAGTATTGCACAAGTTTCCCACTCAATTGTCATTCTTTTGAATAAAAAAAAAAATTCAAAATTAAATTATAAATCTTAACAATGTCTTAAGAACGATGTCTTAAAAACGACGGAGTACACAAAGTGCGACTATAGATAGTGGATAGAACAAAAAGGAACAAAGAGATTATTATAACTAAAAATTTATCCTATTTACGTTGTCTTTTAATTTCCACCAAAAAAGGATAAATATATGCTTTTGTGTCCATTATGTATCAAATTTCAACCAAAATCTGCTTCAATTGGTTAAGTTGATAGTTAATTATGTTTAATTTAATTAGTATTTTGTATGTGGTTTGTCATTAATATGCTTTAACAGTAAAGGTTTCTTGTGTGGGTGTGTTAGGTCAAGTAGTGCCTTGGGTGTGTAAGGCAAGTTTAGGACCTCAAGGTTTGGGTGTTATGTGCAACTTTGAAAGTCGGAGGTCTAGGAGAGTAACTTTTTTACTAGGATTGCAATGAAATTTATTAACAGTTTGTGATGTTCTCATCCTTCCTGTTTTTTACTCTTTGTTAGTTTTTAGGAGCTTGAGAAGCTCAATTATAGTTGTACTTCAAAGTTGTTTCCGCCCAGTGTACTAACTTGAATAAGCTTACGTTACACACAAAAAAAAAAAAAAAAAGTTGTGTTTAGAAACACCAAAGTAGATCAACATATTTGCGTTGCAAAGTAGGCTGTGGAAAAATTGCCTTCAAATTGTTGAAAGAGTAACTATCATTCTAAAAATTAACACGTGCGGAAAATCTAAATATACAGATACCATAAGCTAACCCTTTATCTGGTAGGTCTAGTCCAGGTAGTCTCTGAGGTGATTGAATTGGAATAGTAAACCTGCCTCGACGAGTCATCCCAATAAGCCTGGAAAATATTTACAAATAACATTGATATCTGGTATGAACATGGATAAAACACTTTTTTCCAATTGGAAATTAAAATTCCTGGCTAGCATAGAATTCGATAAACCAATCAACAATATAAGTCAGACAGAGACAAATCCATGTTTGAAACAACTGGAATTTGAAGCAAAGGCTGACTTCCATATTCCACAAAATCCACGGCCTTAACATAAATCTCCAATAATGGATAAGAGACCAGTCATCATGACATACCTGCCACCCGGGAGAAAGATCTCTAGAAAGATCACTTAAATCAGGTTGATTGGATACGTCACCCACACCATCTGAGGTTGTCCCAACAGCAGCTTCTTTCTGAGCTCTCCTGCGCTTTACACGTTCACGCCTGTGTAGAGTAATCAAATAAGAACATGAGTAAGGGACTCAATGATCAGAAATCATAATTTAATTAGCGGGCATGTGCTTCATGCATTTCTTTTCCACCTTACTCTCATTCAGTTAACAAGGCTGCATGAGTGCCATTCAATGTCCAGTCTTACAATTTTAATAAAAATCACATGAATGTTCAACCTAAAAAGCTGATACTAGGCAACTCTGAATTGTTTTGAATCAAACAGAAGCGTTCTAGCATAAAAAGGCCTGCTCACCAGTCACCTCCAAGTGGTTGGAAGTTAGCATTTTCTTTAGCCTCTCCACTTGCAATTTGCTGTGCTCGCCATCCCTGCAGTCAAAAACAACAATTAAAATCATACCACAAAAAATCAGCAAGCTTTCAGTCATCACACCTCTATTTCTTGCTGTCTTTTCTTTTCAAGAATTTCCAATGGAGTTTTACGTTCTTTTTCCTCTTCCTGTAACTCCTCTTTTGCAGCCTTCCACTGACAAATGAAACATACAACATATTATCCACCACATCTTAAACATATTTTTTCCAATGAGCTAGAATGTCATCTAAAAAATAAGAATTAGAAATTCACCTTGTCCACCAAACCACTCACTTTCTTGTTAGACCTTAAAGAGGAAGTCACAGATACCTTTGGCTTTTTCATTCGTGAAGCTGCAGAGAAGGGAAAAACAGGAGTGAACGCTCAAAACCCAGCATTGAAACTTAATCCTCAAAGCATATATAGCATGCAGTCATTATTAGTAATACCAAAATAGAAGTTCATTGAGGCAGTGTCTAGGAAGATCCCACTAAGTCCAAACAGTACAAACCAGTGAGAGCCTACTTCCCAGGTCTTTGAGCATAAAAAAAAGATGGTCGCAGACAACAAGTGAAAATAGGATGCAAAGGTACCAATCAAGTTGTAGAAAATAGAAAAACAGCTTTCTCTAAAAAAAGTGAAGATAATGACTACTAAATTATGACTACCAATCAAGCTGCAAATAAAAAAAAATTTAAGATGGAAAGCACATCATGACCAGGTTTGGCCTTCTTTTATCCTCTTCAATGAAAAAACAAAAACGGCAAGCCCCTGATTAAATAAGGTAGCCATCAACTCTTCTGCCAAAAATCTAGAATAGTTCCACTATGTTTCCCAACATACTCATCAAACTATCCCAGAACATCTTCCTCTTTGGTTCAATCAACTTTCCTTACTCCCACTCTATTGACATACTACTGGTTTAATTATTCTATTTGGACTCCTCAATGCATTATTTGTCAGAAATCAAAAAATTCAAACCTAGATCTGAAGATTATTATGCTGACTAGTGTACTCCACAAGACCATATCCTCTCCATTATCCATTTAGAAAGAGGGAATAAAAACTGCTCACAGTTCCACGCTCCAGAGTCCATATTATTTGACTAACATTTTCCTCTTTTACCAAAGGTTCTATCGTTTCAAATTTCAACTACTAACTAATAACAGAAAAAGGAGTACGAACGGCACTTTCTCTTGTGATTTCTAATCAAAATATCTTCATTGGTTCAACATTGGCAGCACCTTACGATTTGCTATGAACACCCTTGAAAGTCATTGTGAACAAAAACACTACCTTTCGAATGCACCTTTGCGACTGCAGCAGATGTATCAGAAATGGAAACAGGGGTACTAGTGAGAGTAACACAAGTTGCAGTTGCAATGTAAGAAGGAACTGAAGCATCTTCTTTATTAGATACAGTTGCTGGGGCAGACGCAACACAAGTTGAAGAAAGTTGATTAGGGGCAACTTCTGTCTCAGCTCCAGGGGCCAGAGGATCTATAAATTGTTTTGACAAAGAAGTCATTGACACTGCATCAACTGTCCCAACCTGCTCTGAAGATAAAGGATCATAACTTGAATGACCAGGTGCAGCCAGAAAGTTAGAAGGCCCTGTGGTAGTAGGCACATGAACTACTGGTAATGCCTCATTAGGGAAGCCATAGTACACTGCAGAACTAACAGGATGTGAAACAGGAGTGGGCTGAGCATTTGAGACCGAAGAATAATAAGCTGGAGTGGCAGTAGATATAAGATTTGCATTGCCATGCTCATAAAAACTAATGCACATTGGTTCCGTAATTGTGTTTCCAAAATAGTTCACACTGGGTTCTATATGAGTATTGTGTTGATCACCATAAATGGATGTCATTGGTTCCAGATCAGAAGGGGGTGGCAGTGGACATAGAGACTCAGGAGGCTCATCGGGTGGGGGAGGAGGAAACCCCTCATCAGGTGGGGGAGGAGGAATCCCCTCGTCAGGAGGAGGTGGGGGAATCCATTCCTCTTGCGGGGGAGGTGGAATAAAAAATTCACTTTCAGGTGTTAAGGAAAACCCAGCTGTTGGAGCACTAGTCTGAAATAATTGGCCTGACGGATCTGTAACTTGATCTGCATTATCAACAATCCTTTGCCTTGCAGGGGTTTGATCTTCAATTTCCATGTCAATGTCCATGTCCACATCTTCATTAGATTGAATTGCTTTGCCAAGAGCATCATCAATTTCTTGGACAAACTTGTTTCCAGCAGGAGGTTCATGTTGAGAAGTTTGCTGAACACTTGAGATCCCATCATTAGAAGCCTCATCAAGTACAGCTTTCTGAGCCATCGCTGATGTAACCACATTATGTACTGAAGCAACACAATTTTCAGGAGACAGCTTTTCCATATTAGCATCAACCTCAGCTTCACATACAACCACTAGATTTACCTCCTTCCCTTCAGTGGACATATTTACCTCCTTCCCTTCAGTGGACATATTTACCTCCTTCCCTTCAGTGGCCATATGCAATGCACTAACTTTATAGTTCTGGTTCCCAATTTCAGTATTGATAGCATGTTCAAGCTGATTAAGCTGTCTTTCTGAGTGCATCCAAAATGGAACCAATGACAGCCCATAGGGTAAAAGATACCTGATATCAGAAAGCCGAATCTCAATTTCCAACATATATTTGGATAACCAACCATACTCAACAGAGTCATTCCCAGACCTGAAACAAAAAAACAATGGAAATAAAACCAATTACTTTATGAAAAAGATAAATCAAATAAATTCACCATGATGCAAGCATAAGGATAAAACAAAGACATTTGTAACAACCTTTGCAGCAACTTCAGTCTCTCCAGCAATGCTTCACCATTTTTTAATAGGTTTGAGGGAAGATCAACTGATCCTTGTTCTGTAGGTAATGCATTCTGATCATGTCCCTCATAACTAATGGCAGATAAACTCCTACCACTAGCATCCATATATGCAGATAAAGAATAGTTCCCATGGGAAGAGGCTTCATATGGAGGTGCACCAACCACAGAGAATCCCCTAAAAAACTGACTTCCATCAACTCTGCTCTGCTCAAGAGACTGATTTACCAGAGAGCCTGGTTCATATATGGCCTTCATCTCTGAAATTCCACTAGTGTATCCTACACCTTGACTAGCTGAGAATTCATCCAAATTTACTCCAATAGCAGCTGGAGCAGCTGGGGCCACTTTCATTTCCATCCCCAAAATTTCAAGTTCATTGGATATTACAGCTTCCTGGGCCAAACTTTCAGGTACATTCCATGAAGTTTCTCCAGTAACAGTATTCCAGTAATAGTATTGATTACTCTCTTCATGCAATACCATTTTCCAAATGGAACTCATTCCTTCAGTAGTTTTAGTTTCAGAAGCAACAGGCACATGATCTTTGTTCTCGTGCTTAGTTTCATTATATTTTTCCTCCAAACTAACCATATTACTATTTGTTGCATCACCCTCTGCAATTGGCAAAGCAGGCTCTCTTTCCAATTTGTGAACAGTCAGAGACGACTGGTCCTCAACGTCAACAATTTCCCCCTCTTCATATGGATTGTGAGCAGAGTTTTTAACCTGTTGAAAATGTGACATAATTCAGAAGACAAAGTTAGCATATTCGGTAAATTAATCACTCAGACCCATATACATTAACTGAAATTTTAAAAGAGACATCTACCACGTGCTTTATTTCACGGTTGCACACTAACCCCAAATAAATACAGCCTCTTAATAGCTTTTGGGAATATCAAGGACTCAAGGATCTTGTAAATATATTTCCTAATATTAAGGAATAAAAAAATCTAAATAATAATGTTAAGTAGATCAACAGTACATATAACTACGATGGGAACAGGACCACAAATAACTATCACCCAATAAGGCCAATAGTAATGGTATGCTCCAAGGTCAAGTTCAGTACAGCAAACAGTAACCTGTTTATCATCAACTGAATCAGTAGCTGCTTTGCTTGATCCATTGTCCAACTCTTCATCACTATATTGACCAAGCAGTAAAAGAGGATCCTCTGTTGGTTGACCTGAAACACAATTTCAGAAAATTAAAAACTTGTGCAACATCCTTTCAATTTGACCAGCAAAGAACATCCCAAAAGCATATAGGGGAAACAGAGATAAAGAAGAGATAAAAGTGCCAAAGTGAGCTTCAAACAACTGAACAAATGGACTGGCATAAGAGCACTTATAATCTGTTCACCACCAACCTGATACACATCAAGAAACGTCAGCAAGGTGTGATGCTAATGAAGTGAGAGATATACGAACCGAAGAACATATTTCCCGTGCAATTCTCCATAATGCTGCGATGCTGCCTGAAACGGCATTTACATACATGTAGAAGACATTCACTGTACTATGTGGCAGGACAGGGCTGATCTCACTAGTGAATGTTCCTAACACCACAGCCACTCTACATTCTGAAAACAGATACTTGGAAGGAAAAAGCAATATTTCTTATATCAAAAACCCTTATTCCCATGAAGACAATGCCGTATACTCATGTCTTCCCTACAAAATCCTTTTGAAGAATACCGACAGAACCCACCTGAAGAAGAGGGTGAATTGGGCAACTCTAGATCATGTTTGCTGTCCACATCCTTTCCATCTTCATCTTTTGCAGCGGTGCCACCCAAATCTCCTACGAAATTAACCCAACATAAAAAATTAAAAACAAACAAACCCACCAATGGGCTCCTAGTCTATTAATAATCAACATGAGAGCCCAATCTATTAAACATGACCTGATCGCTTAACATAGTGAACTCCAATAACTCATACTTAGGAACAACTAATTTCCACATTCGATCCAACCACAACACATCAATATATCGTTATTGAAAACTGGAACTTGAGTAACGTTATTTCATACCCAAAGCAACAGCGTATTGAGCACAACACTTCAATCAATGAGACAACAACATAACAACAATCAAAACATCGCATAACGCTTCAAAAATCGCCTCACTAATCAAAGACCAATAATAACGAACACTAACAATCCAACTTCAATGGAATTATGCAATTCTCTATCATTCCACTCAATAAAAAACCTTAAACACAAAATTGAAAACCCTAGGAGAGAGAAAATAGGAATACCAGAGGGTTCATCGAAGAGATCGAGCTTAAATCTGCGACCAGCACCAATCTTGGCTGCTAATCTCCTCTCCTTCCTCTTCCCCATTCCAATTCGATTGCGGGATTCCCCGACGAAATTGGGGGAAACGTTCGAACCCTACAAATTATGAAATATCGTCGGAAATTTGGCGATGTTGCGTATCGTTGATTCTTATATTTTAAGGTTAGCTGATTGAAGCGGTATACAATAATACATGAAGCCCTACGAATTTTGGTACGAGGGCGGTTAGCTTCGTATATAACAACCTCCAGGCTTAGCCACTCGTTTGGTTCGAGTCGGGTCATATTTGATTTAAATCAGGAGTCTTTAACATATGGCTTGTGTGACTTACTAGTTGATTTCTTGTATATGACTTGCTTTATTTATATCTTTCAACATTTACTACTCTGTAAAACTTTAATCGAAAAACAATTGAAATTTTATTTGTATTTGTTTCACCAAGTATGGAGCATGTTTGATTTTAGCTTTTCTACGTATTTACCAATATTTTCATGCATTATTTGATGTATATTACTTCGTGAAAATGAATAGTGGGGTTTACAATTAATCTCCTATAATGTTGATAATTTGACTAGTACTTAAATAGACACTAGCATATGTCCATGTAATAGTACGATAAATCGAATCATGTCATAACCATTTGCAAATAATAATATAAGATGATAGAGTTGTTGGAGTTACCTGAATTTAGGGAACAAATTAACGAGAGTTATTTTAAACTACTATATTTTATGTATGTGCAATCTTATCTGAAACTGAAACATGTGTTTGAATTTAAGAATTAGTTAATATTGTCGCACATACCTTAAAATATTTAACCTATTGGACTAAAAATTAGCTAAAATATTTTGACTCATGCACAAAGAGATTAATAATGGTAATACAAAGCCTAGATATGTCATTGATATACCTCAGATAATATTTATTTTTATCTATTATCTATAATGTATAATGTATTTTAATTTTAGTTTTTGTTGGGTTGGAGTAATATCAATTGTTTTAGTAATAAAAATAAAAGGTTATAAATATTGTTCCTACTTCATTTACCTCCTCTTATTAATGTTTAATTGTTTTATTAATGTTTATTTACCTACTCTTTATGCAAGGATCAAAGACAACACATCCCTAAAAATAATAATCAAAAGCTAGGAATGTTCTAGATAAACCACTTCACATGTATCTAATAGGATTGGTCGTGAAAGTACGAAGTGACCAACTTTATTGTATTTCTTTCACAATTTGGAGTATCAACAATTTCAAATACGAAGTAAATCACCACCAACCTTATTGAAAAACATAAATGACAATTAAACCTATACTTACTTGTACATTCCTTGAATTCCTTCAGTGTTTACGACCTTATTCTATGACTTGTACACCCCCAAAGAATGAAATCCGTCTACTGGAGTCTGCAAATGCGTCCAAAATCATAATTAATCACTGCATTCGATTATCAAATTCCTAATAGTCATCTCCCTAATGATACACATTTGTACAAAAAGCACACAATTTCACAAATTCTTATCAACACCCAATAACTCCAAAACCATCTCCAAGTGATGAAGTACCCGAAGTTCAAGATTATACATAGTGTATCTTGATCATCATTAGTCACTAACATATGGGAGCACCAAACAATAACCACCATAAATAATACAAATTAAAACATCCACCTAGCCTCCTTATCATTCTTTAACACATGTAAGTTACATATTGTGCCATAATTCACCAATCAACCCGATTCACAATGTGATTGTCACCAATCAAATCATCCAAACTCACAATCTTCAACACAAACCCAATAATTAAAAACATTAAAATTGCAAAATATTAAAACAAATTCACCTGAAAAAGAATCTTAATTCTTTCAAGAGGGCCAACATAGGTCTTAGCAGAGGCCCTAGTAGCACCACCAACAATCAATTCTCAAAGAAAAGAATTGACAAAGGTTGCATCATTATGACATTATCCACATCCAAAATAGCAACATTTGACGAGAGAATTTTAATCCAACGCCTTTAGGACGTTGGAGCAAGGTATACTAACGAACTTGACAGAGATTATCGAAAAAGGGAATCGAGGGTGATTGTTGTTGATTGCAGGCGAATTATGGATTTTTTTTCCCATGTGCTTGGGCAATTGGGAGCACAATGAACTACTAATGTCAAGCAGTTGTGATACGTAGTGTTCAATATTTAAGTTTTTTTAATTTTTGATTTTAGTTATTGTTTTCCTAAAAACATAGTATTGGATTTGCTTGGTAACTTCTGATTTTTTTTTTTATTAACTTTTTTGAAGGTTTGTAAACAGTTTCTTCATCTTTATCTTCCTTTTTTTATATTTTTTTAATGTTTCGAAGCTATAATTTTTAAATGTATATTCTTCCAAACCTACTATTAATTAGGTAACCGAAGCAATAATTTTTATTTATTTTTTAATTTTTTCACCCAAAGCAACAAAAATGCTCTTTTTGCTATTTGGAGGTCCCACATCAATCCATACTCATAACTAATAATATTAGATAAGTTTCACTTTAATCATACGGAGAGAAAGTTTCACTTTAATCATACAGAGGCCATGAAATTAAAAAAAAAACCTTAAACTTACGTGAAATTAACGCCTTTGATTAGGACGTTGGAGCAAGGTAAACTAACAAACTTGACATAAATTATCAAAGAAAGGGAATCGCGAGTGATTGTTGTTGATTGCAGGTGAATTATGGATTTTTTTTCCCATGTGCTTGGCAGATGTGAGCACAACGAACTGCTAATGCCGGACATATGTGATACGTGGAGTTTAATATTTAAGTTTTTAATTTTTGATTTTAGGTATTGTTTTCCTAAAAACATAGTATTGGATTTGCTTGGTAACTGCCGATTTTTTAATTAATTTTTGTTGAAGGTTTGTAAACAGTTATTCATCTTTATCTTTCTTTTTTTATATATATTTTCTAATATTCCAAAGCTACAATTTTTAAAGGTATATTCTTCCAAACCTACTATTAATTACATAACCGAAGCAAAAAAAAATATTTTTGTAAATATTTTCACCCCAAAGCAACGAAAATGCTCCGTTTTCTATTTGGAGATCCCACATTAATCCATACTCATAAATAATAATATTAGATTTCAAAAAATTGTGTAAAATGATCTTGGTATTCATATTTAGTATCTCAAATAACTGTAAAGATGTTCCAAAGGATTTAATAATAAGACTTTCATAAGTTTATGAGTGGAGTCTCTTATTTGTTTGAAGGGGTACTTTGAGTGTTATCCAAACATAACTATTGGCCTTTGTAAGCCCTCTCAATCAAAAATCTTAAGGAGATTTAAAATGTTGAAAAGAACTCAAACTTTATTCCCATAATTTTGAATGTATTACCCTTAGTGATAGTCATCTTTTTCTATTCAAAGGCCACTTCATTGTATATTACTCACATTGTTCTTTTATATTTGTCCATTTTATTGAATAAATCATTATTTAACTCAACCAAGGAAAGTCAGTTAATATTTTTAATATATAAAAGATAGTTGGCCAAACTTTTATTGAACAACATGAAAGGTACTAAAGTATAATGAGGTCATATTTGTCAATAATTTATACCGAAACTAGTAAAGATACCAAAATGGACAAATATTATGAACATCCCGCTTAGAAAATATGGACAAATATAAAGGAACAGAGGGATTACTTCCTTATAAGAATCCCAGGAGGAGGGTTGAAGTATTAAGCCACATTTTGGTAGACTATCATTACATATATTGCAAGGATTGTATCTATAGCTTGTTAAGGTCAACGACATAAGTTTGAAAAGTCATGTATGTCTAATAAGCTACCTTGAAGGGTATAACAAATATACTCTTCTTCTATTTGATAAAATTTACAACAACTTGTCTAGTACTTTTGTTAAAGTACAAATTTGACCATTAATATTTTTTAATTATCTACTTAATTAACATCTTGTAACAAACAATCTATTGAAAGTGTATATTGAGACTAAATTATAAACATATTATATGATGACAAATATTTTTTTGTATGCGAGATAAATTATAAACATATTATTACTTAACATCTACTCCCTATGTCTCAAATTAGTTGCTATATTTGATTTTTCGCGGTATCTAATTTAAAACAATTTTTTCTTCTAAATTCTTAGGACAAAAAATTATGAAAACTTTATATTATAAAAATTTGTATTGAGATGCATCCAACAAGATTCTATTTAAATATATTATTTGATAGAATATAATTATAATTTGTGGTTAAAATTTATAAACTTTGCCTTTAAAATAGAAATTTAGCAAGTAAATCGACGTGAAGCTTGGCTTTATGCCATAACTATAGATAAATAGATAATTACCCAAATATAAGAATCATCCAAAGTCGATTGAGTGCTAACAAAGCAAACAAATTTGGGTATTTGTAGAACACCTTAAGTAGTCCTGAGTAGTCCAGACTCCAGAACCACCAAAAAAAAAATCCTCCCTCTTTTGGGATTCTCCAAACTACCAACACCCATACCTATCATTGCCGGCCCTCCCTATTCCTTAGGCTCCGTACCCAACCTTGATTCTTCCAACCAAATCAACACTATAAAGTGTTAACTGGGTCAAGCTCAAGATTATTTTTTTTTTCAATAATTAAAGAAAAAACACAGGGCACTATCATCTTCTCTGTCTCTCTCTACATAGCTGTCTGTTGTGTGCCAATCTCTCTCTTTTTCTGTCCTACCTATCTGCGAGACTCTGTAATTGCTGGTTATTCATCCAAAGGTGAAAACTTTTTCTCTTGTAATTGCTGTTGTTTTTTCTGGGTTGATAGTATTTTTACAGATTCCAGATTGTATTTGAAGTTTTTGGGATTTTGTTGGGAGATCAGAATTGTTGTTTTTTGTTAGAAATTCTGAATTTTGATGAACTTTTTTTTTTGTGGGTTTTTGTTCAATCGGTTTTTTTATTTATTTTTTTATTTTTTATGAATAGTGTAAAGATTAGATCCTGATTTTGTTGATTGGAGTTTTCTGGGTTTTCACTTCTGATTTCGTTGTTTGTTGATTCAATCCTTTATGAAATTGGGGGTCTTATTTTTTAAGAAAATCAATGAAAAAAAAATACGTGCATTGTTTATTGCTGCAAGATTGATAGAGAAAGTAGTATCTGTTGTCAGAAATTCAGAATCTTTTTATAATCCTAAAATCTTATTTTATGAGTTATGTCTTTGTTGGGTCGGAATACAAATGTGTCCAAACTTTTTTTGCAATACTGATAAAAGTGTAGACATTGAAAAACAGGAAACAATTGTAGTTTCGTCTTTTCGGTCTGTTTTAGGATGGATTTGTATTTGGCACGTGATGAGATAGCTTTATACTGATGCATTGGTACTGAAACTGCTGATACATTTTAGTGAAGGAGGTTTGCAGAAGATTTTGGTTTATAAGAACATATGGGCTGAGTGTTTGTGCTGAATGCTGCTTTTGAAGTTTTTGTTTTTTGTGTAAAGTTTAATTGTAAGGATCAGGAAACTGGTTATAATTGCCTGATATGATTTTCATTCCTTTTTTGTTGGGAGGGTGGCCGTTATTTTTTAAGGCAAAGAATATCGATCAACGAGAGAGGGTAATTAAGTCATTGAAAGGGATTTTGGAATCTTCTTAGATTGCTTTTAGGCTGAAAGTTCTAATTAGAGTATCAGAATTCCAATTCATTAATTTGGAATCTTATAATTCAATGCCTTCTGAATTGCTTGTATGCATTACGAATTCAACACTGGATCTCGTTGTTAGTGTTGGCATGGGGCCATTATGAAGTCATCATCACCAATGAAGTTGAGGGAGGAGTGAAAAACTCAGCTAATAATGTTTAGTAGAGGGTAGGAGAGAGGAAAATGGTGCTTGATTAAATGAAAGAATAGCAAGGTTGCT
Source organism: Dysphania ambrosioides (assembly GCA_026401315.1). Lineage (NCBI taxonomy): Eukaryota > Viridiplantae > Streptophyta > Magnoliopsida > Caryophyllales > Amaranthaceae > Dysphania > Dysphania ambrosioides. The sequence goes on from CM048666.1 coordinate 22,403,164, forward strand.
GGTGGGAGTATGATGCTCTAATAGATCAGGTACAGAGGTCGGTAGACAAGGGTGGAAAAAGGAGTTGTACCAATGGCTGCAATTGCAAGACATGTGTAGTAACTTTTTATTTGAAATCTCCATATTTTGAACTTAACTTACATGGAAACCTGGGTCATTTCAAATAGAAACACGCTTGTGTCCAAGTATATAATTTGCCTTCTTTGATTTTATTGAAATTTAGGAATCAAATGCTTCATTAAGGATCTAGTGCATGAATATAGCGTGCCAATCACGTTAAGTATCAGCCAAACGTAATCCTGGATACATTAGAAGAGAAGCAAGTTTAAGAGGAAATAAATTCAACAAAGGCTCGCTACTGAAAGATCTGCTTTCAAGGCTTTTGTTCCTTGTTGTAGACCGTACTACTGTAGTGCCTTAGTCATTGGATGGGTCCATTAGGATTCCATGATTTCTGTCTCCTTGTTCCTTCTATAAAGATTGTAATGAATAATTTTGGAGAAATCATGCTTAGAAGAGTACAAGTATCTGGCATTCTAATTAGTAATCTCTTGGGAAGTGTGAGGGAATGCATAAATATGGCTCTCCTCTTTGTATTAGCTCCACCTCACAAATTGCATCTATTTGTGGAACAAGAACCTTCTGCATTTATTTCACTGCTGATTTTGAAAAGTTGTTTGCCCCTTGTAGGCTGATATGATTATTCTGTGCCATTTCTGCTTCCCAATCGAAAATACTAGATGAGCTGTATCTGCTAACAATATTATTTTAAGTTACTTAGAAATTAGCAAGATATGATTATTGTTGGTTGTGGTAGGATTAGCATAGTACATCTGCTATATATGACACTAGGAGAGAGTGATATAAATAAGCTTGAGGAAGGGAGGTCAATCATGATGTTTTTTATTCTGTAAAGAACTGACACTGTAGTTTACTGCAGTGAAAAGGTGCTCGATCATGCAGTGAAGTTTGAATTTAGTACAGTAAAAAGTGCTTCTTTGGGCATCGTCTTTTTTATTGTCTGTCTGATTGGTTGATAAATGTTTGGTTGATATTTGGAACAGATCAGTTGGAGAGCTCTAACGTGTAATATTGTATACAACTGAAATCAGCAGCAGTATTTGGAAATGGTCAACAGGTGCGCTATAGTATTTAACAAACAGGTCATTCTGTAGATGCCAATAAATGGTGGTAACGGTATATAATAAATACGTCATTTTGTTTGGTTTTCTCATGCTAATTCCATGGTAATGTTTGCCCACCCTTCAATGTCTCTTTTATTCATAAATTTCCATTACTGTTCACCACTACCTTAAATGTGATAGAGTGATTTGCAAAATTTATGAATTTCTTACCATGGACATTGGCATGGGATATTATTAACAAATATCATTGTATTACCTTTACCGTCATTTATTACTGTCCACCAAATAGGATTTACATGTTTTGCTTCTGGCAGAATGTTGATGCCTATATAATCCAAAATTTTTAATTTATACCTTTGGCCTAAAATCCGACAGTTATGGAGACTTTTGATGTACGGCAAATATCATGGTGCAGTGTATAGATGGAATTCAGCATTTATTTCTTTCCCTTTTGCGATGTTTTGAAGTTGATGGTTCTAAACCTCCACGAGGTCTACAAGATCCTGGGCGTCTAACAAGGGAGACTGTCTGTAAGAAACTATTGGCTTGTTTTTATGAGTTTATAAATTATAACAATATTTCACTGTACTCAGGTTGATTTATAAGTTCAGTTTAAGTTTCTTTGATCACTTTTCAGTATCTACCTACAAATATTTGATATCAAAGTATTCAGAGATTCATGTCATATGGTAGTCTTACTTCTTCTCTAGGAACCCTCGGAAAATGAATATGTAATGAAAATAAGAAAATGAAGTGTAAGAAATCTTTATTAATGAATTCATTAAAAGGCTGTTTACTGTATGTGTGATCTGATTATAATATGGTATAATGTTTTCTTAAATGCGTTAAATCTTCTCCAATGCAGTTGGTGTGAGTGAGATAGAGGCACTTTATGAGCTTTTTAAAAGAATCAGCAGTGCTGTTATTGATGATGGTCTCATCCAAAAGGTATGTGCGCCCTATTTTTGTAGGTTATATTTCATTGTTAGTCTATGTTGTTCATTACGTAAAAAGTTTCTGGGATACTTAACTATGCTAATCTGGAAGAGTTATGGAGCTTCCTCTGCATTCACCACTTCAACTAAATTTCTCATTTGTAACTATGAGTTATGTTTAGTATTACCCTTTAATGCTTGGCTTGATGAACATAATGAAAAGTTATGTCTGAAAATATCCCTAGGCACATCCTTGAATCCACTTGTCTTAGTAGGACGGTGGGAAATGGGTATTGGGTTTAATTTTTATTTTAGTATTTTCCTAGTAAAGAAGCCTCTAAGCTTTATGCAGTTAGAATTAATTAAATTGTATTTTTGTACTTTGCAGGAAGAATTTCAATTGGCCTTATTCAGGACAAACAGAAGGGAGAGCTTGTTTGCTGATAGGGTAAATCCTCTGGGTAGAACTAAAAGATTATTTCTTAGTGGCACAAAAGTTTAACACTTCCTAATATCCATGGAGGGCATGGACTGGGGAATACTCTTCCTAATTCTTATGTGTTACTTCTTTCCTCTTTATTGTTTAGCTGCACGAGGGTTGAGGACTTTTTCTTTTCTTGATCAGTTCTTGTTTTTCTAAGCTTTATTAGTTGAGAACATCCCATATTGCTCCCGGGAATGCCCACTATTGTGTTTTTTTGCAGGTCTTTGACTTGTTTGATACGAAGCATAATGGAGTTTTAGGTTTTGAAGAGTTCGCTCGTGGACTCTCTGTATTCCATCCTCTGGCTCCCATAGAACAAAAAATCGATTGTAAGTCTCTTCTATGCATTCTTTTTTTCAAATACTGTTATTCTGTTAAAATATTCCCGTAGTGCAACAAGTCTGTTAACGCAAACCTATTTTTGTTTTGCAGTTTCTTTTAAACTATATGATCTTAAGCAGCAAGGTTACATCGAGAGAGAGCAGGTGAGTTGAAATTCCATCTATAATGTAATTGTTTTCTTAATACTTGTTGAGCTGGATATGGGTTGGTAATTGATGCAAAATAAAAGAGCATGTCATTCTTTCATTAGTTTAGCTAGGAAAAAATCATGCTACAGAATGAGTTGTCCAAAGCTAAATCATGCTTGGACCAGTTCTCAGTTGCCTGGAGTAGGGCTAGTGTTCTTTATTGTTTGCAGTACAATAGATTTAGGTTTGTTTCTTTCCATTTGCTTCAGTCCATTGATGGGTCTAAGGCTAATCTTTCTTGTCCGGTAAGCAAGCTAGGTAGTCTCTGGCTTGGGTTCAGAACAGCGTGAGATAGATCGGCTCCTGTCTATCGTTGGTGTAAAAGAGAGAACTGTGAGGAGCCAACCCTAGTATGATTGTATGAGAGGACTGGGTTGGGCCAACCTGATGTGGCAGAAATATTGGGCATTTTTAATTTTTCCCTACGTAAGCAAGTGACCCATAATTTGTTGTTTTTGGTGGAGTGGGCAGGAAAGGTGAGAGAGAGAGAAAGAAAGCGATGGACAGTTAGTAAATCTAAAGGCCCTGTGCCTGAAGATAGGAAAAGCTACCATGATGTCTTAAGTGCATGCTTGATCCCCTATTTTGACTGTACTATGTGAGAAAGCAATTCTTGACCCCCTGATAGGTGATAGCAAAATTGTAACATACAAGAAAACAAGTGATGTTGTTGCACTCATATGGGAACTCCCATGGCTTTTTGAAGAGAGAAAATTTTAAGCCATCATTATTTTGAGTTGCTGACAGAACTCCCAATATACTAACTGCTAAGTTCCAGATTCCCTTAAGGAAAGAGGCAAAAAATGAGGGTCACTGTCATACGGCCAAAGTTGAGCAGGGTCTGTTATCTGTTATGTAAAGAACTGTAAGGAAGTCTCTTGAGCTCTTAAGATGCAGCTTTGCAATTGAACAGACTCCAGTCCCTCAGTCCGCTTTAGTAATGCTAGCTATTTAGTATAGTATGATTATATCAAACTGGTCCTGTCAGACCATGCACTAAGACCCTTTCAGTCTTGGCCATTTATGTCAGTGAAATCAATCCGAACCTTATGGGGTGTTGGGTTCTGGGAGTTGGGAGCATTCTTTTTGGTCCAATACTGGCTTCAAAATTATTGTCAAGGCAAACTCTATTAGGTACCTGAAATACTCTGCTAAATCCATTTTACAGCTTGTGGACTTTCGTGCCACGTTGATCAAAATCAAGCTCGGTAATTACTTTTTTCAAAACCATGCTTCCTTAGCAAAAGTATGCAATCTGACTCAGTATATATGTCAGAATGCCACCTGTGTAATCACATTCTCTGATCCCTTACATTCCAGCTGGTGACTAAATTTTCTGAGAGTAAGACAAGCTTCTGGAGGAACTTAGTTGAATTGCTTGAAGATCTATAAGAAAAATCATTTTGCTCTTGACTCTGATCATATCCTCAAGTCAAAAACATCATTGAAATGTCTTATTCCTTAAAAGTTATCCTAATATAATAGAAAATGCTATATTGTTTTTTTCAAAAATGGTATTTGAGAAAGATACCTCTACTGACAATTGTATAAATATATGGTGACATCAATTTATTTAACTTGCCTACTTCTGGACTACGACTAAAGTTCATGTTGTAGCAGTCAATCATTATGTGCTTCCATGTGATATTTTGTAATGGGAAATTAGAGTAATTGTTCAGAAACTCCATTCCTTTTGTCTATTTTGCAACATCATATATTGAAAATTACTGACTCACCCTTGCAACTTTATGAGTAACTGTTATTCTCTAGTGTCATCTAAATTTTTTCCCTGAGATAAAGAGTTCATTCCAATTACGTTTTTTGTACAGGTAAAGCAGATGGTTGTGGCTACTTTAGCTGAAACTGGTATGAATCTTGCAGACAATGTCATTGAAGAAATTATCAGCAAGGTGTTAATCAACCCTCCCTTAACTACTTTAGCTGGGATCAATTAAAAGAAGTGTTTGACTCCAATTAATTCCTGATTCTTCGTGCAGACCTTTGCTGAAACAGATACCAAACAAGATGGTAAGATTGACAAAGAAGAATGGAGAACCCTTGTCTACCGACATCCATCATTGCTGAAGAACATGACCCTTCAATATTTGCAGTAAGTTCCACAATTGCTAGATTCATAAGAGTATTAGTTTCATTGTGTACCCGAATTCAAGGATAGAATATTTTAGGTCTTGATTGTTGAATAAGTGAATGACTAACTGCCATGTTTGGTTTGCTGATGAGGTTCTTATATGCCTTTGGCAGGGAAATTACGATTACATTTCCAAGCTTTGTGTTCCATTCTCAAGTTGATGATACCTGAGTTCTGTTCAAGTTTTGATCTTTTGGGTTGTTTCATCTGTTTATTAATTGATTGATTTTCCTTATTCCAGACAATTATTCAGCATGGTTTTTTCCTTTGTGGAACCCTTTTGTACAGACTAGAGGTTTGGAAGAATTGCTTCACATACTTTATGAATTATAATGATTAGCTTTCAAATAATGTGATTTCTTTCTTTTGCATACTTTTCTTTGTTGTATGTCAAACTTTCTTTTCCAGTCTTGAGAACAAACAAACCATCGGTTGTTGATCTCAAGCTAAAGCCTCTACCAGTTTTGTAGAATTCCTCAGGTGAGGAAGTAGGGGCCTGCTCCTCCCCTCATGCAAGCTTCGATTTTGCAAATCTCGAAAAAATAGATCGAACTATTGGTGAGAATTCCAGTCTTGCCACGCTTTGAACCGAAGTCTAGGCCGTAGAACCTTGTTACTAGTTTTTTGATTTATTTTACTAGGATTTTTGGGAGGTTACAATTTAGGAAACATCTTATCACCCACTTTAACATGCTAATTCTTGTGTTTCTTGTCATCTATGCTCTTCATTCTTTATAGTGCCCATGACAAATTTAACCTCCATTTTTCTATGTTTGCGCCCTTTATGGAAATGTTATTTTGGGGGGATTAGACAAGTATTTTGGGCTATATGTTTTAAACTGTCTAAATTTAATGAAATGTGAATATTTGAACACTACATAGTCTTGTAGAATCTTATATTACATCAAAATCAAAAGGAAGATATGATTTAAGCGAGATTTTATTGAAAATGAGGTGTTATGCCAATTGATTTTTTGAGTTCAATAGACGAGTTGCGCCCCCTTATTTATCCTTTTATCGACTTGCAGTATGAGAAGTTTAATTAAGCTTCTGATTTTGTAGTGTGTACATTCTCCTTTTGTGACTTAAATTTGGTATTCCATGCGCTACTTGGCGAAAACTAATGGCTTGAACTCTTGAAGATCACTTTTTAGAGATGATCAGGCTTTCGGAATACCAATGCTGATACTTTTGACCCTGATCTAACTATATCTTAGCAGTCCGTATTCTGAAAGCCTAAATCATCTATGTAAAGTGAACACTCTTAGCTTCCTGATAGAAAATTATGTAATCTTCTTGAAAGGCAACTACATTTGCTGACTATTGTGCTGATTTAACGTGAAATCAATACTTTTCCTAGAAATAAATGACATCAATGTATGATCATTTATAAACTTTTGCATCTGCATTCTGCAGGACTACTACACCAGTCCAAGTTTAAAGTAGTTATGACAATCATTGTGTTGCTATATTGGTTTACCCCCTTCGTGAAATCCTTTTTGTGCAAGGTTTTGTTTCACATACTTGATGACTAGCTTTCAAACAGTGCTATTTCTTTCTACTACATAGTTTTCTGTCTGATTATTTTTCTTACTTTTCTGGACTCTGAGAAGAAACAAATCATCATTCATCCTTTCTTTGATCCAAGCTATCTTTTATGCAAGTCTCTCTTGAATCAAATGATTTGTGTATGGAGGGAATTCCATCCACCAAAATCAGAAATATGATAAAAGTTACAAAACAAACATTCAAGGAAATCCATAACAGCTTTTAATGAAGTTGCTAAAGCAATCCAACTTCTAACATTCGTTATGGAAGATGGCTACGTATGAATCTATCTAGTTTCAACACTATGTCATGCTTTGCCAAAAAAAAAAAAAAAAAAAAAAAAACACATAGGCATGTGTACACTTAACCTTGTAAGAAACGATTGTTATTTCCTGTCCGTGGTTTAACGAATCATGTCAGATAATCCTCATCTTACTAGTTACTACCAGTATTACCATGCTCCTCTCAATAATGTTGATACTACATAGAATAAGGTAATAAGGCGACCAAAATACTCATAGTACATAGAATCTGGCAACAAGGCGACCAAAATTCTTATACTACATAGAATCAGGTAATAAGGCGGCCAAAATGCTGGTACAACATAGAATGAATAAAATTATAGCTTTATAAGACATCAGCACAAGAAAATGTTTATAAGCAAGTTACCATGTTCAACATTCAGATGTACTTATACTATACTAACTTTTATTACAGACACTCGACATTAGTTTCACATAGACCTGTTCAAATGAAAGGGGGCCCATTAAGAGCCTTAACCGACCCGTTTGTAAAAATATCTAATTAATTATAGACTTAATTGGGTCGATCTTTTAAAAGATCATGGTCAAGTCAGAATAATATATAACCAATAATTTTCAAGGCTTTTAAACACTATTAATGAATACTTTACACACTAATAAGTGTATTAACCTCTATAAATAAAAATATACTCTCTTTAAATGATTCGATCCAACAATGCAGTATATTTTCCCACGAGTTTAGATACCAAAAAATGAGCACACGATGAAAAAGTCAAATAAACTTTAAACAGCATATGAGTCTTTCAACTGACAGAAATTCTCACAATAGGAGCTACTAATAGTGGCCAATGTAACAAACCAGAAGCAGCAAAGAAAATTCTTCCGCAAGGAGAGGAGACTTTTAACTTTTATCGAACCTGTCAACCAATCAATATTTATGGTATGCCCAGTTGAGACCAAAATAATCATAGAGAACAAACAAAAGAGGACAGACAGAAACATCTTAAGCAAAGATAAAGCAAGGCAAAAATGAATTTACGCAAAAGGAAACTAGACAGATTCATTAGCTGCACTAATCACAGTCTTTCGGTCAAAACTAAACAGAAGGCCCCGAAAAACATAGAATACCATCCAAAAAAATTTCCCATTGTTCGAAAGGAGACCTCGCTCAAATTAAACAGGGGCAAAACGATAAGAGTATATTATAAAGACAGACAGAAAACTGCTAATACTACTACTAGGTAAATCAGATAGAGCTAGAAAACATCAGGCTTAGTCAACTTCCTCCATCTTGGATCCCTCGGCATCAACCTCCTCAAGTGCTGGCATATCAACATCAGCTTCATCAGCAGTGTCATCGATGCTCAGACCGAGCTTCAGCATTCTGTGGATGCGGTTGCCAAAGGTGTTCGGCTCGTCAAGGCTGAAACCAGAAGTCAACAAGGCAGTCTCGAACAGAAGGAGAACCAAGTCCTTCACAGACTTGTCATTCTTGTCTGCATCAGCCCTCTTCCTCAGCTCCTCCATGATAGGGTTCTCAGGGTTGATCTCCATGGTCTTCTTGGAGGACATGTAACCAGCCATGCTAGAGTCCCTCAGTGCTTGAGCCTTCATGATCCTCTCCATGTTAGCAGACCAGCCATACTCACCAGTTACCAAACAGCAGGGAGAGTCAACCACACGGTCAGAGACAACAACCTTCTCAACTTTGTCTCCGAGAACGTCCTTGATGACCTTGCACAGACCCTCAAACTTCTCCTTCAGTTCCTCGGATTTCTTCTTCTCATCCTCACTCTCATCAAGCTTGAGACCCTCCTTGGTGGCAGAGACCAACTTCTTGCCCTCAAACTCCTTGAGCTGACCAACGGCATACTCGTCAATAGCATCAACCATGTAGAGGACTTCATAGCCCTTCTTCTTCAGCTTCTCTAGGAAGGGAGAGTTCTCGACAGCCTTCTTGCTCTCACCAGTGATGTAGTAAATCTCGTTCTGGCCCTCCTTCATTCTAGTCACATAGTCCTTGAGGCTGGTCATCTCCTCACCACTCTTGGTCGAGTGGTATCTCAGCAACTCTGCAAACTTGGTCCTGTTGGCGGAGTCCTCATGGATACCCAATTTCAAGTTCTTTGAGAAAGCTTCATAGAACTTGTTGTAGTCTTCCTTGTTTTCAGCAATCTCAAAGAAAAGCTCAACACACTTCTTGACAAGGTTCTTCCTGATAACCTTCAATATCTTGTTTTGCTGCAACATCTCTCTGGAAATGTTAAGAGGAAGATCCTCAGAATCCACAATACCCTTGACAAAACTCAGGTACTCGGGGATCAACTCCTCACAATTGTCCATGATAAAAACACGGCGAACATAGAGCTTGATGTTGTTTGGCTTCTTCTTTGTGTCAAAGAGATCAAAAGGTGCTCTCTTAGGCACAAAGAGGACAGCCTTGAACTCCAACTGACCCTCAACAGAAAAGTGCTTCACTGCCAAGTGCTCTTCCCAATCATTGGTAAGGCTCTTGTAGAAAGCAGCATACTCCTCCTTAGTGATCTCCTCTGGCTTCCTCATCCAGATGGGCTTCTGCTTGTTAACAACAGACCATTCATTGGAGACCTCCTTAATCTTCTTTTTCTTTTTTTCATCCTTCTCTTTTTCCTCATCAACATCCTCTACTTTGCCTTCCTCATCTTTCTTCTCCTCTTCATCTTCATCATCAGAAATCTCCTTCTCAATGGTCTTTTCAACCCAGAGAGAGATGGGGTAGCTGATGAACTCAGAATGCTTCTTGATCAGATCCTTCAGGCGGCGCTCTTCAAGGTATTCAAGTTGGTCTTCCTTGAGGAAAAGGGTAATTTTAGTACCCCTGCCAAGAGGCTCACCGGTTGTGTCCCTGGTCACAGTGAAGGAACCACCAGCTTGAGACTCCCACACATACTGCTCGTCATCGTTGTGCTTGGATGTGACAATGACCTTCTCAGCAACAAGGTAGGCAGAGTAGAAACCCACACCGAACTGACCAATCATACTCACATCAGCTCCAGCTGCCAAAGCTTCCATGAATTCCTTGGTTCCAGACCTAGCAATGGTACCCAGGTTGTTTACCAAATCTACAAACAATAACACAACATAAGTACAACAGTAAATAAAAAACAAAAATTATATACACACAAAAGGCAGCAAAGAGGATTGATATAACTCACCGGCCTTAGTCATTCCAATACCACTGTCAATGATTGACAGGGAATTATTGGTCTTGTCTGGTACAATGTGGATAAAGAGCTCTGGCTGAGCATCAAGCTTGCTCTTGTCTGTCAAACTCTCAAAACGGATCTTATCCAAAGCCTGAAGAGAATTAATAAACAATCCAACCAACATTCAGAAACTGTAATATATTTCACAAGAGTTCAAAAAATTTAAAACAAAAGGTAAATCCTAATGAAATTGACAATCCATATGAAACTCTGTGGTCCACAGCATATGCAACTTCAATACTGAAGTCAATGACATCATTACATCCAATCAATGAGCAATAACATACTCTAGGTCAACACTAAGAATGATTTGTTCAGTAATGAATATAGAGAAACAGAAGCGAAGCTTAAATGTATATTCAAATTATTCTCAACTTACATTACGATGGAAAGATACACATCAGTGAATTCAATAAAAGTATACATAACACATATAGATAATTCAAATCTAACTAAATAAGACGTAGCACTCAACAACAACTAAGATAGCCAAGGTACCATTTCAAAGTCAACATGATATTACGTGAATGCAAGACCCAGAGGCTGATCATAACAGCAGACAACGACGTATTTGAGATAATTGTGCTCAGATCATAAATCACTCTTTCCTACTAATCGTGTTTCAAACTGTCGAATATCATATTAAAACAAAATCACAATTACAGCTGATCAGGCACCATAGTAAACATCATGTTGACTAATAAATCGAGTGATTGCACAACAGTTGAACTCTGAATTTTAGCTACTGAGTGTAACTATAATTATAATATCCAATTCTATATTTGAAAACCCTAATTCCCTTAATTATAAGCTGATATAGCAAAACTCTAATCAGTTAATTAACAATCATTTCATCAGACGCTTACAAATAACAAAAGCCATAACAAAATCGCACAATATTCTCATAAATAATGTCGTTTATTAGAAACTTAAATTGCAACGTATAACTTACAATTCATTGAAATTGTATAGATCACAGCTACTACGAATCAAATCAACAATTTAAGATCTATCCAAGAAGCGCCACATATTTCACATCAGAAAAGCAAGAAGTACGTAATTTCAAAATTAATTCATTTATCATCTTCTCTCTTCTACTAATCTAGATCAAATCAGCGACTTTAAACTCTAAAACAACAAAAAAATAGCACCGCAAAAATCAACAACCACATCCATACAGATCGACGAACACATATCATAGATGACAGATGCAACAAATCACAAAGTTTCAAGAAATACAACAGTAAAATCAGTATAAATCAGCGACGAATAAAAGATAGAACAAGACATACATCAGAAGAGTTACTGATGAGCTCACGAAGGAAGATCTCCTTGTTGCTGTAGAAAGTGTTGATGATGAGACTGAGAAGCTGGTTGATCTCAGCTTGGAACGCAAACGTCTCAGCTTCCGCCATTGTTGAGAGTTCCTCTAACCTCGAGAACGAATTTGAGACGAGAAGAAAGAGAATGAAGAAAAATGAAGTTAGGGTTTAAGGAATAGTAGTAAGAGGCGGAATGAGAGAGGGCGAGGACTGTCTTTTATAAGGCTGGTTTTATTAGGGTTTCTAGATCCTTCTATTGGAACGTGAAGCTAAGGAAAAATGGGTGGGTGGGGTCATCAAAGGGTTTGATTAGTTGGAAAGAAGGTGAACGTAGTATTAATGAAGGAAATTTAAAAAACAATAAATATTTTTTAAATGAACAAAGGCAGACTTTGAATGACGCAATTGGGGTGACGTGGTTGCGTATGATTGGGTGTTACCGTGCTACACTCTTTCGGACATTTGTGAGTATGAAAATGACATATAAGTGAAAACAAATTTAATTTTGTGCTCCTTAAAATTATGTCTCCCTCGTGGTTAAAACACAAAATAGGTTTCATTTCTAGATAAAAGTTTGAGATAACTAATTAATTGATCAATTCATGCTCGTCCTTAAGTCAAGGTTAGTGGACATCAGCCCATGGCCTAAGAATGAGAATTTCAAAATTGTTAAAATCTTTAACATGACATAAAGTTATGATTGAGTTATATAGTTTAGTTGATCCATTGCTTAAAGGAAAAAAATATCGTGTTACTTTAGGTCGTGTGATCGATCTCCTCAAACATTTTGTTATTTTCTTTTTTTGTTTTTTAAATGCTTTGGTTATGAGGTATATCAAGTGATGTTCATGTTTTAGTGTGGTAGTCATACTTTATAAATCCAAGATTGTTATAAAATACATAGCATAAGCTATATTTTTTGCCTATGGAGAAGTGCATCTAGGTCAATTCACCTCTCCCTAAGGGGTAAACTAGCTGAGATGAGTCGAGTAAGACTCTAATCATGTTCATTGATCAATTAATTTGGACGAGTTTGAAAATTTGTTCAAGCTTGTATGTAAAGTGCTCACAAATGATTCATGAGTTGCTCAATTATTAATCAGGGCTAATAATAAACGAATTTTTAGATAAATAAGCTTTGTACTTTTAACACTTACAAATTTCAAAATCAAGCGTCATAAAAATTAATAAAAACACCCTATTAAAAGTAAATTAGTCAATTATGTTTAGTACTTATATGATAAATCAGTTAATTAAAATAAACATAACGTAATAAATGAATAAACAAGATTGTTCTTAAAACTTATATTTATACATGTTTATGTTCAAACTCATTTATCAAACGAATTTCTGAAACCGTTCAAGTTCGATAAATTCTGTCCCCGAGGCTTGCTGGAAAATTCGGACGACCCCCCTATGCCGACAATTTTTTTTACCCTAACCCGTGGTGGTCTTCCTCCCTCTAAGGTGGGTGCAACTTCCTTCCCGGAGCGATGACTCATTTTTCCGACGAAGTGAAGTGGTTCGACGACGACGCTCTGATTGGGCAATAATTTCGGCGACTAGGGTGTGAGTTGGGGTTTGAGAGAGAAAAGAGATTGTGTGAGTGAAGGTGAGTGAAGGTGAGTGAAGGAGAGTAGGATAAAGGGTAATATAGTAAAGTCGGAAAACAACTCGAGTAATTTGGGGACAATGTTTAATAAGCCCGGAGTTTTTATCCAAATTCAAACTCTAGTACTATATTAAACGTCCGGTAAGCGTTCTAGTTTGCTCCTCTCTCGTGAGTCAGTAACACAATTAGTCCCTTGCACCCCATCGAGGTCATCCTCCTTCATTGGTTCCTCCAGAAGTGAATAGCAATATCTAAAAAAAAAAAAAAAAGAAATCCGGTAACATAAGAAGGAATGGGAATGAGTCCAGCAACAATTCCCGCCTCTTTGTCGGAGCACGTAACTCCCCATCCCCGCGGCTTCATTGCAACCAAGGTGCACTCCTCATCCAATTCCACTCCCTTCCACTTCCCGATATTCCAATTAAATCTGGGCTTATTTTGCTAGGGTTTATGTTGAGTTGTGAATAATTGGTTCATCACATTCCGGATCGAAGCCTATATTATATACAATAAGCTGATTGATTTTTGTGATTCTATACTTAGAAAATACGAATAGTCATGGTGGAACAAGCCTGAAGCCTTATCTCTGAAATTTAAAGAGGCTTGTCACTCACTATTCATTAGGCAATATTACAATTCAATCAAAACTTTATTTATTTATTTATTTATTATTACTAGATACGGAGTAGAATTTTGTCTTATTGGAATACAATGCTGGATTATATACACCGAGCGAACACCATTGTCTTCAGTGGAATTTTAGTTAATCTAACAACTGCGAATGCCAGTTTTGATGCTTGGTTTAGTTGTATGGGATTGAAATCAGTTTCCGATGAGATCAAAGTAAACAAACATGCACCCGAGTATATCTAGAGTTAAATGCACCCGAGCTAAATTTTTGCCCATTTGTTAAACTTTTTACTCGTTCGAGTTATTTGTCCATTGTTAGTTGTTGGTTGTTAGATACAGTGCTGTGATAAGGAGACTCGTTATTACTGCGAATAACCCTTTGTCCAGTTGTGCTTCGTTGACTGTTAAGAACCTTTCCTGAAAGATGTTGCTTTTTATTGGAGTTGTTCTTATCTTGTCTAATGTGAATCTTCCTCTTTGTGCTCCAATCTCGTGGATGGCGAAACCTGAAATACTTCGGAAATATGCCAAGCTTTTTTCTTTCTTCAGCGTTTTTTCTTTAGTGGGCTACTTACCTCGTCTTCTCTGTGAATGACATTGGATTTTTGAAGTATTTAGGATCAGGAAGCTCTTGAGTGTTCAAGGTACAGTTACCAGAGGACTTCATGCTTATAGCTCTTATTGTTCCTACATTTGAGTTTTATGGTCTGGTGGCTTCTTGTATGAAATGCCTTGCACTTCTGCCAATGTGCATACATCTTTTCTCAGTTTATTTATGCTTTTCTCACCTTGTTTACTCCAAAGAGAGTAAATCAGTTTTGGATTTCCAGCATGAGAGAAAGAAGTAAAGCAAACAATAGGGTCCTAAACTTTGGTAAAATGTATTGTTAGGTCCCTCAACTTTGAAAAGCTACTGCTAGATTACTCCAAAGAGAGTAAATCAGTTTTGGATTTCCAGCATGAGAGAAAGGAGTAAAGCATACAACAGGGTCCTAAACTTTGGTAAAATGTATTGTTAGGTCCCCCAACTTTGAAAAGCTACTGCTAGATCCCTCATATTGGATGTTTACTAGTTTAGGGACTGAACTATAAACTTGAGTAAAGTTCAAGGACCAACTGTATGCTCTTCTTAACAAAATAACAATTAAATATATTCTAATCACATAATCATCTTATGTCCCATAATTATCTTCCACTTCATCCAAATCCAATCCAATAATTATCATACGTTCATCCACCACCAATCCTTCCTTCTCCTTCTAATCTCTTTCCTCCACCATAAAATTATACTTATCAAACTCCTCAAAACCCAACCCAATGTCGGAATCCCTTCTCTAACCCTCATGCCTACCCATAGGCCACTGCACCCACCCTTCGGATAATCTCAAAAGGTCCAAAATATCGGGGAAAGAGCTTCTCAAAAGGTCTTTTGGCCAGTGATTGCTGACGATAAGGCTGTAGCATGAGATAAACATAATCTCCTATGCTGTAGTGAACCTCTCTTTGATGCTTATTAGCTTGCAAAGTCATCCTGTGCTGAGCATGTACAAGCTGTCCACGTAGATCATCCAGCATGGCGTCTCTTTCTAATAATTGCTCTTCCAAAGACTGAACCTTCATGCTTCCTTTCTCGTATTTGTATACCAAAGGAGGGTCTCTTCCATACACGACTTTAAATGGCGAACACCCTAGGGATGTATGAGAGGCCGTGTTGTAGCACAACTCAGCCCAAGGAAGCCATTGAGCCTAGGTTTTCGGTGCCCTATTGATAAAACAACGAAGATATGTCTCCAACCCACTGTTAACCACCTCGGTCTGGCCATTCGTCTGGGGGTGATAAGCTGTACTCTTGTGAAGCCTTGTTTGGTGAAGGCGAAAAAGTTCACACCAGAAAACACTCATAAAAACCCTATCCCGATATGAGACAATTGAAGCCGGAAATCCATGGAGTCTAACGATCTCCTTAATTATTAAACTTGCCACGGAGCTCGCAGTATAAGGATGTTTCATGCCGATGAAATGCGCATATTTGGACAGCCTATCTACTACCACCAGAATTACATTAAGCCCCATTGACTTAGGCAACCCTTCAATAAAGTCCATTGAGACTTCTTCCCAAACATGCTCGGGTACTGGTAGTGGTTGTAATAAACCGGCTGGAGATAGTGTTGAGTACTTTTGTTGCTGGCAAATGGTGCATTCCTGGACATATCTCGTTATTTCCCTTCTCATGCCTACCCAAAACCAATCGGCAACAGCCCTTTTGTATGTCTTGAAGTCCCCCAAGTGTCCTCCCATAGGAGAGTCGTGATATTCTTGGAGGAGTAGTCTTATGATGGGTGAAGAGGAAGGTAAAACTATCCTTCCCTTATAGCGCAGAAGTTCACGATCCAAGGCATACCCCTTGGGTAATGGAGTACCGATTTTAGCATCATTTTTCAGTTTTGTAATAAATGGGTCCCCCTCCATGCTTTTTCTTATTTCATCCCAAGCAATATTCTTATTACTTACCATCATGGCCAGCTAAATTGTTTGGACAGTGCAGCCACTCTGTTGGATGCCCCAGGTTTATAGCATGTATCAAAATCAAAACCCAAGAGCTTGCTGACCAGCTGTTGATATTCCAGTCCTATCTCCCTCTGCTCCATCAAAAAAACTAGAGGCTCTGTTGGTCTGTACGAATTAGGAAGCGCCTCCCTAATAAGTAATGCCTCCATTTCCGGACAGCCATCACAATTGCCATAAGTTCTTTTTCGTAGATGCATCTTGCCCTGCCCCTTACTCCGAGAAGCTTGCTGAAGAAGGCGATGGGAAGTTCGTGCTGTAGGAGGACTGCCCCCACACCAAAACCACCGGCGTCGGTTTCTACCACAAACGGCTCATGGAAGTCAGGCTGAGCCAAAATGAGAGCTTTAGTCATAGCCTCTTTTAAGTGATCAAAGGCTTTTGAGGCTTGTGGGGTCCAATGGAAGTTGTCTTTCTTCAATTGCTCGGTAAGAGGGGCTGCTATAGTTGCGTACCCAGCTATAAACTTCCTGTAGTACCCTATAAGCCCCAAAAATCCTCTTAACCCCTTCAAGGTTTTTGGTTGAGGCCAATGTATCATAGCTTTGATTTTTTCCTCATCGACCGATACAAAACGACGTGGCCTAAATAGGCGATTTTTGGTTTCCCAAACTCACATATCTTTCTATTAGCGAAAAGGGAGTTACTGGCCAAAGTATCCAATATTGTTGCTACATGTTGCCGGTGGTCATGCCGTGTCTTACTGTAAATCAAAATGTCATCAAAAAAGACGAGAACAAACCTTCGGAGGTATGGCTTGTAGTAGGTGCATTCATGAGTCCAAAAGGCATTACACGAAACTCATAGTGTCCCTCGTGTGTGCATAACGCGGTTTTAGGGATGTCTTCTTGCTTCATCCGTATCTGATGATAACCGGATTTTAAATCCAGCTTGGAGAAAACTGTAGCTCCTCTTAGCTCGTCCAACAGGTCATCTATGACAGGTATTGGGAACTTATCGGGCACCGTGGCTTTGTTGAGTGCCCTGTAATCAATACAAAATCTCCAAGAGCCGTCTTTCTTCCTTACCAAAAGAACCGGGCTCGAGTAAGGACTTGAGGAAGCTTGTATGATACTAGCTCGCAGCATGTCATGGATCAAGCGTTCAATTTCGTCTTTTTGGGCCTGTTGGTATCTGTAGGGCGGCACACTGATGGGATTAGTCCCTTCCTTCAGTGTAATAGAATGTTCATGTCCCCTCAATGGTGGTAGTCCCATTGGCATTTCGAATACATTGTTGTAATTCTGGACTACTTCTACCAAGAATTCTGGCACAACCCCAACTTCCACAATATTATTTCCTTCAATGTGGTTAAGTTCCACTAAGAACCCATGTTTTTCTTTTCGCAGTGTCCGTATCATTGCCTTCAAGGAGACCAGAGAATGCCCCAAAGAAGGATCTCCTTGCAACGTGACTGTCTTCCCTCCTTCTGTGAACTTTAAGGTCTGAGTTTTCCAATTTGTACTCATGGTGCCGAGTTTCTCCAACCACTGTATTCCCAGGATAAGATCAGAGTTACCCTGAGAGAGAGGAAGGAAATCCTCAATAATTTCAAGACCCAACAATTGTAGAGTAACACACCGACAAACTCCACTTCCTTGTACTGCATCTCCTGTACCCAAGGATACCCCAAAAGCTGGAGTGTGTGTTACCTCAATTCCCAGTCTCTTTACTGCAGCCACCGAGATGAAGTTATGGGTGGCACCAGGATCCACCATAACTACCACATCGTGATCCTTGACCCATCCTCGTAACTTCAAGGTCTTCGGATTCGAAATACCCACAACCGAGTTCAAGGAAATAGCTGGGTTGTTGGTTTCTTCTTCGAGCGCCACTTCATCGCTGGTTCCCCTAGCTCGACTTCTTCATCCACCCCTTCTTCATCACTGTTGGCCATAAGCACACTCAGCTCTTTTCGACTACACCTGTGATTGAGACTCCATTTCCCATCACACCTAAAACATAAGCCCTTGGCTCTCTTTTCTTGAATCTCTTTTTCACTCAATCTGCGAATCTTCCCTGATTGTGTAGGAAGAGTGCTTCGATAATTATTAACAGATGGTGAAGAATTTGTAGTGGAGTGGGATGGGGTAGAGTAGGGGTATGTTCTTTGGTACGAAAGGGGTGAGGTGAGGACTCGAGGAGTGAAAACACTAGGCTGACCTCCATTTGGGCCCTGAGGCCGTGTCATGACAGGCCCAATACTCCTACGGTTAATCAGGCCCCAATTCAACTTGTCTTCAATCTTGATGGCAAGCTCCATCGCTTGATCCAAATTGGTAGGACTGAGTACCCTCATTTCTGCCTTGATCTCCTCCCTTAGACCAGAAATGTATTGCCCCTTCGTGATTTCCTCCGTCAAATCCTCTAATGGCGCCACCAACTCGATGTATCTTCTGGTATATTCTCCCACCGTCCCCTTCTGTTTATGGTCCAACCACTGCTCGTGGAGAGAGCCCGTGGTGGTTGCCCTAAACTGACGCAACAACATCGTCCTCAACTCCTCCCAATTCTTCAAGGTTCGCCGTCTATGTACCCATTGGTACCAAAACAAAGCATCCCCTTCTAGTGAGACTACTGCAGCCTCCAACTTCTCTTCTTCACTCATTCTGTAAAACTCAAAGTATCTCTCCGCCCTGAGAATCCATCCATCCGGGTTACTCCCTTCAAACAATGGTAACTCTAGTTTTTTAAATCTCCAATTTCCTCCCTATCCTACATTTTCTTCACTCCCTCTCTGAAAAGAATTTGGCTCCTCCTCATTCTCCTGTTCGGGTGGGGGCTTCTGGTGTTCCCCTAGCCTTTTCCACACCTCCTTTTGGTCCGCCCGCAATTGCTTGAGCACCTCCTCCTGTTCCACTCCACTCGGTTCCTCTCCATCCTACCTTCCATTCTCTCCAATCCCTCCATTATTTTTGCCATTTGTTCGGTTATTTTAGCTCGCATGGCTTCGGTATCGAGTTCGATCTGGTCCATTCTTTGGGAGTGGGTGGGTGCCATAGGATTGTGTTTGGTTTAGGTTTAATTGATTTTTTTTAATGAAGGAAAAACTTCCGGTTCAACGGGGCGATCGCTGGCTCTGATACCGGTTGATACGACTGGGCTGAAGATGGCCGGAAGAACGCAAAAGAGGATCAGCTAGCAGAAATTGAAAGAAGAAAGAAGAAAACAGCACTGCCTACACTTCGAGAAGTAGGAAATCTCCAAGGAAAACTGATTGTATTACTTCTTGTATCTTTCAGTACCATTCCCTTCTGTTTATACATTCTCTTAGTAACCGTGTAACAACTTTTGTAAGATTCTGCCTCATACAATGTTTGGCATTTTACTCTCTATACTAATTACATTTATTTTTGCTGACACATATAACCGTTTTCTGTTGCCTTTGCTTTGCTTCCTTGCCATCTGCTACGCCTCTTTGTTCCTGATGTTGTTGTGCTTGTTTTGCTTCCTCCTACTGTAAGTAATGATTACAGGAGGCCTGCCATGCAAGTTTGGACCATTAGTAAGAGACCTATCAATAGTGTGGTGCTTCTTAATGCTGAAGGACTACTTAAATTGTCATCTTGTTAGCATGAGCATCTGTGTAGCCATAGTGTGAATCCTTTTGGAGGAATTTTGAGACGTATTAAGCACAAATAAGAAACTTGTTGTGTTGATAACAGATCATAAAAGGCCTGAAGGATGTATTAGTTGGCATGAAAGCAGGTGGTAAATTCTGAATGACATTTTTTGTGATTATCTGTATCATTTCAGCAATTATGTGTTACTTGTCTGCATTTTGGAATTCTGTATAATAGGCTGAACACTTCATACCTAAGCAACCACTCAGATATATTACTACTTATTAGTCTGTCAGTGGGAGTCCCCCTTCCAAAGCTGATTCACTTTAATGTTTACTTTGGTGCTTGTTTCCAAATTCCTAAGGGTGAAACTACATCGTATAGTCTGGATCAGTATTGCTCCCCTTTTCTCTTATCAAAATGATCCACTCTTTATCTAGCTGTAGGGAAAGAATGTAGTTTTCGCTAGCTTAGTATATGATAGATTAACAGTTATGGCTAGATTAGGTCAAAGTCTTGGTAGTGACATACTTAGTACATTCTAAGAGAAATCTGAAAGGTGCTGCACATATGTAAACCATGTATTCATCTTTTCATAGAATCTTGAAATTGCAAGTGATTCCTTGGCTCCCCTTTTCTCTTAGGTGGGTTGTTGTATAAAACTCTGCCGTTCTTCTGAAAAGAACTTGTAACTCAAAATCTATTTAGATCTGTTTAAAAAGTTGCTGATAATCTACCTAATTTCTAAGGTCTGTTTAGCTGCTTGGCCATTACATTAGCTGGAAGCCTAAGCCAAGAAATAATTAATAATAGCCTTCAGAAACTAGAGAGCTTTCCTGTGCTGCAGGCATCTTATTGCATGAGGTTTCTTCCAGGCAGTGACTATTACAGCGGTTGCTTGTGGTTTCTGTTGTGGCAGAAGATTGTACGAGTGACTCTTTTCCTGATATGCTTTGAAGATTCTTAAATTTCCATGTCACTTTCTATGCAAAAAGTATAGATATGACGCTTTTTCTTAGTTAGATCTTGCAGGTAAATGTCAATGTTTTTCCAGGCTGCCTTTTTTCTCGAAAAAGGAATGGGGTGAGGCTAATGTGTTGATGGTGCTGAAAAAGAAGGGGAATTTGAAGATCATTTTATTGGTTGACATGGTGGATCAAAGTTTGAGAAAAGATAGGATGGAGGTGCTGCTGGTTGCACTTTTGGCACCTTGTTTTTTAGGATTTTAAAACTCGCAAAAGTGCAAAGTTGAAAGGAAAAATTAGGGACTCTTAGGTGAAGTTATACTAATTCTGGCAAAATTTCTGTTACTTTTTACCAGTGTATGTGAATTTCCTTTGTTATGATAGTTTGGTACTTGGGTTCACTTTTGAGTCTGTAGATGCTGTTTATTATCTGTTTGTAACTGTATTAATCCTAAGCTTAGGACCGGGCCATTTTTTTTTCTTGATGTAACACGTAGGCTTTCTCCTCATTGACTTCTGCTTGATTGCATTTGAATTGGTTTGATCTTGCTGCACGTAATTAATCCTTTCTCTTTTCTTTTGAATCTCTTTCTTGGTCAATTTACTGAAGCTTGCGTCGATAAATTTTCAAAGAAGATAAGAGCCTTGATTCTGCCATCCCCGAGATATGTAAATGGAACCCATCCCAGAGGAGGTTTTCTTTACTTTTAGTTAGAGTAGACTTGCTATCTGTTAAGTTATGTTATCCTCTAATATGCCCAAAATGTCTATTCATTTGCCTTTTTGACCTTTTAAACTCATTTTCATGTATCTCATTATGGTTATTATTTGCAGTTTGGCCCTCTACATTGCCTTCTGTCTCATGCAAATTAGCCCTTGAAATTTCAGGTGCAGCTTTTAAAAATATTGTACTGCCCCTTGTATGCTTTGGCATGTTGCTTGGTGTGCTCGACAGATAAGTTATCACATCTTTTTTATGTAATTATGAAGTTGTTTATTTGAACCCCTTTGCTGTATTTCTTGAAACTTTAGATCTATGATCAATACATTCCTTACACTTATGGCTGGCTGGATGATCCTCTCTTTGCATATGTATATATTTTTGCCGGTCTCCCCTGATTTTGTTGGCTTTGTGACTTATACTTTATGAACAGCTTATTTGATACACAAGGTCCATATCCTCATCTTGTCCTCTTTGTAAGCGGGTTAATGAACCTGCTGATTTTTTAATATAACGTTTTGGAGTATTTTCAAGATGATGCCATGTTTTTTTTAAAGCAGTACATAAACAGAGTATATACTAAGAACTTTTCCCTGGAAAAAAAGATGCGGCACCGGCAGCTCTAGTATATTTACAATCAACATTGCTTTGATTTGTGAAATATATTAGAGATTAATGTCTAGTTTTATAAAAGGTTATAAATAGAGGTAATAGGAGTTTGTATGGAATATTATGTATGATGTCTCATGTAAATGTTGTATGGAATATTATGTATGATGTCTCATGTAAATGTTCATGAATCGTGATGATGCATTTTCCTTATCCAGTAGGTGTTTTCTTGATTAATTCACTTTTCCACTTTTTATCTAGGTGGAGGTAATATGTGGTGATAAAGATCATTCATGAAAACACATTCTTGGAGTTAGATATGCATTATGAGTAAGGCAACTCATGGTAGCTCTAAAGCAGAATTCTCCGGATACTTGTGAAGTGCGGGTTGTTTCCTGGCTAGCTCTGATCCTATGCTATCTCTCAGTCTTGTCCACTCTATTACAACCTTCATTTTGGAAGACATTACAGCTCCTATTGCCAGAATTGCAAGAGACAGACCTTCACATTTCCTTACAATGTCATGCGATAGCTCCTTCAATTCTCGTGGGCGTCTATTCTCTTGAAAGTCCTTGCAGAAGAGATGCTAAGATTCTTCTGGGAGCAAAGGTTGTAGCTTATAGACATGATCATCAGATGATGCCTTCCCAGCCACAGCAACATCTTCAAGTTGCGTTGTGATCAATGTTTTCCTCCCACTATTAAGATTTGGCTACACGCCCTTAATGCACATCTACAGGTCCAGTTCCTAAAACCCTCAAGAACAACAAACCCTAAAAACACTTTTAGAAATGAATTAAAATTGCATCAACATACTCATAACTTACTAGGTCATTGCATAATTACACAAGTTTACTTCAGCAAGCTAAGAGAACCAGATTATGATGTTCGGATGGATGTTGCCAACCTTAATAGCTTATGGTTAACAATTAAGGAGTACCATTGAATCAGTATCAATCACATGTACGGAATTACTAACTAGGTGAAATTGTTTTTGCTGAACTCTAAGATTGATGAAGAACTTCTGTTTCAAAAATAGAAAGTTCTTTTTCACTGAACCACTGTGGTCTTCTCTGAGTCCACCCATACCCACACTGATATCACTGAACATCTCATATCCTGTCGCTCTGAGTCCATCGAATCGATAATATCTCTCTTCAGTACATCAATACCTACAAGCTCAGCCTCGTCCACATTGAGTGCGAACACTAGAGGGTTTTGCTGGTTTGTTCTGGAGTTAAGGTAGCCTCAATGCTTCAAATATGATATCTTTCTGTTCATTGATTTCATGTATATCTGCTTTGTTATCTTTGATTGTAGCTGCTACGCTATGCTTGGGTTTCAGCTGCAGGATACACCCAACTGAACTTACCAATAATCTAAAGCATTGGTTGAGAGCACAATGATGAAGATGAAGGTGATCATGATGAAGGAGCATGTACTTGCCAATGGAATCTTCAATACTGTAAGCAACATTTCTCACTTGCCACACCCACTCTTTGACCCATTCGTCTTCCTCTGGCCTTTTCTCACCATCTTTTAAAAATACCTTGGCACTTTTTTAATTCATTATTATTATCTTCTTCATCTTTATATGAAAGCAACTTGTCAACAGCAAAACTTACAGCACTTTCTGCCACGTTCTTCTTTCCTCCTCCTCCCTTATTCTTTTCCTCTTACATCATAATCTTCAAACCAAATGACACTGTTTTAGGGAGAATGACATACTTTTTTTGAGAGGGAACTTAAACAAATGCATGACCCAACTGCATTTGGTCCCTTTCCTCTCATTTGGAAAGTTTTCAGTTGCAAATAGTGACCTTATCGTCAGAAATGGAGGGTTCTGGTTTGGTTTAAAAGGTTGCTCAATCGGTTGGTGATGTTGCTATGGGGTCAGTTTCTGATGGAAGGGAGGAGGGTATGCTGAGATCTTCTAACTTTCAACGACAACACTCGTTCAAAATATTGTTCCCCTAGAGGCTAAGGTGCCAACCCTAAGTGTGGACATCGTCAAGGCGATCCCTTATTGCCCTTTCTTTTTCTTTTTTTTTATTTATTATGGATATTATGGGACAAAGATTGCAACTTAGTTCGTTATGAGCCAGTTTCAGAATATTTAGGTTACATGTCGGGCTCCATTGATTAATCATCTTTTTTTGTTGACGATGTCTTACTTTTTTTTTTTGAAACCTTCAAGCCATTCATGCTTTACCCATGGCCTCTATAGTTAATCGTTTTTTGAGAATTTCAGGGAACCAGCTCAACTTACGAAAAACTTTTTGAAGTTTAGCTCTGATAATAACTATGGCAGTTCTTTCCTCCTTTAAGATTCCAATGTCAGTGGCGTCCAATATAGATTCGATAATAACTAGAGGGTTTAAGAGTCTGTTGAATTGCAAACTTGAGTAAGGCATATCTGATGAAACAAGTATGGAGAATGACACAATCTGCAGTTTCATGTTTTCTAAAATGTATTCACCTCAACATTCAGGGCAGAAACATCCTCAAGGACGAGCAGGTCTGTCTTGGACTATGGCAAGCTTTAGGAGTATGAATAATATAATTCTAGAGGGGAGTGCATGGAAGATAGGTGATGGAGTTTCTATACATGCTTGTCTGGATAAGTGGGTAAATGGCAAGTTCCCCCCTTTTCGTTCTAACAATTCCTTATTTGTCACTTGACCTCTCAAGGTCAATGATTGTATAATGTCAAGTACGAGATCCTCTAATTCCGTACTATTTTTCAAATTCTTTGAGGGTAGAGCGTTACAAGATATTATGGTCATGGAACCCTATTAACACACAATGTTGATACCCTTTACTGGATGTTCCATAGTTCAGGTAAATTAACATTAAAGTATTGTTATGCCTTCCTTGGAGGAAGAGAATCTTCTGATTATGAGGAAATAGGAAGGTCTATTCTTCACAGATTTTATAGACTACTATGGCACATCCCGATTCCTCCTCGCTGGTTGCATTTTTTTGTGGAAAACATCCTATGGGGGTACTCCAGATTGGGGTTTGGAGGAGTGGATATGTAGGGATTTGCTCAAACATTAATGGAAATTAGTCTTTTCTTGATTGGCTTTCTGATCTTAATCAACTACTTTATAGCATGGATGGTATTTCGAAATAAGAAAGTTGTGCTATTTGTGGTTACACTTTTGGCCTAATGAATTACTAGAAACAAGGTAAATAAAGGTGAGATGAGTAGGGTCCAACAATGTTTGGACTAAATCCAATTATACATTGCCCAACAAGTTTCTTTTGAGGAAAATTGGACCTTTAGAGGAGATGGTTCAGACCCCTCGTTTTGACATGGTGTCACTTGGGAATGTTTATGGAGGAAAAATGGCAAATAAGTGTGGAGGGAAGGCAGGTGAGGTTGGGTAGTTGTTTCTCCAAGCAATAGTGATTGTATAAGCAAGGGAGGATAATATTTTTGGTTTTGTTTCATTGGCTACTGTGTATGAGGCTATTTCTGGCAACCAAGTGGTGTGTCTCTCAAGAATGGCTCTTGGTTTGAATTTTAACTCACTTTGATGTTGTAGTTTGTTCTCCCCAGTATGGCGCAGTTCAACCACAGAAAATTGTGAATTCTATTCAAAATCGAGGAAAGGGAATATCACCAAAGTTGAGAGAGACTAGGTTTGTAAGGCTCATATTCGAATCGGTAGAGATTTTCATTTTGTTTAGCTCAATTGGTTTTGTAATGTATGTTTATGGAAGTTTCAATAAAAAAAAAATCTTTAAACCCAATGACTATTAGTTTTTGGTTAAAAAAAAAAAAAAAAAATCAAAGTGTACCTAATACTTCCAAACTATGAAAAAGTACTGATCTTTTTCCAACCTTTCTTGTCAAAATTTGTATCCTATCTGAGCCTTCCTAGTTGGAAAAAGATCAGCATATAGTCCCTAAAAAGAAATACCTAAAAGGACCTCCTAAACTCCAAATTTATAATATTATGATACCACTAATACACAAGGAAATTCATAATTGAGATTCTCGAATTTCGTACATCCCCTTTGGGACTCCAGGAACGCTTTCAAATCATTCGATTACTATTAAATTCGGTTAATTATTTTCTTAACAATAAAGATTATCCTCTTATTGACTTTCTTAGTTGATACTCCTCCTCTTTCCCTAATTATTTGACTTTTTTGCGATATCCAATATATGATTTTAAACGTTTTTGTCTCCAAATTTGTGAAGTTAAGAAATTATGAAAATTTTATATTCTAAATATTTGCACTGAGATGCATTTAACAAAATTCCACTTAAATATATTGTTTCTTATAATAGGATGAAAATTTATGATTAAACTTTTTAAAATTTAACTTTATAATTAAAAAGACAGTAAAAATTAAGGCTCTCATAATACTAGTCATTTCCAATGTGGATTATTCTGGTGTCAGGTAGAATCAAAACTAGACAAGTATAGGTACACAACAGAAGAAGAAGAATAAAAAACCATTTACAACCACCCCAAGAAAACCCCACTTGCACAGTAGCACCATGCACAAAAGAAGCAAATTCTCTGTTTGCTGCGCCCAATATTTTAAGGTGAAAGTCGTTCAGACGTTTCATAGAACACTGAACACCCATATGCCAAAGCTTAACCAATACTAAATTGGATGAAGAAAAGGCCAAATATATATCCACAACCTAAAAACCTTACACAAATATCCCTCCATTGTTGAATCGACTGTGTGGGACCCCATATGAACACACTTATCATATTAGCAAGTGGCCATTATTCTATCGTTTTATATAAATAAAACCATATGATATAGGACTCATAGTAGTACTCTTTACAGTCAAAGATGATGGGCTTTAATTTATTTAATAATCATATGAACAACCAACCAAACAAAAGAGAACCAAACAAAAGACTACTTATTTGGTTCATACCTTGTGATTTTCTTCGTCTGACAAAGGAGAGGAAAAAAAATGGGAACAGATGAATACTTTGGTCTGTTTGAAACGAAGCAAGCAAAGGGAAGGCTGATAAACAGAGTGTTTGCAAGTACAGTATTTGTTGCAATTTGTGTAATATGGATTTATAGAGCAACAAAATTACCCGACAAAGTTGGAAAGGGAAGATTGGGTTGGGCTGTTTTGTTTATGGCTGAGATTTGGTTTAGTTTTTATTGGATGCTCACTCAGGTTCTTCGATGGAATAAAATCTATCGTTATTCTTTCAGAGATAGGCTCTCCAAGAGGTAACTTTTTTTTTTTT
Source organism: Dysphania ambrosioides (assembly GCA_026401315.1). Taxonomy (NCBI): domain Eukaryota; kingdom Viridiplantae; phylum Streptophyta; class Magnoliopsida; order Caryophyllales; family Amaranthaceae; genus Dysphania; species Dysphania ambrosioides. The sequence continues at coordinate 22,430,690 of CM048666.1, forward strand.
TACTTGGTTTTTCCTCTCTTTAGTATAGTTCTAATAAAGTTTGTTGATTTGTAGGGTTGAGGAGTGGTTAAGTGGTGCTACTATGTATGACATGACACGACACGATTTGGTTTGAATTTGGGTCGGAGTAATTTGACTGATTATTATTGTATGTTGTCATGTTTCATAATATATAAATTCATCTGAACTAGTAAATTTGTGCCAGCTTTAATTTGTACTTGTTTTAGTCATAAATTTAAATTTGGTTAATCCTAATGTGAGTCATTTTTACTTGTGAGATGCTATCTACTGTTTTAGAACTTTAGTTTTTACTAGTAGTATGAGTGTATGACTATGTTTTAAGGGGAAAATAAGTCAAATAACAAAACCGAACTATTAGTATAGTACTGTGGTAGTCATTAAGTCTACTCTTTTATGGTAGAATGATAATGTTTTGCACCTTTGATGAAAATCTTGCTTAACTGAATATTGACAGGTATGAGAATGACTTGCCTAAGGTAGACATATTCGTATGCACAGCGGACCCAGTGATAGAGCCGCCACTGTTGGTGATCAACACCGTTCTATCAGTCATGGCCTATGACTATCCGCCAGAAAAGCTTAGCATCTACTTGTCCGATGATGGTGGCTCAATTTTGACATTCTATGCTCTTTTTGAGGCCTCAAATTTCTCCAAGTGTTGGCTACCTTACTGCAGAAAGTATAATGTTGAACCAAGGTCCCCTGCTGCTTATTTTAGATCAATGCCTAAGCCTGATGATGATACTCATTCCAGCCGTTTGGCATCTATCAAGGTACATGAAACCCAATTCTTGGTATAAATACGTGAATTTTTTTTTTATTATAGTCAGCGTGTACATTTATATCACACAGCCGTGTCCAGTTATAAAGTGCCACGTAGGAATGTAGACTATATCAGTAACCCACAAGGCTAGCTAGATTATTGGTTGATGTACTGGTGATTTGGACCATAAGAAATACAGTACCTGAAGGAAAAGTATATGAGTCAGATGGCATGATTTAGTTGACAAATGCTCAAATTCTGTTATACGCCGTGATTAGGCCTGGTGTACTTAGAGGAAGGTACACCCGAGCACTGCCAAGGCAATACTAGGCAAGTGTACACTTGGATGTGTTTTAAAAATCATTTGAAGCATTATTTTTTTCATGCAAATCATAGACACTGTATGAAGAAATGCACAACAAGATTGAGACAGCGACAAACCTTGGCGAGATTCCAGAAGAAGTACGTTATCAGCACAAAGGATTTTCCATCTGGAATGACTGCTATACCTCTAAACATGACCATGATACCATTCTCCAGGTTAATTAGTTTCTTAACTATTACAATGTTTCATCCATTCTCGCTCTTCCTACAATTTGGGAGTTTTTTTTTCTTCCTTTCTTAAAAAAATAATTGCAAAAATAAACTCCATACCAAAATAATTTCAAAATAAGCTTATTTTGGTTTGGGTAAAAGTCATTGCTCGAGGCAACTAAGAGACAAATTTAATTTTGCTTATAGATATTGATTGATGGAAGAGACAAAGGGGAAATAGATGTCGAAGGTTACCAATTGCCCTCACTTGTTTATCTAGCTCGGGAGAAGAGACCTCAAAGTTTTCATAACTTTAAAGCTGGAGCTATGAATGCATTGGTAAGCCACTCTTCTATAGTTCTACACTTGCTATATTTGTAAAGATCGGAGAAGAGCAATCATGTATTCTTAACACCTTAATATCGTGATTCTTAAGATTGAGGAGTTGGACAGAGTCAAGGGGTACCTGATACACCTCTTATATTACATGCGCATAGATGCAATGTTTCATATCACATACCTGACCAATATTCATCTTACTAGTTTTTTCTGAAACATGTTTTAATGCAGCTACGGGTATCATCAAAAATAAGCAATGGACCTGTTATCCTCAACGTTGATTGTGACATGTATTCGAATAACTCACAATCTATCCGTGATGCTCTTTGTTTCTTCATGGACGAGAAGAATAGCCAAGACATTGGTTTTGTGCAATTTCCACAGAACTTTGAAAATACTACCAAAAATGATATATACGGTTCTGCTCTTAGACCGATCAGTGAAGTAAGATAGTACTGTTATATCATAATTTCTCAATTAAACAAGATTTATTTCGAAAAATACACATGCTTCACATGAACTTTTGTTTGACTTGTTTTATATCAAATGAAGGTGGAATTTCATGGTTTGGATGGCTTAGGAGGTCCACTATATATAGGAACTGGCTGCTTCCATCAAAGAGAAATATTATGTGGAAGAAAGTACTCTAAGGATTACAAGATTGATTGGCAGAGCCAAAATGCCTTGAATGTGGACGGAGCAGTCGACGAGTTGGAAGAAAGAGCCAAATCACTTGCTAACTGCACTTATGAGTTAAATTCTCAATGGGGAAAAGAGGTATTTTATTTCCCTCACTTATGCTATGAGAACAATTTGTCAGGTTTGCACGAGCTCAGTTGGCTACTAGTAGGGTCGATGCAACAATTGCATATAAATTATGGAGCCCTGTTTAACTTCTCAAAATTATGTCATCTATTCAATAAATTAAATAACTCTCATGTAGAGTGTAAGTATTTAAACCACTGTTTTAAATATACTTTTAATGTTATTATACAAAACTAATATAAATATATTTAAATTTTGAGGCTTCTCAAATTTGGAGGCCTGTTTCGTTGAGTACCCTACATATGCCCAGAACCGCCTCTAGCTACTAGTGGGACACTTGAACATAACCCTTTAGTGGGAGCATCATGGGTCAAACTTTTAGCCATTAATTAGCCTGTGTACTGGTCCAACTCTACTTGCCTGTTTATACATAGAGCTGAATGATCAGCGATGATAGGAACTAGAACTCTGTTATATTGTGTGTTTCCAAAGTTGACCGTTACGTATCCAAAATTAAACATATTGGAATTTCAGATGGGACTGAAATACGGGTGTCCAGTCGAAGATGTGATAACAGGGTTGGCAATCCAGTGTCGGGGATGGAAATCAGTGTACTTGAACCCGAAAAGGAGAGCTTTCTTGGGGTTGGCAGCTACAACTTTGGTAGATTCATTAGTGCAACACAAGAGATGGAGTGAAGGTGATCTTCAAATCATGCTAACCAATTGTCCTTTATGGTATGGGCATAACATGATCCCATTAGGCCTTCAGTTGGGATATTGTCATTACTGCTTTTGGGCTGTCAACTCCCTTGCTACTTTGTGTTATTGTATCATCCCTTCACTTTACATGCTTGGAGGCATTTCCTTATATCCCGAGGTAATGAGAAATTCCTAATTTATACCTGATATAAATATGTTAGGGGATATTTTCATAATTTTATTTCTATTTCAGAGATCATAATGTTTATACCTAATATGAGTTTTTCTGTATTTTTATATCTTCTGTATTTCTATGTCTGATATAACAATAGCTATATCTGATATAACAATAACTATATATGATATAACAATATATATTTGATATCTCAATATCCTGATATAATTTATATCAGGTATGAATTAGGAAAGTCTCATGAGTTAATTTTATTACTATGCACTTTCTAGTTGTAATTTTGTGCTATCTGTCACTATAAAGTCATACATGTGAATCATTTTTTACCAGTTATCAAGCCCTTGGTTTCTTCCGTTTGCCTACACCATCATTGCGACAAATGTATACAGCTTAGCCGAATTCCTATGGACTGGAGGCACAGTTTTAGGGTGGTGGAACGAACAAAGGATGTGGCTCTATAAGCGTACATCATCCTACCTCTTTGCCTTCATTGACACAAGTTTGAAGGTCATTGGGTTTTCAGAAATGAAATTCGTGATCACCAGCAAGGTGGCTGATAAAGATGTGTCCCAAAGATATGAGAAAGAGATCATGGAGTTTGGAGTCCCTTCTCCTATGTTCACCTTGTTGACTTGTCTTGCATTGATTAATTTGTTCACTTTTGTTGTCCTAATTAAAAGTGTGTTGGTAGCAGATGAGAGGAGAATCATTATTGAAGGACTGAGCTTGCAGATTTTGCTGTGTGCTGTGTTGGTTTTAATCAACTACCCACTGTTTGAGGCTGTTTTTATCAGGAAGGACAAAGGCAAGATGCCTACTTCTGTTTCTCTAAAGGCAACGGTCGTATCTCTTATAATTATTGTGCTGTTGACATTAGGGGTTTCAATTTTTTGCTTTTGATTGGGGTGAGGAACTTGTAACTTGTTAGTCAGGGAATAATTTGAAATATAGTACATGTACTTTACCCATTTGGCTTTTTAATAAAGCTTTAATAGTTACGTTTATAACTAAGTCGACAAAACAACTTATGACAATAAAATTAAAAAATAGTCGAGTACTGTTTCTTGATTTCAAAACGTTGACCTTCAACCAATTACTTCATCTATTCCATATTATTTGACATATGCAGACGTTTTGCAATATTTACTAATCTTGCTTTGATCAGTTTTTTGGCTAATAAATGAAAATAAATTAGAGTATTTATGTAAGATGCTGTTAGGTATGTAGGATATGTAGGGGTTTGCTCAAACATTAATGTAAATTAGTCTTTTCCTGATTGGCTTTCTGATCATAACCAACTACTTTATAGCATGAGTAATATTCGAAATACGAAAGTTGTGCTATTTGTGGTACTCTTTGGGCCTTATGGATTACTAGAAAGAACAAGGTATATAGAGGTGAGATGAGTAAGGTCCAATAATGTTTGGACTAAATCCAATTATACCTTGCCGAACAAGTTTCTTTTCAGGAAAATCGGACCTCTAGAGAAGGTGGTTCAGACCATTCCTTTGAAGAATTAAAAGGAGATAAAAATAGGATCGAATATACTCTAGAAGGAAAGTTGAATAGAGTATGATCGTTTTTCGCAGTTAGGATCTCAAAGGCTTAAGATGACTTTCAAGGGCAGAATTGATACTTTGAGAATGACTAAATATCAAGGCCTTGAAATATGTTTCAAAGGCTGTTACTGAATTTTGACTTCGTTGTAGCTATTCTATCAAAACAAACAATAACATAAGTATGAAAAGCAAATAAGTAAAAGAGACACGGCACGAGAATTTGTTACGATGTTCGGCAATTTTTGCCTACGTCTCCGCCTAGATGTCCAACTTGTAGGATTTAACCCCTTTTATTTCTTCCTTTAGAGACCTAAATCAATCCTAGAAGATCTCACACCTATCTTCTACTCCGTAACTTCCCTTGCTACACCTTAGCGTCTTAGATCCTAGAAATAAAAAGATACCTCACTTTTTTTTTATACTTTGAGTATTATAAATTTACTCTAAGTATATCACTCTTTCTTATTTATCACACTTTTCTAAACACTCGATATACTTTTCTTTTCTTTTCTTTTCTCTCAATCTAAGAATACAATGAAGAATAAAGAGCTAGAGAGAAAAATATTTTTGCAGTAGCTTGACAGAGATTTCACGTGAGAGCTTGTGTTTTTTGCTCTTCAAACTTCAGCCTCTATTTCTAGAAAAACCCAATGGCTCATGGATGAACTTGGACGCATATGACTAGCTGTTGCTTTTTGAATATTTGTTGGAGCTTCAAAAATATTGTTACACGATTTGACTGCTTCAAATAATCCCAAAAATATTCCATGCATGAGAGTTTGTTACTGATGGACTTTTGAAGAATTTTGAATGTAGCTTGTATCTGAAAATATCTTCAACTTTGATGATCATCACCAAGTCTTCCATGCAAGATAAATGCCATGTAAATAGGAACTTGTTTGCCTTAAAAAACCATATCTTCCATGCTTTCGGAATATTGTTAGGGTTCTCATGATAACAAACCAATTATTATTCCACGTAGCATTTGAAATTTGTTGCGGTCCACTCAACTTAATCCACAAACATAGAAATAGAATTTCCCATGCAAAAGGAATCCACGTGAAGCAATGGTGAAATATTTAATGGACTATGCACTAAACATTTCTATTTTGCTGCAAAAGACTTTTGTTAGGCATAACTACATTAAAATATTAAAGGGTAAACAAAAGAGGGTAAATATAAAGCCCAAGGTTAGTTAGAAGAAAGACATATTAAAATAGTAGATAGAAACTTTGATATATAGCTTCATTTGCATGGCAACCCTGTTTGCATTGTTCACCCAAGTCCACGTGAGAAAACCCATAAAACCTTTTGACTTTCATCACTCAACAAATATTAGAACATATATTTCCTCAAGGTGAAGACTACATCCTTGTTTTGACATGGTGTCACTTGGGAATGTTTATGGAGGAAAAATGGCAAATAAGTGTGGAGGGAAGGCATGTGAGGTTGGGTAGTTGTTTCTCCAAGCAATAGTGATTGTATAAGCAAGGGAGGATAATATTTTTGGTTTTGTTTCATCGGCTACTATGTATGAGGCTATTTCTGGCAACTAAGTGGTGTGTCTCTCAAGGATGGCTCTCGATTTGAATTTTAACTCACTTTGATGTTGTAGTTTGTTCTCCCCTATATGGCGCAGTTCAACCACAGAAAATTGTGAATTCTATTCACAAAATAGAGGAAAGGGAATGTCTTTTTCAACGGTGTTTAATCTCCAAAGTTGAGAGAGACTAGGTTTGTAAAGCTCATATTCAAATCGGTAGAGATTTTCATTTTGTTTAGCTCAATTGGTTTTGTAATGTATGTTTATGGAAGTTTCATTAAAAAAAAATCTTCAACATAATGACTATTAGTTTTTGGTAAAAAAAACAAAAATCGAAGTGTACCTAATATTTCCTAATTATGAAAAAGTATTGATATTTTTCCATCCTTGTCAAAATTTGTATCCTACATGAGCCTTCCTAGTTGGAAAAAGATAAGCATATAGTCCCTAAAAAGGAAATACCTAAAGGGACCTCATAAACTCCAAATTTATAATTGTGATACCACTTATACACAAGGAAATTCATAATCGGGATTCTTGAATTTCGTACGTCCCCTTTGGGACTCTAGGAACGCTTTCAAATCATTCGATTACTATTAAATTTGGTTAATTATTTTCTTAACAATAAAGATTATCCACTTATTGACTTTCTTAGTTGATACTACTCCTCTTTCTCTAATTATATGTCACATTTGACTTTTTTGCGATATTCAATACACGACTTTAAGCGTTTTTGTCTCCAAATTTGCGAAGTTAAAAAATTATGAAAATGTTATATTTTAAAAATTTGCATTGAGATGAATTCAACGAAATTTTACTTAAATATATTATTTCTTATAACGTAATGAAAATTTATAATTAAACTTTTTAAAATTTAACTCTATATTAAAAAGACGGTAAAAATTAAAGCTCTCATAATACTAATCATTTCCGATGTGGATGTGTCAGGTAGAATCAAAACTAGACAAGTATAGGTACATAACAGAAGAAGAATAAAAAACCATTTACAACCACCCCAAGAAAACCCCACTTGCACAGTAGCACCATGCACAAAAGAAGCACATTCTCTGTTTGCAGCACCCATTATTTCAAGGTGAAACACATTCAGACGTTTCATAGAACACTGGATGCCAACAGTTAGTGGACGTTGGACCCGGGTGCACGATGCGCATCGTGCACCCTGGGTGAAACGCAGAGGAAAAGAGTACAAAACGCAAGGGGGAAGCAAGTGGACAAAGCAAACTTTACACGTCAGCTTCTACACTGACCATTTCTATATTTTCGCTGACCATTTGCGGTTTAAAATTTTCCCCCCAGAAACCGTCATATCTTGGCAGGACATGACGTGCCTCGTTTCCCGGATTTCGGCTGTTGCTGATTCCCCATAAAACTGTCATCATTTCTTCCATCCTTCATTTCACTTCAAGCTTCCAACTTCCGTTTGAAATTATATTTCCCTCACACCACTCTCTCTCTCCCTACAAACTCGCCCAAAGCATTCAACTCTTCTCAGAGCAAACCTTGAAGACCCTCTCCAAACTCCAGACATCAACATCAAAATATGTCTCATGCGAAGAACAAGTAAGTGGTCAACATTTTTTTTGGCATTCTCTTCATATTCAGAGTATTGGGTAACTAATATTTTGTACAATTTGAAGGTTTGTTGGCGACCTTAATGAAGAGGAACCCTTAATTAACATAGTGCAAGCCAAGAAGACAAAGAAGAAGAAGACATATATGTACGAACCAGTTGTAGATCCGGCTTTGCTTGAGGAGATAGCAGAGATAGCCGGGAACATAGAGTAATCCCATTTTGCTAATTTTCTTTTTATACAATGTATTTTTATGGATTGTATTTGTGTAGAGGTTGAATTTTGTATGTAATTAGTTGAGAGGTAAGTGTAAGTGACAATATGTGCATTTAATATCTATAAATGGTCAGTGGAAATGATTAAAATGTTCACTGAAAATGCAGTTGGGTGTATTAAGTTGCGCGTTGAACATGTTCAGTTGTTTGAATTAAATGTTCATTCAAACTGACTAAATGTTCAGTGCGGAAGAACGTGTTGGTCATTGAGTTTAAGGATTTGGTCAGTGGACCATATTGTATATTCAGTGAAGTTACCATAACGTTTAGTGGAGTACACTATTGTTCAGTGGAGTATGTTACATGTTCAGTGGACTGTATTACATGTTTATAATCGTTTTCCAGACCATATGAAATGGTCAGCGAAATATATAAAATGGTCATTAGGATAACATTCGTGGTCAGTGTGTGTAACTAAATGTTCAGTGGATATTTAATATCTGTAAATGATCAGTGACTATTTTGTATAAAATTGGGTGAGAGGTAAGTGCAAGTGACAAGATGTGCATTCAATATCTGTAAATGATCAGTGGAAATGATTAAATGTTCACTGAAAATGCAGTTGGGTGTATTAAGTTGCGCGTTGAACATGTTCAGTTGTTTGAATTAAATGTTCATTCAAACTGACCAAATGTTCAATGCAGAAGAACGTGTTGGTCATTGAGATTACAGATTTGGTCAGTGGACCATATTGTATATTCAGTGAAATTACCATAACGTTTAGTGGATTATATTCGTCATTCAATGGACTGTATTGTATGTTCAGTGAACTGTAAATGGTCATTGGGAAAAACATTCATGGTTAGTATGTGTAACTAAATGTTCAGTGAATATTTAATCATGGTCATTTTAGAATAAACGGAATGATCATTGAATGCAATTAGATGGTGGTTGCAAAAGACTAGTATACAGTAGAATGTAATGGAAATGTGCAGTAGACTTGGCTAAATGATTTAGTAAATGCTCATTGAAAATGAATGTTATGATCAGTGGAATCATGTAAATGGTAATTAGGACTGTAGAAATCATAAGTGGAAAAAAGTACATGATACAGTAAGATTTCGTAAATGGTCTTTGCTATTTAGTTGATATTAACTGATAAAAATGAGATGTTCAGTGGAACTATGCAAATGTTCAATGAAATGGTGTAATTGTTCAGTGGTATTCTTTATATGGTCAATTGAAAATGACAAATAGTCAGTATTATAATCTAATGGTGATTTAGTTTTAATTGGATTTGAATGTTCACGGGAACAATGGACATGTGCTTGTAATATAATGGAATCATGTATTTGCTAAGAAGGTTACTGGTCACTGAGGAAAGTGAAATGGCCAGTAGACATAACCAAATGGTCAGTGCATTTGTTCAGTGGTATTATGTTCATTATATGTGTTCAGTCGTATGTGCAGTGCACTTTAAAATGGTCAGTGCATTTGTTTAGTCGTAACAACTACATGGTCAGTGTATATAGTTTATATGGTCAGTAGATGATTAATTGATGTTAAGCATGCATATATTATTGGATGTCCATTGTAAAAATCGAGTAGATGGTCACTTGGAAATAATAGTAGATGATAAGACACATAGGTAAATGTTCATTGTAACGGTGTAGATGTTCATTGATTGTTTGGAACAAAAATTATAAATATTCATTGATTGTTTCATTATATGTAGTGAACCGTCGATACCAATCCCACTGGCGGTGGAAATGCCAACCCCAGTTTCCGTGGAAGCACAGACACCCATCGTGGTTGAAAATCCTACGGATAAGCACTCCAAGGGGAAAAAAAGGTTGGAATCAATACAATTAAACGAATGATTGAAATACCGTACAAGTGAACATCTAACGATTTACACTGACCATGTACCGAATCTGAATGAATATTTTCTGTTTGCAGAGCACACCACATGCCAGTCCAGACTGACGAGGTTGCAAATGAAAGGGAGCAGCCACAAACAAAGAAGAGGTTAGAATCAACACATATTTACACTGAGCAGGGGGAAACAAATCAATCTCAATAACCATTTGTTGTTTGCAGGGGGAAACAAATGCCATCCCAAGCTGAAGAGGTTGCAACTGAAAGGGAAAAGGCACAAACTCCAAAGAGGAAGAAGAAAAGGTTAGAATCAACTATTTATTTTCAGCTGACCATTCAACCAATTCCAGTAATCATACAAATAATTCCATTGAACAATCCCGAATGTTTCACTGACCATTTAGCCTAAACCACTGAACATCACACTTATATCACTGATCAATCTTACATTTTCACTGAACATTCCATTCGTTTCACTGACCATTTAGTTAATTCCACTGACCATCCACTTTATTTCGCAGACCACGTAGCATGTTCCGACTGAATCTAACATACCAACTCTTTGTTTGTAGTGCACAAGTAATTCCAACCCAAACGGAGGAGGTTGTAACTGAGCACGTGCTGGAGCCAACTGCAAAACCACAAAAAGGAAGGAAGAGGTGAATGTTAATGTTATTTCCATTTACTAATCAACTATATTACAAATAATGTTCAATTCTACTGAACTTAATGATCATCGCTTTCTAATACAATGTACATTGCATTTTTATTCGTGTGTGCAGTGGGAAATCGAAGCCTTCCACACCAGAACCCTCAGTGGATGCTCCAACTACGACAGAGGCAAAGGAGGGAGCGGTACGACTGAACATAAGGCAAACACTCATCCCCCTCCAGAACGTTGTCAAGGCCCTTGCCAACAAAAATGATAAGTTGGAGGCAATAAAAAGCATGGGGTTTGCCGGATTACTACACCTCGATTTGCCTACCAACAACCCCGAGTTCTCAGCTGACCTTGTCCGGAACTTTGATTCGGACGGGACCTGCATTCTACTTGACCGTAACAGGTCAGTAGCCATCGAAGATACAGACGTACACTTGGTGTACGGGGTCCCGAGGACGGGGGAAAAAGTCGTGGAAGCTACCAACCACGATGAGAGGCTATCGCAACTCATGCTTGAGTTTAAGGCATACTATGGAGGGAAATTGCCCTCCTTGAAGGATGTCGTGAAGAGGTTGATGATGGATGATGTCCCTCTTGACGACAATTGGAAGAGGAGCTTTCTGGTGCTTGCGGTTAACACCTGCATGAAGTCCAGCTCCAATTCCCAACAAGTCTTTGTGAGGTTTCTCACCACTTCTTATGACACGAACCGCATAGGCGAGTTCAACTGGAGCAACTACACATTAAGAAGCTTGGCTGAGGCTTCAATGACTTGGAAGAGTAAACCTTTGAGGTTTTTTAATGGTCCCCTCCCCTTCTTGACGGTAAATTACTAAACCAAAAATACATTCGCACTAACCTGCTCCCCCATTCATAGTGTACTTACCCCTTCTAATATTTCTTCAAGTTCAGATATTCTACTTTGATCGTCTTCAAAGATTTGGTAACTGTGTACCAAGGGCTTTTCCATTAACGACAGTCTGGAAAGCTCCTTTGGTGAAGGAAAGGATTGCCATTGAGCTGAGGTATGGCTTTGGTAAGGGCAGTGTGCTTACCAGAATGGAGGAACCACAATCTCCACAAGCGCCTATACCTATCCACTTGCTGGATGGTGATCAACAACAAGAACAGCAAGAACAACAGCAACAGCAGCAACAAGAACAACAACAACAACAGCAACAGCAGCAACAGGAACAACATCAACAACAACAGCAACAACAACAACAACAAGAACAACAGCAGCAACAACAGCTACAACAACAAGAACAGCAGCAGCAACAACAGCAACAACAACAACAACAACAACAACAACAAGCACAACAACAACACCAACAACCACCCCAACCCACCACCTTCGAGGTATAAAATCCCTAGAATAAGATAATACTTATTGGAAAATGTTCATTTGTTTATAGTTGCGTGTTCATTGATTTTTAGGTAGGTGTTCATTGTTCGTTTTATAAATGTGCAATGAATATCAAGAAAGTGTTCAATGACCCTTTTCTTAATGTGCATTGTTGTCTACTTATTGTTCATTGATTTCTAGTGTAATATTCATCCTTTATGTGATTTTTTCTTTGGTTCTATATTCAGGAATTCAACGACCTCGTGAGATCGCTGATGGAGAAGTTGGCATCCGATTTTGTCAATCTCACCGAGGTCTTGAAAGGCGAGAAGAAATTTTACCCTGGAGGGCTTTTGAATGATAACACCCTCGTTGACGTTGCATCGATGTGGTCTCGATGCTCGGGAACAATTCTTCCACCAGACCTCAATCAACTGAGCCAGAGGAGAGTTGATGTCCTCCCCGTTAGCCAGGATGATGACGTATACGGTGCGTCGTGGTTTGGGGAATTGGTTGATGAAGCCGTGAGGAAGGCTATTTGGGATGAAGCATGTGTATTCCCCCCAAGGTACAACGGATTGTTCAGTATTTTTATCTCCATGTTCATTAGTTATATACAGAATGTTCACTACGATTATAAACATGCATAACAATATGAATTTCAGTGATGAAGCCAATGCATCACAATTTGAAGCTGAAGAAACTGATCACCATGATCAGGAAGTCTTAATGCAAGACCAGAGTGAAAGGTAAAATATCGTCTTACCGGAATGAAGTATTTTTTAGAACTTAAACTAATATCTGTTATGACAATGTTCAGTCAAAATGTTGAAGAAGAACTTGAAGAACAAGCCCAAGCAGAACCCCAAGAACAACAAGTCCATGTTGTCCAAGAAGAACCCCAAGATCAAGAAGCACAAATTGCAGAATCTGCTATTGAACAAAGGTACTATTGATTACCAGTAAATGTTCATTGAAGTAATAATATGTTCAATCAAAATCTGTATATGTTCAGTTGAAGTATGTAAAATGTTCAGTGAAAATAAGGAAATCTTCAATGAAAGGTATGAAATGTTCAATAAGAAGAAGTAAATGTTTTAGTAAAGAGGAAAAAATGTTTAGTGAAAATAACTTAATATTCAGTGCAGTTTGGACATGTTCACTGGAATATAGCAAATGTTCAGCGCACTATGTATCAAATGTTCAGCGTAATATGTTAAATGTTCAGTGGAAGAGATTAAATGTTCAGTGGAACTAACTATATGTTCACTCTATATTCATTATATGTAAAGTTCAAGATAGTAAACGTTCCTTGGAAATAAGTATATGTTCTACAATGGAATGTAGTAAATGTTCAATGAAAGGTATGAAATGTTCAACGAGAAGAAGTAAATGATTAGTAAAGATAAGTAAGTGTTCAGTACAAATACCACTAAATGTTCAGTGGAAAGAATTAAATGTTCGGTGAAAATAACTAAATGTTAAGCGGAATATAACAAACGTTCAGCGCACTATGTACCAAATGTTCAGCGTAATATATTAAATGTTAATTGAAGATATTAAATGTTCAGAGGAAATAACCATATGTTCACTCGAAATTAGAAAATGTTCAGTGAAATATTAGTAAATGTTGATTGAAATATAGTAAAATGTTCAGTGTATGTTCTACAGTGGAATATAATAAATGTTCTACAGTGGAATCATTATATGTTCTACAGTGGAATATATTAAATGTCACAGTGAAATAATAGTAAAATGTTCATTGAAATATAGTAAAATGTTCATTGAAAAGTAGGGAATATGCAGTGAAGTATAGGTAAGTGTTCAGTCGATATTAAGTGAGTGGTCAGTCAAGTTAATTATATGTCCATTGGAAGGAAGTATTTGTTCAGTGGAAGGTGGTATATGTTCAGTGGAAGGTAATGTATGTTCAGTGAACATAAGTGTGAAAGGTATGAATCATTGTCTAAAATTAGTTAAGTATATGTCCATTGCACTTGTAGGAAAAGGCGAAAGAGGAAACCTGCAGCCCTCTTATCCCCATTCGTCATGCAGTATTCGAATTTGATTGATCGTGATGACGATGAAGTACAAGCACTATGTGACTATGCATATGCAGAAGATCTCGATCCCGAGTAATACTCCTAACCTAGTCATTGCATAAATGTGGCCACGTATTATACAGTACTCACTGACCAATTCGTTACATGTGCACTAGGGAGTTACTGTTTGATGATGGCCAAACATTTATCTCCCGGGATCAATTCAAGTCGATGGCCAATGATGCGAACATCTATACTGAGATTATAGACGCATGGGCCGCAATACTCAATGCTCGTAACACAGCCATAAAGGAGAAGAGGATTTTCTTCCCGAATAATCCTTTTGTAAGCTCCATCATTTATCATTATTTCGCATAATATAAAATTGTCCCTAACATATCCTCCTTTTGTGAATAGAATGTCCTGTGTATGAGCGATGCCTATGATGAAACAAGTCAAACCGTGACTGAGGAATTCAGAATGACACAGTTCATAGAGAGCATCGAGTATTACTTGGCTGACAGCAAGTTACCCCCCCTCAAGACCTTCGACCAGGTATATTATTTCATTATGCTGATAATTATAGAAAATGCGCAAATTAAATATGGATAATTACATAACAATTAATATAACTCAAAAAAATGTTTTAGATCTTCTTCCCAGCGTACGCGTCGGGTCACTTCTACTTGTACTGCGTCAACGTCAAGAACAAGTTCTTAGACCTTCTTGACAACAGAATTCTTCCGGATGGAGTTTTGTTCAAAAACAAATACCATGATCATCCCGGTAAACTGGTTAGTTATCTCCCACTACACTGAATATGTTCTGAACTTTACTGAACAATAACTTCATTTCATTGAACATTTACAGTTCACCACTGCACATTACGTACATTTCACTGAACATATACTCAATTTCGAACATTTACTTCATTTTCACTTAAACATTTACATATTACCAAATGAAACTTTCTGTATATTTTACCGAACATATATTTAGTTTCGAACATTCACTTCATTTTCACTGAACTTTACATATTACCAATGAACATGCACTTTCTTTAGAGTGAACATATTCTTAACTTCAATGCACATTGACTGATTCTCAATGACCATGATTATCCTATTTGTTCACCAACAGTTGAATGCTGTGGCAACCTACATGAGAGACAATGGCAGTAAGAAAAATTTCAACGCTTTCAAGGTAAGGAACCTTGAGATGCCATGGAGATCAAATGAAAATGAGGTTGACTGCGGCATATATGTGATGCGATACATGGAAACCTACGAAAGGAAGTCTAAGTGGGAATGTGGACTGAGTCCTACTGACGTGAGTAGTTGTTTTCAATTTGGTACTCTCCAATTTATCATTTGTCGAAATCCTTACTTACCAATCCTTACTTATCAATTATTAACGTGCAGTTCCAAGTACTTAAAGGTTTACGTTTGCGCTACACATATGAGATCCTTGTCGATGATCTGAACAAGAAAAGGGGCGATGTTCGTTACCTGGCTTTGAAAAGAACATTCTGATGATCGTTATTGTAAAATTACATTGTTTAATTTTCTAGATGTATGTTATTACACAATTTACATTCCGGTTGGTTTTGTTTTTGAATGCACACTTTTTTTTTTTAAGTTCAGTACTTACGTATCTAATGTTAATTCCCTTTGGGTTTTATGTTCAGAATCTATATAAAAAGTGTTCAGTATAACTCGTTTTATTTTCACAGATTACATATTACATCTATAAATACAGTTCAAATGAACATATTACATACCCATAATGAACATACTGCATATCCAAAATGAACATGTAAAATATCCCCACATAATATTTATCCATAATGAACATATCCATAAAAGTTCAAATGAACATATTACATACCCATAATGAATATACGTAGTATCCATAATGAACATGTAATATATCCCTAGTGAACATACTAATTACCCAAAAGTAAGAATTGTTTAACTTGGAATGAAACACTAAAACGGAGTGATATTGACATCAAAATATTCATTGTGCTGGAAACTTTGAAGTTCTTGGACAGCAGTCACTGGATGAGCAAGAGTATCCCCTACAGGGACACAAAAATAATCCTTCCATTTTTAACCATAGTTACAGTTAGCACGTAATTTCGAAGTTAATGGTCATTGCATATATCACTCATGTTCATTCCCCCTTGACTTATTGATCAGTAGCACTGAACTTAATATTCACTGCCTTAGAAATACAAGTATGTTCAATTAGTATGTTTTTGAATATAGTGTTCATTGTCTCTGGTTGTTGTGAACATAATGATCAGTACCTTTATAGAACGCGTAGCCCTCGTCTTCATCGTATCAACAGCCCTACCCGTCCTTCTTTTCCATGATTGAAGTTTCCGGCCCTTGAGCCTGTTATAAATCTTCTCCTGCGTTGATTTAAGCCGATCATTTCTGCCACCCTTTTTCCTTCTTTTTATTGGGTCCTTTATCTCTTCCTCACGACGCACGGGTTGGTCATCGTGTATTTGTGAACCATATGCAGTGGGTTCTAAAACACCATTATCCTCATTGGTACACTCATTACTATCCCTCTTGTCCGTTATACCACTCAAGTAGAAATCAACCTTCTCCTTGCACTCAGCTAAGCACTTTTCTACGGCTCCTCGAGCAGCCGTATTAAACTGAGCAGCATCAACTAGCTTTGTAAAACATCGTAAATTATATAACCTCCAAATTCCAGAAGGTGTAGCACCTGACCCTTCAACCACGTTATCATCCACCTTCGTGCACATAGCAGACTTAGTCCACCTCCTTAGGATGTATCTTTCTGGTATAAAAGTAACATTGTTTAAGTGAAGAACACGAAGAGAATGTTTACAAAGAAGCCCAACCTCGGAAAAATACTTGCATGTGCAATCAATTGTCATTAGCCGATCATCGAATGTAACAGTATGCTTTATAATGTCCTTTTTCGGATGGCCCACATGATACTCATAAGTTGGGGGTTGCATTTGGATAACTTTCGCAATACAAGGAACACTATTGACAAAATTATCCTCAAATTGGATGTATAAGGGAATAGTGTAAACCTTCCTTGCATGCTCCAATATACCCACATCTGCCCAAACCAAGTGCCTGCTACCAGTAATGTTGTTGTAGTCATCGATGTTCTCATTACTCCTCCACTCTTCGACCACACCAACAAAACAGTTATAAAAATCACAAAGTCCGTGAGTTTTATGCAATCTCCTCGAGATAGCTCTATTAGTGCTTTCACTTCTTTGGGATGACAGTACTCCTCCACTGAAGTAGTCCTTGGAATACGCAAGGCACCACAACTCCTTGATAAGATATAGATTTTGAATCCATTTGTTGGAGGAACACGCAAACTTCGTAACCATGCTGCAAGATGAAACAATTGACACTTCGTGCATTAGAATTACACGTAATGTTTAGCCAAATCAAAAACATGTTCAGTGCATAAAGGCTGCATGGTCATTGGTATATAATAAATGAGGTATTCAATACAAATGTTCAGTGGAAATGCCAGACATGTTCAGTGAAATTAAGTAAATGCACAATGGAGTTATCTACATTGTCAGTGAATTTTATCAATTGTGCTGTTCAATAGAATACATGTTCATTGGATTTTTATTAGATGTTCAGCAATATGGCGTAAATGGTCATTAACATGTTCAGGTCAATCATGCGAGTGGTCGGCTCAATTTGTAATTATTTCATGGAATTATGCGTATGTTCAGTGAACATGACCAAATGTTCAGTGGTATTAAGTAAATGGTCAGTAGAAATGAAAAAAAGATCAGTGCAATACTCTAAATGTTTAGTGGAGTAACCTGAGTGGTCGGCTCAATTTGTAATTATTTCATGGAATTATGCGTATGTTCAGTGAACATGACCAAATGTTCAGTAATATTAAGTAAATGGTCAGTAGAAATGAAAAAAGATTAGTGCAATACTCTAATACTCTAAACGTTTAGTGGAGTAAGCTGAGTGGTCGGTGAGATGTACTAAATAGATGTTCATTGGAATGAAGGACTTGTTCAATGAGTTTAAGTAGATGTTCAGTGAGATTGAGTAGATGTTCGTTGGAATTTAAGATATGTTCACTGACAACTCTTCCTGAACATACTAAAACTCATTCAACAGGAACTTCCAAAAATACATATTATAAATTCCAATGCACACTGTACTCGGTATTAATGACCAAAATATTGATTACCAATGAACATAATGGAAACCTCGCTTATGCTATACATACTACCTTGACCAGTAGTGCTCGAATTCAGATACTGTATCAATGTATTTTAAACAATGTTGAATATATCATTGAAACCCTCCATAGACCTCAATCCCTTAATATTCTTTTTAGCATTCTCCCCGATATGCCACGTACATAAACGATGACGCGTGTTTGGGAACACAATCTTTATCGCTCTAGCCATTGATTGTGCTTGATCGGTCATAATAGTAATCGGATGCTTCCCACCCATGGATCTCAAAAATGTCCTAAATAACCACTCAAAAGACTCCCACTTCTCATTCAGTATGAATCCAATGCCAAACATCACATTCTTGTTTTGATGGTTCATTCCAACAAAAGGGCCACAAATCATGTCATATTTATTCGTGCGGTAAGTCGTGTCATGAAGTAATAAATCGCCAAATACGTCGTAATCTACTCTCATACGACCATCCCTAAAAAAGAAAGACTCTAGATGACCTTCCTCATCCACGTCAAAATCGTAGAAAAAGTCAACCTCGTTTCTACTCCTTTCCTTAAAGTATTTAATTAATCCCTTTGCATCACAACCATCATATTTCGCCTTTTTCTGCCCTTTCAACGCATCATAAGCATCCCTAGCAAGAAATCCAAGATTAGCTTCACCTCCTGCCTCGTTCCTCAAAACACGGACAGCATCATCAATAGGTATTCCACTCCCGGCGAAGTTGCTCAGCATTGCAATTTGATTATCGGACACCTTCCTGTGCGATCTTATTAAATGTCGTTGTGACACGGGGACCCTACTGTGATTATGAACCATGTAATGCTTTGTTACTATAAATAAACCCGATTCCTTATCAACATCAAACTGAATAAATGCCTTGCACCCAGTTCTAACATCCCTTTTCTGATAAACCGATAAGTCCCTACTTTTCTTAAACCCAGCTTGGGAGCATACAAATATCCGCAGTCGTGTAGTTTTTTTATCGGCCCTCATCTCCATTTTTCCTTTACGAGTGCCAAACCCATGCTTAAACGAATAATTGTTATATAATTCGTACGCTTCTTCATCAGATTTTACTTCTTTGTACATAAGCTCAGACTCTGTGGACTCTATAAAACACTCTGCAAAAACACAAACATTGAACCTAATATTAACTGCAAATAACACACATTAAACCTAATGTTCACTGTTTTACCCTACATGTTCAGTGCCCGATTCCTTAATGTTCAGTGATAATGACCTAATATTCAGTGCCCTCAGGTGCTTTTTTAAACTATATGTTCAATACCTTTTATCAAGGTGTACAAATGTCTTCATGTTTAGCCTATCCAGTTCAATTATTCAGTGCATAAAACTAGTATGTTCATTGGTTTGTCCTCGTATGTTCATTCGATAATACTAGAATGTTCATTCGTTTAGCCTGGTATGTTCATTGGCATAGCCTGGACAAATATTAAAAAATATATCACAATTCTAAATCCCAATATTACAATAGGTCCATTTACGTACACAATAATTGAAAGATGAAATTAACCAAATCCCAATACATAATCATTAAAAATTAATGCTTTTTTTAACTCTTTCTGGGAAGTAAACAAAAGGGGTACAAATGTGTTCATGTTCAGCCTATCCAGTACAATTGTTCACTGCATAAAAGTTGATGTTCAGTCAAATCTTGTATAATATTCAGTGCTTATTAACATTATTCCCTTCCCACAAGTGTATTGTTACCAAATTAACTACAAAAATCAACAATATCACTGAAATTAATAATATTCAGTGCTTATAATATTCAATGATTGCGTAAAAGTGTATTCTCTCTGACTCTTACCAAAATTAATTACAAAAATAAATAAACTTAATATTGCTAATTAAATCAACATTAACTAAGCTAATTTAACAATATGCATAAATATGCTAATTACTTTATAAAATCCACAATACATATAATTAAATCAACAAAAACCTCAAAAACAATACAATTCATTTGTAAAATATCAACATAAACCTCCAAAAGAATACAAATCATTTCTAAAATATATGATAATTTGTATTATAAATGAACATTATGCATAAATATGCTAAAATATACCTCCACTTAATTCAATATTACCACTTCGACATTCCTCCACATATATATCATCAACGTCTTCACCCAAGGGAATCGAAGAAGCCATTGTAGTTCATTCACAAAGATAAAAAAATGCGCCTTTTGTAGACCACATATAAATAATATACAAAATTTACAGTGCCAAAAGCAACGTTGGAAAATCTAAAATAATGAAGTAGATATTCAAAAGATATCTGCCAAGAAAACGCGCACGCATCATCATTACAAAAAAATGCGCCTTCCCAATGCAATCTCTTAGATTTTAGTGCTGGTATGTAACGTTCATTCAAACAAAAAACGTAAATGTTCATTCGTTTACACTAGTATGTTCATTGGTTTACAAGAGTATGTTCATTGGTTCTCTTAGATTCATGGACTGGAATGAAAATGTTCATTTGTTTGTACTAGTATGTTCAGTCAATAATGCCATATTAGGCTAGTATGATCATTGACATAGCGTACACAATATTAAAAATTAAATATATTGCAATCATTAAATATATTACATAAGTCCTCATACGTAACAATAATTGAAATATTAAATTAATCAAATGCCAATACATAATCATTACAAATTAATGCTTTTTTTTAACTCTTACTGTGAAGTAAAACAAATGTTCACTGCATGCTACTAAATGTTCAGTCCCTCTCAAACAAATGTTCAGTGACTCGTTATAAAATGTTCATTGTTTAAACTTCCAGTTAATTATATTGAACTAATTCACCCCAGTAAAGAAATGTTCATTGCTTATTACATAATATTCAGTGATGTTCAACTACATGTTCATTGGATAACTACGTAGTTTTCACTCGTATAATTGTGACATTCATCTTAGCCTCGTTTCATGATTCCCAATGCAAAACAGTAGTGTACAGTACCTCCTACAGTGAATACTGCAAAAAATCTTTGCTTTTCACGTTTACCAAGTATGTCTTCTCACACTTACCAACTACATACCACAAAGCACGTTACCCTACTGCCACAATTGCTGACCTGTACTCCACTACCATTCACCTCCAGAAAACCCTCTGCGTTTCATATTGCTTCTCTTGCGTTTCACCCAGGGTGCACGATGCGCATCGTGCACCCGGGTCCACTATCCTATTTGCGGGATGCCAAAGCTTAGCAATACTAAATTGGATGAAGAAAAGGCCAAATATATATCCACAACCTAAACAAGTAACAACCTAACCACCTTACACAAATATCCCTCCATTGTTGATTCGACTGTGTGGGACCCCATATTAGCAAGTGGCCATTATTCTACCGTTTTATATAAATAAAACCATATGATACAGGACTCATAGTACTCTTTCCAGTCAAAAATGATGGGCTCTAATTTATTTAATAATCATATGAACAATCAACCAAACAGAAGATTACTTATTTGGCTCATACCTTGTGATTTTCTTCGTCTGACAAACAAAGGAGAGGAAAAAAATGGGAAAAGATGAATACTTTGGTCTGTTTGAGACGAAGCAAGCAAAGGGAAGGCTGATAAACAGAGTGTTTGCAAGTACAGTATTTGTTGCAATTTGTGTAATATGGATTTATAGAGCAACAAAATTACCCGACAAAGTTGGAAAGGGAAGATTGGGTTGGGCTGTTTTGTTTATGGCTGAGATTTGGTTAAGTTTTTATTGGATGCTCACTCAGGTTCTTCGATGGAATAAAATCTATCGTTATTCTTTCAGAGACAGGCTCTCCAAGAGGTAACTTTTCTTTTTTACTTGGTTTTTCCTCTCTTTAGTATAGTTCTAGTAAAGTTTGTTGATTAGTAGGGTTGAGAAGTGATTAAGTGGTGCTTATGACACGACACAATACGATTTGGTTTGAATTTGGGTTGGAGTAATTTGAATTTTTTTAACCTTCCTTTTTGAAGTAATTTGAAAAATAACCCCGTGTTCAAAATATTTCGAAAACTAACCCTGAGGGCTAGGCTTGGATAAAAGTCGCTGTTTGGGACAACGACTTTGAGGTGAGTAAAGGCCAGAAGAGGGTTTTTGGGCAAGGTTCTTAGCCAATTGAAAGTCGCTGTCCGGAACATCGACTTTGATTCGAGCCTAAACCATGGTTAGTTTTCGAAATATTTTCAGCCTAGGGTCATTTCACAAATTAGTTCGAAATAAAAGGTTAAATTATTGTATGTCGTCGTGTTTCATAATATATAAATTTATCTAAACTAGTAAATTTGTGGCAGCTTTGATTTGTACTTGTTCTAGTCATAAATTTAAATTTGATTAATCCTAATGTGAGTCATTTTTACTTGTGAGATGCTATCTACTGTTTTAGAACTTTCGTTTTTAGTAGTAATATGAGTGTATGACTATGTTTCAAGGGGAAATAAGTCAAATAACAAAACCGAACTATTAGTATAGTACTGTGGTAGTCATTAAGTCTACTCTTTTATGGTAGAATGATAATGTTTTGCACCTTTGATGAAAATCTTGCTTAACTGAATATTGACAGGTATGAGAATGACTTGCCTAAGGTAGACATATTCGTATGCACAGCGGACCCAGTAATAGAGCCGCCACTATTGGCGATCAACACCGTTCTATCAGTCATGGCCTATGACTATCCGCCAGAAAAGCTTAGCATCTACTTGTCCGATGATGGTGGCTCAATTTTGACATTCTATGCTCTTTTTGAGGCCTCAAATTTCTCCAAGTGTTGGCTACCTTTCTGCAGAAAGTATAATGTTGAACCAAGGTCCCCTGCTGCTTATTTTAGATCAATGCCTAAGCCTGATGATGATACTCATTCCAGCCGTTTGGCATCTATCAAGGTACATGAAACCCAATTCTTGGTATAAATACATGAAAATTTGTTTATTATATAGTCAGCGTGTACATTTATGTCACACAGCCGTGTCCAGTTATTAAGTGCCACGTAGGAATGTAGCATATATCAGTAACCCACAAGACTAGCTAGATTATGGTTGATGTACTGGTGATTTGGACATAAGAAATACAGTACCTGAAGGAAAAGTATACGAGTCAGATGGCATGATTTAGTTGACAAATGCTCAAATTCTGTTATAAGCCGTGATTAGGCCTGGTGTACGTAGAGGAAGGTACACCCGAGCACTGCCGAGGCAAATACTAGGCAAGTGTACACTTGGATGTGTTTTAAAAATCATTTGAAGCATTATTTTTTTCATGCAAATCATAGACACTGTATGAAGAAATGCACAACAGGATTGAGACAGCGACAAACCTTGGCGAGATTCCAGAAGAAGTACGTTATCAACACAAAGGATTCTCCATCTGGAATGACGGCTATACCTCTAAACATGACCATGATACCATTCTCCAGGTTAATTAGTTTCTTAACTATTACAACGTTTCATCCATTCTCGCTCTTCCTACAATTTGGGAGTTTTTTTTTCTTCCTTTTTAAAAAAAATAATTTCAAAATAAGCTTATTTTGATTTGGGTAAAAATCATTGTCCGAGGCAGCTAAGAGACAAATTTAATTTTGCTTATAGATATTGATTGATGGAAGAGACAAAGGGGAAATAGATGTCGAAGGTTACCAATTGCCCTCACTTGTTTATCTAGCTCGGGAGAAGAGACCTCAAAGTTTTCATAACTTTAAAGCTGGAGCTATGAATGCATTGGTAAGCCACTCTTCTATAGTTCTATACTTGCTATATTTGTAAAGATCGGAGAAGTGCAATCATGTATTCTTAACACCTTAATATCGTGATTCTTAAGATTGAGGAGTTGGACAGAGTCAAGGGGTACCTGATACACCTCTTATATTACATGCGCATAGATGCAATTTTTCATATCACATACCTGACCAATATTCATCTGACAAGTTTTTTCTGAAACATGTTCTAATGCAGCTAAGGGTATCATCAAAAATAAGCAATGGACCTGTTATCCTCAACGTTGATTGTGACATGTATTCGAATAACTCACAATCTATCCGTGATGCTCTTTGTTTCTTCATGGACGAGAAGAATAGCCAAGACATTGGTTTTGTGCAATTTCCACAGAACTTTGAAAATACTACCAAGAATGATATATACGGTTCTGTTCGTAGACCGATCATTGAAGTAAGATAGTACTGTTATATCATAATTTCTCAATTAAACAAGATTTATTTCGGAAAATACACATGCTTCAAACGAACTTTTGTTTGACTTGTTTTATATCAAATGAAGGTGGAATTTCATGGTTTGGATGGCTTAGGAGGTACACTATATATAGGATCTGGCTGCTTCCATCAAAGAAAAATATTATGTGAAAGAAAGTACTCCAAGGATTACAAGATTGATTGGAAGAACCAAAATGCCTTGAATGTGGAAGGAGCAGTCGACGAGTTAGAAGAAAGAGCCAAATCACTTGCTAACTGCACTTATGAGTTAAATTCTCTATGGGGAAAAGAGGTATTTTATTTCCCTCACATATGCTATGAGAACAATTTGTCAGGTTTGCACGAGCTCAGTTGATTAATAGCAAGGTCTTGACAACAATTGCATAAAATTTATGGGGCCCTGTTTAACTTTTTAAAATTATTTCCTCTATTCAATAAATTAAATAACTCTCATGTAATGTATAAGTATTTAAACCACTGCTTTAACTATACTTTAATATTATTATATAAAACTAATATAAATATATATAAATTTTGTGGCTTCTCAAATTTGGGGCCTGTTCCGTTGAGTACCCTGCACATGTCCAGAACCGTCTCTGGCTACTAGTGGGACACTTAACAAAACCCTCTAGTGGGATCATCATGGGTCAAACTTTTAGCCATTAGCCTGTACAAACTGGTCCACCTCTACTTGCAGTGTGTCTACTGTTTATAGATAGAGCTGAATGATCAGTGATGATAGGAACTACAACTCTGTTGTATTGTGTGTTTCCAAAGTTGAGCATTACATATCCCAAATTAAACATATTGGAATTTCAGATGGGACTGAAATACGGGTGTCTAGTCGAAGATGCGATAACAGGGTTGGCAATCCAGTGTCGGGGATGGAAATCTGTGTACTTGAATCCGAAAAGGAGAGCTTTCTTGGGGTTGGCCCCTACAACTTTGGTAGATTCATTAGTGCAACACAAGAGATGGAGTGAAGGTGATCTTCAAATCATGCTAACCAATTGTCCTTTAGGGTATGGGCATAACAAGATTCCCTTAGGCCTTCAGTTGGGATATTGTCACTACTGCTTTCGGGCTGTCTTCTCCCTTGCAACTTTTTGTTATTGTATCATCCCTTCACTTTACATGCTTGGAGGCATTTCCTTATATCCCGAGGTAATGAGAAATTCCTAATTTATACCTGATATAAATATGTTATGAGACATTTTCGTAATTTTATTTCTATATCAGAGATCATAATGTTTATATTGTATTTTTATATATTCTGTATTTTTATATCTGATATAACAATAGATATTTGAGATTTCATATCCTGATATAATTTATATTAGGTATGAATTAGGAAAGCCTCGTGAGTTAATTTTATTACCATGCACTTTCTAGTTGTAATTTTGTGCTATCTGTCACTATAAAGTCATACATGTGAATCATTTTTTACCAGTTATCAAGCCCTTGGTTTCTTCCGTTTGCCTACACCATCATTGCGACAAATGTATACAGCTTAGCAGAATTCCTATGGACTGGAGGCACAGTTTTAGAGTGGTGGAACGAACAAAGGATGTGGCTCTATAAGAGTACATCATCCTACCTCTTTGCCTTCATTGACACAAGTTTGAAGGTCATTGGGTTTTCAGAAATGAAATTCGTGATCACCAGCAAGGTGGCTGATAAAGATGTGTCCCAAAGATATGAGAAAGAGATCATGGAGTTTGGAGTCCCTTCTCCTATGTTCACCTTGTTGACTTGTCTTGCATTGATTAATTTGTTCACTTTTGTTGTCCTAATTAAAAGTGTGTTGGTAGCAGATGAGAGGAGAATCATTATTGAAGGACTGAGCTTGCAGATTTTGCTGTGTGCTGTGTTGGTTTTAATCAACTACCCACTGTTTGAGGCTGTTTTTATCAGGAAGGACAAAGGAAAGATGCCTACTTCTGTTACTCTAAAGGCAACTGTTGTATCTCTTATAATTATTGTGTTGTTCACATTAGGGGTTTCAATTTGATACTTTTGATTGGTGTGAGGAACTTGTAACTTGTTAGTCAGGGAATAATTTGAAATATAGTACATATACTTCTTTACCCATTTGACTTTTTGATAAAGATTTTATAGTTACGTTTATAGCTAAGTCATTGACAAAACAACTTATGACAAAATAAAATTAAAAAATAGTCAAGTACTTTTTTTAATTTCAAAACGTTGACGTTCAACCAATTACTTTATTCGTCCCATATTATTTGACATATTTAGACGTTTTACAGTATTTACTAATCTTGCTTTGACCAGTTTTTTGGCTAATAAATGAAAATAAATGAGAATATTAATGTAAGATGCTATTAGGTTTAATCGTAATATTTGTGAGTATTTCAAACTATAATTTTTTTAACTTTTTACTAATTGGTAATTAAATTATTAAAGGTCAAAGTTGTATACTGACATATGTATTTAATCAAACCGTGTCAAGTAATTTTAGACATAAGAAGTGTTTAAGTTCATTCTTTTTGTTAAAAAAACAATTAGGTTTATTTTCTAAATATGTAAAAAAAAAAAATTCATCGTACTGAATTTAGATAAAAGCATAACTTAAAATAAAATATAATGACCCAAAGCATCGCCAAGTCAATAACTAGTTTTATATTACACGTCAATGACGTGTAAAACGCAAATTCAAAGATGCACTAGGGTGCACCAATCTCATGGTGAACCCGGTGTACTGTCCATCCATTGTATATAAAAGGTTCCTCCGATTTTTTATATATTTACGTGTCACTTGACTTATGATAGGCAACTCGAAAAGCTTATATATCATATATTATATTAGTCGACGTACATGTCACCAATGTTTTCTTATTTTCTATCAAAGCTTTCAAGATAAAGGTGATTTGATGAGTTTATCTTGTGTTTTGCTATGTATAACGTAGGAGCCAGACTTGAAGACTTTGCAGTTCCCTGGTCATGGGTTTATAACAAATACTCGTACTTGTACATCTTTTACTCCGTAGTCCATACAAACTAGCTGATCGACATTGTAGCCTATACTTGTAAAACCCTGATTTATGGATTCTATGTTTGTTTTTAATGCCATTGTCTTCTGCATTTTCTTATACTCTGTACTGTATAACTTAGTTGTACATGATTAATTTGATGTATTTACAAAAACTTTTTTGGTGTATTGGAACTTTGTTTTTTTTTTTTTTTTTTTTTTTTTTTTTCTGATAAGAAGTGTTGCTTAAGTATGTAGAAGAGGTTAATCTTCACCTTAAACGAGATAATTAAGATACAGGTAAAGTACGACCTTGTAAATAATTACCGTAGTAGGGAAGAGTTAGAGTTTTTCAAAACACCAATTTAAAGCATACCAATTTACAAACAATTATCTATATTAGGACTTTGTTTTAGTGGTCCTCTGTATGTACTAAATTGAAGAATATGAACTTTATTGTCAGCATATACAGGGTAGTAGCTTTATTTTGAGCTAAATTTATCTTTTTTTTTATTCATAACACATTTTATTAAGGGTAAACATTTTTTTTTTGATTTTGTGGTGATATACTCAATATTCTTAGGAAGATTGTTTAATTTGAAATGTAGCAAGTTGATAGACCGTCATAAAAAAATTGAAAAAATCTATTACATAGTATTATGTAAAATAGTATAATTGAATCTAACATTAACATCTTTAATCCTTTGTTAATTTACACAAAATCTCTATAATTTTAATTATTATAGCAAAGTAACTAAGAGCATCAAGATGAGGAGACCCTACACGTCAACAGTAATATAATTGATAGTGAGGTGGGGTTGATATGTTAAAATTTCCCAAGGCCATTTTTTCATTTTTATGTCATTAAGTTTGATATCTAAACGTTGTATGATTATCGTAATGAAGCACCTATTCAACTTTGTCTTTTCATGTTCGTAATTTTTCAAAATGGATCGAGAATGGATGTATAGTAAATGGACTTCAATAGAGTTTCTAAGGGGACTTAGAAGTGGACGAGTTTAGGTGAGTTGCCCTTGAACACCAAGAGCATAATCATTCAAAGATAATTCTATCATTGTTGTTACTGCAATAATTTAAGGGGGTATTGTGATATTAATGAGATCAAGGATCACTTAATTCGTCGTGGGTTTAAGGCAGGCTACATGACGTAGACCTGGCATGGTGAAATGATTGATTTTGGGATAGACCTAGCAACAGTGAAAGTTGGGGTAAGAATGTTGGCAATGAAGATTTCGAGAATCTAAATGAGAACATCAACAAAAATGGTGATGAGAATAGAGTGGATGAGGAGGACAAAATAAAAGAGATGATACATGTTGTAGAGGATCATTTTGCAGACTGTCCCCATTTATTCGATAAAATTTTGAGAGCTGCAGAGATACCTTTATATCCCAACTATAGTTCACACACTAAACTATCTGCTAAGTTGAAAATCTTCAACTTAAAGGTACACCATAGTTGGACTGATAAAAGTTTCATACATTTGTTGGAAGCTTTATCTGAAATGTTTCCTAAGGGAAAATAAATACCAGCGTCTACCTATGAGGCCAAAAAACTTATGTGTCCTATGGGCATGGAGTATGTGAAGATTCATGCATGCCGAAAAGATTGTGTGCTATATCAAAATGAGTATGTGGACTTAGATGAGTGTCTAGTGTGTGGAGTCTCTCTTTATAAGATTAAGAAAAATGAGGTAGACTTGAGGAAGAAAAGGAGACCTGCCAAAATTCTTTGGTATCTTCCAATTATATCGAGATTCAAGCGCCTGTATTCCGATGATGTGAATGCTAAGTTGTTGCGCTGAATGCTGATGGGAGGAAGAAAGATGGTTTGCTAAGGCATCTTGCTGATTCTCCTTAATGGAGGAACATTGCTAGAAAGTTTAAGGATTTGGGTACTGAAGATTGGAATCTTAGGTTAGGCCTTTATACAGATGAAATGAACTCATTTGGGACATTGAGTACCCAATACAGTACTTGAATGGTTCTTCCAACCATATACAATTTGCCCCTTGGTTATGATGAAG
This sequence comes from Dysphania ambrosioides, assembly GCA_026401315.1. Taxonomy (NCBI): domain Eukaryota; kingdom Viridiplantae; phylum Streptophyta; class Magnoliopsida; order Caryophyllales; family Amaranthaceae; genus Dysphania; species Dysphania ambrosioides. The sequence continues at coordinate 22,460,332 of CM048666.1, forward strand.
CGTAAGTACATCATGTAGTCGCTCTTAATCTCTGGACCTAAAAAACCAGGGAACGACATAGATGTGTATTCTGGCCCCGCTTATCAAAGATTTGAAGTTATTGTGGGAGGAAGGTGTCCAAGTTTTTGATGCGTATAGTAAGTCTAATTTCACTTTGCGTGCTATGATATTTTTCACGATAAATGATTTCCCAGCTTATAGAAATTTGTTTGGGTACGTTGTGAAGGGTAAGACTGCATGTCCAATATGTGAAGAAGATATAGAGGATGTGTGTCTACAAAACTATGGGAAGCATGTGTTCATGGGTTTTCGTAGATACCTCCATGAAGATCATCCATTTTGAAGAAAAAGGAAGGCTTTTAATGGGAAAGTTGAGACATGAGAAGCTTGTATCCCTCTACGAGTGAGTAAAATTTATGAGCAGGTAGAAGGCATTGAAATCATTTTCGGTAAGGGTTTTAGAACCAAATCTACTAGTGGTTATAAGAAGAGATTTGTGTTCTAGACTCTTCCTTATTGGCTACATTTGGAGATTAGACATTGTCTTGATTTAATGTACATTGAGAAAAATGTTTGTGACACCATTGTAGGGACTTTGCTGAATATGCCAGGGAAAACAAAGGATGGGGTTAAAATGAGGAAAGACATGGGTGCTATGGGCCGTATTAAACTGACACCTCAAGAGCATGGAAAATGTTGGTATCTTCCTTCATCTTGGTTTACACTTTCTAAGAAGAAGAAGACTAGCTTTTGAGAGTCTTTGCATGGATTAAATGTCCTAGCTAGGTTCTCTTTGAATTTTAGTAGACTTGTATTAATGTTTGACTTGAAACTAGTAGGAATGAAATCACATAATTTTCATGTCTTGATGCAACACCTTTTATCAGTAGCTATTCGAGGAATATTGCCGCCATAAGTGAGGTACACAATCACCATGTTATTCATCTTTTTCAACACCATATGTAACAAGGTGATTAACCTAACGATGTTAGATGACCTCCAAGTTGATGTAGTTGAGATTATGTATTGATTTGAGATATATTTCCCACCATCACTCTTCGACATCATGTCACACTTAGTTATTCATTTAGTTTGCAAAGTTAAGATTTGTGGGCGAGTATGGGGGAAGTATATATATCCATTTGAACGAGAGATGGGTACCTTAAAGGGAAGAGTAATGAATCCGACAAAACCTGAGGCTAGTATTGTCCAACAAATAGTTGCTGAAGAAGTTGGATCATGGATTGCTCAGTATTTGGCACGAGCACATGTTATTGGGGTACCAAAATCTAGACTTGAGGGGATGCTTCGAGGTCATGGTACTATTGGTGGAACACATGTATCACTCAGTTTTGACTTGAAATCTAGGCCTGAACTCTTTATATTGCAAAATCTTAGTGAAGTCCATCCATACTTAGAGGAACACAAGAACATTCTTAGAAGTGAATATCCCTCAAAAGGAGATTGCAGTTAATGAAGGAGCATAATTCTATATTTTTAGTGTGGTTCAAGAAAAGAGTCATGTCTCTATTATCTTGCACACCCAATGAGATTTCTGATACACTGAGATGGTTGGCTTATGGTTTTAAATTACAACTTATTTTTTATAATTTGTACTTGATGTATTACATAAGAAATAATATGGATAAAAAATGTTCCTGTACGTACAAAATGATCCTTAATTACCCTTCATATTTCAGGGTATGGCTCCCAAATTTTGCATGGCAATAAATACATGTTGCAAACCTTATTAGTTATCATATGTTAACAATAATAAAATACAATAATAAGAAAAATACAGTATATGTTTCAAACTAACCCTCCAGTATTGGTATTAGGACTAATATATTGTTGCCATGGTCTTTAGAAGTGTATAGCACATTAGCGCGTATTGGTGTAGCAAATTTCAATGCATTTAAATAGACTAAAATTTTCGAGAAGTGTATAATTATAATTTTATAAATCATTAATCAAAGCTAAATTAAACTAAACGAAGCACTACATAAATAGCCCTATTACAAATTTTAGAGTATGCGATAAGCAAAAATGGTCAGGATATAATGGTGCTTCCAAATTAGCTCAAGAGTTTTCTAAGCAAAATCATTGTGCTAGACATGTTAGTTATGAGTCTCATAACTTTTTATAAGTAAATGGAAAAAAGGTGGGTACCGTTACGATTTTATGACTTTCTATAAATACGTGCTGGTGTCAGAATCATATCATCAATTAAATTTTGCAAAATTATAGTAGAGAAGATAGATCGTGGATGTCAACTAAATTAGTTGGTTAAATTCTTAGAGGGTGGTATCCAAGATCTGAGATCAAATCCTGTCTACATCAGTTGTTGCTTGGCTGCTTGCGGCTCCCTTTACATAAAAAAAACGATAGAGAAGACACATAATACTACGGGAAGCTAGGACTAGGAGCATTGCTGGTGGAAGAGGAAGCAATGAAGCAACCATAAATGTTCATGCTTTTGTCAAACTACTATCTTTGCTCTTGTCAACGATAAAATAACCAAAAATTTAAATCCAAGAGTTTCTCACAAAGAATTAAATAGTACTAAAGACTAGGAGCCAATGCAAAGCAATATATATATCAATTAACCTTAAGTTTCTCTTATTCGAGTCTCATTTCTCTTCATCAAAACTTATGATGGTCTATATTTTTTATCCTCCTCAAAAAAAGAGAAATATGACAATTAAGGAACCAATGAATACGAAAGTGTTAAAAACTATTCATTTGATCCACTTAAGTCTATGTTGTACCATTTGATCTTATACTCCTACATAACCATTTGTCTTTTATTTTGGGTACATTAGAGCTTTTCGAAGTCACAGAGTGACTACTAGCCGGCATAGAATAGGAAACAAGTTAAAATTGACTTCGGCTAAGGTATATATACTTTTAAATGACAAGTTTATTTCAAGTTAAAGATATATTCTTTGATTTTCTTACACTTTAATTATTTTTTCTTATATGGTGTAGTGCCCTCAGAAGGATCGGGTGTGAAAACTACGTCATGCGATATATCTTTGAAATAGTTACTACACATCATAATAGTCAAGATATAGCTGAGGTATTTTGCTAAACTTTCACACTTGAATTAATTGAGATGGAGAATGATCATATAGAATTGAATTTGTGATAGCTTCTAGTTTGAAACAAGAAAATATTATTGGAGTGTGTTTTATTTGTTTTCAATTGAAGATTATTCTCGTCACGGAGTTGGTTAAGTGTTTGACCCTCATATTATGTGGTACGACCCTTGTATGACAATGTTGTCATTATTGGTTGTAAACAGGTACGTAGACATATTAAAAATTTGGAAACAAGCCTATTTACAAACGGAACTCTGTCGAAATTTATACTCGATCTCTTGCGTAGAATTTGTTGGTGCATGTGTTTATATTATGCATTATGGTTCTAGTTGATTCTTACTAACTAAATTAGTTAAAATTTCATTATTTTTCAGTTTTTCACAAGAACAACACCGTACGCCAATGAAGAGTTGAGTGAAACTTGAGAACTTTGGGCAGAGTATTTCCTAACATCCAAGAGCGATTACTAGCTAAGTGCTGAGAATGGTGATGGGAAATAGGATATGTGAGTGCCAATGTTCTCTAGTGATATATTGTAAATACTTTGAGAATTTTGTAGAGTTTAATTTCAATATCTTGTAATATATAGGTTCTTTTTTTGTATGTACATTGTGAATATTATTAATAACCCGTTTTAACTCGACCCAACAGTATCGAATCCGTTAGTCCTCCTCCTCCTCCTCCTCCTCCTCCTCCTCCTCCTCCTCCTCCTCCTCCTCCTCCTCCTCCTCCTCCTCCTCCTCCTCCTCCTCCTCCTCCTCCTCCTCCTCCTCCTCCTCCTCCATACAATTTTGTGACATTTTTGACATAAATAAACTACGTTCATTGTATTCGCGACTTGGGTGTATAGTCCACGAATTCCTTCCAAACCATCTATATAGTTTCTAGATCCAAAATAAGACAAAAGATATTACAGCAAATGCGACGAAAATGTACATGTTCTACTTTAGTATTACAATTCCATCTTTTAGTTAATGAGATGTTATCTTTTTGCATTAGCAATTTAGCATGCTTCCTATTCATCAAAGATAACTTATATACCTGATATATCCCCTGCTAAAACCTGCAGGCTACATGGCATGCTGGATTGTGGTATTTGCCATGAGAACGCCCAGCAACGCTGTATCAGCGATTGTACTACTTGTGCACATATTATCAAGGTTCGTTATCTCTACCCTACTTTCTTTTGTGAACTGGGGGTCAACTTGGAACAATACAAGTATTCCACCGCCCCAAACACCAAACATGTAAGATATCATTATTGAATGATTGTTGATCCATAACTTTGATAACCTACTAATTTACATTTACGTGTTTATGAACAGAATTCTTAACCATGGTTCTTTTTACTGATGTTATCGCTTATTGCTGCATTAGTTATGGGTAAGCAATCTTATCAACTCAATCTAGAGCCTAGAGTTGAACAAAGGAGGTCCGATTTTCGTGTTGTTCGGTGGTGAGTTTGGTGGGACTTATAACCCTGATGAGAGGGGTTTGCTAAGTCTCAGTGCCATCAAGTTCAACGCCATGTTGCTCCACATTGAGGTATAATGATTCAATTTAAAAATCAAATATAACATCTAATGAAACAAATTGAAACAAACACAAACTAAAACCCATGTCTTCGTCGCCTTAGGCCTGTCGAAAAAGTTTCATTTTTATTATTGTTTAGATAAAAATAAAAGGGATATAAATATAATGTATGCAAATTTTATCATATTAAATGAAGTAGCTCAATGGTAAAGGCCTTATTAGTATAAAGTTTTGATATAATTTGGTATGAGTTTGATTCCCTTCACTTCCGTGACTATTGTTTTTTTTTTTTCCCCAAAAAATGGTTATTCCTCTATATCTAGGACAATTTTGCTCGAATGTATAGTTTAATTCCTTTTTTTTCTAACCTAATGCTTTATATATACTTCATATAAAAGCAACAACCTACTAAAACTAAATACGACATACAAAATATTATTGTCATTATACTAATCTAGTTATTAACCTTTAAATAAAATAGCTACTTATGTCACCAATAAGAAATGTAAGAAATTCAACCAATTATTTTGCATATTATTTGTACACAGTTATCATTATTCCTCATTTTATTAATGCAATAAAATCTTATTAATTTGTTGTATTTAGAATGTGGACTATATTTATTAATTTATGAAGAGAACTATTCATAATATTATAAAGAGAAATGATCATTATAATAATAAGATAACTTGGTAAATAAAAACTTTTATGAAATGGATTGCTCATGATATTAATTAAAATTTTTATTAATGATTTTTATTTTGTAATACTACTAATAATTTATGTGATTATAATGGATAGAATTATTTTTAAACAATTTTTTAATAGTTTATTTATTTTGAATAAAATTACTACTTAAATTTGTTTATTTGTAAAATAAGAAAATAAAATAATATAAAGTATACTATAAAATTTTAAGGCCCAAATTTTTAATTTCGCCCTAAGCCTCTAAAATACCAAGAACAGGCCTACGTCTAGCTACTACATCCATACAAGGATAACTTGAAAACTAATAAACACGGTTCTTCAAATTATTAGTAAACAATAAAACATGGTCTTCTTACTAAGCCGATAGTATGATTAACTTGTTAACTGTAGATTAACTACAACGACACTTCAAACTAGGGATGTTCATAAATGGTTAACTGTTACAACGGTTGTTGGAAAATATAACTATAACCCTACCATTAAGTACTGGTAAAAAACTTGTAACATTCATTCATATTTTAGCCTTTTAGGGTTAGTTTATTTTAAAAAATAATCATATTGGTTAAACAACGGTTAACCGTTATAAAATTTTTATTACCGTAACCGTAACCATTAACCTTTAAAGTTAACGGTTCAATAACCGTAATCGTTAATTTTTAAGAGTTCGGTAAAATAACCTATAATATGATCTGTCTATACACGATTAATGGTTATAATTATTTTTGCACACCTCTACCTAAGGTAATTCCACTGAAACTGTTTTTATTTTTGAAAATTTTTAAGAATCATGAGAAATCGGTGTATATCTTTAAAATTACTTCATTTCAGATGTTTATGAAGTCGATTGAAAAATTCCTTTAAATTTTTACCCAAGTTATGACAGGGTCATATTTGTCTGCAAGAGTCATTAGAGCCATCTACTTTGACTTGAAACATCAATTACAACAGGTTGCCGTATACCTACAATTGGATTCTTAATACTTTTTGAATCCTTTGGAAGTCTAGAATAAATAAGTTGTTTGTTCTAAACCTCTTTAAATGACCACTAAGGACAACCACTTAAATTATTTCAAATTTTGAAAATCTACCAAAATTACCCGAATCGGAGTATTATAACCTTCAAAATTTCGTCATTGCAGACATTTTTAAACTTGGTCATAGAACTCCTTTAAATTTTTAGCTTGGGTTTAATAGGATCAAATTAGGCCATATGAGTCATTAGAACCATCTAATTTGACTTGAAATATCTATTACAACAGTTTATAATTTACATACTATTGGATCTAAAATACGTGTTTGGGGCCTTTGGAGGTCCAACATAAATAACAACATTTGTCCAAAACCTCATTATATGACCCTAGGGGACTACCACTTAAATTAATTTTATTTTTGAAAATTATCAAGAATTACCAGAAAAGGGTGTATTATAATATTCAAAATTACAACATTTCAAATGTTTTTAAAGTCGCTTATGGAATTTCATTAAATTTTACCCAATTTATTACAGGTTCATATTATCCCGTAGGAGTCATTATAAATTTATGACCATCTAATTTAACTTGAAACATCAATTACAAACGTTTCTAATATACCATGTATAATTGGATCAATAGGGGACACCTGCTGAAATTATTTAAAATTTTGAAAATCTACAAAAATTACCTGAAAATCGATGTATTATAACCTTCGAAATTTCGTCATTTTGGAAATTTTCAAACTCATCACCCTAGCTTTAACAGAATCAAATTAGGCCACATGAGTCATTAAAACCATCTAATTTGACTTGAAACATCTATTATAATAGTTTATTATTCACGTATAATTGGATCCAAAATACCCGTTTGGGGCCTTTGGAGGTCTAACATAAATATAATGTTTGTCTGAAACCTTTTTATATGACCCTAGCAAAATCCCACTGATATTATTTTTATTTTTGAAAATTTTCAAGAATTACCAGAAATCGTTATATAATAATCTTCAAAATTACGTTAATTCATATGTTTTTGAATTCGATTTATGAATTCCTTTCAGTTTTTATCCAAGTTATCAAAGGGTTATATTAGTCAGCAAAATTCATTAGAACCATCTAATTTGATTTTAAACATCAATTACAACCATTTCTAATATACCTACAATTGAATTCTAAATACCTTTTTGAAGCCTTTGGAGGTCTAGGAATAAAAAATTGTTTGTTTCAAAACTCTTTAATAGACCATAGGGAACACCCACTGAAATTATTTTAATTTTTAAAAATCTACCAAAATTACCCGAAATCCGTATATTATATCCTTCAAAATTTTGTTATTTTGGACATTTTTAAACTCAGTCGTAGAATTCATTTTAAATTTTTGCCCTAACTTTAACATGATCAAACTAAGCCACATGAGTCATTAGAACCATCTAATTTGACTTGAAAAATCTATTTCAATCGTTTATAATTTACATACAATTGGATTCAAACTACATATTTAGTCTAGTTAGTGCAAATCAATCTTTAGTCATGTGAGTGAAAAACAAGTAAGCACTAGAGTTAAAATCTAATAATGAATCAAAGTCCTAAACTCAATAGTACTTTATTACAATATTTTTAAGATTAAGTTTGAAGGTTCAATATGGGATAGATAGGATCAAAATACTCTGGGGGGTGAATAGAGTATGGTCGATTTTCGCAATTAGGCTTTCAAAGGCTTTGAAACATCTTTTAGACGCGGAAATAAGATATAATAGGTTTCAAGAGCTTTGAATTGTTTTTCAGGATTTGATTTGTAGGCGAATACAAAAAGAGTAAAGCGAATAAAGAATGTAAAGCAAATTTAAAGGGGACAATGATTTGTTACGAAGTTCGGCAATGTGCCTATGTCTCCGCCTAGGGTTTCCTACCCGTAAGATTTAACCGATCTTTATTTCCTCCTTTAGAGACCTAAAGCCACCTTCGAAGATTAACACTCAATCTTCTATACCGTAGCTTACCCTAGCTACACTCTAGCGTCTCAATTCCTAGAAATAAAAATCTTCTTACTTTTTCTTTTTGAATCTTTGAGTATTATAAATCTACTCAAAATATGTCTCTCTTTTTCTTTTGATATTTTTTTTTCACACTCAAAGAGACTTTCTTTTCTTTTCTCTCAATCTAAATTACAATTAAGTATAAAGCACTAGAGAGGAAAGTATTTAAGATTTCTATAGCTTATATTGTGTATCTCGTTGAAAGGCTTCTCTTTCTTCGAGCTTCAGCTCCACTCTATTTATAGAGTTTCTTCTCGCAATGGATAGTCTTCAGTTTATTCAAAGATACCGTTGCTCTTGAATCGGATGTTAGGTCTTTGACTAATTGCTTTACAGTTTGTTCCATGATGCTCGGGCAGTTACTGAGGTCTGCTTCAAAGGTCTTGACCGAATAGCCGTTACAGATTTGAATGAGTCTTCTTATTTGAATGGCATGTTCAACAATATTTGAATGGGGAGGGCTTCTGCAATACTTTATCAATCCCATGAAACTAGGAAGGCTTGAAATTCGAACTTATCTTAAACCATTTGAATTTAAACCAAAACCTTCAAGAGTCCATCATGTAACTACTTCCTTGTTTTTAGGAAAGGTTTCAACAAGAATTCAGCAGCTTAATGACTTTGAATTCTTTGAGTATATCTGGACAAATCAAGCATATAATCCAAGCCACAAATAATACAAGTAATCACATAGTAATTGTGTTTCATGCATGACATATATCATAAGGTGTTCTTTGACTTCCATAATCTATGTTTAATCATGGCAAAGCATATAAAGCATATGGAACATATTATCATCATCAAGGTGGAGTCTTCAATCTCCCCCTTGATGGAAGTCAAAACATGCATGAACATGAACACCATGAACAACAATAGCACAATGTCATAAGAACAATGTCATAACACAAACATATATAGATAGGCAAATACAAACATATATAGATAGGCATAAATATAAATGGAGATATATCTCCCCCTTTTTGACTTTCGTCAAGGTAGGAGAATAATGTATGGATAGTAAAACCAGAATTGTAAAGAGTTAATTACAACCATATCGAAGTAAATAAAATGTCTATAAGCTGGAAATGTAAAAATCATTCTTCAAGATCGCGAAAGGGGTTTTTCATTTTAGTCATCAAGGCATCAAACTAGTCGTCGATATAGGCACGAAGATCAGCAAGATCCCTATGCACACAATCAAGTTCAAACTCTACCGAATCAAGCCTTGAAACAAACCTTGAGAGATGTGAATGAGCCGGCTCCTTTAAAACTCCTTTTAATGTAGGAATTCGAGTCTGTTCATCAATTGAGAGATCCTCTCTGAGCTTCCATAGACCATCAGACAAGGCAAAGATCCCAATACGATTGAATGACTCCATAGAAATGCGGGAGGAGGCACAACTTTCACATTCTTCACCCAAAACATTAATTTTGAAATATTTGAAAATTTTAGAAAGAAGGTTTGCATAAGGGAGCGGGTTTGCTCTTGAAGAAGAAATAGTGTGATACATGTGGGTAAGAATGGTGTTGGGGAGGTTGACATCGAAACCATTGAGGATAAGAAAAGTCATGGCTAAGCATTGGTCGGTCAAGAGTTCACGGGAGTTGGACCTGGGGACAACACAGCATACCAACAACGTGTTAATGACCTTGGGATCGATTTTAAGGCTGCTGTGGGTTAATTGCTTTGAGTTCGGGGGAATGGGAAGGATGAAATCAAATTTGGCTTTAACTACACACTCAAAATATGGAGGGGAAGTGTCGGACCATTCCTCGTTTGGGACATTAAGAATTGAGGCCAAAATGCCGGGGGTTAGGGTTATGGGTACGCCTTTGACAAGCATAGACAGGGAGATAATACCATTTTCTCTCTTAGAAGTCATGTTAAGGTAAAAGAGGCAGGTTAACCTTAGATAGAACACATCACCAACATTTAACATTCGAACAAAAGAGGTGGCTTTAAATATAGTGACACCTTCAAGTTTGGACGAGGAGAGTAAATCAAGGTCAATTGACTCACAAACATATAGTTTTCTAGCCTTAAACCCGTCGGCCCAAGTGCCAACGAGTTGGAAATTCTTAAACCAAGACACAAGAACCTCACCAATTGAGGAAGAAATTGAATTAGGTATACTAGAAATGGGGGAAGGAGATAATACCTTAGGGCTTACAGGGGAGGAGCAGCTTCTTCGACGACAGGAGGAGAGGGAGGACGCACAATGGGAGACTCAGGGACCTGGGGAGGAGGCTCAATGTGCGCTTCAGGGATTGGGGAATTAGGAATGGGTTCAAGCAAAGGAGGAATTTGTGGAGAGAAAGGAGGAGTTGGTGAAGCTGATGGTACAAAGTAGTCAACAGTGGCTACATCCTTCTTTGCTTTTTGCTTGGGCATAGCTCGAGTTCTCTTAGGAACAGGTTTGGTGCCGGTTGATTTTCGTTTGGGGGCCATTGGAGAGTTTGAGAAAGTGATTGTTGAGGGAGGAAGAACAAGCAGTGGTACGGTGGGGAGAAAGGGGCGAGTTTAAATAGCAAAGAGGGTTATGGAGAAGGCAAAGAAATGATGACAATAGGTGTGAAAAGGGCGGTTGGGTGGGGTTTTGGAAGCCTGAAATGACGGCTCAAGGAAATTATGACTGAGGCTAGGTAGAGTCTAGGAACATAGCATGACACTCAAGGAGATTTAAAATAGATTTTGAAAAAAATGCCTAAAAACTGTGTAAAATGCATTAAAATCGGAAATTAAAGAGTTTAAAAATTTTAAAAGACTGAACAAAGTTTAAAAACAGAAAATTTTAGAAGTTTAATAAGTGTAGAACTTTGAATAAATGTATAATTATTTATATAATAAGTACCCATTTATGTATCCATTTGAGACACGACACACACACATGAATTAAATATTGAAAATGACATATTATATGGACAAGTACATGCAACAAAATATAAATATAAGATAGACATGCAATAAGAGTTGTGTACGTGAAGGAAAGATGTGCAACATACTCATGCAATTATTTTAACTAAGCATGCATGGAGATAAAGAATATGTACCATAGCTCCCCCTAAGTTGATGCACCTTTATTTAACATGCCGAGCTCAAATCGAATGAAATTAAAACGTTCTTCACTTAGAGGTTTAGTAAATATATCGACAAGTTGGAATTCAGTAGATATGAATGAAATGTGAACATCACCTTTTTCAACATGATCATGTATAAAATGGTGTCGAACATCAATATGTTTAGTACGTAAGTGTTGCACCAGATTCTTTGTGATTGAGATGGCACTTGTATTATCACATCTGATGTGTATGCCTTTAAAGTCTAGTCCAAGATCTCAAAGTTATTGGGATATCCAAATGAGTTGAGCACAACATGCACCAGCTGCAATGTATTCGGCCTCGGCCGTAGAGAGGGCAACCGAATTTTGCTTCTTAGAATGCCAACTAATGAGTGAAGACCCTAAAAATTGGCAGCAACCGTAAGTGCTCTTTCTATCAACTTTGTAACCTGCAAAATCAGCATCGGAATATCCAACAAGTTCAAAGTTATTATCCCTAGGGTACCAAAGACCAAAGTCCTTAGTCCCATTGAGATATCTTAGTATTCTCTTTACCGCACTTAGGTGAGAGTCCTTGGGGTTAGCTTGAAATCGTGCACACATACATACACTAAACATAATATCAGGTCGATTTGTAGTAAGATATAGTAATGATCCGATCATACCTCGATATTCTTTTTGATTTATGGACTTATCATTTTCATCTTGATCTAACAATTAGGCAGAGCTCATTGGTGTTTTGGCTTCTTTGGATTGAATCATATTGTAATTCTTAAGGAGCTCTCGTGCATATTTTCCTTGGTTTATAGATATACCTCCTTTTTCTTGCTTAACTTGTAATCCAAGAAAGAAATTTAGTTCGCCCATTAAGCTCATCTCGAGTTCCCTACACATAATCTTAGAGAATTCCATGCATAAAGAACCGTTAGTAGCACCGAAAAGTATATCATCAACATAGACCTGAACGATTAAAATGTCCTTGCCTTTATTTTTCAGAAAAATAATTTTGTCAATCAAACCTCGTTTAAAATCATTTTCCAAGAGATATTTTGACAAGCGTTTGTACCATGCTCTTGGAGCTAGTTTTAGGCTATAGAGAGCTTTGTCAAGCTTAAATACATGGTTTGGAAATTGATCGTTTTCAAAACCGGGAGGTTGAGCAACATATACCTCTTCTTGTAAGTAGCCATTGAGGAAAGCACATTTAACATCCATTTGGAATAGCTTGATTCGCATGAAGGAGGCAAAAGCTAATAGCATTCGAATGGCCTCCATTCTTGCTACTGGTACAAACGTCTCTTCATAATCAATGCCTTCTTCTTAGTTGTAACCTTGTGCTACGAGACGTACTTTGTTTCTTACGATTTTCCCGTTTTCATCAAGCTTATTTCTGAACACCCATCTTGTTCCAATGATTGAATGATCTCTGGGGCGAGGAACAAGTGTCCATACTTTATTCCTTTCAAACTCATTTAGCTCACTTTGCATAGCCACTATCCAATTGGGGTTCTTGAAGTGCTTCACTAATGTTCTTTGGTTCTACAAGAGAAACAAACGCGTGAAATGCACAAAGATTTTTAGCACTAGAGTGAGTTTGTATACCAGACTTTGGGTCGGAGATGATATTGTGAATTGGTTGAGATGAGGAGTGCTTGAATTTTCGTCTCATCATCAAAGGGGTAGAAGCTGATTGCTGAAGTACTCCTTCAAGACCTGGAGATGGTTTTGAGGGTCCTAAAACAGCTTCTATTATCTGTTCTTGTTCTTGAGGTGAAGTTTTAGGATTCTGAGAGGGCATTTCAGACCTTTGAGACTATTCTTCAGTGTCTTTATCTGACTCATCCGCATTCTTAATTGGCTCTTGCATATTTCGGACGGGTTGTGACACACCTTCATCAGATGAGCTTTCATCTTCATCAGATGAGAATTATCATATTTATTCAACTTTAGACCTGTATGTCACTCAAAGAACCGTTCTCGGATTTATCAAAGATCACTTGAATACTTTCTTCAACAACTTTAGTACGTTTATTAAAAACTCTATATGCTTTGGAATTCAAAGAGTAACCTAATAAAATTGCTTCATCGCTAAGAGCATCAAATTTTCCTAGGTTATCTTTTCCATTATTATGAACAAAGCAAGTACATCCAAAGGGTTTGAAATACGAGATATTAGGCTTTTTACCTTTGAAAAGCTCATAAGGGGTTTTCTTCAAAATAGGTCTTATTAGACAACGATTTAGAATGTAATTGGCTATATTAACAGCTTCAGCCCAAAAATGTTTTGGTAAACCATTTTCTAAAAGCATAATCCTAGACATGTCCTCAAGAGTTCGGTTCTTGCGTTCCAAAATCCATTTTGTTGAGGTGTCCTAGGAGCCAAAAAATTATGAGAAATACCATATTTTGCACAAAATTTGTCAAAGTGAAGTTGATCAAATTCTCTACCATGGTCACTTCTTATAGCAACAATAGGTAGGTTTTTCATAGTTTGTAATTCTTTGCAAATCTTAGAAAACTCTTATAAAGCTTTTGATTTTTCTCGTAAAAATAAAACCCAAGTAAATCTTGAAAAATCATCAACTACCACAAGGATGTATTATTTTCCTTTAGGAGATTTGACATGCATAGGATCGCATAAATCAATATGAAGAAGTTCTATAGGACGAGAAGTATTTACAACCTTTTTGACTTTGAATGAACCTTTAGTTTGTTTACCTCTCGCACAAGCTTTGCACATTTCAAAGTCTTTAAAGTCCATTTTAGGAAGTCCACGTACTAGATCTTTTGAGGAAAACTTCTTCATGGTATGCACATTAATGTGACCTAGACGTCTATGCCAAAGCTTTGAATCGACAGTTGAGGCCTTAAGACATTTTAAGCTAGCACTCGAAACTTGATTAGTATGAAAATCATAGACATTGATGCAACGAGGGGCAGTAAGAATGACGTTACCATTTTCTTTGCATTGTACCTCACATTTATCTTTATCAAAAATAACTTTGTTACCTTTGTCACATAATTGAGAGATGCTAAGCAAGTTGTATTTAAGACCTTCAACAAGATATACGTCATCTATGGAGTTTGATTCGATTTCTCCAACTTTTCCAATGCCAATAATTTTGCATTTTCCTTTATCACCAAGTGTTATTATAGAAGTTTGCTCTTTGATGATTGAAAATAACGAAGATTTCTCACTCATATGCCAAGAGAAATCACTATCTAGAATCCACTTATGATCCTTGTTCTTGGTGATTTCCTACTAAATGAAAAGAAATTAAACCTTTCTAGACCAATTTGCAAATTTGGTTTCATATTCGGGATGGACCATATTAGGTGGTCTAGTCCCTTTTTGAACCCATATTTGCTTTATTTGGTCTTGAAAATACATAGGGAAGGAATTCTTAATAATTTGAGGATCATTCCTTCTAAAAGGACATGTTAACTTAGTATGACCCTTTTTGCAACAATAGAAACATGAAGGTGTTCTCCAAGTATCCTTTGCTTTGACAAAAGTGGTCGATTTTTTCATTGGAAAGTTTTTATTAAAGCCAAGACCGCTTTTGTTTAAGGAGGCTTGATGTACACCCAACAACTTGTTTAGAGTTGCTTTCGAATGAGTAAATTTAACCAAGGTATTTTGTTGTTCTCTACACTTCCCAGCCAGAAGCTTCTTCTCCTTCTCTAAGTTATCATTACAATAACTTAAAGAGGCGAGCTTTCTTTTTAAAACGGTGTGTTCAGTTTTTAAAGCTTTGACCTGAGTTTCAAAAGATAACTTCGTGGCCTTAGCCTTGCTTTCAAAGGTTGACTGAGTAGCTTTGAGATTACATAATTCCTTTGAGAGACTTTTTGAAATACTTACCTGTTTGTTAAGCCTTTCCTTGAGAATTTTTGATTCAAGAATCAACCTTTCTTTATTCATTATCATACTTTGCAAAAATTTGGATAGAGCATTGGTAGGACTTGAAATTAAATTCTTTACAATTACCTCAAGATGTTCTCCTTTTTCGCTTTCTTCATGATTTGCTATTAAGCATAGGTTTGCATGCTCTTCTTCTTTGTCACTTGATTCTGAGTCACTCCATGAGACTACCATAGCCTTCTTCTTAAAATCCCTCTTAGGATAGGCCTTTTTCTTTCATTGAGGGCATTCTTTAACAAGGTGGTCTATTTCACCACATTCATAGCACGTTAGTGTATTAACTTTGTTCATTGAGTTAGATGACTTACCTTTGTGTTTATTAGGACGATAGTTGTCTCTTCCTCTAGGAAATTGCTTCTTCATCTTTAATATCTTTGCGAGACTTCTAGCAATAAGGGAAAAATGGTATTCATCATCCTCATCATCATCACTTTCACCATCTTCATTGGAGGCTTCTTCCTTCTTAGCCTTAAGTGCTAAATTTTTTGTTGATGAAGTTGGTTCTCCATCTTCTTCATTTAGAGACATTTCATGGGTGATTAGTTTCCCAAGTAGATCATCCAACGGCAGAGTTCGTTAGTCTTTCACTTCTTCTATTACCGTCACTTTTGGACCCCACTTTGATTTGGGAAGACATCAAAGGATTTTTCTAACCTTTTCTTCATTTGTGAATGTTTTACCAAGTGAATCTAGATTATTCACTATTTGGGTAAATCTTTTGAACATCTCCTTCACATTTTCATAATTCGTCATTTTGAACAATTCATATTGTCGGAGAAAGATGCTTATCTTTGTTTCCTTCACTTGGCTAGTGCCTTCGTTTGTGACCACCAGCTTGTCCCATATTTCCTTTGCACTTCTACAAGAAGAGACTCTATTGAAATCATTTGCATCCAATCTGCAATAGAGAAAGTTCATGGCACGATAATTTTTCGCAATGCTCTCCAAGTCGGTTTGAGTGAAGTCACCATCTTCCTTGGGATTGTAACACCTCTATCATTATCCTTCATGGGCACCTTCAGACCTTTCTTTATGATGTCCCATAATTCAATATCTTGGTCTATTAGACACATTTGCATTAAGGAGCACCAATGGGCAAAGTTATTCCCACAAAACAATGGAGGACGATTTGAAGATCGTCCTTGGGAAAAACCACCATCACCTATTGAATTCATGATGCCTCACGGATGATTAAGTCTTTGATAGGTGACTAAGGCTTTGATACCAATTGAAGGTTCAATAGTGGATAGATAGGATCAAAATACTCTAGAGGGGGGGGGGGGGAATAGAGTATGGTCGATTTTCGCAATTAGGCTTTCAAAGGCTTTGAAATAGCTTTTAGACACGGAAATAAGATATAATAGGTTTCAAGGGCTTTGAATTTTTTTTCAGGATTTGATTTGTAGGCGAATACGAAAAGAGTAAAGCGAATAAAGAATGTAAAGCAAATTTAAAGGGGACAATGATTTGTTACGAAGTTCGGCAATGTGTCTACGTCTCCGCCTAGGGTTTCCTACCCGTAGGATTTAACCGATCTTTATTTCCTCTTTTAGAGACCTAAAGCCACCTTTGAAGATTAACACTCAATCTTCTATACCGTAGCTTACCCTAGCTACACTTTAGCGTCTCAATTCCTAGAAATAAAAATCTCCTTACTTTTTCTTTTTAAATCTTTGAGTATTATAAATCTACTCAAAATATGTCTCTCTTTTTCTTTTGATATTTTCTTTTTTCACACTCAAAGAGACTTTCTTTTCTTTTCTCTCAATCTAAATTACAATTAAGTATAAAGCACTAGAGAGGAAAGTATTTAAGATTTCTGTAGCTTGTATTGTGTATCTCGTTGAAAGACTTCTCTTTCTTTAAGCTTCAGCTCACTCTATTTATAGAGTTTCTTCTCGCAATGGATAGTCTTCAGTTCATTCAAAGATACCGTTGCTCTTGAATCAGATGTTAGGTCTTTGATTAACTGCTTCAGAGTTTGTTCCATGATGCTCGGGCAGTTACTAAGGTCTGCTTCAAAGGTCTTGACCGAATAGCTATTACAGATTTGAATGAGTCTTCTTATTTGAATGGCACATTCAACAATATTTGAATGGGGAGGGCTTCTGCAATACTTTATCAATCCCATGAAACTAAGAAGGCTTAAAATTCGAACTCATCTTAAACCATTTGAATTTAAACGAAAACCTTCAAGAGTCCATCATGTAACTACTTCCTTGTTTTTAGGAAAGGTTTCAGCAAGAATTCGGCAGCTTAATAACTTTGAATTCTTTGAGTATATCTGGACAAATCAAGCATATAATCCAAGCCACAAATAATACAAGTAATCACATAGTAACCGTGTTTCATACATGACATATATCATAAGGTGTTTTTTTACTTCCATCATCTATATTTAATCATGTTAAAACATATAAAGCATATGGAACATATTATCATCATCAAGGTCAAAGTTCATTGCTACTCGCTAGTTTCAAAATCGCATAGAAGCTTGTAATTTCATACCCATTTGAAAATGTTTGCGGGGGCATGGGGACGAGAAGTTAGTATTCACAAAGCAAGAATTATCACCATACAGGAAAGTATAGGTCAAAATTATATGAATATTTTACTTGGCAAATAGCAACGAGAAAGTGTTGGTGGCTTGTAGTAGATTGAGTGTAGAAAATGAAGGATGGAGAGGAAAATAGTAGAAGAGGAAGACAGCAAGGTAATATGAATGAAACTTTATTTTTAGTTCTAAATAGACATTAGATTTAAGTTTTATTTTTTTAAAACGTGCATATACATGGGTCGGATCTGGGTCTAAATTTTTTGAACTCATACCCATATCCGATTCAAGGACATTTAGATTCATATCTGACCTGGATCCAATGTGTCTAAAAAAATTAGACCCAACCCTGAAAATGGGTTGTATCTAACCGAGTCTTGGATACGTTGTCACCCCTAATTAGAAACTAGCTACTACTCTAATACTGCTTACATTCTAAGCAATTACTTTGATCTAGGGATGACAATTCAATCCGAGTTCGAATCGAGTCCGATCCGAAGGAAAAAGTCCGATCCAAACCCGTTTAAAAAAACTCCGACTCCGACTCCGATAAAAAAACTCCGACTCCAAATAGGAGATGGATCTGATTCGGATATTTTATACATTCGACCCGATTGTGATCCGAGTTCGATTGTCTGATCCGAATGAGTAGTATTAAGGATAGTATTAAAAAAAGACCAAATATAATAACCCAAAATAAAAAAATTAAATAAAAAAATAAATAAACCATGGTATTTTCTTGTATTGTATAAATTTTTTGGAATTTACTATATATGTTATAAAGGAATTATAGTATTAGTAATGAAATTAACAAAAAAAATAGATAAGAAAATATTAATTTTTGGATCGAATTCGAAGGTCCAACGGATCGGATTCGGAGGTCAACGGATTCGGATTCGGAGTCGAAGTTTGCGGAATCGGATTCAAAATTAAAGTCCTCAAACTTGTCGGATCGAATTCGGATTTTGTTGGATCCGCTTCGACCCAATCCATTGCCCTACTTTGATCCACCTTATTCTTTTAGTTTCTGTCATCTACTAACTCTCTAAATAGTTGTACACATGACAATTATAAGTTTATAACCCCTCTTTGGCTTAGTGGAAGATGACCTCATAGCAACTCTGGTTTTCCCAACTATCTGATTTAATTTGTTGCTTATACTAGTTGTTAAATTCCTGCCATAAAATTTTAACACTTAGGGATGTACAGACGTCATGTTCGCCTTGAAATTTCCACGCTATATCTTGCAAAAATTCATATATGATTAAAATGGTGATTTCATCAATTTGCGCAGCTTATTAGACCGTTGATGACTTAGTAATTTACAGACTAATCTTTTTGGCATTATTTATTAACAATTTGTTGATGTGACAGTAGCGTTGAGAAAAGATGAATTTAATAGCCAAAGCAATACTACACAGAAAATACATTCTTTGAAAAATGAGTGATCACAATGTTCTGCTAGAATCTGAATTGGGATATCAGCTGATCAAACTAGTCCGATTGGGGGGTTTCAAGAAAATAGAATTACAATAGGCTGGGTCCATCACAAGTGGTACCAACCAGGCAACCACCAAGACTACAACGTACCAACCACATTGTATAGTATCAAACATCCAATTAAAGGAAATTCAATGACATGGGCCACTTCCATCCTACCATTCACCATTGTCTGTAATCAAACTTCCAGTAGTTAGTTCTGTCTCTGCATAACAGCTTAAAAAGCTTGAAAAAGAGGTGCATATGTACGACTTTTATTTCCCTTCAGACAAGTCTAAGGTCACATATGAATGTATGGTCTAAGTACATGTAATTAATTTTCTACAAAACTTGAAGACTTGGGGTCCATTGTCCACTATACTTATTACATTTGACATTTCTCAAACAAAAACTTACAAATTCAACAAACAAAAAAATGTTTAGCCCTTCCCTTTTCTTATTTTCCGTAATATGCATCAATCTTAACCTTGTATTCACTTGCTCATCTTCTCCCTCTGATTTATCTTCAATTCATTCATGCCACAAAGATGAACAATCTGCACTGCTTCACTTCAAAGAATCCTTAGCCCCTACCTCTAAAACAAGGTCATGGAAGAATGATACTGATTGTTGTGAATGGGAAGGAATCACATGTGATCCTGTAACTCGCCATATCATTGCTCTTGACCTTTTCTCGAGTGGCATTGTTGGAACCATCCACTCTAATAGCAGTCTCTTCAAACTCCATCACCTTCAGAGCCTTAATCTGGCTCGCAATGATTTATCTCCCTCCACTCTATCACCCAATTTCAGTCAGTTGCGTTTTCTTAAACACCTTGACCTTTCTGAGAATTATTTTTTCGGTAGTGTCCCTCTTGAAATAGCCCAACTCTCTCACTTGGAATTTCTAGATTTGTCTAACAATGGTGATCTTAAAATGCCAAATTTCAATAGGATCGTCGGCAACTTAACAAAGTTAAGAGTTTTGAATCTTACCTACGTTAGCCTTGTTTCACAAATCTCTCAATTCATTTCAAACGTGTCTTCGCTTGAATACCTTGACTTAGGATCATGTGACTTGCAAGGCGAGTTGCCTAGCAACATTCTCAACCTACCGAACCTGAAGTTACTAGATGTCAGCTGGAATGATGGCTCATTCTTCAAATTCCCATCATCTTATAATTCGAGTAGCCCCTTGGGTACCTTAGACCTCTCCTATGTCAATATTTCTTCTGAATTACCCTCATATTTGGGCCAGTTACAACAGTTGACATTCCTATCTCTAACCGGTTGTAATCTGCACGGGACAATTCCAGTTGACACAACCAAGCTCTCTAGCTTAACTTATTTATACTTAGGAAGGAATTTGCTTGTTGGAGAAGTACCGGCGGAGTTGTTCAAGTTGGAGTCCTTAATTATCATGAACCTCGAAGACAACAAGTTTGGGGGCAGTATCAATCTTTATGATATTGTATCCAACCTCCCTAACCTATACTATCTTATGATATCAAACAGTGGCCTATCCGTGACAATTGATGGTTCGCCCAACTTCACCTCTACCTTTGCTAATAACTTGGCAGTTCTACAGTTATCCAACTCCAGTCTTGGCGGTGAAATCCCCCAGTGGTTTTTCCAGGCATGGAATACTTCCTTGGTCGAACTTGATCTTTCGCACAACTCTTTGATTGGGGAATGGAAAAGCTTTCCTTGGAGCCGCTTAGGCTCTCTCGATATCTCTTACAACATGTTCCATGGATGTATCCCTGAGCTACCTCCTCACATTGGATGGTTTTCGGCATCAAGCAACAAATTTAGGGGTCCAATAAGTTCATCAATCTGCGGCCTTACTTCCCTTTATGGTCTTGATTTATCTAACAACAACTTTAGCGACGAAATTCCTCCATGTTTGGGAACCAACAGTAGCTTTGGCCTTAGCGTGTTGAGTCTAGGGTCCAATAATATCCATGGCAGTTTAGTTTGGAATTTCTCTGAGTGTAGTTTCTTGACCTTTCTAGACTTGAGCGATAATCAGTTACAAGGTCTGCTGCCACAGTCTTTGGCGGGATGCACGAGCTTACAAGCCATTAATCTTGGAAGAAACAACTTCACGGGTAAATTTCCTCACTGGCTGCATACTCTTCCACAAATTCAAGTCCTTGACTTGAGTTCTAACAGCTTCCATGGTCACATCACCAACATAAGTGAAGAGCTTCAGTATCCCATGTTGGAAGTTATCAACCTCTCGAACAACTACTTCAGTGGTCCGATACCTCCTGCATACATAAAAAGTTTCAAGGCCATGATGAATACTAGTCCTTACTTTGGGAGTCCACAGTATCTGAATTCTTCTACTTTGTTCGGCAATGACTATTATTTTTCCATGGTTATGACTTTTAATGGTGCAGAGAGAAGCTACACAAAGATCATTACAACACTCACTAATTTTGATCTATCAAGCAACACATTCGAAGGAGATATTCCTGAGTGTATAGGGCAGTTGATCTCAATGCACGGTCTCAATCTCTCACACAACCAGCTTACTGGGTCCATACCCCCTTCAATTAGCAAATTAACCTTGCTAAATGGTTTGGATCTTTCAAACAACATGCTCTCAGGACAAATCCCTCAAGAGTTAACAAGTTTGACATCTATGGGAGTTTTCATTGTATCAGAGAACCACTTGAAGGGACCGATACCTCATGGAAACAACTTCGACACATTTCCAACAGATTCGTATGAAGGAAATCCAAATTTGTGTGGATTCCCGTTGCCAGAATGTAAAGAAGCTGTAAGCTCTGATCCACCGACAAGCAAATCAGAAAACAGTGAAGTACCAGATGGAATCGTCTTACCTGAGTGGAAAGTCATAATGATGGGTTGTGGTTGTGGCAGCATCGTGGGGATGGCATGGGGATACTATATGTTGTCAGTAGGGAAGCCTTTTGGTTTGCTAAAATGGCTTATGTGATAGAGTTGACTATTGTCGAGTTTTTTGAAGAGTGGTTTGGCAGACGCACAACAAGAAGAACACATAGGCCCAACTGATTGCAGATATTGTATCAAAGAGATAGAATGTATATTTACAGTCTTTTGAACTTTAGAGGCCAACAATGACACAGTTTTATTTCTCGTTTTTGTTGCCTGAACATAGATCAATAACATGAGGGGCTAAAATTTGAGGACAACATCTCCTATTGACACATCTCCTATTCACCTATTGAAAATATCGGACCCATCTCTCACATTCTTTCCCAATATGAGATCATATGCATTACATAAAAAGATTTCTGAACCAATTCCCAAATTACTTTTCAATTTCGTATGGCTTACTGATCTTGACTTGTCGAACAATAAGTTGATCGGCAGTGTCCAGCTTAGCATGTTTTTGGTTTAGCTGACAACAGTCTATCAGTGTCTACTGAACTCAACTCCTCCTCAACTTTGTCTAAATTATCATACTTGGGACTCTTTTCTTGCAATATAATTGAAATTCCTTACTTAGGAGACCAAGAACATCTCCGCACGTTACTTCTTGCCAATGACAACATTCAAGGTGAGCTCCCCAAATGGATGGTCAATATAGTCAGGCCCAACCTGATGCATCTTTAACCCTACACCTTGTTAATAATTATCTAACACATTTCTTGAGTAACTCCCTCGGAAGAAATTGTTCTCTGTCGACCTTTCATTCAACATGTTACATGAGTCTTTTCCAGTATTGCCAGAAGATCTGGGGCTTGCAGCATTATATATGTCAGATAACAGACTAAACCGCACCATTATATTAATGAATCCATTGCAATTTGACTGAAATTATATCAATCAAACCACACTCATTGTCCTGGATTTCATTCAACATGAAATTATACTCGTATTCCATCGTGCTAACTCATGAGTTTGAGGACTACTCTACAGTACATCTTCAACATTTCAGCATATATTTTGAACTTGAAAGATGAAAAGGATAGGAGTACTGAGTGAAAAAGATTGGAAAGTGAATGACGATAAAATATCCAGTATAATTCAATTGCAAAAGGTACTTAGAAAATGTTGGTATGAGAAAAACCACCACCTTTGGCAATTTAAAGGGAAGAGTTTCGTGCTTCCTGGAGATGGAGTTTTAAGCCAACTGAAGAGTGACACAAGATCATTGTTGAAAATGAAAGTAGACAAAATTTTGCTTGGTCAACGTGGCACCATTCCTCGAAATATTTTCAGAAAAGTTACTTATATAATAAGGATAATTATAATTAAATCATATTTCCATATATATTAAAATGCAATGGTCACCTAATGATATAATGTATGCTAGTCCGTGAATGTAGATGAAAACAATGCAAATGTCCCAAACTAGAATGTTAGTAAAGTATAAATTTAATCTGTAAGAAGATAGGCCAATCTGAATTTGGTTTATATGTTAATTATTACGTAAAGCTTGCACTACTTATCTTGAACTTGGTTCATATGTTAGTACGTTGGTTCATATCTTGCACTACTTATCTTGAATTTGGTTTATATGTTAATTATTACGTAAAGCTTGCACTACTTATCTTGGTGTTCATATCTTGAATATGTAGTAATTCTTACAGTTGGTTGAGTTGTCTTCATGCAAAATAAAAATAAATTATTAATCCAAATCGCGACTAATTTTTTTTAAACTTTATCTTTAAACTTATTTTAAAAATAGGCAACGAGTCAAAATATTTTCAAAAATAAGCTTTTGTAAGTTTAGATAAAAATTGTTGCCCCAACCAACAATTTTGAGTCAACTTGAATTTTACTGACCCAAAATGATATTTGTGTGTTTTCTGAAATTTGAGCAGAGGCAGTGATTTTAAAAAAAACGTGTATATATATATATATATATATATATATATATATATATATATATATATATATATATATATATATATAGGCTATTGTTGCCCCAATTAAAAAATGGGTCAATCTAATTTAATCAAACCAAAATCGTTGCCTCATTTCACTTAACCAAAATCACTGCCTGATTTTGTTTCAAACCTACATAAACTTATTTTTAAACATATTTTGCTCTAAGACTTATTTTTGATATAAGTTTAAAAATAAAGTTTTAAAAAAAATTGTCCCAAATTGCCGATATACAAAGTAGTGCACCATGTACATGTCTTTTTTTTTTTTGGTAATGAGAAAGAACACTAAATTAAAAGCGACATCTAGTAATGACTGCAAGCTGATCTGCAACTGTAATCACATGTCTTTCAATTTTGATACAAAATAAGAACTCAAACGATTTTGAGAACTGGAGGATGTCCTCCACAAGGCCTTGCAGTTCCTTTGGAGCACCGGAAGGCTTCCGTAGCACCAAAATTGCTACAAGGCTATCAATTAGCAAAATTCCCTTTTTTCTCAATAATATGTATCAATCTTAATCTTTTATTCACTTGCTCATCTTCTCCCTCTAATCTTTAATTCATTCATTCCACAAAGATGAACTATCTACATTGCTTCACTTCAAAGAATTCTTAGCCCCTACATATAAAACAAGATCATGGAAGAATTATCAGGATATATTTATCTTTGTATCTTTATGATATAGTTTGTTATGATGTAGTTGCCAAAATATGTCTTGTGTGGATTGCAACCCTAGGGGTAACTTGTATATATATCTCTCGTTTCCTATAATGAAAGCATGATTTTCTCTCCCACTTTTCTATCTTATCATGGTATGATCACAGCCCCCTAAGTTAGGGTTTTTTTTTCCATCTTCTTCTTCGTCTGCTCGGTTTTTTACATCATAGCGTGCCCATGATTGTTCTTGCCCTTTTGTGTGTGCTTGTGTGTCCAAGTTTTGAGTATTATTTCTTCTTGCTATTTGGTTTAACATGGGTGAGAAAACAACTACATATGCTCCGTTCACACCTATTATTTACACCCCTTTGAAGGTACTGGTACGATCATTACTCAAATAGCGTTGAAAGGCACGAACTATGACGAGTGGGTACGTTCTACTCGTAATAATTTACGTCTCAAAATAAATTAAGGTATGTTGACGGGACTATCACCAAGCCTTATGCAAAATCCCCCAATTTGGCTCAATGGGAGATAATTAGTTCCATGCTCGTTGCTATAATACCATTGATGTTTCTATTCGTTAGAGTTGCTGGAAAATGTTAAAACACTGTGGGATGATTTATGTGATAGATACTCCCTTTTTAATGTCCCTCGTATCCATGAATTGAAGACCTTGATTATTGACAGCAAACAACATGGTCGATCAATCTCTAAGTACTAAAGAGATTTGCGTACATTGTGGGAGGAGTTGGAAAGTGCTACTAAGATGCCTGCGTGTTCGTGTTCCGCTGCGGGAGAGTATGTTACTTTGCTGGATAATAAGAAATCGCATAAATTTCTGATGGGCCATGATTCTAAGATATATCGTGGTGTTGCCTCGGGGTTATTGATGCTTGATCCCTTGACTACTCTTGCTTATACGCTTGGTAAGGTTGTAGATTTTGCTGTTAATGGTGTTGCCTAGAGTAAAGTGAATAAGGGGGAGGTGCGTCTTTGCTCTCATTGTGGTAAGAGGGTCATCTCAAGGGTAAATGTTTCGAACTTCATGGCCGTGGTGGTAGGGGTGCTTCTCATGGTGGGGGACGAATAGGTGGACGTGGTTGAGGAGTTGTGGCGGCAGTTGTGGACAGCACATGATCATCCTTTACACCCACTATGAATGATGTTGATAAAAAATCGTTACCCACTCTCACTGATGTGCATGTTCAACAATTGTTTGCTGCTCCAAATGCATCTTCTGCTACGTCTTCTACTCCTAAGTTGTATGGTAAGAATTCCTTGGGCTAATGGATAATTAATACAAGTGCCTCCAACCATATGTCCTCTAATATTGCATTATTTGATGTTGTTCACGATAATAGTTCGGAGCTTGTTGGTCTTCCTAATGGTAAAAGCATCACCGTCACTAAAGAAGCACTTGGTTCTTGATAACGTTATATATGTTCCTATGTGAAGACTCCACCTTGATGTATATGTTTTGTTACCTTGATGTATATGTATGTATATGTTTTATATAAGTATGGATGATGGAAGTCAAAATGGAAATACAAACCCCTTTAATAAACTCGCGTAACATGCCCTCATACCATGCAATATGTTCATGCATATGCGTAGTTGATGTTGTTAGTTGATATTGCTTTATACGTTCCTCACCTCACGTTGCTTTTATCATATACTAACGATTCATCTAATAAGTTGTTGTTAGTGGATAATGATTAATGTTTTTCAGATATAGCAATTCAAATTAGTTCCTTAAAATAAGGAATTTGTTATACCTTGGACTTCAAGCATTTGAATTAATTCAAACTATATCAAGATAAGGTTGAACAATCTTCAAATTGGTCTTCCTAAGTTTAAGGAGTTGAATTGAAGATATGCTGGGTTGAACAAAGTTTGTTGGACGTGCTCACATAGAAGAACTTCAGTCAACAACCGAAATTCGAGTCATACGGATATTCTGTTACATTTCAAGTCTTTGACACGGTCAGTCAAGAGCCTGAAGCAACAACATTTTGTATAAAGTTGTTATGAAGTCTATCCGTTGCACTTGTGTCTATATAAATAGATTGAAGCTGAAGCATTGAAGAACAACAAGCATTCCAACGAAATGCATTCAAGCTACAGCAAAATTACTTTCCTCTCTAGTGCTCTTTATTGTAATTTAGAATTGAGAGAAAAGATTACAAAGTATATCTTGTGCGTTGAAAAAGAAATATCAAAAGAGAGATATACCTTGAGTAAAGTTTATAATACTCAAAGGTTCAGAAAAAGAAAGGGGATTTTTATTTCTAGGAATTGAGACGCTAGAGTGTAGCTAGGGAAAGCTACGGTATAGAAGATTGGGTGATAATCTTCGAATGTGGCTTTAGGTCTCTAAAGGAGGAAATAAAGATCGTTAAATCCTAAGGGTAGGAAACCCTAGGCGGAGACGTAGGCACATTGCCGAACTTCATAACAAATACTCGTCTACTTTACTTTTGCATTTACATATCGTTTTGCTTTACTTAATTCATTCATCTCGTAATAGCCTATTCTGTTCAAAAGCCTGAAACATACTTCAAGCCCTTAAAACCTGTTTTAATTATTTTCCGCATCTCAAAACCCGTTTCAAAGCCTTGAAAGCCTAACTCGAAAAACGACCATACTCTATTCACCCCCCCTCTAGAGTATATTGATCCTATCCTATCTCCTATTGATTCTTCACTATGCTTAGTTGTAATTTGTTGGTTGTGTCTCAATCGCCAGCCATGAGAGATGGCGTGAGGTGCAACACAAAACTGAAAAACAAAAGCGAGTAAAAACCAAGGATCGAGAAGGGTTATAGGGAAGAAAAATAAAACCCTAAAGAGAATATAGTACCATATAAAGTTGTGTAATTCTCCTTGATTAGAGTCTTCTTATTAAGAAAATATTTATAGTTGACTTAAAGCCTATTAATAAGAGTCCTAGTATATCTAAATTACATGGAGAGATATCTTTTCAGAATATTATATTTACAAGATAATATTTACCAATTATCTATCAATAAGCACCCAATTTTGACCTAAAACCATGCATGAATCTCTTTTCAACGATGGAGTTTTTAATTAAAACAAGCTAATGACACAAATTCATCACATTCTTGCTCATGCATGGAACTAAGGGATTGTCTAACCCCTCAAAAAATTCTCTCATTTTATATTACAATCTCTACATCAATGGCATGCAACATTAAAGTGAGCATCAAAATTAATTATAACTACCAAAATACCATTATGGATGACATGTGACAAAGTTTTGATTTGTTAGAGCATCAAAGATAGAAAAAAATTAAATTCATTTGGAGTAACATTTAAAATATAGGGTCTTGTTTAATTTATTCAACATATTTTAACTAATTTCAAATAAAGTAAGGTCATATAAATTGTATGTCTTTTACATGAAAGAGAAATATTTTTGACAATAAATTATATGACATCACTAATAATATAATTGGGGAAGGTATTCCTTTGACTAAGGCACAAGAGCTCTCGATGATTACGGAATCTTCTATTCACGGAATACCAAAGATTTTGCCCATTAATACAGTAAACTATACTTCTTCTCCTAGGATTAATAAGGCTACCAAATCTTTCAAACCAAAAATGAATCCCAAAGTTCCTCAAATCAAGAAAAAAAATTCAAAAACGCACAAAGGGTCAGCCTTAAATTGATTCATCCTAATGTTTCTAAGGATACTTCTACTCTAATGTTGTCAAAGCCATCACCGGGCAAGGAAAATACAGTAGAAGCCTATTATCAACAAACTTCTGATCTACCTATAAGCATTCCCAAAGTCAAAAATATCCATGCAACTTTAAGGTTGAGTCTTAGAAAGGGAGATGGAATTGCTAAATCTAGGGGTGATAGAGCTTTTAATATTACTAGAGAAAACGATATGCTTGAGCCAACCAAAGGAGAAACGTTGTATGGTGGTTGTAGACCGCCTGACCCATATCCTGGAAATCCGAATGGAGATGTGGATGGAGTCGAATCCGGAGAAAATGGAGCTATTAGTCAATCTTTTGATTCCAATGGAAATTCATCGACTGATGAATCTCATAAGTGATGTGTATATTTCGTCACTACATTCTGTACCAATATCCATGTCTGATATGTTACCGAACCTTAACCCCGATTCATTCCCAATCTCTAGCTTGATTTGGAATATCCAAGGTGCAGGGAATAAGTATTTCCAATCTACTCTCTGAGATTTAGTTAGACTACATAAACCTTGTGTAGTAGTCCTTGTTAAAACTCATATTGGAGGAGCTTTAGCAGAAAAGATGAAGCTTTTGTTAGGTTTTTCAAGGCATACCAGAGTGGATTCTCAGGGGTTTAGTGATGCCATTTGGGTTTACTGGAGGATGAAAATACTTTCTATTGAACCTATCCTTAATCAAGACAAATATATTTCGTATGGAATTAAAGAGAGGTAATGAAGAACCTTGGTATTTCTCAGCAGTGTATGCTAGTCCAGTTCCCTAAAAAAGGGAGATCTTATGGAGGGAATTAAAGGAGTTTTCTACTAGGCATGATAAACCTTGGCTGTTAGTTGGGGACTTTAATGAAACTATGGTATTGGGAAAGAACTAAAGTGTGTTATGAAACTTCACGTCGAGCCAAGAAGTTTAATGACTAGGCCAACGATATAGAGTTACTTGAGGTGGAATTTTCAGGTTCTCTTCATGCTTGGTCTAGAGGTAAGTTGATAAAGATGAGAGCAAGTGCTAGACTAGATAGAGCTTTGTGCAATGGTAAATGAGGGCTTACGTTCAATCAAGCAAAGATGAAACATCTACCTGCTGTATGTTCAGATCATACTCCGCTTCTTATATCACCCAATGGTTTTGCCCCTCTGTACAGTGTTGCCAAACCATTCAGTTTTCAGGCAACTTGGCTTTCAGCTTTGATGAAATGGTTAAGACAAATTGGAATAAGGAGGATGAGCTTATTCCAAATCTTAACAAATTGGCTTTGAGTCTTGTGGAATGGAATAGAGAGGTGTTTGGCAATATATTCAAGCAGAAGAGAACGTGAATGGTTCGTCTTGTAGGAGTACAGAAAAAGCTCTGAATAAATCCTCATCGAGGGTTTATCAGACTAGAGAATAAACTCCGTTGAGAGCTTGATGAAGTTTTAGCTAGAGAGGAGACCTTTTGGTATCAAAAGGCAAGGGTGGATTGGTAAAAAATGGGGATAGAAATACTACCTTTTCCTATTTAAGTGCCATTGTTAAACAAAGGAAAATGCAAGTGGCAGAGTTGAAAAATGAGGATGGGTACTGGCTGGGAGACCCAAAAGAGATCAAGTTGCACATTACTCAATATTTTGTTGATTTGTTTAAAGATGATGGTGACACTGGCCCAAATTCTTTCCCCACTGATGTGTTCTCAGAGTTGGCTAATAAAGATTGGATCCATTTGTCTAAACCTTTTGGAGCATTGGAGATAGATGATATGATGAAGCACCTAGGGTCGATGAAAGCGCCGGGGCCAGATGGTTTTCAAGCGTTATTTTATCAAAAAAAAAATTTTGGGAGCTCATCAAAGACAACCTCTGTTAAATAGCTCTTGAGGTGTTGGAGGGAAAAGGTATGCCAAATTCTCTCAATAACACTTTCATTTCTTTGATTCCCAAGATTGATAAACCTGAAATTGCTAAACATTTTAGACTTATAGGTCCGTGTAATGTTACTTACAAGGTTATAGCTAAAGTAATTGTGAATAGAATTAAAGCTTTTCTCCCCATGTTGATCTCAAATACACAAGCTAGTTTTGTGCTGGGTAGACAAATTGCGGATAATATTATTATTATGCAAGAGTTTATTCATACCATAAGAAGGAAATAGGAAAAGTTGGGTTTATGGCGCTGAAGTTGGATTTTGAGAAGGCTTACGATCATCTTAAAAGGAGTTTCATTAGGGAGACTCTCATTCAGATGAATTTGTCTATACTCGTAATCAGCGTTATAATGAAGTGTGTCTCTTCGGCCAATATGCAAGTCCTTTGGAATGGTGAGCCTACATCAAGTTTCAAGCCTACTCATGGGATGCGTCAAGGCGATCCCTTATCTCCCTACCTTTTCAAGATATGTATGGAACGCTTTAACCATACTATTGAGGAAGCTCTTGCTTTGAACTGATGGAAGCCGATAAGAGATAGTAAGAATGGGGTGCAATTTTTATTTATAACCCTTGTTTTAAAAATATGTCAAAATCTAACCTCCGTTCAGAACAATTTAGAAAAATAACCTCCCATTTAAAACCGCTGTCACTGTTAGCGGTTTCAATTCGAGTCAGCAAAGCCCTATTTACCCAGTCAGCATAAAACCGCTGTCACTGACAGCGGTTTTAATGTCAGCATAAAACCGCTGGCAGTGACAGTGGTTTCTCGTTGACCAAGTCACGAACGTAGGAATTTTGGTTTGGGCTTAAAACTGCTGTCAGTGACAGCGGTTTTAAAATTGCCTAATTACGCAAAATATTTCACCCATCTAAT
The DNA here is from genome assembly GCA_026401315.1 of Dysphania ambrosioides. Taxonomy (NCBI): domain Eukaryota; kingdom Viridiplantae; phylum Streptophyta; class Magnoliopsida; order Caryophyllales; family Amaranthaceae; genus Dysphania; species Dysphania ambrosioides. The sequence continues at coordinate 22,491,765 of CM048666.1, forward strand.
TTCTATTATAACCTGTTTTAAAACATTATGATAACATCCAAAAACCAAATTCATCATTTTCGAACACAAGTTTGATACAATTTGAACACATGTTCGTGTCAATTCCGCATCGTTTCTCGTATCTCGAACAAAAATCTTCAAAAGTACAATTAAGATTGATATAAATGAAACTAAAATGAAACATAATAAATTACAATAATCGTAGTTATATATATACAATATAGTTTGAAATATATTTACATTAATTCCAGTAACATAAAAAATTCTAGAAACTAGGCCAGTCCTCCTCATTAACATTGTCTAATCGAGGAAAAGTGGAACTCTGGCTCTGTTGGGAGAGTAGCCCACTCGCTGGGTATCGGAATGGATATGGAGGAGAGGTATACTGTGATGACTCACCCTGGGTGGACCCGAATGCACCTTGAGTCCTCTCGAAGGTCAAGATCTCAGGGGCCTCATGGGTCTGGGAAGAGGAAGGCATACCCGATGTGACTTGTGCGTCGTCTGTATTCCCGAACTCATGGTGAACTCGCAGTAATCCTCCCTGACCAGCTAGCTCCAGACCTCCTACGCACATCTGCTTCACTCCAGCTGCGATAGTAAGACCAGGAAAATTTTGGTTATCGTGACAGTAGTCATGAATAACCAACAGTTGCTGAGTCTGCAAAGGAGAAAACAGTTAGAATCAGATAAATAAAGTAAAGAAATTAACTTGCAAATAATGAAGTCAACATACCATGACGTGCAGAGGTATCCCTGACGGATGAAAATGTTGCAGTGGTGGAACGAATGATGGACTAATGAAGAGGCGTGTAATGCTACGATACCATATAAGATATGGATCGTAATAGTCCATAGGTCCCTGGATGGGATGTCCCTGTACAATGGATTGGTTTCTTTTGTTCCAAGCCCCGATCCACTCAGCATGCAAAGCCCCCCAATCCGTCGTGGACCTCCCTCGACGATCAATTTCATGATCATCATCATCATCATCATCCACATCCTCTCTTATGAAATCGGGATCTTCATCACTCCAGTCATCATCAGGCCACAATTAGGGAACTAAACCGCGAGAAGACTCTGCTACATACAAACCATCTTTATTCAAAGAAAATTCAGTAATTGCTCTATCATTACGAACAATCTGAGCTTGATGATTAGGCATTTGTGAGCATGATGGATGAATTTGAGCTTGATGATTAGGCATTTGTGGTTGATAAGGAACCATCATCGGTTGATAAGGATGAGTTTGTGAATCGAAGACTTGATTTTGTGTATACATTTGAAGCATTTCAGTATATGATTGTGAAATAGGCATAGCTTGTTGTAGACTAGGTGTAGAACGCATTTCTTCAACAAATATTTCCATTGGGAAGTTTGGGAAACTTCTAATACATGCCCACATGCATTCTAATGAGTAAGCATCATTAAGGGGCATAGCTATAGTCCCATGCTTCATTTTCAACTTCACCTCCCTTGTCCTATCTAACCCACACAAATCATAAACTTTATCAACTAACTGTTTCATAGAATTGTCGGAGTTGGCCAGAATAATACTACAACTTCCACCTCTATACTCAACACTAGAACTTGATTCAATAAGAGTTCCTCCCCAACGACAAATCAAAGGATATTTTGAATTTTCCATAATGCCTACAAGATGAAATGTAGATTTAATGACAACACTAATAAGCGTTGGTCTAATATCCCATCCTAGCCATATGTAAAAGCTATCTCCACCTCCAAATAAAATAGATTATTTCATATGTCTTTAATGCAATCAATCCACATCTAAACCTAATAACAACATCACATATTAATTCAACCCAAATAATCTAAATATACTACATAACATAAAAATAACAACCTACAAATAACAATATTCAATCCAATCCAATTCAATCAATCTAAACCTAATAACAACATCCAATCTAATCCAATCCAAATATTTCTTTTACTCCAAATACACCTAATATCACAACATTCAATCTACATCTAAACCTAATAACAACATCACATATTAATTCAACCCAAATAATCTAAATATACTACATAACATACAAATAACAACCTACAAATAACAATATCCAATCCAATCCAATTCAATCAATCTAAACCTAATAACAACATCCAATCTAATCCAATCCAAATATTTCTTTTACTCCAAATACACTAATATCACAACATTCAATCTACATCTAAACCAATACACAACATTCAATTCACAACTACAACTAATATCATAATTAAAATTATCACAATTAACAACAATCAATTCACAACATCACCTAATATCAAGAACTACACCTACTATCACAATTAAATCCAAATAATAATTTTAATCCAAATACTACAATTAATCTAAACATTCAATCTATATCTTAACCACAACAATCAATCCATACCTACTATTATACCATGATAATATAGAATTTAAGATAAAATTTGAAAAAAAAAATTAAAAAAACTTACCAATACCGGGAAGAGGCGCGCCGGCGGAGTGGAGGAGCACGGGGGTCACGCCGGAAAATCTTCGGCACGCCGGAGGAGCTTCGAGACGGCGGAGGAGGCGAGGCGAAGGAAGGGCGTGAGTGTTTTGGTGAAATGGAAATGGGGCGAGCACAGGGAAGAAGGGAGGCTGGTGATTTAAACCCAGGTCCCGAAAAACCGCTGTCACTGACAGCGGTTTCTACTTTTCGTGCAGTAGAAGAACCGCTGTCAGTGACAGCGGTTTTTACTTTTCTGCCATGCCACTGAAGAACCGCTGTCACCGACAGCGGTTTTATGCTGACTGGATATAAACCCGCTGTCACTGACAGTGGTTCTTATTGGGAGGTTATTTTTCTAAATACTTTTGACCGGAGGTTAAGTTCCGAAATATTTGTTAAATATAGGTTAGAAATAAAAATTAGCCAAGAATGGGCCTCTACTTTCCAACTTATTCTTTGTATATGATGTTTTCCTCTTTGCAGAGGCCTCTACATTCTAAGCTAATGTTATAATGCAATGCATTGAACGATTTTGCATGGCTTCGGTCAAAAGCTCAATTTTAGTATGTCTAATATTTTTTTCTCAGCCAACATGAATGAAGAGGATAGGCTGAATATTACAAGAATCTTAGGCATTGAGCATATAGAAGATTTGGGGCTTTATCTTGGTATGCGCACATTGACCCATAGAGCAAATAAGGAAACTTTTGGGTATCTTTGTGACAAAATTGATCGAAGGTTAGCAGGATAGAAGATCAAGTATTTATCTTTAGCAGGTCGAATAACTTTGGCTAATGCTACGCTTAATACTATGGCAAGCGTTTCTATGCAGACTGCAAAAATCCCCAGGAGTGTGTATGAAGAAGTTGATTGCAAGACTAGAAGATTTTTCTCGAGGGGGGAGGGGGGAGGGGGGAGGTAGTGACGATAAGAGTAGGTCCACCTTATAATTGCTTAGGATACTATCAAAAAAACTCTAAATCAAGGAGGGTTAGGTCTCCATTCTTCAAGGCATTTGAATGATGCTTTCCATACAAAATTAGGGTGGAGAATGCTGACAAATCCTAATGGTCTTTGGGCACAAGTCCTTAGTCATAAACACTGTAAGGGGAAAATTGAGTTGGATTCCTTTAAGCTTAAGCAAGGTATGTCAAACACTTGGAGAAGCATAACTAATGCTAAGAACCTTTAGGAGGGTATGAGAATGGCAGTTGGAAATGGGAAAACCACTTGGTTTTGGGATGATAGATGGGTTCTAGAACTCCACTAAGACAGGTAGCGATCCACGAAATAGCTGTAGAAGTGAGTAATGCCTTAATGGAGGATATGTGGGAACCAGACTCAGGTTGGATGTGAGAGAGTTTTTCTCTTTCGCTTAGTTTTGAAGTGCTGAAGTCTATACAGGCCCATGCTTTGCAAGAAGATCAGACAACAATTGACCTCTTGTATTAGAATAATTCTCCTAAGAGGAAATTAACTATGAAATACATCCTAAGAATTATTAGACCTGATACTTTGGAGTTTGAAGATGACTTGTGGATGTTGATATGGAAAGCCTCGGTTCAACAATGCATTAGGAGTGGTTGATTGGGCATAGTACATTACTAGGTAACTTGAACAGCTTTAAACGGAAGCTAGAACCCAATCCTATACGTCCTATATGTTCGAGGGTTAAGGAGAGTACACTACATATCCTAAGAGACTACCTAGCAGCAAGAAGGATTTGGTATGCTCTTAAGGGTCTAACTTTAGAGGCAGATTTTTTTAGCAGGGACTTGTGAGCTTGGCTTTTCAAAAATTTGGACTCTTATTAATAGGATTTCTCTTCTCTTTGGCCTTCTTTATTCTACATAGCTTTCTGGTGGATATGGTGTTGGCGTAATTGTGTTGTTAACAACAATATTAATAATATCCCTCTTGATCCAAGGGCATTTATCCAGGTTAGGCTCGATGAGATTGTTCGAGCACTCATGAAGCAAGAAGAATCAGACATAAGTAACTCCAGAATCAAGCAGGAGGTCTTTGTTTGATGGAATGCTCCTAGTGATGGGTGGTATGTGTTGAATACATATGGTGCGGCTAAAAAAGGTTCCCTAGGAGTAGCTAGAGGTGGAGGACTAGTTCGTGACTCTAACAAGAAATGGGTGTTGGCGTTTACAGCCAGCTATGGTATTTGTTTAGCTTATCGAGGAGAGTGCTTACCTCTTCAGAAAGGGCTTGCATTGGCGATTGAACTGAACATAACCAAGCTTGAAGTGCAAATGGATAACATGGAATGTATTAGTGCTTTACAAGAGGAGGACCCGGGGGTGAATGTGCGCAGATTATTCATAATTGTAGAAGGATGCTATACTCTTCAACAAGGCAAGTAAAGGTGAATCATATCTATTGTGAAGGGAATCGAGCTGCAGATTGGCTAGCAAACCAAGGGGTGATCAACAATTTCCATTTCGCACGTTTAGAAAGTGCTTCTTCAAATTTTAAACGTATCTTAGATGAGGACGCTAGGAGTGTCTCTTTCCCGAGATTCATCCCTCCCTAAGTTTCTTTACTTTGTTTTCGATTGAGTAGTTAGTTTTGTTGTGTTTGATTTTTCTGCTTGTTTTTTGTTTGTTGCCATTTGCTTCTCTTTAAAAAAAAAAAAGAGATACCATAGGCTTTCTGACTTTTATCGATATTACCACTACCTGTATTTATTTTATCAATTATACCACTATATGCGAAGGTTATTTGTTGCACAGTTGTACTAATCGAAACAATACTATTAAAAATATGAACACTGTATATGAGCTAGTGTGATTGGCTAGTCCGTAGTAGTTAACAAAAGTATACAGCAATAAATATTTTAAAAATATGTTTTATGTAAGCACTATACTAGAGGGTAATAACTAATAATAGACCTCTTATTTACTGGGAATGGAGGCTGAAAATAGGAGTTAATATAATTATAATCCAACCTTACAACTTTGAAGTTTTAACGTATGTTCATAGGGTATGAGAAATAAGCATGCTACTTCTCTCGAGATACTAGAGAATATTTTGTATTTTCTACTATTAGCGATACCATTGGAATTCTGACTTTCATCGAGGGAACCAATAATTGTATATGTTTTACCAATTATACCACTAAATGCGGAGGTTATGTACTGAACAATTGTACTAATCGAAACAAGACTGTCGATGACTTAAGTTTTTGATTAAATACATATACATATCAGGCCTATAACCTATTACCCAAAACTCAGAAAGCAACAATTGAAATCTAAAAACACTAAACTGCCTCTCCATTGGAAAGTGGAAACTCTCCTTAGTCTCTAAACTCAACAAGCCAACAATCCAAAACTCAACACTGAAATCTGAAAACTCCCTTCACAAAGAGTGTTCAATGACGACAACATTGGAAATTGATGAAGAGCTGAGGACTGCAGCCCTGAATGGGGATGTTGACTTCTTGAGAAAATGTGTTGCTTCCAATAAACCCATCTCATACTACTTGACTTACTTCCCCCAAATTCAAAGTGGAGATACTCGCTATGGCAATATCTTCCACATCGCGGCTGATAGACATAATGTAGAGTTTATTAGCGAAGCAATTCGAATATTACCTCTCGAAAACACACAACAACTACTCCTCCAATCATGGAGCGAAACAAACAAGTGGAACCCTCTTCATATAGCGGCCTACAATGATAAAGAGATAGTGAAGATATTTCTAGATGTATACAGAAGTTTACTGTCATTACCCTCTGATCAAAATAAACGACCCTGGTTAATGAAGCTTAGACATGGTTCAACTCCATGCCACATGGCTGTTTATAATTACAACGAGGAAGGTGCGTTGGAATTATTGGGATTCGATACAGAGTTGATTTGCAATATGACTGCTGGTATACAGCAAAGCAGCATTCTTTACGATGCTGTACATAAGAAATTAAGCAAAGTAGCTTTGGAGATCTTGAGATCCCCACATCCTATTAGTTTCAGCGGATACAAAGGCAACAATCCATTGCACTGGATGCATTATTTCAGTCGGTCAGGTACGGTTCATTATCTCATATTCGGCAACTTTAAATTATTGCACAATTGGTCATACAATACATCTAAATTATATTTTTGCATATTTCACATGCGGTTGAAGATGTTATAACTATGACATTTTGCCTTGCTTTGGGAGTTTGGGTTCAGGATTTGCATAGTGCGGTTGAAGATGTTATAACTATGTCCCAACTTTTTAATAATAATTTGTTTTGTGATCCATCAGTCGATGCTCAGTTAGCTCAATGAATGAAAACTGATATTTTAAAATTAGACCCAAAAATATTGAAAATTAATTATCGAGCATTTATTTATTTAAAACTTTTTAGCTTCATACATTGTTACTTATTATTATTTTATTATATAAAAAGTTATAAAATAACGTTGGATTATCATATATACAATAACATTCACCTTATACTACAGTCATTTATATACTTCATATTTGTCATTCATATCAAAATTTCATTGCATTCAAACCTCGCCAAAATACTGATGCTTTTATTTTGCCGACCTTATTTGCTAGTTAATAAAGATATAATATTCTCTTTTATGATAAAATTTTAATTTTTCTCTTATTTTAATATAGAAAGTGGATGAAAATAACCTCTTTATTATACAAAGAACAAATAGGTATGCTATATTGAAATAAAGTCGTTTATATATTACTTTGTAATTTAAAATGGAAAATTATTGGCGCTATAAATCTATTAACCCATTGGATTGACACAAATTTAGAGTGGGTGGAGTAAGAATAAGCCTTATCCGACCTAGCTCAAAATAACTCAATTCAATTATAACCAAAATCGAAAAATGGGTTTGACTAGACTTGATTTGACTTAGCCCCTTCACATGTCTACATAATGAAGACGTAAACAATACTTTTGCTAGCTTTGTCACTATTTGTTCAAAAGGGAATATAAACAAACGCTAACATCAAATCCCCATGGAAAATGTTTGATTTATAATTACAGAAGAAGCAGAAGAAATCTTTCGACTACTGCTTCGTAGAGGGCCTGAGCTTATCAAACAAAAAAGCGATGAAGGATTGTCACCTTTCAATACGTGGGCATATGAAGGTACAACAATATGGCCATTTAAAAGTCTTCTAGAAAGCCATGACATAATCCCAAATATAAAGAGAGTTTTTGTTGACCTGACTGTTGAAACTGATGATGATGGTCGCAACCCCCTACATTATCTAGCTTGTAACGCCTCTAGCGAAGAAGTTGCTGTTGAAATAGCTGAATTGCTCATAAATATTTACATAGAGCAAACATCAAGCGAAGAAGTTGAGGTCGCAATAGCTCCTTGGTTAGTAAAGAGTGATAATGGAGGTACACCTTTGTCTCTGGCCATAGAAAAAGGGTATGAAAAGTTAGCAATGTATTTACTGTCAGTGGATGAAAATGTGGTTATCAACAGTCAGGAAAATGCTCTGTTCTTAGCTATTGAGAATGGACGCCATGAAGTTGCTAAAAGGATTCTGGAGATATTGGATAACAACAAGTGGACTGAACTTCTAACCAAGGATCAACAGAATGTCTTGCATTTTGCACCATTATGCCAAGGTGAGTCTAGCTACTTCTCTCTCTTCCTCTATTTCTCTTAAAAGATTGCAGACAATAACAAGAAAAATAAATAGATCTAGGTCATAAAAAGTTTATATGCTAATATATAGTTTAGGGGAATTGAACAAAAACCATCTTTTTCATGGGTTTGTTTTAGTTTTTTTCTTTTTTGCTAATTAAAAGATAATTTATTAAATTACAAAGTAGCAGATATATCTTTATATTAAACATTTTAACACTGCATAAAAACAGAGGAAAGTTCATCAAAAATCTTTATAGGCACTTAAACGGGGTTTTATCTGTAAAACAGATTAGAATAGAATAAGATTAGGATGATTAGCAAGATAAGATTAGAGTGATTAGCAAAAGATAACTTAAGATATAGTTCTAGAGTACTTAGAGTTCGTAGGTTAGTATGATACCAGGGTCATTATATTATCTCTGAACAAAGGGTATAAATACCTGTGTAACTCATAGATCAAATTAATGAATCAGAAAGAAATTCTTTCTTCTAAAACACTGAGTTACTTCTAATCTTGGTATCAGAGCAGGCAATTAGGAGAGGGATTTGCCGTGTTTTTGCATCATCATTTACCAAGTATTAACTTACCTGAGCCATGGGTGGAACCCCAGAAGACCCAAGTGACAACCATGTCACTATGGCTCAACTTCTACAAATTCTAGAAAAGATGAATAGCAGTAGGAGACAAGATAACACTGGAGGATCACTACATGTCTCAAAAAAACTGAGCAATAAAAAATATACAAAGTGGTCTCGGTTGATGCTAATGGCGATCGAAGTGAGGGGGCGGCTCACACACATCACAACCAACCCACCATCCGCAGACACCGAAGAGCATACACTTTAGAAGGACGCAGTAGTCAGATGATGGATTGCCGAAAATATTGAGTCAGAATTGGTTAATCAATTTCTTGACTTTTCGACAGCCAAAGATCTATGGAAAGGGGTGGAGGCCGTGTATAGTAGTGCCAAAGATGGCCTACAAATTTTCAACCTCACCATTAAAGAAAATACAATAAAGCAAAGCAGAGAATTCATCGAAGCATATTACAGTAAACTAGTCACAATTTGGAAAGAAATTGACAGAAGAATGCCCAACCCAATGGAGTGTGCAAATGACATCACAATATTCAATAAACTCACACAACAAAACCGTTTATACCAGTTTCTTGTAGGACTAGACGAATCATTGGACAAAGACAGGCGTGACCTAGTCAACCAAGAGTCGTTACCAACAGTGGAGGCCGCATATAATGCCATAAGACGAGAGGTGTCAAGAAGGGACATAATAAAAACCATGTGATTACCTGACTCACCTATGCCGACGGTGATCTTAGGAGTGGGCTTGGTGCAAAGGGCGAATCAAGGAAGCCAAGGCGTGAGGATGACAAAGCTCACCTCAAATGCTCCCATTGCGATGGAACTCAGCATACACGCGAGGGGTGTTTCAAATTAGTGGGATACCCCGACTGGTGGACCGAAACCAAGAGGAAAGGTAGCAGTAGGGGAGAGGACTCGAAGAGGAGGGGCATGGGTGCTGGATCTGTGAGCCAAAGCTCAAGGGAAGCCATGGACGAGGAAGGAACAACGGCGGGTGAGGAGAGCAACCTGAGGGAAAGAGAAAAGGGGGAAGGTAATGCAATTCCTAACCCTAGAAATTCTCGGGTGAGCTTCTGCCACAAATCCTTTTTAACACAAGAAACCCTAATCCCCACTACCTCACTCAAAATCCTCGTGTCCCAATACCAACCCGAAGCCCAGACACCTACCCACCTCACAAAAACGTACCAAAACACTACTCTCCTCACTAAAGGCTGTTGGGCCACGACTCTACCCAATAACACCACAAAAAAATTCCTATAAATCTGAACCTAGGTACCGCTAACACAGTAAAACCCGGGGAGCAATGGATCTTTGACTGCAGAGCAACTGACACAATATCCTATGACATACGAGATTTTATAACATCAGAAACCCCAATAAAAACCCTTATACAAACAACCAGAGGAGAATGTATGGAGGTGATGGGAGCAGGAACCATGAGATTTGGGGACAGTTTATCCCTAAATAATTGTCTTTTTATTCCAAATCTCGCTTATAAACTGTTATCTATTAGTCAGTTGACCAAAGAATTACAATGCGTTATTCTAATGAGTTCTGATCATTGTGTTGTACAGGATGCTCGGACCAGAAAGATCATTGGGCGTGGTATTGATAAGGATAGACTGTACTACATTGAAGAATTTTTCGAAAAAGGGGATGCATTAGTCAGTCATGTGTCAAAAGAGAAACAGCTATGGATGTGGCATTGCCGGTTAGGTCATCCCTCTTTAGGATATTTAGAAAGTTTGTTTCCTTCCCTTTCTGGTTCAAAGTTAGTTTTTGATTGTGAAGCATGCTATCTTGCTAAAAGTCATAAAAAGTCTTACCCGAGTAGTGTTAGTCATACCTCTAAATCTTTTTCTTTGATACATTCGGATGTTTGGGGCCCTGCTCCAGAACTTGGTAGTCATAATTCTAAATATTATGTCCTATTTATTGATGATTGTACTCGAATGTACTGGGTTTATTTTATGAAACAAAAATTAGAAGTATTCGAGATTTTTGTAACTTTTTATCAAATGATCCGAACCAATTTCAAACAAATATTTACATTCTTAGGTCTGATAACGGAGGAGAATATGTAAACCAAGATATGAAATCTTTCTGTCAGACTCACGGCCTCCTACATCAAACCACTTGTCCTGATACCCCGCAACAAAATGGGGTAGCTGAAAGAAAAAACCGAATGCTTCTGGAAATGACCCGGCCAATGATGATTGAATGTAGTGCCCCAAAGGTATTTTGGCCTGAAGCTATTGCAATTGCTACATATTTATCCAACAGACTACCTACAAAGAAACTCCATTACAAAACACCCTTAGATACCCTAAAATCCTTCGACTTGGATCCCTCAGCTTATTCACTTTCTCCCCGTGTATTTGGTTGTGTAGTTTATGTTCACCTACCCAAATGAGATAGGAGTAAATTAGACCCCAGGCGGTAAAATGCATTTTTGTAGGATATTGTCTATCTTAGAAAGGCTACAGGTGCTTTGATCCTGAATCAAAAAAACTATATATATGGACTGTGATTTTGCAGAACGCATATTCTTCTACTCCGAACTCCGATGTCAGGGGGAGAGAAGCAGAGACGATCTGAGTTGGTTATGATCCCATAATACTATTGAAAACAATGCCGATGCAAGGGAAATTGATAACGTAGCACAATCCATACCATCAGCATCACCACCATTGGTCACTCCGGAGCCCGTGCTTCAAGAAACGGAGGTAAGAGATATTGAGAACTCATTAGACACTAACATTGTAATTGATACTGATGAGATACAGGAGAATGTAACTGAGGAGACTCAGAAGGAGACACAGGAGGAGGCACTCGATAGAGAAAGACATTACTTACCCCTCGAAGCATAACAAGAATTCCACCAAAGCGATATGAGCCATACTATGAGGCACATAGGTCAAAATATCTAATATAGGGGACAAGTTTAGCAATTAAGACTTGTCTCATGTGGCAGTGGCCTTCAACACTGTAGTTTATTCGGAAAAAATCCCGAGAACTGTGGAAGATGCTCTAAACAGTAAGTAGTGGAAAAAGGCTATGGACGAAGAAATAAATGCTCTACTCAGAAACAAAACTTGGGAAAAATGTGTTATTCCAAGTGATAAAAAGGAAGTAGGATGCAAATGGGTATTCATTATCAAATTTAAATCAGATGAGAGTATTGAAAGATACAAAGCGCGACTGGTGGCAAAAGGGTACACGCAGATCTATGGAATTGACTATTCCAAAACCTTTTCTCCAGTAGCCAAGATTGATACAATCAGAGTCTTGTTTTATGTGGCCGCAAATAAAAACTGGCGGTTGCACCAGCTTGATGTAAAAAATGCCTTCTTGTATGGTGAAATCAAAGAAGAGGTCTATATGGAGGCTTCTCCAGGTTTTTCACAGAAGTTTGTGACATGAGAAGGGTGTAGACTAAAAAGGGCATTATACGGATTGAAACAATCTCCAAGGGCCTGGTTTGGAAGATTTACACTGGCAATGAAAAAATTTGGATTGAGCAACTCTGACCATACCCTGTTCCTAAAAAAAAGAGGATATTTGATTACGTGTCTAATTATCTACATGGATGACATGGTAATCACAGGAGATGATAAGGAGGAAATTTCTAGACTAAAAAGGGAGTTATTGAAGGAATTTGAAATAAAAGATCTTAGAAAGCTTAAGTATTTTCTGGGAATTGAAGTACTAAGATCTGAGCTAGGTATCTTCATTTCTCAGAAAAAATATATCCTGGATCTCTTAGCAGAGGTTGGAATGCTAGATTGCAAATCTGTGGAAACTCCAATGATGGTAAATCATGGGTTGCAGATCGAAGGAAACTCTAAATCTACAAACCAAGAGCAGTATCAAAGATTGGTGGGAAAGCTAATCTATCTTTCACACACTAGTCCTGATATTGCATACTCAGTAGGTGTGGTAAGTAGATTTATGCATAAACCACAAGTACAACATATGGAGGTAGTGTATAGGATCCTTAGATATCTTAAAGGCACTCCAGGAAGAGGAATGGTGTTTAAGAAAAATGGACATTTGAATCTTCAGGCATATACAGATGCTGACTGGCAGGAGATAGGGACGGCAGGAAGTCTACATCAAGTTACTTTACTCTAGTTGGAGGCAATCTTGTAACCTGGAAGAGTAAAAAACAGAAGGTTGTAGCTCTGTCTAGTGTAGAAGCAAAGTTTTGAGGTATTGCAAAAGGAGTTGCAAAAGTTCTCTGGCTCAGGAAGCTGTTAATTGAATTAGGTTACCCACAAGAGGACAGTTGTGAGATGATGTGTGATAACAAAGCAGCGATCAGTATATCTGAAAATCCAGTACAACACCATCGAACAAAGCATGTTAAAGTGGGTAGACATTTTATAAAGAATGTTCTAGAATTTGGGATGATCAATCTTACATTTGTTCGATCCGGTAATCAGTTAGCAGATATACTAACCAAGGCTGTAGGAAAAGGTGTGTTTGAAGCTACGTTGTGCAAGTTGGGTGTTGAAGACCCGATAACCCAACTTGAGGGGGAGTGTAAAACAGATTAGAATAGAATAAGATTAGGATGATTAGCAAGATAAGATTAGAGTGATTAGCAAAAGATAACATAAGATATAGTTCTAGAGTACTTAGAGTTCGTAGGTCAGTATGATACCAGGGCCATTATCTTATCTCTGAACAAAGGGTATAAATACCTATGTAACTCACAGATCAAATTAATGAATCAGAAAGAAATTCTTTCTTCTAAAACACTGAGTTACTTCTAATCTTTATACAGGGAAAAATAAATGCTAGCCAAGTTGTTGGGGGGAATCCAAAAAATGGATGTTTTTATAGAAAAGAAAAATTAAATTTCAAGTGGTTTATCAATTAACACTAACTCTCTTGTATTGTCATCGATATTTATCATGTATTAAAAAATATATATTTTTTTAAAGCAGAAAACTTTTATACCCAACTCATCAAAATGCATCCGGATTTAATCAGAGGAGTTAAGAAAGGAGGTATTACAATATTACATAGTTGGATGAGAAATATTAAAGTAGGGCTCTTTGAATACCTCTTACGGAGTGAGTACAAAAGCCATCTTATCAAACTTGTTACTGCTGTGGATTATGCTAACGGAAATAACCCTATTCATTGTGGTGCAACTTCCATCAATGAAGATACAATCCATGTAGTTAAGCTCCTTGTAAACGCTTACAAAGAAGAATATCCTTATTGGAAATTGAGAGAATTTGATGGTTTGCCTTGGTTTGCAAAGAATATCAAAGATCAAGGACCTTTGCATTGTACATATTGTCACTTCATCAGGATGAGCATTTCAACACACTACTTGATTATTACAAGCCGAAGCATTCTACTTTGTTTCTTGCCATACAAAATAATTGCTTTCAAGTAGCCAAAAGGATAATGGAGAAGTTGGATCAGGAAAGTTGGACCAATTATCTTATGGATTCCTCTTCTGGTGAGAATATATTGCATTTGGCCACATGTTTGACTGGTAAGTTTTCACCAATTTGTTATTTACTTTTTTAATGTTATGTTGTCCACCTCACTTACAATTATCTTTAATATAGGTATATACTTCCTAGAATTATTTATATTGTCATTTACATTTTTAAATTAAATTTACTAGATTATATTTTAGTCAATATATGAGTAAAATTTAATATATTCTGTCATTATTTAATGTTATGTTATGTTGTAATATTTTTTTTTTAATTTGCGAATAGGAGAATAGGACGACAAAAAATAAATCAAAGTTATGTCATTAAAAAAATTTCAAGCATTTTAAAATCAACTTAAAACGTATCCATGAATTTGGATTTTGAATGTCAATAAGACATGTGACAAAAATGAAATTTAAAAAGAAAAAACTAATAAAAGACTCTAATGTTATTTAAATTAATATAAAAAATTAAAAGTAGTTAAAGATAAATTTTTTAATAATAAATACTCCCTCCGTTCTTTTTTATTCTTCTCGTATTTTCCATCAGGAACTTTCAGAAAGATCTTCCCATATAGAATCATTCTATTTTAATCCAATTTAGTATGACTAAAATAACCTCATTTGAATAAAACTGTTGACGAAAATAATCTCAATATCCACCTAAACTATTAGAAATATCCCCCACTAACCATAAAAGTTTCCACCAATATTTACTTATAAACAACTCAATTACAGATTTTCATGAGTAGCTTCTTTCAAGGGAATATGATTTTCTTTTTAGGTTATTTTAAATTTATTTTAATAAATCTTACTCATATTTACTCAAGTCTTGAATTTTTCCCTGTTTCTAAATGGGAAGAACAAAAAAAAAATCGAAGGGAGTATCTAGTCTTATTAAAAAAAAATTCTAGTGATAGTTGATATAAATAATAGTGAACTAGATTGATAAAATGAAAATTATAAATTATATTATATTGAAGAAAGAAGGATACAATATTTTTCCAACATAAAGAAATCCTATGATCACAAGTAATAATTTCTAAAATAAACGGTTTAGGAACATAACGGATTGTGTTTTAATAAAAAAGAGAAATAGGAAATACTTTTTTGGCAAAAATTAATTATTCTTCTCTCCATTTGGTTTTTTAGAAGATAATAGATTATCTCATCCCCAATAATATTATAAATTAATTATACTGCCTCTATTTAATAAAATTACTTTTATTTGTTGTATTTAGATAGACAAAAAATAATATTTCATATAATAAGTTGGTCATTTTTTAAAATTTTATAGAAGAGAAATAGTTATAGAGAATTGAGAACTAATCTAATGTATATAAGTAAAATAGACATTTTTGGAGAGCATTTAAAGTATTGAATAAGAAAATAACATAATTTAAAAAAAATCATTTTATTTTCATTTTTGAATCAAAATATTATAGTATCACGTAAGAGAACTATAGAGAATGATTTATTAGAATTAAACTATAAATAGGTTAAGTGAAAATAATAAATGATAAATGTTTTAAAATCTTATCATTTCTTTAAATGATAAAATTTTCGTAGATTAAGTGATTAACAAAATAAAATGAAATAGTAGTTTTTTTTTTATCTTTTGTAAAGTAATAAACTAAAAGCTGAAAATTTATTTGGGATAAAAGTTGACAGCGATAATAAGATAAAATGGAATGATATGAAATAAAATTGGACAATCTGTACAAAAAATTTAGAATATAGAATTACAAATGATAGAAAACAAAAACCTATATAATCCCATTGGCATTTGCCTACTTACCTCCTCCCTAGGCCAGCAATAGTAGATGATGTGATCAACAAAGAACTCATGGGAATCCACAAAGATAGCATGGCTAATTAATTGCAAGTTTTGGCATTGTTTATAGAAGATGGGATAATTTTTTACTTCCATTCTGTAGCATCAAAGATAAGCTTTAAACTCCTCTTTACTAGAATATCCTAATTTATACTTGATATATAAATTTGATAACTTATATCACAATCAATTATAGGTGATATTAAATATTATATGAGACATAGGTGGTGTTACATCAGATATATGTGGTATTATCATATATTGGTGGTATGATCTCAAGTAAAAAATAATAATCTCATGTGTAGAAATGATGATTTCAGTTATAGAAATAACGATCACAATTATAGAAATAACGATCTCAATTATAGAAATAACGATATATCATGCATAAAAATGAAATTATGAAAATAACTTTGATATATGCTCAGTGATTTATACCCGGTATTTTTTAGAAAAGCCTCTATCCATTACAAATCCGGTAAGGCTCACTCCTAAGCTACAGATCATGAAGGTCTAGGCAATTTCTACATAATTTGTGATGGCATATATAATATTTGATGGCATACATAATATATGATGACATATATTACTTTTCCTCCGGTAACACTTTTTAGCTCGATAAAAATCGTAATGAACATACGCATATATACCAAGAAGCAATGCAAGCTATTAAAGTCCGATGTGGACAGCCGAAGTCGCAATTATGATAAATAAAAAAAATCAATAAAATATAAGTTTTACCGAAAGCATATTTAAGAAGATGATCAGACTTGAACCTTTAGGCTATAACAAAGGCTTCAATTGTCATACTTCATATGCACTAAATAATCATTCACGCATGTACATCAAAAGGTTGATGCTACTCTATTATAAATACTATAGGGAGGAATGTCAAAAATAACAATAATTAAAATATTAAGAAAAAAAGAGAGAAATAGGCTTAAATCCACAATCATAGAAGAACTTTAGTATTTGCTTTATCGTTGACCCATAAAATTAGAGGGTGGCAATGAGAGGCCATGAATGAAAAAAGAGAAATTATGCAACTAATAGCAATTGCAATAAAAGAATTTTTTTTGAAAAAAAAAACCGAAGATGTATGATAAGATTATGTCATTAAGCAAAAGGATTACTAATGATTATAAACTACAACAATAGTACAACATGGAAAAAAAGTGATAAAATAAGAGAGCTACAAACAAAATTATGTTTTATGATAGAATTATAATCATTAATTTTGTGTGATAAAAATTTGATAAAGTAATATAACAGGTAAAATGTTAGTCTCATATTCATGGGTGATTAATCTAGTAAAGATTAGAATAGTTCATCTCATACATTAGAAATTTTAAAAAAGTGATACAATATATATATAAAATATATATGTATATATATTATGAAACAAAATTAATAAACACGTACAATATATGGGCTTCAAATCTAGTTTAACTATTTATGAGATAATACTTTGTCAATTAATGGTTATGAATTATTACATCATTCCCCTGTGACTTTCGTTTGATTAACTATAAAAGCAGATGAAAACTTTGTGACATGGCTAGTCAATAAAGCACCACATTTCGTCACTAAACAAGACAACAATAGACAATCACCTTGGGATAAAGCGCATGAAATTGGCTCAACATGGTTTATAAAAGAAGTATTGCAAAAAGACCCGTTAGTGTTTAGAAGAGAACCCTTGGCTTGGACAAAAGCATGTCAGAAAGGTCATGTTGTAGCTCTTCGTGCCATCATCAACCATAATCCAGGTGCGTTTAGGGATCTTTGTATTCAACATAAGGATTCTCCTTTACATCACATTCGCCTCTCAAGTTTAACAGATTATGAAGAGTTTTTCAAAATTCCACGTATGAAGGATTTTATCAATGTTCAAAATGATCAAGATGAAACTCCTTTACATCGTGCAATACGAAAGGAAGATATTTTCTTGACTGAAATATTACTGAACATGGATAAGATCATCTACACCATCAATGACAACAAAAATGTAACTGCCATAGATTTGCTTGCACATTTGTACAAGGAAAATGTTGCATGGGTATGATTTCTTTCTATAACTTTAGCATTCATTGATTTGCAACGATAAGCATGAAAACTTATAATTAGAAATGAAAATTACACCTAGAAATTTAATAAAAGATCGATCCTAGGAACATATATATGTGTGTGTGTGTGTGTGTGTGTGTACGCACACATATGTATATATGTGTGTATATATATTATTGTTTGGAAATGTTATTTATATTATTGTTTTATGAATTGATATCATAAATGTTTTCATTTTGTGTCAAAATGGAATGACCTACAATTATAAATCATTTCAGGGCCAGATGTGCAAAAGAAATGGACTTGATCTAAGTGTAAAAACAACATATTTTCAACATAAGACTAATTTGATAGATGTGCGAACTTCACTATTTGTGGTAGCTGCTCTATTGGCCACCATAACATTCACTGCAGGATTCACTCTCCCTAGTGGAATTAATCAAGACACTGGAGACGCAGTTTTGGCAAGAAAGGCATCTTTTATAGTGTTCTTGTTATCAGATACTTTGGCCTTCTTCTTTTCAATGTTGGTGCTGATTTTTCTGACGTGGTCCATGGTCTTCGATCGTAGTAAGTCACTAATACTGATTGATCGAAGCATGGTACTACTAAGGATAGCACTCAACTTCACCTTATTGGCATTTATGACTGGAGTCTACATTGTTATAGCTCGAAAGATACTATGGGTGGCCATCCTTATTATTGTCATCATAAGTTCTCTCATCATAATTTCAATCAATAAGAATGTCTTATATAAAGTCATGGACAAGTTCCCTACTACAACCAAAGAGAGAAGAGATCCAATGCAATTGATCGAAATGGTATGTCTTAACGATTTTATTTTATATTCCTTTTCTATTCGAATGAACTAAGTTTTGCCATTTGATTTTGAGGTCAAGTACTTCGTATATGATTTGCTTGAATATGATTAACTTCAAATTAAGCAGGTTCACAAATTCTTAGTTGTTAGTTGAGGAGTTCGTCCAAGATATATGGAGATAGGATTATGGTAGCTTAGACCAATCCTAAAATCATCTACATTTTAATTACAGGGGTACCAGACCAATGAAGAACAAGATTCCTTTCTTAGTCATCATGGTGGGCAAAGTAGTCCAAAACAAAGAAGCATGGTAAGATCTTTGTTTGATATAACATACATGGATTTCTTTTACGTTTTAACTAATGAAATCTTGTAACTTTCTCGTTAACATAACGTACCAAGACCGGAGGAGATAAGTCATCGAATCTAGCCCGAATAGTAGTATGCTCACCCAAAAACTTTCAAACTCAGTGAGGTTCAATGTTTTGAGCTCATCTTGAATTTGGTAATAGGCCCAAACCCATTTACCCCATACAATTAATTATGGTCTTGCACCAAATAGATAAGTAAGAAGCCCAATTTTCAACAACTTTAGGCGATAAGGTTCTAAGCTTATTAAATTTAAAACATGAAGGCCCTTGATTTATAACTAATTTCTATTATCACCCTTTAATTAACAAACGATGTAAGCCAAATACTAGTAAACTTTTTCCCTCCTCCTTACTAAAAATCCTTCATTATTAGGATCATTCTTCATCAACCTTGTCATAGAGATAAGGAAGAGGCCATAGAATTTATCAACACCCTCACACACACTAGAACTGTAGAATTTATTTGTAAAATGCTTCATAAGAGAGATTGTTTACTAGAAGAGTAGGATTCCTTTTAGAGCAAAATTGTTCCTGCCTTGGAATTGGAATCAATAATTTATCATGGAAGTTAAATTTAACTAAGGATATTGGATTGGCCTTCTTAACAAGGCCCATGTATATTATTACGTTTAGATCCCCTAGAATGTCGGGACTGGTGTTATTATTAGGCAAAAACACTTAAAGCTTAAAACTTGAATATTGCTTCTCTGGCAGCCTACCCAAATGTACTTATGCACACCATTTCTTAAGACATGAACGACAACCACTATAATCACATTTCAATAAACCACAGAAAGAAATTAACCCACTCAAAGTAGACTAAGTCAAAGGGGTTTACAGGAATATTCATAATCTTTCTCCTCCTTTTCTCCCTCCTTGGATTGTCAGTATCCTTGCATTCTTATCGTTGGATGAAACATTTCTTTTGATTCTCACAATGTTGCATCTTGGACAAGCATATTTTATAGACATGGAATGCTACATAAAAAAGTTTTATATTGATGGATTTCTTATTTTTGGGATAGCTTGATATTGGACTTTTTTTTGCATTTATACTAAAATTCTAGAGGTGTTTAATTTTTTTTTACAGTATCGAAGATGTTTTTTATTTGTTTAAATTCATATCTATGTTTGTCTATGCATGAGAAAACTTTCCAGTCTAATAGGGACTTGCTCAACTTGGTTGTTTTAAGTCTTTAGTCGAGCTCTTTTTTCACTAAGATTAGGCCAAGCTGAAGTCGAACTATTTGGTCTATTTATCACCCCTTACTATGACTGAGTAACTTTCACTCCTTAGCTGATTATTCATTCATGCTTTCATTAACATTTGATTTGGAAGTGGTGAGATGACACAACCATTGCGTTCTTAAATCCAGATGCTTGATACTACTCATTTGTTTCTTGAGAATTGTTGCTTTTAAAACAACTTGTTCAGTTATAGGATCACAAAAATATACTTCTCTTATTAGATAGCAAAGTGACAATGAAAGGAAATATGGAAACAGAAATGTATAACCCATCAAAAAAGTAACTCAAATATATGTTTGGATTGCAGGACAACCCTAACAATGAGCACTATCCATTGTAGCAACAATTCCCTTTTTTTTTGGGTTTTATTTTTCATCTATTATTTCTTCACTCTGTTTATTCTATTTGGCTTCTTTTCATTGCTTCATAAGCAATAGCCCAACCATTCATTTGATTCGAGTCTAATTGTTACAAATACTTTTTTTTTCTAAAAATGCATGTCCAATAATTATAGCAATTTTTTTTCCTCAAAAAAATTAATGAATCTTTTTTTTTCTTCTCAATCTATGAAAATCTAAATTAGAATATTATAGATTTTCCATAACTCAATTTATATTGCCGAATGCAAATATTTTTGGTTGGTTCGTTAACTTCGTTTGATTTGTTTTATTGCATTGATAAGTGCCCCCACCACATTAAAAAATCTCGCATTGCCTCATTCAATTAATTTGAGTTCATAAGGACTAAAAAGATCGATCTTGGTTTTATAATTATAGTAAGGAGTTATTTATACATTTTATACCATTCGTAAATCATCTTCATTACCTAGATTGCAAAAATAAATATTGTTTACTCTAGTTTGGGGACCAAGCTTTTATAAACATTTTAGTTTGAAATGGTGAGATAGTTATATCTGCTGAAATGGTAAAGCCAATATATTTGATACAACTTAGCAATGTTTCTTAAGAATTGTGGCCTTAGAAAAAACTTTATCAACTTCATGATCATGGATTCATGGATATATCAAATAGCAAAGTGGCGATGAAAGATATTATAGAAACGAAAAAGTAACCCATCAAATAATTTATGTACTCCGTGATTAACTCAGTACTCTATGTTTGGATTGTAGGGCAACCAAAATCATGAGAAGAAATCTTAGTCGTAATAAGTCAAGACCCCACATCTGCTAGCCAGGCGAACAAGGACTTGGGTGAGAATTGATGGTGGAATTGAGTTAAGAATACATACCAAAAACATGAGTGAAGAACACTTCTCTTTTACTTTGAGATTAATGTTATCTACTGAGTACAAACTCTTGTTTGTTAAACATAGCTACTTACAAGATGAAATTTTGCTGACCTTGTGTTAGTTTTTATTGAACCAATGTGTGTGCATGTGATGATTATCAAATTTGTGCCCATGACTGACCCAATTATCGTTTATTGAACCTAGAACATCCCCGTTCTTATAGTACCCAACCTTTAAGATATTGGCTAGAGTGTGGATTAGTCTGGAGGCGCCACACTTGTTTGGCTTGCAGAGCTTGGTTGAAGACTCTCAAGTTCCTAATCCCCATCTCTCCCTTAGCCTTCGGGTAGCATAATTTTTCCCATGACACCCAATGGCTTTTTCTCGTTGTACCATCACCCCACCAAAAATGCGCCAACAAAGAATGGATCTCATCAATTATGTTGTCAAATATCCTAAAACACTCATTAAATAGGTAGGTATAGTCTAGGCCACCGCTTTAATAAGAATTTCATCTCCCCTGCCCTGCCTTCGCCCTTCCTCTTCATGGTATAGAAAATCTCATATGCTATCAGTGCATTATCAGTTGTAAGTCTCTTCAGGATAACTGCTCTCTAGTTCAGCGATATAATATCATTCAACATGGGTTTTAGCTTATTAGATAACTTTTGAAATAATCTAGGACAGCAAATCACAACAGCTAATATGTCCAAAATCCGCCATCGTCTTCGGATCCTTACATTTTGGAATAAGCACTATGCATATTCACCGTTTCTAGCCTAACGTGACCCTGTCACCGTCTCTTAACAAAAGTAACAACGTCTTGATCCACTATATTCCAGCATCTTTGGAAAAATAGTGCATGTAGTCCATCAAGACCCGGAGCTTTGTTTTGGTGCATTTAGAACAACACCTCTCTAATCTCCACTACACTTAGTTCAGCCTCCAGCACCATATTCATGTTTTCCGTAACCATCTCTGCAACATCTCCAGTGCCTCCTGTAAACCTTGTGGATCTCAGCTCCTGTTGAAAACAAGTCTTCAAAATACCCTTTAATTATGCACGACATCTCCTTCTCATCCATTTTTTCATTCCCCAATGGCAACCAAAAGACCTTTTTTCTGTTAGTAGCTCTCATCTGATTGGCTTTCCTATGAAAATACGAAGTATTCTTATCTCCATCTCGAAGATTAGTAGCCCATACCCTAGCATAGCATTACAATTTTTCCATGCATCTAACTTTACTAATTTCATCGCAAGTGTATTATAGTTTTGCATCCCATTTGCATCCTAGGCCCCACTCTATAAGTCATGCAATTCATTCTCCACATTCTTGAGGTTTCTCTTTAAGTCCCCAAACGTCGCAGCTACCCTTTTCTTCAAAGCCTTTGTAAGTCTTCCAACATGGTCCCGTATATTAGTGGTCTGTCCATTTTCACAAGTTGCCTTAATCTGATCGTGATATTCCTCCTTTTATAGCCAAAAAGCTTTGAACCTAAACTGTCCCCTTCCCCTCAGAGTCTTCTTCGAGTTTGGGCTCACATCCAACCAAATTGGTGCATGATCAGAGCATAGAATAGGGTAATTACTGATGACATAACTTGGGAATAGACTACACCACTCTATATCAACAAAAAATCGATCTAGCCTTTCTTAGACCACATTATAGATATTTTTACCTCTTGCCCGTGTAAAATCTAGAGACGACAGTCATCCACAACTTCCCAAAAAGCATCCATACATCTTTCACTTCTCAGAGGGCCACCCATCTTCTCCTCTGCACTAATATTTAGTTCAAATCGCCAAACATAACATAAGGCAGAGGGCTCTTTCCTTTATTCTCTCACATAAGATCCCACGTCTTCTTTTTGTTCATTGTTTCAACCTATCCATATATTCCAACTGCTCTCCAAGTAGGGAACCCCTCATAGTTTATAATTTTGGCTTCAAACTGGTGATTAAAAAAGGATTTCGTAGTCATCATAATATCCCTTTACTAAAACCCCATCCCTCCTGAATTCCCCACACTACTTAGACATACATCTTTGCTAAACCCACATATATTTCCAATCTTCTCTAACACTTTTGCACCGATCATAGTTTCCATCAAGAACACTATATTCGCCTCTTTCTTTAGCACTAAACTTAGAGAGTTTTGACTGTCTCAGGGTTGTCAAGCCCATGGCAGTTACAACTTAGTGTTTTCATGGCTATACTCGACCACTTCTTGACTTACATTGTCGACAGGCTCATAACCGCATTTCCCTTTATCCTCTTAATCCCTTAGAATCCTCTTCCCCTAGTATCTCTTCCAACCCTCCCTTCCTAGATGTCATAGCCTTAGCACATTAACGTTTCCCACTTTGGCTCCTCTACTAATCTTGTTTCTAACCTCTTATCCCACTAACACCTATGACTTTCTTACACTTGTTACTTTTGTGAAATGCCCTCTACAATTGATCAAGTTCGCAAAGTTCACGCATGAAGTAGAAAAGATGCATTCTCATTTTGTCTTTAATTAACCCACATAATATGAAAAAAAGCTCTAACTAGTTTTCTTGTATATTTCTAGGAGAATCCATAAGTGATGAGATTGAAGGGAATATTAGGTCAGGCAACTAGGAGCAATGAACATGCCTTAGGAAAGCCGACAACATAAGAGTCCATTATTCATGAAGGTGTAGTAGCTTCTCTTAGTCATGAGTGCCAGTGTTACATGCATTTGTGGCCTTGATGAAATAAGAAGATCCCATTATTTTGCCCCTAGATCGAGCTATATCCCACTACAGTGAAGATGGAATAGATTGGCTACACGAGGTCGTTGAAATCTCCCAATTTTTAGAGGGATCTCAATTGGACATATCTATTATTCAAGTTTTCATAAGGTATTACACAACTTGATTCTAGGTCTCTATCAAGTACATTTATTATTTTCTAACCACTTTAGCTATTTATATTATTTTATTGTCATTTTCTAACCACTTTAGAGATACTTATTATGATTATGTTAGGGCTATGTCGCACAGATACGAATCCAAATACGGATACGGGTACGAGATCAAGTACGAAAAATGACAAAATTAAAATTTCTAGATACGAGTACGACATGAGTACGACAAAAAAACAGAAATTATAGAAAACTTAAAAAAATTCAAATGTTGTCACATACCAGTTGATTGTGGTCATATATATGTCATTACGTTATATATAGACCCATAAGGCCCAACTATTCTATCTTTCATTTTTAACATTTACCCATCTATTCTTTAAGTTTTGAGTTTTTTGATATATTTCTGTTGTTAGAACGGAGTAACATGATTGATAATTTGAACTTAATACAACCTATATCATTTGCTTTATATGTTTTATGGGACTAATTATTTCACTTAATAGCTACATAAAAAATAGTTGTAAATTAAGTACTCATAAAATTTCCTTGATATTGATAATAAACTATCAACTTATCTATAATAAAGCATGTTCATGATAATTAAAAGTTATCTTATCGAAACTAAATATAAAGGCCTTTTTTAATGCAAAAAATAAAAAGTTGAACCCAAATAGTCCAAAGTGCTAAACTATGTCGTGTTCTACTGTTCTCAAAACTTTTATCATAATATGAATCCCATCCCACAACCCCCACTCTTTTATTATCTCTCCACTCAATCTTAGTTCCTTCTCTTGTCTCAATTCTCTCATTCCTTCTCCCTTTTCCCTTCTTAATTCCACAATCTCTCTCCTCATTATATCGTGGACCAAAATGAAGTTACATAAAATTGCCCCTAATCAGCCGATTCCAATTTCCAACCTACCCTCTCCATAAACACCGCAACGAGGAAGGCGACAGATAATGGGTGAAATCGGTGAAGGCGGTAGAAAACACCAACGAAGGTGAGATCAGTGGGTTGTATCCAAGCAAATTGCAAAGCTTTTTTTTTTATTTTCTGGGTTAATTGAGCTGGATACAGTTTGGATATGGACCAAGCGTTCCCGTCACAACCACTTGTATCCAGGGTCTTAGGGACGTATCCATGTCGTATCCGTACCACTTTCGGTACGTACCCGTATCGGGTATGGGATACGACATGGATGTGACGTATCCATGCATCGCAGGTGTAGGGCATTGCAGGATGATTTAGTGTCATGTGATGTACTCTCTTCAATAGTTGGTTGTGTCTAGAGGTCGCTTCTCAGATGCATGAATCGCCGCTAACATTAAGAAGGCACTAGTATATTACAACCTATTTGCTTCGTATCATTTTCTTCGATTAAGGAGAGAATCGAAGCAATAAAATATTTAGAGAATGAATAATTATAATTCCTTCAATTTAGAAATAAGCCTTAACATTTAATCACTTAAATGCATTTAAGTAAATTAGTAGTCATTATTTAGTTCAGTTCATGGCTAAAGCAAAGAATTTAAGTAAAATATTAAGTGCTTCAGTTTATAGGTGAACCAAAGTAATTAAGACTTAATTTCTTCGGTTCACCTTTAAACCAAAGCACTTAAGGTTTTAAACTCCAGTTTTTTTCATTAACCTTCAGTTAATTGAACTTAAAAAAACAACAAAAATTTGCTCCTATGTCTTCTCCGTTTATCCCCACCAAGAAGTTCAATTTCCTTCTCCTTCCATCCCAATCAAGCATCCCCTTTTGTCCCTTTGTTTTATACCCTCCAAAGCTTCACTTAGAAACCCTCCAATTCTAAACCTTTTCTTCAAATCTCATAACAAAATTCAATCCTTACCATATTTTAAGCGTAATTCCAACATACCCAATTTGTATTTTAGTGTCCCTTCGATGCCTCGGTGCTTCACTTCATCAACATTATGTTGGGTCGACCATCTTTCAAAGGTATAACCTTTGTCCTTCAAAATATATCAATTATTTTATGTTACCCTATTATTGTATAATTTTTTTCTTTATTTGTTATTCAATGCTTATTCATTTTCTAATTTTTTGATCTCAGTTGATTAAATTTGACATTAATTTTAGGACACTCATACTAGCTTGACCCTTTTAATGGCTATGTGGTGAATAATGTGTACTCCATATTTCAATATGCTTGTATTTGGTGTTTTATGGTGAATAATTACATTAGACTTTGCCTAAATAACAGGATCGTTGAAAGGGAAACTTTCTCTGTGGTTAGACTAGAGTTTGTTTCCAAGAGCTGGTCTCGACCATTTTATATACATTTTGCATGTTTGAGTATCCAGCATGGATACTTAAGGTGATAGATAATGTCGGTGATTTGCTCGTACTTTGCTACATTTTTCTAGGTTATAACTTGTATCGATTCATAAGTGCTTTGCCTATAAGTGCTTTGACTTTATAACCAAAGCAAATAAGTTATTTCAACTGAAGCAAATAAGTTATATCAATTCATAAGTGCGTTGCCTATAAGTCTTTTGCCTAAAAGCTAGTGACAAGTTCATATTTTCTCCAATTTATCAAACATACATACACAACTCGTTATATCAATTTATATATCTAGGCCTATGCATTTAACTATTTGAACATAACACTCATTTTTTAATGCTTAATGTAGTGTACATTGGAAGCTTCTAGTCATATGTGTGGACAGTGGGAAGAAATACTTGTTCGATTTGGTCCGTTTAATGCGTAATTTGATCAAGTTGAGAGCAATTGTTAATTAATAAGTCTTATTTAGTGTTTTATTAACATTGTGACTACATACTCAGTGTCTTTGTCCAGTGCTATCAAAAGACATGTCGTCAAGTAATCGAACTGGAAAGATGTTACGGACATGCATAGACGGGAAGGTGAATAAATTTACTATTTTTGGTGAAATAGTGCTATCAAAAGACTTACATTATTGTTTTCTAGATAATAATGTGCCCAACAAATTAATGAAACGGATAGTGGCTACTACAAATGAAATGGTCACCATGATAGTTGAAACTACGTTCATATACTTTGTTTGCTCAAAATAAATAAAGGTAACTATGATAATCTAAAAGGTAAAGAAATAATCTATACCTAAATTATAAGGAGTCTTCAAGTATCCGGCATGATTTGGTAAGGCCCCCATTTGTAAGTTTGTATGATATCCGTGGCTTAAGGGGTGAAATGTAGCCTATAACTGATCCTTAAAGGCCGAGGGTACTCATAAAATAGCACACGATTCCCAGGGCATTGACTTACCAAGCGATCTTTTAGTAGGCGAGTTATCCCCTCTTTTTTATGTATGTTTTTCCTTACGAACAAGTTTTCTACCTTTATCAAAAAAAAGAATTGAAATGACTTAGCAAGAAAAAGGACATCTTTGACGAGTATTTGGGGTCTCCCTATAAGCCCCTTTACTACTGCTACAACTCTATCTGAAAGCTCGTTGCACCTTGTTACGCAGTCCTAGTGAAGGATTATTTTAAGCCGAGAAACGCAAAGGCTCTCATCCCTCTTTGCAAAGGTGCACAGAATAGGTATTACTGAAATAGGATAGGGAGCAAGTAATGCAAAGCTCTCAAAATTCCTAGTTTAATTGGTTTTGCTGCAAAGCATAACTCTACAGCCAGAACACTGATAAATGATAATCTCGTTAGGCTTAAAATTATTGGTTTTGATTTGCAAACGTAGAGTTTGCAAATGACAGAAATAAGCACCCAGTTTTGACCATATCCCATGCATGAATCTCTTTCCATTGACGGACTTTTGAATAAATACAAGCTAATGACAGAAATTCATCACAACAATTCTGACTTATGCTACACATGCTAGTGGGAAAAGAGGTTGGAACTAAGGGATTGTCTAACCCCTTAATAAATTCTCTCATTTTATTTAGGATATAATAATTTTATTGTATCTCGTATGTATACCATACTTTTTATTTGATTGAATATTCTAAAAAACTATGGTCATACTTTTTATTTGATTAAATATTCTAAAAAACTATGGTCTATTGAAGTGAGGCCCAAATAAACAGGAGAAAAATATTAATAATAATTTGATTATTTTAGTGAATATTAGGAGACTACGCCAACCACTTATGCATACCTTTTGTTGATGGTCTTGTTGAGAAAGTCACCAAGGGTTTACTGGATTACATCGGCGGAGGTTCGGGTCTTGGTAGATGATTTCTTGCAAGAAACTGCAATGGAGTGAAGAATTGGTGATGATAGCAGAGGAAACTATAGAAAGGATTTTTATTATTTCTGTGTTATAAAACCCATGCTAGTAGTACAAGATGTTTTTATATACACATTACTCTTATAACTAACTCCCTTAAGACAAGACAAGTTTGTTATATAATGTACTATCATAATGTACTATTGTACTGCCATAATATACTACTGTATTATATTACTCAATATGATATAAGCCATCCAAACTTTCTGATCATATATAGGGTATGCTTTCTGATTTGTATGGTACCCCATCATGACACAAGGGGAAGCCCTTGCACTGAACTTAGATCTCCCAGGTTTAGGTGATGTTGCATAGCACAAACATCGAAAGACCCACTAATGCTCTGTAATTGGTTTTCTTTCCATCAAGCTTTTCGTAGGGTGAAAGATAATCAATGCTATTAAGGGCCATTCTATTTATAATGTGAGTGGCAGTTAATAAGAATTCACCCCAAAAACCCAAAGGTACTTTTGACTGGAAAAATAGTGCCCTTGAGCTAGCAAATGACGGTGTTTTCTCTTAACCACACCATTCTGTTGTGGTGAATTAGAGCATGATGTCTGGTGTCTTACGCCTCTGTCTTTGTACAAACTCAATAAATCACCTTCACACAACTCCTTTGCATTTTAAGATTGTATACTTTTCACAATAGTATTGTACTAATTCTCAATGAAATTCAAGAAGTCACTGATGATAAAGACTGCTTCATTCTTTGCCTTCATCATATAAGTCCATGTATTACGTGAATAATCATCCATAATGATAAGAAAATAGGAATAGCCTTGATGAGTTTTTATATTAAAAGGTCCCCAAGTGTCAACATTAATCAACTCGAAGCAAGCATTAGCTTTAGAAACGCTTATAGGAAAAGGTAACCTAGTCTGTTTTGCTTTGATATGATAGACTTGGCATGTTACATCAAAGGCTATGCTACCTTCAAAGCTTGAATGAATGCAATGCATTTTATTGAATGGCATATGGTCAAAACACAAGTGCCATAGTTTTAGGGGGGGGGGGGGGGGGGTACGGAGGGCGACTCAAGTAATTTTATGACGGTAAATAACAAGGCCCAAAACAAATCATAACTAACAATTTTGCGTAAATTGATCTATGTATAGCTTGAGAATGAGTCGTTTGTAGTGATATTGCTAACATTCACGCCTTTCTTTGTACTCTTTTGTTTTTTTTTTTTGAAACACATGAAAACTCAATCATTAAAGAAGATCAAACTTGGCAAGCTCAGTTATCCCCTGTGTGAAATTTGAGAATAGAACAACATCCTCCTCATTTGGACATGCTAGCCTAGCAATAGAGTGGGCAATAACATTCCCCTCCCTCCTAATATGACTGCATTCAAATACGTTGAAACCCTCTACAAATACCTAATAACATTGAAAAATAAGAAAGCTGGACTAAGTCCTCTCAACTTGTTCTTAATCTTTGAGATTACGCCTAAAGCATCACATTCTAGAAGCACCCTTTACACTCCCAATCGCCTCGCCAATTTGAGCCCCAAAAAAGTAGCTGCAACTTCCGCCTTCTTTACCTTCCAATGCACCATCATCCTTCGACTCACTATTGCCAAGATATTCCCCATCTTATCTTGAACTACCGCTCCAATACCCACCCCTAACTCGCCAAACACAACCGCATCCGAGTTTACCTTGACCATTCCGACTGGAGGAGTAGCCCGGCTAGAACAAGTAACCTTCCTCTGTACATTCTCGTTACTAAACACCTTCCCTGCATATTTTTTGTAGTCCTCCACCAAATTTCTATACCACTTCAAAATATCTACCCTATCCCTCGCATAATTCTTAAAAATTTCCTTATTTCTAATACTCTACGCGGCCCATGTAATCGAGAAAAAATTACACAGCTAAGCTCTAGACAAACTTCGGATCTTTTCCTTAACAATCTGGCCAAATGCTCCTTTCGACTATCTCCAATGACATCAGAAAAGTCCAATGAATTCCAGATCTGGTTGGATTGGGGACACAAAATCAAAGCATGAGTGACGCTTTATACCAAGTCAACACACCTTTGGCATCTATCATTATCACAAACCCTCCTCTTATGAAGATTCTCCTTTGCTACAAGCACATTTGAGCTAGCTCTCCACGCGAAATGGCATAGCTTAGGTGGACCACCTAAGCTCTAGATTCTCTTCCAAAAGCTCTTCTCCTCCTCATCTATCATTTGCCTCCTCCCTCCTCTACAACCTAACTTCTTAAGTAGCTATTCGTATTAACAGCCACTCTGGGAGGAATGTTTTTATGCGGTGCTAACGATTTAATAACTATCTTTGTAGCTCTAGAATGTTTTAGTTTATGCTCCTACGTATTATCTGGATATACCAAGAAAGATGTGCGGTCTAATGAGGCTACTACGAAATATTTACTCATGGGTGGGGCAAGCTCTTCTATTCTGGTTCATGGTTTCTCTTGGAAATATATGGTTCATCCGGTGGAGAGATCGAGCTTCAAGAAATAGTGAATGGTCTTATCAATACACAAATGTATAACTCCCCGAGAATTTCAATTGCGCTTATCTTCATAACTGTAGGAATTGGGTTTAAGCTTTACCCAGCCCCTTCTCATCAATGGGTATGTAAGTGAGTTTATAAAGAAGACGGTCCTTCTTTCACAGCATATAGTCCATATTTCAGCCTACCAAGAACCAAGGATCGATTCCTTATTGTATCCAAAATCATGCACTTGTCATGAAAGAAAATCAATTCACATTATAAGTCTTGGCACAACTTATAAGTAGAAATTAGGTTGAACTTAGTTCTCGGATATGTAAAACATTTTGCAGCACAACACCATTATCAAACTTCATAGTGCCTATATGTTCAACCTTCATGTGCTTCCCATCAGAAATTGTGATGCATTTAGGAGACTTGTCAAATTATTTGTATGGATCAAACAGGTTCAAATTCGAACAAACATGATATGTGGCTCCACTGCCCATAATCCAGTTAGAATTTGAGCAAGTTATGAGACAAGTACCTACCATAATAACATGATCACATAACAAATTACTTGAATTTTTCTTCTTATTTTTGCCATTTCTAGACACATTTCTCGATTGTTGTTTGTAATTTCCACTGTGATTAACTGCGAATGTCATTGTCCTCTCTTCCTCGGCATTAATACTACTCAGCTGCCTTTGCTTTTCTTCTTGGACCAATAACTTGTACGCTAGAGGTATAGCAGGCAATGGTTGCATCATCAGTATACTCGTTCTCACAGTGACAAACTTGCTATTCAACTTCATAAATAACTAAACAAGTCTCTCCAATAGAAGTATAAACTGGTAAAGGATTTGTTTGGTTAATCTCATCCCAAATCGACTTAATCTGTGTAAAAAATTCAATAATAGATGTGTTTGTCCCCTGTTTAAGATCAACTAGAGATTGCTACAAGTAGTATAACTGTGGTCCTGAAGTTTGAGAAAATCGTTGTTCTAGGTCTAGCCAAACATCGTGAGATGATGTGAGAAAGAGTACACTTCTTGCTATGGAGAATTTCAGAGATCGTAGAATATACAAAATTATAATAGTGTCACATCTATGCCATGTAGAGTAATTAGGATCAGTGACATTAGGCTTATGAATGTTCCATCAATGAAGCCTAATTTGTTTTTCGTCTCCAATGCAATCAACATACACCTCCTCCATTCAGCATAATTTTCTCCATTAAATTTCTAAGAGATTATAGGTTTGCAGCATTTTCAGTTGAATTAATGTAATAGGGAGAAGCAGGGTCAGAAGTCACTATCAATTAAGGCATTTCAAAATATGATTAACTTCAACAACAAACTCAAAATCAATGAGATCAAGGTTATCAAACCTCAATAACAAACTCAGCAAAACTTCAAACTCGTGATAGAAATCACAACAAAGAGTTCAAAGAAATTTGTAAGGAAGACGAGAGAAAACAAACCAATCAATTCGATTTAATCTCCTTTGATCAAGCGATCATTAACCAAAATTTTTCTGCATTCCAAGAGCGTTCTTCAGCTTTGATACCATGTTCGAGTCTTGGGAGATGATTTCTTGCAAGAAACTGCAATGGTGGAGTGAAGAATTGGTGATGACAGCAGCACAAAATGTAGAAAGGATTTTTATTTTTTCTGGGTTATGAAACCCATGCCAGTAGTGCAAGATATTTTTATATACACATTACTCTTGTAACTAACTCCTTTTAGATAAGAAAAGTTTGTTATATATTGTACTATCATATTGTACTATTGCACTACCATAATAAATTACTGTATTATATTACTCAATATGATCTAAGCCATCCACACTTGATGTGCCATCTTCACATACATCAACACTGGACAACCCTATATTATCGGTGAAAGTTTTTGGCCTGAATGAAAAACTGATAAATGAGAAAATGAAGAAAAATGTAGGCTATAAACTCTTTTTTTTTTTATTTGTAGATTATAATCTAATTTTCAATCCCCTTAATTTCTCTCAATCTAATCGTTTTCTCTAATTTTTATTTTATTTAATTAGAGCTTATAAAAATTAAAATATAAATTTTTAGGGGGAGAATAATTAAATAAAAATAATAAAAATGTTTTCTTCAATTTTCTTACTTAGATTAGCTAGATGCATTGAATTGTTTCATTGATTGTGTAATTTAGACTAGTATTTTGATAACTAATTTAGAATTTTTTTTTATTAGTAATATGGGAAATCATTGGGTTGACAGTGTAATTTGAACTAATATCATGACAATTAAATAGAAAAAAATCGAAAGTCTTTCTTGAAATAAAACAAATGTAAAATTAAATAGTCAGATATTATGAGATATGAATGGTTATTTAGAGATGGAGTACTTACGTAATTACTTTACTCAGTAATTTGCTTAGCAAGGACCATTTAGTTGTTGATAGTGAACATTTTAGTTGGTTAGTTTTGCTACCTTTCATTTTCATCATCAATCACCTATCATTACTTCAGCTGCTTATTCTTATCTTGGTGCAACTTGCGCATCTCATGTTGTGAGATATTTTCCATTAGGTTAATTGGTTAAAGTTTTAGAGACTGTATTCTAAATTTAAGTTTGGATCCCCTTTAATCAATTATTAAATGATTGTCTTCTCGTTTATAAGTCTCTTTCAATCCACCTATAATAATTAGTCTAATACTTTCTCTGTTTCTAGTTGTTTGCTACATTTCCATTTTTAGAGTTAAAGTTTAAAAACTTTAACCGTAAATACTAATTATATTATAATAAATAATATATCTAAGGGGATCTTGTTGGACATATCTCAACGTAAATTTTTAGAATATCTAGTTTTCATAGTTTTTTGTCTTACAAATTTAGAGAGATCAAAACATTTTATGTTGTATTTGGGAGATTGTAAAAAGTCAAATATATCAAATAAATAGAGCCAAATGAATTACTTCTGTTAGGAAACGAAATAAACTCAATAGTAGAATTCCAAAATAAAATTACATCTTTTTCTCGAACCCAAAGTAGAACATATATTTTTATGATAATGAGGATAGAAGCATGTAAATATGCAGGTGTCGCTATGAACCAAAGTATCTACAAATTTGAAAGACGGTCCTAAGTGATTATTCAATGTCAAGTCAACTTTAATGGTTGAGTTTTGAGTTTTGACTACTGACTAATGAGTTATGAGGCCTTAAATCAGGATCCCAAAAAGGTCAGGGTCATATTCTCGTGCTCTAGACTTTTTATTGGCCTTCCATTTGATGAATATTCTAAACAACTATGGTATATTTGAAGTGAGGTACAAATAAACAGGAGAAAAATACTAACAATAATTTGATTATTTTAGTGAATATTAGGAGACTACACCAATCACTTAAGCATATTCTCCTAAGTTCGTAGTTCCTAACAACAACATAAGTGTGCTTATTGATGAATGATAATTACACGACAAATTAATTACATATTGAGTGGTTTATCAATTGATCACGTTCAACTCAATAATGGAGCAAAAATTAAAATGTAAATTTTTAGAGGGAGAATAATTAAATAAAACTAATAAAAATGTTTTCTTTGATTTTCTGACTTAGATAAGTTAGATGCATTGAGTTGTTTAATTGATAGTGTAATTTAGACTAGTATTGTGATGACTAATTTAGAAAAATGTGTTGATTGGTAATATCGGAAATCATAGGGGTTGACAATGAAATTTGGACTAATATCCTGACAATTAAATAAAAAAATAGAAAATCTTTCTTGAATAATAAAAATGTCAAATCAAATGTTTTGATATTATGAGAAATGAATGGTTATTTAGAGATGGAGTACTTGCATAATTACGTTTCTCATAATTACGTTTCTTATCATGGTGCTACTTGCGCATCTCCCGTCGCTAGATATTTCCCATTATGTTAAAATTTTGGAGACTGTATTCTCAATTCAAGTTTGGATCCCCTTTAATCAATTATTCAATTATTAATTGTCTATTTCAGTGCACGTATAATAATTAGTCTAATACTCTCTCCTTCTCTATTTGTTTGCTACATTTTCTTTTTTGGAGTTAAAGTTTTAAAACTTTGACTATAAATACTAATTATTATAACAAATAATATATTAAGTGAGATCTTATTGGATATATCTCAATGTAAATTTATAAAATATCAAGTTTTCATAATTTTTTATCTTATAAATTTATGAAAAAATATTTTTAAATTGTGTTTGAGAGATTGTAAAAAGTCAAATATAGCAAATAAATAGAGCCAAAGGAATTACTTTTATTAGGAATCGGAATAAACTCAATAGTTGAATTCCAAAATAAAATTTCATCTTTTTCTCCTACCCAAAGTAAACATATATTTTTATGATAATGAGGATGTAAGCTTGT
Source organism: Dysphania ambrosioides (assembly GCA_026401315.1). Lineage (NCBI taxonomy): Eukaryota > Viridiplantae > Streptophyta > Magnoliopsida > Caryophyllales > Amaranthaceae > Dysphania > Dysphania ambrosioides. The sequence goes on from CM048666.1 coordinate 22,527,545, forward strand.
AAATATACAACTGTCTCGATACACCATAGTATTTACAAATTTAAAATGCGGTCCCAAGTAACTATTCAATGTCAAGCCAACTTTAATTGTTGAGTTTTGAGTATTGACCCTACTTACTAATGAGTTATGAGGCATTGAATCAAAATCCCAAAAATGTCATAGTCATATCCCTTTTTTTGACTTTTTCTTGGCCTCTTATTTGATGAATATTCTAAACAATTATGGTCCATTTGAAGTGAGGTCCAAATAAACAAGAGAAAACAATAACAATAATTTGATTGTTTTTGTGAATAGTAGGAGACTACGCTAACCACTTGAGCATATTCTACTAAGTACGTAGTTCCTAACAACATCATAAGTGTGCTTATTGATGATTATAACTATATGACAAATTAATTACATATTGAGTGGTTTATGAGTTGATCGCAATCAACAATGGGGAAAAACACATTTTTTTTTTTTCTTTATAAGAAACAGAATCTTGTACATTTTTTTGCTGGAAGAGTCATGTACTCGTATATTTTTTTCAAAAAATATTCTATACGCATGGGATATCGGGGTATAATAAAATTATTATATTATTTTAAAAGTTACCTTTCAATACAATATATGTCAATTTTTATCAACTTTAAAGGGGTAACTTTTTATTATTTCAATGGGTCGATTTTACTAAAATACAATAACCAGTGTGTGTGTGTGCGCACACACACACATATATATATAGGGAAGAGATCCAATGAGAATGGTGCTTAAAATAAGAAGAATAAGAAAATATTTTAGTCATTCAAATGATAAGATCTAACGCTAGAGATTTCATTTAAAAAAAAATGGTTACTATAATAATAAAAAATAGACACTATAATAATAAAAAGAGTAAATATAATAATAAAAAAAATTCATTATAAGTGAAAAAAATTATTTTGTCACTATGAGTTAAAAAAGGTTACTATGAATACATAAAATATCATCCATTGGATTTAGGAGATGAAGTGTCAAAATGCATTCTTATCCTTCTCATTTTAAGTACCCTTTTTATTTTAACTTTTATCATATATATATATATATATATATATATATATATATATATATATATATATATATATAAGATTTTGTTTTTTTTTTTTAAATCAACTTCAGGTCCATGATTGACAAGTAAAATTTCAAAAGTCCATAAAAGTGGCCAATAAATTTCTAAGCTACTTCAATTAGTGTTCCCTAGCTGCATAAATGAGATATATCTGTTGTCTATTCCATGACGTAGTAGATTAGGATTATAAATATATATCACCTACCCACATATTGATATACCCATAATTCCTACTAACCTTTATCACCTGCAAAGCACATAGGGAATTTCAGTGTCTAATGCATACCACAAGGGGTGGTTTCGCATCATCAATCAGGTTTGTGTAATTCATTACCTGTTTGCATAGCTGAATTCATGACCCAACTTAGAAGAATGTTCAATCTTTGGAGCTTAATATATTGTGTTGTGTTGATTATTACAATTGTTGGAGTCAGTTGTAGTGTGTCCTTTTCCAACTCTTCCTCACCCTTTTGCTACGAGGATGAGAGTATTGCCCTGCTTGATTTCATAAACTCCTTTACCTTTGCACCTCCTGAAATCAACCGGCCTTGCTTCGACCAAATTGCTAGCATGAAAAGAACAGAGTCATGGAAAAGGGAAACTAGCTGTTGTGAATGGGTTGGTGTGACTTGCCATCCATTAACACGCCATGTGATTGGTCTTGACCTTAGTTGTGCCGGGCTTTATGGAATCTTTGGGCCCAATAGTACCCTCTTTAAACTCCACCATATACAAACACTCGATCTTGCCTACAATTTCTTTGTTGACTCCTACATTTCACCTCAATTTGGCCTGCAATTTCAACACCTGACACGCCTTAATCTTTCTGCTTCCTCTTTTGAGGGTGAAGTTCCGTCTGAAATTGCACATCTCCAACGGCTGACTTCCCTTGATCTTAGTCACAATTATGATCTTGAAATGTCAAATTTCCAAGTCATCATTGAAAATTTGACCGCTTTAAAACAACTTCAACTTGATTTTGTTCCCTTAAATTCCTCGATCCCACAATCAGTAGTGAATAGATCATCCTTAACCCATTTGTCATTAACCGGTTGCTCGCTTCATGGAAAACTTCCTGCTAGCATTTTGGAATTGTCGCATTTGCAAGTCCTATATGTTGGGGGTAATCCTGGTTTATACACAGATATGCAGTTAGGTAACTGGAGCTACTCCCTTGAGATAATTGATCTTTCTACAGTGAATTTTTCTAGTCAACTGCCATACTCCCTTGGTCATAAATCAAAGCCTTTGAGACAATTAAGCCTAGGTAGGTGCAATTTGATGGGGCCTATACCACCTTGGGTGTGGAATGTATCCGAAGTAATTGATCTCAGCAGTAATTCCCTCTTTGGAACCTTACCATCCATGCTTTCCCATCTTATTTCTTTGCAGCATCTAGACCTTAGCTCAAACACCATTGATGGGAGAGTTCACCTCAACACATTCGCGGGGTTTAAGGATCTAAGACATCTTGATTTATCATATACAGGCCTGTTTGTATTAACCACGCGCACTCACGGACTCAACTCCACCTTAAACTGGCCCAAGCTTGAGTATTTATCTCTCTCGTCTTGCAATATCAGTGAGTTTCCGTCTTTGAGACCCCCTGAACGTATGGAGTTGTTAGACCTATCAAATAACAACATTGGAGGTGAGATTTCACCGTGGCTACAGAACGCTGGCAAGTTGTTGAGTATTAATGTCATGCGGTTGAATTTGAACCTTTCTCATAATTATCTAACACACGGTCTTGAGCATATTCCTTGGAAGAAAGTGTCCTCTGTCGACCTTTCATCCAACATGTTACAAGGCCCTCTACCTGTTATTCCTGGCAATGTAACAATTGCTTCGTTTTTAGCCTCAAATAACAGACTGAGTGGCACCATCAATCCATCATTTTGTAATATAAATATCTATATGCTCGACTTATCAAATAACAATCTAGAGGGTGAAATTCCTATTTGCTTATTGGGGTCTAGCGCAGGGCTTACTGTATTGAATCTAAAGTCCAACAAACTCAGTGGCGCCATACCAGCAAAAACATCATACAACTTCAATAATTCATGGATGGAATATCTGGATTTGAGCTACAATCAACTGGAAGGGGTGGTACCTAAGGTTTTGTCTCATTTTCAAATGTTGAAAGCACTAAATCTTGGGAACAATAAGTTGAATGGTACGTTTCCTACATGGCTTAGCAGCCTTCCACAATTACAAGCTCTCAACCTACGTTTCAACCGGCTCCATGGTCCTCTAAGTAGTTCTTCAGGAGTTGAGCATCCATTTCCAATGCTACTGATTCTTGACATCTCCAACAATAACTTCAGTGGAAAATTGCCTACTAGATTCGTTGAAAATCTACAAGCAATGATGAATAAGAGCATGGATTCCCAAGGGAGTCCACAGTACCTAGAAGACACATTTTTGAATATATACTTATTTTCAGTTGTGTTGACAATCAATGGGGTCGATCAGTTTTACGTGAAGGTGATCACCACATTGGCCACTTTTGACATTTCCAACAATGGTTTCGAGGGTGATATTCCTGATCTGATAGGCCAACTATTCACACTTCGAAGCCTCGATCTCTCACACAATCACTTCAGCGGGAACATCCCTCAATCCATTGGGAAGCTATCCTTGTTGGGTTCTCTGGACCTCTCATCCAACAAGCTCACTGGTCGTATCCCTCGAGAACTAGTTAGCCTAACATTTCTTGGGTTCTTCAATGTTTCAGAGAATCAACTAGAGGGGCCTATACCTCATGGGAACAACTTTGATACATTCTCAGCCGATTCATACAGGGGAAATCTTGCATTGTGCGAACAACCACTGCCCGCATGTGGAGGAAGTAATGCCGGAGATAATAAAAGCTCTCATGAAGATGATGAGAATGTGTTATCCGTTTGGGAATTGGTGGTAATGGGATTTGGCAGTGGTATGGTTGTAGGGTTGGCTTGGGCATACTATATGTTTTCAGTAGGAAGGCCTTATTGGTTTATCAAGTTGGCTTACAGGATAGAATTGGCTTTGCTCGACTTTTGTGACGAGCATCTTGCTACAAGATTTAAAAGATACATGAACTAAGATGCTTCAATCAGTGGTGTGTACTAGTAATTTTTTTTTATCTGTCATATTTGTGGTTTATGAATTCTAATTTTGTTATTTTCCATGTAAGTACACTGCTTATATAAGAATAAATCTTATTTGAGGGTTTAGATTATATTGGACTGCAGAGATGACGAGCATGCAATTAATGACACAATGGTAATTTGAGAATCTTTCCAAAATATTATATACTACCTCAATTCCCTCCGTTGCCAGAATCCCTCAGGACAGTGGAGATGGAGTTTTAAGCCAACATGCTCTCAGGACAAATCCCTCAAGAGAACAAGTTTGACATCTATGGGAGTTTTCAATGTATCAGAGAACCACTTGACGGGACCGATACCTCATGGAAACAACTTCGACACATTTTCAACAGATTCGTATGAAGGAAATCCAGGTTTGTGTGGATTCCCGTTGCCAGAATGCAAAGAAGGTGTAAGAACTGATCCGCCGACAAGCAAATCAGAAAACAGTGTAGTACCTGATAGAATCGTCTTACCTGAGTGGAAAGTCATAATGATGGGTTGTGGTTGTGGCAGCATCGTGGGGATGGCATGGGGATACTATATGTTGTCAGTAGGGAAGCCCTTTTGGTTTGTTAAAATGGCTTATGTGATAGAGTTGACTATTGTCGAGTTTTTTGAAGAGTGGTTTGGCAGACGCACAACAAGAAGAACACATAGGCCCAACTGATTGCAGATATTGTATCAAAGAGATAGAATGTATATTTACAGTCTTTTGAACTCAAGAGGCCAACAATGACAAGTTTTATTTTTCGTTTTTGTTGCCTGAACATAGATCAATAACATGGGGGGTAACATTTGAGGACAACTCCTATTGAAAATATCTGACATATCTCACACATTCTTTCCCAATATGGGATCATATGCATCACGCAAGGTGAAATTCTTGTAGATACTCCCATTTGTAAATATTCCACAGTAAATTGTATACATTCATTTTTTTTTACAGGTAGTCTTTCCTCGAGGGTAAACATCAACGCGCTGGGGTGACAGCCATCTCGTCGGAACCATACCATCTTGGCCTTTCCATCTCCCTTCATTACAAAACTTGTGCCTCAACATAAACCAGTTTAGTGGTTCACTGAGTTATGTTTCAAGTAATGGTACCAGACCCTTTGCGTGCAGGTTAATTGCTTTGAGTAACAAAAAGATTTCTGAACCAATTCCCAAATTACTTTTCAATTTCGTAAGTCTTACTGATCTTGACTTGTCGAACAATAAGTTGATCGGCAGCGTCCAGCTTAGCATGTTTTTGGTTTAGCTGACAACTGTCTATCAGTGTCTACTGAACTCAACTCCTCCTCAACTTTGTCTAAATTATCATACTTGGGACTCTTTTCTTGCAATATAATTGAAATTCCTTACTTAGGAGACCAAGAACATCTCCGCACGTTACTTCTTGCCAATGACAACATTCAAGGTGAGCTCCCCAAATGGATGGTCAATATAGTCAGGCCCAACCTGATGCATCTTTAACTCTACACCTTGTTAATAATTATCTAACACATTTCTTGAGTAACTCCCTCGGAAGAAATTGTTCTCTGTCGACCTTTCATTCAACATGTTACAAATAAAAGGCTTACCTAAAGATGAGTCAATATAGTCAGGCCCAACCTGAGTCTTTTCCAGTATTGCCAGAAGATCTGGGGCTTGCAGCATTATATATGTCAGATAACAGACTAAATCGCACCATTATATTAATCAATCCATTGCAATTTGACTGAAATTATATCATTGTCCTTGATTTATCAAACCACAATCAGGGAGAAGAAATCCCTCATTGATTAGGAAATATTAGCACTCAGCTTGCTGCATTGAATCTTGAATCAGTTCTTTCTGGCCCGGATGTCCTATGCTTCACTTCAATTGTATCCCTTATTTTTCATGAATTGTCCTGCTTTTGTTGTAGATATGCCGAATTTTTTGTCTTATATGCTTAGTACTATTTTATGCAACGCTCCTCTGACTGTTTTCCCTGTTTCTGATGTCTTTCCATGTAATGTTTATTAGGAATTGGCTCTTTGTACCAATAGAGACTTGTATGAATTATTCATTGCATAGAGTTCCTTTCTGAACTTTGTCAAATGTAATATAAACATTAAAGACTTGTAATTGCTATTAAAGGTGCAGAATTGCCAAGCAGAAAAGCAAAGTGAATGGAAAACAGATGCTCAATACAGTCACTTCTATTTGGCTTCTATAGTTATAGCATCTTTGTTCCTTGAGATTAATCGTCTCTTCCACTGAAGTTTAATTTTAAGAATGTGTATCGTCCTTCTGCAGTCCCTTTAGTCTGTTCTTTTTGTGATCTTTACTTTGCCTATCTATTCATGTGCTCTAATTACCTCTTCATTAATTATAAAGCTTTTTGTATGTAGTTGATCTTTTATTGGTTTTCATGATGCTCTTACACATCCTATATGTAACCAATAGTTCACAGTTGCATATTTTTCTCAGATTTTTTTGCTAAACATTAAATTAAGGTACGGGAATTACTACTATTTGTTGATTTGAGGACATATTGCTAAGGAAAAAATAGCAAATGTATGATTCCAAGTAATTGGGGTTTGAATGTAGACTTCATACAAAAAAATTGGTGATTATATTTTTCCATAAAATGTACAAATAGCCTGTATGTGTTGCTAGTTGATGTTGCAATGGAGAAGTATGAATCCACAACTATTTATCTCTTTCACAAATTGGATGAAATTTCAGTGGAGAATCATTTCCTTTTAATACCAACAATTAGCAACATTTATAGGTTGTCTATGCATTTAATTGAAATATTTATTCATTGGTTTCAAAATTAAACACAATTATGAAAAGTCCAAATTTTTGGTATGAACCCTGCTTTTATAATCCAATTAATTAAAAGGAATTTAACTCATGCCTTAGTTGTTTTTTGCTGGGCATTCTTCAAATCAATAAGTAAATAGTTTCCCTACCCTAATTTGTGTTTTACCTAGATTAAATTGACAGCAGTTGAGAAGATATGGGAAGAAATTGTAGAAAGAGATAAAGTAGGAGGTAAAAATTGTGGAAAATGGGGGTGAAAAAGAGGGGAAAATAATGTAGGAGTGAGCCCCATTTTGACGTAAATTGGATGTTTACTGCTAAGTGGTGCTGTGGTGGAACCTTAAAAACTTGAAACAGTAAAGGTAGTAAATACGAAAAACATAAGTATAAGGTGGTAAATATGAAAGTGAGATAAAACTAAGATGGCAAACATCAAAAAATCCTTCTTTACACTTGTTTATTAATTGTATATCACTCTCATTTTGGGGGTGAGACAGTGAGCTGGGCAGTTGCCTATCTTGCTGCTACAATGACTGTCAACATCATCTTAATTTCTTATCACCTTGTATTGAAAAGATTTTGCTGCATGCATAGTATATGGAAGTGAAACAAAGTTTTCTGAACAAATGAGTGTATGTAAGAGAGGTGCATAGAGTTGAATTATGCAATTCTTGTATGCTAATGCCAGTCCTTGTCATCCTATTGTAATGTAAAAGTAGCACAGTCTTACTTGTAAGATATCTGTATTCATTGGCACACTGGAAAATCTGATCATGTGGTTTCTTAAGCCAAGTATTAGTGAGAAGGTTCATGTCTGCATGGTTTATCTCATGGGTATTGTTCCAATTCTTGCAGTCTGCTTCAGATGCTGTCTTCAGTACTGCTGTTACACCTTTAAAGCCTGAGGACGCTTTTGATCCAAACCGTGTGAAGTGTGTTGTTGATAATCTTTGATATGCTATCTACTTCTCTAGAGGACTCATCCCTTATAACAAGTAAAACATTACATCTAATCTTTTTCTCATAAATAATTTTGTATTGTTTTTATTTATAAGCTTTTTTAAAAAAAATTGAAAAATAAGCTACCTTAGAAAGTAATTTTAAAAATAAGTTAATTTAGCTTCGGAGTGAAAACGTTGCTCGAGGCAACGTTTTAGCATAAGCAAAATCGTTGCTCCAGGCAACGTTATAGCATAAGCATAACCGTTGCCCCAAGCAACGTTTAGCATGAAGTTAAAAAGAGAAAGGTGAAACTGAGGCAGAGAAGGCAACGTTTTTTGTTTAACTAAAAGGTAACGTTTTTTAAAAAAAAAAAATTAAAAAGTTATTTCGGGCAACGTTTTTTGTTTAACTAAAATCATTGCCTCCCGAGGCAGCGTTTCCAAAAAAAAAAATTTAAAACGTTGACGTTGCCTTAGGCAACATTTTCACTGACCGAAAATGTTGCCTTGGGTAACGTTTTTCACTAACCCAGTTTCACCCCACGTTTCCCGCTTCATGCAAAACGTTATTTGGGGCAACGATTTTGCTTATGCTAAAATGTTGGCTCAAGCAACGTTTGGTAAAGCTTCTTAAAGCTAGCTTCGATTTCTCAAAAATGTTTTTTCTAAAACGATTTTTAGAAAAATTATTAGAAGGTTTAGCACTTTGCCACCCTAACCTCTTAAGATAAGTACATACGTAATCAGCTTATACAATTCCTGTGTTATACACAGTGATTAGTTAATTACATTACGGAAAATCATATTTAAGTTTCATAAGATTCTAATTACTGCAGTTAATCTTTCTTTCACTAACATAATCTATATTGTCCTTAGAATTTGGATTGTTACTAAAGACTGCGTGGTAGGAATTGGACTGTGCTTTTTGTATCCTCCAAAAAAGAAAAGAAAAAAAAAAGAAGTGGTCCTGTGAAGCAGTACAGTACTTCTGAAGCTATTTTGCGTGCTAAATAGGCAAAGAGGTGCTGCTGAATTGTTCAGGACTCAGAAAGTCCAATTTCCAAGCTAACAGACAGTGGGTAAAGGTCAAAATTTAATTAATTCAGTACTAATTGTCATTCCTTTGAATTCATGGCGTAGTCCAATCATGAGATTAAGAGGAACGATTGATGTAGACAGCTGCTGACCGGCCGTGTCATGGTCAAAGTTGGGTCCAGTTTGTTTACATCATCCTAAATGCATAATGTATAATGCAAAATTTAGCACCTCTGTGCACTAAATAGTAAAGCCATATCGTATAGCTTAATTCATGATCAATTTGTCTGCTATAATAAAGTTTTAAGCATTATAATCGACTAGATGTAGAAATGATCGCTAAAACTTTTTTATGATGATTATGTTAAAACACCTTTCAAGTTTCAATTAACTTTTTAAACACTTAGTTGCTTAAAATTTTAAAAAGTGTATCCAAGAACTAATATTTAATCTCGTCTACATTAATTGTTATATTATCGCTCACGACTCTCTTTACATAAAAAGAAACTTCTTAAACAGACAATGTATTCTCTTAGATAGTGTTAGTTTCTTTTTAAAAAAAATATATTAAAAGGTAGTATTCGAAACTTGAAATCAAATTTTATCTATATTTTGTTATTGTGTTGTCATCTCTCTTTACATAAAAAAAAAATAAATTATATTTTTGAACTTATAATATAATATCTTTAATAATCATAATTTATGTTTCTCACCCAGAAAAAAATCATAATGTATGCGATGATAAAATCACTGAATAAATTAAAAATTTAGCTTTGCAAACCATAAATATTCAACATACAGAGCAAATAAAATAATCAAGATGGAAAAGAAACTATTTATTTCACGAAAACTATACATGCAAGTGATAGCACTCCGTAACAGGCAACATAAAGGACGTGGTATTGTTATACGTGCAGAAAATCAAAGACCTTTTGGGAGCAGAAGCAAGGTTTGCGGCGGGTGGGTTTAACCGCTGCACTATCAAGGAAAAGATTTGGTGAAGCACAATGCCCGCTCTTGCATGGTGAGTGGCATATCAGCTTATCTCAGTTTTGCCTTAAGGAAGCCAGCTGCACACTTCTTGGTTTGCTTGTAATTCGGTGGTTGTAATGATGCCATCATCTCTAGTTGATGAGAGAACTTTGTAGCTCATTTTTATTGCTTGGCTTTTGAATTAGAGGCAGAGAATATATGAGATTATATTGTTTGAGGATATATATTCCTCGAGTTTAGAGAGTATGTCACTATGTAATGTCAACTGTAAATTGGTACCATTTAATTTGAAGGTTGTGTTGAATTGAAGGAATGAGGTCTAACTGTCTGAAATTCATAAATTAATGTGGAGTTGGTGCCAAGATCAAACTATGTCATGAAATCAACATGGGAGTTTTACATAGGTAATACGTTATGTGTTTCTTTGTGTTGACCGGTTTAGGATAAATTAGGTATTCTTTCTATTCCTAAGTTTTTTTTTGTCTTATTTGACTATTTACGGTTTTTAAGACATGATTTAAAATGCTTTTATTCATGTACGACGAAAAATTATGAAAATTTGATATTCAAAAGGTTTATATTGAGATACATACAACGAAATCTCACTTTAATATATTATTTCTTATATCATAACATGATAATAATCCGTTGTTAAACTTTTTACACTTTATAAAGATTTGTAAAAGGTACGATGTGAAATGAAATTGATTTATTATTGTTAGGAGTGAGTGAATGACAACGATTTGAATCGGTTTGCAGTCATTCACATTTCCTGTTTAATTGGTTCACATTCATGTTGATCTTTTCGTTGTTCCATAAATAATAAACTTAACCATGTAATGTATCCAAATTAAAATAAAAAGTTCTAGCAAAGTTGACAATTTAGTTTACACTAAAAAGTTTTTCTTACGGTAAGATTAAAGGACATTTTACAATGAATTTTACTATATATATTAAGCCATGGTTCATGAACATGGGTACATATAAAATTAAAAATGCATGCAAATTGAAGTCCGGAGAATGTAATTCAATAAAGTTTTCGATCGTATCTAACAAAAATCGTAATATATTTAAATGTCGTACTCATATTTTTCATAGGTAGTGTACATCCACTTAGCTAATTAGCTTAATAAATAGGTCATCGAGGACTTGTTTTGGATGACATTGTCCTTCATTTCTCTTTCTTAGGGGACACGTGTGATATTTTTCTTTATTTACTACTTTGGCATTACATGTCACTTTATACTCTCTATGTTCCTCAAATATTGTCCATTTCTATTTATACAGTTAAAGTTTAAAAATTTTAACTACAAAGTTTTATTATGTTATAAGAAATAATATATTCAAGTGGGATATTGTTAGATGCATCTCAATGTAAATTTTAAAAATATCATTTTTCATAATTTTGTGCCTAACGGATTCGGAAATAAAAATATTTAAAGTTGTATCTTGGAAACCACAAAAAGTTAAATTGGGCAATCTTTGGAGACAGAGGGAGTACAAAATATGCAATAACACAAAAGGCTAATTCATCAAATATTACATAATGTGCGACATGTAATCTTTATGAGTCTCTTGCTTGCTTTATAATAGGTGACTTGAGAGTTGAGAGGCTTTAGCTTAGTGTCGTGTATTTACATCAAGCGACACTAAAGTGGCTACTTCCTTGCTTGCTTTTGGAGTAGAGGGAGGACATGTGGACATAATAAACTTATTCGCGATTATTCAAATAGAAGAAAAACAAAAGAAATTTCTTGTAGAGATTGCTCAAAGCCTTATCAATTAAATAACAATGTGGATCTGTTTTCTTTTATGTTCTTTCCTGTTTTGTCGGCTCCTGCCGATTTGGAATAAAAAAAAAAATTAAATAACAATGTGGTAAAAGATATGGAAATTTATTGATATACTTCTAAACTCTAAGATAATTTACAAAGTACCCTCTATATTTCAAAAATTCACGATATACCCTTCAATTTTTTTTTTTTTGGATAAGATTTTAGACTAGGTGGTGGTGGTGGGGGGTGGTGGTGGTGGCGGTGGTGGTGATGGTGGTCCCGAGACCGGACCGGTCTTGAGGGCGGGCCGATCCAGTTTCGGGTTAGGCTTGGGGGGATGATTTGCACCGAATCGAACCGAATCAAAAACCGAATCACGAATCGAATCAGTGAATCCAATCCAATCGAATTCACGAATCAAATCGAATCGAATTGACAATTCGAATCGAAACGAATTCACGAATCAAATCAAATCGATCGAATTGAAACAAATCAAAACGAATTACATAGAAACACATTTAGAAATTAGAATAAATGAACTGTTTTGAATGTAATTAAACGTTTATATTACATTCATATCATAATGACATTTGTTGTAAACTTTTAAATAATATTAAATTTTTATTTATTTTCTTGATTCATAATTATTAAACTAATTAAGCTTGTATAGTTGTATATTCACCTAATTTCATATGTACATATTATTAAACCAACTAAACTAAAAAAAACTAATTAACCTATTATTAAACTAATTATGTATTATTAAACTAATTAACATAATTAGCTAATTACATTACTTATAATCCATTATCATATTAATTTATTTTAATTAAACATGTTTTGGGGGTGGAGGAAAAAAGAAAGGGCTTGCACTTAATTTTGACAATCAAAATTTAATTATATAATTAATACCGATTTCCGAAATTAAGTTGCCTACGTATTCCGAAAGAATCAAAACCCACTAGTTCTGTTACGTACCTCGAGGTGTGTCTAGCCTAGCCAGGGAAAGTCCCCGAACCTCCTTCACCTGCTGCGTTGTCGCTTAATTCGCTCGTGTCCATCATTATCCAAGGATCTCCTTCGTCGTTATTGTCCTCCCTCTACCCTTGGGTCCTACGCTCCGCCTGATCCCAATTTTTCTTACAGATGCATATTTCTATGCTCTCCGGAGATAAATGAAATCTCTTCTCATCTAGACTCTTCTACCTGCACTAAAAGCAGACTCATAAGCAATAGAGAAGGCGGAAATTGCAAGGATATCCTTTGCAATTCTCGCCAGAACGGGAAATTACCGTTCGTGATCGTGCCACTACTTAATAATTGAAAATTTTTCACCGGTTTCATATTGGTATGAAAGATATTCGTTAATAACATAAAGTGAAGAAGAAGAAGAAGAAGAAGAAGAAGAAGAAGAAACCGATGTTTTTTATTTTTTTAAAATTCTACTAAGTGCTGGCACGAATCGCGTATCGAAACTTTCACTGGACGACGATAAACGTTGTGAAGGGGCATAAATAGAAGTATAATAATAATACAAATTAGATAAAACACTTTTACGTTTTTTTATATAGGCATTGATGTCGTATTGTATACATAGAGTGTTATAGTAAAATTCTAACACGTTTTCTAAACCCGAAGTCTTAACCCTGGGATCAAGAATAGCATCTATACCATATATGACGGAGAATTCACTAAAGTAAGCGTACCACTTATTTAGCATACTAGTAAGTACATCACTAATTGGGGTGACACTGAAATGCTCGCTAAGAGTGTTAACAATGCTAACACACTCTAATAACTAAATGAATGTTATGGTCGTAAACATATGAGAAAATTTGGTTACATGGTCAAATGCTACTAAAATGTCACGAATGAAAATAGTGATAGTCCACTAGAAATCACTAATAAGTTCATCATGAGTCGATTAGGTTTCGTTTAAAAGAATGGTCAAAGCTCACGATATTAGATGACATCACACAACAACTTATACGTTGAGTTCCAACGGGTCGGTGTATCGAGACACCATTGTCTCTTCTTAACGCCTCTTTCCTTACATAAGATCATATACTTTCTTCTATTCGAGGCCGTAATCCCAATCCATTTGATTACACTCCTAATAGGGTTAAGCAAGTCGCTTAACTCATCTAAACCTTCTTGAACTGAGAAGTTCATAATGTGAGCACAACAACGTACATGTAAAATCTCCGTTGTTCAACAATTTTAAGCTAGGTTCAAATATTAAATAATCTATACATTTTGTGTGTAATGAAGCATTATCTAGGGAAAGGGAAAAAACTTTATCAAGCAAGTGAAAGGTCTTAAGGCATTCTATTATCCTTACCTTAAGGTTGTAACCGGTATGTCTCTCCTCCATAGCTTCAAAGCAAATGATACGTTTTTTAATGTACCACTCATCATCTATCTAATGTGCGGTTACACAAAGAAAAGATTCACCGAAAGTAGAGGTCCATGTATCACTAGTAAAGCTAATACGACCGTTAAAGGGGCGAAATATCTCTATTAAACTACTTTCATATTTGTAATAAGCAGTTTGGGTAGGTCATTTAAGTTTGATCCTAGGGACACGTCTATAAGAGGGTTATAAGGAGGTTTTAACGAAATGTTCGAAGTTCAGGCTCTCATCATGGCTAAACGGTAATTCATCGACAATTACAAAGTTAGCTAATTCATCAATCATCCTATCTCTATTATACATAAAAGGCATACCTCCTTCGGGTATGAAACCCATATACCCATGTAGTTGTGTCTAACTTGACGATTCTACTGCGCCTACGGATTTAGCTGCTTCCTGATTGATTCCATGTACTCCGGTAAAGTGATGGAATAATGTCCTGTCCCATAATCGGTCTTCCATGAATACGAAGCTATCAGCTTCTTCCCTTGTTGCTTGCATATCAAGCAATAGCAAATGAATTTCTTCCCTTTGGAAGAAGCATTGGTCTTTGGAGTGGATTCGGGTACTCCACCTATACCATCATCTTCACCTTCATTACATATCAAGTTATAAACATTAAGCCAAAAACTAACATTATTAGTTCATTAACTAATTAACATCATCAATCTAATTAAATTAATCTACTTAAATTAACATAATCAACTTCATAAAAAATACTAATTATCAAGTTAAACATTATCAACTAATTAAATATCATCAACTATTTAAATATCATCTACTTAATATAACACAATCAACTAATCTAACTAATCTAACTAAACTAATCAATTTAACTTAAACATTATCAACTAATTAAACATCATCAATTTAATATAATATAATCAACTAATCTAATCTAACATAACTACTCAATTTAACTTAAACATTATCATCTAATTGGTTTTTCATCAACATAATATAACATAACCAACTAACCTAACTAATCTAACATAACTAATCAATTTAACTTAAACATTATCAATAATTAAACATCAACAACTTAATATAACATAATCAACTAATCTAATATAACTAATCAATTTAACTTAAACATTATCATCTAATTAAACATCATCAACTTAATATAACATAATCAACTAATCTAATATAACTAATCAATTTAACTTAAACATTATCATCTAATTAAACATCATCAACTTAATATAACATAATCAACTAATCTAATATAACTAATCAATTTAACTTAAACATTATCATCTAATTAAACATCATCAACTTAATATAACATCATCAACTAATCTAACTAATCTAACATAAGTAATCAATTTAAACTAAATAAACTAATCTAACTAAACTAATCAATTTAACTTAAATCAATTTACTTAAACTAATCAAACAAAATTAATCAATTTACCTAAATCAATTTATTTAAACTAATTAAACTAATCAATTTACTTAAACTTACATCATCAACTTAATATAACATAATCAATTTAAACTAATAAAAATAATTTAACTAAACTAATCAACTTAACTTAAATCAATTTGCTTAAACTAATCTAACTAAATTAATCAATTTACTCAAATCAATTTACTTAAACTAATTAAACTAATCTAACTAAATAAACTAATCAATTTACTTAAACTAACATCATCAACTTAATATAACATAATTAATTTAAATTAATTTAATTAAACAAATTAAACTAATCTAACTAAACTAATCAATTTACTTAAACTAATCTAAATTAATCAACTTATTTATCATATCATCAACCTAATATGCTTAATCTAGCATCATCAACTAATTCAACATTATCAACATAATCTACTTATTTACCATAATTAACTAATTAAACTATTTAAGATAACCAATTTAATTAAACTAATTGAACTAGTTTACCTTAATCTAATTAATTAGCATCATTAACATAATCTACATAATTAAACATCATCACTAATTAATCATAATTACATAATAAACATATCAACTTAATCTACATATTATCATCGACTAATTAAACATCATCAACTAATTAAACATTATAAACTTAATTAATCTATCTAATTAAAGTAACTAGTTCTCAAATTAACATTAATTAGAAGTTTAAGAGTGTCCTTGACCAATAGAAGGAGGTGGACGCATCTCCAAATTTGGAGTTTTAGGAACTTGACCAGTAGGAGTACCGATAAGTTGTTCCTCCAAGTGTTGAGCGTAATTTGCGGTATCCTCGTACGAACTACTAACGCAGAGTCTACCTTTTGAAGTCATTTCTTTTATAAAATGTAGTAGTAAACAAGTAAATTTTAAATAATAAACCAACTAATCAGGATAACTAATGAAGATTAAGAGGTAACTTAAGAAGAAAATTAGTACTAATAAGCAAGCTAATTGTATTTATTAGTAAGTGAGAGATTGAGAATTGAGAATGAGAGATTGTGAGTTGTAATGTGAGGATGAATAACCGAATTGGAGGGTTTATATAGGGTCATTAGCAACACTTAAAAACAGTTATATAGGGGCGAGCCGGTCCAAATGATTGGGCAGGTTCGGTTCAAATAGTGGACCGAGTCGAATTTTTTCATGAATCGAATTAAATAGGGTCAGGGTTGGGAATTTTGGATTCGTATTCAGCCCACTAAAAAACCGAGCTGAACCAGGCTTGGCCCGGTCAGTGGGCGAGCCGGTCTGGCTGGACTGGGCTATGACTGAGTCGGGTAGGGGTTAGGCCGGGCTGAACCGGCCTAGTGGCCACCTCTAATTCAGGTCAATCTGGGTCAGTTTCAGATAGGTTATAGCAAGTTTAAGATTAAGTCAATTATGGTATTGGCCACTGCGATTTTGATTAAAATCGGGCAAGGGGTTATTATAAGTCAGGTTATATCGGCCATTTGTCCGGTTCAATCGGTTTTAGGTTGTCTTTGGGTAGGTCTATAACGGGTCGGACACAACTCGAGTTTAGGTCAAATCGGTTTCGGGTAGATTTCAGGTCGGGGTCTCATTTTTCGGGTCATAATCACGTCGTGTCTAGGTTGGTTTCGGGTAGTTTTTGGGTCGGGTCAGATTTTGACAACTCTAATTAAAATAACTCTAATTATAAATATTATAAAAAATACTAACGATAATGATAATAAAAATTTATAAATATATTAATAATAATGATAATAGTAATCAATTTAATAAATAGATAAAAATGATAATACCATTAATAATAATAAAGATTATATTAATTATAATTATATAATAATAATTCTAAGTATTATAATGACGTGATATCCAAAAGTTCAAGTTGGGCGGCGGGATTTAAATGAACACTGTCTAAACCTAATGAATAAAAAACGTGATTTTGAAAATGTTTGATACCACAAAGGTTTTGAAACCTATTTTATTCAATTCCATTCTAATTTCTTATATCAAACATGCACATAATAAATTTAAAATTTAAATATATTTAATAATATGTTTGTAATAATTATAAAAAACCATTTTTAAAAATATATATTAATATAAATATATTAAAATATCAAATAAATATATTTGTTTATCTAGATAGAAGAGATTCGTAGTCAAAGGTAAAATATACTCCGTACAATATTTCAGATTGGAAGACAAATACTCCGTGTCTCCGTATGATGCTAGAGCTGTGACAAGAGGCCACGTTCAGATGCCGTCTCCATTTCTGACCCATACGCTCTCATATTCTATCTCCTCCCATTTCTCAAACTTCGTCAATACTTTCTTCTTCTTCTTTATTTTCCTTTTATTTGGTTTTTAATTAATTTTTCTGACGAATCTTTCTCTCTGATCCTCCCCCTGTTTCTTCCTTTTACTCCCTGTATTCATGACGGTAAGTCCACATCAGAATTCAATTTCCCCCTATTTTTGTTCCCTTTTTTTTTAATTATTGTTTGTAACCCTAGATTCATCCTATTCTGCTTTATTTTGTGTCTTCTTGCTTTATTTGATCCGTTTTGTTGTTAATTTTTTGGGTTTATTTGAATTAATTTTTTGGGGGTTTTGTTGTTTGATTTGATTTCTTGTTTAAACCCTCCCTCCAAAATATTATCTTTGATTTTTAGAATTTTTTTGTTGTTTGATTGATTGCGCAATTACCATTTTTAGCTGCTTGATTTTTCTGGGTTGATAAATATTTACCCTTTTTGTTGTATGATAGTTTCATGGTTGATAATTTACCAGTTTATTTTTAGGGAATTTAATGGGTGTGATTGATTTTTCTTAATTGTAAAAAATGGATTTTAATTTTTGGTATTTATACCCATTTCCACTTCCATTTCCATTTGTTGTTGTTGTTGTTTTCTTTGTCGTCAATTGTAGTATTGTCTTGAAGTGATTAGAAGATGTTGACTTAAGCTTTATGTGAAAGTTGTGTGCCACAAATGAATTTAGCTAAACTTGGCATGATTAATAGCCCATGTTTGAAAGCAAATCCATTGCCTAACATGGTTCGTTGCTTTCCCACTTGTTTTCAATATGCCCTTTTCACGCAGAGGTTTTTATTCGTAGCATGAGTTCAAAGGAGTGTAATATAGATTGGCAAGGTCATTAAATGACATCTTGATCGAGTTGAGTTTAGGTCACTTTCCATCAATCCATCCTGTCTTCAAGTGGATTGCTAGCTTTTAAATTTCCGACTTTTGATGATTGCACTCAACGCAGAAGCTATTTGGGTCATGTTACAGTTCCTTGATGCCATCTCTCGTACATAGCAAGGGATTGTTGAGGGAATTGGACTTCTGGTTAAGGGTTTCTTTTCTTTCTCCATCCTGTTTAGAGTGTGTGCTGTTGATTCATATTTAGTCACAGTGGGTTATTCTATAGCTCATGAGATATCGTACATGTGCTTTTCTTGGTACCCTTTGAATCCTTTTGTTGAACTAACTGTGCTAGCTTTTGTCTTTCATCATGCCGCATTGTTGGGTTGGGTTGGGTTTTTGGTGGTATAGGGATCATAGTATGTGGGAGTTGACATTGGAAGATTTTAAATAGGGTTTTGACCCTGCAGTGTGTCTATGCAAGAAGAACTACTAAGCTGGCATAGCTTGATGTAGTTAGCCTAGTGAGCTTCAGCCTCATTCAACTTCTGCTTGCTTTTGGTTGGGCTGGCTTTTTCATGTGCTAAGTCGGAGTCTATGTCCAATTGCAGGCAATATCAGAAATGTTGTTAGACCCAGCAAAAAGGATCTTGCTTGTTGAACAATTGTGATGCAGTATATATAAAAGTGTGGGCTGTGGTGCTGAGGGTGATGCGCTCTCAGACACATCAAGGTCCAGAGGGCACTAGAGGCGTGCTTTTTTGGGCTTGTTTAAATAACTGTTTGTAGGTTTCCCATGTCAGTTGCACTACTCCTTTTTTCTATTTGATATAGCACTAGCTTGTGTTTCAATGAAGTATTCAGTGATTTTACAGCTTCTTGTTACTAAACGTGATTATGGGTAAAATATGTTATGCATTGGAGATATTTGAATTATATGCGGTTTAATGATGGTTGTCCCGTAACTATACTCATTGTTTAGTAAGTTTTGCTGAGTCTCTGGATCATTCAGTTTGTTATAATGGATAAGGCCTACTTCTTCTCTAAAGTTGGGCTCATCACCCACTCACTTTTATCTTTCTAACTCCTCTCTTCTCAATCTACCAATCAAAACCCAAATTTTACCTTCGCATGACATGGCATGCTTTGTTTTCCATGTGTTTTGACTACCTACCTTTTGAGACATGCCTGGGCTTTTAATAAACCTATTGTTGAGTGCGCCTTATGCCTTTCAAGCACCAAGCCAGTTCAGGTATAAGTGGAAGAAATTACTTATCCAAAGAATAAGGAAACAGCTTTTCAAGAATTGTGAATACTAGACCTTATGATTGTTAAAGAAGATTTTGTACCTTTGTGCAAGATTCAAGTCTTAATCTCTTTGTATGTTGAAATCTTTTCTTGTAGGCTTGCACACTCACTACAAGAAAAGTCAGACGCAGCTATTACAAGTGATGTAGTGTCAGATATTTGTTTCTGTTATGTTCTTAGAGGTCGATATAATCTTAATTTCCATCTCATGACGTACCCGTGGTGCATTTGTAAGACTGTTCTTGTTTTTGCCCTTTTTTCTTCTAATCTTTCACTGTGCAAAATTCATTGCTTTGGTTAATAACAGAAAATTATTCATTATGACTTTTATTAGAGCATCTATTTTCAGCAGCAGTTTGTTAATCTTGCATTGTAAATTAGGCCTGGTGCTTGTATGGGGGTTAGGTTGATCATGTGCAAAGCTGAGTAGGATGTGTCGATAATTATACTATTTCTTAGTTGATGTCAGTGTTGTGTAGGAAGATGTTTGCAAATCCTTGTTGTTTGTATTTGGGAAGGGAGTGAGGGACAAAGGGGTTGTCGAGCAGGGTCTATGTGGATATGATCTCTGGTGGTCAAAGAGACTTCGTCACCAGAGAAACATGTTTCTAGTTGCAGTTTTTCTCTTTTCTGTCCTCTCATTGGAAGAGCATATTGCATAAATCTTGACCCCTTCTTTGGTGGTTGTCAGGACAAGGGAAGTCCACTGCCCAAGTTTGGTGAATGGGATGTCAATGACCCAGCTTCAGCAGAGGGCTTTACTGTAATTTTTAATAAAGCCAGGGATGAGAAGAAAACAGGTGGGAAACCTGAGTCCCCTGCAAAGAACCAGCCCACATCTAGGCTGGGAATGGAAACCACCAAGTCTCAACCTGTAAGTTCTCTTTAATTTGACATTTATCACATCTGCATTATTTAGGCTGTCTTTATTTGCTTCTCTGAGAAATAAACAGATGAGTACCCTATTTACGGGCTCATTCTGTGACAGCAAACTGTTAAGCTTCTTAAATGTCAGATGAAGCTAAGTACTATAAACTAAGCTGATTTAATTTCTTACTTATGTATTGATCTTTTTCTTTCCAGAAAAAATGGCTATGCTGTGTACAAGCCCCAGATGTGCAATCTTAAGGAGACACTCTCTTCTCGTATGACATGATATGGCAAGAGATATGGCTGTGATCCCACGCCAATGCATTTCTCCATATAGACAGATGTAAGAATTGTGATAAGGTGTTTCCTGGAACAACCATAGTTTTTCTTTTCTATGTGCTGTTGGAATGAGTTGTTGTGGGATGGAAATATGAAAAGAAGACTCATGTATTGTATTTATGTGTACTGAATTGTGTGGGTCATTATTAAGAAAACAGGAAGTTCTCCTTTCTACTCTCCTTTCCTTTTGCTTTTGAGTTGTAATGCCATTTCATTTGTGATATAACTTTCAGAAGAGTGATCTTGGTTTTGCCTTATGATTGTGCTGCATGCTTGGTTTGTGTAGTGCCTCAAGCTGATAGTAAACATTCCTCTTCTCTGAGTTCTTCCTGTGTACGGAATTGAGTGACTATAGTTATAAGCGTCTGTTACTTATTCCCTAACAGTCTGACTCTCCCTCTTTTGGAAGTACGGCGTAAATTTTTTGAATTGATAGAGGTGCTTTTAGAGAAGTGCAATAATTTTAGTGATTTGCATTTTTATGGACTATGAAGCATTTGGTTAATCAAAAAGTAAGAAGATTCAGACCTCAGAGTTGTATTCCGCCGATTTGCTTCGATTTCACGCTCCTCGAAATTTTTTTAGTGATAATGCCAAGAATTGTACATTGTAATCATGTAGTGCATATATATTTTGGTATAAATTGGGTTTATAAAATAATACAGATTATTGATATGAACTTTAAAAAATTAACAAAATTATATTATTATTTAGAAAAAATGCATAAATTAATTGGGTATTTCTTATGAACTCACCTATATTACAAACCTCTCAATACTATGATTTATATGGTCATGTTATTTTTAATTTGACATTAAACATTTATTTCAATCAATATCCCAAATTCATGTAATTTAGTCTAAAGTCGTTTTTAAGGTATTTGAAGACTTAATATAAAAAAATGTTTGGTTGAAACCTTCTTAAATCTGGTGGGTTCATGTTTGTTGGACCGACTGCAAAAGGACACAAGGAGTATGTTTAAACTCTTCAGCAGGTGACACTAATAAATGATAAGCCTATCATTGAGATGAAGATTACTAACGTAAGGGTGAAGCACATAGTCATTGACATTGGAAGCTCATATGATATTATAAGTCTAAGTTATCTCTAGAAATTTAGCTTTGAGAAGAAGAGTATAACCATTATAGACTATTCCATCTTCGAGTTTAGGGTAAGCACCATTCATCTGATTGGGAATTTGGGATAGCTAAGCTTCTACTACAATTTGGTACGAAGGATAAGGCCAAATATCTAATGGTAATTTCTTGGTAGTCCACGACCTTTGTGCCTATGCGTTATCTTGAGGAGACCCACTTAAGAACCAACCAAGGGTTGTCATCTATATACGTGCATTGGGTCGGGTCAGAGCCGAGATAGGTCACAAGTAAACGGGTTGGGTCAAAGAAGATCCAAAACGGGTCAGACCAGGCAAAAGGAGATATATAACAGACCGAGTCGGGTTGGACCGTCTAAAGAGAGTATATTTTTTATCTATAAAGGATGATAATTTACATTTAGCACCTCCAATTTTTGATAGTGGACCATCGGTAAGTAAGCGAAAATAATTCATTACCTAATAGTGTTCAAAAGTCTTGGAAACTATAGGTCCATTATTGACCCGACTTGATCCATTAAAAACCCAATAAAACATGATCCTTTAAGAGATCAACCAATTAGACCCATTATTGATTAAACTCTTTTACAAATGGGTCGATTAAGGACCCTTAATGGCCCCCTATCCATCTGAATAGGTCTACTGCCATCATCATCCATTTGACATTGCTATAGTTTGGATGTGAGAACAAGTCTATGGGATCACTCTATGGTGACTATAGAGGCTCGTGATGGCTATATGACACTACTCTTTATCTTGGTGGTGATCCACATGAAGAAACATTTGATGGAATACCCTAACTTATTGTTATACAAAGGCACCAAGCCTTATGTTTTGTTTTGAATACTACGTTAACATGGCCAGAGAATTACGACTGAACATTCAAAAAAAAAAAAAAAAAACAGCATAAACATGGAAAATTATAATTGCGTAAAACCAATGATATAGTTACTTGTGAAAATATCCAATGAAAGTAAATTAAAAGTTTTGAAAGAAGAAAATGGAAGCTCACAAAGTCACCTTTATACCCTAGTAGGCTTATTATACACAAGAAGACACATAAATGAGTAATTAGATATAATACCCTTTACTAGCTTGTAGTGACCTTTTTATGACATTACGTGCATATAGTCATCTTTATAAGCTCATGGGTAGCCTATATGAGTTCATAGTCACATAGTGACCTTGATGAGCTTATAGTGATCTCTAGGAGCATGTAATCAACACAACTAATATGAATGTTTTCTCCCACAATTTTCATAATGTAATGAAAACTTTAAATAAATTTATATTTAATTCTTAACTTCAAATAGTGTAGAAATTGGTTGTAACTTATGTTATTTCGTATTGATTTCTTTGGTTTCATCTAATAAAATTAAATTTACAAAGTGATATTAAGTAGTAATTTGCTAAGAGTCGAATCTATTTCGTAAGAGGATGAATACTTTAAATCAATTTCAAGTTTGATTTGTGTCATATTTGAGTCTTTGTCAATAAACTTATGAGGCAAGGATGATAAAATTAGTTATCGTGTTAGATTTATACGAGTTAAGTCTAATGGTAACTTATCCCGAAACCAGCCCTGATTAGAGGCAAGTTGGGACTAGACTGGTGTTGAATCAAGTTAGGTTGAAATTTCATAATTTTTTAGACTCACATTTGAAGTGGGTAGGCAAAAAAACGAGCAGGCTAGGCCGATCTAATTGAGTCACATTATGTATTTATGTTAGGTAATCGAGGGCAAGTAAATACTGAAATCTACTTTTGTTTAACATCCCAACAGGAGTATTGAGTGTATGACGTAATTTGAGTTAGCTGCGTTGATAGCAAAAGTCCTGATCTCACACCGTCACACATATAAAAACGCCAGTTAAACAGCATTACTAAGGAATCCTCATCTCTCTCCCGAATACGGAAAACCTCACACCAAACAAAACCCTAGACCCCAATTTGATCGCTACATTTCTCAATCAATCATCCATTCCCCAAATTCTCAATCTCATCCTTACTTCTCAATTTCTATGATCTTATAATTTTTTTTTTCCAATTTTTCACAATCCAACGCACTCCAATTGCAAATTAATTTTCAATTGAATTTGATTGTGATTTTAGGTTGGGGTTTCTGTTTCTGGTAATCGTAGATTGAAACTTTGGTAAATGGTTGGCACAAAGTTGAATTTAACATGAAGCTCAAACGAAGGAGGGCTTCTGAAGTGGTCAGTTCATAATTCCTACTTCTTTTTAAAAATTATATATTTCATATTCTATAATTTTTAGGGTTTTCTTTCGTTAATTAAGAGTTTTACATAATCAAAATTTATTTTAACATATGTATTTGATTAATCTTTACGATTCTGTTGTTATCTCTTCCGAATTCGAATTCAATAATTGGATAGAGTAGAAGTTTTCGTTCCATCTTGGTTAATTTTGGTATGGATATTGCCTTACCACAATGTAAATTGTATCTTTATTCTATGGTTTATCATATTTTGCTTTTGGTTTTGAAGTGTAGGGAGCAATGGATGAATGTGTTGTGTTGTTCTGCATTTGAGGGGCGGGGGATCACCATGACTTTTTCCCCTAGTGTACTTTGAATTGATCGGATTACTACACGTTGTGATATTTTTGACAATTTATGGAATGCCCTGAGTGTTTTCTTGGGGATAATAAATCAAACAAGTTTTAAGTTTGTGCTGTTTTAGTTTAAAGATTAGGTTCTCTAGTTAGCTTTTATGTACCTTTTAAGATGAACTTGCACAGGACATGCGTCTTTGATGGGTTCTTTGGGGGTGTTAGATAGGTCCCCATTTATGGTCTTGGAGAACTTGGCACTATGTCAAGCAGTTTAGAGTGGGAAAACTTGTATGCTTGTGCTGTTGGGATTTAGCTTTTCAGACATGTCTGCTTAGCTAGCTTGTATTATGAAATTTGTCTTGGTCCATATGGTTATTAGACACTTCTACTTAAGTATGTGGTAAGGCACTGGACTAAACAAACCTTAGCTTGACCCCTTGTCTACTCTGTTATAGTTCATATGTGAACACAAGGTGGACGTGATTCATGTGTCAAGTTGTAATAATGAAGTAGTTTTTTCTCCTCCAGTAATGGAAACGGTTACTTTTTTTTTCTGATAATTTATTTATTAAAGATGGTGATTGGCTTTTTGTGCACGGTGTCTAATGCAGCCTCCTAAGATAAGGTCTTTCATTAATTGTGTTACATCTACTCCCCTCGAGAATATACAGGAGCCTCTAAGAAGTTTTGTATGGGACTTTGATAAGGTATGTTTTCTAAGTGTTTGCCCATTTATTTATCATATTGTTTTCTCTGTCTTTCACTGATGTCCTACTGGTTTATTGCTTCAGGGGGATTTTCACCACTGGGTGGATCTTTTTAATCATTTTGACTCATATTTTGACAAGCATATAAAACCTAGGAAAGATTTACGTTTTGAGGATGATTTTTTGGCCTGTGATCCTCCATTCCCTGGAGAAGCTGTTCTTCAAATTCTCCGTGTTATGAGGATCATTTTGGAGAATTGTACAAATAAACATTTTCTGAATTGTTATGAGGTAATTGTTACTCTTTAGTGTGCACTTGTGTCTACTGTGTTTTCATTGATCATTAACTTATCTTAACTGGGGTGTATTGATTATAAATTGTTTCTCTGTCAACATAGCAGCATATATCATCTTTGCTGGCTTCTGCTGATGCTGATGTTGTTGAAGCTAGCCTGCAGACTCTGGCAACTTTTTTGAAAAAGACAGTTGGAAAGTATTCAATTAGAGATGCTTCTCTGAGTTCTAGGTTGCTTGCTTTTGCTCAAGGCTGGGGTTGCAAGGATGAAGGACTTGGGTTAACTGCTTGTGCATTGGAAAATGGATGTGATACTGTTGCATATGAGTTAGGGCGTACCCTTCATTTTGAATTCTACAGGGTGCCTGAATCATCTAACGAAAATGACTCTACAAAAGGACTTCAAGTTATTCATGTGCCTGATGTTTACAGCCGTAAAGAAAGTGATCTGGACCTTTTGAATGTGCTAGTTAAAGAATATGGAGTTCCTGCCAACTTGCGATATTCTTTATTCACTAAACTGCGGTATGCTAGGGCTTTTGGGTCTTTAGCTTCACGGCAGCAGTATACATGCATTCGGTTGTATGCTTTTGTGGTTCTCATTCAAACGAATAGTGACGCTGAGGATTTACTGTCCTTTTTTAACACTGAACCAGAATTCACCAATGAGCTGGTGTCACTATTAAGTTTTGAGGATTTAATTCCGGAGAAAATCCGAATATTGAGCGTGCGTTCTCTAGTTGCTCTTTCTCAGGATAGGTCTCGCCAGCCAACTGTTCTTGCCTCTGTGACATCTGGTGGACAGCGTGGAATTCTTTCTAGCCTCATGCAGAAGGCAATTGACTCTGTTTTTAATGGCTCCTCAAAATGGTCTGTTGTTTTTGCTGAGGCTCTCTTGTCTCTTGTCACTGTTTTAGTCTCCTCCACATCTGGTTGTTCTGCGATGCGTGAAGCTGGATTTATACCAACTCTTCTACCCCTTCTTAAGGATACAGATCCTCAACACCTGCATTTAGTTGGTACTACTGTGCATGTTCTTGAAGCATTTATGGATTATAGTAATCCAGCCGCAACATTGTTTAGAGACTTGGGCGGCTTAGATGATACTATTAATCGCTTGAAGGTAGAAGTATCTGTCATAGAGAATGGTTTTCAGCAGCCACATGAAAACTCTGATGGTAGCGGGACAAGTACTGATGTCACAGTGGGTACATCAGCTGTTTCATCGGCTGTCCTAGATGATATTCAACCCCTTTACTCAGAGTCCTTGCTTGCTTATCATAGACGTCTGCTAATGAAAGCTCTGCTACGAGCTATTTCTCTTGGAACATATGCTCCTGGAAGCACTGATCGTATATATGGTTCCGAGGAGAGCCTGTTGCCCCAATGCTTATGCATTATATTTCGTAGAGCAAAAGATTTTGGTGGTGGGGTGTTCTCACTTGCTGCCACTGTTATGAGTGATCTGATTCATAAGGATCCTGCATGCTTTTCTGTTTTGGATGCTGCTGGTGTACCGTCTGCATACATGGATGCTATAATGGATAGTGTACTTTGTTCAGCAGATACCATAACATGTATACCTCAGTGCCTTGATGCCTTGTGCCTGAACACCAATGGTCTTCAAGCAGTGAAAGATCGCAATGCTCTGAGTTGTTTTGTAAAAATATTTACTGTAAAAGCTTATCTGCGTGCCCTTGCTGGCGATGCCCCAGGGGCCTTGTCTAGCGGACTGGATGAACTAATGCGCCATTATTCTACATTGCGTGAGCCAGTGATTGATATGCTGATAGAGATTTTGAACACAATTTTTAAACTTGGTTCTGTCAATGATTTCTCACCATCAGTTGATTCTTTACCCAGTCCAGTTCCTGTTGCAATGGAGACTGATACAGATATTAGGAGTTTGTCTTCGGTTGATGAGAGGGAGTCACCCAAGATTGGAAGTACTGATCCAATTGATCTGTCATCCAATGCTACCTTAGTAAATTCGGAATCTTATCTTCCAGATTATGTTAGCAATGCTTGTCGTCTCCTTGAGACTATTCTTCATAATTCTGAAGCATGTCGTCTATTTGTTGAGAAGAGAGGAATTGAAGCTGTTCTGCAAATGTTTACCCTGCCGTTATTGCCTGTTTCAGTTTCAATTGGTCAGAGTGCTTCCGTTGCTTTTAAAAACTTTTCAGCACTGCATTCTGCTACTCTAGCAAAGGCTGTGTGCACATTTATGAAGGAGCATTTGAATACAACAATTAAAGTATTGGATTCAATTGAAGGAACTCATCTTGCTAATCTAGAATCTGCTAAACAGACGAAAGTTCTGAGATATCTTTCAAGTTTGGAAGGCATCTTATCCCTTTCCAATTCCTTGTTAAAAGGGACCACAATGTTTATCTCTGAGCTGGGTGCTGGGGATGCTGATTTGTTGAAAGATATTGGCCGGGTGTATAGGGAAGTACTCTGGCAGTTCTCTTTGTCCAGTGATTCTAAGGCAGAACAAAAACTACATGTTGAAGTAGAAACTGAAATTGCTGATGCATCTGCGTCCACTTCAACTGGGAGAGAAAGTGACGAGGACACAGGCATTCCAATGGTCAGGTATATGAATCCTATCAGTATCAGAAGTGGTACTCAATCTCAGTGGACTGCAGAGCGTGATTTTCTGTCAGTTATACGATCTGGTGAGGGATTAAGTCGTCGTAATCGGCATGGATTGACACGTATAAGAGGTGGGAGGACTGGCCGCCATCTAGATTCTTTTAACATGGATTCAGAAGTTTCAGCAAATGTGCACGAACCTCCCTCTTCATTAGAACACAAAAAGAAAAGCCCTGATGTTCTTGCATCTGACATCCTTTCTAAGCTTTCTGCTACCATGCGATCATTCTACATTGCCCTCGTGAAGGGATTTAGTTTACCAAATCGCCGTAGAGTTGATTCAGGGTCGATGAGCTCTGTTGCAAAGAACATTGGAACTGTTCTTTCAAAAATTTTTTTGGAGGCTCTTACCTTCTCTGGGTATTCTAGTCCGGCAGGGCTTGACATATCATTGTCAGTGAAATGTCGTTATCTTGGAAAAGTTGTACATGATATGGCAGCTCTCACATTTGATAACAGGCGACGTATATGTTACACAGCAATGGTAAATAATTTCTATGTCAGTGGTGTCTTCAAGGAACTCCTGACCACTTTTGAAGCCACTAGTCAATTATTATGGTCATTACCTCACTCGATCCCAATATCTGGTATCGATCCTGCTAAGGCCAGTGAAGGAAGCAAATTGGAGCATAGCTCGTGGTTGCTTGAAACATTGCTGTGTTATTGTCGTCTGCTAGAGTACTTTGTGAATTCATCTGTACTTCTCTCTCCAACTTCTCCATCCCAGGCTCAGCTACTTGTTCAGCCAGTTGCTGTAGGGCTGTCAATTGGTTTGTTTCCTGTTCCAAGAGATCCAGAAGTGTTTGTCCGCATGCTTCAATCTCAGGTTCTTGACGTGGTACTTCCTGTGTGGAACCACCCCATGTTTCCTCACTGTAGTGCCGCTTTTATTACTTCTGTGCTTTTACTTATTACACACATATATTCTGGAGTTGGGGACATGAAACGTACTCGCAGTGGTGTGACAGGGAGTTCAAACCAGCGTGTAGCTCCGCCACCTGATGAAGCTACTATATCTACCATTGTTGAAATGGGATTCTCTAGGGCAAGAGTAGAGGAGGCTCTTAGACGCGTTGAGAGTAATAGTGTGGAGATGGCCATGGATTGGCTGTGCACTCATGCTGAGGATCCTGTGCAGGAGGATGATGAACTGGCACAGGCTCTTGCATTGTCATTAGGGAGTTCAACAGAAACATCTAAGGCAGATAACAATGACAAGTCAGTTGAGGCCCTGGCCGAAGATGGACTGATGAAACCCCCTCCTATTGATGATATACTGGGAGCATCTATGAAGTTGTTTCTGAGTGGAGATTCTTTGGCATTTCCCTTGACTGATTTGCTTGCAACACTTTGCAATAGAAACAAGGGTGAAGATCGTCTTAAAGTTGCATCTTATCTGATCCAGCAGCTGAAGCTTTGTTGTTCTGATTTGTCGAAGGATGCTAGTGCTGTATCATCTATATCACATATTTTGGCGTTGCTTCTCTCCGAAGATACAGATGTTCGAGAAATCACTGCTCAGAATGGTGTTGCCTCTGTGGTTATTGATGTTTTGAAGAATTTAAGAAGCAATCCTCTTGGGAAGGATGTTTTGACCACAAAAAGCATTAGTGCTTTGTTGCTTATATTGGATAGTTTGTTGCAGTTTAGGCCCAAAATTTCCTCTTCAAATGCAGGGGCAGCTTCAATTGATGCTCTACCTGATTCATCTGGAGAGCATGCTTCTGTAGAAGCTTCTGTACCTGATAAAGCTGACGTTGAGAAAAAGTTAACATCAGGTGCTTGTGCAGAGGAGTCGGCCTTTGCTTTTCAGAAAATATTTGGAAAGCCAACTGGTTACCTTTCCATGGATGAATGTCATTCTGTACTTGAGATCGCATGTGATATGCTAAAACAGCAGGTTCCGGCAGTCATTATGCAGGCAGTGTTACAACTGTGTGCCCGTTTGACCAAAACACATGCGCTGGCCATGCATTATCTTGAAAGTGGAGGCATGGCTGCTTTGTTCAATCTGCCGAGCAGTTGTTTCTTTGCTGGTTATGACACTTTTGTATCTGCAATTGTCAGGCATTTGCTTGAAGATCCTCAAACTCTGCAAACTGCTATGGAATTAGAGATTCGTCAGACACTGTGTGGAGGTCGTCACTCTGGACGTATACCTACTCGCATATTTCTGACATCAATGGCACCTGTCATCTCTAGAGATCCTGTAATATTCACGAAGGCTGCTGCAGCAGTTTGTCAGTTGGAGTCATCTACTGGGAGGACTGTGGTTGTTTTGTCAAAGGAGAAAGATAAGGAAAAGGACAAATCTAAATTAACTGGTGCTGAGGCTGGATTATCTTCCAATGAGAGTGTTCGAATACCTGAATTGAAGGTCCAGGATGGGTTAGGAAAAGGTTCTAAAGGTCACAAAAAGATCCCAGCTAATCTTGCTCAAGTGATGGATCAGCTTCTTGAAATAATTTTGCAATTCCCTTGTTCAAACATTCAAGAAGATTGTTTAAGCTACCAAGAGGCCATGGAGGTAAATGAACCAGCCACGAATGTGAAAGGTAAATCAAAGATTGATGAGGCAACTAAGGGGGATTCTGTTGTCTTACCAGAAAGATCAGCGGCTCTTGCTAAGGTTGTTTTTGTCTTGAAATTGTTGAGCGATATTCTTCTGATGTATGTCCATGCAGTTAGTGTTGTTTTAAAAAGGGATTCAGAAATTTGTCAGCTACGGGTTTCTTCTCAGGTTGATTCTCCTGGACTGGGTGGTGTTGTACACCATGTGTTACATAAGATTCTTCCTTTGTCTTCTGATAAATCTAGTGGATCTGATGATTTGAGGGAGAAGTTATCTGAAAAGGCTTCATGGTTTCTTGTTGTTTTGTGTGGACGTTCAAATGAAGGGCGCAGACGAGTTATTAGTGAGCTTGTGAAGGCCTTGTCTTTGCGCACTAACATGGAATGCAACTCTCTTCAAAGCAGTTTGCTACCAGACAGAAAGGTCCTTGCATTTGTGGAATTGGTCTATTCTGTTTTGTCGAAGAATACTTCCTCAGGTAGCTTATCTGTCTCTGGCTATTCACCTGACATTGCACGAGGCATGATAGATGGAGGAATTGTACCTTGTTTGTCTAGCATTCTTCAGGCAATTGATTTGGATCATCCAGATGCATCTAAAGTTGTAAATCTCATTCTGAAGGCTTTGGAAAGTTTAACACGGGCTGCAAATGCAAGTGAGCAATCATATAAATCTGATGTCCTGAACAAAAAGAAGTCTGATGGTTCACAAGGGAGATCTGATGATCAGGCAACCTATGCATCAGCCAATGATACTACACAGCATAATGAAAGCCGAATGAGTGAGCAGGAAGCTAGGAATGCTCAGATTGATGGATCCAATCCTCATGAAGGAGATGGGTGCACTGAAAGTAATCATGGTACCAATGTGGCTGGGTCAGATAATCAAGATATGAGGGCTGAGGGAGAAGGGATACAAGTTATGAATCCAACTGTAGAGCTTGCAATGGAGTTTACTGGTGATGAGATGGAAGAAGGTAGTCTACTTCATAATAGTAATCAGATTGGTATGGAATTTCATATTGAACATCAAGCTGATGAGGATGCTGGTGATGAAGATGATGACATGGGGGGTGATGGTGAGGACGAAGATGAGGAGGAAGATGATGGTGAGGACGAAGATGAGGATATTGCTGAAGATGGAACTGCTCTGATGTCTCTCGCAGATACTGATCCAGATGATCATGAAGATGGAGGATTTGGAGACGAGTACACTGATGATATGATTGATGATGATGATGATTATCATGGGAATCGAATCATAGAGGTGAGGTGGAGGGAGGCCTTGGATGACTTTCATCACCTGCAGGTTGCCCAGTCTGGAAGTGGCCTCATTGATGTTCCTTCAGAACCGTTTGAAGGTGTGAATGTGGATGACCTTTTTGGGCTTAGAAGAACTTTAGGTTTTGAGAGGCGTCGACAAACAAATAGGTCTTTTGATCGTAATACCGATGGAGGTCTCCAGCATCCTCTGCTCTCAAGGCCACCTCAGTCTGGTGATCCTTTATGGTCATCGGGTGTCAATGTATCCAGGGATACAGAATCTTTGTCTGGAGCAGGCATGGATGTATCTCAATTTTACATGTTTGATACTCCTCCTTTCCTTTATGATTTTGGACCTGCCACCCTTTTTGGCAACCGTTCAGGTGGAACAGCACCCCCACCGTTGACTGATTATTCAGTTGGTATTGACTCATCGCAGTTGGGTGGGCGAAGAGGACCAGGTGATGGTAGATGGGCTGATGATGGTCGGCCACAAGCAAGCAATCAAGCGTCTATCATTGCACAGGCTGTGGAAGAAGTTTTTGTATCTGTTTTGCACGGTGTTGCAATGGAGATTCCAGCTACAGTACAGTGTCAGAATACAAGTCAACTGGAACAACAATTGGATGCTGGGCAAATCAGTGATAGTCAACTGGAAATGGGGGGAGATCCCTCACATGAACTGAGTGCGGTGCAACTAGAAAGTGTTGAAGCTGAACATCAACAAACAAACCTGCCGGATATTGTTAATGTTCAAGGTGATGTCAATGCACAGGCTGTGAGGCCTGTGATAGAGGTGGCAGCTGCCCATGAAAATGGACTCTTGCCAAGTAACCCAGAACTTCATAACATTGAATCTGAGAATGGTAATGACCCTTGTAATGATTTGACAAAGATAGAACAAGATCCTGTGCCATCATCTGTAGACCCTGAGAATGATCTACAACTTGGAGCAGATTCTGGTGAACTAGATAATGATGCTCAAATGCAGGTTCGTCTGGCAGATATATCTTCAGGGACTGATAGCCAGTGTAATAATGATGTGAATAATCCTGAACTGGCAATGTCAAATCAAGAAGATCATCCTTCTGTATGTGTCTGTCCTGATATTGAGATGACTGGGGCAGATGCTGAACCAGTTCAAATCAATCTACTCCAGCCTGCATCTGAGAGTAATGAGCCTGTATCTGATCAGAATGCTTCTGTCAATGGAAATGAAATGGAATCTGACCATGTTGAAGTTGATGTTGAGCCTTCTGGGCCCCCTGCTATTGATCCTACCTTCTTGGAGGCACTCCCTGAAGACTTGCGTGCTGAAGTATTAGCTTCTCAGCAATCACAGTCAGCTCAACCTCCTACATATACTCCACCTTCAGTAGAAGACATTGATCCTGAGTTTCTTGCTGCCTTGCCTCCCGATATCCAAGCTGAAGTATTGGCCCAGCAACGAACACAGAGGCTGGCCCAGCAGAGTGAAGGGCAACCAGTTGACATGGATAATGCTTCTATTATTGCCACTCTTCCAGCTGATTTGCGTGAGGAGGTTTGCAACAGAACTTTCTGTAGCGTGTTTATCTGGAAATCTTGGGCCCTTTTTTTGAAGGAAGGGAATCTTGTGCTTCTTAATTTATGTATATGTTGTTCACTTGTGATGTAGGTACTCTTGACATCATCTGAAGCAGTTTTGTCAGCCTTGCCTTCTCCATTACTCGCAGAAGCTCAAATGCTTAGAGATAGAGCAATGAGTCATTATCAAGCTCGCAGCCTTTTTGGAAGCAGCCATAGACTTACTCATCGCAGGAATAGTTTGGGCATTGATCGACAGTCTGTCATGGACCGGGGTGTTGGTGTAACCATTGGACGAAGAACAGGTACTTCAGATGTCTTAAAAGTAAAAGAAGTTGTGGGTGAGCCACTTCTGGATGGAAATGCGCTGAAGGCATTGATTAGGCTCTTACGCTTAGCACAGGTGAGGGTCTCTGTACTTCTTACTCCTAATGCTAGGATTATTCATTGAAATGTTGTCTGAATGTTTAGTGAGTGTCGTGTCTGATCTTGCAATGATTGGTAGTAGATGTTTCTTCATCTTTTGATTTTCCGGCCTTGCTTTTGAATTGAGAAAATGCATTTGAAATCCTGACACAAATTACAATAACTGGATAATCGACCTTGACTTGGTTCATGCTACGGTGCATTAAATATTTACTTGTATATTGATCTGCATGCTGTTTGCATTTTTCCTTTTGCCTGATTTTTTTGTCGCCTTTTCGTCGTAGCCTCTCGGTAAAGGCCTATTGCAGAGACTTCTGTTAAACCTGTGTGCTCATAATGTAACTAGAGCTACTTTAGTTCATCTTTTGGTCGAGTTAATCAGACCTGAGGCTGAAGGAGTTGCTGGAAGTGTTTCGATGATAAATTCCCAGAGGCTTTATGGTTGCCCGTCAAATGCAGCTTATGGTCAGTCCCAGTTATTAGAGGGTATGCTCTTAACCCATCTCGGTGTCCTTTTTCTATATGTTGATATTCTTCTGACAAAAATGTTTTGCAGGTTTGCCTCCTTTGGTATTGCGTCGTGTTCTAGAGATTTTAAACTATTTGGCTACCAATCATTCGGCTGTTGCTAATACCTTGTTCTACTTTGAGCCATCACTTTTGCCCGAGTCCTCCCAGATGTTTGCAGAAACCAAAAAGGGGAAGGGCAAGGAAAAACTAGGGGAAGTTGGAGTGCCCTCAAAGTCTCTTCAGGAATCTAAAGAAGGGTGTATTCCTTTAATATTGTTGCTAAAGCTTTTGAATCGTCCTCTTTTCCGGCGTAGCATAGCTCATGTTGAGCAGGTAGGTTCGATGATTCTTGATACAGTTATCATTTGTTGATTCAATTGTTACTGATGATCAATATGCTTATGATATAGGTTATGGGTCTGCTTAAAGTAGTGGTTTTTACTGCATCTTCAAGATTGGAGGGTCTGTCTCTCCCTGATCAGGTCTTCGATGATTCTCAGAATCTAAATGGCAAAGCTTCTGATGAAGTACAAACAAATGTTACTTTGGTGGAAACAGAGACTAATCAGCAGAATAAAGTTGAAAATGGGGAGCCATCAACATCTGATAGGAAGATAAGTTATAATAGCTATGATGTTTTCACGCAGCTGCCAAGATCCAGTTTGCGCAATCTCTCCCGTCTTCTTGGCTATGAGGGGTATGAATGATGTTGTGCTGCTTCACTTATTTATGTGGTTATACATTATTTCCCTGTCATTATGTTAGCTATGTAGTAACCATTTGACATGTATTTACTTCTATGTGGTAGGCTCTCAGACAAAGTGTATATGCTTGCGAGTGAGGTGCTCAAGAAGTTGGCTTCAGTGGTTGCCTCTCACCGTAAATTTTTTACGCAAGAGCTTTCAGATCTTGCTCAAGACTTGAGCAATGCAGCTGTCTTGGAGCTCATCACCTTGAAAAATACGCGAATGATGGGTCTCAGTACTGGTTCTATGGCTGGTTCTGCCATGCTTCGGGTACTGCAAGCACTTAGCTCCCTTATTTCCCAAAGTGTTGATGACCCTAGTTGCCAGGGAAGTAATGAGGAGGAGC
The DNA here is from genome assembly GCA_026401315.1 of Dysphania ambrosioides. NCBI lineage: Eukaryota > Viridiplantae > Streptophyta > Magnoliopsida > Caryophyllales > Amaranthaceae > Dysphania > Dysphania ambrosioides. The sequence goes on from CM048666.1 coordinate 22,563,566, forward strand.
AAGCCAATTTGCTGAAGTTGAATTCTGCTCTGGAACCATTATGGCAGGAACTTAGCATCTGTATCAGCACAACCGAGTTAGATCTGGAACAAAGCACATTGTCACCTATTATGGCCTCTATGGGTGTTGGGGATGGTGTTGCAGGACCATCTCTCTCATCCTCTCCTCTTCCACCCGGGACACAAAGACTCTTGCCTTACATTGAGTCGTTCTTTGTTCTGTGTGAAAAGCTGCAGTCAAGCTATTCATGTGCTCAGCAGGATCAAACAGATGTAACTGCGCAAGAAGTTAAAGAATCTGCTGATACTTCCTCAGCATCTACAAAATATGGTGGGGATTCTTTGAGGAGATTCGACAGTGCAGCTATATTTTCAAGGTTTGCTGACAAGCATCGTCGACTTTTGAATTCATTCATCAGGCAGAATCCAGGGCTGCTGGAAGAGTCACTCTCTATGATGCTGAAAGCCCCTCGTCTCATTGATTTTGATAACAAGAGGGCATACTTCCGTTCTAGAATCAGACAACAGCATGAGCAACACCTTGCTGGGCCACTCAGAATAAATGTTCGTCGGGCTTATGTTCTTGAAGACTCATACAATCAGCTGCGAATGAGATCAAATCAGGATATGAAGGGGCGATTGAATGTCCAGTTTCAAGGTGAGGAAGGAATTGATGCTGGTGGTCTCACAAGAGAATGGTACCAAATATTGTCAAGGGTTATCTTTGACAAGGGAGCTTTACTATTCACCACAGTTGGGAATAATGCGACTTTCCAGCCAAACCCTAATTCTGTCTACCAAACTGAACACCTATCATACTTCAAATTTGTTGGCCGTGTGGTAATTTTTGTCAGCTCCCTAGCTTTGTCTTTGTTCTTAATATTATCGTGGTCCTTAATATTGCATCGATAAAAGAAAAATAGCTGTAATAGTGCTATTGCTTGTATGAAGTATTTTCTTGTTCAGTGACACCATTTGTGTATGCACAGGTTGCCAAGGCCTTATTTGATGGTCAACTTTTGGATGTGTACTTCACCCGTTCCTTTTACAAACATATTTTGGGGGTAAAGGTCACTTATCATGATATTGAGGCTGTTGATCCAGATTACTATAAAAATTTGAAGTGGTTGCTGGAGGTTAGTATTTTATATTTGTTCTACCTTTAATTAATCATCATTTTGGTCATTATGTACTATGGGAAATTGTGTTTATTATATCATTTCTAATTGGTGTTGCAGAATGATGTCAGTGATATTCTTGACCTTACTTTTAGCATGGATGCTGATGAGGAGAAACTCATTTTGTATGAGAAAACACAGGTACATACTCGAAAACTCTGAAAAATTTCCAGTGTAGTTGGACTTCGGAATCCTATTCCAATATTCTCTGCAGTACCTTGAAGCCCTCGACACTGAATTAAGTTTAATGGGCTTGAAATAATTCTCTCTTTTGATCAAGTTTCTTTTTGTTGGCTGGTGAAGGTCACTGATCATGAGCTTAAACCTGGAGGGAGAAATATAAGGGTTACAGAGGAAACAAAGCACGAGTATGTAGATCTTGTTGCTGACCATATATTGACGAATGCTATCCGTCCCCAAATCAATTCTTTCCTTGAAGGTTTCAATGAACTAGTGCCTCGGGAGCTGATTTCCATTTTCAATGATAAAGAGCTTGAACTCCTTATAAGTGGACTTCCTGAAATTGACTGTGAGTTAGCTTGAGTATATCTTCTCTGTTACTCTCATTCTAGTTTCTTTCCCCTTTAGTATTCTTAATTGTTCATATGTTTTCCAGTGGATGATTTGAAGGTCAACACCGAGTATACTGGTTACACAGTTGCTTCCAATGTCATTCAGTGGTTCTGGGAGGTTGTAAGCAGTTTTAGCAAGGAAGACATGGCGAGGTTGCTACAGTTTGTCACTGGAACATCAAAGGTACATGATCTAGTATTAGCCACCTTGACAAGCGCTTCCTCTGTTTGATCTTGGATCCATTGTAAATGTTTAGGCAGTTCTATCCACAGTTGTGTTCTACCTTCCTCATGTTATTTCTAGGTTAAATGTCTTATCGTCTATGTCATGAGTACATGACCACCTCCCCCCTCCCCTCCTTTTTTCAAAAGTAGTGTATTAATGATAATCATTCGATTGGCTTCAAATGGTAATATAATTCACAACAATTATTTAATGATTGGTGAAGCTGTCATGTGGTAAGATAGTATACGTGCAGTGTTCTAGGAATTGGCTCTGTAGTGTCAGAAAAATAGAGCAATTTTTAATCTGGTGTGTTGCTGATTCATAATCCCTTGGATTCTTTTATGGCTCTAGGTACCATTGGAAGGTTTCAAAGCATTGCAAGGTATCTCTGGTCCTCAAAGATTTCAGATCCACAAAGCATATGGAGCTCCTGAGCGGCTTCCATCTGCACATACATGGTAAGCACTCAGACAATGTGTAATATTAAGGCAACTTGTTATCAACGTGATATCAACTGTCATTGACTGGTTTGATTTGCTGTGTAGTTTCAATCAATTGGATCTTCCAGAATATTCTACCAAGGAGCAGCTTAAAGAACGGCTGCTTCTTGCTATTCATGAAGCTAGTGAAGGCTTTGGCTTTGGCTGATCTTGGTTATTACATCACATAGTCTGCAAGAAGCTTTTCAAGTTCCCTTCAAATAATTTTGTACATGTAAGTCCTCGTGCATTCTAGAAATGATTCTAAAATGTTAGATATTTGATTTTCTTTCAATTAGTATGCATGTTAGCTGCTTGGTTAATCTTTAGTAAAATCATATAGTGGAATGTGTACCATCTTAGATTCAACTTTCTCCAATACTTGAAGCTTTTATATTGAGACTGTATGGAAAGGCGTTTGCAAGAAAATTATGAGTTCAATCAAATGCTTTGGTGCGACCTAATTGTTCCCCCTTTCAAATGACAAAAGAAGATACCAGCATCTATGGAAACTGAGAATTGTTGAGAGTTTTACTAGATCATCTGACAAAAAGCTTTTGCTACTATCTTAAATGCAGATTTACCAGTAAAGTTCCTGGAACTGAAGGCTTGTAATCTGAAGGACTGACTGTTTACTTTTTTAGCCGATGATGGTTGGAGTTGGAAGTTTATTGTTCTCTATTTGCTGATGTCTTTCTGGAGTTGTAGCCTTACCGGACTTTGGGGTTGATCTTCACCTTTGTCCTTCTCAGATAAATGGAAGGGCACAACTGGATATACATAATTAGCCTTTAATTTTTCTTGGGGTATAGCTGTTCATAATTTCCAAGGGGCTTTCCTTTTGTCTATAGTAGTTAAGTAGGCAGATTTTTTTAACCCCGCTGGTAATATTGTTAAAATAGTGTAAATGGCTGATTGGCTATTAAGTATCAAATAATTTATTCTAGAGCCATAGATTTGCTCTTGAAGGATTATGTATACAGTTTCTAGAGTTTGATGCATTTTCAAATATGCCCGCTGGTTGGAAATTTTTTTTGGTTGGAAATCAATTGCAGTATCAAATACCAGGTAGTTAGACTGTACAGCACATAAATGGAATTGTGATTTGTTTTCTATTTTTTCAGGCATGTGATTAGGGATGACAATAGGTCGAATCTGATTGGACTTGGACATACCCTTCTTTTTCAAATTAGACCCATATTGCCCTAAATCTACTAGGTCCTAATTTGCTAGATCTAACGGGTTTTGAGTTTAAAATGTGTCTAAAATGAGTCTTTAATATATTTTTATTTATGTGTGCTTATTATTCTCATATTTTATAACTGGATAATTTTTCACAATTTTGTAAGTCAAATGGATGTAATAATGTTAACCCTTGAGTAAACTATTAATTGAATGATAAAGAATAAAAAATTATAATTTAACAAATAATCTGTCATGTCCTAGTTTTAACTTCAAATTATTAGAAGTTTACAATTCACAATAAAATGGAAAAATTATAATAGTAGAAGAAGACGACTGTGCAAAGATAAAAATAGATATTAGGTTTAGGTTTAAAAAAATTTTAATGAGTTAGTTCATGGGTCAGATTTTGGTCTAAATTTTTGGATATTAAACCTATATCCGACCTAGTACATTTGGACTCATATTATACCCGAATCCAATGGGTTTTAAAAAATTAGACCCAAATTCTAAAAAATGGGTCGAGTTTGACTAGGTCTGGATCGAATCTTGAACCCATTGCCATCTCTACTTGTGATATACTCCCTCTGTCCATCTTTGCTTGCCTCATTTCCTTGTTTTGGTTGTCCGTGTTTGTTTGCTCCATTTCCTTATGTGGTATACATTGAGTTGGTATTTAGCCCAGTTAAACCTTTTTATGGGCAGCTCTATCCTACACTAACACTTCCCTCTACTCCCTAACCCTAATCTAATCACTCCTCTCTAACTCCCTTCTTCTCGAACACTCTATCGACTTCGGTCCTCTCCCATTACCAAACCTTAGATCTACTCTTCATTACTCGTCTTACTCTACAATAAACTTCACCAAAATTCATATCTCCTCTTGCTCTTCATTTTGGTGTGCGTTTTGTTCGTACCTATTGGGTTTCACTTGGGTGTTGCTTGGTGTTCTTTGTCTTCTCGGGTGAGATTTAGGGTTTGCCTCCTCGGTTTGCCTTTGGTTAGCCATGGCTGATGAGATCTAGACAGACTTTCTTGACCAATCTCAATTTCGTCCTCCTCCACTTTCTTACCCAACACTCCATCAACCACTCCGGTTCGTCCTCCTCCTCCACTTCCTTGTACTCCTCCCCTCCTTCTGCCCTTACCAATTCACACCACTCCACTTCTATTTTAACCACCTCCTCATTTGGTGGTGCCGGAGACTCCTGAGGAGGTTTGGTCCACCCCTGAGTATAGAAGGAGGCAGAGGAGGGCTGAGAGGAGATTGGAATGGGGGTGTGTGGAGTTCATTATGGGCCTTAACTTTGACGCTTCGGAGGCCAATGAAGGTGAACCGACGCCTGAGGCCACCAAGGTTGGTGTTTCTGGTGAGGAGCCCGAGTGGCTACCACCGGGTTACATCCCTAGACCCAGTCACGACATGCTAAAAATGCTCCTCCCACTGTATTTCAAGAAGCCCGAGTGAAGTTCTCTCACTAGTAGAAATTGATCAATATGTGGCGGGGTTTTAAGTACCATATGCGGCGTCAAAAGGCTGACAGCAATTTGGATAGCAATAAATTAATCTATTTAATTTGCGCCGTAAAAATACGCCGCATATTAATCATTAATATACGGCAGTTCTAGGCTAAGTGACGTCGCATATTAATGATTAATATGCAGCGTCACTTATCCTAAAACCGCCGCATATGGCATTTTACCAGATTGAAAAAAACATCCTATAATACAGGAATATGCGGCGGGTCTTGGGGACACCCGCCACACATAGGTTTTTTTTTATACGCTTTAATTTGATCCCTATTACGCCCAAATTTCAAATTCAAAACCTGCTATATTACATTTGCAATTTCTGCCAACCAAGATACATATATACACATGATGATCCATCTCTCATTTATATATACTAATAGGGTCGTAAAAACAACCATTAAGTGACATAAAAAATACGACACAATTAATGAACTTTATGTATAAAAACTACAAAATACACAAAAAGGTAATGTACATAATCTAAAAAAAGTTATATGTCCAATACTTGGCCAGTTTGTTGTGGACGACATCGATTTCTTCGGTGGAGAAGGGCTCCTCGTTGAATCCTTTGAATACCTAATATTGATTAACATATCATTAAAGTGTATATAAAATGCAATGTATTTGAAAAGTATAGTTCAAACATATATGGTCCCAATTACAAATCCGACCTACATATATTGACTCATTGATGTAATCACGTTAAATACATCACTTTCTACCCAAAACCGATCCCATTTGACCTATATTGACTCATATCGATGTATTTGAAGTGTTTAGGTCATTTTCTACCTAAAACCGATCCCATTTGACCTATATTGACTCCAATCGATGTATTTCAAGTGTTTATCACATGTTCTAGAGTAAATACGCCATTTTCTACCAAAAACCGATCCCATTTGACCTATATTGACTCAAATCGATGTATTTCAAGTGTTTATGACATGTTCTAGGGTAAATACGTCATTTTCTACCCAAAACCGATCCCATTTGACCTATATTGACTCATATCGAAGTATTTGAAGTGTTTAGGTCATTTTCTACCCAAAACCGATCCCATTTGACCTATATTGACTCAAATCGATGTATTTCAAGTGTTTATGACATTTTCTAGGGTAAATACGCCACTTTCTAACCAAAATCGATCACATTTGTCCTATATACTCATATCAAAGTATTTGAAGTGTTTAGGTCATTTTCTATCCAAAACCAATCCCATTTGACCTATATTGACTCCAATCGATGTATTTCAAGTGTTTATGACATGTTCTAGGGTAAATACGTCATTTTCTACTCAAAATCGATCCCTTTTGACCTATATTGACTCATATCGTCCTATTCGAAGTGTTTGGGCCAATTTCTAGGGGAAATACACTACTTTTTACCCAAAACCGATCCCATTAGACCTATATTGACTCATCTCGAAGTATTTGAAGTGTTTAGGTCATTTTCTACCCAAAACCAATCTCATTTGACCTATATTGACTCCAATCGATGTATTTCAAGTGTTTATGACATGTTTTAGGGTAAATACGTCATTTTCTACCCAAAACCGATCTCATTTGACCTTTATTGACTCATATCTTCCTATTCAAAGTGTTTGGGCCAATTTCTAGGGGAAATACGCCACTTTCTACCCAAAACCGATCCCATTTGACCTATATTGACTCATATCGATGTATTTGAAGTGTTTAGGTCATTTTCTACCCAAAACCGATCCCATTTGACCTATATTGACTCAAATCAATGTATTTCAAGTGTAGAAGTCATTTTATACCCAAAACCGCCCCCTTTTGACTGATTAATGGTGTAATTCATCAAGTTTTCTATGTTCCGTTCTCATGCTCTTCCGCCTTCATCACATTCCTCATCTTTACTATAAAACGATATGTGCCCTTCTATTCTTTTCCGACTATTATGAAGAAAAGATGGAGAATTTATCTGCTGGAAAGAGAAAAGGAGTCAAAGAGCTAAAATGGTGATGGAACAAAACAAAAGGGCGCGTCTTGCTGCGGTTAGGAAGTGGCAATCGATAAAAGAGACTGATGAGGGTGGTAGTAGCCGAATAAAAGATAAAAATTTGAGGGTTTTGATGGATGAAAATGAAGCTGTTGTGATTGATAAAGAAGAGTCTCCAAGAGGGGTTAAATCTCATGAATCCAATAACCCTTCTTAAAAACTCTTCTTCATCAATCACTACAGCCTCATTGTCACCCATCAAAACCCTCATATTTTTATCTTTTATTCGGCTACTACCACCCTCATTAGTCTCTTTCATCTACTACTACTTCCTAACTGCAGCAATACGTGCCCTTTTGTTTCGTTCTATCACCATTTTAGCTCCTTAGCTCCTTGTTCTCTTTCCCACAGATATTTTCTCCTTCTTTTTCTCATAAAAGTCCAAAAAGAAAAGAGGAAACAGAATAATTTTATAGGAAAGTAGAGGACTACGATGAAGGCGAAAGAATAGGTAAAAGTAATAAAGGAAACCGTTATATTCGAAGTGTTTGGGGCATGTTAAAGGGAAATATGCCAATGTCAACTCAAAACCGGTCGTATTTGGCCTATATTTCAAGTGTTAAGGCCAATAATCTACCCAAAACCACTCATAATCGAGTTATATTAACTCAATCAATCCTACGTAAAGTGTTTGAGGCATGATTAAGAGGGAATACAATATTGAAGATACTCAAAACGATGAAATTATGGGCAAAAGCTCTTACCTCCTCCATGGGCATCTACTGCACCCGTTGAGGACGTTAAGCATGAAACACATCACGAAGTAGCCGCACTCAGTTCCACCACGTTATTGAGCACACTACGAATTACAAAATAAAAACGTTAGCCATATGTATGATAGTATTATTTTACTATATTTTAATTAGTTAATGAACTTACCATCACTTCTATCCATGTTGATGTCTACTTTTCGGCTCGTTCTCCTTGCAATATAAGTCTTTTTAGCACATTGGAAAACGACATTAATTAGTTTAAAAGTTCAATTTCAATCAACCTCAGCTTGCAATGTAAATCTATTGATAATACTTACTAATTAATAATTGCTCTCAGCTTAGTACTACGCATTGATCGAGCCGAGTTGAAGAAGTATATTTTCCCACTACCCACAAAAATGACTAAAAACATCCAGTGTGCAATACATTATAATAAATAAGTATTTAGCATTATATTTACATAATATATGCATTACCATACTCTAAATTAAACGTATAAGTAATAAGCATTACGTTCACACATCAAATTTAAACGTACCGTTCGAAAACACGGGCGAAAATGAACTTCAACTTAGCTTGTAGGGCTTTTGTAAATGCGAAATGGACGTACGTTTTTACCTCCTCGATGTTGTCATTGATTCTTGCATTTGAAGTGGCCTCAGGCACAGCCAACCGACTAATGAAAGTAAATCGCACGACACGCAATCATCTTGGAGTGCCCTATGTAATCATAAAATGCATTATATATACAAATTAAATGGTTTAAAAATTATTACAAGTACCATATAAGTTAACCTATATATTAATTGTATATACCTCATGAAGCATTGAATAATAGAAATGTTCAATTGAGCTCCCTGTAAGAATTGGGCGATGTCAGCTTTGTCAAGCCACGCTGTTCTGTCTTCAAAGTAGTGGAATAAGGCTCGATCTAATGGGACAACAATGGTATCGTCTTCCTTCATCATGGTAGCACATTGAAGTAGCCATTTACACTCGGGACTAAGAGAAGCTGCTACATCTTCAGAGAGAAGAAGTTGGTTCTCTGCCACTGATTTCTTTGAGGCTGGCTCATCGTTCCCAATAATTTCATCAGCTGACATCCCCTTCATCTTCTTAGCTTGTGGAGTCACCTAATTAAAAAATCACATATCTCACTACTTCAGCCATACATAAATATAATTATAGAGGAATTTCGATCAAAACTTTGATTTTTACCTTACTTACGATCTTGATCAAATGTAGAGGCCATTGCACAAAAGTACCAATTGCGTCGTTTAATGTCTCCAAGTCGTACTGTGGAATCGGGACCGGTAGTGCTGCTCCTTTGAAGAAGTTAGGAACAGTTTCAACCTTCACCACTTCATGTCCTTCAAGTCTCATTCCTTGGCGAGTTCGTGTAAACTGCTGGCCTGACTAACCTAGTCAAGCGACACCACCGGCCACATCGTATATCGTTCTCGCACTTGGATCTTGAAGGAGTAGATGACAACTGGTAGGACCCTGAAAATTGAATATAATATATAAAGCCTATAGTTCATTATTAATGCAAATAATACTTATTCAACAATACATTTAAAAAGGGAATATAACACACCTCTACATGGGGAGTAGACACCCATGCACCCTGGGATGCTAACTGATCGGTGCTGATATCAATGTCTTTGAGTAGGGAGAACAACTTGTCCTTCATAGTGGCATCGAACTCCTGTCTAACTTTCTCTTGGAGTTGAGCCTTTAAAGTTTCTTGATCTTCCCTTGAAACTCCGCTTTGACTTTTTTGGCTTGATCTCGGTGGAGGAGGTCCAAATACTTGTCGGTACCCAATATTAGTCCCTCCAAGTCCAACGCAGCATCCGAGGTGATCTGGCTTCCCAATGGTCATAGCTAATGCGTCTTGGAACCTTGCGGGAACGAATTCCCCTTGAATCTTCTTATCTCGGAACTCCAACTGAAAATTAAAAGGAAAAGATTAGAAATAAATGTCAGATCTTATAAGCTTCGGTAACTGTATCCTAATGCAAATAGAATTCTTACGTATTTCTTAGCCACAACCTGCGTCTGTTCGTTTGGAATGATTTTATTCCCAGTTTTCTTGTCCTTCTTGTGCCGTGAACAAAACCAGTCATCCCCAAGGCTTATCTACGTGGTGCTGGATTCTATAGAAGAAGGTCTCGATCAAGAGGGATAAAAACCCTCAAATATCCATTGTTGCCTTGCGTCATTGTAGCTTGACTTCCCAAGGTAATGGGGATGAATGTTCATCTTGGCACTCTTGCTCGCCTTCTCGCGTTTAGCCTATCAATAACATAAAGGTATTTGACTTAAAATTAAAGTACAAAAGAAAGCCTTTTCCAAAACTGAATACAAAGAAGTATTTAACTTACCACTACAGCTTCAGAAGTCTTGTTCTTAACAAAGGTTGCCCAGTCACCTTCCTTAATATGTTTCCATATTTCATAAGGCAACCTGTTAGCTTCCTTTTCAGACACCTTTCTTGTCTTGTTAATCCAAATAGTCACCAACTTCGATTTGAAGTCCCAAAATCTATCGGCAACTGCAGATAGAAAAAGCTTCTTCAATTGGCGGTTGTCTAGAATGTGAAACAAAGCCTAAAATAAATTTAAATTGAGTTAATTTCATTTATTAAGGTAGTTTACACAAATATTTAAATAATTGAGATTAAATTAGGAATACGTACCATTGTGTCCACCCACAAGGTCTGTCGAAGTCCTTCATTTACTCCCGACCACTCCCAATTGATGTTGAACTTTCGAATAAGAAGTCCAATGTATTGACCGTACTTGAGACGCCACTTACCAATAGGGCGGTGCAAATGATCGAACTCTAGATGCATAGGCTCGGCCACTCTAAGTCTTCTAGTCGGACCTTTAGGTCGACCTACGCCCTGAGCACCACCCTTCCCCCTCCCGGTACCCGAACACGAGGGGATGACAATGTACATCTGTACATCATCCCCTAAAGTTGCTGCCATTTCAGCAATCCTTTCATGTTCGTCGAATAGTCTATCCAATGTCTGTGCTTCTAACTCAGCAGCTACAACTTCTGGATCACCTCGATCAGTTTCGAGGTGCACATTATACTCAACGTCCTCAGAAGAGACACTGAAATCTTCGTCACTAGCCATGATGCAAGACTATAACTACATAAAACAACAATAATACAATGAAAATTGATTTAGTGAATCGTATAACAATAGTACAGGAAATAAGGCAAACATTAACATAAATACGAAATAATTAAATACCTAGACAATGAATACTACTCATCTATAGTAACTCCTTCATGGTGATCAATTCTTATATAATTTGTTTCCAATTCTGGTCCAGCATCCATGGCATCAAGAACGGTGGGAGATCATCAAAGTTGTCATACTCTTTCTCATCAGTGACATCACCAATTCCAAGGATCTTTCATTTATAGGGGACAACAACAGCCCATCGAGGGTTATTTGTGTCTTTAATGTAAAATACTTGTTTACCTTGTGATGCAAGTATAAAAGGTTCCTCCGTATCACGCATCCGACTCATGTCGACTAAAGTCCAATTCGATTCATCCTTCTTCACCGAACCACATCGACTGATATATGCCCACTTGCATTGAAAATGGGAAAATTTAAACCCACAGTATTCAAATTCTCATATCTCTTGAATTATCCCTAGTACGACAAGATCGCATCAACTGGTGCTTTATCTTTTGAGCTAGCATATTCTCGAGAAGAAGCCACTATTAAAACACCTCTATTTTGAACAGACTTTGATTTCTTATCCCGATGTTCAGTGTAGAAGGTATATCCATTGATATCATACCCCTCAAAAGATCAAACAGTTGTTCGAGGGCCATAAGCTAGCCACTTGATTGTATCAGAAATGTTATAGCCCGTTTCAGACAATTCATGCATAACTTTTTCATGAAACCAATCGATGAAGGTGTTGTTGTGTTCTTGCATCAATGCTCGTTCACCTTTAGAAGGGTACTTCACCTTCAATTCATTCGTATGCCTTTCTAAGTAAGGATGAACCTCTGTGATATGGTGCAAAAAAAATAAACGAGCTTGTCTCTCTTTCGGCAATGGAATTAAGACCTCCTTAGAACCCACAATGCCGTACCCTTCGAGCCTCCCTTCATGCCTCGATTTTGATAACCCAATTGCCTCCCCTTTGGATAAGAACTTACTAAGAAACTCACTTCCTCTGTGGTTATACCTTGAATTATACTACCTTTGGGGTGTGCTGGGTTTCTCACCTTCTTTTTTAGAGTACCCATGTATCTCTCGAAAGGATAAGCCCATCTTAGGAACACTGGACCACATAATTTGATTTCTCGGACTAAATAAACAATTAGATGTACCATAATATCAAAGAAAGAAGGTGGAAAATACATCTCTAGTTGACATAAGGTCGTAACAACACTAGCCTATAACTCATCCAAACATGATGGATCAAGCTCCTTGCTGCATATTGTAATGAAAAAAGAACAAAGTCTAGTGATAGAATCCCTAACATGCTTGGGCAAAATATGGCAGATGGCAATTCATAGAAACACTTGCATCATAACATGACAATCATGGGACTTCATACCCACTAATTTCAAATCTTTCATTGATACGAAGTTTTTCAAATTAGACGAATACCCACTAGGAACCTTGGTCCCATACATACACTCACAAAATATCCTCTTCTCTGCTCGGGACAAAGTGTAACAAGCCAGAGGAAGATATGTGGATTTACCTTTTTCATTCCTAGGCTTTCTGTCTTCAGGCCACAACTTGGATCGAATCTTCATCGTCTGTATATCTCTCCTAACATTAGGACCATCCTTAGTCTTACCAGATATATATAACAATGTCCCTAAGATGGCATCACAAACATTCTTCTCTATGTGCTAAACATCAAGACAATGTCTAACGGGTTAATACTTCCAATACTGAAGTTGCCAAAATATTGATTGTTTCTTCCATAACCCCTGAACATCTCTGTGTTTCAAAGTTTTCCCGAACACATTATTTATTCCTTTCATAATATCATAAACCTCTCTGCCAGCAATGGTATAGGGGCTCTACATTACTCAACTTTACCATCAAATGAGATCTTTCTCTTACGATAAGGATGAAACCTATTCAAGAACCTCCGATGCATGAGATACACATGTTTCCCACAATGAGACAAATAAGTTGAGTCCATATCATCCACACAGATAGGACAAGCTTTCTTTCCCTTCACCTTATACCCCGACAAGTTCCCATAGGCTGGAAAGTCATTAATGGTCTAGAATAGGATGGCACGGAGTGTAAAAGTCTCTTCAGCATATGCATCATACACTGATATACCTTTATCCCACAACAACTGCAAATCTTCAATAAGGGGAGCAAGATAAACATCAATGTCATTCCCAGGTTGCTTGGGCCCTAATATTAGAAGCAATACCATAACATATTTACGCTTCATGCATAACCAAGGGGGCAAATTATATATCACTAATAAAACTGGCCATGTGCTATGTTGACTGCTTAAGGTACCAAAAGGATTCATTCCATCCGTGCAGAGACCAAGTCTTAGGTTCTTATCTTCCCCGCCAAAAGCCTTGAAATATTCATCAATTGTTTTTCACTAGGGAGAATCAGGATGTTGAATCATCCCATCTTTCTTCCTCTTCTCTGCATGTCATCTCAAATTCTTTGCATCACTCTTAATAAAAAACAAATGCTTAAACCTTGGTATTATGAGAAGGTACCACAACACCTTTACACTAGGACCTTTAATCCCCAATACAGGCTCTATCCCATGTGGGAGTTTGTAACATGACTGCCCACATTTTGGACATTGAATGAACTCTGCATACTCATTTCGATACAATATGCAATCATTCGGACAGGCATCAATCTTATTAAACTCTAACCCAAGGGGGACACATTAACTTCTTCGCATAGTACATGGATATAGGCAAATCATTACCCTCTGAAAACATGTCCCTTAAAATTTTCAATAAGGCTATGAAACTAGTATCAGTCCAACCATATTTCGTTTTCAAGTTAAACAACGTTGATGTGGCAGACAACTTAGTGTATTGAGTACATCCAGGATACACCGGTTTCTCATCATCCTCCCACAAACGCTCAAAAGTACGAGATTGACTACCAAATTGATCCCTAACCCCTTTGCATTTCATTTATTCAATCTTCATCACTAGGGTCATTATCCTCTAATTTATCCTCCCCATCATCTTCCTTCTCAGCATCAATATCTTCACTGTCATCAGATTCTAATTGGCCATGATGGTCTAGATTAACTTGATGAATGGGAATTTCGTTAGAACATGACCCCATGTCATTAGAGCAGGAACCTCTCCATGCATACCCATACGTGGTATTGTTTCCTAAACCCACGCCAGATCACATGGTCCCTCAACTCTCTTATACTACTAACTGCATTCACATTATCACAATCAACACATCATCATCTCCAATGTTATTTAGGTGTTTCAACACTTGTCTACAAAACTCCTCAACTCCATTCATGAACTCCAATGAAGCACGATTACCATACATCCAATTTTGATCCATAATTTGTGTTATTCCCTATTTAACATGTAAAAGATTAAATAACAATCTAATCAACACTCAGTTTACGCATAGTTATATATATATAATTGCACCTAAAGGGTCCTCAAGTAGCTTACCAAAAATAAGGTTAAGCAAACTCCACAATGACCCACAAACACTCGCTCTATAGTTTAATTTACTAAATTCTTCTAGCGATATTATTTCTATTCTATGCGTTATAAATCACTACAAATTCTACAAAAAATTTGGCAGAGTTTCCTTTGTAAATCCAACAATTCCCAATTTTAAAAATAGATTTTCAAACATGTTTATATGAATTTATATACAACCACAACCAACACATAATGCCATTTACTAATTCATATAGATTGCCAAATCAACTTCTACTAATTCATATACTTACTAATCCATATGCGTTAATTAAATCAATTCAAACTAATATACATAACCAATTCATATATTAACACTCTATATCTAACATAACCCAATTCTAATTAATATACAAACTAATTCAAATAACATACTAACTCAATTCCTAATAATATGAATACTAACATAATTTTATTCCAACTAATACACATACATAATTTTTTTTATGCTTATATTGGCATGTTCTTCAATTTCTAAATTTTATGCTTATGTTCTTCAATTTCTAACTTTTTTATGGCCAAACTTACTCCATGCCATCCGTAATGCAAACATTAAGTATTTAAGAAAAGTACTTTTCCTCATTTCATACATTATCTAATCATAATGTATGTATTATATTTGTGATGTGAGCCTCTGATAAAGTACTTGAGTTTGAAGTGTGGTGTTGTGAATTGTGATACATTAATGCTATATATATTATTGATGTGGTTGAATTTCTAAGCTCATTGGAAGTTTCCATTTTAAGTCTATAATTTGAAACCTTTTATTAGTTGCATACACATTGTAAGGTTAGTGTTGGCTCTGAATTTGTGCTGTCAAACTGGTTTTGTCATCGCTTACTTTCATATTCACTTGCTGCTGGTTTTGCCATCTCTTAAGATGTAATGGGATGAAAATCGTGATTGAATTTACTATTGATACTTTAGTATATTATATTTCAGAAACGAAAAAGTGTAGTAAATGATGAATGTAAGCGATGACTTAGAGGATGAATCAATCGAGCCACTGGATAAAGAAGAAATTGGTGTGGAGGATAGTTAGGACACACCCATGATTAATAAGAAGAGGAGAAGGCCAGCAAACGATAGAGGGGGAAGTAAGTGAGAAAGAAGACATCTATAGTTTGGGATTATTTTGACAAAGTAAATTATACAACCAAGATATGGTGCAAATATTGCAAAAAATTAAAGCAAAGATCAAAGAATACCTTGAAGGACGACACCACAGTGAGGGAGAGGAGATGGCAGCGACACGACACCACGACGGCACAAATCTGGGCAAGAAAACAAACGAAGAAAGACGAATTTATGTGCGCACAAATTTGGGCAAGAACACAAACAAAATAAAGGTGAGGGGGATGCAATATTTGGGGTGGCACGAATGATGGATTATGTTAGCAAATTAGGACAAGAACACGAGGGAAATAAAGACCTGCGAATGAAGGTGTACTGAAAATATGACAAGGTCGGCCGTGTATTTTTCATGAAATGAAATTAGGGTGGCACGGCGGGTCCTCTACATATACGCCGCATATTATTGTGTCTAGGAATTAATATACGGCGGTTCTCACCTTATACGTCGCATATTATTATGTCTATAGTTAAAATGAGGCGGTTTATCCCCTAACCCACCACATATTATTAATATCAGTAGATAATATGCGGCGTTTTGGCTAATACGCCGTTAATTAGTAGCCGCAAATAAATTAAATTCTACTAGTGTCTTGATCTTGTTCCTTGTCTATGATTTTTGCTTTTTTATGTGGCTTATGCTTACTATTTTCGCTCTATTTTTGTTGATTTATGTGTTGTTTCTTATTGTTGAATTATGCCTCTTAATTTCTTCATTTATTCCTCTGTCTTCTTTATTTCATTTCTGTTGATCTATGATGAATATTTTGTTCGAGATTATTTGATTTATGCCTTTGTTTTTCTTCATTTCCCTCGTTCACTGTTGTCCGGATGGTTTATGTGGATTTAGGGCTCTGATTTTATTCTTTTATGCCTCTTGATCTAATTTCTGTTCATGTCTGACTCTTGTTTTGTTGGAGATTAGTTGATTTATGCCTCTCTTATTATTGATCTATGTTGTCGACTATTGTCTAGATGATTTTTGGTGATCTATGCCTCTGTCTTTACTGATTTTTGTCTCCATTAATGTCCATTTCTGTTATTAACTCCTGTTGTGCCTTGTTTTGGGGTCAGTATTGTATTCTTTGAATTATTGGGGTGTTGGTGGGGTTATGTTTCGATTTGAGGTCTGATGGTGTCCTTTTGGTGGTTTTGGGTTGGATTTGTGATGGTGTTGTGTCTGTTTTTGCGGTTTGGTGTATTTTCTTATGAAATTTAGGCTGTAGTTGGATTGTGGGATTAATTTCATGTTTGGTGGAGTCATTTTGGTGGTTTTGGGTTGGTTTTATGATGGTGTTTTGTTGGTTTTATGCTAGTTTGGTGGGTTTTGTGTATTTTTTATGAAATTTAGTCTATTATTGGTCTATTGGGAGAATTTTAGGTCTGGTGTTGTTATTTTGGTGGTTTTGGGTTGGTTTTATGATGGTGTTGTGTTGCTTTTGTGGATTTTGTGTATTTGTTATCAAATTTACTCTTTTGTTGGTCTGGTGGTGTCATTTTGATGCTTTTGTGGTGGTTTTGGGTCTGTGTTGTTCTGGTTTTGGGTCTGTTTTCTAGTGTTGGTCAACCTACTGATAATGTTTAGGGCATGTTCATTCATACATGGTTCATGTCTTCTTTGTATTTGTCCATTAAGGGCCAATTCTGTTATTGCATGTCTGCTTGATGAGGCATATTGGGTGGCAATGACATAGGCAACACACTATGAACATGTGAAATAAGATTTTAACCTGAGAGATCTAGTCTCAATGATGAATGAGCTGTCTAAGAGTAAAGCCATGTATGTTCAATGGCCTTGTTATTGATGCCATATGCCATCAACAGTACATTACATGTATAGTTTTGTTTGCGTATTTTTCTAATTGAACATGTTAATGTTATATGTGAGGAAAAGCATTCACCTGAGAGGATATCAGATTCCAAATCATACATGTCATTCATTTCTCATTGTGGTTTAACACATTACAAAAGTGTCAAAATATTCAAATGGTTTCCAAAAAGTTTCTAAATTCTAAAATCATTTGAACATTTGACATGATTATGTGTTTAGCAATTACATACAACAAATTCATGCATGAATTATAAGTTTATGTTTAGATTTACCATATTATGCTCTACTTCATGTGCTTCACTGGTGCCTACTTCATTTGTATCATTCTCAGTCATTGTGTTCAGTCCATTGATGCTCAAAAATTGATGAATGGCTGATGTTAATCACTCCTCTATCAATGGTGTTGGTACTTGAACTGAAATTGGAAGCTCCCCCTCTCTCTAGTCTTTGCTTCCCTACAAGTGGTATTTTGTAGTTGTTGCCTCCATGCTGCTTTATTACTTCTACCATTACATGTTGTAGAGTTATGAACACATGATTGATGAGTCTAGGTTCAAAGACTTCATATGCATGGTTCATAGCTTCAATTAATTCTTGAATTGTCTTAGGTGTTTGCTCATGTTGTATAGCTTGAATAGCTCTGAAAAAACCTAAGTCTAGCACATTCAAATTAGGGCTGTTAGGTGGCTAAGACACCAATTGTATGTTAAATCCATATATTGTTGATACATCTTGGAAATGAATATCAGATTGAAGTATGTGAGGTGTGGCATTATCTTGTTGAATCTTGATGTTACCACTTGCACTAATGGCCATTTGCACTTAATAGCTGATATCAATTTGTTGATGAACATTTCTTCAATCACTTCTTTTGTGATGTTCTTAATTGGTTTTACTTCCAATGTTCCTGCCTCCCTGTGTACACCTGTTCTCTGTGGTAGCATTTCTTGAGTAAAAGGCCAACAACTATTTTTTGCATCAAAAATACACATCCCATCCTCTGAAAACCTAGGTCTTGCAATTGCTGTAAGAAACATGACTTTGGTAATGAATCTCTTAAACTTTGTATGTTTGTATGGCACTAATTCATATGGAGATAAGTAATATGTGTGGCTTGTTTTTGACATTAAAAACCATTTTTCATCAACATGAACGTAATTGAATATGTCATCAAACATTGGCAAAGTATTGACATTAATGAGATGTGACATACATCAGTTTAATCTCTGTAGCTTGTTCTTTGGTGTGAGACTTGGCTTCATTGCATTGGAATGTCTTCTAATCATCCCTTTCTTGATGAAATTGTGGACTGTGCTCTTGTTTATGTTCAGTGTCTTTGCTAAAGAACATATATTTGTTCTATTCTTTAGTGGAATAGAATCTAGTTGATCAATAGAGAAGGTTATACCCTTTCTGCCAACTATTCCACTCAAAGTTTTTGTGATTCTCAAGCTTTGCTGCTGTCCCAGATTCATTTTGACTTCCCTCCATAGCCTTTGGATGGTCCATCTACTGTATTTAAATGTATTGGCTACTTGTGATATGTAACCCCTTGGCAATTTTCCGTTTCTGCTCTTTGCTAGTAGATTGGTGATGCATCGGAATATGTGTTCCTCATTCATATATGTCCTTGTTGCTAGCTGATTGAATCCATGGGGGTCTATGTTTACTGGTTGAACCCTTTCTATTGTTTATCCTTGTGCTTCACTTGGCTCTATTTTCTGTTCTTGGTCTTCATTTGGCTTTGTTGTCTGTCCCACTTGGTCTGTGGACCTCTGTAGTAATTGAGTCAGTGATGTCTCTGTATGTATTCCTTGTGGAGATTTGTCATTACCATTGTCTTGATTGAAAACTTCGAGGGACAGCTCTTCTCCATACTGTTCTAGCTCACCTTATGTATTTGTCGATAGCTGGCCACTGTTGGATGGAAAAAGAATCCCAAAAGACAACTCAAGCATTTCTCGATGATGATTATGCTCTAAGAGAATGACCGGAATCTTGTGAAGTCGGAATCTTGGAATCTTGTATAATTTTTTTTTGTTGTATTTAATGCTTGTAAAGTGAGATTGGTGGTAATGTTGTGATGCATTTGAATGCTATTATAAGGCCCCTACTGTGGGGTCTTCTTGGCTAGTAAGACATTTGAATTCGATGGGAAACTCATGGATTAATTTTGACATTCTTTTTGGTGGGAAATTTGAAAAGGGGGCAAATTTTTCCCTTACCATTTTCTGGTCAGCACAATGCATTTGTTTAATTATGACAGCTCTTGGTCCCACCAAATTATGACTTTTTGTTGAATTAATAAAGTTAATTCTAAAAGCTACCATTACCAATTTTGGTTGAGTGTTAAAAAAGTAACTTTATAGAAATGGGGCAAATAAAGATGGATAGAGGGAGTAGCTATCTAAACAAAAAATTGGGATGTATTAGGTGCATATTCATATAATCCAACAACAAAAAGTCGACTTATAGTTTTTTTTTTGACATTAGAAGAACAAACTTAGGGAGAAAAACTAAAAGTCGACTTAACATTGTATGTGCGGTTGTTGTGCGTGGGTTTGCTTGAGTGAGTGTGTGAGTTACAAATCTTGTTACTTTTTTTTCTGGCACATTTTCGAAGAATGTGGTTGACTACAAAACTTTGAGCATTCTTATTAATGACTATAAATTAAAGATTTATCTTTCTCTCTTCTTAATTTTTCACTCTACATTTATACTTCAAAACTATAGTATTAAACAATATAAATTTATATTAAGATAAAAAATTTATTCGGGTATAGTTTTGAATAAAGTTAAGTAAAAGTTTTGAAAATAGTTCTTTATCATCTGGCTTCACGTACGATGGGATAGGAGATTAAAGTAAAGACAAAATTAAGCGTCTATAGTTAGCCCCCACTTTGATTGATGTCTTTGGTAAGACGATAATCCAAGAACACTGAAGAACAAAAGGTTCTAAAGTTTATGAAGGTTAGGGAGCCCCTATCTTGTCATTTTGAGCCAAAAAAGGGTCATCATATAATAATATTTTTGGAAGATTCTTAGTTTAAAACAAAAGCTTCTTCTTCTCAAAAAAAAAAACTTTTCTAAGAGCAAAAAGGATGAAAAATTAACATACGAGCAATTCACTTTGAATTTAAAGAATTTCAATCAATTTTTAAAACTCTTACAATTCGCATGTTGTATTTCCAAAATATGCACTCCACATAATCTACAAGAAAGCAATTTCAATACTTTGTTTTACTACATGAAAATATGTTGTACACTTGTACATGTAGGAAACATAATTTATCATTAACCACAACCATATACTAGATTCTAGTAAAAAATTCAAAGTAATTTGATCAAATTAATGCAAAGATCCTAGTATTTTGGGATCTACCTTGAAGAAAGAAATTTCAATTTCAATAAGCCCCTAGAAAAAAGAACCCTTTAGCCTAGGGGATGATAATTGATGAATTAGCATAAATGGTAAGCAATATTTAAGAATTGGACCATATCATTTATTGTCATTAATTCCTTTTCAAGCTTAATATGCTTACTCATTGAACAAGTGAGGAGTGAATAAGCCAGCCATACTCTTCCTCCACCAAATTTTTTCGAGTCTCATTTGTGATCTTCTCATTAAAAACTAATAATAAAAACACAAATTTCCTGAAAATTTTGGATTTCCCTTTTCTTTTATATATATCTTAATCTCTCATTCATTTTGTATTTTCATTACACTAATGATAATAATAATAACAACAATGTTAAGGTTTTGTCTGTTCATCTTCTTCACTAGCCTCACGTACCATCTCAGTTGTAAGTTTCTCCGTTTCTTTTTCTTGATCTTTTCTTTGATATGTGTGCTCATGAATTTGTATATGAAATGGGTGTATTTAGATCATACATGTCGTTTGTGTTCTAATGCAGACGGGTACGACCCACTTGATGTAAGAGGGAACGTTACAATTCAATGGGATCTCACAGATATGAATCCTGGGACCTACATCGTATGTTATTTCTGCATAGAACTTTAGGCTTTTATTGTATGCAAGATCTTATATGATTTTCTTTTCTTGATAATCTTATACTACGCGTCTTTTCCTACGATGATTTCGTATAATTTAAGAAGCTCAAGGGTTTCCAATATCTTAATAGAGTACTAAGGTCGTCAAGATCAATGAATCCGACATGTCTTTTCGTTTGGTTGGGTTTAGTGGTAAGTTTTACAGAAGGATTAGGTGTGGTTTTGGCTCAATCTTCGAGTGTTTAATGATTCTTAGATGAACAGAGTAAATTTTGATGTTTAGATGCAGCTGATACTTGCATGTTAGTCTAAGGAAAATACCACTCAATTATGTCACAAAAATGTAGTGCCTTAAAGTGGCCTGGTAATGGTTCTGATGGTGTTGATTCCAGGAGTAAATCTTTATTACTTTTAGCATGTTACGTACTTACGTCTTCTCCATACCCTTCAGTTGATGAATATTCAAAGTAGCTAAAATGAAGTTTTTTCGTTCCTATTACTAATGAAAATATATTACACTTGGTTAATATTTACGAGAAATGTCATAGATATATCGAATATGAATTGTAATGCTTATATCAAGTCTAAGTTGTATTATTCGGGAATGAAGTTGGATCATTTGAAAATAAAACCGTACAACTTTTCACCTTCTTAACACAAGAAATTCTAAAAGGGGCTCCAAACATAAGTGGATTATTAGAAAATAAAGTTACACTTTTAGAAAATAAAATTACGAGCATGTCTCTCAATGAACAGAAACTTATTTCATATAGTACTTCGTATAGGTTTGGACGCCCTCAATATTTACCATTTGAAGCTAATGGATGAATTTTCAAGGTTTGGTCCTATGCTAAAACTAACAAGGTATAAGAATCTCGAAATTTTATTTGCAGGCAGACGTTACAATATACAATTATCAGCAATATCGACACATTGAGTGGCCTCCTGGTTGGAGATTAAGCTGGGAATGGCAGGAAAATGAAGTTATATGGAATATGCAAGGAGCAGAAGCAAAGGAACAAGGAGTATGTAACAAATCACTGGGGACACAGCCTCCTCATTGTTGCTTGAAGCATCCTGTGATCATTGACCTTCAACCTGGAGCTCAATATAATAAACAGGCGACTAATTGCTGCAGAGGAGGGGTTTTAACTTCTATGACTCAAGACCCTACCAAGCATGCAGCTCATTTTCAGATGAGTGTAGGGCTTTCCTCCAGCGAGACGTCGAATCTGAAAATGCCAAAGAAATTTAAGTTTGGTAGTCCTGGCTATACGTGTGGTGATCCTGAGCAGGTTGCTCCCACCAAGTTCCCGGAGGATGGGGGACGTCGTTGGAGGCAAGCACTTAGTAAGTGTTCCAAATATTTTTGTTGTCAAGTAACTCATAAACCAATAAAATGAAAGAACTCCTGTGATCTTGAATTTTGATGAACTTAGTTTCCCATTGCCCTTGAACTAAATCTCAGAGTTACTTATTTGCTGCTGAAATTATTGCTTTTTATGGTTTACTTGCTGAATGAACCATTATGGTTTCTGGGATTTTTTATAGGTACATACAGGGTGATTTGTACTTATTCTCAATTCAAAGCGGCACCTACCCCTTCTTGCTGTGTTTCCCTCTCTGCATTTTACAGTTCGACAATAGCATTCTGTCCCAACTGTAGCTGCGGGTGCCAAGAACAACCTGGCTTATCATGCGTCAAGTATTTCCTATTTTCTCAGTGCTACTCTTTATTTCCTTACTTTTTCTGCTATTTTATTTGCTTTTTTCTCGTTATGTCCATAATTCAGAGTTCCAATAGTTTGTGGGTTTGAAACTCGGTGCTTCTTTCACTGTTTCTTTTGAAAATCCTGGAAAAATTGCTGTCAGATCATTTTCATTGTTCTTGCTTGGCTAAGCTACTATATTATGGTCTCTTGCTTTCAGAAGAACTTGTGCTATATGTTTGTATTTATTACTATGCTATGACATTTTATTCGGTTTTCTTCAAATCGAGCAATTTGTTGCTTCTTGTGCAGGAAAGGGGAAACACCTATAGAGTTGCCCAAATCAAAGGATCCAGATTATGTACCACCTCCTCTGGTGAATTGCACTAGTCATATGTGTCCGATTCATGTGCATTGGCATATTAAGGAGAGCTATAAAGACTACTGGAGGGTTAAGGTTACGATCATGAATCTTAATGTACGTAAAAACTATACCACATGGAACTTGGCCGTTGAGCATCCAAACCTCAGTGATCTGTCCCAAGTTTACAGCTTCAACTACTTGGGCCTAACTCAAGATCGCCCTACCAGTGAGTGGATAAAGTAGTTGTTCTTCTCTAAATGTATACATATATGAACCCAACTGTTTGTTTTTTAATGGCTGAAGGCCAACTATCTCTTGAAAATGCTTGATATGTGCAGGAAAATTACACACTGATAAATCAAATACTAAACACGTCGTTAGTTGAAGTTAAAATGAGAAGAGTGTAAACACTTAAAATCGATAATTTTTGAAGTGTTAGTTGACAGTGTATTTCTAAGAAGACATGGCCACAGATCTGCACTCTGTAGGTTTGGAATACATAGTGATGTTTGACATCAATTCAGTATTCCTAAAGCTTGGTTCTTGAGAAATTTTAAGCCTGCATGACTCAAATAGCTTTTGATTTTGTTCTGTAAATGTTATGTAACTGTACCCTCTGACTTTCAGACGACACAGCTCTGTTCTGGGGGATACAGTACTACAACGATGTGCTGCTGCAGTCGGGACAAAGCGGGAATGTGCAGTCGGAGATGCTGCTGAAGAAAGTAGAAGGAACCTTCACCTTTGATGCTGGGTGGGCGTTCCCAAAGAGAATTTATTTCAATGGAGAAAATTGTGTCATGCCTCTTCCCAATGATTTTCCTAGACTGCCTAAAGAGAGTATGCATCCCAGGCAATAGATCGGTCTGATTAATGTATATGTCAATCAGTATTGTCATTCAAAGTATTTCCATCTCATATCACTGCTTTTTATCTTAGCTAACATTTTCTCTTTGTGCTGAAGAGTCTCGAAAGTATTTTTTTTCCTTCTAATCATGACAATTTCATGTTCCTTCCACTGTGGGTAGGAAATTGCTACCAGTGCTGGCTTCAGCAGTACATTTTCCTTAGATTATGTTTGTAACCCTTGACATCAGCCATGTTCAGACAAACTTTTCTACTGTTATTGATGGCAGGCAAGTTGTTTCAAAGACTTGCATTTTCATGGAGGAACCATGAATCTTGAATACCCTGGAAAACATGCTTCAGGGGCAGCAAATCAGGTAGGTGGTGGTGAAGAAGGAATTTCGCTTCACCTAGCAAAGATGGATAAAACTAAGATAAACAATTTTAAATACAAGAAAATGGAGAAAGGAAGCGAGACAAGAGACATGTAAGAAAAACAAGTATGCGGGATACAATCACTGCATCAACAGAGACAAATCCTAGTTCAAGGAAACTGCTAATGTGTGCTCTCTGAAGTTCCCCAACAGAACAAAAATTTGCACCCCATGACATTCACATAAGAGTTCAAATTTGATCCCCGTAACATTCCCTAATATTATCACGATAAGCATATGAAAATGTTCCCTCGTTATATCCAACATTATCCAAAATAATCAAATATTAAAGATTATTATATATTTTTTCAGATATTATTTGAATTAAGGTAATGGATGATTCATAAGTTCATATCAGGATGTTTGGATACCTTATATTCGATTTTCAAAGACTCTCAAAACGAATTTATGACTAGTTATAGGAGTTTTGGAAATAGTTTGAAATGAGTTTTTAGAATCATAGTAAATGATGTTAATAACACTTAAGGTCTAATATAACCCTGTAAGACCAATAAAAATCATACCAAAATGTTCTCTCACTGAATCTGGAGTTGTTCAAAGTAATTGAATTATGAAGGTCATACAATGTTTCTGAGATTTTTTGGAAAATTTTCAAACTGGAATAAAGGTAACAGAAGTTTCCTAAGGTAAAGGGATTAGGAGCCATTAAATGCCTTATTGTAGGTGTTTTGGAATCGGTTGAGAAAGAGTAGTGTAATTAACAAGAAAAATTTATAACTCATAAATTTGTAATTATAATTGTAGGCATACAACAACTTTTAAACTACAATAAACATAGTTTAAAAAATTAGATATAGTCAACAAAGCAAAAAATATATATATAGATCTTGTAACTCTATGATCCAAAAAATTTATGTGATACGAATTAAAATTACTTTGTCTAATAACTATTAACTTAATCTTAAATATATGATGAAGATTTATCTTTCATAATTTTATTTCGAGAGTTTCTCAATATCACAAAACGATATACATGCAACATTTATAGACATCGTCCTTAAACAAAACAATCTAATTTACAAATTTTCCTACACTCGAACAATAATTGGTGCTATTGAGGCCAACTTTCCCATTCCATTAATGTTTCCCAATACGTTCTTGAGGAAGCTTGTGCAGCTCGGCTTCCTGGAACTCTGCTACATATGTAGGGATGGCAATGGATCAGAGTCGAATCCAATAAAATCCAAATCCGATCTGACAAGTTCGCGTACCTTAATTTTGGATCTGAATCTGCAAACCCTGACTCTGATCCGTCGGATCTCCAAATCCGATTCGATCCGTCGGATCTTTGAATTTGATCTGTCAAACCTTCGAATTCGGTTCAAAGTTTAATATTTTCTTACCTATTTTGTTAATTTCATTGCTAATACTATAATTTATTTATAATATATAAAGTAAATTAAAAAAAAATTATACAACACAAGCAAATACCATGGTTTATTTATTTATTATTTTGGGTTATTATATTTGGACTTTTTTTTAATACTAGCCTTGATACTAAACATTTGGATCGGTCTATCAGACTCGGATCACAATCGGGTCGGATGTAATACAATATACGAATCTGACCCATCTCCTATTCGGAGTCGGAGTTTTTTTTATCGGATTCAGAGTCGGAGTTTTTTAAACTGGTTTGGATCGGACTTTCCCTTCAAATCGGACTCGGTTCAGATTCGGATTGAATTTCCATCCCTAGATCATAGGTTCGCAATCATGTAAGCTGCTTTCAATGATGTGCATAAAACATTAAAACATACGGAAAGAAAAGTGAAAGAGTAACACATTCATTTTATCAAGTAACTGCATATACATTTGTTGTGTACAAAACTACAAGTGTACCAGGTGAGATAAACTACTCCTTTTTTCTACTAACCAAAAGTTACCTAGGATTCTCAGGGTCAGATATTAGTAGTTTGGATTGCAATGAAGAAAGCAGGTCTAAGCTGATCACACCAATCACTTTTTAAGTATCAAGATCATCAAACTTTTCAACATTTTTCTGATAGTTAAGAACATGAGCACAAGTCCGCAATCATGTAAGCTGCTTTCAATGATGTTCATAAAACACAAAAAAAATCAACGGAAAAAAAGTGAAGAAATGTTAAATACGGGTTTGGACAATGCCCATATATAAAAAATAGTCCACTTGACATAATTAAGAGAATTTCAACTTAAAAGTTAAAACCATATGGCGATAAGGAGAATAGCCCCTCAACTTTATATAATAGATATTTCTCTATAAATTTATTAATGTAAAATACTCTCATATAATATTTTGTGGACTTTTTAGAGTTTCAACTATAACTAACAGTGAAGGAACTTTCCTATATTCCTTTTTTTTAATTGAATTACTTCATTTACAAAAGTATCAAGTAAAACTTCATACTAGATTACTAGCTGCCTTAAGTAACAAAGAACAGTGCTTATATAGTTCAATCAAAACCTTGAACTCAGATGTCAGAACATGTGAATTTTGATTGCAAGACTTGCAGATTATATTACACTATGCAGCAAGACTAAAAAACAAAACAATAGAAAGAATGATACTTAAAAGTGGTATATTGTTCAATAAATCTCTTTAAACTCCTGACTAGACTGAACTGTAACCTGAAACAGATCTTCTGACCCCTTATTCTCTTCTTCGTAATCAGAAACAATTTCATCTATACTGAGGGGCAGGCTGCTTGAGAAGATTAAAGTGGGCTTTGATTTTGGAACGAGTACAGGACCGGCCTCATTGTTAAGAATCTGAAGCACCCTCCTCATGTTAGGCCTCTCCAAACAATTTGGATTCGTGCAGCTCAACCCAACAAGCAGAAGATTCTTCATTTGTTCCTCGTCAAAGTCCCCTTTTAACCTCTGATGAGCAGCTTCAAGGAGCCTTCCTTCAGAGTGCAACCCCCATACCCAATCCACCAAATTAACCATCTTCTGATCATCGGTCTCTCTCTCTATTGGCTGCCTCCCACAAGCCACTTCAAGCACCACAACACCATAGCTGAAAACATCTGTTTTTTCAGTAGCTTTCCCATACTGCAGATACTCAGGAGCCAAGTACCCAATTGTTCCGGCTGTTAAAGTTGAAACCGGGCTTTTATCATGATCCATAAGCCTAGCTAACCCGAAATCAGCCAACTTTGGATTGAAATTCCCATCTAATAAAACATTGCTAGTCTTGATATCTCTATGTATGACTTGCTGCTCACACTCGTGGTGCAAGTACGTCAGAACTGAGGCTAAACCCACTACTACGTTGTATCTTTGAGGCCACGGGAATGTGTTAGTATCAGTTTTTGACTCAGGGTACAGCACTTTGTCAAGGCTTCCATTAGGCATATAATCATAAACAAGCAACAATTCACCTTTTTCAACACACCAACCTTGGAGCTGAACCAAGTTTTTGTGCCTCAAACAAGCAATAATCGACAACTCAGCAAGAAACTCGGTTTTACCTTCGCGGGTATGTTTTGATCTCTTCACTGCAGCTACAACTCCTGAATATGTGAAGTATGCTTTATAAACTGTCCCGAACGCCCCATTTCCAAGAATCCTACTCGAATGAAACCCCCTTGTTGCAAACTTTAGCTCCCTATAGCTAAACTGTCTAGGACTAGTTACCATACATGCCTTAAAACTCTTCTGTTTCTTGATTTTCTCCCATTTCTTGGCAGAAACATAACCCAAAATAACCAAAGCAACACAGCAGAGCACCGGACCAGCGATCACGAAGCCTAACCAGACCCTCTTTCGAAGATTCTTTGACCTCGAATTGAGCCTCGGAGAAGGAGATATTGCCTCAGAACTGTCAGACACACCATGGGTCCTGAAATGTGATCTCATAGGCAAAAACCCAAAAGTCTGTAACCCAAAACTCTCAATCAGATGAAGTTCAGTACTCCCCTCACTGGAACCCGAGAACCCCAAGTACACAAACTCCTTCAAATACTCTGAGAGATCAATTTCGACATCCAAAACCGGGCTATTGGGCTTGGTATTCAAATAACCCATATAAACCTTCACCACTTTTTGCTCATTCTTGTAATCAATCCACACATTGATCAGATCCCCACTCTTGAGATCAATCCCTTTTGAGAGCAGATTAGCAGTTTGGATTGAGATTAAGCTATTAACATCCAAACCCACATGATTATCATTCGGATCATTAAAATGAGGGTCAAGCTTCGTATCGAACTCAAACGCGACGAACCGATTCTTGGTTAGCTCAGAGGAGTTAACAAGACCCAAGTACCCACCTGGGCTACCAAGAACATGATTATGTGGGGTCACAAAGAAGGCTAACCCATCACCAGAAGACGAAGTGGGGTTCACATTACTGATCGAAAACGAGAATTTGACAGAGAATGAAGCGGTAATGTTAGCTTCAAGATCAAGGAACTGAACTGGATTGTTGTAAATGATTGAACCAGAACTTGTAGTGGGAACTTTGACATCTCTTGTGAGCCCCACAACTCCGTTTTTCAGATACGAGTCACCCAACAATGTGAAGTTTCTGGGGTTGAGGGATGAGAAGTGGAAGCTTGTAGTTGAAGCTGAGGTTGAGATTGGAAGAAAAATGAGGAGAAGGAGGAGATTGAGGTTTCTTGGGGATAAATCCATAGTTTTTGTGATGGAATTTGAAGTGGATATTTGAATTTGATCAAGAATTGGGAGAATTCAGTTGAATTTTGTGGAGAAATGTGGATTTTCTTGATGAAGATTTGAGCATTTTAGAGAGAAAGAAGAACAGGGGAAAAACAGAGTCGTCAAGGGTTTTTCCAAGGAGAAAAGGATGTTAGAATGGTGGGAAGAAATATGGGGTTTAAACCGTTGGAAAATGGGACCGGGCGTGGGTGTTGGTTAAAGAAAATGGAAAATTAGGGCAAATTTAAGTGTGATATTTTTATCACAAAATATTATATATATATATATATATATATATATATATATATATATATATATATATATATATAACATTGAAGAGTACATTACTTTTTATATTTTTATTTTAACTTTTTTAGACTTTCATTATGTGTATAACGGTTATTTAAGACCTTTTTAGTGTAATTTTAACAATAATATAAATCAGAAAATGAGAATGACAGTTTTGTTTGATTATTAGCACTTTAGCATTAGTGGGTGTTCTAATTTGTGATGTACAGAGGATGAGGTGGGTCCAAATTTTGTTGCATGGAATTCATAACATTAGGGAATCCATTAATGATTGAAAGTGCTTGGATTTGACCAAATTAATAATGCAAGCATATGGGAGGAGCTGCTATGGCTATGATGTCAGGTCACTTTAGTGACTTTACTACTTTAGTATTGATAATAGATAGCCATTGTTCATCATTTCTAAAATATATGAGAAACCCGATTTGAATAAATATGTATAAACGAAATATATAAATAAATATACTCCTTTTTTTCATTTAAAATTTAGGAAGAAATTAAAATAATATTAAATATTATTAAAATTTTAAAATTAATTTAAATTAATTTAAAAATAAGATTATATTATTTTTTTTTAAAATAATGCAAATGGATTAAGAATAAAATAAGTAGTAAATCTCTAAATTTCATAATATTAAACAATTAAAAAATCAATCAATTAGCTACATTCACACGCATAGTGTACCTAGTCAAACTTTTTCACCTAATCACAATATTAGACCAAAATAGAAGAATTTTAAATGAGAACATTTTGAAATTTTCGAATGGAAAAAAGGGAAAGAAAAAAACGAAAGAAATATTTCGTATTAAAAAATTTTAATATCTAAACGAATTAATAAAATTTTATATAAATATATTTTAACTAAAAAATCATATTAAAGTAAATACACTTTACGAAATTTTTTTTGATAATTTTACTAGGCATAGATTATTGTAGACAAAGATAGTGCTCCACGGTAAACAAGTGGTGGCACACTTTATGGTTTTATATTTGAAGCTATACATCATACTGAGATATATACGCACTCTATGAATATAATATATTTGATTTGAAACTTTCAGAATAACTTAGCTTTGTGTTATATTGTGCATGTCTACAATTGCATTACATAGCCAGCATGTGTTAGACAAGTGGACAAGAGTGCTTATAAGACATTTCATATGAAATTAAATAAATAATACCTCTTAAATTTTTCACTAATTTATTTGCTAATGATAGTAGAGGATGGAATCAATCTCTTACACCCTTTCTTTGTTAAGATGAAAAGTCTATCCTCAGAGAAAAAGGGAATTTTCTAATGATAAGCCTAACGAGAATAAAAGTATAATCTCAACTCAATTCGAAAGTTTGACAACTTAGCCAACTATTTTAAGTAAATATAATGTCTTAAACACTTTGTATTTAGACTGCTATATTTTTCAGAGTCACCTAGGAAGAGAAGTGAATTGAATTTAGTCATTACTCATCAAGGCTCTAACAAAATTAAACTAGTAGATCAACATTTATGTCCATTTCTTAAAATTTCTTTATTTGAAGAACGAGACTTAATTTAAATTAGAGCATGTAATATACAATACACTGTTCATTTACCTTACAAACTTGGAATATTAATCAATCAATACAACTGTAGCAATATTATTAAGAACGAAGACATGATATTCTTAGGATATGAGAGTAATTATCGACCAGGCAAATGCCTTAGGAAACCGAGGTTTGCTAAATTAAAGGGGATGTGAGACTTTCAAGTAGTCAAAAGTTCAAACATCTGACAAACGCGCCAATGTGGAAGGGTCATGTGACCCTTACAGGTTCAAGTCCAAAATGAAGAGGCCCACCAAATTTTGTTATAAAATCTGTAGTACAGAAATATCCTTCAACGCCTCACAAATGCAGCTCATGTAGCTGACTAGCCGTTGTAATGTGAACAAACTACAAATATGACAGACACTACGAGCATAACTACGATGATGAAGTTATTATCAAGTATTCTATCTGTATTAAATTTGCAACATTTTTATATTTAAAATCAAAATTCGAAAAATTTAACCACAAATTCTCATCATACTATAAAAAATAATATATTCAAATAAAATCTTGTTAACCAATGTAAATTTTTATATTATCAAATTTTCATAATTTTTGCCTTGTAGATTTAGAAATAAAAACGTTTAAAGTCATATCTTAAATCAAATATAGCAAACTTAGTGGAACGGAGGGAGTACAAGAAGATACAAATGTCCAAAAATAAAGTGACACATATACAAGTTACTAATTTCAATCCACAATATATTCCGCCTACACTCTACTGCAGATATAAGCTACTCGAACACAAACTTAGATTTACAAAAAAGAATGCCCCGGACAGTTTCATATATTCAACATAAAGTTTTATATCCAGAGAATCCAAACAATCTTGGATGAATGGCATGTTCTCTATTCTTGTCCAGCAGAAGAACATCAAGAACCGTTAATCTGACCAGTGAGCTTATAAAATAACCTAAGACTGATTGATCAATATCTGAGCATTAGTTCCTAGAGTTAATGGCTTCCTCCAATATTCAAAAGCTCTTTCAACTCTTCAAATCCGAAATATTACAACGCCAAAGGACTGGAAATAGCTACTATCTTAGGTTCAAGCATACTAATCTTCTATGGGTCAATAAAAAATAAAATAAAAAAGAGGTACCAGTGTCAAAAATCAGGCATATATACAGCTTTAAACCAAGAGTCTTTCAATGCGTTGTGTGCAAGAAGTTTTCTTCCAGTTGACAAGTTGGCATAGCAATGTATGTTGCCCTATAAATATCTGCTGATCCACACAATAAGTTAATAACTAAGCAAAGGCTCCTTAGGTCTCAACTTACATTTGACTAATGCAAATTAATCAGAAATATTAACAGGGAGAAGGGGTTGATTACCTGCTCGCAGTTCTCTTGCCAACTCAGTTCTCGTATGCACATATGGACTTCCTTTTATTTTTGTGGTAATCTTCTGGGCAAAAGCACTAGAAGAGGAAAAATAAATGTTTTTAGTGTGTGAAATTGCTCAATATGATGAAGCATATAAACAAACTTTACCTTCCTCCAAGCTGCAAAAGCTTCCAGGAGGAAATATTGCATCTGGATCTACATGTTGCAAAGAAGATAAAGCCACTGCCACACAGCTTTTACTGCAGAAAATAAGCAATAGCTCAAAATTTCAGAAATGTTGCTCACTTAACATTAACATGATCGCAACGTAATAGAAGATGAGTGAAATGTAAGGACTACCATAGCAAACAGACCAAAACAACAAACTGCAGTAGATTAATTTAAGTCTAAACCCTGTGCATTGACAAAACCTCAACCATTAAGAAAGAGGCAGAAAAATCTTACAGTGTAGAGAAACCAATTTAGAAACCAGATTGAACTACCTACCTGGCCCATGCAGGGACAAACTTCTTGTTTGGCATTATATCCACTTCATCTTCATCATCTGAGCACTGGTATGGTGATATGTCATATGACTGTGGTGCACTGGTTCGATGATTTGGTTTGTCATTTTTATCAAAATTAGGTGTTAAAGTTTCAGTCACGTCAACTCCAGCTACCTGCAAAGATCATTGCAAGTTTTCAGAAGGGAAATTTCACAAAGCACCAAGGCATCTGAAAGACAGATGAGCCAAATATTTTATATATGTACTCAAAATATAATGCTACTTTGAACCCATCCCTGTATCCTCCTCCTCTATAAAACTTCAGTAGAAGTACATCCCAAGTTCTATTTCCTCTATTGCCCAGCTGGGCTACATTTTCTTTTGACCCAAATACATGATCTCACTTTCATTGACCATCACAAGCCAAATGCCAATCTTAAGGTACTAACTGCCCAAAAACCAATTAAAACTTTGTGTTTATGATGCAACAAGGCATGGTTTTACCTTCCCCGTGGCTGAAGATCCAATTGACATATTTTGATCAATTAAGGTTGAACGTCCATCAGCAGCATCTCTTCTATCTCTCCCAACTGCGACCGAATCATTTTCTGGCTTCTCAGAATCTTCTCCTTCATATCTTTTGTCAAATTGCTTAACAATTTTCTCATTACAGTCCTTGCTCTGATTTACTCTTTCTTCCTATAATCGCAATATCCAAGCCAGCATTAACAGACAAATTAAATCTCCAAATTTACACAAGGACAAGGTCATACCTCTGCTGCACATCTTGATTCCTCTTTCCAAGCTTGAAGTTTCTCCTCTGCTTGCCTGTGCTGCAGTCGTGCCTCTTCAATACGCTGTTTTTTTCTTTCCTTTTCTTTCTGTACTTCTTCTTCTCTCTGTCTTTTCTTAGCTTCATTTTCAGCCTCTCTTTTCTTTTTTTGTTCCTCTTTCAATTTTCTCTTCAACTCCATTTCCTTCAAATTTTCTTGCTCCAACCTTGCTCGTTCAAGCTTCATTGCTTCTTTCTTTTGCTTGCGTTCATTTTCTTTTAATTCAGCAGCGCGTTTGGCAGCTTCAGCAGCTTGGAGAGCCTTGACTTTTACATCTCTCTTTTCTGCACAGCAATACACAGGGATCCATAAAGGAAGAACATTGAAACCAATAATCAGACTAATTTTAGAATTTTAATAGTTGAAATACACTCTAATAGCTTAAAGCCTTATAGCATCAAGCAGAACAGAATTCATCACAAGAACCAAACTCCCTAATGGCACAATCCACTGTAAGAAGATGATAAAGCCCAAAGTAAATAGCCTACTTTGTATTGTGTAACACCTTAGGGTGAAGGGGTAAGCACATAGGCATTTAAAAATTAACATATGCACAAGATAAATAATAAAAAAAGAAGACATACACATGAAGTGCTAAACCAATAAAATAAGGATTTTGAAGATGAAATGAACAAGACATGGAAGGAATGATTGAAATTGGCCATTTGAAGTTGCTAATACCACCCACTTCCCAGTAGGTAATAAATTTCATAGAATAATCCACCATATCTTGAAATTCTAAAAAATCATCAACCCCAAGAAATAAAGCATAGGTGTATTACCAGGTAGAACTGCAGCTGCTTGTTTTTGTTGAACAAGTGGCACAAAGGATTTTATGTTAGACACAATGTTATTGCACTTCTTTTCCTTCTCTGATAGACTTTGTCCCCTACTTCTTAAAGATGATTTCCCTGATAATTTTGGTTTGCTGAACCTGCTACTGGGAGGTTTTGAGTGCTTTTTGCTGCTATAAGAACCAACTGAAAACCCCTTGTTCTCCTTCCCCAACCTTGTCTGCCTGCTTTTCCTCTGAACCATGCTACTCTTCTTGCTGTCATTATGCATCTCAAGATTGCTGATTTCTGTGCATACGGATCCTAGACTACACCTATTGTCTGCATGATCAGGAGCAAGAGAGCTTTCATTCTGCACAGCTATATCACAATTTGATTCCTTGTTATCATCCTTTCTTGTACTTGAATCAGTTTTAATGACATTTGTTCCCATAGATTCAAAACAACCTCTCTCATCCGCATGATGTGGATCCAGAGAGCTAGCATGGTGCCGAGTAATATCAAGTAGTTCCCAGTTAACACTTTTTTCCATAGTTAACGAATCCTTTACCACAGCGGTGTTAACATCATTGACATCTTCCTCACCACTTTCCGGATCCTCCAGAATGGGGAAGCAAGTAAGCTCCAAATTACTGCTACCTAGTCTATCTGAACCCCCAGATTTTGAAGTGACACTTTCAAAACCCTTCCCAACAGGTGAGAGAAAAGGTTTCTTGGTTTCCCAATCATATTGCCTGCTAGGATAAGAAAAGGTATTGGAATGAAACTTCCTGAGCAAATCACTTCCGCTGGGCAGCAGATCACTTTGCAGGTCAATGTTCTCCAGCAGCCTGTTAGGTACTGAAGAGTATATACCTGGAGCAAAATACAAATTGCTGCTAGTCGGAAAGGGAGAAACAGGGGTGCAGGTTCTGTTCACTTTGTTATCCAGAAAAGGAGCTTCTTCATGGACAAGCTCATCTTCAGAAATTTGCGCATCAACTGCATTCTCACCTATAACAAAACTCACAAACTCTGGTATGTTTTGATCAGCTTCAGCTACGTCCATGAATTCCATGAGTGGAGAACCAACAGACAATTTTAATTCATGCACTATCTGATGATATTTTCTTTGATCCACAGCCATTTTCGAATCCATCAAATCCGCTGCAGCGTCATTATCAATCCGATCTTCATCATTCACCACACCACCAGACACCCTTTTTCTGCAAGATGCAGCACTTGATCCATTTGTCTTCACTATTCCATCCTCTAGGAAACTATCTGATGGCTCTGCAATTATACTCTGATTCACATTTGAAACATCAGATTCTGATAACTTTTGGTGCTCACATGCAGAGGCTATAACTTCATCCTGACAGATAAACATGAAGAGATAAATAACATAGCAAGATTATTGTAAAATTAAAGCATACAAGACAGCAAGAGTTAAATTAAAAGTAGCAATAGAAATAATCACTGGGTACTCAATCCATTCCATATTATATGTCCCCAGTTAACAATCTTTCCAACTTTGTCTAATTTATTGCTTAAAAGACCAATGTATTACTGTGTAATTTTCTATACCAGTGCAACAGCACTTGTAAGGCTTCATAACTAATAAAATAATTGACAACTCATACTGAATAAATGTAAATGCTAGAGGGAAACATACTTTAGGATGACAAGAGAATTGAATACAGCTAGAAAGTATTAAAAAAAAATTGTACCATGCTGTGTAAAATATGTAGTGATTAGCAAACATATAATATCTCATATTAGAACGCTAGCAATAGATATCACAGATTCAGCAGTACCTTTCCACAGTCCACCTGGGGAGCCAACAAAAGTTCCTTACTCGGTGATGAAAGGACACTATTATTGGACTCCTTGGCAAGAATAGTACAATCTAGTAAGGCGGCACCTGAATCATGAGAACTTGTCGATTTCTGAGATGTAGGATGAATATTTTCTTTCTCATCCCAAGCAGATTTGTTTGCAATGTTTTCAGTGACAGTTTTGAAGGAATTCACCCTCAAAGTTGTGCTGGAAGATTTGCTGGGATTCTGATATTCAAGTCTCCTCCACTTATAACATGGCCAAGAGCTATCCATGGCATTATTACCCACAAAATCTTGAAAAACCAAAGTCTGTTCAGACAATTTGTCACCTTTAGACAAAGCATGAAAATTCTCACTACCTGGAGCCTCGAGGGTTTTGCTTGCAAATGACCGAGGATATGCTTCAGTAGAGAATGCAATAATGTCTCCTGACTTCTCAATTGTATGAGCTTTGATCCTCTCATCTAATGTATCCTGACTAATATATCCTGACAAATGGGTGGAGGAGTCATTCATATTGCTTTCTTCAACTTCATCAAAATCAAGTTGTTTGGGTTTT
The DNA here is from genome assembly GCA_026401315.1 of Dysphania ambrosioides. Taxonomy (NCBI): domain Eukaryota; kingdom Viridiplantae; phylum Streptophyta; class Magnoliopsida; order Caryophyllales; family Amaranthaceae; genus Dysphania; species Dysphania ambrosioides. The sequence goes on from CM048666.1 coordinate 22,600,919, forward strand.
ACAGACATGTCCCTAGATATGCTTCTCTGAAATCTTGTTTCTGCTTCTTCGGCCCCACCACTTTTCGATCCTGTAATTTTACCAATTGTTTCTGCATGCTGTGTCAAGCTACTTTTGGATCTTGTTACAAGACCAACACAAGTATCAATGCTCTTCACATTAAGAAGGTGAGCTCCATCAATAGATTGTTGGCTACTACTTCTGGATCTAGTAATTCTACCACCATAAACTTCAATGCATTCTTCGACCTTCTGATTGCTTCCCATTTCCACCTCCTTAGCCTCTTCATTGACTATTGGATTCACAAAAGAATCACCAGAAGCATCAACAATTTTATCCTTATCTGAACAATTCCTGGTTGCCACTTCTTCCTTGGAGCAAATATAAGGAGAAAATCCTGTAGATTGTGCTATCGAGAAACCACAAGCACTCCTCTCCTTGTTTGAGCAATTCGCAATAGCTATGTCTTGGTTGGGGCAAATTTCAGGAGGTAACGAAATAGGCTCATCCAATTCCAGAGATCTTCTCAAACCAAGATGTTCATCGTATCTACATATATTGCTTTCTGAAAAAGAACCAACTTCATTCTCCATCCCAAAACGTAAAATATCTGAAAAATTCCCAGGTGCCAAATCCTCCTTGGAGCTACTATCAGGAGCACATTCTGTAGCTTGTGCAATAGAGAGACCACGAGCACTCCTCTCTTTGTTTGAGCAATTCCCAATAATGTCTGGGTTGGAACAAATTTCAGCAGGAAATGCAGCAGGAGGCTCATCCAACCCAAGAGATCTTCTCAAACCAGGTTGTTCACCATATCTACACATGTTGCTTTCTGAAAAAGAACCAACATCTTTTTCCATCCCTAATCGGCTTTTAGCACTTGTTTTTGCACTATTCCGAAGCTCCATGGCCTTTTGACGGGATCTTGATCTCTGTATTTTTACAAGAGACTGTTCAGGTTTACAGGCATTTGAGAACCTTGTATCAGTCTGATCTTCAGGAGACATAGGGACATAATTAAATGTTCCTTTAATGCAATCAAAATGATATGGAGGAACAATGTCAGCTGTGTTTTCAGTGCTACCAACATGACACAAAAGATTGATGTCAGCCGTATCTTCAGTGTCATCAACTTGACACGGAGGAGCGGCATCAGGCCTGTCCTCCTCAGCATCCTTGCTAAAGGCACATTTTTCAGCGCAAGTTTCATCTGGTAAGCCACTATTAGTCGCTGTTATAACTGGCTTATCACATAAAAAATGAGGACCACTAGGATAAGAGGCAAAAGGTCCAGGTCTTGGAAGCAATAGTCCTGAAATAAGCTCTTCCTTGTTTAAAACTGAAAAGAATTTAAACAAATTAGGATAGTATGAAAAATCAACCAAAAGTTCGTATTGAAAGCATGTAATTTAGTTCAAACCATATTTTCCTGTGAAACTAAGAACACATTGGAATCAACACAATTCTTCAGTCACAATTTCAATACTTAACTACCAGCAGGAATAAGAATACAAAAAAATCTACTGTAAGTGAAATTCCACACCTTTCACACCATCTATCTGTAATATATATACATTATAACATTTTATTCATTCAATATTAGGTGTTAAACTTAATCTTGCTCACACCTTGCTTCACAATATGGCAGTAACTAATTCCACAGACACTCCATTTTAGAACGATAGATCCACTCATTTTGATTTGTCTACATCACAAGAACTTCTCACCACTAGTATTCTAAACTATCCTTAATTTTCAATAAATCAACTTTTGAAAATAAGAGCAGACAATCACAATGAAAATGAGCTCATAGGTTTGCATTTGGTCAATGAAACTCAGTTCTTAGTACAAACTATCGACCTAATCAACTAAAGTATGTGAATCGCCTAATGATAATCGGCGACAGCCTATACATAAACACTAGCCGCAGTAAATTGAGAGATTCAAGGAATGAATTTCTGCACTCTGAATATTCTCACCAAGACCTAACCATTGAAGCGAAAATAGCCAAAAAAAAAACATTGGAAATGACATAAAATTACTTCGATTGCTTACTTTGAATGTTACATTAACTCATAAAACTAGCAAGAATTCCAATTTCTTATCAACCAGATTAAAAAAAGAACGAATTCGAAAGAGCACATAAATCGCAACCAAACGACGCGTATTGAACATGCAAAAACCTAAACAATTCGCAAAAAATTTCAACATCAGAGCTAGTAATCCCTACAATTATCATTAATTCAATTCAAAAACACTGTAAATGGACAAATTATAACCCTAATTGATAAACCTACGCCTCTGTCAAACTGAAAACCCCCCAAATTCCAGCAAAACCCCTCAAAATCGCAACAACACTAAAAAATCAGCAAAAATGAAGGATTCGTAATCAAAAAGAGAAACCTTAATCGATTCGCAACAAATTCAACATCAGAGTTAAAAAAAATCAAAATTGAGCAAAGAAAAAGTTAATACCAGTGAGATCTGAGTTTTCAGAGTGGGAATCGGAATTGAGGAGCCACGGAGGAGGAGGGATGCCTTGGATTACGAGCTTGGAGAGGAGGTGTTGGTTGTAGAGTTGCTTCTGATACTTCAAATTCTCGATAATCTGCCTCTTTCGATCGAATATTTGCACAAAAAGCTTCTCAACTGTCGACATTTTAGGGTTTGTTTTTCATTCAAACTCCATGTATTTAGGGCTCAGTTTGATGGGTGTGGAGGAGAGAGAAAGAGGAGTGAGTGAGGAGCCCAAGCGAAGCGAAGCGCGGAGAAGATATTCAAATTTTTGGTCAAAATTCAAATAAGATGGTGAGTGTCTACTTGTCTTAGGAAGCGTTTCTTAGTTTACTCCGTACCGTTGTTTTTTTTTTTTGGCAATAATACCGTAACGTTTATGACCTTAAGGTTAAATTTTCGATTTAACTTTCTGTGGAAATTGCTAATTCTCGTTTTAATTACTCCTCCTTTGAGGAAATTTTTTGTCTTTGGATGTATTCAGGCTCCGTTTAGTAGATTGCCATGAAAATAGTTTTACGGTGGAAAACTCATTTTCATGGCACTCTTCTGTTGTTTAGCTGTATGGAAAATGATTTTACATGTAAATATTTTCCGTTGTTTAGTTAAACTGAAAATCAATTACTCCTATTAACTTTTCTAATTATATTATTTTGTCATTTTTTAACTCTTTTATTTCGTTATATTTTTAAGTTGCTTGTCATAAGCTAAATTTGTTATACTAAAATAAATATTTTTTTTATAAAATCTACAATACATTTCTTTGATCTATTAATAACATATTACATTATAAAGAATATCGTCATAAAATCAGGAAACCCTAAAAATTTGGTTCAACATTATAAAAAGACCTTAATCTAACTATAAAGGAGTATTCGCAATCGAATAAGCAAACAAATTAAATAGGTAAACGAATCAATTGGTTGTAATTTAATAGTTTGTACTTTTACATTTTAAATTCTAACAGAAAGAAAATTTCTACTCTAATTTTAAATGAACTGTTGATTGCCCATATTTCATAAGAAACTTACATGATTCAATCGAATCGGGGGAAAATCTAGGGGTTTTTTTATTTTCGACAAAAATGGATAAAAATAGTTCAAATTCATGATATAGTTCGATAATTTAATAATTAAAACATGAGAATCGAAGAAAACGTACTATATTTATTTTCCCCCAATGTTTAAGAGAGAGAAAGTATGGAGTAGAGAGAGAAGCTACCGAGAAGATGAGAAATGAAATTTTTTTGAGTAGAGTTGAGCATGGGCCGAACCAAGCAGACACGCTTTTGCCACAATACGACACAAGCAAAGTTGTGGTACGGCACGGTACACTATCCATGGAGTGGGCCGCAGGCCAGATTGCGGACAACAAAAAAATTTAGGCACTAGGACGTGAGCGGCACGCCAATTTGGCACGAGGCGTGGCCGAAGCACCCTATTATTTAGTATTATTTAGTAAAATTAATATTACTATTATTTTTAATATTATTATAGTCTTATGATATAGTTTATATTATCTAAAATTTTTTTTTTAATCCTATTATATACTTTATTTTTAATTTTAGGCAGCACGAGGCAAGACACGATACGCCAAGCACGTGGGTCGTGCTAGGCCATTGGGCGAGTTTTAGGAAAAGGTAGCATGACACAGCGCGACACGACCACAATTAGGCACGACACGACACGGCACGACAAAAGGCCAAACACGAGCTGACACGGTCCATGACGAGCATGGCACAACCCGTGCCCACCTCTATGCATGAGTTGGTAATGCGTGAGTTGTTTGTTAGATGGTATTGTTTTGGAGCGAATAGATGTAAAATTGTTTTACTCCCAATTTTAAAGGAAAATGTTTTCAATAGGGTATAAAATGAATTTACACTCCAAGTTTTACATCCTATATTTTACTCCAAACTAAACAATATAAAATGAGAAAACAGTTTTCAAGGAAAATATTTTACACCATACTAAATAGAGCCTCAATGTAAAATTACTCCGTACAAATTATTAAAAAAAAAATTATTCCAGCGTGATTTACAGAGTATTTTAAATGAAATTGGTGTAACTATAAAAAGGTCCAAAATGAAATTCGATCTAAACTGATATTTCAAATCCACTAAATTGCGATTTAAATCATATCTGAAATAATCAATTATCTTAAATTTTGGATCGAAGAAGTGAGTATCTGATCCGAAAACTTTCATTTAAAAGCAAATAAAATAGGAAGATTTTTTCTTATGTCTTTGGATATTTGATAATTATTGATGGCAATCCAAATCCATTCCTAAAACGTACACTTGTATATAAAATCTGAAACATCCAAATGAAAAATTTTAGGATGGATCAACCGAGTTAGATATGTTTGATTAGCCTTAACTATAATGTCGCCAAGTAGAAGGTTCTTCAAAGTTGAATGAGCAACCTAAATATCACCTATTCAAATTAACTCTAACAATGATTCTAATTTTAAAAAATACAATTGTTGTGCTAGTAATATAATATATTTTACTTGTTCGAAAAGAGTAATCAACAAATAAAATAGGTGTGATTTCAATCTTTATTTAAATTTAAGATCTCAAACTCTCTCTATTTTTAAAAGATTGTCCACTTTATAATGTTATTTTCTTTGGAGAAGAATCTTGTTGGAAAGTGCATATAAAATAACATTAAATAATTCATAGTGGGGAATCTACAATCCACATGGCTTTGATCGTACACAACAAAACAACTCAACACCATTGGTTGGACAAAAATACACAGACAACAAGGGCAATTTCTCATTGGCTGTCCACAATGAACATGGATTCATCCTAGGAAAGCACAGCCAACAACTTATAAGTAAGCTTCCAAAAAAATTCAACTATCTATAAGCACCAATAACATTCAAAATTGTCTCTTAAAAAAATAACTACACATCATTGTCTCCTCATGGCTTCAGATCAAATTGCTTATGAATTTGGGGAAGACATGGGGGTTGCCTGGTATTTTGGCGGTGAAATGCAGTATTCGAGTCTTCATCAACGACATCCAAAGAAGCAACACAACAACCCATTTGTCTCCCACATTCAAATGAAGGGGCAGATCATCACAAGCTGAGACTTAGTGAAGAGATGAGGACATATATTTTAATGACATTGCTATATATAAAGATGGGTGACATCTTACCACACAGAGCATTCAAGAAAGTAGGGTAGCAGTATGGATACCATAGTAGAAAAATCAAAGATCTTTGGGTGAGAGCAATAAACACAAAGCAAGCTAACAAACCATATAAAGTAAGCAACAAGTTCAAAAACTATGGTAGAAAGAGGGTGACTATCCCGATAAATACATTAGAATCACAACCAATTGGAAACTGAACATGCATACGAGATGTGACAACTTGCCTAAATATGGCTCCATACACAGTTTGGAGACTTATAAAAATTAGGGAAATAAAGCCTCCTTCAAATCCACTCCATCCTATTCTTACTGAATCAAACAAAGTATGCAGACTGAAGTGGATAGTAAGGCTTCTACAATCAGATTCTTTGGCAAGAAGGCCAAAATATATCCCAATGTATGATTACGTTCACATAGACGAGAAATAGTTATACTTAACAAGGAAAACATAGAGGGTCTCTTGCAAACAAAGAATCAATTCCATATAGAGTAGGGAAATCATCTAAGTATATACCAAAAGGCTATATTACTAGGAGTTGTGGCCAGACCAAGATGGAATCAACATGGGCAGAATACATTTGATGGGAAAATTGGTATTTTCCTATTCATCAACAAAGTGGCAACCAAAATAATTCAGCAAACAAGCAGAAGGGAATTGTGGAGATCAAGCCAGCAGAAACAGTGAACCAAGAAGTGTACTGAGACATGCTAATTGCATAGGTAATACCATCTATCATAGCAAAGTGGCCAGTTAAAGGTATAAGAACCATCTACATCCAACAAGATAATGCAAGGGCACCCATACAATAAGATGATCCAGTATGGCAACAATATCATCAACATGAGGGTTTCACTTTCATTAAACATAGTAACCTCCAAATAGTCTGAATTGTAACATCCTAGACTTGGTTTTTAGGAGCATACAGTCCTTAATGTATAAGAAGATGCCAAAGAGCATGGAAGATCTAATAAAAAAAATTAAAGAAGCATACTTTTGAGTTGCATTCGAAAACACTAACTAATGTATGGTTTTCACTACAACATCAATTGATTGAAATACTGAAGCAAGGGGGTTAAACGATTACGTGCAACCACATGTTGGTAATTAAGAAGAGTTTGGAAGACAATGGGAAACTACGAGTGCAAGTGAGGGCACCACTAGAAGGCGTCAAGGATGTTATGCAATTGATTAGCCCACACTTAGAAAATGCAACACAAGAGGCTGAAGAGGCACATGATCTGGCAGACGATGAGTCACAGAGTATGAAGCACATAATGATGCAATGAAGTAAATATAGCAAGAGTGGATGATTGTCTCAGAAATGGATGAAAAAAACATCACTAAGGGAATAACTAAACATAGAGTTGGAGCAATTAATACATAGCATAGTCTTTACAAAAGATAGTATCAGAAGTAGAGCATCATTAACTCTGAATCATCATTGAGGATAAGCCTCTCAGATTTATGAAATAAGTAACATTTGGAAAGTTAATTTGTTCTAAAAACTAACAACTCTTCTGCATTTGACCAATGTTGTATTACTACTCAACTACCATATGTAAGTTATTGGTCTTTCAGTTTTTTCTGCCACTCATTTTTCATCATAAAGGCATTAAACACATCCACATACATACAACATAGCTATGCACACATAAAAGAAGACCAATAATCATAGAAAATACGCAGGGGGTCAACACAACAATGCACACATAAAAGAAACACTAACAACAATCCATGCAGGGAAAGGAACACCAACTAATGCACACATAAAGGAACACCAGAACACCAACATAAAGAAACATACGCAAGGGGTCAACATAAAGGAACACCAGAACACCAACATAATGCACACCAACATACGCAGGGGGTCAACATAAAACAATGCACACTTAACCAAAACACCAACAATCATAGCAAATACGTAGGTAATGGAACACCAACAACAATTAGGCTTAACTAATGCACAATGAACCAGAACACCAGCAATCATAGCAAACTTAGGGGGTCAACCACAGTAAACAAACAAACCCTACAATAGAACATAGTTGTAGGACAAATCCAATAATATCCCAAATGGAATTGGAGCCCATAATCTAACAGCTCGAACAATCAACTTTGCTCTAGGGTAGGGATAATATGCAAATGTAACATTACAACCTTGAACAATCAACTCCCCTAATCAAAATGCTAGGAAATCGAAGAATACAATTAAAACAATAAATCAAGATCAAAGAACTTAACCTTTCTTAGGAGACCGACACATTCTCTTCGAAGAGGATGGATATCCTCTCCTTTTTTAAGGTTTTTTTCTGTCCATTTCCGTAATTACATACTTTAGAGTATCAGGTACTACCAGATATGCATCAAATCATTCAAATCGGGTGTAGAAGTACCCTTCATTGGAATTTGGAGAGATAATGTAGTAGAGGGTGGAGTGATAGGCGACGATTGTGGTTTAGAAATAGACCACTTCGAGAATTTAGTGGGGGATGCAGGGGGATGAATGTAAACGGACCATAATATGGTCTCCCATTCAAATCCATGGAAATCAGAGCATAAGAAGATGATGTAGGTGGAACAGGGGGGATGTATGGAGCAATTGGGCCATAGTATTGCTGATAGTGAGAAACCACATCGTCTTCCAACTGGTCCTGGTACGCCTTCTCCGCTTTCGAGAGAACTTGTGCTCCTTCGAAGAATTTCAAGTAGTGAGATTAAGATCTGTCATGCTCAGAGCAAGAATAGTCATGGCTATACGAACATATCCCGTCCATTCTTGGACAAGATTTGTTTGGAAAATCTTCAAACCATTGCGAGTTTTCCTTGAAAAATAAGACTCAATCAACGTATATCGTTGTGTAGATCAGGGAGAGGGAATAATTTTTTTAGTGCAATAAGTTACAATCAGAGTGTTGATCGGAATAATTCTGGGAAATCAGTGTATTATAGAAGGGTGTGAAGGGAGAAAGAGAATGGAGATGATAGAAGGTTCTAGGGAAGACGGGAGAGCTAGAGAGAAAGATAAGTACAGAACAAATGAAGCAACTGAGGTGTTTGGAATAAATTCTGATAGCGCTAGATATCGGTTGTCACAACACCTACTATCAACTAAACCTTGATTTAACCTATTACAAATAATGGGCAAGTAAGGGTCGAATCCATAAGGAAAAGCTTCTAATAGATATCAAACTCTAGCAGTTCGACTACAAGATAGCTCAAACTAAAGCAAGAAATAGTTATGATCTAACTAAAATCTAATGCAATGTTCTAAATGACTTGTTCAATAAAGTTAAAAGCACTTGGGGTTCGAGATTCAACATTGATTCCTAAAACAAATGAGCTAAAACTGGGAATTAGACTCAAAATGAGATAGTATGAGGCTCACTATCAACCTATGAATCGAACCTAAACATGCTACAAAAAGGGGTTTCAACCAGGAACCAACCTCTCAGTTATCTTCAAGGAAGGACAATAACAATTGGGATTTATTGTCTAATCATATTATAAAGCATCCACTTAACACAATAGATTCAAATCAATAATCAATAGCTTGCATGTCAATTAACATCGGGTCACTACCTAAATCTGCATTTCTCAATGCCTTCAACCTAGGAATGCAAATGGAAGAAATCTATATGGCCAATCTAGACTCCAACCAAAACCCGACCTCAAATCGTACATTAATTAATAAGAAACCAACTTTATATTTTAAACATCATCCATGCTTGGGATTAGGTTTTTACCCTATCCCCTAACTATTCTAACTACTCATAATTAAAATTAACAAACATTGCAAAATTGAATAAACAAGACATACTACAAAATTCATGAATAGAGATTAGCTACTATGCAATACAATAACCATAAAACCAAACAAAACATAAAATAGATGAAAACTATGAAATATAAAGTGAGAGAAAGTGAAAGAAATACTGATATATAGATGAAATTCTAATGTCCAACAAGTTTTGATGCGAATATGTTGATAACAACAAAAACCGAGAATAATTCTTCAACTAATCTAAAATTTTTTTTGATGGTACAGTAAAACCCTAAAACTATGCTATTTACCCTCTAAACCTAGGCTAAACTAATGAATAATGAATCAATGAATGCCTTGTGCCTTGCTGCCCTTTGCATATCCCTCGTAGAAGAGTTGGAACAAAACATGAAACCGTAAAAATAGAGCTGAGCGGGCGCTCAATTCAGAATCAAGCACCCGCTCATAAGCAAAATATCCAGATTCCAATGAACTAAGCGACCGCTCGGTTCAACCATGAGCGGCCACTCAGTTCAACCATGAGCGGCCGCTTAGGCCTTAAAGAGCCCTCTTTCCTTCTGCTCGACGCCCACTCATAACTCTTTGTCTGTCAATTTTCATTGAACTGAGCGGCCCCTCAGGACAGATTAAGCGCTCGCTTAGGCCTTTTTTCTTTTGAGAGGCCTGTTGGTTCAATTCTTGAGCGACATCTTATCTTCTCTTCTCGTCTTTTCTACTATGCACTCATATTCCTCTGTTCTCGTGCTCACGCCACCTGAATACCTACATCGAGCCACAAAACACGTATAAAAGTAGAAAAGATAGCGGGAAATCAAGGAAAACACAACAAAGAACATGAAAAAAGCTCCAAAGCCTAGACCATGCACAAAGTGGACAAAACGGGACGAACATGGGCCAAAAAGAGTACAAAACTCTGCTAGGCAGATGCAAATGAATGAGATAAATATCACTTATAAAATTCCAAGACAAAGCACCAGATATTTTGAGGGTAATTTGGGGAAAAAATTAAAATCCAAGATATTTTCGTCAACAATTAAGTCCAAAAATAGCAAAGATACCAAAGTAGACAACCTTTCAGAACATCCTGTTTAGGAAATATGGACAATCTTTTAAGAACAGAGGAACTTAAATTTATATAGAGTACATCTAATCATAACAAGACTTAAGTCTACTATTTTTTTTTTGGTATCTTCATTTTTTGCTAAACCAACGTACTTCAAGTTCAAAACTTTTATCAAAATATTCTTCAATCAATATTTATTTTGAATTAGCCTTAGATTTGACATGTAGTTGTTGAAGCAATATAATTGATCATTTGAAATCTTGAAATAAGTTAGAGGATCAAAAGGCTCCAAGTCCTAAGCACCTCTCATAGACATTGCCTCAAATTCAAACACATTATCCATGTTGCTTTGTGGGAGTTGATGGGTGGAGTGGGGTTGACCAGGTCTTATCCTAGGAAGAGGAGAGGCACTTCTAGAGATTGCCATATTGGGTTTAAGTAGATGATGCTGAAAATTTGAAACTTCAATAAAATCATCTACATAATCATGCAAAATATATACCCAATATACCATACATTTAAATACTATATAAGTGGATTAAGTGTGAATTTTAAAATAAACTATTAATAAATTGAGGGCCAAAATTCAATCACACAATTGTAAGGGTACTTGTTGACTTAAGCTAAGTTTCAAAAAAAAAAAAATATTGACTACGTGTTAACTACTTGAACTCAACTCAATCAAAATTCGGCTCAGATAAACTCGACACCATAACTCAAGTAGTCATGTTGAGCATTTCAAAACTCGACTAAAAAACTTGTGCGAAACTTGATTTTTTTGTATATAATATATAATAGCGTGTGCTATGCTAATGCATGAGTTTCTTACACTATTACAAAGCTTGTAAAGGTGCATAAAATTATATAATTGTTATAATAAAGGTAATGACATAAGTTATAAGATAATAATATCCCATCCCTTATTTATATAATTGTACTTACTATGAGTTTTATAGGATAATATTAGGCCCTAAGAGTTTGAAACCATTATCTTATATAATCTAAACACTCATTTTAACCGTTTTTCAAAACTCTTACAATTTTTCTATACTTGTTTTATGAGGCCTTTAAGGATAAAAAAAATAAGGTAATAAATTGTTTCAAACCTCGTCATATTACCATAAAAAGAGCACATCATGTTATGTCTACCATGAGTCTTAAAGGTAGGTAGTGATTAAAACTACCTACTTTTGACTTTAAAGATATAATTTAACCAATTCTCAAAACTTCTACAATTGAGTCATAAACTCGTCTTTAGGGACTGTTGGAACTTTGTGAATTTTACAAAACAAATGAGCCCCACATTGGTGGGTGAAAGGAGTTGGGAACACTTTATATAAGGTTGTGTTACCTCAATTGGATGTGACCCAAGGATTACCCACTTTTGTTGAAAGGGACTCTATGGACCTAACCAACACGCACGCGCATACATATTATTTTTTGGTTTGTTGCCGTTATTGTTTTAATATCGTTTTAATTTAAAAAACTAAATCCTATTTTATTGTTAATGGTTGTATCAAGCGTGATTTACTGCTACTTTAAGTTTTCTCTCTTTAAAAAACTGTGCTTTTACTTTAGAGTTTTATTTATCAGGAAAGTTTTCTCCTCTCTTAGAACGAGCAGTTTCCTAGCTTGGGTGTTTGGTTGTCCAGTGGTTTTGTGTAGAGTCGTCGATTTTATTGAAGAGGTTGTTTTACCTTGTGGGAACATTTGATTCATACGATCCTACGTACACATTTGATAGGCAATACCGTGAATGTTCTAAAGAAAGTGACATAGTCCTCGACCCAACCTTATCGGTAACGTTGTTATTTTATTTTGCAACATTGTTTACAACAAGGACTTTAGAGACCAAATATAAGTCATTCAATGATTTTTACTCTCCACATATAACTATAAGAAACATCTAGTACTTTAGTTCCAAATTCTAAAAAATTTTGAAATTATCTCAAAAATAATGTATAAATAACCTTCAAAATTGATCAATTTCGGATTCGGTGAAAGAAAACTTTCCCATGTTTACCATGGATTTAATAGGGTTAAATTAAGCCTTATAAATAATTGAATAATCTATTGTGAACCTTAACAACAACTTTAAGCAATTTCCATTTCTTATGATTGAGTCATAAACTTATTTTTAAAGCCGTTAAATAAGATGTGTATAATACCATCATACTAATCTAAACAAAGTTAATGGAACTTGACCTTAGAAATACACACCGTTCGTTTTACCATCATTTTAGTTACAATAAAAGCCCAAGTATGCCATGTTACTTTGGCTTTGATCGTAACGAAACGATCAAAATCATGTTTCGAAAGTCAAAAAAGTCAAAATGGTACACTAGTTTCGTGATGGATCAAATTATTATGAAGGATAACAAATCTGATCTAAACAGTAAACCCAATCAGAACATATTTGTATAAATATACCTAACATAACCGTATTACAGGGGTTGATTTTTAGATAAACTTAGGAGATATAGTCATGACTTCATGGATTCCTAAGGAAGTGTTCAAATGAAGAAAGTGTGTGTTACGGGTGCTTCTGGATTCATTGCTTCATGGATCGTCAAACTCTTGCTCGATCGCAGGTACATTGTCAATGGCATTATGGCACCGTTCTGAGCCTAAGTAGACCTCTAACTGCAGAAACTGTAGTCGACAAAACATGGTTTTCTGTCCCAGAAATCTGCGAGTATCTGCCATTTTTAGCATACTTGCATAAAGTTCTCGTCTCATGTTCTGCTTATTGGGATTCAAAACCTCACTTTAACATGCAGAAGTGGTATCTGCTGTCGTCAAAGACATTGGATAAAGAAGCTGCTTGGAAATTTGTCACAGAGAATGGCATCGATATGGTACTGAAAAATCCAGGAATCGTGATAGGTCCTGTCCTGCAGCCAACACTCAACACTAGCGTTGCTGCTATGTTAAACTTGATCAACAGTATGAATGTCATGGTCTCAGGCTAGTAAGCTTTTGTTCTGTTCACCTAGTTTCATTGCTTAAATCTGTCCTTTCTTGAGATAACAAGCCTTGCAGTCCAGCATACAAGGTTTCCAAGGAAGAAGTGGAAAGCTTAGGGATCAACTACATTCCCCTGAAAGTCAGCCTTAAGAAAGCTGTTCAAAACTTGATCGAGAAGAAGTACATTAGTGTTGGATTTCGCCAATATCCTCAGTACTATTATGTGATGATGATTGCCTACTTTCGACACATTCCCAGTTATTACCTTCAGTTGCATCAATCCCTTTTCTTAGCATATGAATTTACAGAAATTCTCCACTTGTTTCATAAAGTCTCTCAATCTGTGAGATAAAAAAATTATAGTTGAAGAAAGAAAACAGGTAATGTTCCACGCAGTAATAGACTGGGTATGATGGCAACATTTCATCAACTTTATGGAGAAAAAAGAGGTTAGAATTCCATTGTTTTAATATGGTGAGGACTTTGAAAACTCCATTTTTTTATTACCCAATCATACTCCATTTGTCTTTCGATTCATTATTTCTCATCACTTGCCTAGCAAGAGAGTCAAGTCAAGTTAAAATAGGAGAAATCAACAAAAATTAAGGAAATTTAGTATTATTTGCATGTGTGATTGGTACAAGCTAGTTATAGTGAACAGTGGAATGTGAAACCCTATGTAATCATGTTGGCGACAAGAAAAAAAGCATGTTACGGTTGTTCTTTTTATAAGAAAGTGAGCTTATCAGTGGGTACAAAAATTGTTTATTTCATCTTTTTTTTTTTATATCTATTTTGTCTCTCGTTCACGTTAAATTTTATATGCAAGAATTTTTATCATAACTCTTTTTATCAATGAGTTAAAAATCTCTCTATCCAATATAAACGCTATTTTGATTGGCCAGCTTTGTCACATGTCAAATATTAATTGGTTTATGCTATACTAACTCATCAATTCAGCCAAAAAAAAAATGGAACATGTGAGCCCACTTTCACGTGGTCCAATGTAATTTTTTGTCCAAGTATTAGACTGATTCACTCTTACCCGTGAGTAAGAAACTTGAAACTTGCTGCCCGTAGATGTGGGATGATGGGTAGTATTTTTTTTTCCATGAACAAGGAGAGTAAAGCCCACTGAAGTCAATGTTCTAATTAAAGATACTGTTATATGAGGAAAAAAAAAATATTTGGTTCATTAGTGTGATTGAAACACTCTAGTAAGTAGCGAAATATGAGGCCAACGTGAAGAGAATTCTATTTGTTAGCTTGGAACAAAATGGTGAGTTGAGTAGAACACGAGACAACTTAAAAGTGCATTATTTTAATTAAAAGACACCATCTCTAAATACGCTTCGGACTTTTAGTTTTAGTGTCTACAACTTAACTTTTTACTTACCTTTTGCTACTCTTCTACCCAAATAAATTTTATCTGCACGTACTGCTCTTAGTATCCTATACTAAAATCACAAATAAAACTCTCATTCCACTATTCACTTTTCATGAGGAAGCCACACAACACATTCATATTAATCATATATAACATGGTTACACACAGCAGCTAGATCTACTGCAAAGAAGGTAAACTTCTACCATTAAAATGTACGCTAACAGCACTGCTATAAACCATTCAGACGAGCATACAGATTCAGTTACACACTCACAAAGATAATATTAACCTGTTGAAACAATGCCTGTACTGCTGTACATGAGAAAGAGCTTACACCAATCACCATCAATTCCACCCCTCCGAATTCTGGTAATACCGAGTGTTACATCTAACAAAATTCACTCAGCCCTGATTTTTAACACTAATTGTGTATAATATCCGTAAACTACTTATCATCCTCATCATCGCTGCCATGAAATTAATTTATGCCTTTTACACTCCCAAATAAGGAATTATGTACAGAAAATCCAGCACGAACACTGAAGTTTACAGCCTACAAGTAGGTTGAATAAGTCTCAGTTGCTTGTTAGCAGTTTCTGGGCCGGGAGTAAGCCGACTTTTCCTTTTGAGAAATCTCAGTGGCTTGTTATCAGTTTCTGAGCTGTTATTCATCAAGCTTTCACTTTTTATTTTCACGTCTCCATTGCACGAGACTGCTCCAGATGATGCTTTGGTCGCAGCTATATCATAAGTAGCAATGTTGGTCACTATGGCATACACTGTAATGTCGTACTTTGGGGATAAGTTTGCCTTCCTCCCAATAACCTCGTACTGCCCACACTGAGAATCATGCACAGCTGCCTCTCTTAATTTTTTAAATATTGCCTCCTTGTCATATTGGGGACATTTCCTTGAAATCTGCTTTTACAACACTTCACACATCAAAAAATAACAAACACAGAAGACATGCGCATGCATGAAAAAAAATGAAGACATCTGAATATGAGTCATCAAATTGGATCTAAGTGCACTATTGTCGCCTAGGCTAAGAGTTGAAATGAAAACTGAGATAGAAAATCAAGACTTACTTTAAAATTGACAGGAATTTTTATCTGTGCAGAGCAACATTTGCAGGCATCAATGAAGTTGATTTTCAGTACCACTTCAAATGGTTCCACGTTCCTCACAAATCTCCTGTTGAGAAAAATAACAGATAATACATAAAACACAAGTGTATAATAATGAAGATTAGATCACGTATCATTAGTTCACTACATATGCAAAAAGGTCTCCTAATAAATAATAACCAAGCTATCTAGGAATAGACAAGGTACAATATATAACTGTAGTCGATGATGTCTATCAAAAAACGACCAGATTTAGTCCGACAATGGGTGTATTCGACATGCTGACAAGAATTCCCAACAAAAGGAACAAGAAAAATTAAAGGTGTACAAGAATACATAGCAGATTAGTTCATACAATCATTTGCAGGAGATTCTTGCAAAATATTGGCAATCACTAAATAGCACAACATGATAAAAGATTTGTTCTGCTCTGACACAATCAATTTTCACATCACCAATTTCTATGTAGGAGGGTTAAGCAAGATGACTTGTGAGTCGGAAAATTCAAAAATTCTGAAGAATAGTATGAGGCTCATCAAACATTGAAATGTACCCATACCTTTTCAGCATGAATGGTTGCTTATCTAACACAGCAGCTTTCAGATCGTGTCTGTCAACAAAGGAGACCTACAATGCAAAAGCCTAACCTGTTAGTCCAGCAGTTAAATTGGAGATCCTCATGTTGAGCTAAGAAAGTCATAAACACAACACATAATAGAGGACAACTTATCCCAATTTCAATTTCCCAACAAAAGAAATCCAGAAAAAGCAACTGCCTGTTTGTTATGCACAAATATAGATGGCAATGAATTGACTCGTGTTATTTTACACAATCATTTCACTGTCCTTGATAATGCTAGTTCACCTCCAAATATCTCTTTTTCTAAAAAATTTCCAGGCTATGTTAAGTGGTAATGAAATTTATGAAGGGAAAAAAACAAGTGTTTCAGGATGGAGTCCCGATGCCATAATTAATTGGCATGGGAGTTTCCATACTAAATCACATATAAGTTCATTACTCGTACCACTTCTGAATACCACCAACTGAATGGGCTGTCAAAGTTTCAATCATGCTAACAGTCTGTGTAAAACACTTTTACCCCACCCCTCCAAATTCCTAGTTCTTATATCCATTTCAATCTGAGTAAAGTTGCAGCACTGGTATTATCGTATCACACTTTGTCAGTACTAGAACTGTTTTGAACATCCACCTATTACTTCGAGATGCCGCTTCTTACCTATTACACAACTTTTCTAATCTTATTTTTGTGCAAAGTTTTATAATTTAACACCATAGGCTACACTTTGGGCAAATGCTTCTTATAAGCAGAAATGATGAGATGAGGCTTGGATCCACAATAAGAGAAGTATTAAACAGAACATACTTTAGCAATTACACATATATCTAGGTTGAATTAATCTCCCAAGTCATTTGCAACAGTTTAAGAAAAAGCAAAGCAATTAACAGAAATTTAAAAGACTAGAAATATTATTTTGGATTCAACCTCCATACCTTTAGAAAGAAAAAAGAAAAGAAAATACGTACATTTTGGCTAAAAGATTTCAGAACGATTACAGAAGGGACTTCAGCAGCAAGAGATTAGAAGTTAGTCACCTCAACACTTTTAACAAATGGCAATGGAGCTCTGTTCCCATGTAAGCTTTCAACCTTAAGGTTCCAGTTCATGTATCTTTTATCTACAGAGACACACAATAAGAAGATACAATCACGAGTCAAACAACATTTTTGAGGGAAATGGCCATTAAAAGAAAATATTACACATTGAAGATCATAGTCAATTAACAAATTCACTTATTTCAATCAATTCCAAAAGAAAGGAAATGAATTTGCAAGCATGCCAGCTACTGCTTATAAACATGTATTAAACAAAGAAGCTGCATAAGGCAAATCAAAAGCAAGCGAAGTTGAGGACAATTCTTTTGAATCTGTAAGGTATGTCTTCACAGGACATAGACTTTTAGAAACACAACATTAATATTACTGGTGGAAGAAGATCAGTGCAGAGTTATTTGATTTTAAGTACAAAGGATGCTCCAAAGGAATTTCTGATACAAACGGCCACTAAATAATCTAATTTTCAAAATGAGAAAGTTCCCCTGATAGCTTTAGACAATGTATTATCACATTCTTAAATCAAAATTTTTTGGGATGATACTATTAATTATTGTACCATTATATGTCCTAAATAAATAACTCAGCATTCAGAAGCAAAATCAAATGGAACAATAGAAATCCAGCTCATCTGAAGTATAACAATAAGAATAGTAAATACCCGTGTTTGCCCTATCTCAGGAAAATATAAATTGAATTTGAAAATACCTGAGCTCACAGCTTGACTAAGGGAAATCTGAAAAAGGTCTATCCTAACAAATGGAGGAATGTGCAGAATAAGACTTTCCATGACACCAGCAACGACCTAAATTTCATATCAGTATATTACTTCAGATAAAATTTTGGTTGGAACAGAAGCCTACTGGTAAACCAAAAGTCACGAGAACAAACCACATACCTTGTCTACAAGTCCACGGATCACGAGACTTGCTTTCTTATCCTTTGGAGTTTTCTACAAATAAAATAAATAAATTATATGATACATATTACTGGCATTGCTGCAAAGTGTTTTCACTTTCAAAGACCGTTTGTATATGAAGGAAAATGATTGAGCCTTAGGGTCCAAACTTCAACAGTGAACGCCTTACTTTTAAAGGAAGATATAGCTTCTTACCTCTACCCATCCTTACTAGATTTCAAGCATGAATCAATCGATCATGATATGCAATGAAAGGTTAAAGTCAACCAAAGCACCAGTACAATCATATTTGAGGCAAAGTGTATACCAAAGTCTGAATGTTTTCATTGTTCTGAAAGCATGATGTCAACAACAGCTCTTATGGAAGCTAAATCTTTTCGGGACTCATTATATGCTCAAGCACCAAGTTAAAAATTGTGGTTGTTATAAATGGCCTGTTCAAAAGAACTCATAGGTTCATCCTAACTTCTCAAAGTAAAACAAATCTTTTAAGAGTTGACTTGTTGTGCTCCTTGTAATAATCTTCCTTATTTTCCCCCATCTCTTCCATCCCTCTCTCTAAAGGTATGAGGGAATTTATTTGATGCGACTTCATGTTCTCCAACAGTGGTGCAAATTAAAATAGCCAAGGTACTAATCACTTGAAAATACATCAGTACAGAAATTTCCAACAAACTTTTCTGATCGTTGGCCTTTGTACTGCTTAGAACGGCCTACTTATTACTCCTACTTCCTTCCTGAGCTAGTAAGTAGGCTTAGTAAAATTCATCTTAGCACAATTACCGACCGAGAAGATGTACCGACTCAATTATTCGTAACACATGCAGTCGTCAACCACTGCTCCATACAACCCCCCAAGCCAGAGCCTCCATTCTATTTCAGGGTGTACCTAGTTCAAGGCACATGCTAGGCTGTTTTCTGCTCTATTGCTTACTCGGAAATCTTTCCTGCTGCTGAACTACAAATGAGAAAATGCATGATCAAATAGCCTTCAGTGTAACTAGAGCTAGCTACACCCAGGGTGCGTAATAGGAATTTGCACATGTAGAATTCTGTTCCATTCCTAAAAGTGGTATTCTTTCATTGGTGTTGAGAGAAGATACAAGGGTCACTAGTACAAATCTCAATTTTAATGAAGACAGACCATTTCATGTTTCATTAACTTAACATTTTACATTCTTAGATCAATTTTTAGGGCCATCATATATATAGCCCCTAATCACCAGGACTTCAACAGACTATTACTTGCAATTTGACAAGCATTAGCAGGAGTACATTAACATTCAGAGAGAATGCAACCACAAGTCATTAGCCATTTCTTTACTTTTTCCTTTCCAGGGAAGAGGGTATTCAGATAAAGCACAGAAAGCAATTATCATGTACCTGAAGATTCACAATAACAATCTTCCCCCCTCCACGAAGACATTTGAGAGGTAGATTGCAAGCAGGAGTAATCTGCAAACTGCATTAAAAGAAACAATGATTGTCATGCATATACTAAAAAAAATATCAAACAATCATGTAGGTATAAATTAGTCTAAAACTCAATCACAACAGAAGCTTTCAGAACATCATTTCTGACAAGATTTTCCCTTTGAAATATATGAGTCATTAAAGTATCAAAACATCACAGTATAAGTTCCCAATGTCCCTGAGCTAATGTATCTCAACTACTTACAAATTAAAGAAAATTTGAAGTTGCATTGTTATCTCATGTATTTGTCAGAATTATAAGACTAAAGAAAGCATGCGCCAACCATGGAAGAAATTTAATTAGCCTAAACTCCTTGGCCAATCCCTGAAAAAGGGAAAGCAAGTGAACGGGGGGGGGGGGGGGGGGGGGGGGAGAGAGAGAGAGAGAGAGAGTACACTAGGGACAAAATCAAGTCACACATCTCAATTTACAGACAGTACAGAAACGCACACGCATTCACTTTAGCTAGTACTTGAAACTTACACAACAATCAAAAATACGGCGGAGGAAACAATCAGAAACAGACAAGAGAACATATGATTACCTCGTCCCTAAACACAACACAAGATCAGCCATCTTACAATGCTTTTCAGCTGCATCCATTTCCTTTTGAGGCAATGCATCCTGAAAGGTAGAGTTGTAAGTAAAAACCTTTTTGTTGTCTTTAGCAGGACAGCCTTAAAAAGAAGTAACTCCTCCACTTAAGCACATGGCTCTCTTCCAGCCTCGTTCGGTCATTGTCCATGCTATGAGTGCCCTTCCAACCAATTGTGGTGTTATAATTGCAATTTTCCAGCATGATAGTTAACCATTTAATTCCATGAATAATCATGTTAAAGTTAACGTTCTGAGTTTTCCGAAATCTATCCAAAACAATGAGGTTAAGGAGAATGCAAGCTACCTCCCAGTCAAGAACAGTATCCCTTAATCTTGCACCACAAGCTGCATCAGAACAGCGCCGGGGTGTTTCCTTCAATCCAATCGTTTCAATCTCAAAATCTCGTACATATCTTCCAGTTGACAACCATTTAAAGGATAAGAAACAGAAAGAATTGTATCAATAAAAGAGCCAAAATCCACAATGAACAAAGGGGAGAAATATAGACGAAGAAATACAGAGAAAGGAACCTCAAAAATTATGACAAAGCATCATTCCTTACTCAATTCCACAAGATGAGCAAATTTCCAGAAAGGAATCCCCATGCAACTCTGCAAGTTTGTCCCGTGGTAACCCAGACCGAATATGGAGACCATCAACATTCTAGCATTTCAAAATGAGATCAGTTAGCAAAGTCATGTTGACCAATGTATATCCAATGCATTTGCCCACCTATAATTATAACACAATCAGTTTGATGAATCTGATGGTATTGAAGATGATCCTACTAATATTGGATAACATAATGAAGTGGAAGAGTACAACTAAAGATATAAATTTCTCTGTAGACCTTTATGCTTCAATCAGAATTTTAGTGATCTAGCATAAGGTCCAGCCCAAGAAATAGAAGAGTTTGAAATTTTCTTTATGGTTTATTACTCCCTCAATCCCTAAACAATAGGCCACATTCCTTTCTAGACTTAGTTTGTTGAACCTACAACTTTTCCATATAACTCTTAATGATAACTTTGGTAACACCACGTTTTGTTCTTTGATGAAGGTGAAAAAACTAAACAAAGAGAAGGAATTACCAAACTCATTGATCCCCCCACTAATTGCAAATAATAAGGTGAATTACAGTTTAAGCAGTCCATTTTGGCATAATATGTAATGAATTGCGCATACCCAGTTTCATACTAGTGAATTAGGTAACACAGAAGGATAATCATGGTATTTCAACCCAATTCCTTAAAAATTAACCTTAAAACAGAATTGGCAAATCATTTGGGGACAGATAGAGAACATTTTTCCACCTCAATGCCCATAGTCTTTGAATATTCTCCTAAAACCTCTAGGAGATCCATTCAATGGCAACATAAATGCTTGTGGCCCAATACTACCATTGTAACTAGGTGTACAGACTGTCCTTCCAAAGAAAAAGAGTATGCAAACTGGATCACTGATGGCCAAGCAACCAGATTATTGTCACCCTATGCCTCTAACTAACAAGTATTGAAAAGGTACTCTTCATCTAGCAAGAAGTTATATCAGACCATAGTTGCACCAAGTCTTCCAAAAATACAAAAGCTCCAAAAGGATACAAACCTGACTGATGACAAACTTGAGGATACTAGCTTTCTCGAGCGCAACCAGAGCCATGTGGGTTATACTAGGCATTGCTCGATTGAAAGGCAAAGCTGCTTTAGGCAGGGCCTTGCCTTCACGCTGCCAACGAAAGTATCCATAATAAACATTAATAAAAAAACAAAAAAACCAAAAACCAATGATAAATAGGCAGCTTACAGGGGCAAGTCAACACAGAATATTATCAGTCTTATTGAAGAAATAAGCTAAGCAATATATCTATTAGTATATAACATGAGCAACAACGTTTATATGCAGTATAAAGTTGGGATTTCGGGAGGGCAACTTGATAATAATCAAAATGTTTATAATAAGATGCTGCCTGTGATTCTGTTAAACTATGGAAATTCTGATTGTCTAACTACAAGTGTTCAACAGATAAGCATAATGGCAAGACAAGTGGATGTATGCGTATTAACTGATCGAGCCAGAAGGTACAAAATTTGATTATACCCATGACCAATTACACAGTTGTCTGAAAAAAGAGTAAGTTTCAAGGGATTGTAAACTTAATCCAGCAAACAACAGGTCTGCCGTATGATACAAAGTTGCATTTGCAATAAAATAATAAGAACTAACACAAGAATTCCTTCGTTCCGACTTCAATAATAGAAAGCACATTTTCTCTTCTTGATGCTATAAGGATTCAAGGCCAATTATTCTGCAAACCCTAAAGCTAATTACAGCCTAGGTCTTTGATATGCACATCAGAATCGAAAAATGATGCTCTACAAGGAAATTATAAAACATGGAAATAGGAGAAGAGACAGATATAATCTGCATGAGAACGTCTCTGGAAGCAACCATGAGATATCTTATAAAGAGTGCTCTCGCAGAAAATAAATCATGCCATAAAAAGGGAAGGCAACAGACAAAAACTTTCACCAAAAACCGGATTTTATAAGTTGTCAAAATACTGATGCATACTTCCTACTGTAAGTTCCTTAACTTCATAGAAGCCACTACTCAAGAATTATGATAATCATCAATCCTGCAAGATTTCCTAATAGAAATCACTCTTTTTAAAACTTTGTTTTTCTTGAGGTTCATGACACCAAAATTAACTCAGAGAAATGGCACAAAGGTATAATATTACCTGAAGTGTCCAGATGCCCTTGGGACCTCGAAAATCAGGGATACCACAAGATGTAGATATACCAGCACCTGTAAATACAACCATATGCTTACTCTGCAAGAACAATACTTAGAAAAATTAGTAAAGAAAAACATCAGAGGGACCGATGATGTTTGAAGTAATACGAAGTTCAAACCTTTCGAATCATGTTCGCAAGCTGTTCCACCTGCCAGAAACAAAGAGCAGAAAATTTAAGTCAATTTTGCAACTTAAAAGATATACAAATACTTGCAAAATATTATTTTGGAAGTAGGAGCAGCAGCTATTTGTGTCGTACTAACTTAAGTCGCACAAACATTCATAACTGAAAATGCATGTCCTTTGTGGCAACAGCGCAAGATAGCATAACATGATAACAGACAAGAATCCTATTATCCTAAGCTATTGACACTATATGATTGGAGCAAATTCGAACCTAAATCAACCATGGACAACAAACCCCACCTTCTCAATTACAGCAATGACCATACCAACCATAAGGATATGAAGTGAAAATTATCTTCAATAGACACACAAACACGCCTAGCAAGAGTTTACATGAAAACACCCCTCATTCTCAATTCTTCCGATGCAGTCAAATCACAAGATTACAGACTCAAACCTTATTCATACTTGAATAAGTTAACCATCATTTTCTCATCCTAAAAATTCGTACAATGCAACTTCCCAAAAACATGTGCATTTCATTACATTCAAACAGTACCAATCACAAAAAAGATCAATACCCAACTGAGCAATTCATCAAACTTCATAGCAGAACAAGTATTATACACAATCAAAGACCACAAACCTAATATCATTACACGGGCATTGCATAATCAGATCAAAGCAACAAACTTTACAATTTAACAAGCAAAACAAATGCAAAAATGAAAAGGGTATAAAGCATATAACCCTTAGTTGATAAAAGCCCATACCTTTTCTTGTAAAATGCGAGGTGATTCGAAGAATTCGGCCATCCCAACTTTGCCCACATCTTCAATGTATGAGAGCTTCTCTGCGTAGCCCAAAGACATGGATGTAAAAGTGAAACCCTCTCTTTCTTCTCTCACTTTCTCTCACTAGAATTCTCTGTGAATCAAGGGGCTTTAAGAGGAAACTATCTGATCAAACAAGTAACAAGAAAAAATGGAACAGTATGTCCAAGTAGTACTACTGAATAGTTGTTTGGTGTTGGGCAAGTTTTTGTTCAAGGAGAACCTAGGAGCCAAACAAGGCATAAGTTGCCTATTGAGCACTTCTTTCTTGCACTGCATACCAACTTACCTATTGAGTAATGACTACGAGCTAAGATATTGAATGGGTCATTAATATTTCGTTGAAAAAAAGGTTGTGAACCTCATTGATGGATCAATTTTTATTTGAGGAATTCATTATGGAAGACCATAATGATAAACATATCAATCGAAATACTCTATTCAATTTTAAGGTTTACTAAATGTAGGTTATGAAGTATGAAGTATTTCGTAGTTTTTTAATTTGATTTGTTTTAGTAATTTGATTAGGTAAATCTCGTGCGGTGCACAATAATTAATCAATATGTTAAATATTTCAATTATAAGAATATTATTTTTCATTTATGGGTGAAAACTTATAGAGTAGGTTTTTTATGGAATTCCTTATAGTACTCCATATCTTTTAAGGTAAAGTAGAAAATTTATTTGGGATAACACTTTTTTATTATATTAAATGAATAAATTAGTGTAGAAAAAGGTAAAGAGGAAACCATGGAATGAAGTGAGAAAAATAAAGGTAGTTTTGAATATTTAGGAATTTGTATAGTCATACAATTTTGTATATATGATATTTTTCAATATAATGTTAATGCAAAATAGGAAGAAAAAAAAGAGTAGAAGACATCATATATAAAAAAAAAAAGGCGGGAAATTTTTTAAAATTGAAGGAGTCTGATCTTGCAAACTTGATCTGGCTATGGCAAAAACTAAGAACAATTCAACGAGAGAGAAAGGGTTTGAGAGTTTGAGAATAATACTTCTTTGTTGTTGTATTTTCACATATACCATATACATGTACATCAGAGCTATTTATTTACAAATGTATAGGACAAGGGTATGACAGATCATCGTAACAAACTACCCTAGATTTC
This sequence comes from Dysphania ambrosioides, assembly GCA_026401315.1. Classification (NCBI taxonomy): domain Eukaryota; kingdom Viridiplantae; phylum Streptophyta; class Magnoliopsida; order Caryophyllales; family Amaranthaceae; genus Dysphania; species Dysphania ambrosioides. The sequence continues at coordinate 22,626,433 of CM048666.1, forward strand.
AGGGTCTATTCTAACTGATTTCTATATACCCTTATTATTACACTTTTCTTTATTACATTTGTTGTGCTAAGTTGGCTTCTTCTGAACTACGATTTGTTGAGTTGTTGTTGTCTCCAATACCAACCCCCCCCCCCCCCCCCCCCCCCCCCCCCCCCAAAACTAGGGATGGTATTGTTTAGACCAAACCTAGTTTGGACAGGATTGTCTTATGTTGCTCAATTGGTAGAACCTTTGTAAATACATGTGCCAGTTGATTGTGTGTGGGGAGATAACTCAGTATAAGTAGCCCTTCCATCACTTTTTCTCTTGTGAAGTGGCAGTCTAATTCTATATGCTTAGTTCTAGCGTGGAAAATTGGATTTCTTGCAATATGCAAGGCTGAGATGTTTTCATAATGTAATGTAACAAGCTTCAGATTTTTAACACCAATCTCCTCGAAAAGCCTGACCATCCATGTGACCTCTGCTGCAGCTTGAGCCATTTCCCTATACTCTGCTTTAGACGAAGACTTAGACACAACTTTGCTTTTTATACTTTCGGTGATCCACTAAGCATTATAATATACCCTGTGACTGACCTTCTTATGATAGGACAAGTTGCCCAGTTAGAATCACGTTATGCTTGAAAAAAGATAACTGATCAGAATCCCTGAGAAGTATGCCTTGACTAGTTGTACCTTCTACATAGTTTAAAGTATAGACTAAGGCTTTGACATGGGAAGTTCTAGGTGCTTGTATAAACTGACTTAAGCTCTGTACAGCAAATGCTAAATTTGGTCTGGTGTTAGTCAGGAAGTTGAGTTTACCTACTAAACACTTGTACCAGTGTGGATCATGAAACATTTCACCTTCATCTTCTTTAAATTTCAATCTCAGAGATATTGGTAGAGGAGTAGCTGACATTTTGTGAGAAGCAAGGTTGCAGTCTTGTAATAGTTCCTTTGTGAATTTTTGTTGTGATAGCACAATCCCATCACTAGTGTAGTCGAACTCTATGCCAAGGAAGAAACTGAGCCTTCCAAGGTCCTTAATGCTAAAAGTATGATGCAAATGTGCCTTTAAAGCTTCAATGGCTACAACATTAGCTCTTGTTATTATGATATCATCGACATAAACAATCAATATTGTGATATCATTGTTTTCTCTTTTTATGAACAAGTAATAGTCATTTATGGACTGTTCAAATCCTTGAGACTTGAGTTCATCATGCAACTTTACAAACCATTGTTTGCTTGCTTGCTTAAGACCATATAATGACCTCTGTAATTTGCAAACCTTATTTTCTAGATTAGGTATACCCTCATGCATCTTCATGTATACTTCCTCGACTAAATCTTCATGTAAGAAAGCGTTGTTGATGTCAAGTTGGAACAACTTCCATCGTTTACTTGCTGGTAGAAATAATATGCATCTTATTGTTGAAATTTCACAACTGGTGAAAATGTTTCTTGGAAATCTATTCCATACTTTTGTGTGAATCCCTTTGCCACCTATCTAGCCTCTCTCTATAGAACCATCAACTTTTAGCTTTATTTTAAAGACTCATTTACATCTAATGGCCCTCTTCCCTTTGGGAAGTGAAACTATCTCCCATGTCTTGTTATCAGTCAAAGCTTCAATCTCTTTATTCATGGCTTCTATCCATTTTGAGTCTTGAGAAGCTTCTGTATAGAAAGTTGGTTCAACAAGACTTATTTGTTTAGCAATGAGAACTTTGCAATATCCTGGTAGCTGAGAATGAGTCACCATATTACAATATTGCCTTACTGAATTAGAATTTAAAGTTGTGTTGTAAATAAAATCATCATAATAAGAGGGTATCTTGTGAACTCTTGATGACTTTCTGATATAGGTTGAGCCCTGATCTACTGGACATTGATCAACTGGGCACTGATCAACTGGTTGGAGAAAAACCTAATCATTATTTGTAGATATGCTTCCTGACTTATTCAAATCATGAGATTCAAGTATGGAATTGTCAATCTGCAAATCTTCTTGATCTTCAGTGATGATAGGAAGAAATATTTTTGTTGGATAAGTGTCATATATTCTTCCCTCAGATGAAATATAAAAGGGAATATGCCTTTCAACAAAAGAAATATCTCTTGTCACATGCACTTTGTTATTGATTAGGTTATAAGTTTTATAACCCTTTTGACCAGTTGGATAGCCAATGAATACACAAGGTTATGCCCCTGGTTTGAACTTATGCATATTCACCTTTGATGTGTAAATGTAACATAAGCATCCGAATACTCTGAGATTACTCAAATATGGCTTCTTCTTAAACAATCTTTTTATAAGGACTGCATTCCTTTATGATTTTCAAAGGCATTCTATTTATCAGATATGTTATTGTGCTAACACAATCTCCCCCAGAATCTCATAGGTAATCTCGATTGAAAGAACAATGCACGAGCTATTTCTAACAAGTGTCTGTTCTTTCTTTCAACCACCCTATTTTGCTGAGGGGTGTCACTACAAGACTTTTGCTGTATTATACCATTTTTAAGACAAAAACTGCTCATTTTTCCTTCACATAATTCTGGGGCATTATCAGATCTTATAATTTTGACTCTGAGATCAAATTGATTCTCCACACAGGTAATTAATTGAATCAACATAGAGACAAAATCAAACTTAGATTTCATCAATTGGACCCATGGGAATCTTGTGTAATCATCAACAATAGTAAGAAACACAGTGCAATTATTGTATGTAGTATGTTTGTATGGTCCCCATACATCTACATGATTTAGTTCAAAAGGAAAAGTAGAGTTCATAATACTATTAGGAAAGGAGAATCTAGTTTGCTTAGCCATTGGACATATTTGGCATATGCTATTCTTGATACACCCTTGAACATCTACTTCTTCTACTAAACCTTTTATTTTCTCAAATGGTATAAGCCCAAGTCGTAAATGCCATAGTTTGGATTTGTTTATTGCTGGAGAGTCACTTTTATCAACTGGTTTATGTACTGCATTACAACTACTATATGCCATGGTATTTCCATGTAATATGCATAGTCCTTTCTCTAGTTTACCAAGCAGTTGTGGCTTGCTCATCGAAGGGCCCTGAATTATGCATTGATCATGAGTGAACTGAATAGATAATTTTTTTTCAGTACAAAGCTTACCAACTGAGATTAAGTTAAAATGGAAATCTGGTACATGCAGTACACTAGTAAGAGTAATATTGTCTCTTATGCAAATTGTGCCAGCATTTTGCACCTTAACCTTATTCCCATCTGGAATTGTGATGAAATGATCTACTTCTTTAAGACTTTTGTATTAACTGAATAACTCAATATCTGAACACATGTGGTTTGTTGCACCACTATCAAGAATCCAACACTTGTTCATTAAAGATAGAAGACATAAATTACCTACAAGAGTGCTAGTGGCTCCAAAACCAAGAGGAACTCCAGAGATATTGTTGTCTCCACCATTGCTTTGCTTACTCAAGAGCTCGATCAGTTGTGTGTATATGCTCTTTGTTAGCAAGGCTTGAATCTTTTCTTCACATTGATCATCTTCATTTTCTTCTGTTTGCACTAGAGCAACAATTCTCTTTCCTTTTGCAAACTTGTGATTAGGTAGATAGCCATGTATCTTCCAGCACTTCTCTATGGAATGTCCACCCATTTTACAATGATCACAGTAATATTTTTTTGCTTATCGTGGAATTACCAGCAGGTTTATTATAATGTCTGAGTTTCTTTTGAGCAAAGAAAATGCTACTATCTTCCTCTTGCACTCTACTTAACCCTTTATGATTCTCTTCTTGATACAGTAACCTATATGCTTGGTTAATATTTGGCAACGGATGCATCATCAATATTGTACTCTTAACCATACCATATCTGTCACTTGCCTTCATCAAAAATTATAAAAATCGATTATTTTGTTGAGTCTTCAACATTTTTAGAGTCATACAACAAGTACATCCTAAACAAAGACACGTTGGCAAAGGATCTAAGCCATCAATCATGTCCCAAACTGACTTGATTCTTGTATAAAACTCAAAAACACTCTCCTTCTCTTCTTGAATCATGCCATAAAGCTTGTTGTGGATGTTGTACAACTCTGTTCCTGAGAAATTTCCGAAGCATTCTTCAAGATTCAACCAAATTTCTCTTGCTGTTGAAAAATATAAAACACTATTGGATATAGTCGGATGTAATGACGCCAAAAACCAAGAGATCACAAGATTGTTATATCTCATCCAAACTTTATGCATAGGAGTGTTAGTTGCTAGTTCAATCAACGTTCCATCCACGAACCCTAACTTGTTTCTAGCGAACAACGTAATTGTAACACTTTTTTTCCAATCACTAAATCTATTTCCATCGAATACTTCAGATACAAGTTTCAAAGCATTTAAATCAGAGGAGCTAAGAAAATAAGCACTCACAGGGTCTTGCATTACCTCATTTGATTCGAGCTACGGGTTGCCATTGTGTTTATGAAATTCGTTCAAGATTTTGAAGCAGGATTAGACATGCTCTGATACCATGAAGGAGTCTAATCTTGCAAACTAGATCTGGCTATGGCAGAAACTGAGAATAATTCAACGAGAGAGAAAGGGGTTGAGAGTTTGAGAATAATATTTCTCTGATGTTGTATTTTCATATATATCATATACATGTATAGTTGAACTATTTATATACAAATGTATAGGATAAGGGTATGACAGATCATCGTAACAAACTACCCTAGATTATAGGGCCTATTCTAACTGATTTTTATATACCCTTATTATTACACTTTTCTTTATTACATTTGTTGTGCTGAGCTGACTTCTTCTAAACTAGCATTTGCTGAGCTGGCTTCTTCTGAACTAGCATTTGTTGAGCTGTTGTTGTCTCCAATAATAATAGCTTGACACGTGCCTATTATGATATCAGTAGAGGTTTCGCTTTAGTAATAGTTATAGATAAATAGATGAATGTGTTGCCAATGATTTTATAACGTATCACTAAAGATTCAACATATAATTGAATAGTATAAAGTTAAGTTGCTTACTATTGAAATTAAAATTACACTAGAAGAAAATAACCAATTTAGTGGTCATAAATGCTACCTTGATTTTTTTACTTAATCTATGCTAATATATTAAATAAAAAAGTTTATGAGAACATTTGTGTACCACGTGATGCTCCTTTGGTTCAGTAATACTCATTTTTATGTATTCCACATTTATTTTTTTTTCAAAAATAAAATTATGTGTAGTGTATACAAGGTTTGAACACATAACCTTAAGTTTTAGCATTAAAGTCTTAGTAATGAGCTATATAAAACTTTCACATCATCCTATTCAAACAAAAATTTTAATAAATGACTTTATAATAAAGAAAAACTAATAATTTAATGTTAATCATGCATAATAATACAAGGGAATAATCGAATTCAAGACACCACCTAGGCTTAAATACTAGTGTTTTATTTTAGCATCATCAATGGTGTTTGAGAATTTAGACAAGAGTAACCAATAGAAAAATAGTTGTTAGATGTTTTACAATATGATAAAAGTGTCCAAATACAAATACTTTAAAAGGGGAGTTGGTTAAAAAAAGGTTAGTCCTTGAAGTGCAATATGATTTTGTCCCGAAAACTCTCGGTACATGAAAACCAAATACCAATTTAAGCTCGAAAACATCCAATTATTTTAGAATACACTTTTGGACTAAAAAAGCCTTGTAAAAATATAAACACTTAAATCGTGTCTTCTCTTTTTATGGATCAAATATATAGATTTGTGAATTTGGTTTTAACAAAGAGAATGTGTTACGAGAATGCTTAGATTCACTAACAAGCTCATTTAGTTTGAAAACCACTTTTAGTATTTTGTGAACATTAATATTGCATGGGCCCAAGGTTTATAAATCCGGGAATATGTCTAATCAAACCCAAACACAAACCCAATCAAAGAGCTATGTTTATAGGTATAACCTATTTATTAAATTAATAGCACATTTATAATTATGGAATATTTTGGAATATGTCAAGTATTGTGTAACACACAAAGGCCCAAAATTGTGGTTTGCACAGCACGCAAAATTTGTTTTGTAAGTTTATAAAACAGCTGTTGAACCAAACCACGCACAAATAGGTAGGTTTGCGCATGTGTATTAAACAAATTAATTTAAGTCATTTGACATCGTTATGTGAGGTTGTAAATTCGAAAATATCATTTAATTATATCTTTTACTGACTAATTCCATTATATTGCTCCTATTAGTGCTCTTTTACTGACTTAATTATCTCCTATTACTGACTAATTCTATAGCGACATATAGTACCAGCTTTTTATTGTCTCCCATGTTTGCTATTTCATAAGACAACTACCTAAGTTTCCTTATATGCTTATAGATATGTTAATTTGTAATATGGCAAACATTAACTAGTTGTTTGTTTATGGTACCCTCTTTACTCTAGGTTACATTCTAAAACACTATCTATAATACTATGTATGCAGCAATATTACATACCTACATCAAGAGAATTATCATGATTGAGTATCAAAATAATCAACCAAAACAAGTTTAGATGCAACAAAAATTCGAGTTAGGCAAAGAACCCTAGCAAATTCGATACTTTGGCAAATTCGAGTTAGGCAAACAAACCAATACTTAGGCAAAGAACCCTAGCAAATTCGAGTATACAAGCCCTAGCAAATTCCGTAATCCCGTAAACCCACATTCAAGTGTACAAGCCCTAGCATATTCGCGAAACCCTCATTCAAGTATAACCACATTCAAGTATACAAACCAAACCCTAGAAAATTCGCGAAAAAACAAAAAAAACTAAAGTATACAAACCTGTTCGAAATGCCAAACTAAGGGTTTATGGGGAAGGATAGGAATTAGGATTATGGATATATGGGTGCTTGAAATTTCGAGGGGAATTTCGTGGGGTTAGGAATTATGGGTAAATGGGTGCTTCGAGATAAGAGATGAGAGAATAGATTGTATTATTTTCGTGAAAGAGCTATAATGTTTAAGTTGTGAATTTGAAATACCCAGTAATAAGTGCTGCGTTTATTTGAAATACCGCAGCATTTATGTCAAGTGCTGCGATTTTTTAAATAAACGTAGCACTTATAAACCACAAGTGCTGCAATTATTTAAAAAAAACCACAACATTTGGCACGAATGCTGCTGTTTTTTAAATAACCGCAACAATTGTTGTTTTAAGTGTTGCGTTTATTTAAGAAACCGCAACACTTGTTATAAAGCTATATTTCATATGATTGAATGATTCGAATATTATATAATCATAGCATTTGAGCCGAAGCAATTAAATGGTTTTCTACTCGTGGTGTACAAGACCAGTTGGAACTCCTATAGTTGTATCCTACAGTGACGTGTCTTAATTTGAAATTAAGTTTTTGAAATTAAGTTTTTGAAATTAAGTTTGCATTGTATACTACTTCGTACTAACTTTTTACTGCTAATCGTCACAGACTCCGTTGCAAGTCTTTTAATATATTTATTCTCATGTAATCTTTCTTGGGGTTGTATTTTAAGAAGCTCATTCTCTTAATATCTTTTCCTTAACTTCAATCAGGTCGTACTACAAGTAAGGCTACTAAATGTCCTGTTCTATGTCCAACTCTTTGGATCCAGCTGGTCGCCATTGATAGATCAAATTGGAGCTGAAGATAGAATCCAGCTGCTTCCTGCAGTTAATGACGAGCATGGAGGTATCATCGTGGATTTGAAGGAGCCAATGGATCCCAAAATTTTCATCGGTGTCCCATAGGAACCATGAGGTATTTTTCTTCATTAATTTCTGAGGAATAAGAGTTCTCTGTTACTGCATTGCTGTCTTATTAGGTTATATGGTGGATGAAAATTCACGCTAAAACTCGTCAAGGCAAAAAGGGTGTGGATAAAATGACCTATTGGACTTGCAAAACCTTGTTGAGATTGCGGTCAAGGTAGTACACCGCTAGCAGGAAACATTAGCATTGCATATCTTTTGTGACTGGAGTTAATAAGATGTTTTACTTTCCTGTCTACTTTTGTATTTGTAGCTTTCATTCTGTAATTATCCTATGTTGATTATAGGTGGGCTTTACGTACCATCATGCGGAGTGGCAGGCTTTGAGGAACAAGTATCTGGAAGATCCCTGCTGCAGTTGTGGATGAGGTAATATTCTAAGAGACCTTTACCCTCCACTTCCAGTCTATTGTTACCTTCAACATGCAAGTTTCCATACTTTTCTTTAACATATATGGAGAGGATTTATATATACATCAGCTGTCAGAGAAGCTAAGGAAAAGACATGAGTAGGTGTTGGGTTTGTCACGGGTGGTACTGGCCTGAGGAATGAGGGTTTTTTGGAAATGTTGGGTCCCAAGATTTCAGGAAATTTTTTTTAGAAAATAATTCGAGAAATGACCCGACTTGAAAATATTTTGAAAACTAACCCTGAGGTTAGACTCGGGTAGAAATCATTGTCCACGACAACGACTAGGTTTATGGGCCAAGTTCATAGCCAAACCAAAGTCGTTGTCGTCGACGTCCTGGACAGCGACTTTGATCCAAGCTGAAAGTCGCTGTATAGGACAGCGACTTCGGTCGGGCTATGAGCTTAACCCAGCAACCCCAAAGTGAAATTCAAATCTACTCCTCTTTCTCTCACTCCGACGGCGCAACCCTACCTTCCTTCACTCACGAATCTCCCTCCTTCCCTTACTCACTCATTCACTCTCGCCCGGCGGCGCATTCTCGGCTCTAGCTCCGGCTTCGGCACCCACACATTCTCTCTGGCACCCACGACTCAAGGCATCCATCTTCTCTCTTTATCTCATGCCTTAAGTTCCCGAGCATCCACTCACCCACCTCCAGCTCAACTCCATCTCCGGCGCATCTCATCTCCGGCGACTTTAATTAGGTATTTTTGCCCTAAGTTTTGTTATGTACATGATAATGAATTGAGTGACAATGTTGATTTTAGTTGTTTATTGTTGTGTTTGTCAAGTATTATTGATGAATATTAATGTTTAGTGTAATTTGTGTTTAATTAGTCAAGTATTATTGATAAATATTTGGTGGTTATTGTAATTAGTGTGTAATTAGTCAAGTATTAGACTTGTATTATTGATTAATATTGGTGGTTATTGTAATTACACTAGTAGAAATTATTATATGCGGCGTATTAGTCTAGCAGCAGATACGATAGCAACAAATGAGTATTTTAAAATTTACGACGTAAAAAATACGCCGCAAATAATTAACTAATATGCAGCGGTCCTAGGAAAATACGTCGCACATTAATAATGGAGCAGGCAATAAAATGCGATGGGTCTAGGTATAATTCACCGCAAATTTTTGAATTAAAATGTGGCGGGTTGTAGTTTATAGGCCGTAAATCATTCATTAGGAGCAATTAAAATGTGGCAGTTTAATCATAGAACCGCCGTATAATATTAGGTTTTTTTATATTTTACCTATATTATGGTCCCTATTACGCCATCATTACAATATTACCAAAATCCTTTATATGCAATTACCAACCATTTATACATATTGCAAACAATATTGCAATCAAAGGTATACCATATGATGTCTGGAATTAATATATACACTAATAGGGTCATAATGTGTTAGAAATAATGAGTTCTAAAAGATGAAAAAAGTTAAGAAATGATCAACCCTAAAGCATATAAATCCAATATTCTATTATGACTACTCGTTTTGGCACGCAAAATCGCAATCGATAAGATTTTACACTTAAAAACAACCAATTAATTCTTCATAAATTTCGGGTACATTTCGAGGTTTCGGAAAATTCGGAGAGGCATATCTCTTAGCCCAATAGTTTGAATTGCGTAATTTTTTTTTTAAAACCCCTATTTCTAAAGGTACTATACAACCATGTTGCCCCTTAGTAGCCTCAGTGACGTCTTATTTGAGATATTGAAAAAAAAACTTTGATAAGGCATAAAATTGGCTACGGGACTCCGAATGGGGCTTATAATATGTCTAAATTGTGTATTTTTTTCGAGATCTACGAGGGAATTTTCCACTTATTTTCTCCAAAATAAAAAAGTCTCTAAACCATATAATCTATGAAATTCGAACACAACATAAGCGAAGCTTAACTCATCCAATCAAGTTCTCAATCACTCCCATTAGCCAAATGCGAAGATAAACTCCATGTCTAGGTTTCGAACAAATGCCCATGTCAAATTTCGAACACATAAGAAGACAAACCCTAATTTGAACAACTCCACTAATTAACACTTTCACAATAAACAACACCCATTCAAATACCCATATTTCAAAATGGAATAAAAATAACAAATAAAAACGAAACTTGCTGGTGGAGGACAAGACGAATGAGGAGTTGATGGTGGCAGTGTGGGATTACTGGAGATGGTGACATGGCGTGGCTTTGGGTGATGGCGTAGTTTTGGGTTGTTGCAAGGTAATGGCCGGATTCGAGAGTATGTGAGAATGGCTGCGAGCTAGAGTATAAGAAACTAAGGTTTGAGTTAGGTTAAAGGAAAGTTGTGCTTTTTTATGAAGGAAGATAATATGCGGCGGGGTGGGTAGATGACACCGCATTTTATTAGGGGGTAGGTTAATTTGCGGTGGGGCTAAGATAATACGCCGCATTTTATTAGGGAATGGTTTAATATGCGGCGGATCTTAATCACTGACGCCGCATATTATACATCTGTAATTAATTTAAGGCTTTTTTAATATTACGTCGCAAATTTCTAGCCGCAATTCATTATTATTTTACTAGTGTTAGTGTGTAATTATTCAAGTCTTATTATGAATATTGATGTTTAGTGTAATTAGTGTGTAATTGTCAAGGGTTATTGATGAATATTGATGCTTAGTATAATTAGTCAAGTATTTTCAACTTATTATGCAAAACTTCCAAATAATTTGTAATTAGTGTGGAAATGAATTTGTCATGGAGTATAAAATTACAAGTAGTTAAATTGGAAAGTGGGAGGAAGGATGATCAAATTTTTTAAAAGTGCTCATAAGCTAAGTGCATTAGCTAAGTCAGCATATATTCCATGAAAAGTATAGTACAGTAGGGTATTTGAGCCTTTATTATTATAGTTTTGCAATTAGATTCTAATTTCTTGTGTTATAATTATTGTTAGATTTATTATAATGATGTTATACTTATTATAATTGAGTTAGGTTATTTAGTTTTTCATGTTTTCTAAGTGAAGTTATTGTTAGATTTTATATAAGTGAAATATTGAAGTTAGTGAGTTGATAGGAGTTGATTTAATTTAACATGAGTGAAATGTTGAAGTTAGTGAGTTGATAGGAATTAGATTTTATTTAACATGAGTTGTCAATACCACAGTTACGTCCCATCCTTAGCTTTTTCAGAAACAGGTTGTCCACTTCATTAATTTTAGTCTAAACATTCAGAGTAATTTTTTTTTAACCTTTTTTTTAAAAAAAATTCGAAATATAACCTCCACACGAAAGTATTTCGAAATATGACCCTGAGTTAGGTTCGGTATAAAGTCGTTGTCCGAGACAGCAACTTTGAGTTTTTTAATTTTGTTATTTTTAAAAAAGGTTATTTTTAAAAAAAATATAAAAAAAATTTCTTAAATCAAAAAATATATAAAAAATTATTTTTTTAATAAAATTTTTTTTGAAAGTTTCAAGAAAATTTTTTTTAATATTTTTTTATTTTTTATTTTTTTTAGAAAAAGTTATTTTCATTTAACAAAATATTAATAAGGAAAGTCGTTGTCCAGGACAGTGACTTTCATGACTTTCAAATAAAAGTTGTTGTCCTGGACAACGACTTTATACCGAACCTAATGTCAGGGTCATATTTCGAAATACTTTCGTGCAGAGGTTTGATGTGCTCATTTTAGAGCACGTTTATAACCTCACTTTAGTGTCGAGTTTCGTGCTTTTATATTGGTTTTATGCACGTTACATTCAATTTTACCTTGATCTTGTCCTCGAGCTGTTTTTAGATCATTTCAGGTGATCTCGATGATTTCGAGGTAAAACGAGACGTGTTCGAGGCTTTGACACTTCTATCAAGAGTTTAAATGCGCATCATAGCTTGGGCATGTGTTCCAAGTCACTCTCAAAGATTCCATAAACTCTAGAAGCCACTAGGCACTTCAAAGGAACTGTTCAGCAAGGTTTAGGTTCAGATTCGACCGAATCTGACATCCATTCGGTCGAATGGAAGACAGGGATTCAAGTACATAAATCAAGCTCTCGGGAATAGCCGAATGGCCACCCATTCGGCCGAATCCACCCTTCATTCGGCCGAATGGCCTTCTTTCCCGCATATTTTGGTTCTTTCTTTAGTCGGCGCTCGAGGGTTTTTCCTAGGGTTTTACTCCTTTTGTCCCTAGGGTATAAATACCCTCTTTCTCTGTACATAACCTTATGCCTACTTTGAGAGCTTTTGTGCCTCAACCTAGAACATCACTTTAAAGCTTTTCATTTCTTTTATGCATTAGTTTAGATTTACTGCTTTCGTTGTTCTAGTTTTCAAGCTTTGTATTTCGGATTCGGTTCCTATTTCGTTCATACAATTTCATTTATGGAAGGTATTATTTCTTTTCTGTTTTAGTTCTTTTAATGCTTTCAAGTATTGTTTTTCTTGATTTCATTCCTCTAGCTATAATCGTTGTTTCGTTTACCGTTTGATAGAGTAGTCGTTGGTTCGGTTATAGTTCTTAGTTTTCGTTCTCTTGTTTATTTCCATTCAGTCTATTCATGTTTTTAATCATGTCTTTTATTATTACTATGTGTGAGTAGTCTTCTTAGGGGTTTGATTGGTAAAACCCTGGGTTGGCTCGTTCTTCATGCGTAGAGTTAGGATTCGAGATTGTTAACAGTTGATTGATTGATATTCGATGTGAATCTTGTCCTGCCACTCCTTTGGAGACAGAGGGCGATTATAGGTTGTTCGTGTGATTTATAGGGTCACAAACTTCCTCTCGTCATCTTGAGCGTCATGATTCATTGTTGACTGATTTCTCCTAATTTAGCGTATTGATAGTTTGATTATCCTTCCTAGGGTGGAACTAATCTATCCCCATTTTCTTTTCATAAGTATAACATTGTTTTAGTTCTTGCTTTATTTTTCTGTTATTGGTATAATTCTGTTCAAACCCCATTTAAATCCTTTACATCAAGTCTATAAGCTATCGCCCCTTGTCCTTGTGGTTCGATCCCCGACTTACCACTACACTAGTTGTAGTAGTATTAGGGTGTTTATAAATATTGTTTGCATAACTATTCTTTTAGTTAAACGACCTAAAAGAACGGTTATCAAGGTTATATTTCGAATTTTTTTTAAAAAAAGGTTAAAAAAAATTAATCAAACATTCAAATACTTGATGCCCTTACCAGGTGTATCTATAATTATGTAAAAAACAACATACAAAGTATACATTATATATGATTCATTATCTAAAGTTTTCACTTCCATTACACATGTCAATGCATATGATAAATGATTATTGTCTAAGCTTTGTTGGGCATTGATTGTATTTGTGTTGGTGTTGGATATTGTTGTGTTGGTGTTGGATATGAATATGGATATTGTCTAAGATTTGAGACAGGTTTTGTTGGATATACATAAAATTGGGATTAGTCCATAAAACAGAGAAAACTCTGGCGAAATTTTTAGAATTTCTTGTTTATTTGTTTTAATTGTTATAACTGTGTAGGCGTTATGGATACTCAATTGCATCATTTGATATGTCATTGGGGAAGAGTTCTTGTTGAAGAGAATAACATGGTAAAGTATAGAGGGGGGGGAATATGACATCTAATGTAAGGGTCATATTTTACCTCATTCCCTCAGTTGCTTGATATGGTGTACAATATGTGTGGATATGATCGAGCTCGGGTTGAATTGAGTTTGAAAATGAAACATCATTTACGTAAGACTACATTGGTAGTCATGTCACTTAAAAATGAGTATACAATGAAAGTCATGTGGGCATGTTACAGAGATTTTCCCCGTACAACTATGGAAATATATGTTAATGAAGTACCTATTGACTCCCAACAACAAATACATTCTTCAATGTATGTGTTTCCTTCATACACAAACATGATAGAAATGTATACTCAAACTCCACATATGCAACCTTCTCCTTCACAACTAAACTGGAATGTTCCTCAAATTCCTCTAACTCATCAAATTCTCCAAAATCATCAAATTCCCCAAATTCATCAAATTCCTCATCACAATCCAGAAATGTCACGCAATTCTTCACATTAGGTCAGGTCAACCAATGACATAAGAAGTGATAATGGGGCTCATGATCTAGTTGTTAATGAGAATCAGGTTATGTTTCCTCTCCTTAATGTGAAGAAGAAGAACCACTTCAAGAAGAAGGAGACGAAGCGGAAGAACCCCGATCCCTTACCATGACACTCAAGGTACATCCTCCTACAGATCTCCTACAGATCTCCTACAGCTCCTTGGGCGCAAATTGCAAGATAGTTTAGTGGCGATTATACGCAGCAGAGTCAAAGCATCCATTTCCTAGTTTGGACTTTATTGAAGAGGTTGACACTCCTGACTCATAGTTTTATTGTTAGGTGTAAATGTTTATCTTTTCATGTTATCATGAACGTTGTACATAAATACCTATTCTATTCATTATGTATATATGGAGACTTTAATGTATATGTATAAATGATTTTCTTTATTATGTTTATTTGTTTAGTTTATTGGAAAATCATGGAGAATTTGAACAAGGTATCAAGATATTGGTGAACTATGTACTTGGATATGGTATTTGTGTTGGTGTTGGATCTAATATTTGTGTTGGTGTTGGTTATTGAATTTATGATTGCGACAGGTTTTGAATCCGATATGGATAAATTTTGGATTAGTACATAAAATAGAGGGAAGTATGCCAAAATTTATGAAACTATTCAAATAGAGGATTTAGGGTTTGGTTTTTGTTTTCATGTTTGTGTTTTGAAGTTGGCTATGGTTGTTTTAGGGTTTAGGTTTGGTTTAGGTTTGGTTTATGTTTTAGGGTTGGTTATTTTGAGGTTTGTGTTTTAGGGTTTAGGGTTTGGTTTGTATTTGGAGGTTTGGTTTAGGGTTTAGGGTTGGGTTTGTGTTTTGAGGATTGTGTTTCAGGGTTTGCTTTGTGTTTTGAGGTTTGGTTTGTGTTTAGGGTTTGGTTTGGTTTAGGGTTTTGAGGTTGGCTTTGATTTAAGATTTGGTTTGGTTTGGTTTAGGGTTTAGGGTTGGGTTGGGTTTGGTTTGGTTTAGAGTTTTGAGGTTGGCCTTGGTTGTTTGAGAAAATTTTGGGTTGACTAAACTTTGCAAACCAAATAAATTCATTGTATGTCCTTCAAGCAAATCAATGGATTGCGTATGTTAGTTTAGGAAACTTGAAAAGACTTTAGACAAACCTTAAAAATGAATATCATTAGCTCAGTCATTTATTATGGCTAGTTTATCTTATAATAAGCTATTAATAATTTAGAACAACTTAGATAATTGAGAAGTAAAAACAATCTTACAACTAAAAAAACAATTGAGAATTAAAAAAAAAGAAAAGAAATGAGAAGTAAAAACAAAAGGAGGAAATTGAGTATATAATATGATAATTAATAAGTCTGGGTCAATTGCATAAGTCGCTATCCAAGACATCGACTTTAACCTAACTACAAAACTGGGCCACATAGGCTGGGCCAATAGGAAGACCAAAGTCACTATCGTATGAACTTGGCCCATAAACCCAGTCACTGGCCCTACCCACCCCAAAGTCACTATCGTGGACAACGACTTTCATCCGAGCTTAGCCCCAGAGTTAGTTTTCAAGATACTTTGGGGCCGGGTTTATTTTTTGAATTATTTCCAACAAAAAAAGGTTAAAAAATAATTCGGATTTCTGTGATTTTGTATCTGAATGATTCTATCTTCAATATGGACTTGTGGAACAATAGTTAACCAAAGTCTTTTTTTTACCATTTTTGTATGATTCTCAAACATGGATACAATAATGATGCTGGTGAAGGTGTATTCAGACTTCAAAGTACAGTTTGTTTCAGTTTTCCTAGAGTGGGTTGCATGAATGAAACAGATGCACACCTTTACGATTTATTATACTGGTTGAATCTCAGCACTTTATGTGTACATTAGATGGCTGTTGTTTATCTGGTGGTCACAGAACCAGGCATCTTATGCCTTGATGTTTTCGGCTTTGGTCATTTTGAAGGCAATCTCACAAGGCATACTTGGAAAAGTCGGAATTATTCTTTTTGTGCTTCTTGCATCCTTTATCTTTCGAAATTCAGAGGCAAGAACAGGAGACTGAAGCTGCTCAGGTACTAATTAACTTAAATATGAATAATTATTCCTTGAGTTGTCTAGTTACTTGTTGCATTTTCCTTCAGGCATAATAATGGAAAAACCTTAGTTATTTTCCACCTCTTTTCTGTAGTGGATGCAATCAGAAATCACAGCTCAACCTTTCCCCAGATATCATCATTTTCAAGCACATAGTTGACCTTTGTCTAGTCAAGTTAGACAAGAATGAGGCTAGATTTTCCCAGTTTCGGTGTCTCCATCTGAAAATAAACCACCTACCATATGCATGAACACCTAGGATTTGCATCACTCAAGCCACACAACCCCAAATCGACTGTGGAAAATTGAAGTTTAATTAATCATGCTGTATCATACTCAGTTTTATTCCCTGTATTATTCGAGTAATTGGTGTTTGCTATACCTTTGTTGAACCCCATTCTAATTGTTGCATGCATCATGCCTAGAGTTTCGATGCTTCTGTAGTAGTGCCATATGAAGTGCTGGATGAAATTCTTTGGGAAATCTTAGCGTAACAGGAGAGCAGAAAATTTGATAGAAAATGATCATGCTACACAGGCATCAAAGTGAGCTCAGAGAAATTCAGGATAATATCTCTGAATGAATCTGGGTGGTGGTGGTCAGGAAAAGTCTAGATTCTCCATCTGCTGTTATATGAAAATCTTGTCCAAGTGATTTTATGAATATTAAAGTTGAATATTAAACTTATCTGTCACGAACTGCCGGACGTGTTTCCATCGATGATTATGCAATATAGTCGGACTCTATTTTAGACAGTTTCTTTTTCAGAATTTCTAATAATTGAACAAGTGAATGGGAGAAGGGGGCTTTAAATTTTTGGAGTGGTTAGTTTCGGTTATAAGGCGGCTGGGTTGAGGGCTTCTTACATGCAGTTGGAGGGACGAGAGATGGATGCATTCGTGCATTACGCCCTTTGCTCGGCTATATGGGGTGCACAGAATAGGCTTTTGTTTGAGCAAGAAGTGGCTGATCAGACAGTGGTGGCTTAAGTTAAGAAGCTGAGGAAAGAGCTGTGTTAGGAGGCAAGTCGTGTCTGGACTCTGGAGCTTCACCAATAATTAGTGTCGTAAAAGGCTATTTCCTTACTAGTGCGAGCCCTTCATATGCGGTGGTTTTGGTGTATTCCCCTAGTGGGTTATGTAAAGGGGTTTGTTGCCATTGGCCTGACGAGGGTCTTCATGCTTGGGAGTCGGGTTGTGGTGAGGCTGCATGAAGGGGCTGGCTGCTATATGATACTGTACAATTTAGGAGGTTTAAGGTCAAAGTGATGCTTAACTTTGATGGTAGAATTGAATTTGAATACTTGAACATCATCGAATTACATGGAAGCCAAAATGGGCTCGATTTACATTTTAGTAGAGAACAAAAATATTTTGCTGGCGTTTTCTAGTTCTATCTTAGTGCTTTGGTTGAATGTGAGAAGTAGAAATTTCTAAGTAATGGCAATGCCCATAAAATGATAATTTATAGGAATTGTCTTAATTTTTGTTTTTGTGAAGTTATGAACTTCTATTTTTCATTGGATGTTTCACGTACGCAAAAAGATTAGGTAAGCAACTTCCTCTATTATGTAAAAAGTAGAAGTTTCTAGAAACTTCCATTTCTTATAAGATTGTCAACTAAATAATTTCTTATACATGGTCTACTTTATTAGAAAATCAACTTTCAATGTATTCATATATCAACTAACCAAGCATTTTTCATTATCGTTTAAAATTAGAGATAATAACAAGGCAACTAACAAATTAGTTCATTACCACCCGTGAGAAGTACGTAGAAGAATTTGGTTTGACTGTTTCCTTTCTTCTATTGACTAATGTCTGAACAGATAAAAATAAACTTCGTAATGCAAATGCTAAGGCGCAGACACAGACGTTCTGATACTTGACATACTTCTGAAAGATGAAATCATTAAAGATAGTGTGGAGTATGCATCATGCATGCATATTGCTGAATTTACTGTTGACAGTAAGCTAGGCTTGATTGGATATGCGCCACCAAAGTGACATTCATCCAGCTACTGGTCCATACCTTTTGCAGTTTGCATCATCACATGGCTACCCAGCTACCGTACCCATATATGGGTCTATGTGCCTCTTCCCTCTTGGGTGCATTAACTACTCCGTAGCTAATGGTTCCCCTGGATGGCTGGAATTTTTTTGGCAAATTAAAGAAACAAACAAAGAAAGGGAACTAAACTTTGGCACGTGATCTACCCGTAATGGTTTGATTATGTGCTCCACTAACCAAAGACCTAAACACTTTAAAATACGAGATAAACAAGCATCACCCCTCTAAGTGGTTGGATTGATTGTCATAATATTACACCCTCTACTTGATTAATATTTGAGGGATCCCATGCTCCTCCAACTTATAATTACAATGGAGTATTATGTAATACGAAGTATTAATGGTATTGCTTTGATAATATTTAATTATGATTTAGAAAAATTAATCAAAATCGTAAAGATCAATTTAGTGAAGTTCTTTTTTTATACATTAAACTCTACGTACGGAGTATTACGTTTCTTCTACCTTTTTTGTTCAACTTTTGTGACTCTTGTCATTCATGTAATTTATTCATATACTCCTACTTATATCCTATAAACATTGATGTATAGAAATCAAGAGTTGACAATTGTTCATCCAAGTCTAGAAGTTTCTTCTCTTTGATTATCAAATGGAATAATATACTCCCTCTATCCCCTAAAAATCACCCAATTTTTTCATTTTGAGGTGTCCCTCAAATATTGTCCTATTTTCTTAAAAAAATTTCTACTTTGGGATATTCCACCCAAAGATTTTTCAATGTGTCTTAAAAAAGTAACTTTGCATACTTTGGACAATCTTTTAGGAACGAAAAAAGTAATACATTTGAGGTTTAAATGACCGCTCGATAAATACCTTTTATAAGACACCATTTTTTACTTAGTTTAAGCTCCCCTTGGCATTACATTTTCAAATAACTAGGAATGACGAGATTTCCAACGAGTAGATTTATTCCATTTTAAATGAAAATTGAGATTATCCACTATTTGAGCCGTGAAGTCCTCCTATTTCTGTGCAAATTATGTCTTTTACCATTATTTTATCATACAAAGTCACGTGTATTTCCCGGTCATTTGGTTTGTATAAGTTTCTGTTGCAAATAGTATGGTTAATATATATTGTATGGAGTACTTGTTTTTAGCAACGGGAAGTTGAATTTTTCAAAGAAATATAACACGCAGATGTACTATTGACAATCATCATAGATAATAGTTTAATATTATTTTGTTAATATTCGGCAAAGATATATCTTGTGTAATAAGGTAAATATGGATTCTATATATTTAGGTTGTACATGTCCTATATATATTGATGGAAGGAGAATACTCTCAATGAGGAGAATTACACTATTCTACATTATACCATATTTTAATTCGGGTTATTTTTTTCTTTCTGTTTCACAAACCCTATTCAATCCTAAGACCAGTCGTTTATCACCAGCCACCTTCCCTCAACCGTCTCCTTTGCTTAAAAAATCGTTATATGAGACAACTACTTCAATTAAATAAAATCCGCTCCTTTGATAATGTTTTTACCCCTAAATTTAACGGAAGGTCATTTTTTAAAATTACTTTAGTCAAATGACTATTTGACAAATTGTTTAAAACAAACCTAAAAAAATCCTAGAAATAAGTGAGATTTGCATTGTGCAGGAGACTAGGGTCCATAAAATTTGGTAAGGTATTTAATGGACAATTCTCGTGGGCTCTTCTGCCTCGTCATCTCATATGCTTTTTCACGTGCTATGTCTACCCACCCCTCCTCCTCTAATTCACCTTCGTTTGTGCTTCTAATTTCGTCTTTCTTCGAGAATATTGCATTTGTTTTAATTTTTTTATTACCATCTGTCGCTTGGTCGTTCTTTCAACGTATCAAAAAATTGAATGGATGGATAACTAAAGTATGATCATGATTAATACTTGTAATTATTACTATAACTTGCACTGCTTATTGGGAAGGTGTTAGTGCATAAAAATCTATGCTTTGAACAAGTTTATTATTATCTTTTATAATATGAGTTATAATTATAAGCACTCGATTTTTACAAATATTTAGGAACAAAATTTTTAATGGCTTTATTTAAACTCTTATAGATTTAATCTCTGCCTTATGCCTTTTATATTTCGACTATCTCTACACATATCAATAAACTCCCTTTGTCTATGGACGTAACTAACATATTGTTAGTTAATCACGTAAATTTTCAGTGTGTGATCTTTATTATTGTTTATCTTTCTCGCATTCATTAATCATATTTAATCCATGATCCCAAATGATTTGAGTGAAAATGTAGAAGGTAGAGGTGAAATCTAGTTGCTTAATCATGATTCCTTTAATGTAGATGAAGTTATAACACTTAAAAAGTATTAAAATTTAATTACTTGACCATAGACCATAATGTTTGCAAACTTTACCCCATATTTTACAATAAAACATTCCTACTAAACCACCACATTGCCAATATGTTTTGCCCAAAACAATTGATCCAATATGGTCTATGCCTCTATAGGGCCATTATCAATTTCATTTTCCATTTGTTGTGTCATATATTCAAAATCTACTGACTACTCTAATTTCTCAATGCATACAATACAAATTATGCTTGGGTAAATATAAAACAATAAATGAGCTGATATATCACCATACATTATCTTTAATTATGTGTGTCTACAATTTCTCAAACACAAATTACAATCAATCAAAAAAAAAAAAGAAACAACGCGAAATCCTAACACAACAATTTGGGCACACAAAATCCTAAATA
The DNA here is from genome assembly GCA_026401315.1 of Dysphania ambrosioides. Taxonomy (NCBI): domain Eukaryota; kingdom Viridiplantae; phylum Streptophyta; class Magnoliopsida; order Caryophyllales; family Amaranthaceae; genus Dysphania; species Dysphania ambrosioides. The sequence goes on from CM048666.1 coordinate 22,647,601, forward strand.
GAAAAAAAGTTGCAGGATAATAATTTGGGCATACCATAAAATTCATAATACAATTTTTCTTGTTCTTTTTCTTTTTTGCCCCCACCAAACGACGTCGTTCCATCTAATTTAATCCCATTCTATACCAACATAGATACGATCACCGACAAAGCCAACATTTTTAACCCCTTCACACTCTCTCCTCCAAAGCTCGAATCATCTGCCGTAGCATCCTCCGTCGGTCCATCCGCAGGTGAGTCGGCTGGTGAGTCAGCCGAGTCATCACTCGGAGGCGCAGGAGGCGACTTGTGATGATGCTTCGACTTCTTTGGCGATTCAGCCGCCGGTTCCGGAGCTGGGGCCGGCGAAATCTCCGGCGTCTTGAAGATTTCCTTGGGCTTCAAGACCTTGTCAATGGTGTAGATAGCGACGGGATCCTCGTCAAATAGGGTTCCGGTGACCGTGGCCGTTAAAATCTTGGTCTTCAAGGTGACCGTCTGGCCCTCATTCTGCACAGTGAAGTCGAACTTCTTCTTCCCGTCGGTAGCAAGGGTGTTCATCAATCCATTGCTGGACTTGAGCATCGCCATGGAGTAATAAATGGGAACCCCATGGAATAGAAGGACGGAGTTCTTGTCGTCTTTGGTGAGGTTCTTAAACTTGGGAAGGAAGCCTTTGAATGCGTCGTCAGTGGGGCAGAACACAGTCAAGCCTCCCTGGGCGTTGCTGGTGTAGACAGCCAGCGCGTCAGGGTATGCGAGGAGCGTATCCGCAAAGACTTTGCATCCGTGGGCGGACATAATGTCAGTGATGTTCTCCGCCTCAGGTGCCGGGGCGGGGGCCATCGCATCAGGGTTGGATAACACGTGGCTTATTTGGATGACAGAGATGTTGTAGGGGATTTCTTTGACTGATTTTACAAAGCTGGCGTCTAGGCTGAGAGTGTCACTGTCGTCGGCATCTTTAGTCGCTGCGAAACCGACTTTACCGCCCTTAAGGTCGGTGATGTTGACGAACCCTGAGGTTCCCGGTGCTGACCCTGTGGCTTGGTACATTGTGGCAGCGAGGGCTGTGCCATCTGTGATTTGGTGGAGTTTCTTGGCTCCGAAGTAATCTAGGAGGACGTGAAGGGAGAGGACGTTCTTAAGAGAGGAAATGGGGAGGTGTTTAGCGAGGAGGGCGTTCATTGCGCCATTGTCGACAGCAAGAACGGTGATGGTTTCACGGGTGTTGATCTCGGGGGCGAGGTGGGTGGTGGTCAGATAGTGGTTGAAGGTGGATAATTCAGGGAACTTGGCTAGGATTTTGGTTATGTTGTGGGCGTGGGTGGTGGAAGGGGTGGCAGTAAGGAGGAGGAGGAGCAATGCTCCCAAGAGGAACCTTTGCATTGTGATTTGTTGTGTTTCTGTAAGGAGGAGTTTTGGAGAGAAAGTGAGGGGAGATTGATTGATTGATTGGGATTGGGAAGATTGGAGAATGCAAGTGTTGATGTGAAGTTGGTAAGTAAAGTAGATAGTGGGACGTACCTAGTTAGAGTGACTGTCAAGTTGGTTGGAAACTGGGCTTCCACTTGTGCTTCATTTACATGTTCGCCCACTTGTTTTCTCAGCTAGGCTTTAATATTTAATTAGTAAAAGTATAAATTTAATATATTTTTATTAACTATTTTAGAAAAAAAGTTATAATTGACATTAAAACAATATCTTAAATTATATTGTATTTTGGATAATATATTGAAAAAGCATATTTTTCAATGAAAAAACTAATATAATTATATAGTCATATAGGTATCCTATTATATTATTTAGAAAAAAATTTAATAATTGACACTTTTCAATTTCTTAATCCAATGTCGAAACTCGCATCGTTAATTTCGCAGTTTTATCGCCAATGTTTAAACAGTTAATCAGCCCCGTTAAATAGACAAAAGAAAGAACATCAGCAACAATACTAACCTTGATGGATATGGAAACGAAAATGAAAACAAAAACAAAAACGATACAAACCTGAATGGAATCTAATTCACCTTGGCCGAAGTTGTTCTCAACAGTCTTGGTATAATCTCGTAGTGTAATACCATTAGACAGGATGTTAGCAACTATTTGTATGTATGTATATACGTATGTGTGTATATGTTAAGCAAGTAACTACTATCATTAGAATGTGAATAAATAGACATACGGTATTCAGAACTGGATGTTAAACATCACCCTTAATTATCTACCTATCGCCGGTATTTTACGTATTTTACGTATTTCACACTTTCTTTACGATATTACCCTTATATATATTTATCTAATATTTGTATTTAATAACCTAATTTAACTCTATCTAACGTTTTAATTTACTAACTTAATTTAACCCATTTACTAATCTAATCATTATCTAACATTTTTATTCACTAACCCAATTTACTAATTATCTAACATTTTTATTTACTAACCTAATTTACTAATTATCTAACATTTTATTTTACTAACATAATTTAACCCATTTAATAACCTAATTTATTAATTAGCTAACATTTTAATTTACTAACCTAATTTAACCCTTTTTTATCTCACCTATTTGCAAATCTAATCTAGTAATATACTTATCTAATCAAGAATCTAATCTAATCTAAGCTAAGAAGATCATGCATAATGTATTAAAAATAATGTGTCCTAAAAGATAAGAAAAGTTAAGAAATGATCAACCGTGAAACATATAAATCCAATATTCTATTATAACCACTCGTTTTGGTACGAAAAATTACGATCTATGATATTTTACACTCAAAACAAACAACCAATTGTTTCTTCATAAATTTTGGGTGCATTCCAAGGTTTTGGAAAATTCGGAGATATATATCTCTTAGCCCGGTAGTCCAAATGACGTAATTTTTTTTAAACCCCCTATTTTTGAAGGTATTACACAACCATGTTTCTTCTTAGTGGCCTCGGTGAATTCTTATTTGAAATATTGAAAAAAAAATTTGTCAAATCATAAAATTGACTATGGAACTCTAAATGGGGCGTATAATATGTCTGAATTGGGTATTCTTTCGAGATCTACGTACGGCAAATACTTTAACGGTAGATTTGTCCACTTATTTTCTCCAAAAAAGCCTCTAACGTCATATAATCCATGATATTCAATTTTTATGGGTTAATTCTATATGAACACAACATATAGCATGCAAATCTAAACACAAAGGGATTTTTCGTCTTTACATTACCAACTTACGAAAAACAAATAAAAAGTTTATTTTGATTTCTAAATAATTTGAAGTTAATTTACATGGATTTATATTTTATATTTTATATTTTGATGTTTAATTAGAAAGATTATGTATTATATTTTGTGTGTTGTTTCGATTTCCATATCTAAGTTAGGAAGATGGATTGATTGAAATTTGAAAAAAAAAGGAGAACCGTGTAAAATACACGATTCAACAGAACCATCCAATTTGGACGGTTCTACCATGGTGGAACCGTCCAATTTGGCGGTTCTCCTTGGTAGAACATTTTGTAATTAATCTAGTTTTTTTAACCCTAATCATAGTTAAATCAGTATTAAATCGAGATAAATGATTAATGATATGATTAATTAATATTACGTATTAGTTAAGATTACATATTAAATTAGTTAATATTTATTAATTAATATTATTAATAATACATATAATAATATTTGTGTTTTGTAGTTAAATCATAACTATGCTTAGTTAATAATTAGATGGAGTTAAAAAATATTAATGTTATTAGGTTAATATTATTATAGTTAATAATTATAATTCATTTTTATATAAATTAATATATGTTGGTTAATAATAATATAAGATTTGTATTAGTTAATATTACGTGTTAAGTATATTGAAGTGCAAAAAACTGAAAATTGATAATAAAATTGAAATGAAGTGAAAAACTTAGAGTGAAAAATAAAATAAACTTATATTGAATGGTGAAAGTGAAAATACATATAAAATATTTATATACAAAATAAGAACAAATTTGATAATTCATATATAAAATACGAGACAAAACCCCGAGGCTTACATCATCATGTATACATTTTCAAGTTCTTGTTGCTGCACTTGAAGCGACACATCATTACTGGAAACACAACCAATAGTAACAATGCCAATCTATCATTAGAAGATTAGATAATACATACATAATACTGTTAAATGACTGATTTCCTACAGTTGAATCCAACTTGCGGATTGTAAGAATAACCAAAACCTAGATCCGATATCTTACAATTAAATGATTCCCAATTCCAAAAACTATATGATAAAATACAAATGAAATGATATAACTTGATAATATAAAGTATGTAAATCTGAGATCATCTTCATCCATAGATAAATCCCCAACAAAAGCCCCTAAATCAAGGACCTCCATTGTTCACTCTCTATGCAGTGCTCACTTCCCGCATGATGTGTGCATCAATGTAAATGACGAGCATGTTGAAGAATTATTCCAAGAAAGTCAAGAAAGCATGAATCTATACTTGGAAGCTTCTTCAATAGGTCAAGCTTACTATCTGGGGCATCAAGACAAAGCCACGCTTTGTATGGTGGCGTTCTTGGGAGTTTCTTGAAACTTCTTGATAGTTCTTTAAGGTTTCTTTAAAAGCTTTCTTAGATTTTTATCTACAAGTTTTTACCTTTCACTTGAAAGGGTTTTTCTTGATTTAGACCCTAGGTTTCTTTATTTTCTTTATTATTTTGTACGTGTGAGTTAGTTAGAGTAGTTAGTTAAGTTAGTTAGAAAACCGTGTAATGATACTTGGCGCCCAAGGTTACGTTTCCTATTTCAAGATGGATTCCTACTCAAGATTGAATTTTAATAGGTGGCGGCTGCTTGGAGATCAAGGCGAATTGAAGGAGTTTTATTCAAACTAGAATTCTAATATTTTTAGGAAAAGAAGGAGTTTTATTCAAGCTAGAATTCTAATATTTTTAGGAAAAAAAGGAGTTTTATTCAAGCTAGAATTCTAATATTTCTAGGAAAAGATTGCTATAAATATTCTTTGTAATTCACGGTTTAGAGGGACTTTGATGAATTTGATTAATAACAAACACATTTATTTACGAGTGATATTTTGGTTGGATTACCTAAATATTTCTTTGGCTAACTTGCGAGTTAGTTGCTGTTTTGGGTGTTTTAGTTAAAATATTCATTGGTTTGATTAATTAGGTGGACTCTTAATTAATTAAACTCGGTTCTAGCCTAGTTCTTGGTGATTTATCTGTATAGGACGAAGCTTAGAACATATCCTTGTGAAAACTTGGTTTTCGGATCAAGAATCACATCACCGCAACTTGTTGTTGGTCCAATGGGCGTCCTCTTTCCAGTCTCTATCGGAACTGTTCGCCCACTTTTTTCATTACACCATTGTCTACTTCTTTCCCCAGATTCACTTTTTTTCCTCTGGATTTTCCCTTTTTCACTGGGGTTTGACCGTTTGAGGATACACCAAATATGTGGTAAACGGTTATACATCTTTATCCTCGTTTAATACAGCCTCGATTGAACAATGAAATACTAAAATAAACAACCAAGAAAGGTTACAAAAATCACCTGTCCACAAATAATCATCAGTTTTCCGATCGTGGGCTTTGGTTTTTATCGACATTCTTTTGTCCTGCGTTGTCAACTATGTCCTTGATCTCCAGGAGAAGAACAACCTCTCCTACATACTCCCCCATCAAACCAAAAATCAACTTCCACTGCCCCCAATGTCAATAACCACAACCAGAACCAAAACCACACCTCCTCACCCACAGACGGGTCGATGTTCAGAAGGGCCGCATGAGACCGCCTCAAGGTCGATTTATCAATGGTGACTGCCGAGTATAATTTTTTCTGAATTTTTGTGTGTTGTATTCACTTGGTATGTAATTCTACCGAACCTACAATTAATAATAATATAAGATTCATCCAAATTAGTCAAATACCGAAGCAAATTTTTTGGATTTTTTAATTTTTTTTCATCCGAAGTAACGACAAATTTCCGTTAGGCTTTTGAAGGCCTTACACTCACTTTGTCTCGTAAATAATAATATAAGATTAGGAGGCTCATTATACTGTGTGCTCCTTTCATCTTAATTAGACTTATGTATTGGGTTGGGTTGGGTTTGAATGAGTTACATAAAAAATGAACTGTGTTGGGTTGAGTTGGGTAAAAAAAATGTAAAATGGGCTGAATTGGACTGGGTCAAAAAAGATATAAAATAGCAAAGTGGGCCCGGACTGATTCAAAGAGAGTATAATTCTAGTTATAAAAGGTAATAAACTATTTATATAACCTCCAATTTTTCGCAGTGGACCATTAACAATCCAGTGAAAACATTTATTACCTGATAGTGTTTAAAATCTTTGAAAATTATTGACCAATTATTAACCCGACTTGACCCGTCAAAAACCCAATAAAACATTATTTTTTAAAAGACCGATCCAATTAAACTCACAATTTTTAGATCCTTTTACAAACAGATTGATTAAAACCCTTAATGTGTCCCCTCTCATTTAAACAGGTCTAACCTTAATAGATTTGTCCAATATTATTCTTTATACTTTTTAAAATATACTCCTTAAGTGGTTTCATGATTTTTTTTTTAAAATTGAAAACAATAACGACAAACTTAATGTAACGAAAAGAATATTATTAATTTATTATATTATCTCCTGGAAAACACACCTTATTTTTTCTAGTGAAACATTGCGTTACATAGTAGTTCGGAACTTGGAGTAATTAGAGGTTGTTGAAAACTTAGAGGTAGAATTCTTACTAAGAGATGGCAAAAAAATTACAGAAAAGTGGTAGTTGTTGAAAACTTAGAGGTAGAATTCTTACTTCATGCCACCTATCACCTAGGGAAGAGTTGAGGGACTAAGAGTGGAAAATAGAAGGATTAGTCATTCTTGGAACGTTTTTACTGGGAACTAGTGTTTAGAGATAGCGCATAGACAATGGGTGGACATTGAATATGATTTACCCGCTTTAAAAAAATGTACATTACGTATATGAAAAATGTATATAATACATATGTCAGTTATGTAAAATGTAAAATATGTATTCTACATAACTCACATAGTAACGTATAATTTTTTTTTTTTGGAGCACCTTCAAATTTGTGACGCATAGGTGGGTGAGGAGAGTGATTAAGTGGGAGCATTTAAAAATAAATCACTACTCTTGTCTAAGATGGTAAAGTTTTGTGTTATAGGACATACGACTAAGTAGAAGGTTGTAATTTTTACGGTAAATGTGAAGTTGAATGTATAAGTTTTTACTGTATAGTGTCTAATTGTCCTTATATTGGATAAATCATGAGCATACATTTCATATAAGTTTCCGAAATTGCGTCCATGTAGAACGAGATCCCATTAAAATAGGATCATATGTTGTCTTACTCACTAGTGACTGTAAACTAGTAGTGAAGAAATTAACAATATATTTACTTGCATAAGTTGGAGCATAAGTTTTTTGCTTTTTTAAGGCTTGAAATTTTCTTAAGAAAACAGATTATTGAAACGTGTAAAAGTTGATCAAATGCCAACCATTGAGTCATTGCGCATATTCGAAGGACAACTACATTATAAATGTCATTATGTCAAGGGTAGGTTTGAATAAGTGCTCCAAGTATACATTTTAGGAAGGGTTCGGTTTATGTAATGTTAATGAATAAATTAACACAAAGTATTATTACACACAGGACATAATAAGTTTTCAGTAAAAGCGACCCCTTAATATAATAAAAGTTACCCCTTAAAGTTGATAAAAATTGACATATGTTGTACTGAGTGGTAACTTTTGTTATATTAAGGGATCATTCGATCTTACTGGGGACACATTAACAATAATTTTATTGTTTTCCATGTGTATACAATATTTTTTGATAAATTAAAGGATTGATCATCATTATCCGAAAGAAGGTGATCTAGGAAGAATGTTATGGTATGGAAGTATGCTACTTTTCTCGGAAGAACAAGCTGTCAAAAGTTTTTTTTATATCTGATAAATTTACATAAATTAAATAAAGATTACATAGTATTAGGGGTGTGCAAAAAAACTGTAACCGTTAACCGTATATAACCGGTTGATGTTAACGGTTATTTTACCGAACCGTTAAGAATTAACGGTTACGGTTACCGAACTGTTAACATTAATGGTTAACGGTTACGGTAATAAAATTTTTGTAATGGTTAACCGTCGGTTAACGGATATTATTGTTTAAAAAAACCTAAAAATGAAAAGCCTAAAACCTAATATTAAGCCTATGTCATCCCTCCCCAATTCCACCCTTCCAATCGAATCCATTTACCCAGAAATCCATCGTTACCTAGAAAAACCCATAAAAAAAACTTTTGATGGTTTATTGATTTTACTTGTTGGATCTTAGATGACTTGGAAGTTGTTTACATTATATGCTTTGTTGATTGGTTAATTGTTAAAGATTGTCATTCCGAGACTGTCAATTTTTTTTTCTTTTCCCATTTTTGGTTTAATTTAGATCAAGCCTGGATTTCTGATTCTGGTTCAAGTGACACGAGCTGTTATTAGATACCATAGTAGGAGAGTTACATGTTTGGAATAGCATCTACAAGGTTGTTTCATTGACATCTCTGTTGTTTGGTCTTCTATCTTATAATCCCTCAGAAAGGTCAACTTGGAGTCTATCAAGTGACACGAGCTGTTATTCGATACCATAGTAAGAGAGTTACATGTTTGGAATAGCATCTGCAAGGTTGTTTCATTGACATCTCTGTTGTTTGGTCTTCTATCTTTTTATCCCTCAGAAAGGTCAACTTGGAGTCTGGGACTTTGATAAAGTATATGCAAAGAGAGTTTACACAAATATCCACTCTTGCTTACTTAACACAATGAGGCTGGTTTTCATAATCTAATCTGATATTCTACTTTAATGTCGACTCTTTCTCTGTTTAAGTGGTCTGTTATATGATCAGTAAGCCATGCTCTGTTGGAGTATTTTGGTTAACAGTTGTATTTTGGTTCTCCTGATTCAGTTCAATGTGAAACAGTTAGCGGTTAATCGCTAACCGTACCGTTAAGTAACGGTAACCGGTTATCGTTACTTAACGGTACGGTTAACCTTTTCCAATAACAGTTATAACGGTTAACCGTACCGTTAACCATCAAGGATGAACGGTACGGTTAACCTTTTCCAATAACAGTTATAACGGTTAACCGTACCGTTAACCATCAAGGATGAACGGTACAGTTAACCGTTTATGAACACCCCTACATAGTATAGCACAGTAACAAAACAATAAGAATTACCAAAGAACTTAAACTACTATTAGGGACTTTAAATATCCTTGAACAACCTCGTTGGTTGGTGGAAAACTACCCTATTAAAGGCAACAATTGTTAGATATACTCTTTGACAACCTCTAGATTAGAACAAACACATCTACATTCTTCGTAGAAATCATTTGTTGACTGGTGATGTCCCATTGAAGTAGACAAAGGGGTGAAGTAAACATAGGCTTTAGGAAGACAATAGACTTTAGAAGGAAAAAGTGGAGGAATGAAACTCTTTCGTAGTTAAATTGTGAATGAAAAAAGTGGGAGTCACGTTTCTTTGTGACTCGATAACCTCATAAAAGTGTATTCCATGTCTCTCCACATTTTAAGGGAGACATAATTTAGTTAGAGTGCTATGAATCTCAATCTTTTTGACCCGAGAGCCTCCTTCATATAAACATTTTTAAACATACGGATAACATTTGTCATTGCCAAGCTAAATTGAGACTTAAAGATTGTTAATCTTTGAGAATCTTCTTGCTTCATCCAATTCATAAGCGCCTAATTGCACACTCACAAAAATGAGCACCACAACGACATCATCTCCAATAACTTTTATCAATTAGACCAAATTACAAGGGACTAAAATCACACAAGAAACCACAACCAACAACCTCAAGTCAAATGAATCCTCCAACTATTGACAATATTACTAAGAAAATTAACCAACCCAACAAGCTTATTCTAGACATAACAAACAAACTACACACCATGACTACTAACACATAATAGAGATGAACTAAAAAGAGGAAAAGCATACAACCCAACAATCACTTTCAAATTTGTTCCTTTTTGTTTTTAGAAGCCAAAAATCAATACTGAGAGAGATATAAACTGAAATCAATGGCCCAAATGATAGGGATGGTCGAGTTGGGTGTGAATATTACTTCATTATAGACCCGACTCGTAATAAAATCGACACGAATATAACCTGAAACCAATTTAACTCTATAAATAACCAATATGATCTGGCTGATAAAAACTTGTGACCCGATTTCACCTAATCTGTTGACAATCTAAATATTTGTGACATAATCTTACCTATACTTGTTTGATACAATGATACATATTTGATAATTATTTCCTCTTTATTTTTCAATGACCTATCAACATCATAATTGTCTAATTTATGAATTAACTATCATAAAAAAATTTATCATGTAAACTGACTAGAGATATCCGATATGATGATAAATGAATACAATAAAATAGTCAAATAGAATCATAATTCGATTATAACATGTCATCAATAACTCAATTTGAACTCAGTAAGGCATGACCCCGATTTCAACAAAAATCGAGGCAACCCATTACCATAAATGACGAGCCCAAAGTCTATTGGAACTTGAAACAACCAGGTATAACCTATCCAGGAATCGATTCGGATTGATCCGAATAGAATACGACCTGCCTCAAACAGAATCGAACTTGAGAAATCAAATAATCAATTTGACCCGACCCTGAAGACCAAATTGGCTCGATTAAACCCGAAATGCACTAACCCGTGATGGATCAACCTAAAACAGACTCATAGACCAAAATTGACACCCCTAATCCTGTTACGTGATCTTTTCAATCAACCCTAAAAAAAAGAGGGAGTTTTTTTTTTAAAAAAAAAGGCATTTGAATAACCGGTTTTAATTAATTCAATTAAATATTTTTTTTACATAAATTTGATAGTTATTGAGTATCTTGGCATATTGTTCATTCAACATTATAAAAGAGTCTTACAGTTGTGATCATTTGTTTCATTTTTTATTTTTATCATACTAAGTATTTGGTTGTTATGACTGTATACGTGATTGTCACTAAACTAGCAAAATAATAATAATTAATGGAGTGATGAATGGAGGAACATCACTTGAAATTAAACATGTCTATTGTTTGGTGTCTTTAGTGACTTGTTATAAACTTATCAATACACTCCCTAACGAAGTTAGATACCATTCAATTTAATTTAAAATTATACAAACGGTAAGTGTATTAGTACATGTAAAAATTAGTTTTAATTAAGATCCTATGAAAATTGTACATACCAATGCAGGAAATCCTTGAAGTTGAAGAGGAAGTACGCACACTCTTTTTGAATGAGATGATCCGAGTGACCCAAAAGGGTAGGAAATGGAAAAGATTGATCTTTGCTTTGCGAATAATCAAGAACTTAATTCAAAGCCTCCAACAAAGCTGACCATCAAACTGTAAAGAAAACATTTAGGATTCGAGAAGTACAGTAAAAACTAGTCCAAATCACGTGGTAATGGAATCTATTAAACAGAAATCAAGGCCCATAAATTCTAAGAGTATCCCAAAAACAGAAGAATATGTACTAATGCCTTAAACAAAACACGTACTCCACCGCAAGCATAGCATAAAGGTGGTTTTTTTCTGAGCCTTTTGCGCTTCCCTGCCTCCCACCCCAAGCAAGTATCTAGATACCATCCTCTTGAAGCTTTAACTCCTGTAAGACTCACATAAATTCAGGACCATTCGTATCCTTTAGAGCTGTAATATGCACTAAATGGTATGTCAAAATAACCGTAACCATTAACCGTGTATAATCGATTAATATTAACAGTTATTTTACAGAATCGTTAAGAATTCACAGTTACAGTTACGATAATAAAAATTTCTTATTATTATTTTAAAAAATTAACCTAAAAAGCTAAAATATGAATGAATGTCACAGTTTCTTTTATGTATGATCAAACCTTGTGTAAATATGTGTTATTACTGTTGTAAAAGACCCAAATGAGCTAAAGAATCATAATATTAGGTGTACAACGGTACAAGTGCATAAAAACATAATGAAACGGTTAGCGGTTAATCGTTAACCGTACCGTTAAATACCGATTAAACGTTTATTGATTACCGTTACTTAACGATACCGTTATGGTTAGCCATTTTCAATAACCATTATAACGGTTAACCGTACCATTAAGGCTTAACAATAAGGTTAACCGTTTATGAACACCTCTACTAGTATGCAAGTGTCCATGTACAAGAAGGCATATGTGGTAAAATAATCAGCTTCTACTAATTCATATCCGATATAAATTATATCAAAATTTGAGATATTAGATAAAGATATTGTTATATAAGATATATCTATTATTATAACAAATATAGAAATACATAAGGTATAAAAATACATAAATACATATATCAAGTATAAACATTATAAGCTCAGATATAGAAATGAAATTACCAATAATATACTCCCATTATATTTATATAAAGTATAAATTAGGAATATCTAAAAATAATACTCCGTTATGCGTATTGGGTATTTAATGAATATAAATTACATTAATTAAGATGCACATGATACAAATTAAACGGTCCCATCCATGCATGCAATCGATTTATCGTGCACCACAATAAAATATAATTGCATCAATGTGTGAGTTTACCTAATTGCCCGCATGCACTAGACTCCAATCGACGCTTTTTCAATTGTATATTACCTCTAAATTAAGCTGTGTGAAACAAATTTCTACAAAAAATTTCAATTAAAAGTGATACTGAAGTAGTGATAAATTATTTAAGACATTTTAGTTACATTATATTTGTTTATAAATCAAGTGTTCAAATCAGAACATATTATTTAAAGGCTGAGTGATCTACAAAGCACAAAGACAAGGGACTTTTTACGTGATCATGATTAAGAAAATGAAATCATCAAACTCCATATCATACCTAATTGATTTTTTTAATGCTTTGTTGTCTTATTCAAGAAATCTATGGAAAAGTAATCTGATATGTACCAACCTGTTAAAAAAACAATTCAAATCAACTAAGCTTAGCATTTTTGGGTACACAAATCTTCTGGATCTCCTCTAGCTTAAGTAAGCTTTAAAAAAAATCTATGAAAATTCTACCAACCAAATATAATACATGCGGATTATATTATCTAATTATTAATATCAAGTTACATGATTAAAATAGATCCTAAGCTATTGAGAAATTCCTCATTTATACCTGATACAAATATATTAATAGACATTTTCGTAATTTTATTTCTATATATGATATCATAATGTCTATATCTGATATTTTTTCTGTATTTTTATATCTTCTGTATTTCAATATATTATATATTAATACCTATATTTGATATAATAATATATATATGATATCTTAATATCCTGATATAATTTATATTAGGTATGAATTAAGAAAACCTCATAATCTATTTAAACATAGGTATTACCCTTGCTTTTAATTTCGGTGAGTTATCATATTCTTTAATTCCTTGCGATAGATTTTATACTTACATATTCTTTGGTGCATTGTAGAGAGTCTCAAGGACAATAGTACACAGAAATGGGATTGAATCAAAGTTTAGGGTATTCACTATACTTATTTGTAAGTATTCACATGATTGTATTTTTGTTCAAAAGGCTCTCTATATATATGCTTTTACTATAGCTTTTCTTTTAGCATGAAGAAGGCCGGGATTGGCCCCTTCAAGGGAGATGAAAGTCATAATTTGAATTTCTAAACATAACTCATCTAGCCCACAAGAAAAGAAGGGCTAAGAAGTTGATTTACTACCACCCTTTGACATATTTATATATGAGTGCTAATTAATATTCCGATGACTTATATTATAAAATAAAATCAATGAACTACTTTAAACATTTTTCTGAATGAATTATAATATTTTTTAAATCTATTAGATTGATAACTAACATAATGAAATTCAAACTCTTATTAATTATTCAAATATGTACTCGAGTTCGAGTTCGAGTCCGTATATGTAGTGTTTTGCACCCCGTGCAGGGTTATCGATAATGCAAACTTGCTGAAAAGTTGTAAGACTAGAATTGATTGATATATCCCTGCCTCAAAAAAGAATATGAATATCCCTCCCAAAGTGTACCGTCTAACCAGAATAATCGAAATTTGTCTAAACTGATACTCCGTACTTAGTACTCGTAGTATGTAATACTTGCGTAGTTGTGTTGTTCAAAGTAAGTGGAAGAAGCAAAGTTCTGGTCAATGTATGGACGTTGCACCCGGGTGTACCATGCGCATGGTACACCAGGGCCAAAACGCAGCAACAAATAAACAAAACGCAGTACAAACTCGTGTGGAAATGTACATTTAGTACATTGGGAATGTACATATGAATAATGCTGAGTTATACGCTTGACCCTACACTCAACCGCTTCCTTTTCCACACTCAACCGTCAGTGTACACTCTACCCTGTAACTGTCAGTTATCTTTTTATGGGGAAGGAAATCTATAGTACAGCAAGACAATCATTTCCATTTTCAAATACTTGAACTTTTCCCCTTTTGCTTCCCATTGCGCCATTTCCCCATTTCGTTCTTCCTTCCCGAACACTTTCTACAACTCAAGTTTTTCTCCAACTCCAATATTTTCTCCAACTCAATTTATGGGAAAGTCGAAGAAGAAGTAAGTATTCATATCTTAATTTTTAATTTCTTTTTATTAGACATTTCGATTGTATCACTTGGGATTAAGTTTTAATTTTGCAAATTCCTTGAATTTCTGTTTTTTGAATACATTGTTTTGATCTTGAGTGTAGTGTTGTGGTCGATCCCACTGATGACCAACCAATTGCCCAATTGGTGACCAAGAGAAGGACAAAAAGGAAGAACACGGCCGAAGTACCCATTGTCGACCCTTCTCTGCTTGCCTCAATTGGAGAAGAAGTAGAATTGATGGTCTCCAAGTAATTCCCTTCTGTCTAATTTTAGTGAAATTCTGAAATTCAGTTGCAAAAGAACTTGTTGGAATGCATTTCGGTCGAGTAATTGAATAATGGTCCGTCAGATTGTTCCGTCAGAATGTACATATACCTTTCGGAAAATGTACATGTAATTGGTTTGAAATGTACTTGTAGTTGGTTTGAAATGTACATGTGTTTATGGTCCATCAAAATGTAATAAAATGTACATGTAATTGTCATTAAATGTACATGTAGTTGGTTGGAAATGTACATGCATTTGGTATGAAATGTACATGTAGTTAGTTTGAAATGTACATGTATTTGTGGTCATGAGATGGTTGGAAATGTAATTGGTTGGAAATGTACATGTAATTGTCATGAGATGTACATGTAGTTGGTTTGAAATGTACATGCATTTGTTATGAAATACTTGAGTCCTCTGGATATGTAAAGCTTATAATCAGTATGTACATCAAATGTGTGTTTAATGTACAGTGCTAGAGTAGTAGAATATTGTCCGCAGAACGCATAATCATTGTGTATGGGATGTATATATCACTATATTGGAATGTACATATAGCTATGTTGGAATACTCATATCACTATATTGGAATACTTGTATCACTATTTGGAATACTCATATCACTATGTTGGAATGTACATGTATGAGGCAAGAAATGTACATTTATGAATCGTGAAATTTATATGTTTCATACTCATATCACAATGTACATGTACCGTGCATGAAATGTACATATAGGAATTGGAAAATGTACATAGATGTACCCATGAGTCTAGAAATGTAAATTAATCGTCCATGAATTCTAGATGTACTTTCATGAATACATATACTTGTTAGCAATGTACATGACGTAGAATAAAAATGTACATACACTGGTTACGAAATGTACATGCTTGTATAAGAAAACGTACACATTTTATTACAGGACCAATAAATTTGTTTGTAATGTCAAATATAGTTATGATCATCTGGGTTGCATTTAATTACAACTGCAGTGAGCCTGAGGATACATCAAGACACCAAGAAGCCGAGGAGACTCTGGCCCCAACTGAAGAACCACAACCCATGAAGAAGCGTAAGATGCCTACAACTAGCAACTCCAATCGTCTCAGTCTTAGGCATACATTGGAACCACTTAAAAAGGTTGTGAAGTCTCTTGCCCACAAGCATGAAAAACTGCAATCCATTAAAGAAATGGGATTTGCTGGCCTGCTACACTTGGATTTACCCGCAAACAATTCCTTGTTTGCAGCTGACTTGATCGGGAATTTTGAGTCGAACGGAATATGCATTCTAATCGACCGTAATAGATCCATTGAAATTGAGGTTGTTGACGTCCATTTAGTGTATGGGTTACCGATGAATGGAGAGAAGATTGTCGAAGCCAAGGGACATAGTGATGAGTTCTATGAAGTTGTTAGCCAGTTTAAGGCTTATTACGGAGGTACAATGCCAAGTCTGAAGGACGTGGAAAAAAAACTAATGGACGATGCAGTTCCATTAGACGACAACTGGAGGAGAAGTTTCATAGTCCTTGCAGTTAACACCTGCATAAAGTCAAGCACCAATTCCCAGCCATTCATCAAATTCCTTACAACAACCTATGACACAAGCCAAATATCCAAGTTTGATTGGAGCAAATACACACTGAGCAGCTTGGTCGAGTGCTCATTAGCTTGGAAGGAGAAACCTTCTCGATTTTTTTGTGGTCCTCTCCCATTCTTGACGGTATTTTCCTGAACTAGTTTGACTAAACTTGTTTACTATTATTTTGTGTTCAAATTCATAACGCACATCATATTTTATTGCAATGCACATCTCATAACGCATTATATTTCTAAGACTGGATAAGTTGGTTTGCAGATATTTTATTTTGATCGGTTACAGAGGTTCAACAACACTGTACCAAGGGCGTTCCCATTAGTCTCTCTTTGGAAACGTCAGTTGGTGCTGGAGAGAGTTAATGTCGAGCTCAAGCATGGGTTCGGAATGGGTAGTGTGCTGCACAGGATTTCAGCACCCCAGAATCTAGATATCCCCATACCCGAACACTTGTTGGACAGTTCACAACAGCAACAACAGAACCAAGCTCAAAAACACCAGCAACAACCCCCTCAAAACCAACAACAACCGCAGCAGCAAGAAAATCAACAACAACGTCATCTCCCCAACCCCCAAACCATTCAGGTATGGGAACATGCAGCTTTACTATGTCTAATGTACATCCTACTTATGTCAAGTGTACATAATGCATATGTGTAACGTACACCATGCATATATGAAATGTACATCCGTTATATTTGAAATGTACATCCTGCACATGTGAAATGTACATCCTTTATATTTTAAATGTACATCCATCATATGTGAAAGTTACATCGTGTACATGTGAAATGTACATCCTTTACATCTGAAATGTACATACTTTATATGTGGAATGTACATCCTTTATATTTGAAATGTACATCCTTTATATTTGAAATGTACATCCTTTATATTTGAAATGTACATCCTTTATCTTTGAGATGTACATCCGTTATATTTGAAATGTACATCCTGCACATGTGAAATGTACATCCTTTATATTTTAAATGTACATCCATCATATGTGAAAGTTACATCGTGTACATGTGAAATGTACATCCTTTAATCTGAAATGTACATACTTTATATGTGGAATGTACATCCGTTATATTTGAAATGTACATCCTTTATCTTTGAAATGTACATCCTTCATATTTGAAATGTACATCCTTTGTATTTGAAATGTACATCCGTTATCTTTCAAATGTACATCCTTTATATTTGAAATGTACATCTTGCATATGTTTCTTTTTTATGGAATGTAATCCCTTCTCTATTCACGCGTATTCATTTCCCTATCTTGAATAGGAATACAACATGTTGAGGTCCCTAACGGAGAAAATTGCAGCAGACTTCGTCGACCTCACCGACATGTTGAGATTGGGTGAAAGGTTTTACCCCGGCGGTCTGATCAACGACAGCACCATGTACAATGTGGCTTTGATGTGGTCTAGATGTTCTGGAACCACTATACCTAACGTGCACAACTTGAGCCAAAGGAGACTAGATGTCCCCCAGCCCATAAGCCAAGATGACGACATATATGGTGCTGCCTGGTTCGGGGATATGGTTGATGAAGCCGTTCGCAAGGCAACGGAGGGTGATGCAATTGTGAGGACACCCCACACGCATGAACCCAACATGTATGACATTGGGCTGAACCATAGAATTTGCTATTGTAAACCCATTAACATATTGCATAGACTAACTTGATTACTCGCAGGTCTGATAACCATTTAGAACAGAATGTTGGGGAGACAAGTGATGAACACCATGATCAAGGGGAATACCATACGGAACCCCAAGAAGAAAATCAAAGGTACACTTAAGGTTACACGTATGTTTATAATGTGCATTCTTGTATGGGGAAATGTGCCTATATAAAGAAAGTATTGTACATATTAGAATTGATGGTCATCATAATTATACTTCATGTACATGCTATTGGTTGGAAATGTACATAACATTATATTTCTAAGGCCTAACCTAGTGTGTTTGAACTTGTTTAGTGACAATGTTGAGGACCATGTTGATATTCCCCTAGAGGGAGAGAATGATATTGACTGTGTAGAGAAAAGGTACAATTTACATGAAATCAATGCACATAATTCATTTCACTTTGTTAATAATATACATTTCTTATTAATATAATGTACATTTACTTTGACTCGAATGTACATTTCTTACGACCACAATGTACATTTCTATTTATTATAATGTACCGTTCTTTATATTACAATGTCCATTCACATATTCCAGTGACCATCCAACTGAACCCTTCGATGTGCCCCAAGAAGAAGGAGTTGGCATCGTATGCGTTGATAACCAGCAGATGTAAGTATTCGTTACTAATCTATTATAAAAGTATATAGTATTTTATTTCGTGTACGATGAACATTATTGAATACAGCTTTGTACATTTGTTTATATATAGGGGATCTGAAGAAACCCCAGAGCAAGAAGACCATCCACAAAATGAGGGGGTTTCACAGATAAACCCCACTGAAGATAGGTAACATGATTTAACTAATAGTAAATGCACTTAATATAACATGAATGAACTTATACTCATCAAATATGTTGCCAGTTATGTGGGACAGATCGATGCCAAGAGAAAGAAGAAAGTGCCTCCCATGTTATCATCTCCATTTTTGGCACAGTACTCTCATCTGATTGAAGATGAGACAGACGAGGCACAAGCAATTTGTGATTACGCCTTTGCTAATGATCTTGATCCCCAGTAAGTGTCTTATACTTCCATGTTCTATTATTTATATAGTAATCATTACTAAATTCATATGTGAAACGCCTACTGTAGTGAGCTACTGTATGATGATAGGCATACGTTCCTCACAAGGGAACATGTCCAGCCAATGGGGCTTGACGAATACATATACACTGAAATCATTGATGCATGGGCGACTATACTCAACAAGCGAAGCCCTCAAGCAAAGAGAAAAAGTTTTTCTTCTCTAACAACCCATTTGTAAGCCCACCATTTTGAAAAAATATTGGAATTGTCACTAACTAAACTTGTGCCTAACACATGATTTCCTTTGGCAGAATGTGGTTTGTATGAATGATGCTTACGATGAAACAAGTCAAGCAGTGACCTTGGAGTTGAGGTGTGCAAACTTCAAAGAATCCATTGAAAACTACATGGTTGATAATGGTATTCGCTCAATCAAGGGTTATCCATTGGTAAGACATTATTATATAGTTGAGATTACATTTGGAATAAGTATCATGTGCTTAAATGCAATGTGTATCGATTACGTACATTACAAGGATACCAAGAATGTACATTCCATATTTAGGAAATATACATTA
Source organism: Dysphania ambrosioides (assembly GCA_026401315.1). Classification (NCBI taxonomy): domain Eukaryota; kingdom Viridiplantae; phylum Streptophyta; class Magnoliopsida; order Caryophyllales; family Amaranthaceae; genus Dysphania; species Dysphania ambrosioides. Next base: position 22,667,533 of record CM048666.1, read on the forward strand.
TATGTACTGATAATGTACAAAAGTATATAATGGTAATGTACTTGAATGGAATATGCTCTGAAAAATGCTGATTACATATTTAGAAAATGTGCGCCATGTACAATGAAAATATACATTTAAAGGTTAGAAAATGTACAATTTCCATAACTATTGTGTATTAATGTTCTACATGTCTTTCGTTAAATGTTTAAGGTCTTCTTCCCAGCATACGCATCAGAACACTTTTACTTGTACTGCATCAACCACAGGGCCAGGTCCATAGATGTCATCGACAACAAATTACTTCCTGAAGGAGTAACGCTAGAAAACAAGTACCATGATCATCCCTATAAGTTGGTATGTATACATCTAATACACATTATTTTTGGTACAACTCCATAGTTTCTGTAATATACAAATTATCTTTTTTATACTAATCCCACCGTTGTAATATTTGAAGTTGCATGCCTTCCAATTGTACATGGAAGATAAGGGGAGTAAGGTGCAATACCAAAATTTTACTTGTAGGATCGTCCAGATGCCATGGAGATCACATGACAACGAAGTCGACTGTGGCATATACACTATGCGCCACATGGAAACATATGAAGGAAGAGTAAAGTGGGAATGTGGACTCCTTCAAGACAATGTGAGTTGTTCCCATTTCATCTAAACTTTAATTACCGTAATTCCCAACCCTCACTCCGTTCTTATTTCATTATAGTTTGACGCGTTGAAAGGGCTGCGGTTGCAGTATACATATGAGATCCTTAACGATCCATCAAACAAGAAGAAGGCAGATATTCATCACTTGGCAATGAAAAGGCTCCAGGGATAAGAATTCAACATGTAGAATGATTTAAATATTTCCTAACAATCTCATTACTTTATTTCCTAACATGGAGATATTTGTGTGTTAGACTTCTTACCGTACATTATATTTACTATTGTCAGACACTATTGTGCATGTGAACAAATTATTTTAAGTACATTTTTCTTCAAGTAGGCCATGTACATTCCTATATGTGCCCTATGTACATTCTTCTATTTGATAATGTACATTCCTATAGTAGTTAATGTACATTCCTATATTTGGTAATGTACATTATTGTGCATGCCTTCCAAATTTATCTTTTTTATGATATGTACATTCTACAAGTAAGTAATGTACATTCCTTGAGTAGGTATTGTACATTTTGATATTAGTTAATGTACATTTACGCTATATGAATGTCTACATTCCAATTGGGCATGCCTTCCAAATTATCTTTTTTATGATATGTACATTCTACAAGTAAGTAATGTACATTCCTTGAAAAGGTAGTTTACATTTTGATATTAGTTACTGTACATTTACGCTATATGAATGTCTACATTCCAAAAGTTGCAACGCTTGATATACATACTAACTAGATTGATAATGTACATATAATTGATTAAAAATGTCTATATTATTGATTAAGAATGTACATATTTCAATCAGGTTATATGCTTTTATGTAAAAGATAACACTGAAATAAACTTACTAATATAATGTAATGTACATATGGCAGTTATAGAAATTCATAAATGTACATTGTTCAAGTAAGAAATGTACATTCGTATATAAGGTAATGAACATTTTTAGCTATACATTGTCTGCGTTCTTGAACATGGGTCCGCCATTAACTTGAACATAATCAAACTCATTCACCGCATAGCGTCACGTTTAAGTCAAAGTATTGATTGAATTGGAAACTTCTAAGATCCGAGTCACCACACATTGGATGAGCCACTGCTTTTCCTTCGGAAACATTAAAGTAGTCCTGCATAATTAGGTAACAACACATACCAATGAACATTGTTCGTTCAAAATCATATAGTGGAATTTTTATACATCAAAATAAGAAATTAACGAAATGTATAGAACGAAAATAAAGCATACAATACCTTTATAGAACGATTAGTCCTCAGCTTCATTTTATCAACAACCTTTGCAACCCTTTTTTTCCATGATTTCACTTTCTGCCCCTTAAGCCTCTTAGATATCTTCTCGTGCGTAGATTGAAGCCGAATATTCCTACACCCCTTTTTCCTTCTTTTCACTGGGTCGTTGACTTCCACTCTTTCACCCATTATTGTATCCTCGTGGGCACCCCCTGCAGTCTCAGAAATTTTCGATTTCCCGATCATATAGAAATCAATCTTCTCTTTACATTCAATTAAGCAATTCTCAATGACATTTCGTGCAGCCAAATCATGTTGCCCAGCATCAACCAACCTTATAAAAGATCGTATGTTATGTAACCTCCAAACACTGGAATGCGTAGCACTCGACCCATCGACAACATTGTCGTCCACCTTAGTGCACATAGCGGCCTTGGTCCATCTCTTCAAAATATATCTCCGTGGGATAAACGTAACATTATTAAGGTAAAGAACACGAAGAGAATGTTTACAAAGAAGCCCAACCTCGCTAAAATACTTACACGTGCAACTAATCGTAGTCGAAGACTCGTCAAGTGTAACCGTATGATTTATAACATCCTTTTTCGGATGACATACGTGGTACTCGTATATTGGAGGTTGCATATTGATAACCTTAGCAACACAAGGGACACCATTCACAAAATTATCCTCAAATTGAAGGTATAGAGGGATCGTATACACCTGTCTTGCGTGCTCCAATAACCCCACATCTGCCCAAACCAAATGTCGATTACCACTAACGCTTTCATAATCATCCGAATTCTCGTTGCTCCTCCACTCCTCAACTACATCAATGAAACACTTATAAAAATCACATAGACCATGAGTTCTATGTAACCTCCTGGAAACTGATTTATTTGTGGTTTCACTCCTTTGAGATGAGAGTACACCACCACTAAAATAGTCCTTGGAGTAAGCAGGACACCATAACTCCTTTATAAGATACAAATGCTGAATCCATTTGCTGGACGAACAATCAAACTTCGTGACCATGCTGAAAAATACAATAAGAAAAACATTAGGATACATGTCAAAAGTATGCAAGTCAATAATGCAGCATGAGAATAAGATTTCACATATGAAAAATGTAAATTTAACATATAAAGGACGTACATTTCACATATGAAGGATAAATATTTCAAATATGCAGGATGTACATTTCTTATGTGAAGGATGTACATTTCATATATGAAGGATGTACATTTCACATATAAAGGATGTACATTTCAAATATATAGGATGTACATTTAACATGTAAAGGATGTACATTTCACATATAAAGGATGTACATTTCAAATATGCAGGATGTACATTTCACATATCTCGATACAAGACAATAATGCAGCATGAGAATAAGATTTCACATATGAAAAAGCTTCATTTCACATATAAAGGACGTACATTTCACATATGAAGGATGTAAATTTCAAATTTGCAGGATGTACATTTCTTACGTGAAGGATGTACATATCACAAATAAAGGATGTACATTTCATATATAAAGGATGTACATTTCACATATAAAGGATGTACATTTCAAATATGAAGGATGTACATTTCTCATCTGAAGGATGTACATTTCAAATATGCAGGATGTATATTTCACAGATAAAGGATTACATTTCACATATCTCCAGTAATAATACATTACCTTTCTCTTCAATATACATTATCTTATTATGTAATGAACATTATTTTATAACAACATGCCAAACACACAGAATAATGATTATGATGTCTAAAACTGTAAGTATTTCATTTAATTCAGTTCCAAATTTACCTTGACCAGTAGTGTTCAAATTCAGCTACCGTATCCGTATACTTCAAAACAATGTTGAATATATCATTAAAACCCTCCATAGACCTCAATCCCTTTATATTCTTTTTAGCATTCTCCCCAATATGCCATGTACATAAACGGTGACGGGTGTTTGGGAACACATCTTTTATTGCTCTCGCCATTGACTGTGCTTGATCTGTCATAATCGTCACCGGGTACTTTCCACCCATGGACTTTAAAAAGGTGCTGAATAACCACTGAAAAGACTCCACCTTCTCGTTAAGTAAAAATCCGATCCCGAACATCACATTTTTGTTTTGGTGGTTCATTCCAACAAATGGACCACAAATTATATCATATTTGTTTGTGCGGTATGTCGTATCATGAAGTAATAAATCCCCAAATATATCATAGTCTACTTTCATACGACTATCCCTAAAATAAAAAGCCTCAAGATGACCTTCACAATCCACTTCAAAATCATAAAAAAGTCAATCTCCTTTGTTTTTCTTTCCTTGAAGTAATTAATTAAACCTCTAGCATCACACCCATCAACCTTCATTTTCTTTTGTCCAGCCAATGCATCATACGCATCTTTCTTAAGAAATCCAAGACTCGCTTCACCTCCTGCTTGCTTCTTCAAAACACGAACTGCATCAGCAAGTGGTATTCCATTCTCAGTTAGATTGTTCAGCATCGCCATCTGATCCTCAGAAATCTTCCTATGGGATCTTATTAGATGTCGTTTTGACAAATCAATCCTATTGTGATTATGACTCATATTATGCTTTGTAACTATGAATAAACCCGAATCCTTATCAACGTCGAATTGAATAAATGCCTTACAGCCAGTTCTCACTTCCCTTTTCTGATAAACCCTTTCCACAATACGTCTCTTAAGCCCTGCATAACAACATACAAATATCCGTTGCCGTATTGTTTTCTTGTCAGCCCTCATCTCTAGCTTCCCTTTACGTGTGCCAAATCCATGTTTAAACGCATAACTATTATATAGTTCATAAGCTTCATCATCAGACTTTACTTTTTTGTACATAAGCTCAGAATCAGCAGCCTCTTTGAACCCTATACACATTATGTACATTAGAATCATGCCCCATGTACATAATTTTTATAAGATATGTACATTACAATACTGCATTAAGTACATTTAATGATAAGCCCATTTACAATACAGCATCATGTACATTTATAATAAGTGTCCTGTACATTTATAAACAGCATCATGTACATTTATAATAAGCCTCTTGTACATTCATAATAAGCCTTATGTACATTTCTAATATACCGTATGTACATTTTGGATATGCCTAATGTACATTTTACGACATGCATATATAACCAATTCACGCAATGTACATATATATAATAATACAATATCAACCTATTATAAGGTATATGATAAATGTACATATTAATACTATACAAACATATAAACGCACACAAACTATACAACACAAATCACATTAAATATCCATCATACCAAAATTAATATACCAACATTAGTTTTTGTGAGCTAAACAACACAAATTGCATAATGTACATTTCCCTAATATATACTGTACATAAACAACAAGCCCCATATACATTCATTAACCACGAAAAATATAATTTTTATAAGATATGTACATTTAATGATAAGCCCATTTACAATACAGCATCATGTACATTTATAATAAGCCTCTTGTACATTCATAATAAGCCTTATGTACATTTCTAATATACCTTATGTACATTTTACGACATGCATATATAACCAATTCACGCAATGTACATATATATAATAAATACAATATCAACCTATTATAAGGTATATGATAAATGTACATATTAATACTATACAAACATATAAACGCACACAAACTATACAACACAAATCACATTAAATATCCATCATACCAAAATTAATATACCAACATTAGTTTTTGTAAACTAAACAACACAAATCGCATAATGTACATCTCCCTAATATATAATGTACATAAACAACAAGCCCCATATACATTCATTAACCACGAAAAATACTTACCTTCACTGTTTTCATGAAAGTCTTCATCAACCTCAAACATCAAATTACAGTTCATTTTTTCCTCCACAAATACAGAGCTCCTCAAGCACCTCTCAACAATGAAAGGCTTTCATGCAAATTTTGACAAAGAAATAAATGACGTTTATATCACTTAAATCAGTTCAAGTATGTGAAAACTTTTGATTCAAATTCATAAAATATTGGTAATCATTACTTCTAAAAATAAAGTCTATGACAAGTCTTATCATACTGTTGCACATGATCTACACGCTACGCTGCACCTCGGTCGCCTCAAATAATTTCCTTCCCCAACGCATTTCCTTCCCCCAACGCATGTGACACCAAAGCCGCGTAGACAGGAGCACCATGCGTCCCGTACGCCCGGGTGCACGGTCGAATTTGCGGTTCTGGTGCAGTAAGAAAATCAAGCAGGCCTAAGCCTAACAGAATGGAGCGTGGGGCTGGGGTGGACTGGTGGAGCCTGGAGGAAAGGTCAGTGTGTGGGGCCTAGTCTCAACAACAAGATTGTCCACATATGACAGAAAAATCAGAGATGACCACGTAAGCGAGGTTGATTTTGCATTTTACAAATTGCAACTAAGATTAAATTAATTTATCCCTCCCACCCACGATTCTCAGTGGCTCCTGGATGGAACCACGATGGGGTCCCCAACTGTTACGACACTCACCATTTTTGGAGTTTGGAACTTTGGACGTCCAAATCCAAACACTGAATTCTCGTCCCTCAACAAAATTTCATTGATGGATTGAAAAAATTAAGAAATATCTTGAGTATGGGTTTGTATTATATTCGTTTATAGTAGAGGAGTATATTTTACAAGATTAAGAAAATTTTATTTTAAAATCATATGACAATAAGAGAAGTAATCTCACATATTGTTCTCGACCCAAGTCATTAGGCCTGACTCTAATACCATGTTGAGTTTGGGTTTTGACCACACCCGTCCGTAGAAGAGAGTATGCTTTACATGATTAAGAGAATCTCACCTTCACACGACAATAATGAGAGTATTATATCAACGTTATATAGTGAACTTTTTTATTAATTTTTCAATGTCAAATATTCACATGTAATATTGTATAGGCTTTTAGAGTTTCAACATAATTGATGACATATTTTTATTATGGAGAATTTGTTTGAAGTATTGCACTAGAAAAAGTATATTCTATACGAAGTAAAAGATGTACTCCTTATTTATTCTTTTATTTTGTACAAGTAATCAAAATATTTAGTTAAATAATAATTTCTTACTAACACTATTATACGAATTATTATATGGGACCACATTGTAAGTAAGGGTACTGTAAAATAAGAGAAACAAAACCGTGAAAATGAAATGCCGTGACATGTTAGGATTACTGTCTTAGAAGCGAATTCGCCCCGACTATGGTGCAACCGGAGATGGCGTTGCCCCCCAAGATTTAACACAACAAACTCTCTTAATGTGCACTCAAAAAGAGAGGAAGGAACTCAAAATATGCTCAGAATTATTTTAGAGGAAAACTGGAAGAGAGCAGAAGAACGTTTTTCTGTGACTGAATTAATAACAACAAAGAGCGGTTTTTTAAAGATGAAGAAGAGTAACCGTTGGAGAAAATCAAGCCACGAAAATAAAACGGTTTTTAAAATCAACGGCAGTTACAGACTTTTAAAAACCGAGTCAAAACAATGTTATAGATTTCGTAACTGCACAATCTCGTAACACTGGAACGACAGTTACGACTTTGCCCAAAAAGATAGCCACACTGCACGTGTCACAAACAAGAATCGGATGGCGGCGGCGCGCGCGTAGGGATGCCCCTTTCTAGCCCACAACAATACGATATATACTTCAAACAACCAAGTGTACACACTAAAATTTAAACCAAGAAAAAATTCCTTCTCCCACCAATGTGGGACAAGGAGTTTTCCTTAGCATTATTTCCAACAATCCCCCACAAATGCGAGGAAAAAGATTTTTAAAAGTAAATAAAAACACCTGTTCTGAGCATTTCAATAGGTTTGATACTTAAGTACTGGTATCTTTCGATTGAACCAATACATAGTGAAAATTAGGCAACTCCTTTGTTAAGTGAGTGAACGAATCTAGAACTTACTCAACTCAGAAGTTAAGTCCTAATAACACATATCTTACCTTATAACATTGTGAGTTCCGCGATAACAATTAACCACCAATATCGACCATCAAACTTGGGTTGCTCATGAGTGCTATAGAAAAACTGCCCATGTCTTTCATAAAAGGTGGCCAAACCTTCACACCCACGTAGGTGATTCCATCAAGTCTATCACATAGACCACCCAAATCTTGGGATATGAAACCATTAAGAGCCTTTGCTCAACCTCACATAATCAAAGCGGTGAATTCATCAAGTCCGTCTCATTAGGACCATCCAAATACTGGGCTATGAATTCATTAAAAGCTAAAAGCTTATCCTTACCAAATGTATAGGCCAAAGGAATGGGAAGTGTACAATTGTGACTCTTTCCATGGCTTCGTTAGTCCACATGAATTCTTGTGCGAACAAGGTCGGGTATCCACCATGAATTCCTCAACTAACAGGCTTAAGCCCCATTCCCCTTAACGTATCAAGGACAAGTCTCCTATTCAGCCCTTTGGTTAATGGATCTGCTAGATTCCTCTTAGATCTGACATATTCCATAGTGATAACACCACTTACTATCAAAGTCCTTACAGACTTATGTCTCACATGAATGTGCCTCTTTTTACCATTGTAAACACTGTTTTTAGCAACACAAATAGCAGCCTGTGAATCACAATGTAAAGAAATAGGTGGAGTAGGTTGCCCCCACAATGGAATATCTGCTAATAAATTTCTTAACCACTTTGCCTCTTGCCCGACCAAGTCCAAAGCAATTAATTTTGACTCCATAGTTGACCGGGCAATACAAGTCTGTTTTGAAGACTTCCAAGACACAGCTGATCCACATAAAGTGAAAACATATCCACTAGTGGAGCTTACTTCATCATTGTCAGATACCCAGTTTGCATCACAATATCTTTCTAAAACAGCAGGAAAACCAACATAATGCAAACCCCAATCCATAGTACCTCTAAGATACCTTAAAAGGCATCTAAGGGCATTCCAATGTTCTTTATTAGGGTTATGGGTATACTGATTAAGTCTACTAACTGCATAAGCTATGTCAGGTCGAGTGTAGTTCATAAGAAACATTAAACTCCTAATTATTTTAGCATACTCAGTTTGTGACACACTATTGCCATAGTTCTTTTTCAAGTGAATGCTAGAATCATAAGGAGTTTTAACAGGCACAACATCATAACTGTTAAATTTCTTTAATACTTTTTCCACATAATGAGATTGAGACAAAGAGAAACCATTACTAGTTTTAGTAACGTTAACACCTAAAATCACATCAGTTTCACCTAAGTCTTTCATCTCAAACTGAGAGAAAAGAAATTCTTTTATATCATTAATAATATCAATATGTGTACCAAAAATCAGCATATCATCTACATATAAGCAGACAATTACACAACCAAATCCAAACATTTTTGAGTACATACAAGTATCAGCACGATTTGCTACAAACCCAAAACTAAGTATTGTTTTATGAAACTTTTCATACCACTGTTTTGGTGCTTGTTTTAATCCATACAAAGATTTCTTTAACTTATAAACTTTTTGTTCTTGTCCAAGAACTACAAAACCCAGAGGTTGAACCATATAAATTTCCTCCTCTAAGTCGCCATTTAAAAAAGCAGTTTTTTCATCCATTTGATGCACAATCAGATTATAGCTAGAAGCTAATGCAAGTAAAGTATGTATAGTGGCGATCTTAGTCACTGGTGAGTAAGTGTAAAGGAAATCAACACCAAATTTTTGTGTGAACCCTTTAATCACTAATCTTGCCTTATCACTAATCTAAATTGTAAGTAAGGGTACTGTAAAATCAAAGAAACAAAACCGTGGAAATGAAATGCCGTGACGTGTTAGGAACACTGTCTTAGAAGCAAATTCGCCCCGACTATGGTGCAATCGGAGATGGCGTTGCCCCCCAAGATTTAACACAGCAAACTCTCTTAATGTGCACTCAAAAAGAGAGGAAGGAACTCACAATATGCTCAGAATTATTTTAGAGGAAAATTGGAAGAGAGTAGAAGAACGTTTTTCTATGACTGAATTAATAACAACAAAGAGCGGTTTTGTAAAGATGAAGAAGAGTAACCGTTGGAGAAAATCAAGCCACGAAAATAAAACAGTTTTTTAAAGATGAAGAAGAGTAACCGTTGGAGAAAATCAAGTCACGAAAATAAAACGGTTTTTAAAATCAGCGGCAGTTACAGACTTTTAAAAACCGAGTCAAAACAATGTTGCGGATTTCGTAACTGCACAATCTCATAACACTGGAACGACAGTTACGACTTTGCCCAAAAAGATAGCCACTCCGCACGTGTCACAACAAGAATCGGACGGCAGCGACTCGCACGTGAAGATGCCCCTTTCTAGCCCACAACAATAGGGTATGTACTTCAAACAACCAAGTGTACACACTTAATTTAAACTAAGAAAAATTTCCTTCTCCCACCAATGTAGGACAAGGAGTTTTCCTTAGCATTATTTCCAACACACACATGTACTCTCACATACATAATTTATGGTCTCATTACTTTTCTCTATCATCAACTTTACCAAAACAAAACTTAACAAAGTAAACATATGTAAATGGTGCAAATTATAAGGGACGGAGGGAGATTAGGCGTTGCTCATAATCCCCGACATACAAGATTAGCTGATATTGTTTTGAAATTTCTAGTCATTTTGTTTAATTATGTGATTCTTCGGAAGTTGATAGCGATCACACTTTGTAAACGAATCATTAACAACCATGTTTTCAGCACGAAATCGATCGTACCATGTCCTGGATTCAAGAAGAATTTGTGTCAGTTTATTGAAAAATTATGAAAACAGAATCCTTGTGCTTCCTTGCTCCTCAGTCCATGGCCTCCATGCTTAAGGCCTTCGTGATAGATAGATAGATAGTACGTAGTACAATAATAATAGGTTTAGGGATATTAATGTAAATATTTTCTTAATAAGATAATTATAATAATAGATCTGTCACCTCAATATGAACTACCAAACTTGGAATACACATAAATGATCTATACAATATTAACAATAAGCATTCTATGATCATGAGAGTGTTATACAATAACCACAAGAAGGTTCAAACTTGAAACCAACTAGATGGTTTCGTGGTTCTTGTTGGATTTGCAAAGGTGGAGTCTTTTGGGAGGAGTAGCGAAAGTGGGTGTTGAAGGGATTGAGAAGGAGTGGTGTCTGAGAGGTATGAGATTAGATGAGTGGGTGTGTGATGAGATGGCCATATTTGCAGTAGTTTCTAAAATATTTGGAGGAATGGATCGACTTCTATATTTTGTTGCTATTTCACTTATGAGTGTCTTCTGTCATGAGACTTCTTCAAATTTTCGAGTACTAAGTGGTACGTAATTCGCCATGTCATACCCTTGTCGTTTGCATTGTTGGGTGGGTGCATGTGTGTGTGCCTGTGGTTTTTTTTTTTGGCAAGGGTTGGAAGGTGTGCCTGTGGTTGTTCATGCAAATAAGCAAATACAAACGAGGGCGGTGTATAACACATACTTGGTCAGGTCGGCTAAATTGCTCAAAACGTGGTACAACCCAACTTAACACAGCATAAGTACTAGGGCACACACGTCATAAAACTGTGCGTGCGTTTTCCGGGTGTGCCTAAGCCATAATTTTCTCGGACAAACACAAGGCATAGCACGACTCAATTAACATGCAAAGCTCGCCTAAGTTAAATTATGAGTTACACGCATAATCAACTAAACATGGCACGATGGATATGTGGGCTCTAGCCTAGTCAAGGCTACCCTTCTGAAATTTGCAGCACATCTTTGGTTCAAACAAGATGCAAAGAAAATTATCTGTGGTTGGAACTACAATATTCACATTCAAATTGGAGGCACTAAGAGAAGATTAATTTTTGATAGGCTAATACAAAGTACAAATTAAACATTATGCACCAGCTGATGTGATGTCTAGAGACCAGACCCCATTAATAGCACAATGGTAGAATATTACTATGTAATAAATAACCAAATGCTAGTGTGGTATATTGGCACAGTCGGCTTCATTACATGATGATCAATGTAATACATTTCAAGGGGTGATAATTATCCTAAAACAACTGATGGAACAATTAGAACTGTCACTACTCTGACATTGGAGGGCTATTTACAGATGTAAAGAATGAAGAATACAGAGAAGTTGATGTAGCCAGCATGTTGAACAACCATCAAATTTTCCGCCTGACAAATATTCCAGGGCAGTGAAGGCTATTCGATAATCTATTTGATTCTTTAGCAACAAAAGATATATATGTTGAATGGTGAGTCAATGTTCAGCATTCATGTTTCTCACAAAGGGAACAAAGTTATTCCAGTTTTCGGCCTTAAAAATGTTGCCACTCAATCTGAAATAAGTGAATGATTTTACACTTTCTGCCTCAGGGCTATAACAATTGGCTTGTATTTGCTGCAGTCCAGCCTGCAAAATGAGTATCATCAATTAGTAAATAAAGCAAGGATTAGATATCAGTAGGAAACAGTGAGGAAGCTAAGGTAGAAGGGGGGAACATGGAGGAAGGGGACACAAGTCAACAATTAACAAAAGGGGCAATGGTTTTTGAGTTTCAGAAAACAATCACAAAGAGCATTACAGCCTTGTAAAAGTATAGAAAAAACTTAAAGCTAGGCACTTTAAGATAATCTCACAAAGTATCAAGAGTACATCAGAAAAGGAAATAAAAAAAAACCTGTAAAATTTTGCAGAACAGGGCAGCTCATGTTGAGTTTTAAAAGACTAACTTAAATTTGTACAGCAGAATTGGTAGCAAATACAGGGATAAGCAGTACACTGTACATGAACTGTAAGTTTTAAACCCTTTGTGCTGAGAAGGCCTTTGTTTAGATAGCTTTTTTAACAAATTAACTTTGACACTATATATAACAATCATCCTGAAGAGCTATTGTATATGATTTGACATTCTTTACACTAGGAAGAGGAAACCATCTAGACACCTCCCTAATCCCCCACTTAAGGTCAAATATAAACTGTCATATCAGTAAGTACTACTTCCAAGTAACTCCTTACGTAAAAGACGAAAACATTTGAGACCATGAATCCAAATAGTTCAACGTTTGACTGGATTGAAAAAAAAAAACAAATTCTCCTCCACCGATAAAATGTAATTCGTGATCCACTCGTCCCAAAAAAAAAAAAAGGCAGTATTCAAAATTCCTTTCCCTTTCAAGGACCCTCAGCAGCATCCTCTACTCTACCCTACAGACATACAGAGGATCTGTGGATATGTTGAAGAGCCAAAAAACTTCCTCCAATTACAACAGGTTAAGGTGCACACACGCACAAAAGATTAGGCATTTATTTGAAGCAAGATAGTTTACCTTGTCAAAACGTTCACTAAAGTTTCTTCCAGTCAAACTTATAGCCCTTCTCTTAGAGACGGCTTGAAGCTGCATTGAAAATGGTTATGTTAGGCCTTAACAATAAATACATTTGGCACCATTGAAGACTATAGCATCTGTACTGTTTCTACAACACAAAATTAAGGATGTATAGAACTTGTTCATATTCAGCTTAATTTTTAAAAAGGTAGTGAAGCTAACTTACGCAGAGAATAGTGATATTCTGCAAAAGAGTAACAAAGAAAAACTAAGGAAACGTATTTGACATGTATGATGTATGACTATGAGCGACAAAGGGAACTGACAGTGAAGCCAACGAGATCAAAAAGCAAGAGATGCAATGGCTGAGCAAGCGATTTTGTTAAAAAAAGAAAGGAAAGGAGTAAGTTAGCATCAAGAGTTCTAGTTTGCAAGCCAATGACACTTCCTGCCCACCTTTTTCTGCACTAGCAATATATTTAGCAAACTAAGAGTGGTGATTCCTAGGTCACACTAAAAAATCCCTTTCCACAGAATTCACCACCAAAGCATTAAGATACTCCACAATCAACAAACAATCAACTGGTTCTGTGGGTGACAAAAATCAGATGTACTGAATCTTTCTTTCAGTCTTAGCCCAAGATTTTATCAAGCCAAGAGAATCCAAAAAAAAAGAGAATTGCAGGGCACTAAGATTTTACAGCATAAGAAGTCAATAAGCCTTCTAGCGAGGCTGTTGATCTTCATAAATGGATCAAGATTTTGTCTTAACTTCCTAGAGCTGGAGTAATTCTAAAGTTGGGATAATGAACTAGTTCATGAGAGAAAACTTACACAGGTAGCCCATTTTTTTTACTAGGTCATTCCAAAGCCTTGAACTGTTTTTCAAATTTAATATATCTGAAACAAATAGTAGGTATTTTTTGGGGCTAAAGATTAAAGGTACTTATATACTGTAAAAGTAACTTTTATACCAGTAATCAAAGCGCCCAAAATTACCATTTTACCCCTCTTTCTCTACCAATTTATGTTCACTTACCCTTTTCACACTTCTATCCTCCCCCACATCATCCATCACCGAACCACCGCCGCCACTTGCCACCGCCAAATCCACTTAAACACCCTCCATCTTCCATATTATTCCCCACCACCACACCCCGCAACTACCCATCACTACTTCCGCCTCCCTTGCCACCACCTCGGCTTGAAATGACTGACGAGACATCTGATTTCCTGGTGAATTTTCTTATTTATGCCAACGGGGATAGTCATCTTCATTGCCAATTTTCTAATGATGACCCGCCCTTTTAAAAAAATTAATTTTCATTAATTTATTTTATTTGTTAAATTCTTAATAATTAATAGCTATAAATAATAATTAATATTTTTATGATTCTAGTTATTGTTATTAGTTATTTAATTGGAGTTGTGGTTTAGTGTTGAATAAGGGGCAAAATGATAAATAAGTATGGGCTGTTTGAGCATTTTATGGTTGGTAATTAACAACTCCCTAATAAAAAAAAATCAAATGTTATCATTAGAAATCACATTTTTATGAATGATTATTGTTTTATAAGATTCAATCTCATAATTTCATAGCAATTCATTTATTTAGTCTAACTTATTCGATAATCTGTTTTGGAGGGAAAATTTCCCAATGTACTCTCCATTAGTATTAGTTAATAGATAGAGATAGTAGTTTATGTATGTATATGTGTGGTGATGATGGTGGGTGGGGAAGGGGTCTTTGGTGGGTAAGTATCCCAGTCTCTATGAACAATAATTATCAATCATAAATTTTGTAATTTTTACAAGTAAAAAACAACTTTAAAATAATACATACTATGTTCTATATATATGTATATATTAATTTTAAAAAACAGAGCACAACTCAGGGATTACCTAGTTTTTCTCTAAAGTTCTCTCACAATAGCACATCATACATTCATACTCCAACATGGGGATCAGATGGAGATCAGGAAGAAAGGAAGAGGGAAGGAACAACAGAGATGCACTCAGACAAAGTAATTTAAAGAAAAATAGGGGAAGAAAAGAAACATGGAAAAAAGCACAAAAATCCACAGAAACCATAAGTTTACCTGGTGTAATAACCCTTCTGGACTGCAAAAATAGCCTGTTGGTGTCTCACTGTCCATCATTTCAAGGCACCTAAGAAGAAGTTTTCACGAGTAAGAACACAAATATTTTACGAAGAATAATGCAAAAGCACCTACTAAATCTTGACCCAAAATGGGTACATGATAGATTGGTGGCATTGTCACTGATTCAGTAGACTAAATAACAGACAACTAAGGGGAGAAGTGACTATTAGATATTAGGAATACCCTATCAGTCAATCATGCATATAGATAAAGATCATTTTCCTCGCAATAGGGTTAAATTCTCAGTAACATATCAAAAGGATTTACAGGTGAAGTCTTACGGTAAGTGTAGAGCTGCACCATGACGAAACAGCACTAAAGCTAGGGGATCATAGCCATCTCTCTGAGCAGTGTTATAGTAGCCAGCTGTAAGTTCGGCGGCATGTGACAAAGTCTTGTACCACCAATATATTGCACCAACCTTTGCAACTAGTAGCACAGATGTTTTATCATCTTGATATTTCTTCAAAATATCTGCCGCTTTCCCAAGAATAGCATCTGCGTGATGAATAAGCTTACTGCTGTACCATTCCTATAAAAATTTGCGTAATCAGATTTTCTTGACAATTTAGGGAAACATGTCCAAGTGAATCAGTAACTTAAATCTTTGTTCTTCAATAGCTAAAGAACTTGGCCATAAATCCTGTGTATTTTTAAGCTAATAAGTGTGACTCGATAACTGTTATAGTGCTGCTTGTCATTCTGTTATGGTTTTCTGGACTCCATTCAGTTTCAAGTAGCAATAAAAGAGTGCATAATTTGTATCATTCCCAACAATGTCGAGCAAAGAGGTATATATCATACTCATTTATACGCGCAAGGTGCGACATCAGCCAGAACGCGGAGAGGATTTCCCTCAAACAAAGATGGGCGTGTCAGGAAACAATGTGAAGTCGCCCCTATTTCGCTGTCCAGAGAGCTGTTGACTAATGACCTAAAAAATGTGTGACGTTTGGGAAGCATGAGCCCCGTACCGACTCATTGGGATCCTAAGCATACAGACCTAAGGGGTGGGTTTCATACCGTCCACTGTCGTCACTTCAACTTGGCATTGGACTCAAGCTGGCCTCTAGTGGTTATTGGTTTACTGAGAGAACCACCCTCTTTACACTCTTATTTTTAGCTCCAGGCTAGGACTTAAGAGGGATAACTTATCCCCGAAATCTATACTCCCATTGTGAGAACAAACACTACTATACTCATGATGGATCAAAAAACGATATTTGGAGAGCCCACAAATAATTTCCTTTATTGACATATATGGAAACAAAAGAAGACCTTCCAGGAGAAGTACGTACGAGGAAGAAATGCCTGTAGTCAGATAGGAAACTTTCTTGACCACCTTCAAAGAAAGGAACTTCCAAGGGAGAACTATTATAACAACCAGCATCTTGTGGGCCATTCCCTCCCCATTGAGGTTTTCCTTCTTGGCAAGCAGCTATCCTAAGATCTTCCATCCTACAATAACATTGCATATGTGAAAATGGTACCCAACAGGCCAACAGATTACACAATATCAAAAAATGGCCTAAGTAAATTTTGGAAGCTGAAAGTGGCACCTACATGTACTTATCATAGCATTGGAATTCACCAATTCCAGGAAATTTCCAACGACCATCAGCAAATGGATGAGCAGGATACCTGCATGCAGTTTCATGTAAGATAAGTGAATTATAAGGCTGATGCTTATGTACAGGGTACCCAATATTACCTAAGTTCACCAGCAGGGCCAAGACCAACACTTATTTCTTCAATAACATGACCAATTAGCAAGTGAAACTTGTCAAGGAAACTAAAGATGAAGTCTTCATAACATTGAAGCGCAGTACGGCCAAAAAATAAAGGAAGCTCATCCACTCCAAGTGTAAGACAATCGTCACAGAAATTTCCATTCTGATCTCGGTAAAAAATGTCCCTGTCAATAGCTCCAATCTGAGGGAAAGGCAATGATATAAGGTCCATATATTCACACTTTTTACACATAAACCAAAGGCCAAATATGTTTACACACTAACTTAGACTCTGCATGCTCTAGCTCCAGAACACTGAGAAAACATATAAGAGAAATCCAACACATAACAGGAAAAAAATTGCCAAACAAATGAGAATGGGATGGTTCCCAAAAAGAGTTCAACATCATCACACAGCTAGAAGTAGAGAAGATAATGAATGATGTGACTGTTAATGGATACTAAAACTTGAGAAACCTGATGATTTGCAAAAGAACTTCCCAGGAACAACATGACAGAAACAGTTATCCCCCAATCAGCTAGAATCAAAGAAAGTATTAGTCAAGCAATAATTTACGCAAAAAATGAAACAACCTTTTGAATCCAAAGTGGGAGGCTCACAGATCCTTTTTGCTTGGATGATAAGTGAACATTTGAATGAAAACACAAAGCAATGTGCAACTTGAGACCTACTTCAGATACCAGTTTAAAAAGTTCTTCATAAAGAGACCAGTCATAGGCATGAGGAGAAGTGTGTTCCACAATTCCCCACCAAACCTCAACTGCAATTCCATGAACACCTGCCAGCTTCAGTGCTTTAAGGGAAACAGACAAGGCCTTGATTCTGTAAAAGAAAATGATCCGGTGAACAAGTAATGTATACATAATGAGAGACTAATTCTACCACTCCCAGATATGTGGCTTTAAGCAGTAAGCAAGTATATAACGAAAACAGAAGTTTTAAATATTATGACTTCATGACTCCGAAGAAGACAACAGATAATTATTTGTTCAGTACTTCAATTAGAGCCAAAAGCATTAATAAGGCTTACAAGCATTAATAAAGGTTACCTTCTTATCCTTGGAGTTCCAAGAGTATCAATGCCAAAGGAATCAAGGGGCATCATCACAAAGACAGGCACTCTGTTCTGTTTTGATGACTTTAAAATCAAGGATCTTGACCTCTCTCGGGCATCCATACTGTGACAATCAGATTACTGGATATAGTTAGCTTTTCTATGCAATTGACCAAATAGCATTTCAAGCATCAGGCATATACTGTCCACATCTACTTGATTTACCTTTCTTTCACTGATTTCAGGAAAATCAAGCTTTGCAAGATCTCACAAACTAAGTTCATGGCTAATATGTTCATTTCAAAACCAATATGTTCAAATAAGCTAGGTTAAGGGTCAATATGTTCACATAAGCTAGATTAAGGACCAATAAGTTCACTAAGTTACATTCAAGGCCAATAAGTTATGTATAGTTGCGTTCAGGTTGGTTTGATAAGTTCAGATAAGTTACATTCAGGGCCAAGAGGGGCTACCCACCTACCAATATTCAATTCACAACTAAAATTATTTAGTTCTAATAAGTTCAGACAAGTTAAGATAAGTTCCAATAAAAGAAATTTAGGTGAAAAGAGCACACCCTAAGTTTTTCACAATGTATCTGAATAAACGTCAAAAGCCTAGCTTTAAAATGGAGTAGTTGCCCAAACTAGCCTATACCCAATAATTCAGTCAGCTTTGTTGCTTAACTTGGATTGATCATTTCACACTACACCAATACAGAGCCCTCGAAATCCCATATAGGAGTCTACACTACAAATTCTCAATATAAAATCAAGTCTACACTACAAATTCTCAATATAAAATCCCTCTTATCAGTTAAACCCTCATGAAATCATGAAGACTATCTGATTCCAATCCGAAACAGAAGCGTCATAAAATCCAGCCAGAAGCTTCAATAATCGACAAAGGCCATGTAAAACATCAATTAGGCGGTTATGCCCTCCAGCACCAAACCGTTTGTTAATGGTCGTCACTTAAAGAGCTTGGGGTATTTAGCCAGTATATAAAAAATCCCATCTTTACTTTAAAGTAGAAGATTACCATTCACTACTTTATCAAGGTATCATCAAATACAGATAAACTAAAATTCCCATTTTGACCAACAAAATATAATTGAAAGCTCAAGCTCACACTAAATAACTTAAAATCCCCCAAAAAAACCCATTAATTTAACCCCGATCAACACGTGATTTTGTCATAACTCACGAAACTAATACGGTCTGCCATTCAAGGAAACAAATTTAATCTACATTTTATAACAACAAATTAAAACCCACAAAATGTAATCCAACCCCATCAAATTAATCTCCAAAAAAACCCAAAATTATCCAATAATAGTATAGTACTATCAATCTTAGTGATCAAGATTACATGCAATCATTCACAATAATCAACTTAGGAAAAAATCAACCACTAATATAAAATATAGTACTAAAACTAAAATTAAAAAAAGAAATGAGCTGGAAAATGGACCTGAAAACGCGAGAATTTTTACCCATCAAATATCTCCATCTAGAAAACCTCCTCTTGTAAAGATTAGGAAGAGCAATGGTCGAAACGTTTCGAAGATTTCTGAAACCGTTTCGATTCTTTCTGACTCCGAAAAGCAATTCATTGAAGGCGTAGCAGTTACGCCTCCCGCTGCATTTACAAAGCACACCCGCCATTGAAGGGTTGGGTCGGGTCTAGAGAGAGGAAGTGGGGGATTTCTAGAGAGAGGGAGGGGAGAAAGAGTGGAAGGAAAAAGGGCAGGAGGGTGGGTTTCCAAGGTTACATGGAGGAGAGTTCTAAAAACAAAAGCCTCTCTCTATTTTCTTAGGAGACGCAAATGAATGGGAACTGAAATGCATTTATTTTTACTTTTGGTAATTTTTTTACCCTTTTTTTAAATTAATTGCACATTATAAACTATATATAAAGTTTCTTAAGAACGTCTTTTGCTAAATATATAATGAAAAATATTGTTAAGTATTGTATTTTGGGATTAGTTTCATTGTATATAATTTTGTAATGTAAACTTTTTTAAAATCTTCACTAATAGATTATGATAATCAAATGTATTAATGGTCAAACAAGTCCATTAATAAACATAAAAGTCAAAATGGTATAATTTTTTTTAAAAAAAATGTGTATTTCTTAAATTCTTATGGTTTATGTGAAGTATAAAAAAATATTTTCGTTCTGTATCTTTAATAAAGTTAATACAATATGATGTAAATCCACCTTAAGTTAGCAATAGAAACTTGAAATCTCTCTCTAACATAAATTAGTCAAAATTTGACATGAGACACCTGGATTGGGTCTCCCTTTTTAATGCCCAATAATTTACCGATACACATTGCGTATTTTGTCCTGATTTAGAGAGTATATAAAAAGATTGCTTAAACCCATTAAGATAGACTCTTAGCCTAAGCACTAAGCTTTAAAGTTTAAATCTAATTTATAAGCCTAAGTACATATTTGGGCCTAAACCAAGGTTAATGACCAGAATATTAGACTTATGGTCCATTTACACCCAAAAATATAGAAGATCTCGATATAAAAATTCTACCTAGGAATAACTCCCCTTAGACTATTCGAAATCGACAATAATTTAAACACGAACAAGACTTATTTGTTTGTTTTTCCAACTCTCGTATTTCATGCACAACCAGGGGTAACAAACTTGCAATGAATGTGATAATTAACCAGAATACAGTATGACAACGTTTGAAATGGATTAAGTGCCTAATTCTTATTTAAAACCAAAATAATTATGGCACACCTTAACAGGAGAAGTTAGACTTGTTTAGGATTGAAACTATGACCTCTCTAATGCCAATCAGATCCTTTAGGTTAGATTGCTTTGGTTGTCTATAGTTCAAAATTTATCCAAGCTTAATCATAAATATTATTGGGAATATAATGCACTTGAAACACAAGAGTAGCTAAATTTATTTATGAGCCTATATCATACGAAGTATGTAATGTCAATTAATTCGGCTAGGTGGGATTGTTTTGGTTTATAATTCGAAATATATCTAACCTTAACCCAATTTGTATTTTGAATTTGAGTCATTAATACGAATTTATTGTTTACTTTATAAAGATTTGTTCGAAGCCAAAAGTGATCGTAATTCATTTGTTCTTGCATGTGGCCATATGGGTTTAATCCTCTCCACTCTCTAGTAGTACCACCGACCATGCAAACAATATGACTCTATGAGTCATATGACCATGTTATATATATTTGACATCATCAAACTATAGGAAACACCAATACATGATTCAATTCAAGTAAGAGCAAGTTGGGTATGAAAATCCAACGTGAAATTAGACAAAGACAACTAGTCATCCTCAAAGGATAAGAAAGAGGAAAGCCAAATTAAATTCGAACTATAATCTAAAAAGTTCACTAAAGCCATTAGATTTGTCAACCGGAGCATCAAGCTTCCCACAATAGTTACCTAGTTTTAATATATACTACTACATGTTCTGGATGATTGCATTCTTGATAGATTGATAGGGATTGTTGTCAATGATTAAAATGACAAATACGTTCATTATAAAGTCTAGTAAATATCTTGTACATATGTACACTTGGATGGATAGAATTATGGATGATGTTACAACTTGGTACATGGACAACGTAGCTTCATTTTTATAAAGACTTTGCCCAATGAAATGGATAGCATCAATAGAGTACATAATTTTGTACAAAGGACTGTTTACATCCTTACAAATTAAGGTTCGTATATTACTTAGTTTGGAGATATAAATACTAAATTATTGAAATTATACTATTTCTTGATATATTTATTCTAAAATTGCACTTATATTACAAGTATATAATTCGTATTAATTACATGGGGTTTCAATGGGTCCTATTCCTGATCCATATCCAGTTAGAGCCGACCCATTTTTAGGGTCTAAGTCTAATTTTTTTTAGACTCATAGGATCCGGGTTGGATATGAGTCTAAATGTCCTTGAGTTGGATATGTGTTCGGGTCTAAAAAATTTAGATCCAGATAAGACCCATGGACCCTCATATTTAGATATAAAACTAAATATTTATTAATATTGCTCCGTCATCTTCCTCTTCTCCACTTTATCCTCCATTTTCCACTCTATTGCATGCCTTCAACTTTTTTTCATCGTCATTTGCTAGGTAACATATTCATATAATTTTGATGTATATTTTGCGATTATTAGCTTCTCGCCATCACGTCCCCACAAACATATTCAATTGGGTTGGAGATTACTATCTTCTGTGAGATTTTAAAACTTGCGAGTAGCGACGCACTTGATCTTAAAATCATTGTAATAGAGTAGTACTATTGAGTTTAGGACTTTTGACTAAGTATTGGATTTTAATACTAGTGCTTACTTGTTTTCCACACACTGAAATGAAGATTATTTTGTAAGTATTTCAACGATAAAATTGTGTGCTTAATAAATGATGAATTAATTTATCTCCTTTGACATAATAATGCAATTTATGTTCCTTTATAACACTTATTCGATAAAACAATTCTAAAGTATGAAATGCGAAAATACATTCGATTATAAAACATGTGAATAATAAGCTCATAAAAATAAAAATATGTTAAGGATTCATTTTAGACTCAAGATCCATCCGATCTAGTGGATATGTGTAAGGATCTGAAACTTTAGGACCCAATGGATTTAGGGCGGATATGAGTCTAATTTGAAAATAATGGGTATGAGTCTGGATCCGGGTTTATGTAACTATGTAAGACATCATAACCCTCAAAACTATGATATGACAAACCAATTTAAACTAACTTATCAATAGGAAGACAAATGTGCGACCAATTCAATAGTTTTTAGATATGTAATCCCTCTTTTTCTTATTTTTTCCCTATTTCTATAAATAGAGTTAAAGTTTACAAAATTTGACCATAAATTCAAATCATGTTATAAGAAATAATATATTTAAGTGAGATCTTGTTGAATACATATCAAAGTAAATTTTAAAATATCACATTTTCATAATTTTGTTTTATGGATTTGTAGATTAAAAAAGTTTAGGTTGTGTTTTCAAAACCATGAAAAGTCAAATGAAACAAAAAATTAGAGACAAAGGAATTATTTATAATAAGTTATTTTGGATTTAGTTAATTCATTAAAATAGATTACTCACAAGGCCTTCTCATCCACGTAAACCTTATACAACTATTAAAAGATGCGATCATCCAAATCAAATTTAAGGATAATGCACACATATATACACGAATTTTAAAAGGTGGAGACTGGAGTAACTAGTGTACATCTCTCAATTGTTCTGGCACGTCTTCGTGTACAGTATCTCGGTGTCGTCCTAGTTGCTTTTATCAGCTACTAAGAAAGTTTATAATTTGGCAATTTTATCAGCTACTAACAAGTCTCATTTGACTTTTCGCAGTTTCAAGACAAGACTTCAAACGTTTTTATTACTAAATCCGTATGGCAAAAAAATATGAAAACTTCCTAATTTTCATTGCTATACCATCATTTGCTTTGTTATATACTCAATGGACGAGGTAGTAGCAGATCTAGCCATTACTATCAAAGTTATTGGACATCAATGGTGTCGGAGTGCGCCTCTTCACGAAGGTGATTTAAGTACAACGAAACGCCTTAAAGTGAAATATAGTTTGCAAAGCATCTGGCTTTGTGACAATCTCTCATTCCCAATATTCTAAAAATGTACATTGAAAATCAAACAATAAGATCCCGTTTAAATATATTATTTCTCATAAAATGATAAGAATTTGTGATTTGACTCTATAAATAGAAATAAGGCTTTCTTAAGGGATTAACTCCTTGAGCAGTTTTGTAACAAGGAAAACTCCATATTCCGCCCATAAACAAGTGGATAAAATGATGAATTGATCACATATTCACATGAGCAAGTAAAAAACACAGGAATAATTGCAATCATGCATAATAAACTAATGTCTAATCACATGGCATCATCACATAAAAGTGATATAGCATTCAAAGAAAATGATCAATCAGATATTAGTAGCAATAATTAATAGCGTTTAACTTACTAATAATAATCACAAACCACCTTCAATCTCTCCCAAAAATATACATAAACAAATAAATGAACTATCACTAATTATCACAATAATCATATCTTAATCACTTAAAAAACCCATGTAACCAAAACAGCTAGCCAACTCAGAACAACCCCTTCAACCCCAAACTTAGCCACTGATCCAGACTCATCAGCCAGCGGCATTGGCCCCTCCGATGCCTCGGGCGGGAACCCTGACGGTGAACCCGCCGTGGAGGGGACAAACTCAGCAGGCGCCCCGGCCGGAATTGCAGAACTCGAGGGGATGCTTTCCACCGGGCCCTCAGAAACAGCCGGTACCTCCGCCGGAGGCTCCACCGGGAGACTCACCGGAGAAGGAGAATTCACCGGAGGAGAACTTCCGACCACCGGAGATACAGGGGCTATAACGGATGGTGCCAAAACTGGAGCCTGTGTAGGTGGAGCAAGACTTCGAGACGATAAGGGCGGTGATGACACTGGTGAATGTGCCGGAGACCGTACCGGTGACGACAAAGGCGAATCAGACTGCGGGGGAGAGACAATGTGGGATGACTGAGAAGGAGGCTTAGCCGGAAAATGTACCGGAGATATTGCCGGAGACCACGATTTTTTCGGGTTGGAAGTGGGAGATGCAGCAGGAGAATGAGTAGGAGAAGATTGTGAATAAATTGGAGTAAATGAATGGCATAACAAAACCAACCCAAGAAAAGAGAGAGCGATTTGTCTATGCATTTTCACTTCCCAAAGTTGGAAACTTCAATGAATTTTCTCACTGATATACTGAAACCTAATGAGGAATGTTGGTCGTGTGAAAATGTGGGAAGATTAATTTGTTGGGATATCTCTGTGATTTGGGTTTGAAGATGAAAATTAGAGAGATTTTTATAGTGAGAAAGTGGAATGTTGAGACTTGAGAGTGGCACAAGAGAACAAGAAAAATGGGAGTTTTACAAGATAAAGGTGACCGTTGGGGTGGAATGTATCAAAGGTGACCGGCTATAGAGGTTATGTAGCCGTTATATACATGATTCATGATTGATCACTGAGTGGTTACGGGTGGATAAACTTTTCAGTTATGTTTTTTTGCCTGTTTTGGTGACAGTTTGAAAGCTTTCCTATCCCGAGAGAAATTTGGTGAAACCAACTACAATTTTTGTATAAATAAAGTTAGGTTATAACTTATAAGTAATTTCACCTGCTCTAAAAGGATATCAAATAATATTTTGGTGGCAACTCAAAATGTAATATGGGATAATCTTTTGAGAATAAAAGAAGTTTGGAATAATAATAAACTGTTATCCTAATGCTCCATTGCTTTGCAAATTCGCATATGAATTAGTTTTGATAGGCAATGCGTGGTGAAATAAGTTATGTAATGTGACATATTGCATAACCCTAGATGTATTATTTTATCAACTATTTTTGATGAAGTGACATTGTTTCTTTAAAATTTCTTAAACCATGAACAAAACTAAAATGGAGTACCTCCTCCATCTCTTCTGGTTACTATATTTAACTTTTTTTACGATTTTTAAGATAAAACTTGAAATATTTTTTCCTCTAATTTCGTTAGACAAAAACTTATGAAAATTTTATATTCTAAAAATTTATATTGAGATGCATCCGGCAAAATACCACTTGAATACATTATTTCTTATGACATGATGAGAATTAGTGGTTTAACTTTTTAAACTTTGATTATATAAATAAAAATGTAGCAAAAATTAAGAAATCGAGAGAGTACATCTCTTTCTTTATATAAGTTCCACTTCGAGAGTCCCAACAATAGACGTGAAAAAATTACTTGTATACTACTCCGCATTTGACCATTTTTGGAGTTAAAAACTTTTCCAGTTATTTTCCCCTTCAATTATGATATCATAATTTTCTTTCTAATTAAAATACCACTTTTTAAAGTTTCTTTTGCCCACAAGTGGTCTTTTCTTTCTTTTTTTGAGGGGCAGAAGAGTCGTCTCTTACATGTCTCTCTATATAAGCTCAATCCAATTTAAGCAACAGTTTCAATTTACCAACTACTCTCTGCACTACTCATATGTACACACAGGAAGAACCACCAAGGAATCATTAATGTTAGTATGTACATTGTTTTATCTAGCATCCATTCAGTTTTAGGTATACTGTCTTTTTTTTCCTATTTATTTTAAAGGATTCTCACAATACTTTTTTGTATATCCACCCATAAGATTTACTAAGGGATTGAGATAGAGCTTGTGTCCCTTTTTCTTTCTGTTATTGTACTATGAACTAATCTTGCCCCCTCGGGAAGTGAGGTAGTTTGTAGGCTATAGCCTATGACTGCATTACCATATTTTTAATGAAATAAGAACTTGGAGGGACTACTTTCCCATCATATGACCTTTGGTTTTTTTTTTTTTTTTTAATTTGTAGTTATTCATCCTTTTTTTCACAAACCTGCAACAGGTGTTTCCATGAAAAAAAAATAATACACATTTTCGTTTATCAGCAATCATGTAAATCACAAACATTCAGGAACTATCTCAATTTGCTTAATCCCTAAAGTGTAAGGTGAGTAGTTTATAAAATATAAGTAAACTATATCGTGCACTGTTTGCCACTCTATCCTCCTGATTCCCCATGCCAGGGCCACTGCTAGGACAGTGGCATTAGTTATCCAGGGGCATCAATAAGGTGACTATTAATTCATGACAAAAGGAGTACTTGCTGAGGAAATCCCTATCACACTTCATAGCGATTCTCAAACTTGTTGAGAAGGATGACAATTAGTAGAGCCCTGATGACAAGTCAATCAAAGACCACTTCTCAAACTTTGAGCTTACATCACTACATGTTCTGGAAGTTATTACATTGCTCCTATTAAAGGGAGAATAATAGTCCAAATCTCAAATTGCTCTTAGAAGGGACTCATTTTTTATTATCATAAGCAGCTATGTTCTGCGGTTCACATTCAGGGCTGAAAAGGCATACCAGAAGAGCTGTTGTTGAGCTAACAGATACAGCTCCACAAGCTGCCCATCTAAGACTTCTGGGAATTGTAACTCTTGGTCCTGCCAGACATTGCAGAAGAATTGAAGAAAATAAAGTAAATCAGCAACAAAACTGCAGGGGATATGAAATTAGCAAAGGAAATGCTGAAATACAAATGATAAATTATGCAACAAAAAAAAGTCTTAGTCAATTATAAGTAGTAACCATTGACAGAAATAATCTCAAGTCAAACCCATCTTAATTTTATTTCACCTTTTGATGAATAAAGAATAATCACAAGCTTTTGGGAGACCTCCTCAGAACAGTTGATAAGTTACAACTTTCTTGGGTCTTTTTGGGTTATTTAAGACTGTTCGGAGGAAAACTCTAAAACAGTGTGAAAAGTCTGAATAGTCCAATATTCTGGCCCTTCCAGGAAATTTCAATTTTGCAGTTAAAACGCCTGATATTTCTCACTCATAGATGATCATGTGATAATCTAACAGTGGGATAATCTTCAACCAGCACAGATATCTGAGTTTTTCACCTAAAGCCACATCCTATTGTAAACTAAGAGGGGAAAAAGTACTACATCTACGAATTGATGCATAAATGATCATGTGAATCGGGCATAAATTCTCAGCGTCCCAGAAGAAATTGCAATCATTACAACTGGCTAGATTATCAAAATAAACTTTTAATATAATCAAGGCAATTCAGTACGAGGGTGAGCATGGAGCTGCATACCCTATAATGTCAGTCCTTCCAATACATCACAGCATTCCTCATACACACTCTTAGAACACTATCATTTTTCCTAAGAGTTGTATTCTTTGACTTAAAGTTGGAGTGACTCAACAAGCTCACAGGTCCATAGAAGAAAGGTAGACTATAGAGAATTAGACACCACCTAAGAGGCACTGTTGTCACCTAAATCATGCCCACAGGAGTATATGGAGGAATCTCAGAACCACCTCCTTTATCATTTCAGCAATTAAACCTAAACAAGTGATAATATAACATATGACATTGAAAAGGTACATCAAGAACTAATCAATGGCAGCTAATTACATTGCAGTTATGGCATACCAGGATTTCTATATTCATAATTTGACAAGGCAAAAAATTCAAATTATCTACAGGACTACTACACTTAAACTTTGAGCTGCATCTTGGTTTTTCTAGTTTGTATGATATCATTAAGCCAATATCAGGTTCTTCTGTTTGATTGCCTGATGAATTTTCATCCCAACCTTTAGAAATACATCAAGAATTAAGATTACTAACTGAAAGAACTTATGCACATGTCAACT
Source organism: Dysphania ambrosioides (assembly GCA_026401315.1). Classification (NCBI taxonomy): domain Eukaryota; kingdom Viridiplantae; phylum Streptophyta; class Magnoliopsida; order Caryophyllales; family Amaranthaceae; genus Dysphania; species Dysphania ambrosioides. The sequence goes on from CM048666.1 coordinate 22,696,116, forward strand.
ACTAATCCTGTGAAAGTTAGGAGAAAAGTCAGATGGAAATCATGTGAAGGAATATAGGAAAAATCAGATTATACCAGATTCATAGGTATTTACACTCGTGGTGCATGTATGCTAATTTTTCTATATGATACCTATCTATTTGGTGCCATTTTCATTTTCAAATAAGAAAAGAATAACTGTTGTGATTCAAAACACCCCTCAATCTTTTTAGTCTTGTACCCGAATTTGTTGGTATGGGGGTATTAGAGACAGAATAGTACTCTGTACTTGTATTTGTCCAATGAGCCTATTAGTGTGGTTTTGGCCTTTAGGGTGAGGTAGGATGAGAGTCTATTAATGAGCCTTCTAAAGCTTACTAAGGTAGAAATGAGTGGCCAAAGGATTGCAAAAGGGGACTGGGTGAAGGTAGAGGAGTTTTAATCATTGAAAATTAACCAATGCCAAACATGGTCACTTAAAAAAAGGTTGTAGTACAGACTGGAGCTACAACTACATGGACAGCCTCTTGTAAATTTGAGTATATTAGTTTCTGCCAAATGTCAATACATTAAAGGACTAACACAATAAAGAATTTCTCATGATTATTCAATAAGTCAAAAAGACCTACATAAAAAGTAGTTCCTCATATATTTTGCTCTTTCTAATGGAGGTAGGACAGGTGAGTGTTAAACAGAGAAAGAAAGGGATGCATGTGTTAACTACGGGAATCAGTAAGTATAATTATGTTGCTGCATGCCAGAGATGAAGCATATTAAGCTTAGAAGAAGGAAAACAAACGCATACCATAATGCAGCCTACACAAGATCCAAAAACCCATCGCTCCACCAACTGTAAAAATCCCAGCTGTCTGCCTCATTAATCTTGAGCAAGGCTTCGAGTCTGATCGCATAAGCTCACCATCGGACCACCCAAGAGCACGTCTCAATGCCATCAAACAATTCCTTCTTTCAAACCCAAGTACTCTCAACTGGTTGCTTGTCTTGTTCTCTTCAAAACTCTGTTTTTCCAGGAATTAAATATGTTACTAAATTAGTAATTACTCCGTACTTAACAGAAAACATTCACTAAAATGACGCAGAGGAACCTGATCACGCATTACATCAAGACCCCACTAGCAAATGTGCAATTCCACATTCATCTTACTAGTAATCACTATTAATCAAATACCACATTCATCTAATAAATAATCACTACACATCAAACAAAACCCAAGAGTTACCCACGAAGGAGTGTCTGCTAATGATGAACAATTTGCTTTGAAACAAGCTTCCAAATTCCTTGAAATTGACTATTATGTGTCTTTAAATTGCTAATTATACATTTATACAATACACGGCAATACAGAAATCAACACCCATTACTAATATTAACAGTGTATGCTATTCCAATCCAGTTGTGTCCATCACAGTGCAGTTTTCCCAGGGGAATTTCATCAAACACCTTTCGAGCATCCCACAAAGACTCAATCTTTAAAACCCCACATATTAAATATTTGATTTTTTTTGCACCCATCGAACTCAACAAATCCAAAACAATACGAATGATCTAAAAATCCAAACTTTATTGACATTGGTTATGAGCTGCTTTAATATCAAAAGTTATTGTGTAACAAACCCAAGTTCAAAAAGCAATATATGCATACTTTAAAGGATTGAAGAAAGCTATAACTGCTGATGCTCTCAGCCGGAGGAGATATCTGCAGGCTTGGGAGAGATTCGGCCAACAAGTATAATAATAATTTTTTTTATTTTGTTAGTGTAATGTTCGGAGTAAAATTAATATTGGTTGCCAGTACTATGATAAGTGGCGATGCAAAGGATTTTTTCCTTGTGGGTCTGAAATCCACCAGCATCCTAATGAGCACTTGTATAAATTTTGTCCATCCAAACAACATCTCGTGTATTCCGATGGGTTAAGAAGGTAAATCTGTCCATATTATACTATTCGACGTCACTGATTATTGGAACTCCATTACGTTATTAAATGTCAACAACACTACAGCAGCCTCAATATAAACAGCGGCAATTCAGCGAACAACATTAAACATTCCCATTTCATATCACGATACACCAGCGAATTAGCAAGTAACAATACAACAATTGAACAATAAATATTGAACATTTCCAATTCACATAAAAACGAAGCGGGTAGTGGATTATGTACCTTGATTAACAGTTGAATTGGCCTATTGGGGATTCGGCGTTTGGTGTTCGGTTGTTCGGGGCTTCTACTGCTTGTCGGGATACGGAGATGAGAGAGCAAAGACTCAAAGAGTGTTAAGAATGTTAAGAGCAAGTTGGAACATACGAATTACCGTTATCAATTCTAGATAATTGCAAAATTACAACAATTTTAAACATAAATTTGACACTTTTGACCATAACTCTTATATAAGTGTATTAACCTCTGATCAATTATACATTTAAACCTTTTATATTATTTCTTGTTGAGTTAGAAATTCATCTATGAAACTTAAGATTAATTCATTTGTTTTCTTTAGTAATGTACTCGGTGATAGCTAAAAAGGGTAAAGTTATGGACAAAAATTAGAGAATTTTATTTTCAAGCTTATTTTCGAAACTTATTCGAAAAGTGAGCTTCAGATGAAACTATTATAAAATTAAGCTCTATTTAGGTTCGAGTAGAGGTCGTTGTCCATAACAGCGTTTTCATTTAAGTGAAAGTCGCTTTCAATCGACTTTAAGTTTGGTGAAATTAAGATGGGAAGGTTTGATTGGCTGAGAAGATAATCAGTGAAAGTCGTTTTCTGGGACATCAACTTCACTTAAATTAAAGTTGACGTCCGAGACAATGACTTCCACTGAGTATCTTCTCGGCCAACAGCACCCGATTTCCCTTTCTTTCTCCCTCATTCTTCTTTCTTCCTTCTTTTCCCTTTCCCCTCTTTCTTGGCGTCAGCTTGAAACACACTTTTCAGCATATTCTAGCGCGTAATTTCGTACTCCATTGCTAGCCTTTGGTTCAGCCGGCCGATTCACACTTTTCGACTTTTTAATTTTTTTTTTCCTTTTTTGAGTTTTGATTAACTGAAATGCCTATTTTGGTGTTCTAGATCTCACGTTTGTGTATTGTGGTGTTTACGAAACCAAGAAGTATCAAAGGTAGTCTCTCCATTGAAGTAATTTTTTAAATTTTTTTGGTTTATCGAAGTTAGGTTTAGAGATGTTGTGTAATTGGGTGTATTTTGTAGTTGATTGAAATGTTGATGTATGATTGAAATTAATTGGTTGAGTTGAAATTAGTTTGCTTGTTTCATTTCTTAATAAGTTGTTAATCTATTGAAAGTTGATGTATGAATGAAGTAGTTGATTGAAATGTTATGTATGAATGTTGATGGGTTGCTAATCTATGGAGGGTATTTGAGATTCTTGACAATAAGATATCAAATGTGTATGTAGTATTTGAACTGTTATGGTTTTCGATAATGATTGTTCGGTAAATTGGTTGTTATTGTTTGGGTTTTGGGTGCTATGGTGGATTATGTGGTGGTTTGGGTTATATTATTTACTTTAGTATAGTTTAATTTATATTGAAAACTCTTTGAGTTCCTTGGAATTGTATGGTAGTAATGACAAAGAACGGTATTATGTGTTAGTCACTATAATTGCATTATTGAATTCAACAACATTGAAAAGTTTGTTGCGATGTTGTAGGCATTATGAACTGTTCATGTTATCCAGTATTATGTTAGTGGGGTGGAACACTTCTAGATGGTGGTACTACTATTCAATATGAGGCTGAAAGAGTAGGGCCTATATTGGCAAGGATTGATACTAATTTTATGGAGTTGGTTGATATGATGTATGGATTATGTGGGGTTGAACGAAATAAAATTGAATTGAAGTTGAAAATAAAGTATTCAATAGGTACTTTGACATCCAAGCATTACTCTTAAAAGATGACTATTCATTGAAAGTCATGTGGGCATGTATTTAAAATTTTCCACACACTTTAATGGCAATTTATGTTGAACAAGTTTCTATCCATTTTACAAAATATATCTTCTTCATTTCCCATCATTCATTCTTATACTGGAATGATGGACATGTTATCCCAACATCAATTTCAAAAACCCACTCATCCACAAATACCAACTCTCATTTCTCACAAATACAACATAATTAATCCCTCACAAATTTTCACCCCTCTATCACATGTGTTGATCCACTAAGATCCCATGGGAGTTGGGTCTAGTGGTGGTGATGACATTGAACATCCCCCGTACACCAGTTAGGCAAACAATGGAGCAGATTATCTTTGTTCACCTATTGGTGGTTTGGAGGAAGCTAAGGCTGAGGTAGAGGATGAGGAGGAGGAAGATGAAGAGGAAAGAGATGAGGGCGAGGAGGAAAAGGATGAGGGCGAGAAGGAGTAAGAGTAGGAGTTAGAGGATGAGGACGAAGATGTGGGTGAGATGGGTATAATGACAAGTAGCAGAATGAACCAGTCTCAAGTTGTCTCCTTGATTACATTCTACAATCAATTTTAAGAGTACGTTGAAAATGTTTCGTGGAGAACAGGCTAGATCCTTCTGTCATGGTTGGTGGAGAATTCGTTAAGGACATGGAATTTGCCAGCAAAAAATATATGATAGAAGCTGTAAAGATGTATTACATTAGATTAAATCATTCTTACACCATCGGCACGTCATACAAATTATGGAGCTAATCTGTTGTAATAGATGTTGTTGGAAACTCTAAACCAAACAGAAGAGAAAAATGTTGTCTTATTGGACAATCATTACCATAGCCGAGGGTCCCCATACTGTAACTTGTGTCAGTGACAATCATAGTCAAGTTGCTTGACATTTAAGCTCAAGTATAGTTTGCAACTTTGCCAAAGAATGTGTTAGAGCTAACCTTAAACCCTCAATGATCATGAAGGACTACCGCAATTCATGCAAGTATTTAGAGACACTCATCCTAGAATGGTATTGGAATGGTGTTATAAATTAGAGGGGAGCGATTTAAGGGTGTTCAAGAGAGTATTTTGGGCTTCTAGCCATGCATTGAGGGTTTTGAACATTGTTTACCAATTATAGTCATCGACGACACTCATCTGTACAGTAAGTACATGGTAAACTTCTTATAGCAATAGGCATTGAAGGTAATAACCAATTGTATTTTTCTCCCTAGCATTTGCGCTCATTGAAGATGAGAATGGAGAGAGTATGTCTTAGTTCATGACTTACATTCGACACTGTGTCACTAGAAGGAAAGGGATGTGTGTGGTTTTTGAACGCCATCCTGGTATTATATTCTCTTTGAATGATGTCAACAGTGGATGGACATTGCCTTATGCACATCACCGGTTCTGTGTGTTCAAGAGGTTACTTCAAACTTGAATACTCATGTGAAAAATGTTCTTGTCAAGAAAGACGCATATCACACCTATCTGCTGAAGCCATGACATATATATTAACAATGCAGCAGTTGAGAAGTGGTTTGTTTAGCATATGATGGAGGACATAGGTATACCACTACCCATGCTCCCATGTTTTAGCCGTTTATGCTAAGTATCACCAATCTGAAGCTACATTTATTGATATACATTACCATTTTGTGAGTTACCAGAGGGCATATGAACCCTACTTCGTCCTTATTCCTAATTCTATGTAGTGAAGGACATATGATAGCCCAAGACTCGTTGTTGATGAGACTAGAAATGAAATGGACGACAACATCACTAAGAGAGGTGTGACTTGTAGTATTTTTCCATATTAGTGGACATAATAGGCATAGTTGTCCCCAAAGATGTTCAATAGCTTAGACGTTTAGCCTTTTGTATATAGCAAATTGTACTTTGACAACTTTATCAATTAACTATCTTTATTAATATTAATGATTGATAGTTTTATTTCTAATCTATTACTTAGTTTATTCTACTTTTAATATTGCTTAGTTTGAAAACTTGCGTATATGATGGACGATCCAGTCCTAGTGACACTTCAGTGTTGACCTTACACAGGATGCACCAGTGTGTTTTGGTATGGAACAGACAACTCTACCCTTCTGATACATTGGTGACTGGTGTACATACGACTTGATTGAGGACCTATTATTTCCCTAGATGAGAGGTGGAGAGAAGAGACTCACACTTTTCATTTACCAGTGGGTGAGGCTACCATCACCCTACGAGACGTTGTTGTACTTATGGGATTGCCTACTAGGGGACGACTAGTTACAAGTGGGGCTCCTTCTAAGGCTGTCAAGATGATACAGCTAGGGGTGTTCATTAGCGGGTACATGAAAATATGGGAACCCTCTTTGTCAAGTAGTTTAAAATATGGCTCGTTATTTGACTCGAAAAATTTGGGTACCCGAATTTCTTGGGTTGGGTTATGGGGTATCTGAATTTTTTTTTTAAAATGTTATTTTGTATCCTAATTAAGTACTCAACATTGTTCTCATGCATTCCACAGCAGAGTATTCAACTATAAAGAACATTTTTCCATAGCAAAACAATAACTCCACTACAAGCAACAATCCAGCACAACAGGTCAACAACTAAAATTTTTGTTTTCAACTAACCATATATGCCTCTGTACCTCATCGAGCCCTTGGATTATACTATCTTTGTATCCAACACTGATTATTGCCTATACAAACACTAATAACACCAACACTCATAGTCCAATCAACAACTCATTGCAACAACTGTCAACCTCATAGACATTAGCAAATCATCAACATTATAATTAGAAGCACTATAAGTCGTATAAATGGATGTTAAAAATGAATACATAGAACATAGTTTTGTAATTAAACAACACCTCCCCATACACAATATAAAAATTTCTACCACGAAAGTCAATTATATAAGCTATAACTTACAACACCCATCTCGAATTAAACTTAAACTTCAACAAAACATACTAAAATCCCAAAAAACTATTTTGTTGCTCTCATATAAAAACAAAGTATAGAATCACACTCACACATTCACCCTTTTCTTTATTTCATCTAATTAAGATACTTTAAGATTCATCATATTGGCAAAAAATTTAGATCAAATAAACAAAAAGGCATAAGGTTGTTTAATTTCGATTCCATAGTCATTCATCTAAATTAATTCACTACACATATAAATTAAAGGATCGACACAATACCACTCAAAAGTTATGAATTTACCTATCAAAGATTGGTTGTCGATGACGGTGAGGCCGGTGATAGTGAGTCACAAAGAGGAGTGAGAGATGGCTGAGAGCCTGAGACTTCGAGAGACTCGAGGCGTGAGGCTGTGACTTTGAGAGACTAGAGACGTGATGCATGAGGCGGAGAGCCGGTGACTGTGAGAGTGTAAGGCAATACGACAATATGGTAAGCCTAACACATTATTCTAACTTCAAGTTTTCAAGTCCTTACTTATTAAATATTAACTTTAAAAAAATGAAAGCGGGTTTGGGTAGCCATGTTGGAACAGAAGAGGAAGGATGATTGACTATTTTGCAATTGAGTGAAAGTTGGGGGTGAATTGAAGGATTGAAGTGATGTTGTATGAGTTGTGGTTGTTATTTTGAGAATAATTTTTTGGGGTGGCAAAATAAAAATTCAATTAGACTTTTACCCAACTAAGACTTTCACTTTAATGAAATTGTTGTTACGAAGAACGACTTCTACCCAAATTCAAATAAAACTTATTTTTTAAAATAGTTTGGTCCGCTATCTCAAATCTTAAAAAAGTTTGAAAAAAAAGCTTTAAAAAATTCAAAATTCGATATAATAACCTATGGAGTAATAACTTATTGTTGATGGGAAACGTGGTAGTAGAATTTACGAGTAACTCGTGAGTCGACACATGATGACATGACTCGTCGGATCAGAATTTTCACCTCAGCTCTCTCTTTCTCGAAACTCCCCTCTTCTGTTCCGATTTTTTTTAATCAACACATCACAAAACGCACACAACCTTCCAGATTAGGGTTTCCCGACGTTCTCCTCTCGTCGCTATTCTCTTTCCTCTTTTTCCCCAATTCAACTCTCCGCCTGCAATTCCTTTCCTTTCTGGTAAGTTCCACCTCCAATTTCTATTTCCGTTCGTTTCCCCTTATTTATGCCTTCAATTGATTCAAGTATTGTAATTTTGTGACCCTAATTTGAACAATTTGTAAAACTAATTTTAGCAATTTGAGGGGTTAAGAGGGCTGAGATGGATGACGCTGAAGGGGTGGGTGTGGTAGTTGGTGGGGGTGGGAATCAGGTGGAGCAGTTCCACCGTAACGAGGCTATATCAGCGGTGACTGATGAGGGTTTTGGTGAGGAGGATGATGATTATGAGGATCTTTACAATGATGTGAATGTAGGAGAAGGATTCTTGCAATCCTTGCGGAAAAATGAGGAAGATTCTAGTAGGGCTGATACGACTACACAGTCTCAACCCCAGCAGCATTCCCCGAATGCAGGGTTGTCGATACCAATGCCAGGTGTGGGTGCTAGTCGGGTTGAGGGGGATAGGAATTTTGAGGGGGATGTTGGGGGTAGAGTAGAAGAATTTCAGAATCAGGGTATAAGAGGGAATGATGGGGGTGTTCAGCCGAATGGGGCAGGGCGTAATCATGGAGGTGGTGGGCTGAGAGTTGAGTTAGGGTCACATTCGAGTACAGTAGGTGATGTGGAGGAGCAAGGGGGTAAGAATATGCCACCTCAGCAAGTTCTTGGAATGAGTGGAGGGAATGTTGGGAATGAGGGAATGGGTAGGCAGGGTGGTGTTGGTGGTGGAGGTGGGGTTGTGAATGGGAGTTCTGGGAATATGGGGGGAAATGGGAGTTCTGCGGTGCAAGTTACGCTGATGGGTGGTGGGATGGGTGGTTCTGGTGGAGGAGGGGGTGGTGGGAATGTTCTTTTTGTTGGGGATTTGCATTGGTGGACTACTGATGCGGAGCTTGAAGCTGAGCTTGGGAAATATGGGGCTGTGAAAGAAGTTAAGTTCTTTGATGAGAAAGCTAGTGGGAAGTCGAAAGGATATTGCCAGGTTGAGTTTTATGATGCTGCTAATGCCTTGGCTTGTAAAGAGGGGATGAATGGACATGTCTTTAATGGAAGGCCGTGTGTTGTAGCATTTGCTTCTCCGTTTACTGTTAAGAGGATGGGTGAAGCACAGGTTAATAGAAACCAGCCAACGGCGTCACAAACACCTTCACAACCCAGGAGAGGAGGCCCTACTGATGGTGGCAATAAGCCTACTGGGAACAACATTACAACTGGTGGCAATTTTCAAGGTGGCGATCACAACAGGAATTTCATGAGAAACAATTGGAGAGGCATTCCTCAAGCCATGGGTGGTCGGGGTCCAGTGGGACCTATTAGGAACAGGCCAGCTGGTGGAATGGCTGGAAGAGGGATTATGGGGAATGGTGGCAGTGGGTTTGGTCAAGGTATGGGGCCAACTCCACCGATGATGCATCCTCAAGCCATGATGGGTCAGGGTTTTGATCCTGCTTTTGGTGGGCCTATGGCAAGAATGGGCAGCTATGGGGGATTTCCTGGTGCACCTCAACCTCCATTTCATGGACTAATGTCTTCTTTCCCATCGGTGGGTAATGTTGGCTTGCCTGGAGTATCTCCTCATGTGAATCCTGCATTTTTTGGAAGAGGCATGCCCATGAATGGGATGGGAATGATGCCTAATGCTGGTGTTGATGGTCCTATGGGTATGTGGCCAGATCCTAATATGGGTGGATGGGCTGGTGACGAGCATGCTGGTAGAGTAGCAGAGTCCAGCTATGGAGAGGATGCTGTGTCTGATCACCAATATGGTGAGGCAAGCCATGAACGAAGTGGTTGGCAGAATTCTGTTAAAGAAAAGGATAGAGTTCCTGATAGAGAATTTTCAGGGTCATCAGATAGGAAGTACCGGGAAGATAGGGAGCCTGGGTATGACAGGGATCTGCCTAGGGAGAAAGAGGTGGGGCATGATAATGACTGGCCAGATAGACGACACCGTGAAGATAGAGATACTCGTGACCACGAGAGGGTTCGTGACCGTGAACGCTCCCGTGACCGTGATCGCTCTCGTGATCGAGATCGTGAACGCGATAGGGACAGAGATCGTTACAGAGAAGACAGAGATAGATATGCTGATCACCATAGGTATAGGGATCGTGAAGCAGACTATGATGACGAATGGGAGAGGCGTCCATCAAGGACTCACAGTAAATCCCGTGTGTCCCAAGAAGAAGAACGCCCAAGATCTAGAGAAGCTGACTATGGGAAGAGGCGGAGGATAACTTCTGAATAGCTGATAATTAATACAATGTTTGCTTTTGAGGTCGGATTACTGAGATTCACCTTGCTGATTAGCTTCTTCCTTGCTACCTTTTTTGGCTGACTAGTTATGATTCATTTTTTAAGTCCACTTGCTACCTTTTGTTCTTGGGGTGTGCGCTTCTGCCTAGTAGGGGAGGTTAGTCTCTGACATACCATCTTTTTATTTCTCTTGTGCTATTATATCAGCTGTGTCATCTTTATTTCTTGTCTATTTACTATTTTGATGGAAATTTTTTACTTGTTCATTGCATCATTCTAGTACATACTATTATTAATAGCTTTGCTGTATCAGGATAAGTAAAATAGTGAGAGGTCCCTTTTATTATAATTTTAGGAGTCGTTTGGTTTGCCATCTTGGAATGGAATGGTAGGGAAGTCCATTTCTCGAGGGTATGGATTCAAATGGCCATACCACTTTAAAGTTGTTTGATAATATAGAGGAATGAGTTGTGAATCTTTGGGATTAGGTAGGTATGAAATTCCGATGGGTTGAGGAGGAAATAGAATCCCTAGGTATATAATTCCATTTCTAAAATGTTTAAACAAACTAGCCCAACTAAGGTATGGATTCAAAACTTATTTCAAAATGTTGAACCAAACACCCCCTTATTAATATATGTAATTGAGGTTCAACCAATGACATAGCTTCAGTTAGCTTACAAAAACAGTGCTGATTGTTGAGTGTGTGCATGTCTTGTAGCTGTGAATGGTTTTGTTTTTGTCTTTTTGCTGAACTCATGTTTTATTTTGTTTGTATTTGTTCTTCGTCTTGAATTGTAATTGTGTTTCAGAACATTAACTTTCTCCTATGTGAAAAGTGAAATCTGTTTGCACCGCAAACTCCTCAAATCTTGTTCTTTTTCTTCAGCTTTCAAATTATTTATGTTGCTCTAGTTACCTTGGTGTTCTCTTTCAACAACTCTTTAGTATTGCAGGTTAATCTTACATGATTCAGAATTTTAGCTGTTGGATTTCATAATGAATAATTGAAGTTATTTTGGTGGCTATATCTCTTTACTGTAAAGATTTGAAATTGTTACTTTGGTCTATTTATTGTCACAGAACTACAACCTACTGAATGAGTTAATTCTTTTGTACTTGTTCTCTATTGTATTAGTTGTAATGGAGGCTTCCTTTTTTTTCCCTGTAAAAGCTAGAAGCTATGACATGATTGATTCCAGTGAATTTTTTAATCATCTCATATATGCTTTAAAGCATTTAAAAGTTTGTTTGATAGACAAGTATTATTCTTGGTACATGGCTGTTGCTTATTGTTGAACTCTTTCTTAATGGTTTTCACATGTCTTAATGCTAGACTTTGATAGATGCAATAGGTGTAGCCGTTGCTGGTGTTGGATGCAGCTCTACATTTCTATGGTGCATGGCTGTTGCTTTTTGTTGAACTCTTTCTCAATGATCTGCACACTTCTGAATGCTATAGGTGTAGTCATTGCTAGGATTAGATGCAGTTCTGCATTTCTATGTCCAAGGTATGTTGAAGTGTTGTGCTGCTGTTTAGAGATTTAATCATTAATGAGTATCTTGGCCACGTTTTACTATCAGAATCTTATAAAATTACTTTGGGAATGGCTAGTGTGTAATGTCTTAGGTGTTGAACCTAAAGTGTACTCTGTAGCATGATAATTTGGGTTCTTGTGCTTCAGTTCAACTAGGCGGTCTGAAATCTTCAAATTATGTTAGTTATCCGGATTTGTTTTCTTCATATATCTCATTTTACTCCACATTTAAATGTTTCAAGTGTAGCACTTTATAAAATTTCAACTTGATCTTTGTACTCGTAATCATTTTTATTATCTATCAAGTATGATATATTGCTCATATAATATAGTATCCTTAAATGCCTGAATGTTTGAAGTATATGGAAATTTGGGATTGTTCAGGCAACCAAAGATTTACTGATTCACCAAAAAGGACCTAAAACTTAATGTTTGACCAAAACAGGAGCTTCATGATTCTGTCACTGTATAATAGAAACTTTTTATGAAGTAGGTTAATCAGTGACATTTTTAAAAGAGTCTTTGACTTAAGGAAATGGTTGGTTGTGCTGGTTGAATCACCTGTTTTCATTCTGATGTATTTGCTAAAATTTACTGGTTGCTCTGGACCGGCTGTGCTTGTTTTCATTATGATGTGTTTGCTAAAAATTATTGGCTGTACTGGTTCTTCCCTTTTCATTACTTGTGTGAATGTTTGAACTTTGAAGTATATATTTTTGTTTGACTTTGGTATCTGTCCAAACTTTGAATCCCTTTTTCTCGTAATGGTAATCATTTAAATATTATCTGATGACTTCTATTTGCTTGCAGTTAGCGAACGCAACCTTATCTGAGACTAAAGCTTAAGTGGGGGGCTTCCTGGAGATGAACATAACCTTGAGGTTTCCTAGATGAAGTTATACATGGTGTCCAATTCCAGCGAACGTCACTGCTCTTTGCATTTTAGATGTTAGCTATCTTTTCGGTTTTTACGTTAAAGTTGGAAACTTTCCATGAAGTGTTGATGATGCATATGGCCTGAGAACCTTAAAAAGTCTCAATATGGTGGCTTATTCTAGGAATTCATATGTGGATGCTATGTAATACTTAGTAGGATTTAGCTCCCTGAGGTTGTTGCTTATGTGATTTGTTTGTTGGATTTCTGTTGTATCTTCTCTTAGCCTCCTCTTTGTTGTATTCTTTTCCTAGTTCTTGCTGCTTCCGTTTTTTCCCCCCTAGTTCTTCCTAGTATATATACCTGTCCATAGCTGATATTGATCTTGTGTACATATCTTTTAGAGAATTGTAGAGAAATCTTCTGACCATTCTTTCAATACAAATTTTGTCACTTGAAATTGCTGGCTTTTCTTCTATAACTTGCTTTGTTTTGTTTAGAGATGGCTCCCATTAGGAATTCTCGAGTTGACTTTTGCATTCATGTACATTAGAGTGCAATCTAAGGGAAATTCCAAGTTTGTCAACATGATGAACAAAATTAGCATGGCAAGGAGTATTAAGATTAGTTTTTCCCATTCTCTTAGTCATATGTATTTAGATAATATCACCCTTTAATTTGCAAAAATTGTCCATCATGTTGACAAATATGGCATTGGCATTACTCACTTTCTAAGCTATTATGAGATAAGATGATATAAGTCGGAAGTTTGAATTCAGTTGTGTACAACAATGGCAATTGGGACGAGTCTAATTAATTGTAGGATTATAATGGAGTTTGTGGTTATGATTGTAGTGTTTAGGTAGTTTTGAAGGTGAAAAAGAACTCCATAGTTTTTGAACCTCCTTGAACAGCAAAAAGACTGGTTGGTTGGGTAAGATATGGTCAGATTTTTTATGTTTTATGAAAACTTTTTTGGTTTTTGGGTGTAAATGATAATTTGTAAGTGCTGAATGTGTGGTGTTTATTCTGTGGATTTATAGTGTTTAGACGGTCAACTTAGCTACCAAGAGAATTGACACTTTATATGCACTTTATGCGTTTCAGAGAGTATTAATGCCCAGAAAATTTGTAAAATTGTGAAAGTAATGAATATCATAGGTATATATCATCACACCTTTACCTATAAAACGTGGCTTTTCTAGGTATAAACACTCATGTTTTTTTGAATCTATTACTCCCTCTGTTTCTAAATATTTGCGCATTGAACTTTTCATGGTATCCAAGACATGGTTTTAAACTTTTATCTCAAAGTTTATAAGGCAAAAATTATAAAACTTGATATTTTAAAAATTTATATTGAGATGCATTCACCAAGATCTCACTTAAATATATTATTTCTTAGAACACGTTTGTAGTCAAATTTTTCGAACTTTGACTATATAAATAGAAACAAGGTAAAAAATAAAGGACGGATCGAGTTTTTCTTTGTCGATGAAGTATATTTTTGTATGAAGTCAAATACAAGGAATGCCAATTAACTTTTATGAATACTCATGTGTTGGTAAATTAAAATAATTGTAAAGGTTGTTCTTGCGTGAATTTTATGAGCTACATCGGTGGCTAGTGGTAAAACACAGTTATTCATCTCTTGTTGGTCATTGTCATTTGTCATCGGTTGTGCCGTGTGGATGACGTTCTTGAGGCAATTCATCTAACATTATCTAAGTTATATATGTTATAAAATAGTTAGTTGTTTTAGGAGGATGTCCATGTCATTAGAGCTGTCAGAATCAGAACCAACCCGATAAGTTATCCGAAACCGACCCGGACCCGACCTGATTATGACCCGAAAAGTGAGACCCGAAAACCGACCCAACCCGACCTGAAGTTAACTCGAAACCGATTTGACGCGATATTCAAAGACCCGAACCGTTAGGGACCCGATCCGTTACAGGCCCGACTCGTTACGGACCCGACCCGTTATAGACTCGACCCGTTACGGACCCGACCCGAAAAGAACCCGAAATCGATTGAAACCGACACATAACCGATATAACCCGATTTATAACAATTCGTTACCCGAATTCATTTGATGTGTTAATAATCTGAATATACATGAATATGACCTAATCTTGAAAGACCTATTTTTTACCTAATATCTAATAACTTTGAACCCAAACTTGTCATTATCGATATCAAACTAAACATATTACAAGTTTTTATGTATATATAAACTTAACATCGTATGTTATAGACTAGTTTGAGAGGATAATACACATTTAATAATCATTACCTCATAAATATTTTGTTTTTAAATGACTTATTGACATCATCATTGTCCAATTTATGAATTAACCATCATCATTGTCCGATTTTATCAAGACCGACCTTGACTCGAAATAACTCGTTTAGGAATCGATCTAATTTTACCAGAATCGACCTTGACCCGAACCCAAAATAACCTCGCTATAACCCGTTCAGGAACCGACCCAATTTTACCAGAACTGACCTTAACCCGACCCGATAATGACCTGACCCGAACCGGAACCGACTCGATAGGCAAAATTGACCCGATAAGAACCGACCCGATAAGAACCGACCCGCGATGGGTCAAGCCAGAACCGACCTGTTGACCCAATTTGACAACGTACATGTCAAATACCATTGTGATTTGCCTCATTATAAATTTGTTGGACTTTAGTCACTTAAACTCCATCTTGCACAAGTTGGTGTATCCGCAATATAATTTTTCTCAATTCTCTCGCTTTGCTCTCAATTAAGATTCTACATCGTCCTTAGGCCAGATTATGACTATTTCGAGTTTATTTATAAAAGAAACCTCCTTTTAGCGGCTACTATGTGAATTGCAAGTGAGTCTTATTTCGAACATTGTTTGTGTTTATGTTATAAATTTTTTAAGAATATTTATATTTAGTTTAAATAGTTCCTAATTTATTTTAAAAATACTATAGGAAGGAAAACAAAAAAAAATTCCTGACATGTAGAATAATTTTAAAAATGTAACCACAGATTAATAAACATGTACTCGGTATGTTCCATAAAGATTTTTCTATTTCTTTATTCTTTTGTGGCAATGAAGTTTCTCTCTTTTAGCACAATATCCTAGTTCATTTGATCCATTTTATCCATTTAACTAGTTGTGTGATAGGATGATGCATTGGGTCATGACGGTAATTATGATATTTTGAAAGCCATAAAAAATTTAAAATTTAATGATTATCATGTTTTTAATTTAAAATTTTTGCATCATACATGATAATATTTTTGTTTATTTTTATTATGTTATGAGAACTAAAACTAACATTAAATTTTCGAATAAGTAATAATGTTCGTATAAAAAATAGATCTTATTAAAAGTACTTTTTAAAATGAATAACAATTTAAAATCTTTTCATATTATTTGTTTAAAAAGTTAAGATTTAATATATGTATGCAAAATATTTGTATTTGATTAATATGTAGATGATTTCCATATATTTGTTAAATTTATTTTTTCTCTAGTATAAATTGAAATGTATCTTTCTTGTATGAATAACTATTTCCTTATTTAGTACAATTGCTTATAAAAGAATTGTTTTCTTAAGTTGTCATTCTAAGTGGTATAGCACGTTTCAAATTAAACAATTGTAATGCCTAATGGCTCTATTTTAGATGAGGCCATACCTTTTCTTTAATTTGAGTTAGTAGTTAATACATGTCTCTAAACAATTTTCTCTTTCCTACTGAAAAGTCATAAAAATACCTACTAACTATCTTTTAAGAATATTCCTTGATATGTATAGCTACAATAACCAAGAATTTATTTATAAAAGAGTGAGAAGTACCATACAAAAGAAAAGATTAAGCATAAACAAAATGTTAAACAAAAATATTGTCAATACTCATATACTACCAATAAAAATATTAGGATAAACATAGTACAATATCATAAAGTACCATTACAAAAAATCAAGTAATACTAAACATGTACTCCAATAGTGCCAACAAAAGCTAAGTCAAGTATGAACATTGTTAATACTTGAGACAGTAAGTGAATGTTGTAGTAATGTAGTATATAATCCATGATAATGCTCCATATATGGCGATACATTTCTGTATTTAAGTTATTGTAATCTACTCAAATACATTTATCATTAAAAATTAATTTAATAAGTCTAATTTTTTTTGACATGAGTTTAATACTCACTCATAGAGGTCAATTAACCCTAGGATTTATGTAGTTTAGTTGTAGTATAGGTATATTTGTGCATATTTCTACTTCTTGCTTCTTCTTTTTTCCTTGGTTTCTATGCTTTAGAGAGATTTTCTCTCCCTTTATGCAGGTGCCTAGATGTTAAGCTAGTAAGAAGTAGACCTGTGCATTGGGTCGGGTCAAAGTTAGGATGACCCGGCGCGGGTCAAAAAAGATGCAAAACGGGTTGGGTCGGCTCGGGCCAAAGGAGTCGGTCAAGGGCCCTTAACGGGCCTCCACCCATTTGAACATGTCTAGTAAGGAGAGAATTGAGGAGAAGAAAGACTACAAAAGAGGAGGATAAGACTTCAAGTGAAAGCTTGGAAGCCACTAATCATCATCAAAAGCCATCAACCATCCATCATCTAGAGTGCATCATTATCAAAAAGAGGAGGATGGAAGAATGAAGAGAAGAAGATAAGATCATAACCTCTTAGCTAAGAGGAGCGCAAGAGTAAAAATCAGAGCAAAGTAGCTTGCATGACCTAAAGCACGACCATTCATGGTTTTGCCTGTTGGATGCATTTCAGGCAGAAGGGTGGCAGAATTGAGTTTGGAGTAGAAAGATCCATGCCATGAACGGTTGTGCTAGCTAGATCATGCCATGATATGAAGACTTATTGAAACGATTGTGCCTCCATATGCATTCGTGCTCCTCTATTCTACACTTGCCTTTAAATTAACACTTTGTGTACTTGTCCCCCTATATATATACTTTTGTAGCAATTAGGTTTTTTAGAGAGTGTTCTTTTCTAATTTTCCTAGGTTACTATGTTGTCAACTTACCTACTTAAGACACTTTTACTTGCTTTCTTAGATCTAGCTTCATTCTTTAAAATTTTCTTGAAACTTAAAAAAGTCTTGCTCTTGAAGAGTTGAAGTTGGCTTCTACAACTCGCCAACTTCTAACATATATATACATTGTAAAATTCTCTTATCCCTTTGATGTTCTTTATCTAATTTGGCAATGTTCTTCATATTCTTCATTTTAGGTAGACTTCCTTTATTACTTTTGGTATGAAATATTTTTATGCTTTGATTTGTTCGAGAAATATGTGCTAATGTCATAATGTGTGTGTGAGTAGTTTTCTTAGATTGGTTTTGTTATTTAAGGCCTACTGGACATTTTACTTGGATTTGTCCTATGTCGTTTCTTTCCAAGCCTGTATATGATCACTCTATCTATTTAGGAAGAAAATATCGTCAACGTGATGGTAAAGCTTTGTTCTACTCGACTTCTTTTATTTTATTTGTTTAGGAAAATATTGTAAGTGTTTGCACAACGCAAAAAATTTTGTGTGCTTGTGAACACAATTTGGCGCCTAAATTATTGCATATATGCAATACTTATCTTGGAATAGACTTTTGACAATTTTGAAATTTCCAATCATTTTGATATATTAAGCCACGAGTTTAATAATTAATTTTAGTGATTTGAGTTACAACCAAATACATATTAAGCTTATTGATCAGGTTTAAGCATATTTTCGGATTTATGGAACATGAATCATGTAGTATTGACGTTCATGAAACATAAAACAAGATTATCAAACTTCATCATGGTAGTGTTCATTTCTAGCTTCACCATGATACTTTTTTCACCAACATCATCAACACTAGGAAATGACTCATAAAGACCGTATTGCTCAACCAATAAAACAAATTGTTCTCTACATATATTAGGACATGTTTTCAAATATATATATTTCGATTCATGTGTTGAAACTACCTATTATTTTGATTTTAAGATTCCTCTATTTATAAGAGGAAGATATATGTAAATTCACATCATTCAAAATGAGAAGGAAAGAAATATTTATTTATTAAGCTCTCTAGCTCTCTCTCTTATCTATGTGATTTTTACTCATTTAGTTGAGAAAAGCAACGATCAAATATTGTAACTACAATAACCCATGTATTTCACTCCAATGAATATAATAAAATTAATGTATTTCCAACACCATCAATTATTGTTTGAAACTTGTACTAGCTTCTTATAGAATTGATTTTCAATTTCCCTTAAATAATTTATTTTCCATAGAATCTTGTCTTAATTTATGGATACTATGATTCATCTTTGATTCCAAATAGGAAGGAAAACAAAATAAAGATATAGAGCACTATTAGGTCAAACTCAGCGAGACATTCAAAAAAGAAATACGAAAAATCTAATCTAATAGAGCAAATAGTCTAATTATCAAGGGAACTTCAAATAGTGAAATATTTAGTCTAAGGGCAAAAAGAGTAACATATTGTTTAAAAATTAGGGACAAAAGGAATACGATGAGGATAATAATAGAACAAGTCCCATACAAATAGTAAAAACAATCAAAATGATCTCTCTAAAGATCAAGAGTTGAATTCTCACCTACAAAGTATTCTTTATACCTCCCCTAAACCTCCAAAAGAAAGTTACATATCATAATTGTAATATTATTACCTTATGTACACTAGAACCGAAGCTATCAAATGACATGGCCAAAATTAACCAAATTCTTAGCACACACTACTAATCTTTAGCTACCAACTCCAATTTCACAAAAACAAAAGTACCCACCCCACTCACTTTAGCGGGCCCAATACTACTTAACAATATTATCACCTAGGCCCACCATTAGAACCACCAGGCCCACCATGAGTCAAAATCCCCCTATTACCCCCGCTACCATTACCTCCACTACTGCCACCATAACCGTACACGTGTCCACCTTGACCAATCACATGTCCCATTCCATAGATACCCCCACCATTATTTACCCCAACACTACTCCCATTGTTGTTGTTATTACCATTAGTACTACTGTTACCCTGAACCGGTGGCCCGAGTCCGGTCCTCTCCCCTTCCAACTCCCTGAACCGCTGCAAATAAATCTTGAGCGGTTCAACGTACTCCTCGAACCCAAGCGTCGTCATCGCCCAGAGAAGATCATCGCCGTTGATCGTCTTCCGCTTCTCTCTCTGACACTTATCCGACGCTTCGCCAGTGATGAAGCTGATGAACTCCGAAACGCACTCCTGAACCGTTTCTTTCGCGTCTTTGGAGATCTTGGCGTTGGCCGGCAGCGCCTTCTTCATGATCCGGCTCACGTTCGCGATCGGCAGAAACCTGTCCTGCTCCTTTGGAAACGAATCTCCGCGGCTGTAGTTGTTCGACTTTCCTCCCGAGTCGTTGTCCGAGTCCGCCATGACTCAACTCGGCCGACTCGTCCGATTCTCCTGGGTTATATTCTAGCTCCTATTCTCTCTCTTTTTCCTTCAATTCTGCGGAAATCATTGAACAGACGTCCGATCAAAATCACTGACATGTTTAGTTGCTAAAATACGTAATTATACACTCATTGAGCATATTATACAATAATTGGCTTTAAACTTTGTAATATTGCCAGAAAATTGAGCATGAATAACAAGACAATCAATTGCAAAAATTACAAGTTTGAATTCAGATATTCAACTTCTCTTTCTACGAAACTAAAAACTAGAGAAATTTTTTTTTTATCCGCGTTTATTCAGTCATACCTCAAAAGAGTGAGAATTTGATCGTAATATCAACCGGAGAAGAATTTCAACTGTACGAATCCTCACAATTTCGTGAAACAAATGCGAATCCGAATTTGAAGATTCAACTGGAACACTTCTAAAGTAGCACAGACACAATCGATAAACCCTAATTTTGCGCAAGAAGTAAAGAAAAATGATCCGATAATAGGTGCCGAAAATGCGTATTTCTGAGCGGAAACCAACAGGAAACGAGGATTTGGAGAGTTGAAAACCAAAAAATTGAAGTGAAATGAGCAGAACAGATGAAGCGTGAAAGAGGCAGATTGTGAGGAAAATTCAGAACCTTCGCGAAGAAGATGAAAGGACGGTTTGCTTATTTGGTTAAGAGCAGACAGGAGAGTGTTGGTTGATTGGTCGGATAGTGTGCTGAAGAAGTAGGAAACGAAGATCTAAATTTTTTTTATAAAAAAAATGGAATGAAAAAAGGAGGAGCGTTTGGAAGATACGTGGGAGATTATAAGCCGTTGATTGCTGATAAGTATTGGGGATTAAGCTTAGGTTCATTGAATTGGATTGGTCCAGATGAGGGGACTGATCTGGACCATTCATCGTGACATGTGGATGACTTTCAGTGGTGTAGAGTATTTTGGGTCCCACTATCAGGATGGCTATTGGCTAACGCGTTAGTCCTCTGCTCTTGCTTAAACTTGGCTTCCAATCTTATATTTCTCTTTTAATATTTGATCCATTTTTATTTATTTAAAGTTTTAAAAATTTGATTATAAATTTTATCATATTTAAAGAAATAATATATGTAAGTGGAATATTGTTGGAGGTATAGGTATACCAATGTAAATTTTTATAATATTAAATTTACATAATTTTTTTTTGTTTTACAGATTTAAAAATAAAACCGATTAAAACCGTGCATTGAAAACCGTGAAAAATCAAATGAGAGTATGAGACAAACAATTAGGGTTAGAGAGATTATTACTCTGTCTTTGAATGAACTTAGTTTGGTGCTTTGAGTCCATAAGCAAATGGTTCGAGTTTAACGCTTGTTTGGCCTTATCTTATGAGCTATGATAATTTTTTGTGATATTAGTTATAGTCATTTAAAAATTCATATGATTGAAGTAATTTTTTGAAATATTTGGCTTTGTTTTATGAGTTGTGTCAATCATTCGTGATGTTTATCGTATAGTTCAAAAATGTATCTCGATATTGATGAAGCTGAATCAAATATTGAGAGGGAATTTTTAATTTAAATATTTTAAGGTTACCAATTATAGAATAAGATACTTTAGGTTATAGATGGTTATACTATGAAAAAATGGGAAGCATTAAAATTAGAGTGTGCATCATTGGACTATGTTGATGCTCTTAAAAAGCGCCAAAGTGTAAGAAGATTTTTTGAGATTTTTTGGAAGTGCACTTGTTTGAATAAATATCTTCTCTTCGTAGCTATCCATTGGCAAGCCTCCAAATGTCTAGGAAAGATTGATTACTTGGAGATTAGGACTATTCTTCAACTTTATATTTAATACTATTTTTCTTAAGCA
This sequence comes from Dysphania ambrosioides, assembly GCA_026401315.1. Taxonomy (NCBI): domain Eukaryota; kingdom Viridiplantae; phylum Streptophyta; class Magnoliopsida; order Caryophyllales; family Amaranthaceae; genus Dysphania; species Dysphania ambrosioides. Next base: position 22,718,108 of record CM048666.1, read on the forward strand.
CACTAGACAAGTAGACATCCTTTTTTGCACTCTTGGTCGCATCTCATCTTCCTTTTCTTGTTTCAATATAAATTACATGTCAGTGGTCAGACATCATTAGTGGCTTAATCAATATATAATAAGTATGGTCCAACTCTTTTTCAATAAAGATATGACATTATCGTATAAAGAAAGCAAATATTTATAATAGTCATGTAAATTCCCCCATCTTTTCACCATTTGATTAATGGTTTTGATAGATAGAGTAAACTATTGTCATGGGAACATATGTATCATATAATATGACAAATTCTTATAAAGTCGGCTATGAGACCCAATTGTTGAAGTTATGAGAATTAGTTGAAATGAGTTTTCAAAGTTAAAGTAGATGATTTTAATCACACTTATGGCATACTAAACCCTATTAGAATCATAGAAAGCATATCTCAAATGACCGAAGGTTATAATATACTGTTTATGAGTCATTTTTTTTAAAACAAAGCTGAAATTGATCTAATGGTACGAGGTGTCTTAAAGGATCATATAAAGAGAGTTAGAAGTATACAATTTCTAATAATGGGTTCCCAAAAGGCATTAAATATTTTCGCTCTCCATATATCTTAGAAATAATATGGCTGAGATGACAATTTAGAAATGATTGAAATATTTTATGGGTCTTGGACACGTAAGGCCTCCTAGTACTTAATTAATATAATGTTTATACTTTTATCTCGTTATAAAAACTAGCCCTTAAAACTCAAATATCAGTTTTCTTTTATTGGAGTAGAGACATAGAAAAATTTCTCATATACCTTTTTTTTTTGGGCAGCAAATTTCTCATATATTAGTACTAAAAAGTATCACTATAATAAGAATGTAAAGATACTACTCAATAGTATCAATAAGAATGTAAAGATACTACTCATAATAATATTTTCCCTTGGTATTCTTTAATTATTTTATTTGTTTATATAATTACGTTTTATTACACCAATCGATATCTCATTCATGTAGGTGCTTAAATTTTTAAAGATTTGATGCATGTATGGCCCAAAAAAGTGGGCTAAAAAAAAGCGAATAGATACATGAAAACGATGCAAAGATATTGTAGAGTGAGGTTCCAAAAGTGAAACCCTTTTTTTCTAAAACATTGAACAATCTTTCCAAGTAAGAGATGTCCGATTGCCTTGAAAGAGCTTTTATTTTTATTTTTTTAAAGAAGTCAGAAATTCACATAATTTACTAGCAAAAACTTTATGATTTTTTGGCCGGTTAGAGATAACTTTATCTAATTTGATAATATGTAGTTCTCAACATTAGAAGGGGGTGAAAAATAATTTAATGCTCCCTTTTTGCCTAAATAATGGAGTAGGTCTTATTCAATTAGAGTAGTTAATCATTTTGGGCATTGAGATAAAATTCTATTAAATTCCTTAATTTTATAGAATATTATATCTCCATCATACCTTTCCTCTCTTTAATTACATACTTCCTATGTTTTACTTTGTAGGAATTGTAAATTTTTAAGTGCAACAAAATAAAGTCAGGTGAAAATTTGTGACGAAGTTCCATCAAAAGTAACTTCCGACAATAATTTACTTTTTATATTAATTAAACACATTAAAATTTTATACTCCATCTGTCTCTTTTTGTTCTTCCCTTTTATTTTTTTTGCGTAGATTTCAAAGAAAACATAAATTTTCAATATTTTTAATTGTGTGTTTGTAAAAATTATAAAAAAGTTAATATTTAAAAAATATATATTAAGATGAATCTTTTAAAACTTTATATGATTATATTTTTTTCTTATAGTTTAGGAAAACTTTAAAGTCAAAGTTTTACTCTAAAATCTACATTCCAAACGAAAAGAGTAAAAAGAAATGAAGAGAGTATCTCAATACTATGCAATAGCATAAAATTTTGCTCCATTTGTGATTCATTGTAATATGGTAGTCTAAGCTAGGATAACCTACCCCATTATGTAGTACGAAAGTACGAACACATATATTGTTCTTCTTGTTGATTGAGATAGATTTTCAGTTAAACTTTAAACCTCTGGTAAGTGATTGTCACACATAGTTATCTTCTTTTGTACTTTAGAAAAATTTTGGGGTATCAATTAATCCCAAATTTTAATTATTTTTTGTTAACTCCAAATTTGAGGGTTGTCCTTCCATATTGGTTACAATGACCTGCAACTTATTTTATGGGTAAGTTTAATTTATTTTTTTCTTTTTTTTTTTCACTTCTACTTATTACCCTTGGTAAGTGCAATATGGCTCATGGAATTTCAACTACACTTTTTAAAATCACCCATAATTTTGACATAATTTTGGAAAGATGGAAAAGTTAGAAATGTTGGAAAACAAATAATACTCTGTATAAATACATTAATCAGATCTATTATATAACATTTTGACCTTTATAAATTAGCAACAAAGGCCCTTTCAAGTTATAGATGAATATGGAAAAATAACCCTTAAGCTTGATATTTTTAAACTTAGGATTCATATTGAAAGATTTTACGAATTTGGAATTGGGGCTGAAAAATCTTTTCCTCGTATTTTTGTGCCCTATTTTGAGGGTTGACTTGAATCTCCACTACGTTTGAGTGGAAAAAGAGTAGTGTCAATACTCAATTGGCATGATTTTGATAGTAGACAGTATCCTATGACTCATCTTGCCAGCATGATACTCGTATCTTTCAGGACAGATTGAGTCATTAATAGAATTTTGTGCCCATTCAAGATTATGCTAGTCGTTCTTAATTTATATAGAAGAGTGACATTCCAATTCCTATATAATAACAATCTCCCACCACCCCACCTCATTTTTTTTTTCCCTTTATGTGGGACATATTCAGAATTTCAGATAAAAAAAATGGTTACTCAGTCTATTTTTTCGCATCTTCTCAAAACGTCAATGTAATTACATGCGCTTACAGCTTACTACTATTATTTTTTAAGCGACAAAATAACTAGTATAAACGAGATTTGATCCCAAATTTTTCATGACCAAATTTTTCATGACTAAACTTATTGGCAGCCCAAGCTATGTTTCGAATAGTTGTATGTGCTATATTAAAATTTTTTGTATAGTGTATTGATTACGCCTATGACATTTCTATTAACTACAAGATGACACGTGACATTAAACATAATTTTTAGAAATAATAAAAGATATCATCTTGTATTAAGATCTATGGCCACCGACGATGGCATTCCAAGTGGGACGACATGGGGACCATGAGGATTAGGAGTAAAAATCAACCTCATAACAGGCCACTTGGAGTCGCCATCTTAGATGCCATTTTCCTTGTGTACGTTGACAACCAACCACCCCTCAACAATTCAACATATTCATTTAGAATTGAGAGATTGCAAAACACATCATACGTGTCCTATGTAACTCTCTGATTGGAGAAACTTGTGACAATTCTGAGAAATTAAGTCAAGAAAGGCCATCTCACGACCTATTCCTGTGAACAGATTCAAAGGTACCCAGGCTGAAAACTGATCACCAAAGATATAACCCCTTACAACAGTCAGTTTAAATTAGAAAAGCTCAAAAGTTACAAAACTAACATATTCATGAATGAGTATATTACAAGCTGCATCCTGCAGCATAAGCAACAACTGTTCTAGGACTATCTCTAGCAAAAGACTAGTTTGTTTGCCAGAATATTATAAACAACTATAGATAGATTACAGCTACTTGTACAGACTAAACAAGATGGACCATTACTAAAACAAAGTTAATACTATCTAATTTTCTTTGACCCCAGGAGAGAAACGAAGGTATGGATAGGCGATCACATGTATTTTACCTCATTCAGATCTCCACCTCTTTGGCAGCAGGCTGGCCTTCATTATTCTCGGCATCTCCCTCATCTTCCTCGTCCTCATCATCAGCTTCATCAGCTAGTTTTGTAAGTTCGTCTTGTATCATGTGCTTGATCAATGACTTTCTGGAAGTAAGATCAGTACTGAATTGCTTGGCTGCAAGGAAACAAGTTTTTGAAAGTGACAAGCTGACAGCAGGTGCAATCCAATTTAAAAAAAGAAAAAGAAATCATCACTCAAAAGTAGGCCTAATTCAATATTAACAGGCACACTCTGTGAAACCTCGCAAAGGGATTTAAGGAGAGAAAACTTACCTAGTTGCTTCAGGATATCAGTGAAGGTTGCCTGCATACAAAATAGAATAATAACACATAAGTTATAGGTACAAGGTCTAAATACTGCACAAGGCACAGCTAATATAAATTCCAAAAACAAGAAACAGGAAGCCAGAAGAAAATAGGGACATTGCACTGGCCATCAAAAGGCCCAAGATGGAGTTCTTTATGTACAATACTTGAGCAGGAATAATAATTTGTCAGCTCAGGCAGGGATTATCAATTCCACCTTTACTAGTCACCAGTTTAAAATAGGCCGACAACCCAAGATTCCATCAGCCATCATAACAGCAGGCTCTGGATAGCAGGGTGATGGCAGCATTGTCACTCAAGCCCAGGCCCGGGTAACTAGAACACAAGGTCAATTAACACCAAATGCAAGTATGTGTAGCAAAAATGAGAGATGGGTAGTCCAAAGCAGAAACCTTCTCTACAAGACCCAGTCATAAAAGCAATGAATAGTACTCCATACCAGACATAAATGTGACAATATCATCACTTGTTCTTACCGTATTAAAGTCAACTTGTTTTAGAATGTCACATATTGCATTCCTCAGCTCATCATCACTTGGCTTCAATTTGTCTTCTTTGGATTTCTCCTTTCCTTTCACAGCCTTTTTAGCTTCAAATTAAAGAAGCAAAACTCAGTATGAAATTTAAACAGCCATACTAAAGGAAGTATAATCTCAGCATGATATCAATTAGATAGATATCAGTATTATAGCCGAATCATTAGCTATAACAGCTGTGAATCCTCCTAATCGGCATGACATAATTACAATATAACTTTGCAAATTTTACTCGTACTTTAAACAATCTTGTTTCAAAATTTTTAATTAGATATAAAAAAGTAACTTCTGCAGGAGAATAAACCAAGCCAGTCGTCAATGCTTGAAACTTATGCCCTGTGAGTCTGTCCTAACAGTATCTGGCTCAACTTGTTTTGACTGCAATATATTACCAAGCAATAGAATAGATGAAAAATTATACCCTCGGGAAGCATGACAGAACTAGAGATGATAAATTACCAAGACACCCATATAAGAAGCAGAGACCATGTGGTGCCTAATACGTCCTTTTTTTTGGACATGTGTTCAAGTCTCAACACTTACCAGGTTTGTCCTTGGTAGCAGATTTCTTTGCAGCTGGAGACTTTGCAATCTTCAGCTCTTTCTTAGGCTCTTCTTTCTTTTTCTTTCTTGAGAACACTTTAGGACTTGTCTTTTCACTCTCAACAACCTTGGAATGATTTGCTGATGACTTTTTTGGTGTTCCTTTAGGCACCGACCTGGCTTTCTTAGGAGTGACAACTATTTTGCTGGCAGCTTTTCCAGAAGATTCAGCACTGGGAGTCTTTTTCTTGTTTTCTTGTTTTGCTTTTCCTGAACTTGATTTCTCCTTTGGTGTATCTTCATCAGAGTCATCTTCAGACATGTCCTTTTTCTCTTCGCTCTCAGACTGCTCGGATTTCTCATCCTCAGATTTTCCAGCAATTCCATTCTCCTTTCCTTCCTCATTTTCTTCCTCATCATCAGACTCATCATCAGTATCTGAGTTGGTCTTTTTCCCTCTGTTTTCAGAAGCATCACTAGCCTTCTTCCGACTCTGCAACCATAACAGGCAAAGTAAAAACATTAAAGATGAGAAGCCAGATTGAAAACAATAAAGATGCTGCTAATATTTATCTCATTCAATAACACGGCAAAAGATATAATATTTGTAAGACCAAACATAAGTTCTAGTAGCATTGGTAATATGTAAAGAAAAGGAAAATAACAAAAACCTTTGAGCTTTTAGGTGATGATGATTTGGATGCACTTTGGGTAGACCTCTTGCGCTTCTTGCCCTAAAATGAGCCAAAAGGCATATTAAAAGCAGTGGAAATTGCAATATATTACATAAGCTGCTTAGCACATTGCATGACAGGTCCAATGACACCATTGAAACTAACCTGATCTTTTTCTGCAAGTAAAACTGTAGTAGTAGCATGAGGAGCCACCAAAAAGTCAAGCAGCTTGGCAACAATATCTTCCTGTACATTACTTTTGACAATCAGCATCAAAGGTCCAACATACAAAACTATCTCCACAAAAAGTGCAAACAAATCAAATGAAAAAACAACACATTGATCAGCAAAATCACGCTGTACAGGTATATTTCTAGAGGATTTAACCCCAATTGTTGTCTGACACCCATAGGACATGTGCATGTTGGATTTTCACAAATAGTACATTGAGAATACAAGGAAAAGGTTTTTCTTTTGCAAGGGAGAGAAGATTAAGGTAGCCCACTTCACTTTTCATTCACTGCCAAATAGGAGTGCCAGATACTTGGACAACATAATTCACATAAGTCAAAGGACAAGAGCAATGAATGATAATACATCGAATCTACAATTTGTTTAACAAACCTTTTTAATTGTTGTTTTGGAAATTGGTATGTCAAGAACGTCACAGAAATCCAGCAATTTCTCTTTGATACATTTGTCAAACTTCTCCTTTACTTTCAACTTTTGCTTCTCCTGCAAAAGTATCAGGAAACTTATGAAATACCTTCCTTGAGTAAACCACGTCTGAAAAACAGTAGTTACAGATAAAGAAGTGCAAGGATACATAGACAAGCCTTCCATAAGTTATTCAACTTCAGGAGTAGCAGTGATTAAGAAAAATGTCAATTTGCATCGCTACTTCAAATATAAAACTTGTTAAACAAGGTAAAAAAGGTCCACACAAAACCATAAACAAAAACTTATCTTTTACCTTTAGTTGGGCCCTCTCATTTCCATTATTCATGGTAGATAATTTAGACTACTGATTTTGAGCAGGTCATAGTTTTCCTAGATATTCATGAAGTATATACAGGTCTTTCTGCATAACGCTAATGCTATTTCTTGCCCAGGATATCTGACAGAATTTTAGATATCCAGTTTCATTTTCAATCTTAAAAACCCTGTGTCCTAAAATACAATTCAGAAATCAGAAAATTGAAACATGCACAAGGCCAATTCATAACAAAAAAAAAAAGGCAAAGCTAATTAGGACTTCACTATATAATGGACATAGGTCACCAATCACTGAATAAACAATGGGTGCTGTAGATTAAACAAATTAATCCCTGACCAACAACACAGATAAAGAAGATACAGAAGCCTGGAAATTCTGTTCTTCGACCAAGACTGACAGAAATATCACTACAGCAAAGGCCTATGCACAATAAGTACAAGTGCCTTACCTCATTGTCATGCCAGACAAAACCAGAAAACCGCGACACATTATGCTTAATTTGAGCTGCCTGCGACACAACAAAAGATGATCAGAAAAACAGCCAATCTATTTTTCATTGGCATGAAGCTTAGATATTTTACAGAGTTAAACCCTTTACACACAAGTAAGATCAATTCTACAAAACCAATGATGTAAAAACCCTAAATGGAGTTCTTTCAAACCCGAAAGATTGATAAGACAAATCTAAGTTGCTCATTAAAACAAAAAAGTCAGCTACACAAACAAGAGTGAATTAAAAGGTCAATGAAAACTAAAGTGATAGCTATTTGCTTCAAATCTAGGGTCCTAACATAATAGTAAGAGCTCCAAACATAGGATAAGTCTGTAAGAAGATTCGAAGAGTCATTATCCTGTTCTTTCTTCTGTGATTTTCCTTTTAACATATTAAACTATTTTTTAAAAGGAAGTTAGCAATTGACATTTATCAAATCATACTTCTGCCAAAAATATATGGTGAATATCTAAAGGGTGACTTTTAAACTGTCAACATTATTTTTGAAAAACATTAGAAATTGAATATAGTCGAAAAATATCATAAGCCTTTTATCTTTCATGCATGTCATGTACACCTTCAGATCCATACTAACAACTTCCTGCATTTTATAAAAACAGCTTATGACTATCAATTTATCTCACCAAACGTTTATAAAATTAATGACATACATATTGGTCAATTTGTATTCAAAAGCACGGAGTACTACAATATTTATTACAAATATTTTGAATCATTATGCAATTGCAGTAAAAGATCAATCTCAAGCAGAAAAGGCAATAGTCACTATGGGACAGATACCAATATTTCCCAAAGCAAGCCCATAGTCAAGCTTTTGATAATAAATCAATCACTAATTAGGAATTTCGAGTTACAATTCAATTTTTGGATGGAACAAATGAATGTGCCAAGATGGAAAATGTTTCTAGGATATAGGAGATTTTATCAGTCAAGATCTAGAAAAACACACCTTCCCTCTTCTTCCATACAGAATCATATGTAGCATTTTGAAAGTGTCATCACTCTTTTTCCTGGATAGCTTGTATGCAACTGCAACGCAAAGAAAAATCATAACAAATATACCTTAGTTGTGAACTAAACAACAATAAGACCCCCTCTTCAAATGGGGAAAAAAAACCAAGATAGATTAGATATATTCAGAAGAGCAGTGGACATGATGATGACACCAGAGAACCCTACAAACAGATTCTACAATCATAACTTTAGAGAAACCCATCATACAGCAAAAATCCAATATTAATCAGAACATCATACATGAAACTAGAAGATCACATATATGGTACGCTGTATATTTTACTGACTTTAGTAATCGAAAAGGAAGTAACAGAGGAAGGAGTAGTAACAGCCATATAGATGGGTTATTTTTTAACCTTTTACAGCCTGTTTTGTTTTCATCTTAGATCTTACTATGCATTCCAACAAGAGTCATTCATGAACTTACAATTTAACACACAAATCTTTTATTTGATTGATTAATTCAAAGTTCGTTAAGCAAGTTCATAAGGAGGCGTATATATTCAATAGAAAGAATGCCAACACCTATCCAATCATGAATAGGATAGTAAGTTAACAATTTGATCATCATTTGAAATCATCTAGATGGTCATATATCTGGAGTTCCAAACTCTTAGCTCAGGCAAGGGACTCATTAATATAGACCAATTAACAAAGTACTATGAAGTGAGGCCATTTGACCAAAAATAAACGATAAATAAACCTCATCGCAAATGGAAACACCCGTAAATATTGCAAATTCAAGAAACTACATTGACAAAAAACCCAAACAATAGTTGCATTGTGAAAAAAGTTAATCAACACTAAATATTTAGCTCCTTTTCACACATCAGTCAATATAAACCAAGTAACAAAATACTATGAAAAAAGTTCATCAACTGATAGGAACAATATTTCATAAAAAAGTTACCACAGCAACACAAATACCTTTATGCAGCAAAAAAGGTTATAAAATCAAGCTTGACTCTCCAACCAATCACCTTACATATCCAGGTTCAAGTAGAGGCCTAAAGGTAGCATGGGTTTTTCACCTGGAGGTTACTCTAGATTAGAATAGAAAGATGCAAACCAGCATCATATGTATACTTATACAATATACAACCAAAAGAATATTAGCAAGAAAATACTTTTATACTAATAAAGTCACACAGCAATCTGTAGCAAAGATAAGTGTTCTCACCATGTATAAATTTCTTTCTAGTCAAATACACAGTTCTTTCTACTATCTCAAACAAATTAAAGTCTTGCTATCTACATTCCTTAATAACAGTGGCAATATGTCTTTCTATCATGACACATACATCCATATAGGCGAACCTAGATCACTGCTAACCAACAGAATCGTCAAAAGTAACCTTTATAACCAATTCATGCATCACAACACATGAAATGGTTAGAAAGAGCACGTCAGTCACTTTCCTTTTCACTCACAAGAAAACCCAAATTCTCCTCACTGTGTAATGGAGGCTTGCTTTACAAATATGAACGGTTAGGGGGAAAAACACAACCAAAAACAGCAGTAGTTCAGTAACAGTCCCCCTTACTTCAAAATCACAATTATCTCTTCTTCAGAAAAACAAACAAATAACAGTTACTCATACAGATATGACAGAACTATGAGATCCACTCTTCAAAACTCCCTTACATATAATAAGACATAAGAGAAGACAGATTTATAAAAAGAGATAAAGTTCAAACCAAAAGGCAAGTTACATGACTAATTCATACAAAATCACCTCCCATAATGGATTATGTTTACAGAAGGAACAAAGTTCTCATTAGAAAAAAAACCACAGAAAGAAACCAACAAGGCAACACAACACAAACAGTATTAAGAACTGGTTATACACATTTAAACAAAAGCTTTCTAGCAAGAATATTGAGAACAGTGGGGAAAGGAGCTACATACCATTCGGTATTTCTTTCAGCGGGGTGCCGCGACCCTGCAATGTTGAGCAAGCCATGAGAACTAAAATCCAGGGGTTAAAGAGTTCAAAAATTCCAGATAGACATGATCGGGAATAGGGAATTACGAAAACAGCACCTTCTCAATGTGAAGATCCCTGGTATCTTTCTCAATTGTGGCGACCAGCCTTTCTACGGATTTTCGTTCACGTACTGGGCGATCAATGACAGGAGTTCTAGGCTCTATCTCCTTCTGGACAAATTTTTTCTTCTTTTCTGTACCCTTATCCTCAGCACTCTTCCCCCTACTTCGCTTCTTTGAGGATTTTTCCTTCTTGCTACCCTTTTCCTCGTCTTTTTCCTTTGCTTTCTGGTCGTCTTCTTCCTTTTCACTACCCTTCACCTCTTCTTTTTCATTTTCTTCTCCAGCTTCCATAGCCTCATCACTCTTCTTTGCCTCTTCTTTATTCTCTCTCCCCTCATCCACTTTCTCCACTGAACCCTCAGTTTTCTCTTCTGAACGCTTGTTTTTCTCCTCAGAACCCCCGGTTTTCTCATCCATTTCAACATCCTTCTCATTTCCATTCAAGCTCTTGTCTTCATCCATCGCCTCGTCTTTAGGCTCATCTTTACCTTCCACTACACTAGCTTTCTCCTCCTCTGTAAGCTCATTGCCTTCACCCGCCTTCCCTTCAGCATTTGTTTTCTCCTCATTATTGTCCTCTTTCTTCCCCTCATCCACTTCCTTCACTCCATTCTCTTTCTTCTCCACCACCACAGCTTCAACCTCCTTCTCCGGAGCATTATCCCCATTCGTCACCGGCTCCACAACTTCTGCCTTTGCATTCTCCTCACCCATAATTAAATACTAATTCCACCCTGCAAACCATGAATCTCCAAAAATCAAAACTAGCAGAATACAGAGGCTTCAAACACACACATAAAAACTCCAAAATTTGAGCTGAAACATCACCAAATTCGCAAGTTTCGTAACCAACTAAGCAAGGCCAGATCCACTAACAATCACAAAACCGAACTGAAATCACAGAAGAACTAACCCTAACAAGACAAATGCACAAAATTCACACTCAACAACCAAACCCTAAAATCACAAAATTCAACAACTAACAACAAAAAATTATCTCAAAAAACACAGAATTAACAGCTATAAACAACAGAAATCAATAAACTAAAGGAAATCGGCGTGAAAATCGAGGAAACAGAGTGAAATTAGAGGGGAATAGAGGATGATTCTTACCTTGAAATCGAACAAGGCTGTAGAGTTGCTTAGTAGAGTGAGTGTATGTGTGTTTCTCTCTCCACAAACGATGACTATAGCGTGGGAAAACTTTGTCAACACTTGGGCATCTTTCATTATTTGGAGCTTTAAGTGACAGGGGTACTTTGGGAACATCACTATATTTTTTTTGGTCTTTTTCGGATTTGTAGTCCGGATTTTAGTTGGAGTTGAATTTTCAAGGGGTGCTACGGACAGAGATTGTCTTCTCAGTTACGCCATCATCCTTTTTTTTTATTTAAAGAATCTCTATCATGTAGTATATTTCTGTTGAAAGACACTGTTTGTATAAAGTTGGAGGAATCGTTTAATTTTGACCATTAACGTATGAAACTATAATCTCTATACCTTATAAATCTCAATGAAATTCCCGCCCTTGTAGAGATATAATAATCCAATTACTTTTCTCGTTGGGCCTGAAACATACTTTCTCAACCATGTACTCTATAGTGAAAGGATATCCACCAAAGCCAAAGTGCTTGATCATTGTTTCTACATGGACTCGGCCAATGGCTTACACTGCTCTTAAATGGTAACACCCACCATAACAATATTTCTTTGTCCACTAAATAACCATCAATTCATGGTATAAAGCATTTGACTCCTCATTAGGTAGGCAAGTCAACACATGAGAGAGTGGACGTGGTGGCAATGGCGGTGGTGGAGGGGGAGGAGTGATGGAGCATACGGGTTTTGGAAGGAGGAATATTGACATTTTTGGGAGGGAAAACGGTTTTAGGATGAATGGAGAATGTGTTGGTCAAAACTCAAAATTGAAAAGGGTATATTGCAAAGTTGTCATGGCAATTATCAAATGTGACCGTCTCACCAAATACTTTCTACTTAATGCCGCATGAAATTATAAGACATAATGTTTCAAATTCAAAGTTTCCATGTTAGGAGGAAGGTAAACGAGATTGACTCAATTTGTTTGATTTACGTTAAAATATAACTAGAAGAACGTCTTAATTTTTATTAAAGTAAACTTATAATTACCACTTTTGGTTACAAGTGATGGAACTTGTTGTCTTAAGTTTCTTTCTCCTTCCATTTTCTTGGTTGGTTTACATAATAAACTATCCATAGTTAAAATTGATTTAGATTAGGTTAAATCTGATGAAGTGATAAATTAGAGTCATTGAAAATACATTCCTTTTACGCTTGGTGAAATATTTCGATTAGAAAGTTTGAGTTTGAATTTACAAGGGCAAATCATATTCTCTCAATTTGTTGTCTCAATTTGTTGGATTCACAAGGATATACGATCAGAACAACATTGAAACTTACACTAATTATTATTGATTGAGTTTACAAGTGATAGAACATGCATCCTTTTTTGAGTTTACCGGGAAATGACACAACAAAGCTCAAGTAAATATCTTCATACATTGGCTTTCAACATTACCAAGCGTCACTTTTTTGTTGGTTGAATCGTATAATGATTTCGATAAATCAAACACAGTTACACGATGCACTACTTTGTATATCGTCAAATTGGGACAAGTTTTTTAAGCTTTATTTTTAAACTTATTTTAAAAATAAGTTTCGGAGCAAAATATTTTCAAAATAAGTTTTTGTAGGTTGGGAACAAAATCAGGCAATGATTTTGGTTAGGTGAAATGAGGTAGCGATTTTAACTTGATTGAATTGTATTGACCCATTTTCTTAATTAGAAACTCTCTGCCTCTAGCAACAATTTTTCTTAGCCTATTTTAGTAATATATAAATGGGATCATGTGAGAACCCCTTACTTATATAAGAACTTTTATTATATAAGAACTCATTGCATCTAATACAATTAATCTAGTGTATTTAGATGGCTGTGATTCAATCTACATTATGACAAAGTTGTAATTATATTAAAGTAAGATTTGGTAGTTACGGAAGTTTTTTTTTTCATGATTATTAGGTAGTTTCCTAGATATCCATTTATATTCCCTAAAAATCAGTAATTTTCCTACTCTTCATTTTACTCTATATTTAAATAAGAAAATTCAAATGCTTCTTTTGCTATATTTCATTTTCAAAGGATATCTTCGCTATTTTGGGATTAAAAAATAAGGTAATGATTCAATAATTTTTTTGTTGTAATTGATTCAATGTTCTAATACATATAGAATACCGTATGGATTGTGTTGAATTTGATTATTAGTAAAATGCATGATTATAGGATTTTGGATTGTTTCAATGGCAGTAAGTTACGATTTCGTGTTTGCTTACGATTGAATTTGATCATAATGTTTTGCTTACGATTGAATTTGATAGCAAAGTTGAGTATTAGTAAATTTGTTGAATCAATATATTTTGATTTTGTCTAATACATCAACTTATGAGTGTTTGCTTTAAATTTGTTCGTATGCACACATTATGATTGAAAAAATCGTATGCACACATTATAATTGGAAAAATCGTATTTAGAACATTAGATTTAGAGTACATATACAACGGGTACTACACGAGAAAATATATATATTTTAGAACATTAATGTATATAGCTAAGAACAATAGTATACATTTTTGAAAACAATATAATAGAATATAGATTAATGGCAATTTTAGAATTATATATGGAACATTAGTGTAGGTATTTAGAACATTAGATGTTGAAATATAGAACAATATGTATTCTACATTGCTAAAACTGACACAACATAAAAGTCATCTTCAGCGTATAAATCAAAACGAGAATCGATATATAACAATAGCTTTCTAATTTAGAACATTAGTATAGATAGCTAAGTACAATAGTATATATGTTTAGAACATTAATATAGCTCACTAAGAACAATAGTATACATTTTTAGAGCATTAGAATTATACTTTGAGACAATAAGGAACATATAGATCACAACAAGAATCGCATTAGAACAATAGAATTCTAAATCAGAACAATAGATTTCTAATTTAGAACATTTGTATAGATAGCTAAGTATAATAGTATATATGTTTAGAGCATTATTATATCTCACTAAGAACAATATAATACATTTTTAGAGCATTAGAATTATACTTTGAGACAATAAGGAACATATAGATCGAAACGAGAATCACATTAGAATAATATAATTCTAAATCAGAACAATAGATTTCTACTTTAGAACATTAGAATAGATAGCTTAGTACAATAGTACATAATTTTAGAGCATTAATATAGCTCACTAAGAAAATTAGTATACCTTTTTTTAAACATTAGAATTCTACTTTGAGACAATATGTATAATATGAAATTAGTATAGAGTATAGAACATTAGTATAAGCATAATAGGTTATTAGTATAAGAATATTAATTTTAGAACAGTATAATTAGAATATAGTACAATAGGTCACTCGAGCATACTTTTATATTTTTAGAACATCAGTATAGAGTATATAGAACACATTAGAATAGAGTTTAGAATAGTATATAAATATTTAGAACATTAGTATTAGAATACATTTTAGAACATAAGTATAGATTTGTAGAACATTAGTATAAGAATATGATTTTTAGAACATTAGAAATAGAATACTTTAGTGATTTTTAGAACATGAGTATAGAATTAGAACACTTTTGATATTGTATAGAACATGATTTATATCAAGGGTTATATTTGTATGTATTATTTTATTTTAGTTTTATCAATGTTATTAAATACATTTTGGAAATTTTAACGTTCTTAGACATTATTATATTCTTTGTAGCCATGAGCATCAACAAGGAATGTAGTGTTTCTAATTCAAATGAGAGTGTTGCTCCTGAAGTAATACCCATATGCACTCCTGGGGGGGAACAAAATCCTGGATACCATGTTGTTCTAGTGATGTAAAACCATATGTTGGAATGAAATTCTCAAGTGTTGATGAAGGTATTTCATTTTATAAGTCATATGCAAATAAAGCTGGGTTTAACACTAGGAAATCTACTACAAAAAGAAGGAAGAATGGTGTAATTAGTTTCCAATATCTCGTGTGTAATAAAGCTGGATATAGTTGTAAACGGAAGTTTGATGTGCAAGATAAGAGAATACTTAAAGAAGGTGTAGATGTTGTCCCAATCATTAGGAGAAGATTGGTGATTCGTGTTGGATGCAAGGCACAAATTGTAATGAAGGTTTGTGATGATGGTTCTTATGTTATTTCAAATTTCCAAGAGGGTCATTCTCATCCACTCATTTCTACCATTTTTCAACATTTTTAAAAATCAAGAAGAAATTTGAGCATCTTGCACAAAAAGATGATTGTTGATAATTCCAAGGTATATATTTATTCTAAGTCATTGTAATATAATAAAAAGGACTCTTTTTATGGTGCTTTATTTTAATGATTTTTTCTTTGTGTTTTTCAGATAAATATGGGTCCTGTAAAAACTTATAGAATAATGAAAGAATATGTTGGGGGTTATGAGAATGTTAGTGCCTCTAAGTGTGATTTCAAAATTTTCCATAGGGATTTGAAGGCATATATTAAAGGGTCAGATGCCCAAATATTTGTAGATAATTTCAAGAGGAAGAAGTTGATATGGTCGACTTTTTTCTTTGATTATCAAATAGATGATGATGATTGTTTAGGGAGAGCATTATGGGCTGATCCGATTTGCAGGAAGAATTATGGACTATTTGGGGATATCATATTTTTTGATACTACTTATCAAAC
The DNA here is from genome assembly GCA_026401315.1 of Dysphania ambrosioides. NCBI lineage: Eukaryota > Viridiplantae > Streptophyta > Magnoliopsida > Caryophyllales > Amaranthaceae > Dysphania > Dysphania ambrosioides. The sequence continues at coordinate 22,734,409 of CM048666.1, forward strand.
TAACAGGCATGTAGTTTATACTGATAAACCTATAGTATATATTAGAACAATATAACCATAGTACAGTACAGTAGGCATGATATATATAACAATTTTTATAGGATTAATATAATGTTATGAAAATAAGTACTATTGTTTTAAATAGTTAGGTAAAATGTTCTAATTATTAATCATATTGTTATATGTGTATACCATGTATAATATGGTGTTTGGACATTTCACAGGAGTTGATCATCATAAGAAATGTGTTACTTTTGATGTTGGGTTTATACCTAAGGAAGATGTAGTTTCTTTTGAATGGCTATTTAGAACCTTCCGTAGAGCAATGGGTCAAAATGAGCCTACTTGCTTAATTATAGATCAAGATCCAGCAATGAAGATTGTTGTGAATAATGTATTTGAGAAGTGTGAACATAGGTTTTATATGTGGCATGTCATGAAAAAGAATCCTGATAAAATAGGAAGAAGTATTATCCAAGACACTGAATTTTTGAAGAGGATAAGTGATTCTGTTTGGAATTTGGAGAGTAAACCGAAAGAATTTGAAGAGAAATGGAATAAGATGGTTGTTGAGTTTCATTTAGAAGATCATGAATGGCTTCATGTAATATTTGAAATGAGAAGAATGTGGATTTCAACTTATTTTAGAGATATATTTATAGGTGGTATCATGAGAACTACATCAAGATCAGAAAGTGAGAACAATTTCTTCACATCTTTTGTCAATCCTCATGTATCACTTGTAGAGTTTTTGATGAGGTTTGAAAGTGCTATGGATGCTCAAAGGCACACTCAAGCGCAAAATGACAATGACTCTCAACACAAGCATCCTGAATGTAAGACACAAATGGAGATTGAAAGACATGGGTCCGAGGTGTATACCGTTAATGTTTTTTATGATTTTCAGGATGAAGTGTATAGTGCTTGCTATGAAGGTGGGGTGGAAGAGTTGAAGAAAGAAGAGGGGTTGGAGGTTGCAAAAGTGAGTGAAGGTAATAGGAGAAGAAGTTATGAAGTTCTTATGAATCTTAACAATTATGAAATAAATTGCTCTTGCAAGCTGTTTAGTCGACAAGGAATTCCATGTAGACATATGATATGGTTATGGAAGGCCAAAAACATTGTAAGTATCCCTGAACAATATGTTGTTAATATGTGGACTAACATCAGACTAGAGTTTGTAGAACACATTAGTATAAAGTTTAGTATTTTAACTATAGAATTCTATATTTATAGAACACTAGTAGAACATTAATATAAGAATCTAATTTCTAGATCATTAGCTTAAATATACAAGTTAGAACAATAGTTTTAATAGTTTCGAATAATATTTCAACTGTTTCGAACAATAATTCAGTAGTAATGAAAAAGTTATGAACAATAGTTAAATAATGAGAACAGTTGTTTAATATCTTCGAATAAAAGTTTAATAGTTTCAAACAATGGGTTAATAAATTAGACGTACAGTTTCAAACAATAAGTTAATAGTTTCGAACAACAAGTTAATAGTTTCGAACAATACGTTAATAGATTAGAGAAATAGTTTCGAACAATAGATTAATAAATTAGAAATAGTTCAAACATTAGGTTAATAGAGTAGCACAATAATTTAGTTGTTCATCCAAATAGTTTCGAACAATAAGTTTATAATTTCGAACAATAGTTTAAACATTCTGATCAATAGTTTAATAGTTCAGAATAACAGTATTAAACAAAAAGTTTTAGTTTCGAACACTATATATATATAGTTTCAAACAATAAATCAATAGATTAGAACAAGAATTTAATAGATCAGAATAATAGTTTCGAACAGTAGGTTAATAGATCAGAATAATAGTTTCGAACAATATATTAAAGTTTCGAACAATAGGTTCCTAGATTATATCAATATTAACGTAAATCAGAACTAAAGTTTCGAACAATATGTTAATAGAGTAGAGCAATAAGTTAGTAGATCAGACAAATAAATTCGAACAATAAGTTCATACTTTTCAAAACAATAGGTTAATAATTTCAAACAATAGGTTAACAAATTAAAACAAATGATAATGTAAATCAAAATGATATTTTTTGAACAGTAGTTTAATAGAGTAGAAAAAGAATTTTAGTTTTGAACAATATATTAATTGTGTTTGAACATTAGTATTAGAATATAGCACAATATGTAATTTAAAACAAAAATTGTAATTGACATGTGGCTAATTTTGCTTAAGCTGCTCCTTTGCCTTTGTAATTACTTTATCCTTGAGCTTATTTTCGTTGTTGCTTAATATTCTAGCACAATACTCAATTCGTAATTTTTTCAATGCTTCATCCTATAAATATAAATATTAATTGATATATTATAAAGTATGTCATCATAACTAAAATTACATATGAAAAAATAGCTTACATCATTGGGTTGGAATCCAATATCCCATTGCTCATCGCTCTGGTCTTGGTATGATTCCATATGCTTCATGATATACACCCCACAATCATTTACGTTGGTGTTGTCCCTCCATTTCATCCTCTTCATTGAGCCCTTAAATGTGGATACCAAAGCACCATCACCTATCTTTTTATCCTTTAAAAATCTAGCGAAGGCCTTCAACTGTATAATGTCAATTAAAATAATAGAGAATGGTTATTATAAGAATATAAGTGTAATACAAGACATTAGGTATAGGACAATACTATTATTAACTTATAATAGTTTTATTCGCAATTAAGAACATTAAATATATATTATAGAAAATTACCATTATCTTGGGAAAGTGTTTGTATTTAGATATAAACGTCATACCCTTCTCAAGAAATCTATTGTCAATCACCTCAACTGATTTACTTAAAAAATTAAAGCAAAATAAGTAATAGTGCTCATAGGAGCACATTGGGAAGAACACCTGAAACATAAATTAGAACATTAGAATTAATATTTATTACAATAAGAGAACACTTATATCATATTTGTCATTAAAAAAACAATCGTTGAAAATATTGAATTACATACCAATTGAACTTTCTCTAATGAACTTATTAGGGAGTGCCTCATTTCATCCTCCAGTCTAGATCTAAAGGCCATGTACCTGTCTTCAAATAAATCATTCTCTTTAAAGTATGTATTACTGTAAAGAATTATCTGATTTGGAATATATATATATATATATATATATATATATATATATATATATATATATATTATGTTAGTATAGAAATACATTAGAAATTTACCCATAGTTTACTTGAGTAAAAGAATATGTTCTTCTTCTTCTATTCATAACATTAAAAATATGTGCTCATGAATCAACTATATTGTTTTTCACTTCTTTGATGTATATACTTGTTCCAAATATTATCAATTAAAACGTTCATCTCTTCTTGTACTGAAGTTTCTTCAAATATTGTGCTAGCTTTGTCAATCAAAGTATACATCTCGTTGACATTTGCAACAATAGTCTTAGCCAACTTACCAAAACTTTCTAAATATACCTATAAAACAATGGGGTTCAGTGAAAGTATTAGAACAACGGTTATATATCATAGAACAATAGTATAATCAAGTCAGTTCAATATATATTTATTACTTAAACATGTTTTATTATATAACAATTGGTATGTTGTTTTGAACATTACATTTTTTATTCAAAACAATAGATCATACATTTATAACAATAGTCATACCCTGTAGGTTGTTTTGAACATTAGGGTCTTCATTTTATAACAATAGGTATGTTGTTTTGAACAATAAGTTTATTATTAAGAATAATATTTCATACATTTATAACAATAAGTGTTACACTTCAAAACTATTATAACAGTTGGTATGTTATTTAGAACACTAAGTTAAGTATTAAGAACAACGGGTCGTATATTTATAACAATAGGTATATAGTTATATAATATTAAGTACAATAGTTATATGATATTAAGTATAATAGGTTATTTTGAACACTAAGTTAAGTATTAAGAACAATAGGTCATATATTTATAACAATAGGTATATAGTTATATAATATTAAGTACAATAGTTATATTATATTAAGTATAATAGGTTATATAATATTAAGTATAATATTAAGTACAATAGGTCATAATTACTAGCATGTCCAGTAAAAAATGATGATCCTTCTTTCCATTCATAAACAAAATGCAACATGTGCTTGTAAGTGTAAGCACACCAATCAAAAGTGTTTATTTTGCTAATATCTTTGTAGCAATGTAAAAATTTGAAGTTAATTGCTTGATTTGTTGTTGATCACAACAATTTATGGCAGCAACAACATTATTGACAAGAAACTCATCACACACATCAACTCTCTTTTGCTCTTCAATTACAGAAATTAGAGTTGAATTGTTAGGACTTCCATTTTTCAATCCAAACATATTCCTCCATTTTTGTAAGAAACCTTGGGCTTCTTCATCCTCATCTATTTGCTAATTAATTGAGCTGACCTCCAATGGGTAGTCCATATATCAGGTGAACATCATCTGCAATCACTGGTATCTCTCTGCCTTGTGATAGTACTAATGTTGACCTATTTGGGGTCAAAGCTATTGATCAACTTAGGACAGAAACTAGATTTATGTGAGTTTAAATTCAGGGTTAAAAATCCTCCAAAATCAATTCTTCTAATTACTTCCTTGTGTTGTTCATGAATGTCCTTCAAGACAATAGACATAAATTGCTTTGGGGGTACTCTCTGATTTAATACATTAGCATCATGAACATCCTTTTTTTTTTTTCTCTGTAGACCGTCTTACAACAATGTCCAATTGTTTCCTTTTTTTCACAATTGATTTTTCCGTTTTTTTCTGTTTTTTCTTGACTTGGATGGACTATAAGTGCTGGTTCCTTTTTGTTCTTTTTCTTCAAAGGAACACTACAAATGATACAAGATATACGAGATAATAAATTATAATAATAATAATTGGTAAAACATATAGTATAATACATATACAAAATAGGACAACATTATATAGTTTTTAGAACATTAGGCTAAAATAATATAACATCATAAAAGAATATTTCGTAGGTTATTATAAAACAATATAATAGTGTGTCATGTATGGTTCTTTAGGACAATACTATATAATTTTAGAACGATAAGTCACCAAAATAGAACAATAGGTAATGATTCTAGAAGTAGAGTTCAGTACACACGAATATGCCAAACCTGTAAATAATAGAACATTGTATAATAATATTATGAACATTAGGCTAAAATAATAGAACATCATACAATAATATTTAGTAGTTTATTATTAAACATTATAATAGTGTGTCATGGATGGTTCTATAGGACAATACTGTATAATTTTAGAACGATAAGTCACCAAAATAGAACAATAGGTTATAATTTTCAGAACATTATTACTCCAAAATACAAGTGGAGTTCAATACACACGAATATATCAAACGTATAAATAATAGAACATTATATAAGAATATTTTGAACATTAGGCTAAAATTTCAGAACATCATACAAAAATATTTTAATTAGAATAATACATATAATCTTTTGGAGTATATTTTGAGAAATTCAAAAATAAACCATACTTTTCGTTTTCTTGGATTTCTAAATCCACAGGGGGAAGTGAGAGTATAGGGGAAGTCTCTTCGTTAATCCTTTGCCTCAAAAAAATTAAAGAATTATTAGAATTATATTATCATAATAGATTTTTTTGAGAAAAAATGAACAATAAACTTACAATAGGTTTTCAATGCTTTTCTTCTTGGATTCAATGGACTTTTGTACAGTGCTTACTTCTTCCATGGCGTTCACCATTGTCTCCATTGGTAATGACACTAGAAAGCGAAATTTTTTGAATGAAATTTTCAGTAGAAAATTTAGATTTTTTTTAGCAGTTTGATAAAGGAGATATTGACGGTTTGAAGGATTTGACAAGTTGGGAGAAATTTGTAAAGTCTGAAACTCTGAAATAGGAAGCTAAAAGGTTGCTGCAATTACTTTAGAGTGTTGCGTATTTTTAGGCACACTAAAAAATTAGAGGGAAAGTTTCTTTTTTTTTTTTTGAAAACGTGGGAGCTTTGGCAGTTATTGTTTTGTTTCAGAAAATTTTTAGAAAAGTCTAAAGTTATTCGACAATGATTGATCTATTTTTGAGCCTTAATGTTCTAAATATTATACTTATTGTTCTAAATAATAAACGTGGGAAATTATTATTTGACAACGAGAGATCTATTTTTTAAGCTTTAATGTTCTAAATATTAGTATTAATTTTCTTAGTTTATTTATGTGGCTTTATTATAACTAATGTTCTAAAAGGTTGCAGCAGTGACTTTAGAGTGTTACGTATTTTTAGGCACACTAAAAAATCAGAGGGAAACTTTCTTTTTTATTTTTATTTTTTTTGAAAACGTGGGAGCTTTTGCAGTTATTGCATTGTTTTAGCAAAAAAAAAATTTAAAACAGTATGACATTCTTATTCGACAACGAGTGATCTATTTTCGAGCCTTAATGTTCTAAATATTATACTTACTGTTCTAAATAATAAACGTGGGAAATTCTTATTTGACAACTAGGGATCTATTTTTCAAGCATTAATGTTCTAAATATTAGTACTAATATTCTTAGTTTATGTATGTGGCTTAATATTATAACCAATGTTCTAAATATTATAACTATTGTCATAGGATGAGTAAACCAATAAACGAGTCACATGTTCTAAATATGTTCAATGTTCTTAATATTCATTTATATTCACACATTTTCTGAATATTCGTTTATATTCAATATTATGAATAATAATATGAATTTTTAGAATAATAACGTGAATAAAAAGAAAAATATACTAAAAAATTAGTACATTAATATAGATACATACAATATCAGCTTTTGACCATTGTCCTAACAATTACTTGTAAAATTCCATAAATTCTCAAGTGTTGAAATAAGCATTAAAAATTTATAAATTCATATAAAACATTATGTTGAACAATAAGATACCAAAATAACAACCATCAAACAAATGGCTATATATTTGAAACAACATATTTTAACTAGCATATCGAACAACTTTATATGGATTTCAAACTGTAGACCAGCATATTAGGTACAATAGTAATTTATACAAGGCTTGTTACAACATTCAGATGAATGAATTATAATTTTAGAACAAATAAATAAATATTTTGAACAATAGTACTTCAACAAATAAATAAATATGTTGAACAATAGTATACTGAATAATTGGTTTAATAATTAGAACAACTACATATACATTTTGAAAAGTAGGCCAGCATATTACATTTATAACATGTATGATATCTATGTGCATATTACATTTACGATGAACGTAGTAGAAGTTTAGAACAAGGGATTATGATATTTATAATAATAGGATACCAAATATCAACAATTGCACTTTATAGAACAATAACCAAGTTAACTATAATAAATTCAAATAATATTAACCACCGAAAGAAGGGCTTTATATTTAGAACAATTATCTATAACTTCCTTAATGTAGTTTTGGACAAAAAAAAAATTCCAAAAATAAAAATTCCAAAATATGATTAGACCAGAATTGATACCGGTTGAAAAAATGAAGGGAAGTTTACAAAAATAGATTGAAGTTGCATTTAATACGCTTTTTAGTTATTAATAATTGATCAATAATTACATTTATGCCATTTGAAGATCAATGCATATAAGCCGTTAGATTTCTTATTTTAAAGGCCGAATATGGGTTCTTATATATAAGGAGTTCTTTTATATATCAAGGGGTTCTCACCAGAACCTGCCCATTATAAATATATATATATATATATATATATATATATATATATATATATATATATATATATATATATATATATATATTCTGAAATCACTGCCTTTGGTTCGAATTTTGAAAAACATACAGATAGCATATTGGACCATCCTAATTCAAGCTGACCCAATATTGCTATGTGTGGCAACAATTTTATTTGAGTGAAATCGCTATTCCAGACAGTGATTTTTATCCAAACCTGTAAAAGCATATTTTTGAAAATATTTTGGTTCGGAACCTATTTTTCAAATAAGTTTTAAAATAAAGTTTTAAAAAATTAGTCGAAATTTAGACTGATAATTTATTTTATTTTGCATGAAGACAACTCAACCAATTGTAAGAATTACTACATATTCAAGATAAGTAGTGCAAGCTTATCTACTAACATGTGAACCAAATTCAGATTGGTCTATTTTCTTAGAGATTAAATTTATACTTTACTAGCATTCTAGTTTGGGGCATTTGCATTGTTTTCATCTACGTTCATGAACTAACATACATTATATCATTATATGACTATTGCTTTTGAATATGTATGGAAATTTGATTTCATTATAATTATCTTTATTATATAAGTAACTATTCTGAAAATATTTCGAGGAATGGTGACACGTTGACCAAGCAAAATTTTGTCCACTTTCATTTTCAACAATGATCTTGTGTCACTCTTGAGTTGGCTAAAAACTCCATCTCCACCAAGCACGAAACTCTTCCCTTTAAATTGCCAAAAGTGGTGGTTTTCTCATTTAAACATCATCTAATTACCCTTTGCAATTGTATTATACAAAATCTTTGTATACATCGTAGAAGTGACCCCTTAAAATAACAAAAGTTTCTCCTTAAAGTTAGCAAATACTGACATATGTTGTGTTGAGGGCTAACTTTTGTTATATTGAAGGGTAATTTAACAGAGGATACAATACATTTATTATATTTCATGTGTATACAGTATATTTATTGTATCTCGCATGTTTACAAAATCTGCCTGGATGTTTTATCATTATTCACTTTCCGATATTTTTTCACTCAATACCCTATCTTTTTCATCTTTCAAGTTCAAGATATATGCTAATGTTAAGAGATAAAAACCCACATGTGAGTTGTACCAATTGTCCCACATTGATAAAATGAGTGAGAGTTAAACAATTTATAAGGCTAAGGGGCAACTCCTCCTATTGCCATATATGATTTTAGGATGGAATACTCTTAGACCTTGAAAGTGGACTCTTTCTCTTGATGACGAGTGCGACCTAAATATGCATTTAATAGTTAATGTTGAAGATATACTGTAGAGTAGCCGTCACTTGAACTCAGTCTCTCCTATAGCTTTATGCCTGTTTATTTTGATGTTTTATTTTTTTTTTAAATCTACACACTATCATCACTGCAAAAGGAAGGATTTTTTAAAAATTACATTAGAATTTATTTGCTTGAGAATTGAGATTGGCAAATGTCATGAAAAATGTGTAATTTTTTGAAATTACTAGAAATTATAATTGTTCCTTTAATATTGTTAGATTTAGAAATGTAGATAACACCGACTTTACAAAACTAACTGATGAAAATAATAATAACAAAAAAGTAAACACATTATAATAACAAAAAAGTAATCAATGTGTTGAGATTGTTAATTTAGAAGAAGATGGGACTTCATTGGAGGAGGAACATTTTGTCACTTGTAGCTGACCCATCTTTTTGGGATTAAGCCTTGACTTTATCGATGTTTATTTTTTGTGTTGAGATTGTTATTTGGGGATATAGTTTCCATTCTTTTGCTTTTGAAAATTCCGAAGATTTGTGTTGACATACTCCCCTCCGTTCTTTTTTTTTTCCTGTATTCACCATTGGAAAATTTCAAAAAGTTCTTTCCATTTATAATCATTCCTTTTTTATATGATATTTTATAACGTAAATAACCTCACTATACTATTCACCCATTGGGTATTGCAATTTTTTATATTTTATAAATTATATTTTCTATTCTCAAAATATCAATAAATATAATTATTTCGCTTGTATTACTTTTGATGGAATCTCTATGCTCCCACTTTTGATGGAGTAGTTGCTTCTGCTTGGAGGTAAGGTTCCAAGTTCCACTAGTTTGGCTTGGAAATTTCAAAGATTTTTGACATACTTTCAAGGTTATTAGTTTTTTGAGGATTGCTGAGAGTGTGAACTGATAGCCTCCAAGTAGGTTTGGGTCAGTTGGTGTCATGAAGGTTTCACATCACGAGACTGATTTATTTCCTTCTTGAATGTTGAGCAGTTTTTGTCTCGGAATATACAATTCGTGACAACTACTAAAGACTAGTAGTAATACAAAAGCATTGTATTGTATGCTACTTCATCTTTCCCCCAAATATTACTCAATTTGTCTTTTTAAGGTTTTTAATATACGATTTTAAATATTTTTATCTTTAAATTCATAAGGCAAAAAATTATGAAAACTTGATATTATAAAAATTTACATTGAGATGCATCCAACAAGATCCTACTTGAATATATTATTTCTTATAATATAATGAGAATTTATGGTCAAAATTTTTAAACTTTGACTATATAAATAGAAATGAGACAATTTATGAGGAAACGGGAGAGTATATGTTTGGAATATGCATTTGTATGTAATACACATTTCTTTTGGCTAAAAATAGATTATTTGTTGGAAATATGCAGCCCAAATCATTTTAGAGAGTGTCAAGGTTGGTAAGAGCATTCAATCCATATTCAAATGTATCATTTCCTCCGTAGCTTTCTTTTCAATGGTAATAACTGATGCAAGTATGTAACGTACCCACAGCTGTGGCACCAGTCATTACAGTAGGTTGTGAGGAGAATGCCTTGGTTGAGCTTGATCTAGGGTTCAAAGATCTCACTGTCTCTGTCACTGAATGATTACCATATGTTGATCTTGTATGAGATGTCAATCAAGAGTCCACGTAGATTGAAATTTGAGGTTGGTGTATCCAAAGCATATACGTTTTAGTTGTGAATAATGGATAGTAATTAATTATTGGTAAATCAACGACAGGTTATCGGAGTTAACAAAGACTATATTGTCCCACTGAAGTATACCAGCTTTGGATACACTCAAAACCCCAAAGAATAATACATTCAAGCTAATCTTTTCATAACAATGATTCGTATGATCTTTTTCAGTGATTAAGTATGCAAGCTTATGCATCCTGGGATATGAACTTCAGCTTAGGGATGATAATTCAATCCGAATCCGAACCGAATCCGATCCGAAGGAAAAAGTCCGATCTAAACCCATTTAAAAAACTCCGACTCCGAATAGGAGATGGGTCAGATTTAGATATTGTATTACATCGGACCCGATTGTGATCCGATTTTGATAGTCCGATCCGAATGAGTAGTAACAAGATTAGGTTTAAAAAAAAGCCCAAATATAATAATCCAAAATAAAAAAATTAAATAGATAAATAAACAAAACCATGGTATTTGCTTGTATTGTATAATTTTTTATAATTTACTTTATATATTATAATTGAATTATAGTGTTAGTAATGAAATTAACAAAAAAAATAGGTAAGAAAATATTAAATTTTGGAACGAATTCGAAGAAGAATCGGATTCGGAGGTCCGATGGATCGGAGTCGGAGTTTGCAAATTCGAAGTCAGATTCAGATACAAAATCAAGGTTCGCGAACTTGTCGGATCAGATTCAGATTTTGTAGGATCCACTCCGACTCCGATCCATTGCCATTTCTACTTCAACTTCTGTCATTCCCTATTTCCCAAGTTTGGTGAGATCTTGTAACGGTAGCTTATAAAAATGACAAATGATTAAAATCTCAAATGAGCAAGTGTTTTGAATTCTTATTTTATACTCCTTCTATCCCTTATTTTTTGCCCCATTTGACTTTTTCACGATTCAAAACAAGGCTTAAAATGTTTTTATTCGTAAGACAAAAAATTATAAGAACTTAATATTCAGAAAATTTACATTTAAATGCATCTAACAAAATCTAATATGAATATATTATTTTTTATAACACGAGGAGAATTCATGTTCAAAATTTTAAAACTTTGACTTTATAAATAGAAATAAGGTAAAAATAAAAAGGAAGTAGTAATACCTCTTATATATACAAAGTCATTAAATTAATTGGAAGTTGAAAACTTACAAGAATGGTAATCGTACCTCATATTCTTCTCAGTTCATTTTCTTCAATTTCTTGCTCTCCTTGCTTGTCTACCAAATAGCTTCCCATAAAATTGAACTGCAGCCAGCTCTATTCTATGAGCTAATTTTGCAAACCAGAAGGGTTTTCCAACTGACAACATATAGTATCCCCACGCCATCCCCACTACTGTACCAAATCCATATCCGATGGCTATGATTTTCCATTCTGATAGTATGCCCTGATTTTCAATATCATCATCGTTTGTTTCACTTGTCGATGGACCTAACCTCGGCCTGTTATCTTCTCCACACTCTGGCAATGGCAGTCCACATAATCCTGGATTACCCATGTATGACTCTGCTGGAAATGTTCCAAAATTGTTTCCATGAGGTATGGGACCCACTAGGATGTTGTCTGAAACATTGAAGAATCCCAAAAATGTCAAACTTGCCAATTCCTGAGGAATTTCTCCTGTGAGCATGTTGGACGAAAGGTCCAGAGAATCGAGCAACTTCAAATTGCCAATTGTTGCAGGGATTGGCCCAGTGAGCCTGTTGTGTGAGAGGCTGAGGCCACGAATTGAGACTAACTGACCTATGCTATCAGGAATTTTTCCTTCAAAAGCGTTGTATGAGAGATCAAAACTCACCATACTGGTGATGATCTTCACATAATTAGTCTGCAATCCATTGAAAGTGAGCACTGTTGAATACTTAAAATCCAATCGTCCCATGTACTGCACACTCCCAGATTGATCACTCATACTTTTCATTGCACTGAAATTTTTTATGTACGTTGTTGGCAATCTTCCGTGGAATTTATTGTTGGAGAAGTCGAGAATCTGGAGTTCGGGAAATGGATTTGCTACCCCTGAGCTTTTGAGACGGCCATGGAAGCTATTAGAATGCAAGTTAAGGACTTGCAGCACTGGAAGAGTATCCAACCATGAGGGAAATGTATCATTGAATTTGTTGTTTGCAAAACTAAGAAATTCCAGGCTTGTACAACGTGCCAAATCTTGTGGTACCAACCCTAGCAATTGATTGTCACTAATGTCTAGATATTTCAATGTATACTCACCATCACATGCTCCCCAGTATGCGGGTAGGGTGCCACGGAAGTTGTTGGACCCTAGACTTAACACGACAAGTGAACTGCTGAAGTTTCCCAAACATTGAGGAAGTTCTCCATCCAATCTGTTATTAGATACATCCAGGAGATTAAGGTAAATCAGATTGCAGATTGATTCGTCAATGTGGCCTACGAATTGATTATCTGAAGCAGCAAAGGAAATGATGGTAGCAGCTGCTGTTGGAACTGGAAGGGGCCCTTTCAACTTGTTAAAGGAGAGATCTATACCCTGTAAATTCTCCCAAGGAAGATGTTCTGAACCACCATGAAGGGAGTTGTGTGAAAGATCCAAATCTGATAACTTTGACAAGTTCTGAAGCCACTTGGGCACATCACCATGAATGTTGTTGGATAAATACAAGGATTCAAGTTTTGACTGGTCTTTAAGGAAGCTAGGAATCTCACCTGTGTTGCATGAGGAGAGACCTAAGAAGGTTAGGTCAGGCCAGATAGTGGTTGAACTGACGTTTGTGACAGTGATACTGGTATTCACTGAGAGTTTGTTATCTGTTAAACTGAGTAACTGGAGTTTCTGGAGACCAGTAAACATTTCTAACTGCACCATGCCACTCAAGTTATTGTGCGAGATATCGAAATGCTCAAGGTTTACAAGGTGAGGAATCCACTGAGGGAATGATCCTCCTAACTGATTCCCCTCCAAGTTCAAGTCTTGCAGCTTTGGCTCACTATTATTTTTAAATTCAACTTCACTAGGCAGACTAGTGAATTGATTGGTGACTAGGCTTAAACTTTTCAGGGATGGAAGAGCGAGCAGCCAAGGTGGTATTCTTCCCTCAAGAAAATTGAAATCTAGACTAAGAAAATATAGACTCGATGATTTGCTTGTATTGATTGAAGAAGGAAGGTTACCTCTGAAATGATTATCTTGTAAATCGATCTTTTCTGTGGCGTTCCACACCCACGTTGGAATTAGCCCTTGAAAGAAACATCCGGAAAAGGATAGTTCCCTCAGATGGTGGGATTGACTTAGAGAGGAGGGTAATTTCCCCTTGAAAGTGACCTCAGACAGGTCCATGACCTCAAAAGGGCTGCTCCAATTGTATGTGTCTAAGCTGCTAGATTGAAGAGGCCAGTTGTTGCCAATGTCAAGTACCCTCAGTTGAGGTAAATTAAATATTCCCATTGGCAATTCCCCTCGCAGATTGGCCTCGTGTAGCTTGAGTGATCTCAAAGATGTCAGGTTCACCACTGACTCAGGCAAAACTGAATTGATGTTCACATTGCTGAGATGGAGTTCCCTTAGCTCTGTTAAGTTGTTAATGATTTTTCTGAATACTGGAAGTTCTAGATCTACAAAGTTATTGGTAAGATCAAGAGAGCTCAGTTGATTGAGCTGAGCAATTTGAGCAGGAATTCTTCCAGAAAAGCGTGAGTTGGAAAGGTTAAGGTGTTCCAAAAGTGGGAAGCTGCCAAATCTAGTTGATACATTGGACTCATTGAAGTCATTAAATGCTAGATTAAGGCTTTTGAGATGGTTGAGGAGGAAAAGAGTACTGTTAGGTTCGATGCTTCCACTAAGTTTGCTGCAACTAAGATCAAGCTCCATGACATGGTGAGTGTGTGGATGGCATACGACACCTTCCCACTCGCAACAGTCGCCGTCTCTTTTCCAGGACGATGTCTTTACTCTGGCATTTGGACAGTTTTCCACCTCAGGCTCGAGGGTGAAGGAAGTTTTGAAGTCAAGCAGTGCATCTCTTTCTTTGTCATGGCACTGCTCTGATGATAAAGTTCTATGGTGATATGATGAATTCACAACCCTAGTGTTTGAAGTACAACACAAAACCACTAGGTAGAGACACAACTTTAGCAGATAAAGCATGGCTTCTGGTTTGGTGAATGTTATATGCAATAGAAATCTTAATTTGTAGTTGCAAACTTGCAGTCATGCGATTTTCTTTTGTTTATTATCGTTTGCTTTATTTGACTTTAAAGAGTTGTTAGAGGATAATATTACTTATTCTTTTAGGACATGATTAGTGAACACGTAACTATTGAACTATGGTAGTAGTTTTCATTTTCACACTTTCTCAATTATACTCCCTTTGTCCCTTAATATTTGTCGAAATTATTTTATATTCCCAAATGTGTAATGTAAAACCCGAAAGTCAATTCTCCAAATTTTGTAAAGAAAGTTTGACTTTTCCTCCAAATTTGTAATAATGTCATTACTGAATAAAATACAATTATACTTTTGCTCAAGTGCATGTAACCCCCTTCTTAAAATTGTTTTCTTAAAACATAAACAAAGCACATGTAGTAAAAAAAAAAAAACAAAAAAAAAAAGGTAGAGGGAGTATTTATTTTTCTAAAATTTCTGTTAGCTGGACTATTCGTTGTTCATTTCTTAGGATTTTGGGCCTATATAGAAATTCAATTGCAAACCCTTAAATTACATGTTTTCTCTTTTGAAGAAGTTGACAATTTATTCCGGACATTCCATAAAGTACATGTGAATGTTTATTCTAGAAAGAGGGGCACGTAGTATAAAGTGCAAGCTGATTTTGAAGTCTTGCTTCTGATTTTTTAAATTATTTTCGTTCAGTTTTGGAACTTGGGATTTTATTTATACCACTAGAAGCTTAGCTAGGGTCATGTTCGGAGGCGTTTTATTCTATTGGGTGTACAAGGATAAGTTGTTTGGTGTACCATGCCCTGGTCTAAGAGAAATGATTTCATAGTTTTTTTTTTTTTTTTGGCAGCTATTATTTCATAGTTGTATTTACATTTCCCTCTCCTCTCCCTTGTCAGTTCGGAAAATCTGAATTTTTTTGTTGTACTGGGTTTGGACCATAGGATGAAATAACACAAATTTATCATACTTCAAACTTCTTCTTAAGAAAGTAAATCCAAGTCAATCAGATACGGTCATCAATAAAGAGCAAAATATATGATTATCGATTTCAGAGATCGGGCTTCACAAGTATGAGTGAACCAGTGGCGGACCCAAGATTTTTTACCTGATGAGTCACAATCGATTATTAAATATGTTCAAAGAGTACAAAATACAACCAAATTTTCAAAGAGTACAAAATACAACCAAATGTTCAAATAATACTATAAAATACTTAAAAAATATATATATTTTTAAAAATACTTAAGAAAAATTTTGGGCTCTAGTGTCACGTGACTCACCAGGCATAAAGGCAGGTCCACCAATAGAGTGAACCAATATAAAAGGTGCATTTGCTCTAGTGGTACTTGTTTATAAGGTTGTTTTTTATTTTGGCTTGTGTACAAGTTTCACAAGACAATTTACTGTATTTAGACAAGGAAATAAACAATCTAAATAGTCAGGAGATGGACAATCTAGCCATAGATGTTATAGCCAAACTTGACTATCCACATTCCCGTGAGCCAGCGATGCTTAATCTTGTTGAACTATCTCATCTACATAATAGACCTGTTACGTTCGGTCATGAATTCAGCTATGCAAAAGGGTAATGAAGTACACTAGCCTGATTGATGATGCGAAAACCTCCCTTGTGGTATGCATGCATTAGACACTGAAATTCCCTACGTGGGTTGTAGCCTGTAGGTGATAAATGTTAGGAATAGGTGAGATATATCATTGTCAATTTTAATTTAATCCTAATCTACTACGTCACGGAATAGACAACAGGTATCTCATGCATGCACTATGCAGCTAGGGAACACTGATTGGAGTAGTTTAGAAATTTGGGGCCATCTTATTTTTGGCCACTCGATGGACTTTTGAAATTTTACTTTTGTCCGTCATGGACTAGAAGTTGATAAAAAGTATCAGTATACGACAAAAGCAATGTATATACACGGGACAAAATAAAGTTATTGTTTCTTATATCAATTTTTATCAATTTTGAGGTATAAATTTTGTTATATTGAAGGTCACTTTTATTGGAGACATAATAATTTTATTGTGTCGTTTGTATACAATACTTTGTTTCAAAAAATGTACAAGATTCTTTTTCTCATAAAAAAGAGAGTATATTGGTCCATTATTGAGTTGAGCGAGATCAACTGATAAATCACTCAATATGTAATTAATTTATTGCGTAATTATCATTCATCAATAAGCACACAGACAATTATGCTGTTGTAAGGAACTATTTAGGGTATGCTTAATTGGTTGGCGCATTCTCCTAGTTTTCCCTAAAATAATCAAATTATTACTAAATGTTTTTCTCATGTTTATATGGGCCTCACTTCAATATAGCATAGTTGTTTAGAATATTTCATCAAAATGATGGCAAAAAAAGTCTAAAACACGAGGATACGTCTTTGACCTTTTTCGGTATCTAGATTCAAGGCCTAATAACTCATTAGTCAGTAGCTAGTCAAAACTCAAAACTCACCCATTAAAGTTGGTTAGACATTGAATAGTCACTTGGAACCGCATTTCAAATTTGTAAATACTTTGGTTCACAGAGACATTTGCTTATTTACATGCTTACATACTCATACTCATATATATATTATATATGGACGCACACACACACTTGCATCATATTAAAAAAAAAAAGTGGGTTGGAGAAATAGACGTAATTTTATTTTAGAATCCATCTATTGAGTCGATTCCGATTCCTAATAGAAATACTCCCCCTGTCTCTATTTATTTGCTACATTTGACTTTTAACCATCTCCGACACATAACTTAAAAGTTTTTTTCTTTCTAAATTTGTAAGATAAAAAAATTATGAAAGCTTTATATTTTAAAATTTTACATTGAGATTCATCCAACAAGATCCCACAAATATATTATTTGTAATAATATAATTAGGATTTATAGTCAAAAATTTTGAACTTTAACTCTAAAATTAGAAATGATGCAAACGAATAGGAATGAAGAGAGTATTAGACTAATTATTATGGGTGGATTGCCTGGTGCTTTTGGATACTGGTCTACTAGAACAGTGATGTTCCCCAAGCTTAGGTTGTAAAAAGCTTTGACAGTTAAAAATATTCAGCATTCTATCACACAATGTTAACCTAAACACTATAATATAGCAGTAATTTAAGAAATCCAGTTAACCAAAAAAGAAATATTAGGCCAATATGCATACGTTTTAGGCTTTTAGCCCCTATTTAGTCCAAATTACATGTGTTTTCGCCAAAAAATCGTCACCTAGTGATAACTTAGGGTTGGGACATTTGACAACTACTTAAAATACATATACGCAATAATAAATGAATTAAAAGGAAAAAATAACACAAAGGACACTACAAACGAGTGACACGAAAAACCCAAATACTGGGAAAAAATGCAAGGACTTGTCAGGTCGCCTTTTCACTGCGAGAACATAAAGTACATGTAGATACAATGTGTGAAAAGAAATAACAATGCTAAGTGGCAAACGTGACAATGCGTAAATGACTGATTGGAGAGTAAATAAAGGTGCTTGTTGATGGTCTTTTCTAGTCAGCTGGCTGTGTCCTTCAAATACTTTTGCTTCTTTTTATATGGCGTCTCCTAAGAATCCCTTCAGTTCCTAACTTCCCATTTCCAGCCGTTGCGGAACTCTTTGTGTTTGAACAAGCCAACTCGCTTCTTGCGTGATTATTGCTTTAGTTATCCTTGATCCTTATATTTTCGTAGCTGACGCCTGGAATCATAGACGGTTGTTTTTGCTATCCGTTTGTAACTATTTATCACCATCTGGTAAACTGCCCTGATTTAGTTGGTACCCCTCTTACGTTTTGCTAACCTATGCGTCGAACAATCTTTACGTCACATCGAGTGTATTTGACGGTTTTTTACTCATTATAAGAGGTTGGAGTGAACCTTTTGAACAATTTATTTCTCAAGGCCGTATTCCCCTCAGTATAAAATCTAAGAAAATTTGTGAAGGGCCTTCTAAAGTACAACACTTTTATAGTTTATGGTTTTATACCCATATTTGTTAGAATGATATGAAGTTCAAAATACATGTTTTGTAGGTCCGTTAACGTTTCACACGTTTAGGCTATTATTGCTAGAGTTGGGCATATGTTGAGCCGGCACGCAGGTCGAGTAAACATGACACACGTACTTTTGGCATGTTACGATACGAGTACGGTCGTGGCACAAGACTGCACATTGTCCGTGGAGCGGGCCGCAGGCCAGGCCGCGAACAACAAAAGAAATTTAGACAATAACACGCGAGTGGCACGCCAATTTGACATGAGCTACGACCCATAAGCACTCTATTATTTAGTATTATTTAATACTATTATTAGTAGTAACAATACTACTATTACTACTAAAATTTATATTACAATAATTTTTAATATTATTATATTCTTATAATATAATTTAAATTAACAAAAATTATTTTTTAATTCTATTATGTACATCATTTTTATTTTTGTTAAAAAAATTAGACCAGCATAAGACACAAGACGACACAACACACTAGGCACGTAGGCCGTGTTAGGCCATGAGCCAAGTTTCATGAAAAGGTAGCACGACACGACCAAAATTAGGCACCACACGACACAATACGACAAGAGATTATGCACGAGGTGGCGCGGTCCATAGCGGGCCCGACACGAAATGGCTCGTGCCCACCACTAATTATTGCCTAAGTTTTTTTTTTATTACATTGGTAAAAGGAATTAACCGTTATTCCACTCATTTGTATGAATTTTCTAAGTTAATGTTAGTATAACTGTACAAGAAGTAAATATCTTCATCTTTGACTTTCAATAATACCATGTGTCACTTTTTTGTTGGTTGAATCATAGAACGATTTCCACAAATCAAAGACTTTGTATATCGGCAATTTGGACTGATAATACCTTTATATATTGCATGAAAACAACTCAAACCAATGGTAAGAACTAAGAAGTAGAACATATTCAAGACTAATAGTGCAAGCTTATGTACTAGGGTGTAACATATGAACCAAATAACTTCCTCCGTCTCTCAAATATCGCATCATTTTCTATTATGACCGCCCCCCACCCCCAAAGAGTGTCACATTTCCTCAAAAATTTCTACTTTGATTGTCCCTCCAAATATTTTTATTGTATCTTTAAAAAATTACTTTTCGTAATTAGGGTAATCTTTAGGAGATAGATGGAGTAACTTATTGACATTCTGATTTGGAGTATTTGCATTGTTTTCATCTACATTCATGGAATAACATACATTATATGACTAATGCATTTGAATATGTATGGAAATATGGTATAACAATAATTAGGGTAATTTACAAAAAACTACCACGTAAAACCATCTTGTTAAAAACTATCATATAAAACAAATCTTATGAAAACTACCATATAAAAATTTCTAATTTCACGAGACCACCACATAGTGATTTCTTGGGTGTTGACTTAGTTTTGAGAAGCAATTTGTCATGTGAATGACACATATTGGTTGAACTTAATTTTTTTCCCCTTTATTTCACCCCTCTGCCTTCCTTTTCTTCCTTCCTTCCCTCTTCAAGTGGGTTTGCTAGAGTTTGAGGTTGATGATGATGGTGATACATATGTTATGAATTTGGAAAAGAAAGAGTGTGGATTTTACAAATGGATTCTAATGGGCATATCTCGTTGGCATGCATAGCCAAAAGGCACTTAAATTGGCAATACTTTATTCATCAAGCTTACCATGTTAGCACATATGCAGCAACATATGCACCTAACTTCATAGTTAATATGGTTCAATTATCGAACTTCAATTGAAACAAAGGCAGAGTGGAAAGGAAGGAAATGAGGGAAATAAAGGGGAAAAAAATTTAAGTTTAGCCAACATGTGCCATTCATATGACAAGTCAACCCCGTAAAATCAGGTTAGTACCCAAGAAACTACTGTGTAGTGGTCTCGTGCAATTTAAATTTTTTATGTGGTAGTTTTTCACAAGATTTATTTTATATGGTAGTTTTTGACAAGATAGTGTTTTTACATGGTAGTTTCTAGCAAATTACCATAATAATTATCTCTATTATATAATTTTTTCTACTTTCATTTTCAACAATGATCTTGAGTCAATCTTCACTTGGAAGACTCCTTCAAGCAAGAAACTGGTCCTTCAAATTGCCAAAAGTGGTGGTTTTTTCATACAGACGTCTTCGAATTACGTTTTGCAATTGAATTTATACTGGATATTTTTTTTATCATCATTCACTTTCCAATCTTTTCCACTCAATACCCTATCTTTCTCATCTTTAAGTTCAAAATATATGCTGAAATGTTAAAGATGTACTGTAGAGTAGTCCTCACTCAAACTCAGTTAGCACGTTGGAATACGAGTATTGGAGGTTTTCAGATTCCAAGCATAGTGGGTTTCTAGGAGTTCGTTGACTAGTTCATATCCACCATTGCCCTGAAAGATGTTGTCCTCAAATTTTACTCCCATGTTATTGATCTATGTTCAGGCAATAAAAACAAAAAAGAAAAGTTATGAGATCATAATGTCTATATATACTTTATATGTTATGTATTTTTATATCTGATATAATACAAGATAGATATGATATAACAATTGCTATATCTAACAAAACGATACCTATATTTGAGATATCAATATCATGATATAATTTATATGAGGTATGAATTAGAAAAGCCTCCTATTATTATTCCATGGTTATGGCTTTTAATGGTGCAAAGAGAAACTACATAATGATCATTATAATACTCACTAATTTTGATCTATATCAAACAACACATTCGAAGGCGATATTCCTAAGTGTATAGGGTAGTTGATCTCAATGCACGGTCTCAATCTCTCACACAACCAACTTATATAGCAATATATAAGATATAAAAATATAGAAAAACGTATATCACGTATATACATTATGATCTCAAGTATAGAAATAAAATTACGAAAATACCCTTTGATATATTTATATTAGTTATAAATTAGGAATTTCAAATAATAATAGTCATTGTCATACAAAATAGGAGAATTCAGATATTGTGGACTCCGCCCTGTCCCTAGGGTGGGGCGAGCAGGGCCGCCGCCCAAGGCCCGTCAAAAAAGTCAACTTTATTAATGTTTAGATAAAAAAGGGATATAAATATAATGTGTGCAAGTTTTATCATATTGATTGAAGTAGCTTAATGGTGAAGGACCTTACTTATATAAAGTTTTTAATGTAATTAGGTATGAGTTTGATTCCCTTTACTTCCATGATTATTGTTTTTTTTCCCAATGAATGATTATTCCTTTTTTCTAAGATAATTTTGTCCAAATGCATAGTTCAATTCATTTTTTCTAACTCAATGCTATATATATACTTCACATGAAAGCAACAACCTACTAAAACTAAATACGACATACAAAATATTATTGTCATTATTATACTCATCTAGTTATTAACCATTAAATAAAATAGCGACTTATGTCACCAATAAGAAATATAAGAAATTCAACCAATTATTTTGTATATTAGTTGTACATAGTACAATTATCATTATTACTCATTTTGTTAATGCAATGACATCTTATTAATTTGTAGTATTTAAAATGTGGACTATATTTATTAATTTGTGAAGAGAACTATTCATAATATTATAAAAAAAATGATCATAATAATAAGATAACTTGGTAAATAAAAACTATTATGAAATGGATTGCTCATGATATTATTTAAATTAAAATTTTTATTAATAATTTTTATTTTTTAACACTATTAATGATTTATGTGATTATAATGCATAGTATTATTTGTAATCAAATTTTTTAATAGTTTATTTATTTTGTGAAACCACTACTTAATTTTTTTATTTGTAAAATAAGAAAATAAAATAATACGAAGTATGTTATTAAATTCTAGGGCCCAAATTTCTTATTTCGCCCTACCTCTAAAATATCAGGAACGGGCGTGTGTGTGGACTCCCAAAGTAAGAACGAACTAGTTAGTATTCATCATGGCTTTGAAACTTTTTATGTATGCAGGAGGTATCTGACCACTGAAGTAGTTGTTCGAGAGGTTGATAACTTCCAACATGAGATATTGACGCTCTTCGCTTATGTTGGTGATGTGATCATGGAAGCTGTTAGAACTCAAGTCAAAGACTTGAATGTGTGGAAGAGTATGCAGCCAGTAAGGAAATTTACCCGTAAAGTTGTTTCTTCCAAGATAAATCGTGCATTGCGTCAAAGATTGTGGCAGCAGACTCTGCAACTGTTTATCGCTCAAGTCTAGAAATTTCAAGGACAATTCCATTCGAGAAAAGGTCAAGAGCAATGATATATGTGGCGAGTAACAGCCAACAGGATCACATGTGGTTCCTTCCCATTCACAACAATCTGTATCATTCTTCCATGATCTTGTTTTATATATGTAGGGGCTAAGAATTCTTTGAAGTGAAGCAATGCAGATTGTTCATCTTTGTGGCATGAATGAATTTAAGATAGTTCAGAGGGAGAAGATGAGCAAGTGAATAAAAGATTAAGATTGATGCATACTACGGAAAAAAAAAAAAAAAGAAAAGGGAAGGCTGAACATTTTTTGTTTGAGAAATCTTAATTGAATAAGAGTAATATGTATTTGCATATGAGTAGATATATATGCCATTTTATAGACTAATGCTAATTAACTTCCAAGACATAAAATTTTGGGGTTTGGGGGGAGGGTGATTTTAGTGAAGGCATTTGGCTCTATTCTACTATACTTACTTTGTGGCATCTTAAAATTAGCTATTTTTATTGCAAATTTTGTGTTGTTATTCAATCTATTTTATTGGGTTACATATATCTAGTTAATTATTGTTGATGTCAATATAATTTATTATTAATAATATTTCTCTTTCTCTTTAAAAAAAATACAATTTATATAAACATACTTTATTTGAAATAAGTCAAAATAAGCTGAATAAATTAAATAAGACCCTATATATATATATTAAATGGAAGTTATTCTTAATCCAAATAAATTTAATTTTCGTCAATCTTTATTTCTCTTACCATTCAAAACTTTTTCTCATGTCATCCATAATGGTACATTAGGTAATTATAATAACTTTAAATGCACATTGTTGACAATATCTTCCATACGTGAGTAAGCTTGTGATGAATTTGTGTCATTAGTTTGTATTTATTCAAAAGTCTATCAATCGAAAAGATATTCATGCATGGGATAAGGTTAAAATTGGTGGCTTGTGATAAATTTGGAAAGTTGCTCAAATTACCATAGTGTTATTAATTGAATGCACATCATCTCCACAGTCTAATACTAAGCGGCCACAAATAAGATTTATTCTTATATAAGCAGTGTACTTATAGAGAAAATATCAATATTAGAATTCATAAACCACAAATATGACTGATAAAAAAAATCACTAGTACACACCACTGATAGAAGCATCTTAGTTCATGAATCTTTTAAATCTTGTAGGAAGATGCTCGTCACAAAAGTCAAGCAAAGCCAATTCTATCCTGTAAGCCAACTTGATAAACCAATAAGGCCTTCCCACTGAAAACATATAGTATGCCCAAGCCAACCCTACAACCATACCACTGCCATATCCCATTACCACCATTTCCCAAACGGTTAACACATTCTCATCATCTTCATAAGAGCTTTTCTTATCTCCGGCATTACTTCCTCCACATGCGGGCAGTGGTTGTTCGCACAATGCAAGATTTCCCCTGTATGAATCGGCTGAGAATGTATCAAAGTTGTTCCCATGAGGTATAGGCCCCTCTAGTTGATTCTCTGAAACATTGAAGACCCCAAGAAATGTTAGGCTAACTAGTTCTCGAGGGATACGACCAGTGAGCTTGTTGGATGAGAGGTCCAGAGAACCCAACAAGGATAGCTTCCCAATGGATTGAGGGATGTTCCCGCTGAAGTGATTGTGTGAGAGATTAAGGCTTCGCAGTGAGAATAGTTGGCCTATCAGATCAGGAATATCACCCTCGAAACCATTGCTGGAAATGTCAAAAATGGCCAATGTGGTGATCACTTTCACGTAAATTTGATTGACCCCATTGATTGTCAACACAACTGAAAATGAGTACAGATTCCGTCTCTCTTCTAGGTACTGTGGACTCCCTTGGGAATCCATGCTCTTATTCATCATCGCTTGTAGATTTTCGACGAATCTAGTAGGCAATTCTCCACTGAAGTTATTGTTGGAGATGTCAAGAATCAGTAGCATTGGAAATGGATGCTCAACTCCTAAAGAACTACTTAGAGGACCATGGAAGCGGTTGAAACGTAGGATGAGAACTTGTAATTGTGGAAGGCTGCTAAGCCAGGTAGGAAACGTACCATTCAACTTATTGTTCTCAAGATTTAGTGCTTTCAAATTTTGAAAATGAGACAAAACCTTAGGTACCACCCCTTCCAGTTGATTGTAGCTCAAATCCAGATATTCCAGAATTGAATCATAGTTGTATGATGTTTTTGCTGGTATGGCGCCACTGAGTTTGTTGGACTTTAGATTCAATACTGCGCTAGACCCCAATAAGCACATAGGAATTTCACCCTCTAGATTGTTATTTGATAAGTCGAGCATATAGATATTTATATTACAAAATGATGGATTGATGGTGCCACTCAGTCTGTTATTTGAGGCTAAAAACGAAGCAATTGTTACATTGCCAGGAATAACAGGTAGAGGGCCTTGTAACATGTTGGATGAAAGGTCGACAGAGGACACTTTTTTCCAAGGAATATGCTCAAGACCGTGTGTTAGATAATTATGAGAAAGGTTCAAATTCAACCGCATGACATTAATACTCAACAACTTGCCAGCGTTCTGTAGCCACGGTGAAATCTCACCTCCAATGTTGTTATTTGATAGGTCTAACAACTCCATACGTTCAGGGGGTCTCAAAGACGGAAACTCACTGATATTGCAAGACGAGAGAGATAAATACTCAAGCTTGGGCCAGTTTAAGGTGGAGTTGAGTCCGTGAGTGCGCGTGGTTAATACAAACAGGCCACTATTTGATAAATCAAGATAACTCAGATCCTTAAACCCCGCGAATGTGTTGAGGTGAACTCTCCCATCAATGGTGTTTGAGCTAAGGTCTAGATGCCGCAAAGAAATAAGATGGGAAAGCATGGATGGTAAGGTTCCAAAGAGGGAATTACTGCTCAGATCAATTACTTCGGATACATTCCACACCCAAGGTGGTATAGGCCCCATCAAATTGCACCCACCTAGGCTTAATTGTCTCAAAGGCTTTGATTTATGACCAAGGGAGTATGGCAGTTGACTAGAAAAATTCACTGTAGAAAGATCTATTATCTCAAGGGAGTGGCTCCAGTTACCTAACTGCATATCTGCGTATAAACCTGGATTACCCCCAACATATAGGACTTGCAAATGCGACAATTCCAAAATGCTAGCAGGAAGTTTTCCATGGAGCGAGCAACCGGATAATGACAAATGGGTTAAGGATGATCTATTCACTAATGATTGTGGGATCGAGGAATTTAAGTTAACTGAATCAAGGTGAAGTTGTGTTAAAGCGCTCAAGTTTCCAATGATGACTTGGAAATTTGACATTTCAAGATATAAATTGTTACTAAGATCAAGGGAAGTCAGCCGTTGGAGATGTGCAATTTCAGACGGAACTACACCATCAATAACGCAAGAAGAAAGATTAAGGTGTGTCAGTTGTTGGAATTGGCCAAATTTAGGTGAAATGTTGAAGCCAATAAAGTCATTATTGGCAAGATTGAGTGTTTGAAGATGGTGGAGTTTAAAGAGGGAACTATTCGACCCAAAGGTTCCAGAAAGCCCGACACAACTAAGGTCAAGACCAATCACATGGCGTGTTAATGGATGGCAAGTCACACCAACCCATTCACAACAGCTAGTTTCCCTCTTCCATGACTCAATTCTTTTTATGCTAGCAATTTGGTCGAAGCAAGGCGGGTAGAATTCATAAGGATCAAAGGTAAAGGAGTTTTTTAAATCAAGCAGGGCAATACTCTCATCCTCGTAGCAAAAGGGTGAGGAAGAGTTGGAAAAGGACACACTACAACTGACTCCAACAGTTGTAATACTCATCACAAGACAATATATTAAGCTCCGAAGATTGAACATTCTTCTAAGTTGGGTCATGAATTCAGCTATGCAAACGGGTAATGAATTACACAAACCTGATTGATGATGCGAAAACCCCCCTTGTGGTATGCATTAGACACTGAAATTCCCTATGTGCTTTGCAGGTGATAAAGGTTAGTAGGAATTATGGGTATATCAATATGTGGGTAGGTGATATATATTTATAATCCTAATCTACTACGTCATGGAATAGACAACAGATATATCTCATTCATGCAGCTAGGGAACGCTGATGGAAGTAGCTTAGAAATTTATTGGCCACTTTGATAAACTTTTGAAATTTTACTTGTCAATCGTGGACCTGATATACATGGGTTATTGTATTCTAATAAAAGTGACTCCTTAAAATAACAAAAGTTAACCCATCAAAGTTGATAAAAAGTGACATATGTATATAATACTTTTTGAAGAAAAAAAATGTGTGCATGACTCTTCCACAAAAAAATTTACAAGATTCTTTTTCTCATAAAGAAAAAATATGTATTTTGCTCCATTATTGATTTGAGCGCCATCAACTTATAAACCACTCAATATGTAATTAATTTGTCATATAATTATAATTCATCAATATGAACACTTATGATGTTGTTAGGAACTAAGTACATCGGCCGGAGAATATGCTTAACTGGTTGGTGTAGTCTCTTAATATTCACTAAAATTAATGTTTTGGGCCTCATTTCAAGTAGACAATAGTTGTTTAGAATATTCATTAAATCGAAGGCGAAGAAAAAGTAAAAAATACGGGGATATGACTGCGATTTTTGGGATCTTGATTCAAGGCTTCATAACTCATTAGTCAGTAGTCAGTAATTAAAATTCAAAACTCATCCATTAAAGTTGGCTTGACATTGAATAGTCATTTGGGACTGTATTTCAAATTTGTAAATACTTTGGTTCATAGAGAACAGTTGTATATTTACATGCTTACATCCTCATTATCACAAAAATATATGTTTTACTTTGGCGGAGATATTTAAATTCAACTATTGAGTTTATTCCGATTCTTAATAGAAATACTCCCTTTGGCTTCTGGCTCTGTGTATTTGTTATATTTGATTTATATTTTATTATACAAGACACAATTTAAAACGTTTTTTCTCTAAATTTGTAAGACAAAAAATTATGAAAACTTGATATTCTAAAAATTTACATTGAGATGCATCCAACAATATCCCACTTAGATATATTATTTGTTATAATACAATTATTATTTATAGTCAAGTTTTTAAACAAATTGAAATTCGATTTGCACATGAGTGGGTATATATGCCATACTTATAGAAATTTTGTTTGTTGAATTTGTAAGTTTTTGTTTGAGAAATGTTAAGTGTAATATGTATTTGCACATGAGTGGGTATATATGCCATATTTATAGAAATTTTGGGTTTGGGGGGGAGGGTGATTTTAGTGAAGGCATTTGGCTCTATTCTACTATACTTACTTTGTGGCATCTTAAAATTTGCTATTTTGATTGCAAATTCTGTGTTGTTATTCAATCTATTTTATTGGGTTACATATCTATATAATTATTGTTGAAGTCATGTAATTTATTATTAATAATATTTCTCTTTCTTGTAAAAAAGCATATAGTTCATGTTATATGAACATACTTTATTTGAAATAAGTTAAAATAAGCTGAATAAATTAAATATGACCTTATATTTTAAATGGAAGTTATTCTTACTCCAAATGAAATTGATTTTCGTCAATAATTATTGCTCTTACAATTCAAAATTTTGTATCATGTCATCCACAATAATGGTACATTAGGTAATTATAATAAGTTTCAATGCGCAATTTAATGGTGCATGCCATTGACGTAGAGATTGTAATATAAAATGAGAAAATTTATTGAGGGGTTAGAAAATCCCTTAGTTCCAACATCTTTTTCCACTAGCATGTGTATCATAAGTCAGAATTGTTATGATGAATTTGTGTCATTAGATTTTTTTTTTTAATTCAA
The DNA here is from genome assembly GCA_026401315.1 of Dysphania ambrosioides. Taxonomy (NCBI): domain Eukaryota; kingdom Viridiplantae; phylum Streptophyta; class Magnoliopsida; order Caryophyllales; family Amaranthaceae; genus Dysphania; species Dysphania ambrosioides. Next base: position 22,763,444 of record CM048666.1, read on the forward strand.
AAGTCCCTCAATGGAAAGAGATTCATGCATGGGATAAGGTCGAAATTGGGTGCTTATAAGGGGACATTTGCTACTCTACGTTTGCAAATCAAAACCAATAATTTGATTCCTAACAAATATAGTGGACATTGGACTCCAAGTCTTCAAGTCTCCAAGTTTTGTAGAAAATTAATTACATGTTCTTTGACCATATATTCATATCCCTGTATTGCAGACCTTAGACTTGTCTGAAGGGAAGTAAAAGTCGTACATTTGCACCTCTTTTTCAAGCTTTTAAAGCTATTATGCTTATACAAACTGTCACTTAGGAAGACAAATTGTCCAAATTTCTTTAAGGCCACACTAGTGCTAATTAAAGGTTCCATTCAATAAAGTATAAGTTTTATTTAATTAAGCAATCTCATTTTCATGGTAGAAAACTAGAAACCTTTAGTTTTTCAAACACGTTCATCAATGAGAAATTTCTAATTTATACTTGAAATAAATATATCAAGGAGTATTTCTGTAATTTTCTTTCTATATCTGAGATCATAATGTCCATAACTGATATAAGTTTTTCTGTATTTTTACATCTTATGTATTTCTATATCATAATATAACAATATCTATATCTTATATGATATAATAAGGTGCAACAATGAAGTGTTTTTTCTAAAGGGGGAGCTTTCAGATTAAGTTGAAGTAGTAATAAAAGGTCACCTTATAATGCACCCCATTATATCATATCTATATCTGATATGATATAATGGGGTGCATTAGATGCTAAAATTCCCTATGTGCTTTGTAGGTAGAGTTGTCAGAATCAGATTCGACCCGATAAGTTATCCGAAACCGACCCGAACCTGACCTGATTATGACCCGAAAAGTGATACCCGAAAACCGACCCAACCCGACCTGAAGTTAAACCGAAATCGATTTGACCCGATATTCAAAGACCCGAACCCGATCTGTGTCCGACCCGTTACAGACCCGACTCGTTACGGACCCGACCTGTAAAGACCCGACCCGTTACGGACCCGACCCGAAAAGAACCCGAAACCGATTGAAACCGACACATAACCGATATAACCCGATTTACAATAATTCGTTACCCGAATTCACTGGATATGTTAATAATCTGAATATACATGAATATGACCTAATCTTGACAGACCTGTTTTTTTACCTAATATCTAATAACTTTGAAACCAAACTTGTCATTGTCGATTCAAACTAAACATATTACAAGTTCTTATGTATATATAAACTTAACATCGTATGTTATAAACTAGTTTGGTAGGATAATACACATTTAATAATCATTACCTCATAAATATTTTGTTTTTAAATGACTTATCGACATCATCATTGTCCAATTTATGAATTAACCATCATTATTGTTTGATTTTATTAAAACCGACCTTGACCTAAAATAACTCGTTCAGGAACCGACCCGATTTTACCAAAACCGACCTTGACCCGAATCCGAAATAACCCGATATAACCCGATATAACCCGTTTAGGAACCTACCCGATTGTACTGGAACCGACATTGACCCGAACCGAATACAACCCGAACCGACCTTGACCCGAACCGAATATAACCCGAACCGACATTGACCCAAACCGAATACAATCCGAATCAAACCCGATCCGAATCCTCCCAAGCAAATAACCTATTTAACCCGATCCGATAATGACTAGACCCGAACCGAAACCAACCCGATAGGCAAAATTGACCAAATAAGAACCGATCCGATAAAAACCGACCCGCGATGGGTAAACCCATAACCGACCCGTTGACCCGATTTGACACCCTATTTGTAGGTGATAAATGTTAACAGGAATTATGGGTATATCATTATGTGGGTAGGTGATATATCTCATGCGTACAGCTAAGGAACACTAATAGAAGTAGCTTAGAAATTTGGGGCCATATACTATCCATCTTATCTATTGGCCACTGATGGACTTTTGAAATTTTACTTTTGTCCGTCATGGACTTGAGGTTGATAAAAAAAATTCGAGTATTTGACTCTTTCATAAGAAAATGTATTTCTCCATTATTGAGTTGAGCGCAATCAACTGATAAACCACTCAATATGTAATTAATTTGCTGTGTAATTATCATTCATCTATAAGCACACTTAGGATGGTATGTTTAAGTGGTTGGCGTGGTCTTCTAATATTCACTATAATAATCAAATTATTGTTAATGTTTTTCTCTTGTTTATTTGGGCCTCACTTGAATAGACCATAGTTGTTTAGAATATTTCATCAAACAAAACATAACATTTACATTCTTTATCAACTTAGTAATAGTTACTTTTCAACATAACATATATCAATCTTTATCAACTTCGAGGGGATAAATTTTATTATTTCAAGAGGTCATTTTTATTGGAGATACAATTCTTTTGTATTTCATGTATATACAAGACTTTATAAAAGGTTAAGAAAAAGTTTAATTAGATGATTCTAATGACTCATATGACCTAATTTGATCCTGTTAAAGCTAGGGTAAATTTTTTTGAAAGTTCTACAACCGAGTTTTAAAACGCATGAATTGACGAAATTATGAAGGTTATAATACACAGATTCACTAGTAGAAAACTGTCTATTTGCTGCGGTTATTTAACCTTATTTACTGCGGTTATTATACCGAAACACATATAGCCAAAGCACATGGAAAACCAACAAATGCTGCGGTTTTTTTGACGCAGCACTTATAAGATTATTTGCTGCGGTTTTTTACAATAACCGCATCATTAATTAATCTTATTTGCTGCGGTTTTTACTTAATAACCGCAGCATTAATTCTTAAAAACTAAAAAAAAAATGAATTTTTTAATACTTATTTGCTGCGGTTTTCATAAATAACCGCAACATTAAATCATTGAAAACTAAGAATACTGATCAATAAGTACTGCGGTTTTTTGTACTAACTGCAGCAAATAAATATTATGTGCTGCGGTTTTTAGTAATAACCACAACAAATAAACATTATGTGCTGCGGTTTTTTGTAATAACCGCAGCAAATAATTTCGGTTTTTTTTTCTTTCCCTGCTTTACCATCATTTCTATCAAGTAGGGAGCTGATGAGTGTCAATTGCTGCCAATGTGTGTTAAGGCCAATGGATTTATTTTGTGTTTATGCCAATATGCCAATGAGTTAATTAACCCAATGTGTTTTAATAGTACATACAAAAAGAATTATTTATATACAAAAGAATGTTTAATCTAATGAATACAAGGAATTCCTACTACCTTCTAATCTAATGTGTTTTAATAATAACAAAATCGAAGAAGAAGCTAGCTCTACCTATACATATTGTCCGACCCCAATGAAGTATTCCGCGGATAATTCCTTAATCTCCATCAACTCTTGAGGTGAGTATGGCGTTGTTTTTTGAATCGCCTGAAAGGGTAAGAAATGATAGATTTAGTATATCTACAAAACAGGAGACATAATTTCGGTAGATTTTCAAAAATTGAAATAATATCAGGGGGTGTCTAATGTGGTCATTTAAGAGGTTTAGGACAAATAATTTATTTACTCTATACCACTAAAGGATTCAAAAAGGTATTTCGAATTCAATTGTAGGTATATTAGAAACGGTTGTAATTGATGTTTCAAGTCAAATTAGATGTTTCTAATGACTCATGCGGGCTAATATGACCATGTTAAAATTGGGATAAAATTAAAAAAATTTCGCGACCGACTTTAAAAACATTAAAAATGACGTAATTTTAAAGATTATAATACACATGTTTCTAGTAATTCTTGATAAAAAAAAATTCAGTGGGAATTTCCTAGGGTCATATAAAGCGGTTTCGGACAAACATCTTATTTATCTTGGACCTCCAAATTAAAGATTGTTTTGCAAGTATTTCAACAATACAAATTGTGTGCTTAAGAATTGATTGATTTATTTCTCTCATTTGACATAATTATACAATTTATGTTCCTTTATAACACTTAATACACTTTGACATAATAATACAATTTATGTTACTAAGAGAATATTGTTAATTTGTTGACCCTGATTAGTATTAAATCCATGATTTGCATTTTTTGAGCTTTTTATTCATTCTCTGTATTTGTAAATATTCAAATGAAAAACCCTAGCTATATGTGTGGCCATTTTTCACTCATTTTACTTTCTTTCTACTATTTTCAGTTTGTGTGAGTTTTTCATTCCTTACAAATATAGTGGACAATGGACTCCAAGTCTCCAAGTTCTGTAGAAAATTAATTACATGTTCTTCCTAAGTGCAGACCTTAGACTTGTTTGAAGGAAGTAAAAGTCGAACATTTGCACCTCTTTTCAAGCTTTTTAAGCTGTTATGCTTATACAAACTGTCACTTAAGAAGACAAATTGTCCAAATTTCTTTAAGGTCACACTAATGCTTATTAAAGATTCCATTCAATAAAGTATAAGGTTTATTTAATTGAACAATCTCATTTTCATGGTAGAAATCAAGAAACCTTTAGTTTGAAGTGTTGAACACGTTCATCAATCTTTGACCACTTTCTCGAGACCATGACTTTATAATCACTCGTGTTTCAAAGAATGTATTTTGTGTGTAGTATTGCTTTGACTTCGCATTGGTAGCAACTTATTATGTCCCAATTCAATCACAAATGCGAACAATGTCCCTGCATTATTGTTCCGACCAAATAGTATATGAAATCAAATCATCAGCAAAACCATTTTCTAAATTATTGCCTACCAAATTAAGTTAGAAGAAAAGCCACATAATTTATGAGTGTGTTGAAATAGTATATCATGCCTTTAATAATTTCTCTCTAATTAATCAATAACATGGGCATGTGAGTTAAGGTACATTCTCTTACATTTTTCCACTCATATATATTTTTTTTTTTGAAATCCACTCATATGCTTTATACATAAATATGTTAATTTTTTTAGGTGGTATTGGGTGTAATATGTCACACCATTTTATTGGTGTGACAAACCTAATTAAACGTGCTGACAAATATGCATTAGTTTCTATGAGCATTAAATAGTATACCGCATTATTACATTCTACATTTTATTCACTCTTTCATTCTCTTTTTCTTTCATAGCATTTTTACCAAAATTATGGAATCTTACGAAACGAGTTCGAATACATTGCTGAAGAAATCTAACAAAGCTACGAGTTCGAAAGAATTGCAATTGGAAATATATGATATTTCTAAATCAAATAATGAAGATTGGAAAACCTCAAGATGTGAAGGTAACTATCATATGTGATATATGATATAAATATCTTTCACTTGATAATCTTTAATTTTTAATTTACATATCTGATATAATAATTGCTATGAATCTGAATTAGAATTTGGTAATTCTATATCTAAAAATATTGGTAATAATAAATTCAATACCTGAGATGATAAATTGGTAGTTGTATATAATTTTATATTGATAATAATAAATTCAATAACTGAGATGATAAATCTAATTTCTGAGACTTTTATTTGTATATCTGAGATAATAAATGCATTTCCATTTTAGTTATACAAATAAAACATCTTAAGTATAGGTATAGGTATAAAAGATCTTAGGAATTAAATCTTAGATCTTTATTTATATAACTGAGATAATAAATACAATAACTGAGATCTTTTATGTGTATACCTGAGACCTTTATTTCTTTAACTGAGACAATAAATTAAATATCTGATACGTTTGATTCAATGAATTAGATAAATACTTACATATGATCAGAACTTAAATTGAAATACAAAATACAATACTTAGATCTTTATTTGTATATCTGAGACCTTTATTTATATAACTAAGATAATAATTTAATTATCTAAGACGTTTGATTTTATAACTTATATAATAAATTCAATAACTGAGATGATAAATACAATACATGGGATCTTTATTTGTATATCTAAGAACTTTATTTCTATAACTAAGATAATAAATTAAATATATGAGATGTTTGATAATATAACTTATATAATAACTTATTTATGATAGGAACACAAAATTGAAAAAAAATACAAAACCTGAGATCTTTTTTTGTATATCTGAAACCTTTATTTCTGTAACTGAGATAATAAATAAAATATCTTAGACATTTGATTTTATAATTGAGATAATAACTTGTATACGATCAGAACAAAAATTGAAATAATAAATACAATACCTGAGATCTTTTTTTGTATATCTAAGACCTTTATTTCTTTAACTGATATAATAAATACAATATCTTAAATGGTTAATTCTATAACTAAGATAATAAATTGTATATGATTAAAACATAATATCTGTGAACTGAAATGATAACTTTTATACCTCATATATTAATGAATATATCCTATAGATTAATTTCTCTATCTGATATAATTATTACTACAAATGAATATAAATGAATATACCTTATTATTTTCTATACCTTATTACTATAAACGAATATACCTGAGGTTTATGTGTATATCTGTGTTTCATATTAACTGAGATAATAAACTTATTTATATATTGAAAATTCTATAACTGATATATTGATTTATAAAACTGAGGTATCATTTCTATTGCAGGATTCAATACAAAAGATTACTACAAATTTGATAATATTGAAAATATTGGTGTATGTCTTTTGAATAAAACATTGTCTAATTATGATGAAGTTTTTTTGTTGTACAAATCTCACTCAAGATTCTTAGTATTTAGTGTTATAAAATCCACAACTAGGAAAGTTAATGGGAATTAGTAGAGTGCTATTTTTGATGCTCTAAAGAAGGATTTTATAAAGGAAAACAAAAGAAGAATGAAAGTTATGGTGATGTTGATATACCTTTATTAGATGTTGATACCAATTCTGATTTGAAAAAGAGAAAACTAAGAGTATTAAATGATACTCGGATAGGTTATAAAACTTATATTATATTCAAGAGCTCTAAGGAAGGCGAATTCGTTGTTGTTGATAATAATGTAACTCATAATCATGAATTTGTGGAGAAAGCAGCACGTCATCATCTAAAGTCTGAAAGATATATCAGAGAAAAGATTGGAGAAGTTATTGAGAAAATGGTTGAGAGTGGTATCAAACCTATGGATTCATATAATTATCTTTATAATGAAATTGGTGGAGAAGAAAATCTTGGACACACTAAGAGAGATCATTTAAATTACATTACAAGATACAAAATACAAATAGTAGAAGGGGAAGATAATCAAGTCTTGTTATATACTTTGCAACAAAGAGTAGAAGAAGATTCTAATTTCTTTTACATGTTGAAGTTTGGAGATTTAAATGATATAGTAACATATTTTTGGAGAGATTCAATGATGTTGGAAGATTTTAAATTTTTTTGGAGATGTTTTGATATTTGATATAACTTACAATAAGAACATATACAACCTGATTTATGCTCCGTTTGTTGGCATTAACAACCACTGGAGAACAACAATGTTTGGATTTGCTTTTATTTCAAATGAGAAAACTGAAACATTTGAATAGTTATTAGACACATTCAAGAAGTCTATGTATGGTCTAGTCCCAGCATCTATCTTTACCGATCAAAATCTTGCTATGTGCAATGCAATAAAAATGGTTAAACTCTAAAACTTTTTATTATATATATAATATAATTATTTTAATGATTACTTTTTATAGGTCTTCCCAACATCAAGACATCGGTTATGCTTATGGCATCTGCAAAAGAATTTTGTATCACATTTTGGTAATTTGAAGAGTGATGATGATTTCAAAGCATTTTTTGATAAATGTCTAATGGGATGTGATAATGAAGAAGAATTCAATGATTTATGGTCTAAAATGATAGAGAAATTTGATTTGAGTGACAATGAGTGGTTTATCAGGCTACATAGCTTGCGTCAAATGTGGTCATTGAATAAAGATATGTTCTCTTCTAGCATATTATCATCTCAAAGGTCAGAAGTAACAAATCAGGTTATCTCTTTTAAATCCAACAGAAGTACCAGTCTTTTTGAGTTTTTTCACATATTTGAAGATATTGTAAAAAGATGGCGATCTACTAAGGAATCTGATAACTTCAGGTGCACAATTGAAAAACCAAAAACTTCACTTCTAAACTGTAAGTTATTGAAATATGCAGCTGAAGTATATACATTAAAGATGTATAATGACTTCTTATATGAGTTTAATTTGAGTATGAGCACATATGTGAAGCCTTTATAGGAAGAAGGTGGTTTCAGATTTTTTGAATTTTCTGAAAATGAAGATATGACAAGGAGCAAAATTGTTGTGACAACTCCTAATTTTATAGAATTTACATGCTCATGTATATGCTATCAAGAAAATAATTTACTATGCTATCATACACTCAGAATAATACATATTCATTCTGTTTTTAAGATTCCAGAAAGATATGTTAAACAGTGTTGGACCAAGTTTGGAAAATCAGTTGTTTGGGAAGGTATATTGTTTTGCAAAATAATTAATTATTTTAGATTATGGTTCTGTGAGACTTCTTTCAATACTAACGTAATATTTCTATTTTCTTATAAAGGTAATGATTGTGAAGATTCTTCAACAGTTAGTCAATCATCTACTATCTGCCCTCCTTGGAGACAAAGTGTTGTTCGTGTATTCTTGATCTTGTAATAGCATGCCAAGGAAATGAAGAAGTAAGAAAGAAATGTGACAAATCTTTATCAGATTTATATAGAGACGTGAGGCTAATAATGCATTCTGAAGAAGTTATTGAGGAATCTGAGCAAAATGAAAGAATTTCATATCCAAAAAAGGTGAAAAAAGGTAGACCAAAGAAAATAAAGAGATTGTCAGGTCATTTTGACAAGAACAAAACAAATACTAGTCATCATAACGAATTTGGAACAAAAACTCCGAATGAAAACATCATTTGAATAATATAGTTAGTTTATATATATGTATAGTTTATATATATTTTTTAAAATTATATATATATATATATATAACTATATGATATAATCTTTTTATTTGAGTTTTTCTTAAATGAGATATGAATTTTTATCCCTTGTTATTTGAGATAATAAAACCTATACCTGAGTTACTTATTGTTATAATTGAGATCTTTAATTACTATAACTGATATGATAATTTTTCTTCCTCATATTTAAATTAAACAAACACTAGTAAGGAAATAGCCTTTTGCTATGCTAATTTTTGGCCTATTGCGACGCTTTTTAGCGCCGCTACACCCTTTACCGACGCTCTCAAAAGCGCTAGCTTTTCCTATGCCTCTAACCCCTATTACGGCGCTTTCGAAAAGCGTCGGTATATTATGTCAAAAGCGTCGTAAAATGAACAGAGGCGCTTTTGAGTGCATATTGGAGCACTTCAATAGCATCGCAAACTTTAATTAAAAGCATCGTTACCTTTTATTAACTAATTTTTCTTATATTATACCTATAATTTTTTTCACAATAACTTATAAAAACTCTAGAACCATAAGTCATTAATAAGAACATTGAATTATAAAAATAAAGTTTCATTAATGATAATCAAATACGAATGACAATAAGATCTCAAAATACAAAATGATGTCCTAATGACTACTCAAAACATTCTAAATAATTCAAAGTACATATAATTTTAAAAGTGAAGAAAAATAAATATTTAATTATGAAAATAGAGCATATAAAAAATAGAGCATATCTCCATATGACAATAGAGCCTATCTCCATTTATCATTTCAAGTCTGCCTTCCAGTTTCGTACATGCTTCAAAATATAATCTGCATATAAAAAAGAGCAAACTTAATTTGAGGGAGGTACGTAATAGTCATTTGCATACAATCAATAATTAACACGAAATCTAAAAAAGCAAAAGAAAATTGGTAGTTAAAGTTTCATCACACATGAATATTGCTTGATGTATCTACTCTAAAGTCACAAAGCTTTAGAAATAGGTTGATAAGGTTATTATTTGCTATACAACACAACACCTAACTACTATGAAGCTATTGGTGAAGAAAATCAATGCTAAGCATACATCCATTATCTCAATTTGCCATTATATCAATTTGTCATTATATCATACTTTCAAATATTACAATATAAATAATTGTACTCCCAAAATATAAATAATGAAGGATGGCACAATGAGAGAAATCATCTTACCTTAAAGGCTTAAAAAGAAATTTCATAGCTAATCTGTTGATTGATTCAAAGGAGGATCATGGGATGAAGCATTATGGGCCTACACCAAATGGGCAGATATTAGAATTATATCAACACGTTCTTAGTAATAAATCAAAATAGTAATCCATAACAAAAATCAATAATAAAAATTACATTATCGGTATGAGGGATATCTTCTTGTTATTCCTCTTCTGAACTTGAATCGTCACTATTAGAGTCACTTAAGTCAGAATTATCGGAGTCAGAATCATCAAAGTCTGAACCATAACGATCATAAAGCTTCCTCTTCAACTTCAATATGGTTTTTCCTTCATTTTTGACACGCTTCCTTAATCTTTGAGTCAAACCCTTCAATTTGCGTAAATAATACAACACCGATGTTTCATCTTTAGTGGACATGCTTAGGCCTTTACAATAAAAGGGAATAGGAGCATCTACTACATCTAATGGCTTTACATCTAATAGTCCTAAACCGCGAACACAACCATGTTGATTTTTACCCAATACCTTTGAAACAGGATCATTTTCTAAATTTACTTCTTGGTCCCCTTGTTCAGCAACAAGGATCTTAATATGATTCTATAAAGATTAAAAAAGAAAATAGTTAATGTAGTAAAATCCGACTTTCATATTAACTAACAAATTAATTTTAATGTCAAAAGCAATAAATATACACCGTAATATCTGCTTCTTTCTCGTGTTGATGACATTCTAAATAAAGCTCTGTTCTTGTTGGCCTTCTATTCAACATTTTTTTCTTAATAATACACCAAATTTTATGTTAAAATAGGGCAGAAAAGGAAAAGTTTAAACAATAAATTGACAACGACCAATTATAAAAACCTACCAGTTCTTCACGAACGCGTGCATGACTTTTAGTGCCAGTTGTAGAAATAGGCTTCACTTTAGCCTTTTCAAGTGATTCTTTACTTTGTTTGCTTCTTTTCTGTAACAACACCACCAATAAACTCAAGATTCAAATTTGGATTGTTACAAATTCCACCACTCTCTATATTACTCATGTTTCCGACAACAATTACTAAGTAATAGCATAACAAATAAACATACTGTCCTTTGGGTGATCTCCAAAAATTAAGAAGGTTAATCCACTGATCTTTATCAACATGTTCAGGAACTGCTTCATATAAATCATTAATGTTCTTATTCTCATCATAATACTTTCCTTTCAACCATCACTTGTAATCTCTCCATTTATGATTAAGTGATTTCAATATCCAATATTCACAAGCTTTGGGATACAGAAACCAAGGCTGTAAAACATAATGAGTATTGAAGGTGTCTTTAAAAAGTAATTAGTATCATATCATACTTAGCCTAAAACAAAAAATTGAGATCAAAAGTTGATTACCTAAATTTCTTTCAATATCATTTTTTCATTATTTCTATTAGAACCTTTTTTCAAATAATCCCATCTTGAATAGCTTAGAGAGCAAAGGTTTCCGTTTCTTGCGATCGTCCCTAAGAACGCACCTAGTACTCCCCTTCATGTCCAATAGGTTGCATCTCATTATTTACATCGACAACAATTTGATGGCCCTCTGGCAGATTCCATACATCTGCCAAAATTGTTTTTCCACGTCTTCTATTTCCATTTGAGTCTGCTCTCACTATAAAATATTCATAAATGACTATATAAAAAGACAGTCATACACACATAAATAAAACTTGCACCACACATGAATCAAACAATAATAAGTATGCATAAATTTTACCTTGCACAATGTAGTCGTAGAATTGTCCTTCCTCGAGATCAGGATTAGACATAGAGCCCTCGATATTTCCTTGATTTTGGTTAAGAGAATTACTTTGATTCTCATTCCTAATACCCGAGATACTTAAGTTGTTTGCTTGCTCGTTATTTCCACCACTGGAAGCGATAACCTTTCGTAACCTTTTACGACCAGTCATGATCCTACAAATATAGAAAAAGAGGCAATGGCAGAAACTTCATGCAATTAATAACTTGACGCAAAAGTCAAATTTTTAAATTTCATCACGAAAATGCACTAAGAACAAGATAATCCAAAGTTATTATTATTACATCCTTAAAGAAAAACCAATATCCAATAAATATATCCTAACAAAATATTCATTGTTCAAGTGTAGGTTAAATTTACTCATCATCAACCTCAATTCCTTCGACACCCCTCCTAACCCATCTAATCCCATCACCATAAGTAAGAATATTATTCAAGAAAGAAACATGGTAAGGTTCGGTCTGATCCTCCTGCATGTCATTGTCATCGAAATTAAACACACCCTTAGGCTTCATTTTTATTGCAACAGACCAATCTGATTCAACATGATCTTGTATGTAGAAGACTTGCTTGGCTTGTGCTGCAAGAATATATGGCTCGTCTTCCAATTTTTCACCCGTGTTTGTCAACCGAGAGGTATTAACAAGGGTATAATTAGAGGAATCCTTCTTTACACCTCTCCCACTTGTAGCATCAAACCATTCACATTTGAATAACATTACTGAATATCCACCAAGGTATTTCAATTCGATGACATCTACTAATCGCCCATAATACGCCACATCTCCTAAAATCCTGACGAGCTTTCAAATTATCTTTAGATTTTCCCTCTATATTTAGCAAAGTACCAATCACATTATCACACACATTTTTTTCTATGTGCATAACATCTTAGTTGTGTCTAATTAAGTGAGACTCGCAATAAGGCAATGACCAAAAAGGGCTCTTTTTCTTCCAGGTATCCGAGCCATTAAAGTCTTCCTTTTCCTCTATTTGCTGCAACTCATCTGTCCCCGTGAACTTCTTGGGTGCTTCCCTGAACTCTTCTTCTCCGTTAAAAGCTTCTTTCATACAACGAAATGGATGATCGAAATCTAACCAACGACGATGTCCGCAAAAACAATACTTATGGCCAAAGTCTAGCCATTTGGAATCTGTTTCAATGTTGCAACCGGACATTTATATTCTCCATAGACATTCCAATCGAAGAGCATTCCATAAGCTGGAAAGTCACTAATTGTCCACAATAACCCAGCACGCATATTAAAAGTTTCATCATAAGTCTCACATCCAACATTTCAAAGCTCAAGCAATTCTTCAACCAAGGGCTGCATATATACATCGATCATGTTCCCGGGGCTAGTTAGTCCAGGAATAAGTGTTGAAAGGATAAGAGATGATTTTTTCAAACATAACCATGGCAGTAAGTTATACGGCACCAAAACTATAGGCCAACAGCTATAAGTGGAGCTCATCATCCCAAACGGATTAAAACCATCACTAGCAAGTCCTAGTCTAACATTACGACTCTCTTTACCAAATTCAATATACCTAGCATCAAAGTTCTTTCGGGCTTCAGAATCAGCTGGATGAGATAACAACTCCTTATCCTCTATACGTTCATCTTCATGCCACCTCATCAAGGATGTTGTATGTTTAGACATAAATAGTCTCTTTAGTCTAGGCTTTAGAGGAAAGTACCTTAATACTTTTGCAGGAATTCCTTTCTTCTTTATCCGTCCCGTTGAAGTTGTTTTCTCACTCACTCTTTTCCACCTTGATGCACCACAAACAGAGCATGTTCCTTCTTAGGTTTATCTTTCCAATAAAGCTGACAATGATTCGGGCATTAGTGAATTTTAACATAACCAAGGCCTAACTTCTTGGTGACCTTTTTAGCCTCTGAAAATGACTTAGGTAAATTTGCACTACTTGGAATTGCAAGTTGCAAAGTCCCTAATAGGTCATCAAAAGACTTATTGGTCCAATTATTAGTACTCTTTATATGGAATAAAAGTACCAAAAAAGACAATTTGGTCAATTCACAACCTGGCCATAATTCTGTGTCAGCGTCATCGAGGAGCTTATAAAAGTCTTGAGCTTCTTTATTCAACCCATGAGCACTTTGGTCCATGTTTTCATCTAAATTAGGATAATCACCTCTATAACCATATGTGTCATGCACCAATTGATGCATATCTGTATGTGTTAACATTTCATCTTCTATAATAGGTTCCGAAGGACTAGGAATTTGATCGACACTTTCCCCATGAAAAATCCAAATAGTGTAATTACGCATCATTCCAAATTAAAGCAAGTGGTAATTTACATCATCTGGACTCAAAAGTTTGTTATTAACACACTTCACACAAGGACATCTAAGTTTCCCATCAGATGTTAAATTACTCATAGCATAACCGAAGAATCCATTTACGCCTAATCGGTACTGCGCAGCTTTTATCGGCAAAGATAATCTTTCTTTGATTGTACTCAACTCCATAATCAACTAAAATGGAAAACTAAAATTAATTATCAAATTTATATTTCTAGAATATGAATATAGAAAATAAAAGAAAATATACATACACATGTATTTTGAATGAATTTGAACACGAATCATGCTTGACCACAAAACCCTTAATTTTCCTAAACTTAAACTTCCCTCACATTTCCTTTCTATAACCCTAACTTATTTATAAATCCTATTGTGTTTCATTAGATTAGATTTACATGCTATATGTTAGGTTTAGGAAAGATGGAAATATTGTTTGGCCTAATTCACAGCTCAAACTCAACCAATTAACAATACCAAGCCAAAATGAAATGCAGAATTGAGATGCAATAAGAACATCAAAATTACAACTTATTTCCAAAAATCTTAAATTCTGCATTGTTTTAATAAGGAGACATTTTGACGACGATGAACCACTAGGCATTACTTCTTTCTGGCAAGCCTAAACCCAACCTCTGGCAAGCTAATTAATCATTTAACTTGATACTGTTTACTCTTTGATCACCAGAATTAATCACCAAACTTAGCCTTCAGGACATTATCTAACAAAATCCTGCGACCAACAGAAATTGCTTTAAGCGATGCATAATTTCATAAAGCTAGACCAACACCTCATGAGTGCATTCAATAATAACATTTCAGAGCTAAATTTGTAATAATCGTAGGCAATCTAGTAGAGAGTCCAAAATAAACTTCAACAAAGCAGTGTGAACCAAAAGAAATAACAGTACAAGCTAGCTTCCTAATTCCTTTGACAGGTTAACTTCTACTGTCATACTACATCATCCCAACACAAATTGTGTATTATTACAAGTGATGACATGGGAAGTTCCGCTCCATAACTCCATGTGAACTCGAAAATCGCATATAAACACCACAAGCTAATCTTTTCATGTATGCAGATTCTATGGTCATTACTCAATTCGCACAAGATAAGTTCATGCTTAACCAACCAAAGAACATGAACTTCCCTTCTTACTTACATTAGATTAGATTAGATTTACATGCTATATGTTAGGTTAATGGAGAAAATGACCCTTAAAAATCGAATTTCATGGATTATAGGGTGTTAGAGGCCTTTTTTGGAGAAAATAAGTGGACAAATCCCCAAAAGGGGATTTGCCTCTGTAGATCTCTCAAAAATACACAAGTTAGACATATTATGAGACCCATTCAGAGTCCCACAACTAATTTTATGGCTTCTCAAAGATTTTTCTTCAATATCTCAATTAATACGTCACCGAGGCCCCTAAGGATAACATATTTGTGTAGTACCTCTAAAAATAGGGGGTTTTAAAAAAATATTACCCCATTCGGACTACCGGGTTAAGAAATATGCCTCTCCGAACTTTCCCAAAACCTCGGAATAGCACCTGAAATTTATGAAGAATGAATTGGTTGTTTATTTTGAGTATAAAATATTATAGATCGCGATTTTGTGTGCTAAAACGACTGGTCATAATAGAATTTTGGATTTATATGCTTCACGGTTGATCATTTCTTAGCTTTTATGACATATTATTTATAACACAATATGTGATGTCAGACAAATCCTAACAGTCTATAATGTAATTAACTACTAGTAGTATAGCTTTTATTATAACATAAGCAGGGATTATAACATAGCATGAAAGCAACTACTAGTCTATTTTCCTAGCATGTTTAGACAAATTCATATCATAGCAAGGACCAATTAACAGAAAATACAATGCTAAGCAAAACTAAACAAGCTTAACCTAACCTTGTAGTAGGAAAGTGACCACACCAAAATCAGTGGCAGAGATGTAAGTGTCTCTTTTACACCTACAAAAGAAGCAAACACAAAAAATATAATACAAGATGTAAAGCATAATATTGCAGTTTGAGCACAATATTGCAGCCATAAACCAAGTGGTATTAGTACTAGCACTAAAATAGAAAACACAGAAAACAAAACAGAAAACAGAAAACAAAATCAAAAACAGAAAACAAAACCGAAAACAAAAAACAAAATCGAAAACAGAAAACAAAACCGAAAACAAAATCGAAAACAGAAAACAGAAAACAAAACCGAAAATAGAAAACAAAACCGAAAACAGAAAAAAAAAAACAGAAACAGAAAACAGAACCGAAAATAGAAAAAAACAGAAACAGAAAACAGAAAACAAAACCGAAAATTGAAAAAAAAAAACAGAAAACAAAACCGAAAACAGAAAAAAAAAACAGAAACAGAAAACAGAAATAGAAAACAGAAACATAGACACAGAAACAAAACGAAAACAGAAAAAAAAAAAACAGAAAACAGAACCGAAAACAGAAAAAAAACCAGAAACAGAAAACAAAACCGAAAACAGAAAAGAAAATCGAAAATAGAAAAAAAAACAGAAACATAGACACACAAAACATAGACACAGAAGCATAGACACACAAAACATAGACACAGAAACATAGACACACAAAACATAGAAACACAAAACACAGAAAAAAAGAAAACATATTCAAAAAACAGAGAAAAGAAACACAAACAAAAATCAGAAACGAAAAATAGAAAGAAGAAAACATAAACCAAAGAAAACAAAGAGTACTATATGAATGATATTAGAGTCCACATAAACAAGGTAGGACCCTAGGACAATGCACAGAAAATTGCTGAATTTCTCTGCTCCCATCCACGAAGGTTACCTATGCTGG
This sequence comes from Dysphania ambrosioides, assembly GCA_026401315.1. NCBI lineage: Eukaryota > Viridiplantae > Streptophyta > Magnoliopsida > Caryophyllales > Amaranthaceae > Dysphania > Dysphania ambrosioides. The sequence continues at coordinate 22,780,517 of CM048666.1, forward strand.
AATTCCTTATCATCCAGGACGTTCCTTGCATTTTGCTCAGGTGCTTATTACAGGCTACACCCTAAAGTCATATTCTATAACTCATATCTTGCAAATGTGTTCTCCTGGCATCATGCAATTTTTTATTTCTAGTTTTCTATCTAAAGATAATGTTATTTCTGTGCTTAGTATTTTGACAGGTTAGGTTCAACTGCTCTTTCAAAACATGTTGTAGAGACTCACCGTATTATCTGATATTAGAGTTCAATAAAGTCTAGAAAAATGAACAAAGGGATATCACATGTTGCTTAGTTCACATGTCAAACTAAAAGTCTAGAAAAATGCCAATATGCATCAGCTCAAGAGCTTATGAGACATTACATCAAAAACTCACAAACAAACTTCATCCTAATTCCCTGTAATTTCTAACACCTTACCCAATAAACCATACTAATAGTTGCTATAATCCACAAAGGACAAAACTGACAAGATTACAGTAAAAAAACTCACAAACAAACTTTATCCTCATTCCTATATGAATGATTACCTAAAATAACTACAAAGCACTATATGAATGATATTCGAATGATTTTAGTTTAGTTTCTGATATATGAATGATTTTAGTTTAGCAATCAAAATAGAGTTAATAACCTAAAACAACTACAAAGCACTATACAAATCAATTACATAAAAATCATATCAAAACTGAATTGGGGATTAGGAAACTGACAGGAGAAGTTTCAGATTAGGGATTAGGCAATGACAAGAGCATTTACAAACTGACTAGAACTTGTGAATTCCAGAATAATATATGCTATGTGTTCCAAAACTCATTACATGTACCAGCCTAATAATAAAAGGTTAAAGATTTCATTACAGTTACTTGATTCGTAAAAATTTCTTCGATACTTGAGGCAAAGCTTACTGATGGGGCAAATCTTGAAGGGTAAACCAAATGCCGGAATGAGGGAGGTGAGGGAGGGAGGGAGGGTGGGGTGAGGGAGGTGGGTGAGGACGTGAGTGACGGAGGGAGGGAGGTGGGTGAGGACGTGAGTGATGGAGGGAGGTGGGGTGAGGTGAGGGAAGTGGGGTGAGGGAGGTGGGTGAGGACGTGAGTGATGGAGGGAGGTGGGGTGAGGGAGGTGGGTGAGGAAGTGAGGGAGTTTTGATTCTGACTCCAAAACAATTAGACAATGATTTAGGGAGTTTTAAAATTTTTGGGAGTTTTAAAATTTTTGGGAACTATTTTGTTTTGGAGGGCAATTGTGTATTACGATGCAATTGTGCGACGCTTTTTGCAAGTGCCTCAAAGTTTACTAAATTTATCATTCATCAACACTTTTATTGGTGGGTGCCTCTACAAAAGCGTCGCAGAAAGTCATTTTTCTACTAGTGAAAAATGCCTATAGTTGAGATTTATATGTCTATAACTTAGATTCTAATCCTAAGTACGTTATAAATTACTAATCAACCTATATATACAATCTAAAAATCTAAAATCAATTTAAAGGTGATTATATCAGAAAGAAAATCCTAAGATAATAACTTGTATTAAATTTTAATACTGAATTATCTAAGATAATGAATCTTATACCTGAGATCCTGATACTTATTACTAAAATCTGAATTGTTATAACTGACATCATAATATCTTTAAACCTGAGTTAATAAAATTATCTTCCTTGTAGATAAACTATACAAAATGTCTTATATCTATATTTTAGATTTTAATGTTGACATAATAAATATCAATATCTTCATTCATTTTCATATATAGTTAAAGGATTCCAGAGATAATAACTTATTTTAAATTTTAATAATAAAATCTCAGAGATAATAAATATTATACCTAAGATCCTTACTAGTTATAACTGATATCTTAATTAATATAACTGAGATAATAACATTTTCCTCCTCATATTTAAATTAAAAAAAACGTATACTTAAAAGATAATAATTCCTATACATGAGATTCTTATAATTATATCTGAGATCTAATTTTTTATAAGTGATATTATAATAACTATACCTGAGATCTGTATAGACATATATGAGATATTAAGAATTATAACATATAAAGCCTAAAATTGAGATTTATTTAAAAAATTTGAGTATAAATTCTATTCTACATAAATACAATATCTAAAATCTACAAACAATTTAATTACATAATGAATAAACTAGTAATAAAATTAATTTCTTTTTTTCTTGGAATTTTTAGCTCGTTGAGCAGCAAGATATCGTTCTCTTTCTTCTTTTTCAAATCTTTCTTTATTCCTTTGTATTTTTTGTCTTTCAATATCTTTCTCCTCTTAGATTCTAATCTTCTATTTTTCAACCAGTAAATGTTTTGATATAGATCAAGTAAAGCACTTCTCCATAACATCTTTATAAAGAACATTGTATTTATTCACTACTAATCTTACGACCAGTTGTGCTCTATAAAACAATCTTCTTTCTCTCTAAAAGTTAAATTAATGTTTAAAAATTAGACATATCATAAATAATAAAATCATATGAAAAAATGTATTTAAAATAAAAATGAATTATTACCAAATGCAAATCACTTTCATATATATTGGAAAAAAGGGTTTCGATATGTTTCATGCATAATACTCCACAATTTTCAGTTTCTCCACTATTTCTCCAAGAAAAAGCAATAATATTATGCATGAAACTGGTTATTAAATCAGCATTTGGATGTCCTATACACTTTAAGAAAGCTCTTGAATATTTAACCTATGTTGACAAAAAATATTTTCAAAACAAATACTAAAATATTTTAAAAAAACAAAAAAGTGTTACTCTTAAAAATAAACTTATACCATCAACTCAGTTGATCCTTTGTATCTAGTTAGATTTGTTTCAACCCTATTATCCAGCTATTGATTCTCCTTCTTCAAAAAATTAACTACTAAATATGTAAAATGTTTAGCTTTATATAAAGGGAAAAAAATCTGTTACACAACATAAAAAATTAGTTAGTTATAAATTAAATAAATATTTATATCATAATTAAAATAAAAAAGAAATAAAAATATTACCATATCCGCAGTCTTAATGTCAAAACCTAGAAAAAATTTCAACCAATTCATCATTGTATAAAAACATACATTTTAGATATTAATTTCCAATATTAAGATAAAAATTCTATACTGAGATCACTTTCTCTATATCTGAGATAATATTATTTATATCTGAAATAATAATCTCTAATCTTGAGATAATAATATTTATATTTGAGATAATAATTTATAACTCTGAGATAGTAATTCCCAAAATCAGAACAACTATGTCTTAAATAAGAACTATTAACTTTAATATCATAACATATAATTAAAAACGAAAAAAGAATCATATGATTTTATAATAAGAAAATACTTAAAAAAGATTGGGTATTGAAATAAATTTTCTTGGTCCAAAAGATTTTAACATTTCTGCCTTGTTCAAGAGGAATGCAAAGACATCAATACATGTTGAACTTATCCAATTCCTTTCATCCAAAGAATTCATATCACCTTTGTCCAAAATACTAACAAAATTATCCCCTGATAAATATTGAACCACCATTTCATAATTTTCATATATGAACAATTGATCTCTTTTACTTAAAACATCTGGTAGGGGATCAACTTGAATTGGATAAGTTTCCTTTGCATTAGAAAATAAAAGCCAATCTGCAATAAGTTTGTCTTTAGCACTAAGAGAAGAATAAATATCAGAATTAGCTTGCATAACCCTTGACAAAAACACATTGCAATTCTATTTTGGAACATCATTGCTTCTTTAATTGTGATTTCTTCATTATCAAATGGAATGGACTTAATGCATGTGATTTTTCTTCTTTCTTTTTCCTTCCCCTTTTCACCATCTTGGACTTTTTCCTTTTTTGTTCAATTTCCAATACCAAATCTTCAATTTTTAAACCTTTTTCTTGAGAGTCCAAAAGCACAATATCTTGTGCCATAACTTTTTTTTGGAGAGAATGAGTCAAAAATAACCTCAGGAAATTCAGATGCATGAGTTGTAGAATCTACAATCACATCATCAATAGTTGGAAATTCTTCTTCAAATCATTCTCTATTTTATGCATAACATTATGCCAAGTGGAACCGGATGCATATTTACTTTCCGTGTAAACTTCTTGATCCACAGATTTTGGAGCTTCAACAACAAATGGTTTATGAATAAATTCAGGAAACTTAAATGCATTAGTTGTAGAATCTACATGTTCTCTTGGATAATCAGTGGGATGTTCAGTTTGGGATACAATCATATCACTAATATCTGGCAAATTCTTCTTCAAATCATTTATTATATTCTCCACAACATTATCCCAAGTCGAACTAGGTGCATACTCACTTACATTAGAAACTTGTTGATTCACAAACTTTTGAACTTCTTCAAGTTCATCAACAACTGGATCATTAAGTGTAGATACTGATAAACTTACATCCTTCATGTTTACTAGGCCTAACACTAGACTAGTTTTCCTGATTATTTTCATTTTCTCCTCATTTAGTTGATTCAAACTCATACTCTTCCCAAATAGATTCTCATAATTCTGAAAATGACTATAAAAAGAAAAAATTACTAATGATTCCGAGATAAATATTTAGTAGAAAAAACCATAAAAAAAATTTTTGAAAATAAAAAATTCCCTTCAATCCTATATCATGAATTGAACATTTTTCTGAATTCTATTTTTCTTCATTCATAGAATCCTCTCTTTGTTCATACTTTTCAGATTCTATTATCTGAGATAATATTAAAAACAAATATTATTTATTTTAACTTCTAATCCTGAGATAATAAATTCTATTCCTGAGATAAAAAAATTCTATTCCTCAGATACAAATTTTAATCCTAAGATAATAAATGCTAATCCTGAGATAATAACTTTTGATCTTGATGTAATAATTCATATATTTGATATCATAGATGTTATATCTAACATATTAATTTCTATAAATCATAGATGTTATATCTAACATATTAATTTTTATAAATTATATAACATTTTAACATGAGATAATAAAATCTATACCAAAGATAGTATATTCTTTTCCTAAGATAATAAATACTATAAGTAAGAATATAACTGAGATCATAACTTGATAAGAACTTCAAAAACTTAGATATTAATTTCTAAATCTTAGATGGTATTTGCTAAAACTGAGATCATAACTTCAAATCATGAGATAATATTAAAACCTGATATTCTATTACCCGAGATAATAATTTATAACCCTGAGATAATAAATTCTAATCCTTAGATAATATATGCTAATCCTGAGACAGTAAATTTTATTCCTGAGATAATAATTCCTATATCACTTTATATTAATTTCGTATAAATAAATCAAGAATTACCTTTTGCTTCTCATGATCAACTTCTCCTCTAATTTGCTTAATTGGATGTTCATCTTCCTTTTTACATTCTAAAGAACTCAAATAACTTAAAGTTATCAATGGCATTAAAAATCTTTCTATTCTCTTCTCCAATGATCCTAGCTTGAGGAATATCATTCAATTCAAGAAGAACTTCATCCTGGACAGGTGATTTTTGAGAGGAGTTACTCTAAAAAATACTTGAATCATTTCTATTTTCAATAGGAGTTTTTGGAGTTGCTGTAATTATATCTCTCTGTACCAAAAAAGAAACAGTATTAAAAATATGTTTCATAGTACTTTTTTTTAAAAAAAATAATATGAATAAATTAATAACTTTCTAATACACTTAAATCCTCTTTCTTACTAAACTCCTCTTGAAATTTATTCACTCTTGCCACAGTTACATCAATGACTTTCCTAAAGTTAGGATCATTGTATAAATCTTTCTTCTTGAAAAAGGGAATCCTGTGATGATTTCTTCTCAATTTCTTCCTTCAAAGCTTTAATTTTCTTTAAATAACTTGAAGTTATCATTGATATTTCATGAACTAGTTTATTATTGAGTTTAGAAATAACAACCAAAGGCTACAATGATAAAAAAACAAGAAAAGATATTATTAAAATGAATAAAATTATATATTATTAATATCATAATAATAAAAAGTAAATCATAAAGACACAACTTATTTTACTTGTTTACAACTCATTAATATTAGCTCTAGTTGTATCAACTTTCATTTCTTCATCATCCATTCTTTATAACTTATTACTAACATATATATCCTCTAAAGAGTCTACTTCATTAAATTTTCTTTTCTTCTTTTCAAATTCAATGTCTTCCTTATCTTCGACATCTTCCAGTATATTTCTAATGAAATCAATTGGTTTTATAACACTAACAAATGGGGGTATCACTATAGGAATTCTAAGACCAATTTCAGATTCTAAAGATTTGACTTTAGAACTCAACTTCTTTCCATCCCAATATCTAATAAATGGAGGCTTCACAAATAGAGGTTCTCCATACTGAACTCTATGAATATATGTAATAAAAAAAACCCAGGCAAACAACCATTAATAACCTTCGACTTTATAATTTTAGAAATCTTCACACCACCTTTTGTTTTTTCCTCCTTGATAGTCTTTATTTGTCTGGCCTCTATTTCTTGAAAATCTTTTATAGATTCACATAGAATATCTATAACATAACCACACCAATTGCAGTGTTTGATATCATCAACATTAATCAATGATTTTAAAATACTCAATGTTAATGTTTTATCAGAAGTTGAGGCAAGAAATATTGTCTTCTTAAACACCACTCCACCCTTCTCCAATTTTTTAAACTTGGACTCCCACAAACTCATAGATACATAACTATTATTACTCTTTCATCCAAAAAATCCCTCCAAAACTTTTTTGAAGGATAATCAGGATTCAGAGCATTGTTCTTTATACTGCTTACTAACTCAACTTCTTTGTTAGCATAAGGTATTCCTAACACAGAATTCATATCAGTAGCATTAATCTGAACAATTTTGTTGTCTGCTAACTTTAAAAATCGACCATTTGGATTATAATTCCTTACCAAATAAGGATGTAAAACTCTTGGAACTTCCTTAAGATCTAAATCCAACAAAGATCTAAATCCAATTTCAAAAATATCATTCTTCTGTTCTGTAGTAAGATTACTGACAATTAGCTGATAATTAGAACAACTGGACTGTGATTGAACTTCAATTTCTCCGTCACTGCAATAAATTAATAAAAAATAAATCACTTTAATATAATAATAACAGTTATAAATAATAACTAAGATAATAATATCTTATCCTAAGATAATAAATCCTGACATAATTAATTCTATGCATAAGATAATAACTTCTTATCCTTAAATAAATAGATATAATAATATAATAAATTCTATAACTTTCTAATCTTGAGATAATAAATTCTACACCTTAGATAATATATTCTAATCTCGAGATCATAACTTGAATTTCTAAAATAAGAACTTCAAAAACTAAGATATTAATTTCTAAATCTTAGATGGTAATTACTAAAATTAAGATCATAACTGGTATATCTAAGATCAGAAATATTATAACTGAGATCTTAATTACTCTAACTAAGATCAGAAAAGCCTTTCCTTCTTTTAGTTGTTTGCCAGCCAGGAAGTCAATATATGAAGAACAGAGTCAAAGTATATTTCGGATGTGGGAGTCTTAATATAGAGTAAGAACTATTGGACTCTTAGATATTGCCCCATAAGGGGATATCAATTTGATTCCATTTGATTTTCCCATAGTAGGGGTGGATTAGAGCAGCGCCTATCGCCAAAAAAAGGGCAGACTCAAATCAAAACAAGATGAAAATCCCTCGCGCCACTGCCGCCGTTTCTAGGACCGACCGCCCGGCTTTGGTCTCTGGTTTGATGGTTTTACATGCTAAAAATCCGGTACATTCCGTTTTGTTTCCCATTCTAGTCTTTGTCCAAAAGTACCTTGCCTCATGATCTTTTGTGCAAGCGTTTTTCCACCCATATGTGGACCGCATTCTCCTGCGTGGATGCTTTCCATGGCTCTAATGGTCTGAGGCTTATCGATGCAAAGCCTTGATCGATCGGGTAGATCTATATGCTTCGGAGGGTTGACATATCTGCTTCGAACTATGATAGCTCAAAGAAGAGAGTATTGAATGAAATAGGGAAGGTAAGCACTAATTCATCGCCCAGCTCCCTAACCTAATGCGGCACCGGGTTCGGACCGCATGGAACCATAGCATGGGAGGACGTCTAATCCTTTTGTCGTCGCAAGGCTGACTAATCGTACGCAGCAGGCTCGAAGACCCCTGGTTCTGAAAGGCACAAATCTGGCAATTCCTACCAGGGTGGTGGGTCAGAGCAGAGGCCCTCTCTTTAGGGCAGGAATAGCGGGAAAGGGCAAGTCAGGCATGGAATCACGCTAAGGTAAGATTTCTAATCCATCTAGAATAGCATCCACTCTAGATATTTGATTTTCCACTTATGCCTTCAAGCAAGGCTGACTGAATAAAGAAATGGAACATGGGAGCGGTTGTGGGTAGCAGCTACAAAACCACCGGCCCCGGCCTGTCAAATCCTTGCTCAATGCCCGGAAGTTCCTGTCTTCCCGCCCGAAAGCAGCAGATTCCGTATATCTTATCACTGAGTCTTGGGGTGAACCAAAGGCCATCCTCTCACCATATAATCAGCTCGAATCCATTTTTGCCTCATCACCTTCATCTTGGTTGACCCATCCAAAAAACCAAGCTTGGTCTGCTTCTGTGCCTAACGGCCCCGCGCCTATCGACTTGTCTAACGAACTAGCATATATTATACTATTTGACTTCGAATCTAACTGAATCTATCGACGTTATTCAGCCGCCCGCCGCTTAGCCTGACGGCTTCTGTCGTCGTCTTCGAACTAGAGGCTGCAATTCGGCCCTAAGACTGATCAAAGAAGAGTGGGGAACCTCTCGCTGGTTTTTGGAATTCGACAGCAGGAAGTGTTTTCACGGCAGAAATATGTAAAATTGTCCCTCTTAAAAAGATTATTCCAGAATAAATGGGCAATAGTTAGGAAAGGTGCGCCAGCAGCGAGAAAAAGCAAGGTTATTAGATACCTTAGGAAAGCCCGGCCAGAACCACACGTGCAAGTTTCCCTGCATGTGGCTCGTCCATGATAACTTCTTCGAATTTGTGTGAACTAGCGGACCGATCGCGAAAACAAAAGGAGCGGGCGTACCTTGAGTGGGGTGCGAAAGTTCCTGTTGGTCCCGGTCCTTTTCTTTTAGTGCTTCAACCCAAAGCGATAGCTTCTAGCTAGTTCAGTGGATAAGATGGCTGCGCTCCAGCTCACTCAAGAATGGGACGGCAGTGTGACTGGAGCCATTCTAAAAAGGGAGAAATTAGCACTACTTGGTGAAATAGGTTCTTTTATAATCAATTTCGAACCAACTGCTAGAGGTTGTAACAATCCAAACGATCCCACTACATCAGGACCCTGCAGGGTGTCGAAGTCCTATTAGGATACAGTCGGGGGCAGAAAAAGGCCTGGTTCTGAAAGAAAAGAGGTTTACACAAATTCGATGACACTTGCGCGAATTCTGGTAACGGTTACAAGGAAGAAATCGAAAGGAAACTGTACCCAACCAGGGATAGACGTAAACTCGTAAGCTACCGAGGGTAGGGATAATCGTCCAGGTCTTATTGTGAAACAAAAAAGATGCCCCACCCCAGCAGGCGGGTTGGAGCGGGCGTACCTTGAGTGGGGTGCGAAAGTTCCTGTTGGCTTAGTTCCTAGGTTTCTATCTCTCTATCTCTGAGTCGGAAGTCCAATTCTCTCTTTTAGGAAATAATGTAAATCGATCTGTCTTCTCTTGTTCTAGAACTCCTGCCTCCTGAAAGGCTTCTTTTGGAAGGGCGCGTCCCTGGTTAAGAGTCGAAAAAGGAAGAAAGCAAAGTATCTCCATCAGGTTGAGTAATCCTCTTACTGTTCAGTTTAATCCCCAGACTGTAATCAGTTTCTTTAACACCGATAGTAAGGGAGTCCCAATTAATACCGAAAATATTTTTGATTCAGAAACTTCCAATCCTGATCTAACACCAGAACCTATTTTCATTCAAAACATTGAACCTGAACATTCTGCATTATCTGATGTCATCTAAAACAGCCAAAAAGAAGAATAAATCTTTTTATTTGGTAAAATCGCTTCACGCTCTAAATCTTAGATATTAATTTCTATAATTTAGATATTGATTTCTATAACTTAGATATTATTTCTATATCTAAGATGTCAATTACTATAACTGAGTTCATAACTGGTATACCTAACTTAAATATTAATTTCTATACCTAAGATGTTAATTAATGTAACTAAGTTCATAACTGGTATGCCTAAAATGATATTTAACATTTATATCTTAGATATTAATATCTATAACTTAGATATTATTTCTATATCTAAAATGTTAATTACTATAATAACATCTATATTATAGATATTAATTTCTATAAATTAGTTATTTCAAATATCAGAATATCTATAACTTAGATATTAATTTCTATATCTAAGATGTTACTAACTATAAATGAGATCTTAACAGTAAACACAATATCAGAAATCATATAACTGAGATATTAATTTCTATTTCTCATATAATAAATAATATAATCGAGATAATAACTTATATTTTTAGGATAAAAACAAAACAAAAAAAGTGTCTGAGACAACAACTATGTAAACTGAAAAAATAATTTCTATACCATACATTATTACGTCTAAAACAAATTAAATACAAAATAAACAAAACAAAAAAGAGTGTAATTCGTATAAAAAAACTTCCTTACAGTTTTTCGAATTTAGGTTTAGGTTTACGACCAAGTTTTTTCGAATGTACTTATTGATATTCAGCCATGATAATTTCGTGCACTTCACCTTCAACTACTTTTGATTTATTTTACTTTCGTGTATAAGTATTTAATCTCTTCTCCATTGAACATTGAAAAATCAAGAAAATCAGTTCCAATAATAAGTTATTCTAATATTTACAATAACTATTAAATCCAAAAATAATATCGAAAGCTTACATTAATTTCAAAAAATAACTCACATGTTACTGCCTGGCGAAATTTAGAAACTTTGAGAGAAATTAGGAGAGACTTTGAGCGAAATTGAGATAGAACGCGAAAGTTGTAAGCGAAATTGAGAGAGAATGCGATATTTGTAACCATAATTGACAAAAAATGCGAGATCTCAGTCCAATAATAACAAATATTATTGCGAAATTTTAGAAAGTTGTAAAATATAAACTTAGAAGTCAAGAATAATGAAAACCTAATTGTTTGCGTGGAAACCTTTTATACTTTACTAATGTCACACCACTCGCCTAATGTGAGCTTCTTAGCCAATATTTTCAGTAATTTTTTTAATATGTATGAGAATATACCGTACACTTAATTGCATATAAAAACTGTATTACATACTCCCACGTGCCTATATTAGTATAAGCTATATATGTTCTTATGGGTCAGAAACTTTGTCAAATTGATAATAGTATCAATTTGTTATATATTTAAAAGTGTGTTGAATACAGTATCAAATTGATAATCAATGATGCCAAAAAGATTAGTCTGTTAATTACTAAGTCATCAACAATCTAATAAGCTGCGCAAATTGACGTATCACCATTTTATTCACTATGAATTATTGCAAGATATAGCGTGGAAATTCCAAGGCGGACATGCAACTTTTGTATATGCCTAAAAATTTAACAACAATTTATGGCAGGAAATTTAACAACTAGTATAAGCAACAAATTAAATTTGTAAGCGACAGTAATCAAACAATAAGAAATAAAGAGAGACTAGCAATTGGTGATGTAAAAAATCAGATAGTTCGGAATACTAGGAGTGGCTGTGAAGCCAAAGAGGGTTTATAAACTTATAATTGTCATGTGTACAACCGTTTAGAGTGCTAGTGGATGACATAAAGTAAAAGAATACGGTGGATCGAAAGTAATTGCTTAGATCTAACTCATGGTCAAGCTCAAGCCCATTTAAAAGGATTTTTATTTCTTGCACTCTCCACTTCTGGACCTTTCCATTGTTGACACTTTCTATTTCTAGTCCATTTCCATTTTCGACACTTTTCATTTCTGGTACCTTTCCATTTTCAGGACGTTCCATATCGAGTATCTTTTCATTTTCGAGTTCATTTTCTCGGAAATTTTGGCCTATGATTTCCGCATGCATTTTTTGTTTACCGGGTCCGCGGATCCACATATAACAACCATATTCATTAATACACTAGTAGAAAACCCTTTATTTGCTTTACTACTATTACTTCGGTCATGTAAGCATTGAAGCAATTAAAGATGTCATATAGGGTATTTGAACAAGTGTTTCGGTTCCTCCCAAAACCGAAGCAGTTGTAGAATTAATGCTTCGGTTTGGTGAGGAACCGAAGCACTTGTGCAGTTAATGCTTTGGTTCTAAAAGGAATCGAAGCACTTGTTGAGTTGATGCTTCGGTTAAGCTATGAATCGAAGCACTTATGGGCTAAGCTGTTGTAAACTTAAAGGTTGTTGGGTTAAAACAATAAACTCACACCAACAGCTATATATATTTGGATATTAATGCCAAACTATGATTTCCATCCTATTCGTTGACCCATTGCTGCTGCTGCTCATTCTCTCTCCTCCAATCCTCCTCTTGCCGCCACTGCTTTCCCAAGTATTACTGTTAGCCACTAGAGCATCCACTGAATCTCTTATAATTTCAAAAGGCACTACATATTTTCGAAAACAAAAAAAAAACATGCTTACATTACATTATGAACACGTAAATGCTAATTACTATTAAGTATAACAAAGTTATTGGCTTACTTTTCCTCATATATCTTACTTTTCCACCCTTCTAGAAGAGTTTTAGGATTCAAAGGTTATGGGCTTGACCTTATATCTATTCTACTCATTCAGTCTTGGATGAGATTCCAAAAATGACACCCTAATGCTCTTTAATAACCTCTATGAACCCCATAGATATTCCTCTGCAACATTTCATGAAAAGATATTTCTAACGTTGAAAAAACCTTGTTTAAAACAATCTTACCGATAGGATATTCTTCAAAACTGAAGCAAAAAATCAGTTGAACAACAAAAGGATCAGGAGCCTTCAACCATGGACCTATTTAATATTTTTTACTTATCAAGCATTATATTGGATGTGTTGCCAAAAAATGACGTAAAAGTATCCTTAACAGAAATTTTTAGGATCCCTTGCAATTGCTACAAACTCCATACTCTTAGATGCTAATAATGGCAAAACACAACTACTGTAACAAATAAAACAACAATAAGAAAGGATGGAAAAAAGGAATACTCATTGTTAGTGGTGGTCACTAGGGGTGTCAAATCGGGTCAACGGGTCAGTTTTGGGTTGACCCATCGTGGGTCAGTTCTTATCGAGTCAATTTTGCCTATTAGGTCGGGTTGGGTTGGGTCGGGTAATTATCGGGTCGGGTCAAATCGATTATTTTCTTGGTTGGGTTCGGGTTGGGTTATATTCGGTTTGGGTCAATGTCGCTTCGGGTTATATTCGGTTCGGGTCAAGGTCAGTTCTAGTACAATCGGGTCTGTTCCCAAACGGGTTATTTCGGATTTGGGTCAAGGTCGATTTTGGTAAAATAGGGTCGGTTTCTGAACGGGGTTATAGCGGGTTATTTCGGGTTTGGGTTAAGGTTGGTTATAATAAAATCAGATCAGTTCCCGAAAGGATTATAGCGGGTTATTTCGGGTTTGGGTCAAGGTCAGTTCTGGTAAAATCAGATCGGTTCCCGAACGGGTTATAATTGGTTATTTCGAGTCAAAGTCGGTTTTGATAAAATCGGACAATGATGATAGTTAATTCATAAATTGGACAATGATGATGTCAATAAGTCATTTAAAAACAAAATATTATGAGGTAATTATTATTAAATGTGTATTATCCTATCAAACTAGTATATGATATGTATCTTTAGTGTATCAATGTATGATATGTATCATTTTATTATGACTATTATCTATATTAATGCATATATATCATATAAATATATAATCTATTTGATAATTGAATTATTCTATTAAATACGAATAAGTATCGAATATCATATATAGACATATCTATCAAACAAACTCAAATTAAGATAATCAATTAAGTATGATAGATTTATTCGAATCAAATCAATAGTGAATATTGGTATAAATAGAGGAATTTTATGAAAAATATATTTTAGTTTTTTATTTAATGTTATTTAAAGAGTAGGTTGTAGGAAAATGATGTCATTTTGGAAAGAGAAGGATGTCAATGAGATTTATGAAACAATGAAACCCCAAATTGGAAGGTTTTAATCTCACTTTTCATAGGCATAGACATGATGGTTTTACTTTTATTTGAATATTTAGTAAATCTTTTAAAAATTTTATTTTCATAAATTTACTTATTAAATAATTAAATTGATATAAAAATTTGGTTTCGAAGTTATTAGATATTAGGTAAAAAATAGGTCTGTCAAGATTAGGTCATATTCAAGTATATTTAGATTTTTAACTCATCCAGTGAATTCGGATAATGAATTGTTATAAATCGGGTTATATTGGTTATGTGTTGTTTTCAATCGACTTCGGGTTCTTTTCGAGTCAGGTCTGTCATGAATCGGGTTCTTAACGGGTCGTGTCCCTAACGGGTTGGACACGGATCGGGTTCGGGTCTTTGAATATCGAGTCAAATTGGTTTTGGGTTAACTTTAAGTTGGGTTGGGTAGGTTTTCGGGTCTCACTTTTAGAGTCATAATCAGGTCGGTCCGAATTGGTTTCAGGTAAATTATCGGGTTTGGATCTGATTCTGACAGCTCTAGTGGTCACTCCTACTCTCCTAGTGATGAAATAAAAAAGACTAGTAAACTAGATACCAAGCCAAGAGATTGGGAACAAAATACTATCCATATAGTTTCTAGCTATAACTAGAGAGAGAGAGGACTGAAAAAAGAGAGCTCTACCAATGCTATATAAATATAGAGCTATATAAATACAATCCCATTATTTAACCCTTGGGTCCTTCTGTTTTATGTACTGAAGACAAAAGTTTAAGTTTCCCTCAACTGTGACAATTAAGATAACATTTATTCAAACTCTAAACCTATGTAACCTTTCTCATTATAGAATATTGTAGTTCTGATCACTAATTCATCAGATCACTAACTCAAAATTACTATGATAAAAAATACCAATATTACTAGTACACACCACTGATTGAAGCATCCTAGTTCATGAATCTTTTAACTCTTGTACCAAGATGCTCGTCACAAAAGTCGAGCAAAGCCAATTCTATCCTGTAAGCCAACTTGATAAACCAATAAGGCCTTCCCACTGAAAACATATAGTATGCCCAAGCCAACCCTACAACCATACCACTGCCATATCCCATTACCACCATTTCCCAAACGGATAACACATTCTCATCATCTTCATAAGAGCTTTTCTTATCTCCGGCATTACTTCCTCCACATGCGGGCAGTGGTTGTTCGCACAATGCAAGATTTCCCCTGTATGAATCGGCTGAGAATGTATCAAAGTTGTTCCCATGAGGTATAGGCCCCTCTAGTTGATTCTCTGAAACATTGAAGACCCCAAGAAATGTTAGGCTAACTAGTTCTCGAGGGATACGACCAGTGAGCTTGTTGGATGAGAGGTCCAGAGAACCCAACAAGGATAGCTTCCCAATGGATTGAGGGATGTTCCCGCTGAAGTGATTGTGTGAGAGATTAAGGCTTCGCAGTGAGAATAGTTGGCCTATCAGATCAGGAATATCACCCTCGAAACCATTGCTGGAAATGTCAAAAATGGCCAATGTGGTGATCACTTTCACGTAAATTTGATTGACCCCATTGATTGTCAACACAACTGAAAATGAGTACAGATTCCGTCTCTCTTCTAGGTACTGTGGACTCCCTTGGGAATCCATGCTCTTATTCATCATCGCTTGTAGATTTTCGACGAATCTAGTAGGCAATTCTCCACTGAAGTTATTGTTGGAGATGTCAAGAATCAGTAGCATTGGAAATGGATGCTCAACTCCTAAAGAACTACTTAGAGGACCATGGAAGCGGTTGAAACGTAGGATGAGAACTTGTAATTGTGGAAGGCTGCTAAGCCAGGTAGGAAACGTACCATTCAACTTATTGTTCTCAAGATTTAGTGCTTTCAACATTTGAAAATGAGACAAAATCTTAGGTACCTCCCCTTCCAGTTGATTGTAGCTCAAATCCAGATATTCCAGAAATGAATCATAGTTGTATGATGTTTTTGCTGGTATGGTGCCACTGAGTCTGTTGGACTTTAGATTTAATACAGTAAGCAGTGTGGAAGACCCCAATAAGCAACCAGGAATTTCACCCTCTAGATTGTTGTTTGATAAGTCGAGCATATAGATTTGATTCCTCATAGTGCAAAATGATGGATTGATGGTGCCACTCAGTCTGTTGTTTGAGGCTAAAAAATAATTAATTGCTACATTGCCAGCAATAACAGGTAAAGGCCCTTGTAACATGTTGGATGAAAGGTCGACAAAGGACACTTTCTTCCAAGGAATATGCTCAAGACCGTGTGTTAGATAATTATGAGAAAGGTTCAAGTACAACGGCATGACATTTGCATTACTACTCAACAACTTGTTCTGTAGCCACGGTGAAATCTCACCTCTAATATTGTTGTTTGATAGGTCTAACCAATACATGCGTTCAGGGGGTCTCAAAGAAGGAAACTCACTGATATTGCAAGACGAGAGAGCTAAATACTCAAGCTTGGGCCAGTTTAAGGTGGAGTTGAGTCCGTGAGTGCGCGTGGTTAGTACGAATAGGCCACTATTTGATAAATCAAGATAACTCAGATCCTTAAACCCCGCGAATGTGTTGAGGTGAACTCTCCCATCAATGGTGTTTGACCTAAGGTCTAGATGCTGCAAAGAAATGAGATGGGAAAGCATAGGTGGTATGGTTCCAAAGAGGTAATTACTGCTCAGATCAATTGCTTGGGAGACATTCCACACCCAAGGTGGTATAGGCCCCTTCAAATTGCACCAACCTAGTTTTAGATGTCTCAAAGGCTTTGATTTATGGCCAAGGGAGTATGGCAATTGACCAGAAAAATTCACTGCAGAAAGATCTATTATCTCAAGGGAGTGGCTCCAGTTACCTAACTGCATATCTGCGTATAAACCAGGATTATCTCCAACATTTAGGACTTGTAAATTCGGCAATTCCAAAAGGCTAGCAGGAAGTTTTCCGTAAAGAGAGCAACCGGATAATGACAAATGGGTTAAGGATGATCTATTCACTAATGATTGTGGGATCGAGGAATTTAAGTTAACTGAATCAAGGTGAAGTTGTTTTAAAGCGCTCAAGTTTCCAATGATGACTTGGAAATTTGACATTTCAAGATCATAATTGTGACTAAGATCAAGGGAAGTCAGCCGTTGGAGATGTGCAATTTCAGAAGGAACTACACCTAAAAAAGAAAGAGAAAGATTAAGGTGTGTCAGGTGTTGGAATTGGCCAAATTTAGGTGAAATGCTTGAGAATTCCTGGCCAGATTTAGGTGAAATGTTGAAGCCTAAAAAGTTATTATTGGCAAGATTGAGTGTTTGAAGATGGTGGAGTTTAAAGAGGGAACTATTGGATGGTAAGGTTCCATAAAGCCCGGCACAACTAAGGTCAAGACCAATCACATGGCGTGTTAATGGATGGCAAGTCACACCAACCCATTCACAACAGCTAGTTTCCCTTTTCCATGACTCTGTTCTTTTCATGCTAGCAATTTGGTCGAAGCAAGGCCGGTCGATTTCATAAGGATCAAAGGTAAAGGAGTTTATGAAATCAAGCAGGGCAATACTCTCATCCTCGTAGCAAAAGGGTGAGGAAGAGTTGGAAAAGGACACACTACAACTGACTCCAACAGTTGTAATACTCAACACAAGACAATATATTAAGCTCCAAAGATTGAACATTCTTCTAAGTTGGGTCATGAATTCAGCTATGCAAACAGGTAATGAATTACACAAACCTGATTGATGATGCGAAACCCCCCACCCCTTGTGGTATGCATTAGACACTGAAATTCCCTATGTGCTTTGCAGGTGGTAACTGTTAGTAGGAATTATGGGTATGTATATCATTATGTGATTGAAGTAGCTTAGAAATTTGGCCATCTTATTTATTGGCCATTGATTGACTTTTGAAATTTTACTTTTGTATGTCATGGACTTGAAGTTGATAGAAAAAATATGAGTATTTGACACTTTCATAAAAAATGTATTTGGGCCATTCAATATCTAATTAATTTGTCGTGTAATATCATTCATCTATACGCACGCTTATGCTGTTGTTAGGAACTACATACATAGGAAGGTACTTTTAAGTGGTTGGCTAAGTCTCCTAATATTCACTAAAATAATTAAATTATGGTTAATGTCTTTCTCCTGTTTAATTGGGCCTTACTTCTGTAGATCATAGTTATTTAGAATATTTCATCAAATAAATAGGATTCTATATACAAGATATACAATAAAGTTGATGTATCCCCAGTCAAAATTACCCATCAATATAACAAAAGTTACCTCTTAACACAACATATGTCAATCTTTATCAATTTGAGAGGTAACTTTTATTATCTCAAGTAATCACTTTTATTAAGGATACAATTAATCTATTGTATGCCGTGTGTATACAAGACTTTATCAAAAGCCTAGAAAAAGTCTAAAACACGAGGATACGACTCTGACCTATTGGCATCGGGATTCAAGGCCTCATAACTCATAACTCAAAACTCATCCATTGAAGTTGGCTTGACATTGGATAGTCACTTGGGACTGCATTTCAAATTTGTAAATACTTTCGTTCATAGAGACAGTGGCATATTTACATGCTTACATCCTCGTTATCATAAAAATATATGTTTTACTTTGGGTAGGAGAAATAGATGTATTCATTTTGGAATTAAACTATTGAGTTTATTCCGATTCTTAATAGAAGTACTCCCTCCGGCTTTTGGCTCTATTTATTTGTCATATTTGACTTTTTACAATTTTCAAGACACAACTTAAAACTTTTTTTCTAAATTCGTAAGACAAAAATTTTATGAAAACTTGATATTCTAACAATTTACATTGAGATACATCCAACAAAATCCCACTTTGATATATTATTTAATTTGTTATAATATAATTACTATTTATAGTTAAAGTTTTAAAACTTTAACTCCAAAAATAAAAATATCGCAAACAAATAGAGAAGGAGAGAGTATTAGACTAATTATTATAGGTGGATTGAAAGAGACTTATAAACGGGAAGACAATAATTGAATAATTGATTAAAGGGGATCCAAACTTGAATTTAGAATACAATCTTCAAAACTTTAACCAATTAAGCTAATGAAAAATATCTCATAGCACCATGATAAGAATAATCAGACTAAAGATGGCCAGTGGGCCGGTTCAGCCCGGCCTAGCCTAGCCCGGCTCGAACCGGCCCACCAGCGAACCGGGCCGAGCCCGGTTCGGCCCGTCCAAAACGTGGGCCGAATCCGAATCCCGATTTTCTAACCCTAACCCGTTTTGATTTGGTTCGTGAAAAAATTCGGTTCGACCCGTATTCGGTTCGATTCGGCCCGGTCCGGCCCGCTCGATTCACCCAAATTAGCCGTTGAAAACTAGCCGTTAATGCCCGTTGGATTTTACCTATAAAAACACCACCAATTCGGTTTCCATCCTCACCAAATTCTCTCTCAATCTTTCAATCTCTCAATCTTTACTAATTACAATTAGCTTAATTATTAGTACTAATCTTCTTAATTACTCTCTTAATCTTCATTAGTTATCTTAATTAGTTGGTTTATTATTCTTAATTTAGTTGTTTATTACTACAAATCCTAAGAGAAAATGGATTCAAGAGGTAGATTCAATATAAGCAGTTCTTTCGATGATACTACGGAGTTTGCTCAAAACTTGGAGCAACAACTTTTCGGTATTCCGGGTACTCAAATTCCTCAAATTCCTGAAACTCCAACTTCTCACATGCGTCCTCATTCTTCTACTCCACAAGGTAACTCTTAAACTTTTAATTAATGAATGTTAGATTATTTGATTATGTTAGATTAAGTTCTTGATGTTTAATTAGTTATGATATATTTGGTTGATTATGTTAATTGATTAGTTATGATATATTTGGTTGATTATGTTAATTAATTAGTTAATTAACTTATGAAGGTGAAGGTGAAGGTGATGGTGATGGTGATGGTGATGGTGATGGTGATGGTGATGGTGATGAAGGAGTATCTGAGTCTACTCAATGTAGAAAGAAACCTTCCAAAGTATAGCCATATTATGAGAAGGTCCTACTGACCGATGCTTCTTCCAAAGGGAGGAAATTCATGTGATATTGCTTGGTATGCAAGCAATTAGGAAAGAAGCCAATAGCTGCTTATTCATGGAAGACCGGTTATGGGACGGGGACCTTATCCCGTCACTTGACCGGGGTACACAGAATAGACCTCGATGCAACTGAATCCGCAGGAGCAGCTGAATCTTCAAGTCAGACACAACTACACGGGTATATGGGTTCCATGCCCGGAGGAGGTAGGCCTTTTATGTATAATCAAGATAAAATGATTGATGAAATGGCTAATTTTGTCATTGCTGACGAATTACCTTTTAGCTATGGTGAGAGTCTAAACTTTGAACATTTCACTAGAACCACTTAACAACCTGCTTATAGACGTGTCCCTAGGAACACGCTTAAATGCCATACCCGAACTGCTTATTATAAATATAGAAGTAGTTTAATAGAAATGTTTCGCACTTTTAACGGTCGTGTTAGCCTAACTAGTGATACATGGACCTCTTGTGGTATATATGTTCAAGCTATGGAGGAGAGACATACCGGATACAACCTTAAGGTAAGGATAATAGACTGTCTTAAAACCTTTCATTTACTTGATAAAGTTTTTTCCCTTTCATTAGATAATGCTTCAGCGAATACAAAATGTATAGATTATTTGATATCCGAACCAAGCTTAAAGTTGATAAACAGTGGAGAACTATTACATGTTCGTTGTTGTGCACATATTATGAACCTCTCGGTTCAAGAAGGTTTAGGTGAGTTAACTGACTTGCTTAACCCTATTAGGAGTGTAATTAAATAGATCAGGATTACGGCCTCGGTTAGGAGGAAGTACATGGCCTTGTGTAAGGAAAGAGGCCTTAGGAAGAAGCAATAGAGTCTAGATACACTGACCCGTTGGAACTCCACATATAAATTGTTAAAAGAAGTCATTAAATACCGTGAGGTTTTGACAATTATTTATAACGAAACCCGAGCGACTCCCGATGAACTTATTACTGATTTCCATTGGAATACCGCAATTTACATCCGTGACATTTTAGCAACTTTTGACCACGCAACCAAAATTTTCTCTTACGTTTACGACCCTAACATTCATTTAGTTATATTAGAGTGTGTTACCGTAGTTAGCACTCTTACCGAGCATTTCAACATCGTTCAAATTAGTGATATAATTACTAGTATGCTTAGTAAATTGTATAACTACTTTAGTGAATTTCCCGTCATATATGGTATAGCTTCTATTCTTGATCCCGGGGTCAAGACTGTAGGTTTAGAAAACTGTTTAGAATTTTATTATAACGCTTTAAGTTTACAATACGATGTCAATGCATATATAGAAAAATGTAAAAATGTTTTAGCAAGTATATATGATCATTATGCTTCTGTTTATGCAACATCCGAAAATGTATCTTCTTCTAGTGGAAATTCCGCTACGCGATGACAGCCAATACTTGGTAGAATTTTAAAAAAATCAAAAACATCGGTTTTTTCTTCTTCACTTTATAATATTAATGAATATCTTTCTTACCAACATGAAACCGATGCTAATTTTTCAATTATTAAGTGGTGGCGCGATCACGAACGACAATTTCCCATTTTGGCGAGAATTGCAAAGGATATCCTTGCAATTCCCACCTCCTCTATTGCTTCCGAGTCTGCTTTTAGTGCAGGTAGACGTGTTCTTGACGAGAAGAGATCCCGCTTATCTCCCGAAAGCATAGAAATATGCGTTTGTAAGAAAGATTGGGATCAGGCGGAGCGTAGGACCCAAGGATTGAGGGAGGAGGACAACGACGAAGACGATACTTGGATGACAATGGACACAAGCGAATCAAGCGACAACCCAGCAGGTGAAGGAGGTTCGGGGTCTGTCCCTGATTAGGCTAAGCACAACCGTACAAGCACCCCTACAGGTACGTACCAGAACTACGTGGGCTTTGATTCCTTCGGGATACATAGGCAACTTAATTTTGAAAATCAATATTTAATTATTTAATTAAATTTTGATTTTCTAAATTAAGTGCAAGCCCTTAATATGAAATATGATTTAGTTCACTTATTTTAGTATATGAAATATGAAATATGAAATTTTGATTTTAGTTTACAGATTTTAGTACATGAAATATGAAATTAAATTTAAAATATAAAATATGAAATATACTTTATTTGATTTTCTAAAAAGTGAATTAGTTCATTTATTTGAAATATTTTAGATTTTCTAATGCGTAAATATGAAATTAGGTAAATATACAATTAGTTTAATAATACTTAATTAAAAAAAACGTAATTCGGTTCGATTCGGTCAAGATTCGGTTCGATTCGTTCACGATTCGGTTCGTGATTCGGTTCGATTCGGTTCGTGATTCGGTTCGATTCGGTTCGTGATTCGTTTTCGATTCGGTTCGATTCGGTAGCGAATCGGATTAGCCCGACCCTAGCCCGGTTCGGACCGGCCCGCCCCCTTGACCGGTCCAAATCCGGTCCCCTCCCCCCAGCCCGGCCTGGCCCAGCCCGACCGGACCGGCCCCATGGCCATCACTAAATCAGACACCATTCAGGCTACTGTTGAAGTAATGATAGGTGATTGATGACGAAAATGAAAGCAAGCAAAACTAACCAACAAAAAGATTCACTATCAACAACTAAATGGTCCTTGCTAAGCAAATTTCCGAGTAATAAGTACTCCATCTCTAAATAACCATTCATTTCTCATAATATCTGACCATTTAATTTTACATTTTTATTATTCAATAAAAACTTTTGATTTCTTTTTATTTAATTGTCAGGATATTAGTCCAAATTACACTGTCAATACCAATAATATCTGGTTAGTTGTCCGGCGACATAATCCAAATAACCCTCGGCGGCTTTCTCACCGGGACCATCAACAAACGGTATGCTTAAGTGGTTGGCTTAGTCTCCTAATATTAACTAAAATAATCAAATTATTGTTAATGTTTTTCTCCTGATTATTTGGGCCTCACTTCAATAGACCATGGTTGTTTAGAATATTTCATCAAACAAAATATATTGTATACACACGGGATAGAATAAAGTTATTATACCCTTAGTAATATTTACCCCTCAATATAACAAAAGTCACCCTTTAATACAATATATATCAATCTTTCTCAACTTTGAGAGGGTAACTTATATTATTTCAAAGGGTCGGGATACAATTCTTTTATTGAATTTTATTTGTATACAAGACTTTGTATCATGTCATCCACAATGGTACATTAGGTAATTATAATAAGTTTCAATGCGCACTTTAATGGTTACGTAGAGATTGTAATATAAAATGAGAAAATTTATTGAGGGGTTAGAAAATCCCTTAGTTCCAACATCTTTTTCCACTAGCATTTGTAGCATAAGTCAGAATTGTTGTGATGAATTTCTGTCATTAGCTTGTTTTTATTCAAAAGTCCGTCAATGGAAAGAGATCCATGCATGGGATATGGTCAAAATTGGGTGCTTAGAACTCTTCATGTCATACGTAAATAAGGGGGACATTTGCTACTCTACGTTTGCAAATCAAAACCAATAATTTGATTCCTAGCAAATACAGTGGACAATGGACTCCAAGTCTTCAAGTCTCCAAGTTTTGTAGAAAATTAATTACATGATTTTTGACCATATATTCATATCCATGTATTGCAGACCTTAGACTTGTCTGAAGGGAAGTAAAAGTCGTACATTTGCACCTCTTTTTCAAGCTTTTAAGCTATTATGCTTGTACAAACTGTCACTTAGGAAGACAAATTGTCCAAATTTCTTTAAGGTCACACTAATGCTAATTAAAGGTTCCATTCAATAATGTATAAGTTTTATTTGATTAAGCAATCTCATTTTCATGGTAGAAAACTAGAAACCTTTAGTTTGAAGTTTCAAACACGTTTATCAGTGAGAAATTTCTAATTTATACCTGAAATAAATATATCAAGGAGTATTTTTGTAATTTTATTTCTATATCTAAAATCATAACGTCTATACCTGATATGAGTTTTTCTGTATTTTTACATCATATGTATTTCTATATCCTAATATAACACGAGGATACGACTCTGGCCTTTTGGGATTTGGATTCAAGGCCTCATAACTCATTAGTCACTAGCTAGTCAAAACTCAAAACTCATCCATTAAAGTTGACTTGACATTGAATAGTCACTTGGGCCGCATTTCAAATTTGTAAATACTTTGGTTCACATAAACAGCTGCATATTTACATGCATACATCCTCATTTTAATAAAAATATATATTTTACTTTGGTTTGGCGAAAAAGTTGTAATTTCATTTTGGAATTCAACTATTGAGTTTATTCCAATTCCAAATAGAACTACTTTATATGGGCTCTGACTCTATTTATTTGCTATATTTGACTTTTACAATCTTTCACGCACAATTTAAAATATTTTTTCTCTAAATTTGTAAGATAAAAAATTAAGAAAACTTGATATTTTAAAAATTTACATTGAGATGCATCTAACAAGATCTCCCGAAATACATTATTTATTATAATATAATTAGTATTTATAGTCAAAGTTTTTAAACTTTAACTCCAAAAATAAAAATGTTGCAAACAAATAAAGACAAAGAGAGTATTAGAATAATTATTATAGATGGATTAGAAGACAATAATTAAATAATTGATTAAAGGGGATTCAAAATTGAATTTAGAATACAATCTCAAAACTTTAACTAATTAAACTAATGGAAAATATTTCACAACAGGAGATGCACAAGTAGCACCATGATAAGAATAATCAGACACCATTCAGACTACTGTTGAAGTAATGATAGGTGATTGATGATGAAAATAAAACCAGCAAAACTAACCAACAAAATGTTCACTATCAACAACTCAATGGTCCTTGCTAAGCAAATTTCTGAGTAATAAGTAGGCCACTCTAAATAACCATTCATTTCGCATAATATATGACCATTTAATTTTACATTTTTATTATTCAATAAAAACATTCGATTTCTTTTTATTTAATTATCAGGATATTTGTCCAAATCACACTGTCAACAGACAACACCAATGATTTCTGTATTACCATTCAACATGTTTTTCTAAATTAGTTATCACAATGCCAGTATAAATTATACAATCAATGAAACAATTCAATTCATCCATCTGATTTAAGTCAGAAAATCAAAGGAAATATTTTCATTATTTTTATTTAATTATTCTCCCCCTAAAAATTTACATTTTAATTTTTATAAGCTCTAACTAAATAAAATGAAAATTAGGGAAAACAATAAGAGTGAGAGAAATTAAGGGGATTAAAAGTTAGATAATAATGTACAAATTAAAAAAAAAAAAAAAAAAGTGTTTAAAGTTTGAATTTTTCTTCATTATTGCTCACTCGTCAGTTTTACACTCAGGCTTGAAACTTTCACCCATAATATCTCGTTGTCTGGCGACGTAATCCAAATAACCCTCGGCAGCTTTCTTACCGGGACCATCAACAGACGGTATGCTTAAGTGGTTGGCGTAGTCTCCTAATATTCACTAAAATAATCAAATTATTGTTAATGTTATTCTCTGGTTTATTTGGACCTCACTTTAATAGACCATAGTTGTTTAGAATATTTCATCAAACAAAATTTATTGTGTACACAAAGGGATAGAATAAAGTTATTATATCCTTAGTAATAGTTGCCCCTCAATATAACAAAAGTTACTATTCAACACAACATATATCAATCTTTATCAACTTTAAGGGGATAACTTTTATTATTTCAATAAGTCATTTTTATTGGGAATACAATTCTTTTATTGTATTTCATGTGTATACAAGACTTTATAGAAGGCCAAGAAAAAGTCCAAAACACGAGGATACGACTCTGACCTTTTGGGATCTGGATTCAAGGCATAATAACTCATTAATTAGTATCTAGTCAAAACTTAAAACTTTTATTGTATCTCGTATATGTATAACACATTTTTATTTAATTATTCTCTCCCTAAAAATTAAATTTTTTTTAGTTTTATAAGCTCTAATTGAAAAAATGAAAATTAGAGATAACTATAAGAGTGAGAGAAATTAAGGGGATTGAAAATTAGATAATAATCTACAAATTAAAAAAAGAGTTTAAAGTTTACATTTTTCTTCATTTTTGCTCACTCGTAAGATTTTCACTCAGGCCTGAAACTTTCACCGATAATATCTGATTGTCTGACGACAAAATCCAATAAACCCTCGGCGGCTTTTTCACCTGGACCATCTGCGGACGGTATACTTAAGTGGTTGGCGTAGTCTCTTAATATTCACTAAAATAATCAAATTATTGTCAATGTTTTTCTCTTGTTTATTTGGGTCTTACTTCAATAGACGTTAGTTGTTTATAATATTTCATCAAACAAAAAGTATTTTATACATACGGGATACAATAAAGTTATTGTATCCTTAGTAAAAGTTACCTCTCAATATAACAAAAGTTATCTCTCAACACAACATATATCAATCTATATCATCTTTGAGGGGGTAACTTTTACTATTTTAATGGGTTATTTTTACTAGGGATATAATACCTTTATTGTATTTCATACATATACAAGACTTTATAGAAGGCCAAGAAAAAGTCTAAAACATGAGGATACGACTTTGACCTTTTGGGATCTGGATTCAAGGCCTCATAACTCATTAGTCAGTATCAAGTCAAAACTCAAAATTTTATTATATCCCGTCTGTATATAATACTTTTTAAATAAAAATATGAGTATATGACTTTTCCATAAAAAAATATACAAAATTCTTTTTCTCATAAAGAAAAATATGTATATTGCTCCATTATTGAGTTGAGCGCTATCAATTGATAAACCACTCAATATG
Source organism: Dysphania ambrosioides (assembly GCA_026401315.1). Classification (NCBI taxonomy): domain Eukaryota; kingdom Viridiplantae; phylum Streptophyta; class Magnoliopsida; order Caryophyllales; family Amaranthaceae; genus Dysphania; species Dysphania ambrosioides. Next base: position 22,807,685 of record CM048666.1, read on the forward strand.
TTATTAATTTATAGAGTAATTATCATTTATCAATAAGCACACTTATGCTATTCTTAGGAACTACGTACTTAGAAGAATATGCTTATGTGATTAGCATCGTAGTCTCCTATTATTCACTAAAATTATCAAATTATTGTGAATGTTTTTCTCCTATTTATTTGGGTCTCACTTAAAATAGACCATAGTTGTTTAGAATATTCATCAAATCAAAGGTCAAGAAAAAGTCTAAAACAGGAGGATATGACTCTGACCTTTTTGGAATCTTGATTCAAAGCCTCATAACTCATTAGTCAGTAGTCAAAACTCAAAAGACAACAATTAGAGAGTTGACTTGACATTCACTTGGGACCGCATTTCAAATTTGCAATTACTTTGGTTCACATAGACAGTTGCATATTTATTTACTTACATCCTCATTATTAAAAAATATATATTTCACTTTATGTTGCAAAGATCTAATTTTATTTTGGAATTCAACTATTGAGTTTATTCCGATTTCTAATAAAAGTACTTCCTCTGCCTCTATTTTTTTTTTGCTATATTTGACTTTTTAGAATCTCTCAAACACATATTAAAATGTTTTTTCTCTAAATTTGTAAAACAAAAAATTATGAAACATGATATTCTAAAATTTATATTGAGATACATCCAACAAAGACCCCCCTTAGATATATTAATTGTTATAATATAATAAGTATTTATAGACAAATTTTTTAAACTTTAACTCCAAAAATAGAAAATAGCAAACAAATAGAGTCAGAGAGAGTATTAGACTAATTATTATAGGTGGATTGAAAGAGGCTTATAAACGGGAAAACAATAATTGAGTAATTGATTAAAAGGGATTCAAACTTGAATTTAGAATACAGTCTCCAAAACTTTAACTAATTAAGCTAATAGAAAATATCTCAATGCGTAAGTAGCACCGTGAAAAAGAATATTAACTAAAATAATCAAATTATTGTTAATATTTTTCTCTTGTTTATTTGGGCCTCACTTCAATAGACCATAGTTGTTTTGAATATTTCATCAAACAAAAAGTATTATATACACATGGGTTACAATAAAATTATTATATCCTTAGTAAAAGTTACCCCTCATTACAACATATGTCAATCTTTATCAGCTTTAACAGAGTTACTTTTATTCGTGAATAAGACTATAGACGCGGGTGTACAGTGAGCATCGTGCACCTGGATTAAAATGCATGCTTCATACACATAATATACAAGTCATTTCACACAAATTAAACATAATGAACATTCTTTACAAGATAATGAACATTGGGATGTGAAGTGACTTCGTAATTTGCGTGGGAAATCAAAATAGTCATGTGCGTGGGAAATCCAACTGTTATCATTGTGCTTAGTGGGGGGAAATTTTGAAACTGACAATGTTCATTACTTTGTACAGAATGTTCATCGGGTGCACAAAGAGCATAGTGTACCCGTGTGCAAGGTCCAATTACTCAAAACTTATCCATTAAAGTTGGCTTGACATTGAATAGTCACTTGGGATCAAATTTCAAATTTATAAGTACTTTGGTTCTCAGAGATAGTTGCATATTTACATGCTTACATCCCCATTATCATAAAAATATACGTTTTACTTTGGGTTGGAGAAAAGATAAAATTTTATTTTGGAATGCAACTATTGAGTTTATTTAGATCCCTAATAGAAGTAAATCTTTTGGCTTTATTTATTAGTTATATTTGACTTTTTACAGTCTCCAAGGCATAACTTAAAACGTTTTTTTTCTCTAACTTCGTAAGATAAAAAGTTATGATAACTTTATATTCTAAAAACTTACATGTACATTTAACAAGATCCCACTTAGATATATTTTTTTTATAATATAATTAAGATTTGTAGTCAAAATTTTAAACTTAACTCCAAAAATGAAAAATGTAGCAACCAAATAGAGATGGAGGTAATATTAGATTAAATATTATGAGTGGATTGCTTGGTTCTTTCGCCTACTAGTCTACCCAAACGGTGATGTTTCTCAAGCTTACGTTGTATTCCCTCCGTCCCACTATGTTTGCTACATTTTCTACTTTGTACCGTCCCACTAACTTTGCTACATTTTCTTTACTAGGAATTAATTATCTGATTTTTTAGTCCAACTAAGGACAGTTTCATTTGCACCGACATACTATTTGGCCCATTTCTTAATCCTTCCCTCCCTTTCTTAACCCTAGACTCTAACTCAGATCAGTGGTCACTTCTTAGCTTTCTACACTTTTCTCACTTCTCCATTTTTTTCACCTCCAAATATCTCAAGATCTTAAACTCTTCTGTCTATATCTCTCAAGGAAAAATACTCCAAAGGAGGTCCGGACAACCCTTGAGTACAACGACGAAAGAAAATGAGGGCAGAGAGGATATTGGAGTGGGGATGCTTGTGTAATGTGGCCTTCAATGTTGCGAGTGGGGTTGATAACCCTGAATGGTTACTTCCTGGTTATGTTCCGGGACCAAGCCATGACATGTTGAAGTTATTGGTGCCTGGTTATTTTGGAAGCGTAACTAAGTATTCTGAACTTCCTACTCACTGTGTAATTATGTGTGTTGTTTGTGTTTTTATTTGTGCATGTTGAATTCTAGACAATTTGTGTTGCTTATATTTGATTTTTTTCTGTATTATGCCTAATTTAGTGTTTTTCAGAGATTATTATATATGATTTAATGATCTTATGAACATATTTGATCATGGATTCATGCGTTTGAGTTATTTTATGTGTTTTGTTTATTTCCAGCATTATTACATGGTGTATTTACTGATTTTGAGATGTTTTGGAGGTGTTCAAGGATGATTATACCTATTTCTATGTTTTGGAGATGGTTATAAATAATTTATTGTTGTGATGGATATATTTGAGCATGAATTGATGTGTTTGAGTGATTTTTGTGTGTTTCATTCATTTTCAGCATGATTATAGGAAGTATTTACTGGTTTTGAGATGTTTTAGAGATAATTGAGGATGGATATACCTATTTCTTTGTGTAGGAGATGATTATATTTGAATTATTGTTGTTATGGACATATATGAGCACAAATTCGTGGGTTTTACTCAGATTTTGTGTGTTTTTTTGATTTCTAGCAATATTAAAGTGTGTTTTCTGATTTCAACATGAAGTTGTCTTATTTGGAGATGACTGAGTGTGATTAGACTTTGAATATATTCTTGTTTTGTTTGTTGGAGATAATTTAGCCTGATTGAGTATTGGAGATAATTTAGCATGATTCACTATATCAGTTACCATGATTAGACTATTGTTTGGTGCGTTATGGACATTCTTGATAGCATGATTTTTGTGGTCTTGTGTGTTTGTGTATGTTTGTTGATTTCCAACATCATTAGTTCTTCTATGAACATTTTCTTGATGTCTACTTGTGTGATGTTCTTTATGGGCTTAATTTCAATCGTCTCAGCCTCTCTATGTATGCTACTTCTTTGTGTTGGAACCACCTCTACAAATGGCCAACAGCCAATCATCCCATCAAATATGCATGAACTATCCTCTGAAAACTAAGGCCTTGTTACTGCTGTGAGAAACATGATTTTTGTGATATACCTCTTTGATTTTGCATGCATGTATGGTTCTGCTTCATCTATGGCCAAATAGAAACATTGACTTATTTTGGACATGAAGAACCACTTCTCATCCATGTACACCACATTGTACATCCCTTCAAACTATAGTGTTATATTGGCATTCACCACAAGGGACATGCACCAATATAATATGTGTTATTTATTCTTGGGTGTTAATGTTGGTTTCATAGCATTGGAATGTCTTGTGATTTTCCCAGTCTTGATAAACATGTGTAATGTACTCTTGTTGATTTTAAGTGCTTTGGACAATGAGTGTATGTTGGTTCTTCGCTTTAATGGCACAGCCATTAAATCTTCTACTACCAAAGTAACTGCTTTCCTAGCAACCCTTCCCTTGTAATTCTTTGATAAGTTGATATTTTCCTTTGACATGATGCTCTTCTTGACAGCTACCCATAACCTTTCTACTATCCATCTACTACAATTCATATGGTGTGCTGTCTTTACTAAAAACCCATGAGGAAGCCTTAAATCCATGTTATTTTGTACAAGTAACATAATGCAAGTCATTCGATCCTCTTCGATTAAGTCCTTTCTTTTCTTTGTAGGCTGACCTCAAGTTGTTGCATTTGGTGTTGGGTTTGTTGTTGCATTTGATGTGGCGTTTGTTGTTGTATTTGATGTTGCTTTTGTGTTTTTATTTGATGTTGTTGCCTCTAAATTTGTAGCCTCATTGGTTGGTTCTGTTGATGTTGGGTTTGAACTTGTTGCTTGACCTTGTTGTATTTAAACTTGTTGATGTTAGGTCTAAACTTGTGTTGTTGCCTCAAAATTTGTTGCCTAAGAAGTTGCTTGTGTTGTTGTCTTGTTTGAAGACATTACCTCACGGGTTGCTTGTGTTGTTGCCTTTGTAGTTGTTGCCTGATGGGTTGTTGTGGGTTCAAAACCTATGCCTGAGTACCATGGTCTGATCTCTAATGCACTGATTTGTGGTGCCCCTAATGTAATTGATGGCTCTCTGAGATGAGATATCCAGCTGGAACTCGCTTCAACTTGAGTTATTTCAGTGTGATTGAAGTTACTACTCCTTAGTGAGCTTGCCAATGACAATTCTATTGACAACTCAAACATTGTCGCAACTCCATGATGATTTTAATCTGATAGTTAAGTGGAAGTAATTCCAAACTCACTGAAAACTCATACTGATGCTAGTCTAATCACTTAAAATGAATGTTTAAGGATTTCTCTCTATTCATTCATTGTGAGGAGTCTTATATAGAGCTCCAGAAGCTTGTTGTAAAATTTGTTCAAAAAATTTGAATATGTACTTAAACTTTTGAATTTGTTGGGAAAATCAAATTTCAGAATTTGGGGAAACACTTCCCATGTAATGTAATGAGTGGGGAAACCCCACTTTCTCTCTTCACTAAACCAATTTCAGTTTTAATCTCATTTGTTAATTAGCTTTGGTGTTCCCCCCAACTTTCCCCACTTCTCTCTTACTCTTAATAAAGTGAAAATGTGTAAATGTAGCAAATATAATGGAACGGAGGGAGTTAAAAAAATGTTCAGCACTTTATTAGAAGATGTTAACCTAAGCACTTTTATAGAGCAGTAATTCAAGAAATACAATTAACCAAAAAAGAAATATTAGGCCAATATGCATACGTTTTAAAGCCCCTGTTTAGTCCATTATATAGGTTGGAGTGGACCATCCGAACCATTTGTTTCATAAGGCCCAATTCCCCTCAGTATAAAACTAAGAAAATTTGTGAAGGCCTTCTAAAGTACATCCATAATCCATTATAGCTTATAGTTTTATACCCATAATTATTCGAATGGTACAAAGTACATATTTTATAGGACTATTAACTAACTTTACCCCAAAAAGTATGGTATATATACGAGACATAAAAAGTATATTGTGTCCCATTAAAAGTGACTTCTTAATATAACAAAAGTATCACTCAATATAATGTGTCAATTTTTATCATCTTTAAGGGGTAACTTTTGTTATTTCAAGGAATCACTTTTACTGAAGATACAATAAAGTTAATGTATCCCGTGTATACAATATTTTGTGACTTTTCCCACATTTAGGCTCTTATTGTCTGAGATTTTTTTAATACATTAGTAACAGGAGAGTCCTTTTCTTCTCACCCACTTGATTAATTAGCCGTTATTTCACTTATTTGTATGAATTTGTTGAGTCACTGGTAGTAAAACGGGAGAACAACTGTATAAGAAAGTAACTTTGTTTAGAAAAAAAATTGATTAACACTCGATCTAATGGTGTACAAATCTATCAAAAACCTCACTAACAATCAATTAGAGACTTATAAAACTATTCTCGCTGCAGAGGTTTCTTTACTTCAAGTGACCTATCAAAATCTTAACTCACAATTACCAGATGTTGGTGGCTTCCAAAGTTACAAATGATCATTATTACAGTATTACTATTGCTTAGGTTTCAAGGGTGGTGCTTTTTTTTTGTCAGCAAATAGTCATAGCTAGTCCAGAGACCAAATCAACCATTTTAAACATCACACACATTTCTTGTTTTTCAAATGATCCATAGGGTGAGAATGACTTCGTCCTAAAGACACTTGTATTGAGTTTGCAACATGTCAAGATATGGGATAGTATAGTAGTATTTATACCTTGATAATTTATGCAAGTTCGCTAGCAACTCAAAGACCTGACCATTGTGGTTGAGTAAGAGTTATCTGATAAGAGAAAAAGAGGTGAACCATCTTGAGTTTCATTGAATTGGCTATAAAATGGGCAATGACTAATTTTAATATTCATTTTAAGCTAGTTTGGAAATCCATTAAAGTACTCTTACTAATGAGGAAACTTTTTCTCAGCCGTAAAGAAAGCCCAAATTTTGTTCTTCTCGTAAACCCCATCAATGAGGAAAAATTCTCATCTACTCCCTCTATTCTTAAAACATTGCCCCAGTTTGACTTTACAGTCTCTAATACAGGATTTTAAACTTTTTTTATCTCCAAATTTATAAAGCAAAAAATTATAAAAACTTGATATTCTAAAAATTTACATTAAGATGTATCCAACAAGATCTCACTTGAATATATTATTTTTTATAACATGATTAGTATTTGTGGTCAAAGTTTTAAAGTTTTGACTCTAAAAATAGACATTGGGCAATATTTTAGGAAATGAGGGATTATAATGAAAAGGAGATTTCCTCACTAGGTGAAGAAAACTTCATTTTTCTCATGCTTAGTTGGATTGATGTAGGCCTTACTATTTACTTTGTTTTTTATTTGATGGGTAGCCACTTATAAAATGACATATGGCATGGTAAAATAATAGAGAGCTAGTGATAAGGAGTTTTCTTTAGCCGAGGATTGAGTATTGAAAAAAATTCTCATCCGTAAGAAAAAATGATATAAAAGAAAGACAAAGTGGTTAGAGAGGGAAAGATGAAATTTTTGCTCATTAAAACATGGTCTTATAAAATACGCCACATGACCACATCCAATGTGTACTAAGTCTTAATGAGACAACCATGTTGCGATTTTCACGTAAAAAATGAGTATAATATTTTAATGTCCAACATGATACACCAATCATGACTACCTAAGTACAAAAATGCTAACAAAGTAAAGAAGGTGCTCTAAATATAGACCATTATTAGGCACTAAGCATCCACATTTTTTTGGGCGGAAGATACTTATAAGCGATAAGATAATATTGAATAATTGATTAAAGGGGATAGAATTTAGACTTAAATTTTTAAAACTTTAACTAATTAAGCTATTAAAAAATAAAATAGTAGACATAATTCAGACTGCTGTTAACAAAATAATAGCTAGCAAAACTAACCAACAAAAGTGTTCACGATTAACAACTAAATGGTCCTTGCTAAGCAAATTTTCGAGTAATGTAATTATGTAAGTACTCCACTCTAAATAACCATTCATTTCTCATAATATCTGACCATTTAATTTTACATTTTTATTATTCAAGAAACACTTCCGATTTCTTTCTATTTAATAGTCAGGATATTAGTCCAAATTACACTGTCAACCCCAATGATTTCCAGTATTACTAATCAACACATTTTTCTAAATTAGTTATCACAATACTAGTCTCAATTACACTATCAATGAAACAATTCAATGCATCTAACTGATCTAAGTCAGAAAATCAAAGGAAATTTTGTCATTATTTTTATTTAATTATTCTCCCCCCTAAACATTTACATTTTAATTTTTATAAGCTCTAATTAAATAAAATGAAAATTAGAGAAAACAATAAGAGTGAGAGAAATTAAGGGGATTGAAAATTAGATAATAATCTATAAATTAAAAAAAAAATAGTTTAAAGTTTACATTTTCCTTCATTTTTGCTCACTAGTCAGTTTTTCACTCGGGCCTGAAACTTTCACCGATAATATCTGGTTGTCCGGCGACGTAATCCAGTAAACCCTCTGCAGCTTTCTCACCGGGACCATCAGTAGACGGCGGCGACACCCGGCTGAAGACAACAACCACCGCCAAAAAAAGAGTCGTTGAGGCCAAAAGTGGCCAAAAGTAAGCCAAAAGATCAACAAATCTTGGAGCAACACTTATGATTGTAAAGAATGAAGCAGATAATAAAACCCCAATAATTATATGGAGTTTGAACTTCATCAGGTGTACTGGGATCTCCATTTTCTTGATTTATTGGCTCTATTTATTAGGAAGTATTTTGAGTTTTTTGAGTGATAGCTTGAGAAAACGAGGAAACCCCAGATGGGTATGAATGAATTGAGAGGAAAGAGCAGAAGGGTTTTGCAGAGATGCTCTGAGAGATGGTGTATAGGGGTCTGGGGGCTGTAAGAGTTGTGGGAAAAGTAATATTTTATTAAATAGCTAAATATTTGCCTATTCTCTTTTTTCTTATATTTTTGTCTTATTTTTATTTGTGCAATCAAGATTTGAAAAGGCTTATTCATAAATTTTTATATTATAATAAATAATATATTTTAGTGAAATATTGTTGGATATATTTTTATATAAATTTTTAAAATATTAAATTTTTATAGTTTTTTATCTTATAGATTTTGAAATAAAATAGATTAAATCGTATTGTAGATATTGTAAAAAGTTAAATGAGGTAAAAAAAAGTAATGAACAAAGCGAGTAGTTACTTGACAAAACTCATTTGAGATAAAATCATTTTAAGTTTCTACTTTTTATGTGAAGTTCTCAAGCATGCTTACATTTAGTTATTTAGAGAGGGAGAAAAAAAAATGTAGAAAAACAAGGAAAATCTTGGGGTAAATGATTATGATGAGATGAAATGTTTAAAATACTCTTGGATAGAGTCTTGTTTGAAATGATACAAAACGAGATAAATAAGAATTAAAAGAGTGGGAAAGTTCTCTAAAGATGGGTGAGTAAGTGACATTCACTTATCACTCAACAAACTCGATGAGGACACTACCATGTTGACATTGCTTAAGATGTACAAGGGTAAGAGGGTCTAAACCAATTAAGTAGCTAACCCACAAAATGCTTAAGACCATACTTGTTGCAATGCTCACTAACCAACTTAGCCTCAAGATAAATCCTAAGGATCTTCTAAATATCGTGCAACAAGATTGCCATATTGCGGTGAGTGAACATGGACCAAGGCAAGTGGGATATTGCAGTAGTGTCGAAGTATGTACAAATATGAAAATCATTCCTTTGCTTAGAGTTCTCGAGGGTTTTAATGCCCGAATTAAGACAAAAAAATTCCTTACTCTTACTTGTGTTGTGTGGGCACCATAGGGTTTTAATGCCCGAATAAAGACTAAAGATCCCTACTTGTACTTATTTTGCATGGGTAGCAAGCTTAATCGAAGAAGTTTCTAAGCAAAAGGAAAGACTATAATCAACACAAGTGTGAATAACGAAATGCCTTATCCTGCATCATAGGCTCATCGACACAATTTTCTAAAAACATTTATTCCTTCATATGACCTAAGTCGATTAATTAATAGAGAAGTAAACTTGAGTGCCGATGGAGGATGATGGATTGAACTAGTGAAAAAATGAAATTGTGGTGATTGTGCTTGAAACCAAAAGTTAGCTTAGCCTCGGGTAGTACGTATTAAAAAAAATCTACTCTGATGCATAAGTTAGTTGATGAATGGAAAGTAAGGAGCATTATCTTGGACAGATGTATATTTTTAGTTATTGTTAATGAATGTATGTAAAAATGTAAAAGTGCCTTGGCCTTAACTCATTAATGCATATTAATGAGCAAAGAAAAAGTTGGCAACCTTGAAATGCATTCCCTTCTTACTCGACTGGCTATGGCTTGAGGCTATTGGGTTGGCCTAATAATATACGGTGCTTTGTGGACATATTCTGTAAATGAGTCTCTAATTAGGTGCTCTTGAGCAATCTTTGAATTGAGGTCAAACCTAATAATTAGTAGCAGTCTCATACATTTTGCCCTCCAAATCCATTAGTTTATTGGCAGGCTTATGGGGTATGGTCTAATGCAATTTTAAGAGGGTATTTACAATTCTTTGGGGATGTTGCTGTAATTTTATTAATTAATGCTTTATTAGTGTTTTATCCCAAGGTTTTGAGATTCACTTGAATCCGTTTACTTATTTGGGCTAGCTTATATTGTATTCGGTAAACCTAGGTGTGTTAGACATGTTTTTTTGGAGTCTTAGATTATGTTTTGCCAACTTATTTAAATCCTTCCTTGTTTGCACTCTTGAAAAGCGTGTCTAGTGCCAAGGTGGAAGAATTTAGCTAGGCCTTCAATGCATTGTGCGCACTCTTGACTTTGTATGGCATAGTGTTCCCAAATTGAAGGTCTTAGTTAGTCCAATGCAAGACAAATTTATTTATTCTATGAGACAACCGTTTTTGCTCCATATATTCTACAAGTGAAGGACAATAATTGAAACTATCCCTTTCAACATTATCATGACATTATCATACTCTTCTTCTATAGTAGAATACTTGACTCGTCTCCATTGTACCTTTTGAAAAATCTCTTATGGCCATGCTTTTGCCGAAAAGATGGTATGCCTTAGTGAGCACAACACTTGTTGATATGTCAGGGGCAAAGCAAATATGCAAAACAAGGAAATAATTGACTAATCGGGGCAAAAAAAAGCCCCCTCACAATCGGTTACAATCGATGTCATGTTGATACTGAGCCTAATGTAATTCTTTACTTCTCAAACACCTGACGATAACTACCTTCCATTTCATCTATAAGATTGCTTAATCGATCACGAAATTCATATATATATATATATATATATATATATATATATATATATGTATATATACCAATGTCATCCCAATTCTCTTTACTTGAATATACCTCTGCTTTTTTTTTTGAGTTGGATTAAGTGCGAGTGATTAGACATTTTGTTTTGATTTGTGGTGTATTTTTTTTTCCATAAGGCGGAGCAAGAAATTAGAGGAAACTAAGCCAAACATAAAGGTGATTGAACTAATTGGTCTAATGGTCTTTAATAGGAACTAGCCTGAATCAAATTGAGTACTATCTAGTTTGATCTATGATACATATAGCTTTGACATGGTCATTCATGGTGTAATAGGTCATCGAGTTGGATTGTTAAACAACCATGTAATAGGACTATGAATCTTCACAATTAGTTTGTTTTATATAGTATAGGCACAAGCGCACAACCCATTGATTCGGTGTTGTATCTCATGTTAACATTTTTAGACTACACACCGTATTTTGGTGTGAGTCATGTGTTGTATTTTGCCTTACCATATTATTGTCAATTTTCCTTCTAAATACTTTTCAAATGAAATGAGTTGGCACATGTGTGTCTTTTGTATAGTTGTACTAATTTTCAAATCTTATCACATAAAGTTCATATCTAATGAGATTAGGGGTCCAGGTTATATTAGGTCATGTATCGCCGTGTTGAATAATATAGTATTACTTAGATGATATATTTATTTTTTTTCACATTAGAAATAAATTAGATGAAGTGCATTCATATCGTTATGACTTTGAGATGGGAGAACTAGCTTTTCAAACTCCCTATGATTTTATAAAAGATTTTGTATGCACACAGGATACAATAAGGTGATTGTATCTCCAACAAAAAGTTATCTTTTAACACAACACATCTTAGTCTTTATCAATTTTGAGGGTAATTTTTATTATATTAAGGGTAACTTTTTTAAGATAAAAGAATCTTAATATATCCATGATGTATACAAAATTTTGAGTTGAATCTTTCGTCAAATTCAGATCATTGTTTCCGGTTAACGTAGTGGATCATAGACATAGATAGGTACACCATATAAGCTAGATTAAGTCAAAAGTACTATGATCGACAACATTTCAGAGTAGTGACTTACGTTAACAAAACGAACCACATTTCAACCAAATGTGCACTTACATCAACGAAGAACATAACTCTTAGCATTAGTTGATGGAAGAGTAGGTAGTTTTAACAGGTAAAAAAGCAGAAAACTTTTCATACACATGTTTTTTGACTACTTAACAGCGGTGTCGGTTGTTTGTTTCCCAGAGCATTACCAAAATTTGTTACTCAAAGAGTGGTAAAACTTTGTGTAAGTACACTTTGGTCCATTTGCAAAATAGGGATGGTTTGCTTGTGATTAGTCGTTTTTTTAGCCCAATTTTCCATTTTAGTCTCTCTTTTAAAAATTGCCCAATTTTTAAAATATTTTTCATTTTTGGGTTGTCCTCTCAAAAAATTTCCATACCGAGTTTTCGTCTGAAAGCCTTTACAATGACTCTCATGACTCACCATGGCAACTTGGCAAGAAATCATCAGGGCGGTGTGCCACTTATATAATTTGGTTATGTATAACATAAGTAGGGCTGAAAACGACCTGAGTTGACTCCGAGCTTGAGAAGCTCGTGGCTCGGCTCGCCTGAGACTCATAGAGAAGCTCGTGACTCGCCGAGTTTAAAAATTTAAACTCAGTCTCGGCTCGATAAAAGCTCGTGGCTCGGCTCGGCATAAGCTCGTCACATGGCTCGGATTTGCCGAAGGCTTATTCGAGTAATTAAGCTTGATTCTATTTAAATATTGGTTTTAACTACGCCCTTAATTAAGCTCAGCTCGTTTAGGCTAGTAGAGCCCTCGAGCTTGAATTGTCAGAGCTCGGGCTCGCCTAATTCCGAGCTCAAGCCGAGCTTTAGGCGATCCGATTCAGAGTAGCTCACGAGCTAGCTCGATTCATATCCAGCCCTAAACATAAGCAAACTGATTAACTAATTTTCTAGTGTCTCAAATTTCACATTCGAGTTTATAAAATATGCCCATTTTTCTTATAATAAACACATGTTTTTTTTTTACTTATTTAGATCGATACCGAGAAGATCCATCGTGATCTTCTTTATGTATAAAATATAAAATTTACCCATTTTTTTTGTACAATTTTCCTTTCATTTATTAAATTTTTTGGTCGTTTTTATTTTTTTTCTTTCCTTAAAAAAATATTATGTTAAAAGCTAGACTATACCGAGGGTATAGGCAAGGTATATTTTCATTTAATTACTTCAATTGAGCTAGAGCAGTACATTATATGTTATTAGGATATACATGCACGTCGGGTGACGTTGGCTTGCCATTGGAAGGTATGAGGTCAATGAACAAAGTGAAAAGGCAAAGGTTTTTAGATATTATTATTATTATTATTATTATTATTATTATTATTATTATTATTATTATAATAATATTGATTTAATCCTCCCTGTCTTTTATCTTAGAATCCAAGGAATAACTTGGCTTATGAGAAAAAGAAATCCCATCAAGAATAATATATGCTTCTCTGGTCTGCTGTAGCTCATCAAAGTAGATTCCCTATATTACTTTAACTAATTTATGGCCAACCATTATTCATACTTTTTGGTTGGTGAAAGCTAAGGTAGGGTTTGATGGATCGCACTGCCTTGACTTGTTGTCTTATTTGAAGTCTTTAGGAGTCAATACCCAATTATTAAGTGGCTGTCCTTTTTCCCATCCTCTTTCTTTTGCCTTTCATCATTAGTGTTGAACTCTAGAGATGAACCAAATCTCCTCTACACCAACGTGTTTATGACTCCTTAATTATATACATATACTCAAAGATGAAAGAGACATCCACTAACTTGTTATATAATGGGTTAAAGAAAACTTAACGGATTAAAAAAACCAAAAACTAAAAAGTAACGACTGTTGCAGTATTGTCTTTTTTCTTTTTAAGAAGACATATAATAAGAAATACCCAGGGATGTATTGTCAAGGCTATTGTCTGAAATTGAGTACCCTTAAAGTATGTGGATGAGGATTCGATATCATAGCTCGGGTCGGCACATGGACGGAGTAGGCACGATACGTTTTTGGCCCGATACGATACGAGTACGGTCATGGCATGGCTCGACATGCTGTTCGTGGAATGGGTCGAGGTCAAGCCGCGGACAACAAAAAAAAATTAGGCACGAGCACGCGAGCGGCACGCCAATTTGGCACGAGGCACGACACATAAGCGCGGCTCGAAGCACGCTATTATTTAGTATTATTTAATACTATTATTACTACTATAGTTAATATTACTATTATTTTTATTATTATTACATTATTATAATATAATTTAAATTATATAAAGTTATTTTTTTAATTCTATTATGTACATTATTTAATTTTTGTTAAAAAAACCAGGCCAGCATGAGGCACGACACGATACTCCAGACATGTGGGCTGTGCTAAGCCATGGGCCGAGTTTCAGGAAAAGGTAACACGACACGATACGACCACAATTAAACATGACACGACGTGAGGACATGTATAAGTTGACACAGTCTATAGCAGGCATGGCACAACCCGTGCCAACCTCTAACTACTCATAACTTCATGAGTCATGGCTATGTAGGTTAATTAGGAGTGAAACACCTCATGTTGAACAAATTGTAGCTTGAACCCAACCATTGGGTCCATATTCCATATTCCATAGTCCTAAGTCCAAAACTAAATTAAAAATTGGATATTGGGCCCAGTATTTCAAAGTTCAAAATCCAATATTTGTGCAATTCTTTCTCAAAGTTCTCGACTCCCTAATAGGTCACAACTCGCAAACCGCACCCACAATGGTTGGAAAGACTAGACACAATCCAACCCAACAAGCCACACATGGCGCCTGCAAACTGCACCAACGGCGTCATGATCGGCTGTGTAGCCGTCCTCTCCCTCTCCTTAGCAACCCTCTCCTACTTCATTCTCAACCAACAACGAACTTCCAAGCTTTCCAAATCCAAAACCCAAAACCCCATATGTAGTAAAAAACTTGGGAGTGGAATTGTTGGTTCCATAGGTAATACCCCTTTGATCAAAATCAACTGCCTCTCTGATGCCACTGGTTGCGAGGTACTCTCGCCCTTGCTCTTTAGTTAGCTTATGTTGTATTTTTGAAGTTTTTGAGATGTGGGTGTTCAAAAATTTGAGTTTTTTTTGTTGGGTTTTTGATGGCCTGTTGATTGAATGTGAAATTTGTTAAGCTAATTTTGTGAAAGGATTCAATTTTCTCTCTGGGGAATGCTTTGATTGATAGAATTGCTACTGATTGGTCAAAAATGAGGGTTTTTTAGTGGGTATTAAGCTGATTGTTAAAGAAATGTATGCTGATTATTCATTTGCATCTAATGCATTTCCTATTATGGTAATGATTTAAGAATGAATGACTAAATTATTCATCTTTCGGTGTTGTTAATGCTTGATTATGTTTAATATTTCCATCTTACATATCATTTTTCCTTTTATTAGTTAAAAAATATATTAAAATCCATGTACTTTGTTTTGTTAATTTCATATTGAACATGAATTTATCTTTTTTAGGATGGTGTATGTGTAGAGAACTAGGTAGCAATGCATAAGAAACATAACCCCTTACTTACTTCTCTTTGGCCAGATTCTTGGGAAAGCTGAGTTTTTGAATCCAGGGGGAAGTGTCAAGGACAGGATTGCTGTCAAAATCATAGAAGAGGTATTCCACCTAATTTTTCATGTTGTTATGCTTAATACTTTAAAGACAGATATGAAATGTATAATTTTGTTGATGTAATTTTGTGGACTAGCTGTTTTTGGCTTTGTTATCTCTTAACATATTCTTAGTTATTACTTGTCTTGCTACTTGGACCTTTGGTCTACCCTAATATTCCCGATGGTATCTGGGGATAGCTTAGACATTTAGATTATTGGAAGTTCGAAGCTTACCAAAAACTATGAATATCTAACCAATTATATGGGTATTACCTATCTGTTTTCACAAGGGTAAGGTTGTGTATATTAAGCCCCCTTTATTCTGCTCAAGGTGGGAGCTTTGTTGTAAGCATTGGGCATTTGGGGGTAATGATGTTGATGTTGTTGACCTCTGAACACCTACCTTTATTTGGTGTAGGAACAATAATCCAAGTAATTTTGTGTGATTACGTATTTTTTTAGCGATCTTCACCATCAAAAGTTTGGGGGACTAGAGATGAGATTTAAACTTGTATTTCAAGATGGTGGAACTTTACAAAGAGCTCTAAATGTAATTAGGCTATGAAAATCTAATTATATCAGAAATTGTATTGAACATTTCACTTAAGCTGTGAGTGGGCAAGATGATAAGAAATATGTCTGGTTTGCTTTATGAAAAATTAGTTCTAGAATGAGGATTTTGATGGCATTATTAGCTCTGCACTGGATATATTGAAGACTAGGTAATCTTACTATATTGTAATATTAAGACCCACTATCCTATCTTATCCATCTACGTGTTCGCTCCTTATGATGAACAACGTCCACATTGCAAGTCACCGTCTTGGTAGCTGCATTTTGTTAATTACCAGGTAACCTGTTTTATACTTGATCAATCTCTTTGTTGTTAGGTTTGATATTGTGGCACCTAATGAACTAAGAGAGAGGGTGGGTAGAGAGAGTTTACTAGGAATTTTGTAGAACCTTACACTAGTATAGGCAACAACCTATGCACTACCACAATTTTTCTAAAAAAAACGTAATTTGTTTTTGGAATGTGAGGCCGTAATAAGTGATGTGGATTCCTTTAGGGTTAACTATGGGAAACCACGAGGGGATAAGCTTTTGAACTTGACCACCTCTTGCAACGAACTCAAAAGTTGTTAAATTCCTTAGACCACCTCCTGAAACTAAGTATTTAATCACCTAGATCAAGATTACCTCCTAAAATTTAACTAGGCAAGGAAATAAGAATTGCACATAGCTATTGTTAAATACAAAGTTTGATTTCTGAAAATTTTGTATTGTATTTTAAAAACTATACATGCCTAACCTAGTTTGATAAGGACTATGACTCCTAATTTGACTCTAACTAAGACTCTTACTTAGGCTATAAATACTTTGAATCACACTAGGATACTAACCCAATCTAACTCAAACTCTAACTTTTAATATTCGAATTCTATATAGGGGAATTCGAATCTAACTAAAATACAACTTTGGAACCGAAACATGAATTTTGGCCCAACTTAGCTAAGACTCAACTTGTGATTCCTACTTCAACCAAGAACAAAGACTCGAATTACGAAAAAAGAATACTCAAAATACGAAAATAACAAAAATCTAATAAAGATCTAAGCTAGCCCATGCCACTTCTTTGGTCCAAGAAGGAAAGTCTTCTAAGTCCAAGTCCAAGCAAGTCCAATCCCACATCCATACAAGCCCAGGTCCAAGATCAAGCCCATATAAGCCCAGGCCCATATAAACCCAAGTTTAGCCTAAGCCCATTTTCAAACCCAATGGGCTTTAATGAACATCTCTTCCTTCTCAAGTCCGCACCAAAAAAGTGTATTAAATTATCTTGGGGTTGAGACATAATTGACTAAGATGTATCTAGGTAAACTAATGGAGTAGTCATTTAGATACTTCATTTTACATCTATTAGAAAATTAACCTGTTGGATACATGATTTTCCCCTCTGGTATTCCCAACTGGTTATGGACACTAGAAAAAGCATTAGAGCTTCATCATCCAAACTTTCTCACTTTGCATTTTGGTTTCATATGTTTCTGTGGCCTCTAATGACTACTATGTCGCACATGTTTCAGGCATTGGTATCTGGCCAACTACCTCCAGGAGGAGTGGTGACTGAAGGTAGTGCGGGAAGTACTGCTATTAGTCTTGCGACAGTTGCTCCTGCCTATGGATGTAAATGCCATGTCGTGATTCCAGATGATGTTGCTATCGAGAAGGTGTATCTTTGCTCCTCTACCAATGCATAAATCTAACTTCCCATTTTCTAAATTTCTATGCAGTTTTATTTTGTTTTCTCACTTGTGCATCATCTCCCCCTCCTAAAAAACAGTCTCAGATTCTTGAAGCCCTTGGAGCTACAGTTGAGCGGGTCAGGCCAGTATCAATCACTCACAGAGACCACTTTGTTAATGTTGCTAGAAGACGAGCTTCAGAGGCTAATGAACGAGCTGCTAAACATGGGAGAGATAATCATACACCTAACAAAGACCAAGAGCAAGCAAATTGCATAATATTTGAAGAGCAGGAGAAAAATCACATATTTTCAAAAGACTGTACTGGAGGTTTCTTTGCAGATCAATTTGAAAATTTGGCCAATTTTCGAGCTCATTATGAAGGTACGGGGCCTGAAATCTGGGAGCAAACTGAAGGAAAGCTGCATGCATTTGTAGCTGCTGCTGGCACTGGTGGTACAGTAGCTGGTGTTTCTCAGTTTCTCAAGGTGAGACCTGCCTTTTGATATGTTTGCTTATTTGTGTTTATCTGCTGATAGTACTAAATGATTCCTTCCTACTTAATAGGAGAAAAGTGCAGATGTCAAGTGCTTCCTCATTGATCCTCCTGGTTCTGGTTTGTTCAATAGAGTAACGAGGGGAGTCATGTACTCAAAGGAGGAGGCTGAAGGAAAAAGATTAAGGAACCCCTTTGACACTATAACTGAGGGCATTGGAATCAATAGGTTAACACAGAATTTCATGATGGCGAGGCTAGATGGTGCTTTCCGAGGCACTGACAAGGAAGCTGTTGAGATGTCCAGGTCAGCCATTGCTTTGAAGCCTTTGTATTGTTTAGCTTTTAGCTTAAAAGAGTTGATCCTTTTTTAAAATTTTTGAACTGTTGGGCAGTGAATTAACAACTTACATGAAACTTTAATAAAACACGTCACATTCCCCGTGTTTCTAAATGTTTCCTTTGTAAACTCAATGAATAAACATCTCCTTATGATTTCCAACCTTTGCCTTGAGGTTTTTAATTATATAGACCTCAGAACCATTGAAATCAACTTTGTTGTTCTAACTAACTTTTTCAGTGGTAAAATGGGAGTATGGGACTGACCTATTACCAAATTACCATAAAAGAAAATGAAAATGGCACTGAACTCGTTTTGTGAACTTTGTTACCTTTTTGTTACTAATTTCCACTGTATACTTTTGCCAGTTGGTTATTTGTCTCCCTCGTTTTTTGTTTCCCGGTATATTTTCCTATCTGTTCTACAAAGCATTACAATCAAATTCTGAACTCCATCAGATACCTCTTGAAGAACGATGGGATTTTCTTAGGTAGCTCGTCAGCCATGAATTGTGTTGGAGCTGTTAGGGTTGCACAGGCACTGGGTCCAGGCCATACCATTGTCACAATTCTGTGCGACAGTGGAATGAGGCATCTGAGTAGGTTCTACAGTCCTGATTACCTCACTCAACTGGGTTTGACTCCATCTGCAACTGGTTTGGAATTTCTTGGCCTGCCATGAGTGTAGAGATTGGTAACATCAATTTATTTCACCAGATAACTAAGAAAGTGACATACTAGTTCAAATTCGCACTTTGCTCAAACATAAGATATATTCTTTCAGGCACACAAAGGCTGTCATTCTTCATTGTGTCTGTGATATCTATGCTGGAGTTTAGTTCAACCAATTTTGTTTTGTACTCCGTATAAGCCCAATATATACCTAAGCATATATACAAGTAGTGTTTGATTATTGATGTTGTAATTCACTAACTCATCGACGGCCAAGTTGCTGTTCATCAGGTAGTTGTTCATGTATTATTTATGAAAATGGTGAACAAAAGTAGGAAACTGATTTGAGTCTTACTGTATGTATGAAACTCGCATAAAGCAACAATTTTAGTCCTTGTATTAATTAGACTAATTGTCTTATTAGTCAAATGAATTACATTTTCATATTTATCCCTTGTTCACGCCATTTGATTGATGGTCACTCCAATATTCAACATATAGTAAGAAACATACTCGTAGTTAAGTTGTGTAACGAGAGGACCCTTACTATGTACGGTTCCATTAATATTTTGTATGAAGTATGATTTTATTAAGTGGAATATGCTATCTAAAATTTATCTCATATATTCCTTTTTTTATTCAAGTATAAATTTATTCTTATGTTTCTCTAAGAAAATCTACTTGTGATCACATATGATTTATTCTTGTTTCTCTAAATTCATATTAGGATATATATATATATATATATATATATATATATATATATATATATATATTCCTTATACATGCCCATCTTCCATCATTACAAATTCAATCTTACAGAATTTCAAATTTAGCTCATTATATCATTTTACTCCTATGAATTTTATATTTCTATTTGAATATAATTAATTTTGTAAAATACAACAATTGCAAATGATGATTGACCTATCCTAATTGAATGCTCTCAATACTCTTGAAATATTCCTCTTTAGATTTTTTGAACTTAGGTTATGGAAGGAGAAGAAGAAACCAAGAATAAGATAATAGCAACTATTGGTTTAGAAAGAAGGGCAAGAGCTAAATCGAAATATGATCGAAAGAAAAAAAAAATCTAATTTTCCTTTGAATTCCCTTTGGACCACTCGAAAAATCTTTTGGGTCTTTCAAAGTCCATAGGCTTATTGTTTCACTCTTCTATCTTGCAAAAGGAAAAAAGATTTATTAGTCTTACTATATTGACTTTCCATCTTTTAATCTTTTAAATCCAATGCCATAATGAATTTTTTATCATATAATTATAAAATTATTTCTTTGACATATAATCATTTTTTTATTTTATAATTATTTCTTTGACATATAATCGTTTTTTTAATTATTATAGTGACTTTTTAATGTCAAATTTCATGCATAGTGAAGCAATAGTGTATTGCATATTGAGAGGATCAACAAAAAATTTTGAGGAACAAATTAGAAGTATAGTATTGAGAGAAAAGGATTTGGGGTATATTCAATTTTCCAGAAATTGAATTCCCAACTCACTCACTCGCAAATATAACAAGTAACTTATGCAAACTTATTGCATATATAGTAACTGATGCAAATAACAAAAGAAAAGCAACACAAACGTTACAGCCACCATATTCCATGCCTATGCAAGTCAAAGAAGTGCAAGATTCTAGAGCCAAATCAACAAATGAACAAAAGATAATCCCAAGCTTAAAACATTAGATCACTGCTTCCATCCGTCAAACAATGATTCATCGCAGTGAGGGTCAAGCCAATCCTTGGAGGAACCCTTACCCATCTTTCCACTTGACTTAACACTGCCACCCACAAGCTCTCTTAAACTCTCAACTCTATTCTCTCTCCCTGTGCTGCCAATCCTCTTGTCTGCTTCTTTGAGCTTCTGTTTAAGACGCTGCTTACGGTTGGAGGGGTAAGGTTCTTGGTGCTTTTGCTGAGGTGGAGCTCCGTGGGGTCCCAAGTAAATTTTTTCCAACTTATCCTGATCGTATAGAATATATTTCCACAAGTGATCAGTGATGTTTCATGTTTGTTTGATATGTAAGACAACCAATGTAGCAAATGGACAAGGAAAAAAAAGGGGAAGAATATGACTTAAAGTTTACCTTCGAGGGAGGAGAGTTGGAGACCTCTAAATTTGGAGGCTCAGATTCAATTTGGTTGTTCTCTATTCCCAAGCTTGGAATTACAAATCCATCAGTGTCTGGAAACAGCATGAGAACGGTGTATATAAAATCGCAATGAAAAATATAATGCCACTGACAACACTTGTACTAATGAAAGTACAGCAGCAATAGCAAAATGAGAAGCCAACTCATGAAATTTCAGTAAGACAAGATCAGAGGAAAACTAAAGGGAAAAACTGGAATTGGTTACTAAATAACTGGCAGAGGTTATCACAGATCAACTTGATTTCAATACTCGATGAAATACGAATTACTCTACAAGTCTAATACTCTAAGTATGAAATTCGTCCAAAATTGGCATTGTCAAACTGTCAAATCAAAGAGTATATAATAGTGGATCTCCAGCAAGCAGCTTCTGGACAAGGAGTCATGGTAAAAGGTAAAACACTTCATCCTCATTGTCTTGGGAGATAGAATTACCAGTTTCCATGTTCTTGCAGGTCAGAAATGCAAGCCCCACTGAACAAGAAAATGTATATAGTGAGAGAGAGGTAACTGAAATGGTCAAGCCATGATGTATGGATGTCGTTCTCTTGTCAGCGAATTGTCTTTCGAACATCTTTTGATGAAACCATTCATCTTTGATCCGAGAAATGTAAATCCTTTGTATGAAGTACTGATTTACCTGAAATGGTGTCTAAAAATCTAATGCGTAGGTGGAAGGAAGAGGAAACATCAAAGTGATTCTCTGATGACAGTAGAGGGATGCTTAGACTTGGAACATAAGTGTTCACAATCATAGACTAAAGAGAACTTGAATTGATCATTAAAGTAATAGATGGAGTTATATCGTCAAAGATCAAGACTAAGAGGCTATAAGATGTTTCACCAAACGAGTTAATGTCATCATTAATTAGACGACGACAACCAACCCCTTAGAATATAAGTAGCAGTAGTAGCCGCAGCAACTACAATCAATGAAAGAAACATCAGTAACTCTTAGTTTAAAACAACTAGGAGCCTAAGAATCCACAAGTTTCTAATCCAGTTTGTTTTCATATCAATAGCTTAACTGCTTAACTAATATTGCTTCATTTTCATTTAAGCAAAATCAAAAACCGAATCCACCCAATTTTCCATAAATGATTTCTTTACAACTATCACCACATATTCACAACATCAAAAACAAATCTCAAAAGCAAATCCGAAACATATACAGTACTTAACCCAAACACACCACAATCAACTCATTTGAGTCACTCATCAATAAAAAGTAGGCAACTTGTAGTAATGTTTTTGTTATTGTGTCAATGGTTATGGCCGGGCCGAGACTCATGTCATTGGATGTAGGCAAAACAAGTTAACAAAAACACATATTCCAACAGTTCAACAACAACATAAACATTGAACATGTAGAGCATAAAAATCATATCTTGCAAGTAATTTGATAAAATATCAATTCAAAAAATACCAAAAAAAAAAGGCAAACAAAATTAGCAAAAGAAAAGGGGTATACCCCACTCATCATCTTGCTCAGCAGAGGAAGTTGAGTGCAGTGAAGGTTGGTCCATGGAACAATGACGATCATCGATTTGCGCACTCAGAGGGCGATTAAGCCCGTTTCCCAACGCACTTCTCTCTCAATTTGTGAGCGCAACTGATTAAAAGACAATTGAATTGGAGCCAAAAAGCCTTAATTTCTTCAATTTGGGGAAGATTGCGAAAGCCCTAGAATGCTCGGATTATCGGACTAGAGAGAGGGATGAAGGACAAGATACAAGAGTCAGGAGACAGACTACAAGAGATTTGGCGAATCTGATTCGGGTGGGAATGTAATGTCCAAAATACCCCTTGGTGGGGGTATTGCCGCATTGCTGAAAGTGGTAGGCATTAGGAGTACCAATGTGGCAATGAACTTTTGGAGGTTTTTTTTTGTTCTTTATCGTTGGCACAAAGAGAGAACAAGGTAGATAGATACACTGTCACAATCAATTGGAAGGTACAAGAAGTGAGGCTGACTAGCTTCAAATTGTTTTTAATGTGGATGGTCTAATATCTTTGAAAAATCGTTTTTATTTCATATCGAAATATTATATTTGCCTATTAATTTATTACAATATATTATTGTATTAGATGTTCGTAGGTGGGTCAATTTAGGTTATCGGTATGATTCGGTTCAATACTTACATATTCGATACTATTGGGTCGGATTGAAACGGGTTGTTGATTATTCTCGGGTGGTTCGATTAGGGTTTGTGTCAGTAATTGGATCGGGTTCAATCGGTTATTTACTTAATCGGTTCGGATCGGGTTCGATTCGGCTTGCATGGTTTGGGTTATAACGGGTTAAGATAATTTATTTCAGATTTGACTTGACTTTAGGTTGAGTCCTATTTGGATGGGTTAATATAATTTATTTTGGGTCATTTCGAGACAATTCAGTTTGATTCATAACTATTTTACATTTTACAATTATGTTGTAAATCGCATTTTCCAACTTAACTTAAATTTATGATTATTTAGTTGCTATTGTATGTTTGTCAATTCTTTGATAATGGTCAATGTTGTTAGGATCGTGATTTTACTTTGAAAGGAAAAGGCTTGGTAGGATATGATCTTTGGATCGGATCAAATCGTAAAATCGTGTGATCCTACATAATATCATATTTAGCATTTATAACTCTCAACCTTATCAATAATAGTTTAGATTTGAAATGTCATCTTAAATTGAATTAAGGGTCTCTATCAATTAGGCCTTGTTGGTTTGTTGTTGGGTTGAATCGGGTTTAGGTAATCACTAATCTGTTTATTATCGGGTTGAATTGTTCATAGATCGGGTCATTTCAGATTGGGTTATATTCAGGTTGGAGCAGGTCGGTTAAATCAGTTTCAAGTTGGTTCAGGTTTATTCTTTCGAGTTGTAAAGCAATTCGAGGTAGATCGGATTGAGTCGGTACAATTAGATTTATGGTTCGGGTTGAAAACTGAGAGCTCTAACTACATGTACAAAGAACATGTTAGTGCTTGCACACTTATTTGATGCTTATTGATGAACCAAAAAAATTGAGTAGAACATGGATTATAGTCGACACTAAACTATTTGTGTTTGAGTGAAATCAAACCCAACTTGATTTGAGCTAACACCTAAAAAAGAATATGGAGGATATTTATTTATTTACAATGAATGGAAATGGATTCAAATCGTTGAATAATATGACACATTAGTCAAATATGACTCGATTTGATGTGAGTTGAGATAAATGAAGTCATATACATTGGCATGTAAATGATGTGATGTGATGTGATGTGAATGAACTTAAGCCTAATCCAATATGACCCTATTTATGTTTGTACTTTCTAGTTTAGTTTAGTTGCACTGTATCTTTACTAAAAATACTAATTTAAACTTAAGTCAATTTTAGACAATTTTTCATCAATTTTTTATCCATTCCAAGGAAATGCTTTAGTATAAGTGCAGACACTAGAGCACTAGGCTACTACTCTGATGTCATAGAAAAGACCGACCATTTTGATTACCGTTCAAGGGAAGGATAACTTGATTTTTAAACACTATGCTTAAGCTTCACCAAACAATTATTTATTTAGTTTTTAATGCTTTTACGTATTACAGTTACCGATTACGGTTATTCTCGTAACATTTCTTTAATCCTTTTGATGCTTCTATTGTCGAACTAGAATTCCAGTTTAAGGAGCCCAAGTTTATACGCTTATATTCAAGTAAGGTGAATGACTCAACCAAACCTCATCACCATCCCTAAGAATCATTAGGTGGCAAGAGTCGGACTTATGAGCTTGAAGCCGTGAAGTCACAAGGTGTGAGTCCCACACTGCTTTGCAGTAAGATGGCATGCTTATCTCACAATTTTTTGCAGTAAGATGGCATGATTAGCACACAACATATTAAGAGTACATTAAGTTCCCTATTTGAACAGCGAAGAAGCAAGGCACATATGCTATTTAATATGACAGGCAGAGTTTATACGCTGAATCTCAATTCCTACCCAAAGTACCTGCATCTGACCCTAGGAAACCAGAGTATGATAATTGTATTGTTAAGACATTGCAAAGCGTCACTTTCACTCAAAAGACAGAAATGTTCTTCTGATACTCAGCAATTGACCAAAAACAGCAGATATGCTAGCCTTTCTGACAAGCAGAATAGTGAACTGCAATATCCACAACTAAAGGAAGTTGAAATGAGAACTCCATCTAACTGCAATAAATCTGTGTGCTGTATTTCATTAGAGATTTCACTGGCCCCTAAACTTGAAATATAGAGCTACTGATATCTAGCAGTCCTGCCATCATAACTAATGTGTTATCCGAGAGAGTTAAAGGTTTGTGACGCTTGTCAGCTCAAGTGCTGCCCAAGTGCTTGGGATTTCACAAGGGTTTTTGAGTTTTCAGCTCAGCCAAAGTCAGTATTGCAATATCCAAACAAATATAAGAAATAAAGGGATACTTTGAAACAAATGTAACTCTACTCAACATCAGAAATCATACAATTAGTGGAAACAGGCAGGCAAAGAGGCACAACAACAACAACAACAACAACAACAACAAAAAAACACTTCAAGATAGGCTGGGTTGTACTGTTGGTAGTAGGATGTTAAAGAATATCTACACTATCCCGGATAATAACTAGGTGTATGAGCAGCCGGCTTCTGAAAAGGTCAAGAAATCATGCAGATATAATGGAGCATACGCCACACTTGAGATTTAGTAAGTTCACGTACAGAAAAATAGGCAGTGAAGAGTACATCAGTTTAGCAGTCAGTGACAATTATTGCAGATGCATGTTTCTAATTCTGAAACACTCACATTTGACACTCAACATTGTAAGTTCACTGTGCAACATTATTAATTCATAACGATGGAATATCAAGTAATTCTGAAAATCTAAATTTAGATTTATATAAGCTAAACAGAAGCGGGCTGATAAACTTTGATAAACTTTCTCATTGCTTCATCTTTAATATGATATGAAGTAGTAAACAATCAGAAATTCAGAATCATGCAAGAATATATCATAGGAACAAGTGATACTAATTCATGCCCTAAGTACTGGGATGATATTAGGAGATCAAGCTATTAATTACAACATAGTCAAGGTATGATTTGAATATTCACAGGAAAAATATATAGTCTATGTCAATCAAGATGGTTCTCTTAATTTTGGAGATGATTGAGCAGTTTGAGCTAGTGCTAAATCAGACTTTGATAAAGTCCCAGACTGATCGACATCCAACACTTCAAATTCTTCCATCACAAGAGATATATCTTCCTGAGTAATTTTTCCCATTTCTTTGAGCTTATATATAATGAATTCAGCAGCACTGCATGAAAAATAATCCAGATTATAGAACAAGTTAAATGGAAGCACATGATAACGAATGTGAAACCAAAGTTAAGAATAACCCCTACAAGAGAAGAAAGAAGGGAAAGAACAATTGAAGAGAATAGACCAAACAAATTCATATTTTACTAGCTAAAATCACCGTAACAATATCAAAAAAGAAATCATAAAGTTAACTCCTACCTAAAATCATGCAATCACAAGGAATGAACATACTAAAGCTTTGTTCTTTCAGTAATAAATAGAAAAAATTAGGGAAAATATCCTCAGATAAGGGCCACTAAGTTCAAAT
Organism: Dysphania ambrosioides; assembly: GCA_026401315.1. Lineage (NCBI taxonomy): Eukaryota > Viridiplantae > Streptophyta > Magnoliopsida > Caryophyllales > Amaranthaceae > Dysphania > Dysphania ambrosioides. The sequence continues at coordinate 22,834,797 of CM048666.1, forward strand.
AAAGGATACTTCAGTTCAATTCCTAACTACAATAAGTTCAGCTTAGGACCAGTTAGTTTAGATAAACATAGATAAGGAAACCAAGTTCTCCCTTTCAGGTAAGTTCATATAAGGATTTTTCAGGTGAACAGAAATTTGCTTAAAAAGAACACTGTATTTTTACTTACTCGACAACTCCATCATCGTCAATATCAGCTGCCTCAAGATCAAGAGTGGTCATATGTCGAGCCATGACACATTGGAGGAGGTACTTTTGTCTCTTTTCAGTATTCATCTCTGTAAGATAGAGGAAAAACTGAGCTAAACAAATTGTGCTCATCAGAATCCACACAACTGCAAACAGACGACCTCCTTCTGTTGAGAAACTGTGATCTCCATAACCCAGAGTAGTGACGGTACAGCACACGCAGTAAAATGCATCTACAAAATCTAACTTCTCAACACATGCCAAGAAAACTGTTCCAATTATGATGAGTACCACGAGAGATACTAATGCTAAAATGAACTTATATTTAGCTTTGTTTGATTCAATTTCCTTCATAACATCACTTGGACCAAGTTTTTGTCTCATATGCAAAGCTCGAACCATCAAGACCTCCTGCTTCTGAACAAGGTAATCCGCTCCTTCACTAAGAACCAATCCAACCAAAGCCATGCCTAAGAAGACAAAGGCACTAGCAAAGAGCTTTCCCGGGACACTCTGTGGAACCCGATCCCCATATCCAACTGTAGTCATTGTGACAATACAGAGATAAAGAGCATCAACAATATCATTTGTTCTTTGACCACTGACATGATTTCTGACTAAGTAGAAGCAAACAACACCAACACCTAGGTAAATGAACAAATATGCAGCTATTTTTACAAAACTAGGATGGAGATTCCCAAAGACGGATTCTGATCTTCCACCACAAGCAACACCGCCATCTATTTCCCCAGGTATGTAATCAGTCAGAGGTGCGCTCTTTGCCCGGCGAAATCTTTTCCTCTTGACTGCATCCTTATTAACAATGGGTTCTGGTATTAGGGACTCCTTTAAGTTGTTGTCAGCCATCAGATAATGACAAACCAATGAGAGTTATTTATTCCTGCAAAACACATAAAGATTATGATCTTTATTTCTCATTCACAGAGATTAGAGAAGACTGTGTACCCATGGAAACACAAACAAGATCCTATACTCCATATCAAGGCTCGCTAATCAAAAGTCGAACTGTGCATTATTTTCGGTATTACTAATAGCACTGCTGCTCTAAAGACACTGAAAGCAAGTTGAATCAAAATCTCATATAGAACTTGTTAAGAAGATTTAACCAAGGATCACCCTTCCTCACTGAAATCAATAGTAACATGATTGGAGATAAAAATAAGAACAGCAACAGAGACAAAATATGTGGAAAGTCCCCCAGGGAAAGAACCGCCATTTTAGTATCACAAGTAATACTTTATATATTGAAAATGAGTTTCATGAGTCATGATCTCAGATATGACACACATACACTGGTCTTAAGTTACCACACAACTTGAGCAAAACCGGCATAACCAGATTCCTATATGAGCAATGAACTCAAAACTTGAGCAACACCATCTGGAGCACATCCACAGTTCTATTCATACACTAGTGTTTCCTCTATGACTTGACACATTAGCACACACAGTTCAGCCACCAGCCATCTCACCCACCACATACAAGTGTCTACATCCTTTGTGGAATCTGTATCCACCTTACAATGAGTCTATGATTTAGTTGAACAACAAACCACCCTTAACACTGCTGTTAACCTAATGATGTATAAGCATGTAACCCACAACTGCCCTCCACCAACCACCACCCATGTACTGTCAATAACATCACCACCGGGCCTTACACATAGACCACCATAGACACATACCATCACAGTCCTCCCCCAAGGTAGCACTACCACCATAGCCAATGTACATAATATGTGATCAAACACATTTGCGCTTCCAGGTAACGAACATTGAATTCTGAGTAAGTCTTCCTACAGCTGAAACTTCCCAATTGCTGATTTGCTGCCCATCAAATGATCAAACTAAGTTGCTTCTGCCTATGAATAACTCAAAGAAGTTGATACTCTAGCAGCAAAATCTACACATAACGCACTCAGGACTCAGCAGTCTAGAAAATATCTAATAAATAGTTAGTAACTAGTAGAACTGGTTGCTACCGATGAATCACCCCTACATCAACCCCAGCTAATCATGATCTAATACATATAGGAATATAGGATAAACAATTATAATAACTAAGTTCCAAAAATGGGTCATTGAATTACAATTCAACACAATTTTTTTGGGTGATTTGCAGGAGTTCAGTCAACAGAACTTACCAGGATTTCTTCAAAATTTTATTCAACAAGAAAACAAGAATCATACAACTCAGGAATATAGATTAATCAGGAAGTAGATAAGTACTAATAAGAGGGGGTAAAAAAAAAAAAAAAGAATCCTTACCCAGTAAATATGGGCTTATGTCCAAATTGAAGATCCAAAATCTGAAGTTGTTAGATATTCCAGCAGTATGGTTGAGAGAGAGAATCATAGGGATAAGAAACTATGGAGGAAGCGAGAAGTCCAAGATCCAAATTTAAGGATAACAAACAGGCCAAATGTTAAAAAAAAGGCAGGTGAATCAAAGCCCTGGAAAGTGTGGGAACCGCGGATGTGACTACGTGAGGATTGGGAGGGAGCTCTTAAAATCAAAGATCAGTTATCCAAATCGACCCGGACCCGACCTGATTATGACCCGAAAAGTGAGACCCGAAAACCGACACAACCTGACCTAAAGTTAACCCGAAACTGATTTGACCCTATATTCGAAAACTCGAACCCGATCCGTATCCGACCGATTAGGGACCCGACCCGTTATAGACCCAATTTGAAGAGAACCCAAAAACGAGTTATCCCGACACATAACCGATATGACCCGATTTATAACAATCTGTGACCTGAATTAACTTGATATATTAACAATTTGAATATATGTGAATATGACCTAATATTGCCTGACATATTTTTACTCAATTTCTAATAACCAACATTTTTCGTTAACGACCCGATGTGAACCCAATAAAGCTTAAATCAGATTTCAACCGAAATCAAGACGACCCATTACCATAATTGACTTGACCCGAAATCTATCCGAACCCGAAATAACCCGCTATAACCCGTTCAAAAACCGACACAATTTTACCTAAACCGATCTTGATCCGAACCGAATACAACCTGAACCAAACCCAAGCAAGCAAATAATCGATTTAACCCAACCCGATAATGACCTGACCCAACCTTACTCGATAGGCCAAATTGACCCGAGTTAACCCGAATCGATAAGAATCGACCCGCGATGGGTCAACCAAAAACCGACCCGTGAACCCGATTTAACACCCCAGTGTTAGTGGGTCTCTTTTGCTAGCTTAACTAAGCAATTATGTATTTATGACCATTATTGACCATTTTATTTTGCAAGTGGGTCCATGGCCTTCGCCACATGTGATACTTGCTTCCAAAATCAGGGATGGTCGGATGAACTTAGTAACAAAAAATTTAAAAAATATACATAATTTAGGAGTTTTTTTTTTTATTTTTATTTCTGAAAGAGCTTAACAGCCAAAAGAGAAACCAGTACACTAACAAAAAAAAGGACAAAGAAATAGAGGACAGAAGGAAAACAAAACACCCCAAAGCTAACTAAACCCCCAAACTAAGCAAGAACCTGAAAAACCTTAGGGGGAATAAATCTAGGAAACTCTACACCCCTAGCATTCTCCAATGAAATCTGGTAAAATTCAGAAAGAGCACTTTCTAAAAGTGCGAAATGATGGTTAATAGTGACACCCCGATTAGTAAGCCAGTCTGTCGCCCTATTGCCTTCTCGATAGATATGTGTAACTCTTATCTTCTACTCTATCCGAAATAGGAGTCTTCTACAATTTCTAATTATCTGGACACATTCACCAGTCAGGACTTCCTCATCTTGCAAGGCTTTAATGCAAGCCATATTATCCATTTAGTTTCAAGTTTGGAAATATTGAGCTCTTTAGCCAAAAGAAGACCTTTTGGTAATGCTAAGCACGAAACACCTTGCAAATTCCATAGTTGGCCATAACGGGTCCAAGGTCCGGTCAAGACCTAATTAGATTCAACCCATTTTTAGGGCTTAGGTCTCATTTTTTTAGACCCATTGAATATGGGTCCCGGTCCAAAAAATTTAGACATATATCCGCCTCATACATTTAAATGAAATAAAACTAAAACTTAATCTCCATTTAGATTTAAAACTAAAATTTTATTCATATTACTCCGTTGTCTTCCTCTTCCACTCATCTCCTATCCATCCTCCATTTTTCACTTTTAATCCACTGCAAGCCCTCCAACTAGGGGTGCTTATTGATTTGAGCTACTCGAGAGTTACTCAAACTCGACTTGGTCAAAGCTCCACTCAGTTAGACTTGAGATCGAACTCAACTCGATAAGTTAATGAGTCAAGTGGAGCAAATCAAAGCTTGACTCGAAAAGCTCGTGAGAACCTCGAATTTTTTTATTTATAGTATATATTTATAGAAAAATATACTTAATTAAGATATAAATTTAGATTAAAATTAAAGATGGTTTGATACATAAACCAAAAGTCCCACATTAGATTAAAATGAATGATGGGAGAGAGTTTTATATATAACTCAAAGTCCCATATTAAAAAAAATAATAGATGGTTTAAACCAATTAATATAATATATATAAATCCAATAGTGTTTTTCAACTAAAACCAGATTAAGCTTATTAAATAGCCTTCCTGTTGGCCCAATTGGGTAGAAGTATTTAGGCTTATCGAGCTTTTTAAACTAGTTGAGTTTGAGCTTGAAACGAGCTTTAATCGAGCTCGAGTTCAAGTTGAGCTCGAGAATTGAGTTTTCGAGTTGAGCTCGAGCTTTTATTTTTTAGCTCGCGAGCTTTCGAGCTCGAGTCAAGCTTGAATTTGAGTTATCGAGCTCGAGTCGAGTTTAGCCAAACTCGAACTCGACTTAGCTCATAAGCACCCCTGGCATACCTCCAACTCTTTTTTGTCGTCACTCGCTAGGTAACATATGCATATAATTTTGATATATACTTTCGTGTATTGTGATAATTCGTGCTTTAAGATTAATAGATTTTCATCGCCACGCCTCCGCAAACATATTCAAAGGGCTTGAGATTACTAGCTTATGGCAATTTTAAAACTAGCAAATATTGATGCCACTTGATCTTAAAAACATTGTAACAATGTTTATGGCTTTTGATTTATTGTTGGATTTTAACTCTAGTGCTTACTTGTTTTTCACTCGCTGAATTAAAGTTTGTTTTGCATGTAATTCAACAATACAAATTGTGTGTTTAAGAAAGGATTGATTAATTTCTCTCATTTGATATAATAATGCAATTTATGTTCCTTTATAGCACTTAATAGATAAATAATTTTAAGGTCTGAAATGCGAAAATACTTCCAATGTAATTATAAAACATGTGAATAATAATCATATAAAAATTAAAATATGATAACGATTCATTTTGGACCGAAAATCTATCAGATCTAGTGGATTTGTGTAAGGGTATAAAATTTTAGGACCCAATGTGTTTGAGGCAGATATGAGTCTAATTTTAAAAAAGAAATATGGGTCTGGGTTTAATCAGGCTCGACCCAAATCCGACGCATTACCATCTCTAGTTATATATGTGTATGCCCTCATAAATCTAATATATGTGTAAGCCAAAAAATCAAAATTTGAACTCATCTCAAAAACTCGATTTTCAAACTCGACTAATACTCATTTCAAGTCCGAACCTGTTTTTTGAAAGTCGTAATAGTAGATTTCGACTAATAAATCAAACCTTTAATTCTACTATTGAACTTTCATTTACTGAATATTTTCTATGATTTTGTTTTAAGCATTGTAAATAAAAACAAAATAAAGAGGAGAAATGTTATAATTACAAAAGAACGTGTATAAAGGAAAGCACAACCTAATTAAAAGAAATTAATAAATGAAGAGAGTACTTAATCCAAGTAATACAATCCATAGAATTTATATTACTTTTATAGTTTACATGTACAAAATATTATTCAGTCACAAGTCGCAACTTGTTCGAGCAATCGAAGCCCAAGCCAAAAGTATTAGGACCTTGTTTACATCGATCGATTATTTGATATGGTTAGTGACTTCCGTCTGTCAAACATTCTAGGAATTAAACACATACGATGCCAATTGCATGCCAAAGCCTCTGTATTTTCACATGTAACATTATATATAATGTACCAGCTAATTCTCTCGTTTCACTGCTATGGTGTATTTCTCAATGCGTGATGATCATCTCCTGTACAGGTCATTTACCTAATTGTTCCAAGTCATACACCGATAAAGTTCCCGACTGATCGACATCCAATTCTTCAAATTCTGCTACTACAAGTGATATGTCATTCTGAGTAATCTTCCCTATCTCCTTCAACTTATACAACACAAATTCAGCAGCGCTGCATGTGAATGTAAGTATTATTATGCTACAAGCTAGGCTATAAGATGCAATTCTACATACACTTTCAAAACATTATATGCTATTATAAACAATAATATAACTAAGGCATCTAAACACAATGGCTTGCATATATGCAGAGAGCATGGCTTGCCTACTGGCTATGAAATGGGATGAATCCGGGAATTTTGCACAAATATGTATACTCACGGATTCCATCCTCCTTGTTGACATTCTCCGAAAAAAACGTAAGTCTTCAATGGAAATCTCACACACCATAAAGGCAATATATAAAGTGGGACAATTGTTTCTAAACTGTACGGTTCTGAAAGTTCATAGGGATTAAGTGTGCAAGGCGCATAAGATAGCTAATAAATGTAGTGCTACTTTAATTTTGTTTAATATTATTTTTCTTTTAACCCATGTCAAAAAAAAAAAAAAAAAACACAATGAATACAATAATATATGATTATATATGAAACAAATATAGTTTTTCATCTTTTTCTAATTATCTGCCTCATATACTAAAAAAAAAAGATGTTCCTAAAAAATTATTTCATACCTTAAATGATTATAGGGGACCACGTACTCCTTTACTCTCACATTTAATTTGTGGTCTCACTAATTTTCTTGCTTACCAACTTTACCAAATCAAAAATTAAAGAAAGTAAACAAATGAAAATAAGGCAAAATTATTAGGGAGGGAGAAGTATATATATGCAACTATTAATTTCTTATAAGAAAATACAAAAATACTACTTGGTATAGAGTATAGAAATATAACACTTACTCCACGACTCCATCGTTGTCCATATCAGCGGCCTCGAGATCTACAATAGTCACACGTCGGGTAAGAATCCACTTGACTAGTACATTTTGCCTCCTTTCACTGCTAAGCTCAGCAAGATACATGAAGAACTGCCCCATGCAAACAGTGCTCATCAAAATCCACAAAATTGCAAATATACGACCTCCTTCCGTTGAGAAGCTATAATCTCCGTAACCCAACGATGTCATCGTAGCACAAACACAGTAAAACGCGTCAATGGCATCTAACTTCTCGACCAAAATCAGAAAAACAACCCCAGTAATCATAACTACAAAAAGGATTAGAGCAACAACAATGCACTTGTGTCGAACTTTATTTGTTTGGATGTCATTCATTATGTCGTGCGTGCGATATCTTTTGCGCATCTGCAATGCCTTAATCAGCAATGCATGTTGCTTCTCGACAAGATAATCTGCACCGTGGCTAAGGACTAATCCTACCAAAGCCATCCCAGAGAAGACGAATGCACAGGCGAGGAGCTTAGCAAGGGCGCTTCGAGGGACTAAGTCACCGTATCCAACCGTAGTCATGGTAACCATACAAAAGTAAAGAGAATCAACGATGCTGTTAGTAGTCTTTTTACCAGTTATCTGATCACTTACTATGTAAAAGCACGCCCCACCAGCAAGAAGGTAAATGGTTAAGTACGCGGTTATTTTCCTGAGACTTGGATGGAGTCTCTCAAAGAGGGATTCGGACGTTGGATTTGGCTCTGATTGATCAACAGTTGGATAATCTTTGGGGATGGACACTATGAGGGGAGCACTTCTAGACCGACGAAGTTTCTTCTTCTTGGCTGCATACTTTTGATTGCGCGAGGAAGGATCAAATGATTCTGATAGTAAGGGCTTCTTTAATTTGTTTTTATTCTGCATTTCCGCAGCCACAATGCTAGCAAAGTTCCTGAAATTGTACATAGGGATCTTGTGTCATGATGATTTGCTCAATTATTGCTAGAGACTTTCCTAATTCATAAATTATGTCATATTATTGAGATTTCAAATCGATATAGGCCGGTATTATATTGTAATATAGAATATAGAACAATATAGAAAAAAACTCATCAGTTGTAGACATTACGATATCTGATATAAAAATGAAATTACGAAAATACATCTGATATATTTATATCATTTATTTATAAATGAACATTAATGAAGTTAACTAAGGTTTGGCAACAAAGTTACATGCATACAATCTCATTATCGCATGAGTTGGTATATCTATATAGTATGTAATACTCACTAAGGCTTTAATACTCGTTGATTGAAGTTATAAGAGCGCATTTAGAATTTAGAACTAGTCCTATTTAGCAAGAACCATTCTCTCGTTCTAGAACTATAAATACTACTAGTAGTAATTAATCACCAAGAATCATTAAGATAAAACTAATCAATAATACTTTTTTAGCTCGCATTATAATCTTATTCAAGCAATCAAGCCTTTGAATTGATTAATTTTTCTTCTTATAATATATGCATCCACACAATATTCATGAAATTTACTAATCAAATATTAAACTAATGTTTTTAGAATAGTTTCAATCATAGGCAATAATAGATAACTAATCCTAACTTACAGAAGGAAATCAGGTGAAGTTCCTAATGTATAAACATGAACTATTTATCATGAAGCAACGATTTTGTAATAGAAGATCATGACACAGCAGCAAAAGGATCTTACCAGGGAATGGCTGAAGAAGAAAGAGGTTGTTCAGCAATAATCCAACTATAAAATTCTAAGTTAGCTAGGCGAATTCTATGAAGGAAGAAATTTAAAACATGAATGAAGTGAAGGCAGACCGAGTCCGGTGTGGACGAGTTACACCATGTACAGGTACTTGCCAGGCATTTCTCAGCTAAGCTTACTACGTACATTTATATTATTTAATTATTTGTTGGTTAAAGTTCGATCAAATTAATAAATAATCTATACGTATTTGCGTATCCTATAAAGAATGCCCTTCTAATGGGATGATTGGGTTAGATTTCTTTACTGTTTTAGTTAGTTATATATTCCTTCCGTTCCTTAAAAATTGCTCCAAGTACAAATTTTAACTATTTTTAAGATATAATGAAAAATCTTTGGAGTGACAACCCAAAAAGGAAAATCTTTAAGAGAATTGGGCAATCTTTGAGAGAGACCAAAATGAAAAATGGGACAATCTTTGAAGAACAGAGAGAGTACTTAATTTGATAACAAGAGAATGTACTAGCTAACTTGGGTTATGTTCTATTGGTCACCTCTTGTTAGTTTAGTAAATTTTGACTAAAATAAGTTAAGTTAACCCAAAAATAAAAAGTTAAGTTTAGCAAAAATGAGTTTAATTTAATTAAAACTTTAGCAAAGTATAACACTTAAGGTATTCGCGAAGTGGCGTTGCTTTAGCTTGTTGACGAAGAGGGCAAGGTGCACAACAAGCGCCCCTGCGAGTAGTTCAACTTGATCATCTTTGAATAATATTAGAGCTGTCAAAATTAGACCCGACCCGATAAGTTACCCAAAACCGACCTAGATCTGACCTGATTATGGCCCAAAAAGTGAGACCCGAAAACCGACCCAACCCGACCTGAAGTCAACCCAAACTGATTTGACCCCGATAATCGAAGACCTAAACTCGATTTGTATCCGACTCATTAAGGACCCGACCCGTTATAAACCCGACATGTTACAGAACCAACCCATTATAGACCTAACCCGAATAGAACCCGAAACCGATTGAACCCGATACATAATCGATATGACCCAATACATAATCGATATGACCCGATTTATAACAACCCGTGACCTAAGTTAACTCCATATATTAACAATTTGAATATATGTGAATGTGACCTAGTCTTGTCCGACATATATTTTTACCCAATTTCTAATAATCTTAAAATCAAACATTTTTCATTAATGACCCGATGCGAATCCGATAAAGCTTAAACTGGATTTCAACCGAAATCGAGGCAACCCATTAACATAATTGACTTGACTTGAAATCTACTCAAACCCGAAATAACCCGCTATAACCGTTCAAGAACCGACCCGATTTTACCTGAACCGACCTTGACTCGAACCGAATATAACCTGACTCGAACCGAATATAACCTGACCCGAACCGAATACAACCTGGTCCGAACCCGAACCGAACCCAAGCACGCAAATAACTGATTTAACCTAACCTGATAATGACCTGACCCGACCTGACATACCTAATTGTCCCGATTTAACCCGAACCGATAAGAACCGACCCGCGATGGGTCAACCCAGAACCGGCCCGTAGACCCGATTTGACACCCCTATCTTTAATCCCGAACCCTAGGCTTATAGAGGTCGGACGAAAAGTGTTCGTCGGTGGTTGAATTGTAGCTTGACCGGTAGGAAAACTACATTAGTTGTGCATATTCGAAAGTTAGGTTAATCAGGCAAACGGACATTCAAATGTAATAACGTTAGGTTAATCAGGCAAACGATGAAACGAACATTCAAATGTAATAACTTTAATGGATATGCAATTACCATATATAAAATATACAATCTACTTATTCAAATTTACAATCATCATTGCATTAAATAGTCAAAAGTTAATTTTGTTTTCTTATACTTTTCTATTTGTAATATTTTAATACTCTCTCCTTTTTATTTTATTCTTCTCGTACTTTCGATCCTATTCGAAAATTTCAAAGATATCTTCCAATATTGAATCGTTATATTTTAGTCTAATTTAATATGACTAAAATAACCTCAGTTGAAGAAAAATTTATTAACGAAAATAACCTCTGTATCCACCTAAACTATCGGAAATATCCTCACTAACCCTAACAGTTTCCACCAACATTTACTCATAAACAACTCATTATACATTCCCATGAGTATTTAATATATTCCCTATTTATAGTTTCTTTTCAAATTATTTCAAATTTATTTTAAAAGAGTAGTAAAAAAATTAGATATATTTTCAATTATGCCATGAAACATACCTGTACGTTTAGTTTGAAGATATATTTTCAATTATGCCATTTAGTAAAAGTTACATATTTTTCTTAGAGATTAACTTGGACTTTCTCTTGTGTGAGCCTCTGGTGTTTGCTTGGTCTCATGTTCTCTTAGTTTTTATTTTTATTTTTTATTTTTTTTTATTTTTTTTTTTTATTTTTTTACTCTCTTATTCTTTCTTTCTACCAATGGTTTATTAGAAACTGGAAACTATAAATACCCAAAAATCATTCAATTTTCAAAACCACTCAACAGAACTTCAACAAAAAATGGAGGGAAAGCGCATAACGCCAAAACCCAGCGATTTGCTTCAAAAAATCAGAGGTACTCAATTTTAATCTTAAAGCCCTAATTTTATTCTACTGCAATTTCAATTCCAAAATTGCAGCTCGCTCTTCTCCTTATTATTTCGAATTTTTTTGGCAGAATTCACCCGTTCGATTCTCGTACATCTTTGCAATGGCCAATCTCCGGTTGTTTTGATCAACAAATTCAGAACTTACTGTTCAAATTCCGCAGAAAACTGGTTTGATTTCTGAATTTCGTTCTATTTGTTTTTCGAAGTATGTGTTGACGTGTTGTTGTTGATGATTGATTTTAATTTTGTGCAAATTAATACGTGAGTTGCTCGAATTTCGCTAAAAACTGGTTCTATTTATGAATTTTATCTTGTAACTTCAGTTTATGTTTCAAATTGATGCCGAATTAGAAGTATGTGTTGTTGATGATTGAGGACATTCTTGTGTGAATTGATGCTTGCATTTCGAAAATTTGTGTTTTGTTGAAACTATCCAGTGCGACTGTGCGAGTTGTCCCACATTGGAGTAAGACACAAGAGTGTACTACGAATTGATTTGATCAGTGAACTTCCTTTGGGCTTGTAAAGTGGGTTCACTTCTCCTCCTTATTTGGGTTGCCCAGGCTCATTAACTCTAACATGTTTCATACATGATGCGACTTGATTTGACATTCTAATGGAAGCGGTTCAGTAATGTCGAATTAGAATTTTATGGAGTGGATTAGTGATGAATGAGTTTTGTAATTAATGTTTGCCTATCACGAATTTGTACATAGTTTGGAAAGGTTGAGCTTATGCTGATAAGTGATAAGTTAAAAAATATTTTGACATAATGAAACTTTATTATACATGCTAATGGAGTTGGTTTGGTTTCTTTATGTTTTCTCGTGTTACTTTCGAATTAGCTTTCAGATTTCGTTTTCTGGAATCAGAGTTACGTCGTTGGTGACATAATGCTTGTATTTTGGAGATCATGCTCTTTATGTAATTTGGAAAGCTGGGCTTATTGTTTCCTTTAATGAACTTTGACATGATACAACTTGATGATATAACATTTAGAGTTACATCATTGATTTTGAATATATAGTTTTTGAATTAATTATTAGAATAATGGAGAATAATTCCATTTACATAATTTAATGTGGAGTATATCTACTGATGCTGATGGAGTTCTTTTTTTCAATTGAAAGCTCTCTTTAGAAAATGTATTGTTGATTTTGGTCTTACCCATCAATAATAGAAGTGTATTTTCTATTGCCGCTCCATAGAATGTTGGAATGACTTAAGCTCATTGCCTTGAGGCAAATCATGTGAGCAAGCCGTTTATTTGATGAGTTTTGACATTGTAATATTGAACATGCATGATTGAAGCTAGAAATTATCATATGTCTGAAAAATTGTGATTTAATTTGGGGCTCCTTCTGGCCTAACAATATGCATTTGGAATCACTTTACTTACTATTTTGCTTAATTAAAATATTTACAGAATGGAAAATGTGCATTTTACTGATGCTTGCATGTTTATTTTTTCTTCTGCTGTATGCAGTTTCTGCAGCTCCAATTCGCCAATAGGAACAGAAGTACTTACCTTGCAAAAGGAACCACATGCTCTTAGGATAGGTAAATTGCATTCTCAGAAAAATAGACATATGATCTTATAGGGTTTTTTTTTTTGTCATCATTGGATATTTAGGATGCTACTTTACATTCCTATTCAACTATTTCACCTTCCCCAATTTCACCAGATATTCTGCTTAGGGTGTTGCTAATAGTTCAGCAGCTTCTACAAGAAAACAAACATGCGTCAAAACGAGACATATATTACACATACCCATCTATTTTCTCAGGTTTGCTCTTTTTATTTTATTTTTTACATCCTAGAGAGGAGTTTTTCTGTAGATATATCATTGATTCTTATCCTTGAATTTCTTCCTTGTTTCTCTTCTCTCTTAGTTTTTTCTTCTGGGAAGCTGAGTTGCACTTCTATCATTTTCGCAGATCAGTCTGTTGTAGATAGGGCCATAAATGATATATGTATACTCCTAGAGTGTAGTCGACACAATTTAAATGTGGTATGTTCCTTTTCTATCTTTCAGTATTTTGTGATTTTAAGACTAGGCTCCGTTAATTATGTAACTTGCATAGAAACAACTGTAGACCAACTTTATCCTATATGACATAAATTTTACAAGCTGAAATTTGACATTGCTCTTAGAGGGGATTTTAAGCAGAATTCTGATTTTATATTGTGGTTTCATGCAGTTCATTCTCATTTGGATTCTTTATCTATTTTCCCATTGCTTTGCTCATGTCCTCTCCTTCACTCCTTGTAGTTTTCCTGACTCCAGTAGGCAGTAGTTGATTACATTATCTTTTGCACCATGGTTTCATGCAGTTCATGTACAATATATCTTGGTCTGTGTCTTTTTTCGATGAGAAGCAAGCTGTAAATTCAAAAGTTCTTCAGAATAATCTATCATTCTCTGGGTCTTTTTTATTTTTTTAATGATGTCTGTCATTATATTCTCTGCCTGACACTTGCTTTAATCCTTATATTTTGCAGGTGTCAGTCGCAAATGGGTACGCTTAAATCTATACTGGTTTTCTTCTTCTTTATTGTTTTTCATTCATCCTCCTACTTTCCACTCTCTTTCGTGGGTGGGTTATTCTAGGTTTCAGCTGTATTGAACTTACTGAAGATGAAATTACATTATGACCTTTTCTGTTTCACTTTTATAATATCCATTCGGGAATCTAAATTATGAGAAAGTTAAGAGGTCTATGAGGCTGAGACTATGCACTGACTAGATATCCACATAGACATTCTTGATATCTACATCTGCAGGCATCAGGAGTTGTGTTTCTTCATTTTATGATTTTTTATTTGCTGTAAGCATTGTATGATTTTATACCATGTTCATTTTAACTCTGTTAGGTTGGTAATGGGTTGGATAAGATTTTCTGAAGATGGAAAGAAATTTGATTGCATAGCTAGTCCTAACTCTGTAAGTATCCATTGTATATGATGATATTTGATGGAAACTTGGAATAAAGATTCAGATTTTAAAAACAGATCTTGTTTGACTTCAGGCTCAACCCGTTCCAGTCCAAGTTGAAGACGTTCAAGTTATCCATCAATATAGTAGCACAGCTACGGGTCGAATGATTGACATGATTGCATAATACATAGGCATGTTTAGCAGCTTTTTGCCAAATAACTATTAGTAACACAACTGTTGAAATAAGTATTTTCTTAACTACTGTATCAGATATCCTTAGTTATGCTGAATATGTCTTAGTTGTTGAGAAGGAGTCAGGTATCACTTTTCTGTGAAGAAATCTGGAGTACTCTTCATTATGATAAGAATTGAACCTTTCTTCCCAAAACTTGCAGTTTTCCAGCGACTGGCAAATGATAAATTTTGCAATCTCAATCGATGCATTGTCATTACGGTAATGGAGCATGCTCAAATCTTATGTCTTCTCAAAATCATTATTAATTGTAGCCTTTGCAGGGAAGAGGTTACCCAGATATTCCAACCAGAAGGTATATCCCTTAGCCTTCTGATAGTGTGCAAAGTTGAAAGGATTTGTTCATTCCTGATCTGAATTCTATGACTTACATCCTTCAGATTCCTGCGCCTCCTAACTGAGAAGTTGTGCATTCCTGTTTATTGTTTGGTGGATTCTGATCCATATGGGTTTGACATCTTGACTACTTATCGATTTGGCTCTCTGGTTAGTAACATCTGTAACTCTTGTGATTCTTGTGATGGATGTGAATATTACATTGTTAAATGTATCAATGTTTATTAATTTATTATTATTTATAACCTTTGTAGCATGATAGTCTTGATTAATTATTTCCAGTTTATATAGTAAATACTTTACCTGGTTTTCCAAGGAAATGGCGTATGATGTGGATTTTCTTCGCGTACCAGACATCTGCTGGCTTGGTGTTTTTACGTCCGATTTGGAGAAATACGCACTTCCTCCACAGTGCCTCCTTCCCTTAACAAGTGAAGGTAGATAGAATTGATACATGTTTTATTCGACTAGTAAATAAGATTGTCTCTTTTTTTTTTCTTTTCTAAATTGTATGCAGAATAGTTCATCTTTACTGCTTGCGTCATCCCATCAGATATAAAGAAAATTGAAGCACTATTACATAGGTGTTACCTGCAGCACGAGGAGCCACAGTGGAGGTCTCATTCATCACTGTAGTTGTAGTTCGTCTGTAGAGTGTCTCAGTGTTTGCTGAATTGTTCTCTCTTTTTATTTTAGAGTGGAACTAGAAAAGATGCAGGAAAAAGGTGTGAAGTTTGAGATTGAAGCATTGTCTATTCACTCACTTTCCTTTTTGTCAAAGGAGTACTTGCCTTCAAAAATCCAATGTAAGAGCATTTTTTTACTTTTATTTAAAAAAAATTCTTTGATAATTTGTTAACAGATTCTTCAGAGTCCATTTACGTTAAGGGGTCATTGTTCTTACCAGTCCTGTCTGCCTCTCGAAAGGACTAAGAAATACTGTGTTTATGTTGTTAATAAACTTGGAGATATGTTATCCACCTGCACCTTATAAAGGAGTTCGAAATGGGCACTTTGTTTATATGTTTCAGATATCCTCATTGATGTTTTAATGTCGAGGGGTGATGATGAATGTTGCTTTTTTCTAGTGATTGGGGCATTAAGCTAGAGTAACTTTCAAACTAAGTATAGCCATTTAGCATTTAAACAGATGGCACAATTCAGAATTCATATCTAATGTTGGCGTCCATGTCATGCTATAGCTAGGGAAGTTTGCTAGAAATTCTTGTTCACTTGTTGGGTCTTAGTCAACATATAGATCTGTTAACTAATGTAAGTGATCAAAGTGGACAAAATGAATCAACACATAAGTGAATTATTTGCCTGATGTATTTACCGATTTACCATTTGAATGTCTTTGAATGCCTTTATATATAGAATCACGAGTCTTAGAAGCCAAGATGGCAGGCCTCATTTTTAATTTTTTTCAAGAAAGAGAGGATCTCAGTGTTTCTAAATGATCGTATATCGTCTAGAGAAACTGCATTGTGATACTTCTTGCAATACGTAGCAACAAAAGGTTTTCATAAGTTTTACATATATCTTAAGTGCAGTGTTCTGCCACATCTTAGTTCTATAGATATCTTAAGTGCACTGTTTTGCAACATTCTATTAAGCTCATTTGTTGTCATTTCTTATCTTTTGCTGAGAAAAGCTTCTGTACTGACAATAATCTGGTTTAACCTCTAATTGTTGTGCAGTGTGCACTGATGTGGATGAAATTTATTAGTTTGCCGAATTCAATTCATCATGATTAATTGTTGTTAAAAAACACTCTCCTCTGTTGTCAATTCTTTGGAGCAAACAATGACATTCTTGTGGTTAGGACATGTTCATTCTTGGATACCACATAACAATGTAGTTAAATGCCAAACTAGTGAAGGACAGACTATGTTACAGTGCTGATGGACCTCACTGGTCGATATATTCCAAAAGATTTCTCCCTTGTCAATTATATTGCTTTCAGGAGCAGTGTCATTCAGCTTGGAAAATCCCTTTCTAGTTAAATGTGTTTATGGACGTCTGAATGTCAATTTATTCTGTGTATACTGTATAATTACCCCTTTTAATCTAAATACTATGCGTGAATGAGCTGAATGTTACTCATTATTGTTAAAATTTATTTCCAAATTCTCCTTCCTGTCAATCATTCTCACAGGTATGCCCCAAATGGTCCGTTTGATGAGCTGGTGACATACTATTTTTCGTTGTCTCAAGCTCTGTTGCAACTAGGTGCAAGTGGTAATACCATTTTCCTCCAGATGAGCACCAAACGTGAAGAGTTATCTCGTTGCCTTCTTCATTGTCGAACTGCAGCATGCATAGATTAGACATCGATCTGAATCATATTTAGATTGACTTCGCCATTATCACGGGACCCAGTTTGAAAGCATTTGGAGTATACTGTAAAGCCACATTAGATGGTTAAAGCAAAAGACATCGAGGATTCAACCAGACAAGTATAAAGATGTGACGCATTCTTCAGCCACCTGTAAATAAAGTAAGTAGATGAAGATATATCTCTTTCCCATTTTGGCATTTAATGCTTCTTGTTTTGCATAGATTGTTTTTCCTCCAAAATCCAAATTACCTGGGTAAATTTTTCGATGTGTTTGTCTATCATCTCGCATAATTAAATGCTATTGTTTCATGTTGTATTGTATGAAAAACACATGCTTATGGAGTCAGTACATAGATTAGTATCGTTGCCATATATGTCTAGTATTGGAAGTAATATTAAAGCTAGGCTTAGAAGTGAACGCTGTAGTGAGTAGAGCCGTGATGTCTTGATTTTTAACCCCTTTGTTGGTCATTCTAGGGAAAATTTTAATGAAAGTTGAAGTAATTGGCCTCTTCTGAGCTCTATGTTTTGGATGATACATCTGTTTTTCTCGTCTCTTATTGGAGAAGTGATGACGTATTTCTGGTCCGTGGAGTTATTTCCATACATTTCCTTTTTCTTCTCATTATCAGTGTGAGGGTCGACCGTACTGTTTGTGTCGTCTTGTTGATAGTGTGGAAGAGCCATATTCAGTTCTTCCCTAATCATTGAGCTCTTTGGACTTGAGCCTAACATTACAATGCAATCAGGCAAATGTTAGTAAACCAGAGGATGGGCACTAAAATATGTTGAGATTCATGAGATTTCACCTTGTAGGGTGACCCACGATTATCATGGGCACTTATTACGAGGGGATTCAGTGAATCCTCTCCTTTAGTCTCATCTGATTATTGGTAAGGGATAAGGTTGCTTAATTGAAACCTCCTATAATTTTATAAACCTTTCAATAGCCAGATACAAATAAAGGAGGTACTGCAGCAAAAATTGTATTAATTGTTAAACAAGAGGAGGTGAAATTTTGGCCTTTTGGGGCAGAAGGAAGAGGAAGTAAAGGAGCGGAGAGCTAACGCCATTGATGGAGCTGAAAAGTTATATAACAATGGTGTCTGAATAAATGAATGGGAAGGGTATGAAGATAGGGCTAGGGTTTGAGTGAAGCAACCCTTGACATTCACATAACAATACCAAAGGGAGGAGAGATTTGAATGGCGTTAGCCCTTCGCAGATTTGTATGCTAACCTTGTGGGTTTGTGATTTAATAGTGTTGTTCATTAAGCAGTAAGGTTATTTGAGGGGTTCGAGAAGATTGATGGGTATGGGTGTTGAGCTTGAAAGAGTGATGAATTAGGGTTTAAGGGTGACTAGAACAAAGATTAGGAAGAAAAGGGAATTTGGTATACCTTTTTAGTTTTGTCATACTCCATATGACCATATCTAAACTTAATTAAATAAGTTTAAAGGAGAAAGGAGTAAGGAGTATGAATCTAAATTAGTTAGTTATTCCATTACACATATTTTGCCATACCCTGTGTGTCCTTCAACTCTTAAACAATGTAATATACAGAGTAACTTGTTTGTTAGAAACACACAAAACGTTGGGAAAAATTTGGGTTTGTAAACCCTGTCTTTGTATCTCTCCCAAGAATAATGATCATTATGATATTTAAGTTACTAATAAAAAAAAAGTCCCAAAAACTTCCTTTTCCCCTTCATGCATTCCCAACCGTCCATTTGAGGGTCGAACCATCGAGGCATTTCATGGAATGGATCTCATTTCTTCTCCTACACCAACAAAAATATACATATAAAAAAAAAGTTGGAAAGAATTGTGAAATATCCATTAATCACTAAAACAAGGAATGAGCTGAATAAAAGAAGCTGGTGGAATTATTAAATTTTCATGAAACATCATGTATAGTTTGACTAATTTGACACTATGATTGATCTTGCTTGTATTATGGGCATTTAGTATTTCCGGTGATTTCGACGTGTTTTTAGTCTCTTATTCTGCCGAATGTCCTCGTTTTTAAAGACTAACTAAGCCATCTCACATACTGCTATCGTGGCTCATATTCAGATTTTTTAATCGTGCAAAGAAATAAATGTATATTATAATCATAATAAGCGACTTTAATATAATAAAAAAGAAGAGGTTATTATTTATCTCTCCCAAGTCCCAACTCTCAACCATGACCTGAGCATGTGGATTAACTGATTCTGACTGGCAATTAAATTGTTGATATACGATCACGGACCCTTAGTTGTTTTTACAGCGGGTTGATAATCATCATTATCTAAGTATATTTTAGTGATTGTACGTTTGAGCAAACTTATGTGATTACAAATGAAGATTAAGTTCATGTACGACTGAATTAGCAATCATTTGTACATATGATAGATTTTGTTGACGCATCATAATAGCACAAACAACCATTGCACGTAAATAACTACGTATAATCACAAATATATATCACACATTAAAGCTCTATACCTTTATGTTACGTAAAAGGCCCTTTTTAAAATTAAAAAAAAAAAAGATTGTTTCGTTTTGTGTGGTTAGAATCTCGTACATATATTTCTATATTGAATTGGAATTTGTCTTTGGCAGAATTTTCAAGAGCACTAGCAATCCTGAGTAAGAAATGAATAAAAACAAGAGCAAATAAGTTTCATACAGACTTCAGAAGACTAGACCTGTTTAAATGGATGGGAGCCTATTAAGGTTCCTTGACCAACCTGTTGATAAAAGGGTATAATCAATAATGAGCCTAATGAGTTGGTCACTTAAAGGGTCATGTTTTAATATTTTTTTAATGGGTCAAATCAGGTCAATAATGAGCCTATAATTTCCAAGACTTTTAAGCACTATTAGGTAATGAATTATTTTCACTTATTTACAGATGGTCCACTCTAAAGATTGGAGGTGATATATGTAAATTATCATCCTCTATAAGTAAAACTATACTCTATTTGGACGGCTCGACCCGACTCAGCCCATTATATATATCTTTTGGCCTGACCCGACTCGTTTTGGATTTTCTTTGACCCAACTCGGCCCAACCCGTTTTGTTTGTGACCTATACCGACCCTAATCCAACCCAATGCACAAATTTATAGAGAACATCTCAATTTTGGCTTACTGATTCTAAATGATATTGGAACACAGGGAAAGGTTCATGACGAAGGCAAATAAAGTAGGAGGGTTACTAAACTAGAGGAGACTAACTCAACCAAAAAGAACTCAGTGAGACTAGGCTGGCCTAGCCTATCCAATCTTAGTCTGTGACGGTTCAATTCTAGAGGGTTGGGTTTGATAGACCATATACCTAAATTAGGTCTTTTATTTTATAATTCAAAAATTTTAAATTACATATAAGATACTTATGAATAATTTTTTTAGGTACCTTAAATATAATTATTAATAATGTGATTAAAAAAATTAGTCTTTTTGTGCATTAAATTAACCTACCATTAATAGATTTAATTATATGTAAACTTAAAGTTTTCAATATTGTCGCTTGCAAGTCAAAGATTATGTGACATATGATTGAATCGAAATAGAGTTACTTATGTATGGATTATGACTCAATGTCTAATACATATTTTATCATTGAATCCAACTTTAGTTTAATACTATTAGCGGAGTTATGCCTTTGAGGGGTTCATAACATGGAAATATTATCCATAGGTATGTCTCTTCTGGTTTGTTCATATTCGTTAAATTCTTAGCAAGGGTTTATAAATGTCTTTTTAAAAATTCATTGATGAATCCTACTTTACCCTTTTAGATTTCCTTTTCAAGCGTTTATCACAAAATTTTTATTGCCAAACACGTTCACACGTGCAATTATAATTCATATGCATTTTTTTTATTGCATCGTATGAGAATTTAAAATACATTAATCAAAATGCACCTAATAACCTATCCCCCTACGGTCCGACACTTCTGAATAAGGATTTGGTACACCCTTTAATTCATGTTGATTGTCTTAGTCTAGGAAACTAAATGAATGATAGTCGATGTAATGGAGAATTGAAGAGACACTCACATAGTCACATGCTAGCGAAAGTGTTGAGCCTCGTATTACTTGTGTGCACGTGTAAATTAGAAGACATGAAAGAAAATTACGTATATAAAAGCTCGAGGCTAGCTCTTCATTGCCAATTGGATTTGGAATGGAACTTCATGTAGGCTTATGAGTGATCCAACGTTCATCCTCTTTTGTGGCAAACTAAGCCCATTCCCGCCTTTTAAAAATTTCTCACAGTAATTGCCATAAGCAGGCGGGAATGGAGAGTGTTGGGAAATTATATGAAAGTGACTAAATTATAAGCATATTGAGGTACTCTTCCTGTCTGCGCCAAGTGTGGGCTTAATGTTGGTCCAATAGAGATGAACGCAACTTTTCTAAGGGGTAGTAAAAGGCTTAATCCTAGAGAGGCATATTGTCCACCATTCCCTTATTTGAGAGTTAAGAAATATCATGGAATATGGGGCTTCTTTAATTGCATGGAAATAATCTATTAAACTTATGATGTCATTACATGTCTACCAAGATGAGCTCATAGTTTTTTTGCTTTTATTGTACAATTTTTTCTAGATAAACTTTTGAACATGCCAAGGTTTCTTAGTGAAGTATGTTGTAGTTTTAGTTAGGACTGCCTTGCTTGTTTTTCTTCTTGTTCAAACCTGAATGTATCAGTAAGACTAGAAAATTAGATAGGGAAGATGTGTCTTTGATAATAATGTGTACTACGCTAAAACAGTATATTTCATTATTTCTACGTCGTGATTAAGGTACAAAGGAATCATATTTGAGAATGAAAAACAAAATCTATGTCTATAGCCATATGGTGGAGGGCAACGGAAGAGGGAAAGAATACTATGTTACAAGTCAAGTATTCGTTTTACTAATCGGTTCAAACCACTTTAAGTTGTCGTTGGGCTTCGATTCTGAGCTCTTCCTTCATTTTTCTGATGAAATCGTCAAATTTTCTGTTCAATTCCTCTGTGCTCATCATGGCAATTGCTTCTTCTTCTTGTTGTTCTGTTTGCTCTTCCTCTTCTTCATCGCCATTAATGTCCTCTACTTCTTGCTTCTCAAATGACCAATAGTTTGAATTTTCCTTGTATTCTTTGTCATCATCATCATCACTGATCACTTCTTCTCTTAGTATTCCATCTGTGATCTGATACCGGACATCTTTTTCCTCCACATCATCCTCTAACACGACTTCATTTCCTTCTGATATGGTTTCATTCTCATCTCCGTTGGTGGAAAAATTCTCTATAAACAGTGACTTCCCTATCGACGTTTGCATGTATGCCTTAGAATATATGTGGTTATCAGGACTTGTCTCTTGCAGGGGTGGTGGACAAGTATCAGTTGTTCGACTTGAGTACTTTGTTATGAAAACCAGGATCCCATTGCATAGGAGGAATATGTAATTCTTGTCAGTTGCAAGAGCGAAGAGTTGGGATGAAAATGAAGATAAGTGGGAGATGAGAGAATGGGAGAAGGGAGACCAAGATAGGTGCAATATTAAGAAAGAAAAAACAGACAATGAAATAGAGAACTGTATGAGTCTCTTAAGATTCTGGTGAAATAGGGATGATCGGTGCATGTTTTGAAGCTTTTGTACTTTATGCATTGTCTTTGTATCTACTTTTGGTGTCATATGATATGATAGGGGATTAGGGGGAACTTTCTGGAATTTATCTGAACTTCGAAGATTGGTTGTAGACCTTGAAGGTTTAGTAACTTCCCTTATATAGGGATTCAAAACACCTGGGGCTTGTGTAAAAAGACACAATTGCCCTTGATATGAATGAGATGTGGAGGTTACTGAAGGCTCCCCCTAATTAATACCTCTTTCGTGGATATGTGTGATAAAAGATTTGTAGTCATATGATGTGGGGCATTTTGTACTCCTATTAACATAAACTTTTGTGTACAGTTTATGTGTCATTAGTCATTACGTCTTCTGGTAAAAGTTACCTTTATGTCTACTACCCCCTCAGGGTAGAGTTGCTTTCCGAGTACATGATTGAACTTAGGCATTAATTTTGAACCAAGAGTCATAAGACAAAGACATCCTCTAAGGGAAATAGATCTAGAAATTGAGGTCCTTATTTGGTTGTTTGAATTCTCTGTTTGTTGGGAAGTAATATATTAGAATGACCGGAAATAGTTGTCACAAGTCTTAGAACAACAGCCTTTGCGATTGGATTTCTTTGAAACAGTGTCATAACAAGTGATAATTTCCTTTCTTTTGTTTAGTTTGTGTGTGTGTGTGGGTGTGGGTGGGTGGGGGGGAGGGGTTCATGTCAAATCCTGTGAGGGAATACTAGTCGTGCTCTGGCTGATCTCCCTTTCTCTGTAATTTAGCCCCTCTTCATGTCACCTTGCTAGGCTTTGCCAACATCCGGAAGGTGAGGGATATTTAGCTGTCTTTCAGGAAAAGGGACGCGTAATTTCAAGTGTTGAAGAATTAGTTTCCCTTCTATCTTACTTCACTTTGAAATTTAGGAGCTAAAATCCAAGTACACAATTTAAGCACTCATTCAGATACAAGTTTGTCAACCTTATAGTAGAAGATGGTATTGCTTTCTCCTCAATAACAAGACTAATTTTAATGGGATCTTTCTTGCATAAGTATTATTTATTTTAATGATGGGTTCATATGTTTGGTTAAAGTACCCGATTCTGTAGCTTATACCACCCTGGTTTGTAATGGAAGTCAGCTTGCAAGTAGAGAGCTTTACAATCTGATTTCGTTTGGGTATTTGTAAACAAAAGCCCATCAAAATGACGTTTTCATTAGTTGGTCATGTCTGATGATGCCCTATCCTCCAAAATTTCTGCTGCAATCCAAATTGTAATCCATAGTTGTACTGTGAATTGGGTAGCTTGACTACAACAAGCCCATCTATCTGGTAATAAATTGATATATCTGGCTTCTACATCTGGATTTCATGCAGCTCTAACTTATAATCAGACATTGTATTGCAGCCACACTAATTTTAATTGTACAATAGATAATTGACTACACCTAACCAAATTTTTCTATTGATTGTGCATCGTATATTTATTAGCATACTTATTTAAGAATTGACTCAATCGTATGGGGTCAAATCAATTCTCAGAGATCAATAATTTATTCAAAAGACACAAGTTAGAATGTCTTCAATTTTTTTAACTGTGATAAGCAATCTAACTACTTTTCTTTTAGCTTATATGGCAATCGCCAAACGTATCAATTTTCACATTCTAGTAGAATTTGATATGTGAATTTCCTCCCTCCATTCTTATCCACCAAATTATTACTTTTTAGCCTCCTGCACATGGTATGTTTCATGGTTTTACTGTCATGTCCTAAAAAGAAGGAAGAAGAAGCTTACAGAATGAAGAACAAGAAATCAAGAATCAGAGAGAAGGAAGAACAGAGAAATTTAAACGATGAAAATTGTATTGTATTTTCTTGCCCATTTCTATACAACATTTCAGCCTTTATAATACAAGTACACCGACTTCCTGAAGCCAAGAAATTCAGTTACAAAATATTACTTTTCACCGACTTACAGTCCCATAGCCCCCCCTCAAGATGGACTTGGGTTCCAGTTCTGCACTGGTGGCTGGGACACTAGGCCAATCTTAAAGGACAAAAACGTATGTTGATCAGCTCCTAAGGGTTTGGTGAGAATGTCTGTAAGCTGTAAAGATGACTTTGACATAAGAAGTGTGTATTAGACCAGATTGAACATTTTCTCTGATATAATGCACGTCTAACTTCACATGCTTAGCCCTTAGGTGTTTTATTCTTTCATGGAAACAAGGATTTTCTGCTATACACGGAGCTGTAACATTATCACAAAATAAAGTGATAGGATTAGGAACCTCCATCCCTAATTCATCCAGCAACCTCTCAAGCTAAACAATTTCACTTGTTGATTGACTCATGCTTCTATATTCAGCTTCAGTAGAGCTTTTAGAAACAACCTTTTGTTTCGTTGTTTTCCATGAAATCAAAGAGTGTCTAAGAAAAAAACAATAAGAAATCAAAGATCTGCCAGTATCATCACAATTCCCCTAGTATGCATCTGAATAATCATTGAGAAACATAGGAGAAGAAGCAGGAAAAAATAATCCAAGATGTAAAGTACCTTTAAAATACTTTAATACATGTGTTGATGCTGAAAGGTGGGGCTTTCTCGGAGTGTGCAAAAACTGGCTCATTTGTTGCACAACATATGATATATCAGGCCTGGTCAAATTCAAGTAGAGGAGTTTACATATAATCTTCCTATAAAACTCAGGATCCTCTAGTATTTCCCCATCATGTATGCTGAGCTTGAGACCCTTTTACAAAGGAAATGCTGTAAAATTACAGTCTTCCATGTGTGTATCTCTAAGCATATCAAGAATGTACTTTATCTTATTTAACATAATGCCAGAGCTAGTCTTTGATACTTCTATGCCAAGAAAATATCGTAAGCTCCCCAGATCCTTTATTGTGAACTCTTTATGCAAATATGTCTTTAATGAAGCAATCATATTCTGGTCATTACCAGTTAATAGTAGATCATCAACATAAGCTACTACTATCAAGACAGATTTACCAGACCTTTTAAAGAACATCGAATGATTTTTCTTGGATTGTTTGAATCCATTCTGAACAAAGAACTTTGATGATTCAATTATGTTCCAGTACCTAGATGCTTGTCTCAAGCCATAAAGATATCTTTTTAGCCTACACACTTGCCCATTCTTTACCTTAACATACCCTTGAGGAGGGGTCATATATACCTCTTATTTAATGTAACCATGGAGGAAAGCATTATTAATGTTCAGCTGTTGTATGTCCTAATCATGAGCAGCAGCTAGAGCAATGATAGTCCTTATAGTAGTGAACTTTGCCACTAGGCTAAAAGTGTGCAAATAATCCTTTCCCTTATTTTCTTATCACCTCTGGCAACTAATCAAGCTTTGCATCTTTCAATGGTTCCATCAGGGTTGAATTTGGTTTTATAAACCCATTTCGAGCCAATTTCCTTCTTGTCAGGTGGAAGATCAGTAAGATCCCAAGTGTGATTAAGTTCTAAAGCTTGTATTTCATTTTGCATTGCATCAACCCATTCTGGAAAATGCTTTGCTTGAGAATAAGAAGAGGGCTCGAACTTTGATAGCATGTTGGAAAGACAATGAATTTGCTGACTATCCATAAAAGACAGATTTGGTTTAATAAAGGTATTGAAAGGGCTTGGATTCAAAGATGATGACATATATTGTGAGGGAAGCCTCGAATCAAGTACATAATCTGAATATTTATTGGGAAGCTGTCTCTGTCTAGTAGATAGTCTTGGTGGAGCAAGAGGAATGATGTCTTATGAAGCAAGATTTTCAGAGTCTTCAAGAGTAGACTCATCTGAATGAAGTGAAGCAATATCAGAATCAAATGGAGTATCCATGTTGATAGGAACAGAAGAAATATCTTGATATAAGGCAGGATTAACAAGAGGTAATGATGTTGCATGTCTGATGTAGAAACACCATTTCAAAAAGGAAAAATGTTTTCCTTGAAAATAACATCCCTGCTCAAGATTACCTTGTGAGTAATTAAGTCATAGAGTTTATATCCTTTTTGCCCATAAGGATAGCCAATTAGTATGCATTTCTTTGCCCTGGAACCAAACTTATCACCACAATTCTAAGCAGGATAACATAAACAACCAATAACTCTCAGCTGAGTATAATATGGTTTCTTGTGCATAAGCAACTCATATGGTGTCTTCCATTCCAAGATAGAGCTAGGCATCATGTTGATGAGAAAGGAAGCAGCTAATATGCAATCCTCCTAAAATTTAATGGGCAAATTAGCATGAAACCTTATGGATTTAGCAGTTTCAAGCAGGTGCCTATGCTTTCTTTCCACTCGTCCATTTTGCTGAGGATTTCCTAGGATTGATCTATGATGAATCATCCCTTTTTTCCATAAACAAAGAAGCACAAGCATGTTGAAGGAACTTTGTTACATTATCACTCCTGATGCATCTTACTAAAGCATCAAATTGTGTAGAAACATAAGCTAGAAAACCATATATGACTTGAAATACTTGAGCCTTATCATTTAGCAAGTAAGCCCAAGTAATTCTTATGTTGTCATCTAGAATAGTGAGAAAATAATGAGCACCAGATAATGTAGGGTGCTTATATTTCCCCCAAAGATCAATATGCAAAAGATCAAAAGGCCTTTTAGCATGTGCTGTAGATGTATGAAATGGCCCTTTTGTGATGTTTGCCTAAAATATAGGCTTCACAATGTATTTCAGTATTTTAATTGATGGAAAAATTAGCCACATGCTTTAATTTTCCCATAGAGGTATGACCTAGTCTAGCATGAAGAATTTCAATACTAGAGTAGCTCTTATTTTCAATGCTAAGCATATTACAAAGAAAACTATCAGAATAGCATGAAGAATTATGTACAGAGCTATACGGAGGGGAGAATCTATACAAACCAAGATGCCTCGTGCCAATTCCTTTTGTGTGTTTAGTTGTAAGGTCCTGAAACACACATTACTCCTTTTTAAATTCAGTAGATAATCTATTTTGATCAAGAAGTTTACCTACTGATAGGAGATTGTTCTTGAACTCAGGTATGTACAACACATTTTTTAGAACAATCAGAGGAAATAATGTAACTTGACCGATGTTACATCATGCGCATGACCTTCTTATACACAGCATACACCATTATAGGATCCATTTTTTCAATAGAATCTTGCACATTAGACAGAGCAGCAACATCCATAGGTATTTTACCAAGTATTTCAGCAGAGTCTTGAACTTGTCCAGCAAAATGCTGATTTTGTACTTTGGATTGAGATGTTCTATTTTCATTTTTCAAAGACATATACCACTCGTTGAGGTGGAAACATTCTTTGATTATATGACCTTTCTTTTTACAATGATCACAAAATGAATCATTATAAGGTCTTTTGGAATCTTTTATGTAACTAGAAGTAGATCCTTGATGCTTTGTTGTTGGTCTTGCAGCATTCATTGCACTTACTTCAATCATAGATGAGCCTAAGTTCAACTTTTTTTGTTGTTTAATATGTTGTAGTGTATAATACACCTTATTAAGAGTAGGCAAATAATATGCACCGAGAAAATTTGTCTTCACCTGATCGTACTCCTTATTGAGACCATTAAGCAATTGAAATAGCTTCTTTTTTTGACCTGCTTCAAGAATCTTCTTCAAGAATCCACAACTACATAATTTGATTGCACTGCAACTACAATCTGGAAAACTTTCTACAATTTGCAATTGATCCCAAATTAATTACTTGCATTCTACCATAATACTTCACAATATTTAGGTTTTCTTGTTTAATTAACATCAAATTTCTATGCAATTCAAATAGTTGAGGTCCATTAGTTTGACCAAACCTTTCACGAATCTCCTTCCATAATGCTGCTGAAGAATTCACGAAAACAAAACTCTCAGCTAACGTCTTGCTAATAGAATTGATTATCCAGGACATCACCATATAATCATTATGCAACCACTTCTGATGATCTGGCGATTCCTCAGTAAGTTGAATCAACGTGCCGTCAATAAAACCTAGCTTGTTCCATGCAATCAATGACATCTGACTGTTCTCGATCAATTGATATAGTTAGAACCGATTAAAATGTGATTGCCAAGCTGCATGCCAGGATGATCTCCATTAGACAAATAGTATGGATCGTTGAAGTTTATAGATGAATTCATCGTCATGACTGTCTCCATAATTTCTAAGAAAATTGTTGTGAATTGATCTTCAGAACCGTAGCTCTAATACCATGAAGAGAAGGAAGAAGAAGAAGTTTACAGAATGAAGAACAAGAAATCAAGAATCAGTGAGAAGGAAGAGCAGAGAAATTTAGATGATGAAAAATGTATTGTATTTTTCTTGCTCAATTCTGTACAACATTTCATCCTTTATAATACAAGTGCACCGACTTTCCTGAATCCAAGGAATTCAGTTACAAACATATTACTTTTCACCGACTTACAGTCCCATATGTCCATTGGCCATCTATACATACATGGCATAATTTTAAACCATTTGCTTCTTCAGAATTATGGTCGAGTTCCATTTTCTGAATAATCTTCATTTACTAGCGTACTCCACCCATGAAATTTAGTGTACTTGCAAAAATGCTCCACTACTTTCATGCATTCAGAAAACCACTTTGCTAAACTTTTGATGATTCCATGTTATTGCTGTGTAACCTTCCAAGCAGTGTTAATCAATTCACTGTATTTGCTACTTAGCTTTTAAAAAATTTCAGTAGTTCACCGTCGTACGAATTTGTATGTTTCCACAATAATTTGTACGATATATAAATGAATCAGGCGATCCCATTTTATGTAGAATTTGTAGTGAGTAGTGTTGTCGTAACCACAAACTTTAGTAGCATTACCTAAGAGGCCAACTATACTCCATATGATTGATTGCCCACCTTATTTGATGGGATGGAGAGTTAGTTGGAACTTAGTTCCAAGGATTTGGTATATCATGAATCACATTCTGCTAAGAAGACTGTTCGTCGTCTTTATTATACTACTCATCTATAATCGTAAGTCAACGATTTTCAAGGTTTAATTCTGACTTTATTTTTTATATTATTCATGAAAATTTATTGAAATATACGAGGTACTTTTCAATATATTTGGGACTAAGTATGAAGAAGGATGATTGATATGGGCAGGTAATTACACAGTCCTACTTTATGGTTATACTATGCAACATCTTCTGTTAGGTTGTCATTTCCTTCAGTGCATTGTTAGCAGGTCTTGTTGAATCCTGTTTAGATGCCCCAGCTAGACAGGTTTGAACATAAAAATCATGTCGAAATTTTACTCTTGTCAAATGGAAATTTGTGCTCTCTGCTTGAAAGTTGCGCTTAATTATTCTTATTTTAGTATTGTTCTCCTCCGAAGGGATCAGGGATTCCGGATGCATGAGGTTGTGAGTGTTGCCTTGTTAGGGTACGGTGCGTATCTTATATCAAATGCAAACATCACATAGCTGGCCTGTAGTATACTACAAGTACAAGAAGATCCATTCCTTCCTATTAGAAGTACGTCCACAGAACTGTAGACAACCAGGACTAAATGAGTGACTTCCTTACTGGACTAATAAGACGAGATAGGGGCTTCACCTATGTACTATTCTCTATAAAAAGTAATTGTCACATTGACATTGTACCTGGAATTAGTCTATTGACTGCTAAATATAGACAGAGGGAGTGAAAGATGTTTCTCAAACATAAGGCCTTTCAAGGCCCCCATACTATATAGGCAACTTCAATGCTTAAGGCCTTTCAGACGTTTCTTGTGACTGAGTGATTCACAGCTGGTCAGGCCACAGGAATGCTCCCATAGCAAACTTCCTCTTCGCGTCAAGGGTTCCCTTGACAGCAGTATGTCCGTCCACCTTCCATTCCTCCATTTTCTCATAGTCTGCCTTTAAGTATCGCGGGTAGAGGAGAGGCATTTGGAAGGTGCTTACACCATTTTCTTGGGTCTGTACATTAGCTTTCTGGACAGTTTGGCCTTCTTGTTTCCGTGCAGGTGAGTGCACAAGTATGAGAGTGAAAGCAGAAGTGAAGAGCCACTTCAAGGCCATATTTGGAAATTTCAGGGGATTTGAGATACAAGGGAGCGTGTCAAACCAAGAAAGGTATAGAAAGTATCCCATTTTACAATTGGGTAGATTACTTTTACGCACCAAAATCTATCAATGCTAATTAATATACTACGTATATGTTTGTATATTTTAGAGTGAGAATGAGTGAACATAGTTTCCTCTTATTTTGAGTTGCAACTTGTAGGAACAGTTGAAAGGTCATTAGGGATGCCAGCAAGTTAGTGCATTGCATTAGTAGAGACTGCTTCTTGTTGACACTTGATTATACTCCTTATTTCATAAAATTAAAAATAAGACTGACGAAATCATTTGATTGTTCAAGTCATTCCAAATATACATTGATGAACTTTGTGTGCGTGCAGGGTAAGATTGGGTTGCTGTCCGTACAACTCTTGTATACATGAATATACCCACTTGAAAGTTCTTAGGCTGGAGAGTCCTATATACGCCTCATGAAACCTGTAATATTTTTGTTTCCATCTTCCTATGAACTTGTAACATGATCTTTGAATCCAAAACTGACATAGTGCAATAATATATGCAGCATCCAACTGCATTTTTTTCTCAGTAGATCGACCATTACATTTATGGACATAAATTTTCTGCATGGAGCATCAGAAGCAAACGCAAGGCTAAGGCCAGATTGCACGTGCAAATGTGCAAATGAGCAAATGTGAGGGCTAGGCTGCATTTATTTAATCTCTCGTATATTGGCACTTGGTGGAAAAATTAGTAGAGAATTTGGTTAGAATATGCATGTTCTACAAACAAACAAAAGGCATACGGGTTGTAATTACCTTTATTTTCTTGCTTCCTATTTGCCTTTTGCATCTCGATGAAGACTATTTTTAGGTGAAATCAAAATTAATGGAATTGTTAAACACCATTTCCAAATCTCTCAAACCGCCATATTACATTACCCTTATTTCTCTCCCTCTTTCTTCTTTTCCATTACTTCTCCTCTATCTCTCTGTTCTCTCTCCTCCTAATAGTAAAAATAATAATTGTAACATTTATAACTTATAATTTATAACAATTCTAAATAATAATATTAAACAATTATTTTAAATTAATAATAATCAATCAATTAATAATACTTAATAATAATTCTAAATAATAATTAACAATATAAATAATAATTATATATAATAAACATTATATTATAAATAGTGGAGATACGGAAAGAGTTGCCTAAAAAAGATGGCCAGCCCCCGGGGGCGTCTAACAAAAATGGCCACCCCTAGGGCAGTGGTCTTAGTTAGACGTCCCCCTAGAGTTGTTCGTCTAACTAAGATGGCTGGCCATCTTTTCTAGCGGCTCCCCCTTTGGTATGCCGGATATTTTAGACGTTTCCTGGAATTTAAAATAAAAGTAACGGAGAAGAAGACGCAGACGTCTTCATTGGGTAATGTTTGGAAAATAGACAATTTCAACAGGCTAACCGGTGATCATAAGGTTCCGATCTTCTGATGTGACATCAAAGAAGCAAACTATAAAAAAAATAAAACACACTTCTTGCAAAATCGCCTAGTCTTGCAACCACCAATCAGCCATCTTCGCATAATACAAGTACCACAATAATACCTAAATTTAATTGCCAAAACCTATATAGTATCTACTGTTTAAGACAATGTTACAGGTAACGACCGGATGGATGAATAATCTGCAACAGTTCTTTATGCTATAGAACAGCTTCCTCGGGTTAGTCATTACGAAAATATACTCATATACGGGTCAGGGTGAGAGTAAAAATTCATCCATAGAATCGTAGAAACATTGCCACCATTTTGAACATCCACGGTCATCTTCAATAGAAGGAAATGGTGTAGACGATCTTCCGCCTATGATGTCTCTCAAAAGCAGCAATTATCTCATCTATACTATCTTCCCAGGAATCAGTTGCATCAATCTGCATCATTTAGTGCAAAACCGATTAAAAGCTGTAAATGCAGTTTCACAGAGGTTGTGCTTGGTAAAACACTTTAAATTGAATTCTATTTTAAATGTAAGAGTATATTTTAAAAGTTCAAATCAATTCGTTGTTTGGTTCCTTGGAAAGAGGAAGGACTTGTAGGAAAGAACGCAATAAATAGAGAGGAAACTGAGGTATTTCTTACAAATACTCTGTATATACACAAGCATATTATATCAACTAAATGTTAGCCTAATTTCAACTTAAGAAAAATATTTTCATGATTTCACCTTGAAAGAGACAAACAGGGAACTAGTAACATTTGTTATTTTGGAATATACACAAGCATATTATATCAACTAAATGTTAGCCTAATTTCAACTTAATTTCCAAAAAAGCATCTATGATTAGAATTGACAGTTTCCTCAGTTAATATCCTTATTCTGCAACATCCTGTAGTGTTTTGTTGCATTTAACAGTTAAGTAAATATTATTTGCCCTTCCTCCCTCCCAAGTCCCGATACAGCTTTCAGGCATTGCACTTCATGGGTAAGAAATGGTCGAGGTGACTGGCAGATTAGGAAATTCAAAAGTAAAACATTGCTACAAAAAGTTAGCAAAATTGGAAGTGGGATAGCCCAAAGTAGCAAGCAAATAATTAAGTTCAACGAGTAGCACAACTAACAAAAAAAAGACAACAAAAAAGATAAGCTTGGGTGGTGGTGTAATGGTAATTATTAATATAAAAATAGATCAGCAGCACATACCTCTTGGCATAATTGGAGTGTAAGGCGACCACCAATAGCAGCCTCCTCATGATTGTCTTTCACCTCAAGGTTGATGATGGCAACAGGTTTCATAAGAACATGCTCACGATTGTATAGATCTGTCCAAAAATGTGCCACATGAGTACCACTCAGTTTTAATACTCTAGGAGTATAATCAAACATGACTCCACTGAAACAGAGTAGGGACGCTATAGGCAAGAGGCCAGAGGTTAAAGAGCTCGAATGAAAACTAATTTGAAGCAAAAGTAATAGTAAGTACAAAAGTGACCATACTTATATACATATGATAATAGTCTAAAACAGAGATAGTGCCTGATCATACTTGAAACTATATTGACACTAATGAACTTAGGCTTTCTTAACATGATCTTATGCTACAGTTCAAAATTTTAAGTAGGCCAGAAACGACTGACAACCAATACTCCATGTCAGCGGTAAACGCTTCCTCAAGCATTCTCTAGTGAGTAATACCTCCGTTCCTTTATTTTTGCCCCATTACTATTTATGGAATCGATTTTTAAAAAGTTTGATCACAAATTCTCATCATGTTATAAAAAATAGTATATTTAAGTGGAATCTTATTGATATATTTCAATGTAAATATTTATAATATTAAGTTTTCAAAATTTTTTGTCTTATAAATTTGGAGATGAAAACATTTTAAGTCATGTAGACTAGGAAAAATCAAATGGCGAAAAAAATTAGTGATAGAGAAAGTCTCTTCAAGTGACAGGAAAAACCTAATACTATCGAAATCACAGCGTCATCTTGTCTTGCCAAAGATATGAAGAAACGGTAAAATTGCCAATAGTTACAGCTAGGCCAATATTTATTAAGTAAAGGATCTACAATCAACAGTCAAGACATGAAAAGAACTGGTATCACACTCTCACAACACAGGATGACATGAATGCCTCATCGTATCTCCTAAAATCTTAAATCAAGCAGCTAAAAATATGAACCAAAGGCCAATAGAGATTGATGTCCAATGTTGACAATGGCTTTTGACACAAAATACTTCACATGATTATCAGATCACATGAGTCTTTCAGGAATAGCCTCTCTGATAGCTTTTGATTATTAAGGGGTAAAGATGCTTATAAATTAACCCTAGAACTATTCTAAACGAGATTCATACTGGGTGATAGACCACAGAAAAGCTTTTGCACCTACTACTCAAAGAGGGTTAAATGACCAATCATACAACTTGAGAATAACAGTACTGACATGTTATTACAAATCATAATAGTTTCATTATTCATCAAAAACTTGCTACTATTCTGAAACAAATTTAAGTAATTAACTGGAAGCAGGTTGAGATATACTGCTTCATCCAGCTCCAAAATGGGAAAGGCCACAGCCAATCAGAAACCCATGAAAGACTTGGATGCTACACACAGGAAGACGACGTTGATTATCAACAAATTGCAGTACAAGTGGAATTCAGAGCATGCAAGCTTGTATACACATAATCGAGTGCCTCTCAAGATGAGACATTTTAAAGCTCGTAAGCTTTAAGAGACATAGAGGTATACTTAGATAGCAGAGCAAAACTATAAAGGATCTGAAGCCTTTTGAATAGTGTATGTAAACTGTAAAGTCAATTTGCTGCACATAAGGAATTTCTTTTTGAGTTTTCATGGTTCATAATAAAAGATCAAATAGAGCATAAGCAACCTATATCAATTGTCATAATTAGATCTTCAAATGGTACTTCTAGTATGCCTACACTTCATGCTAAAAATCTCACAATTCAAACAAATAAGCTAATAGAAGATTGAGTTCACTATGCTTGCTTGATTTCACCAATACAAATATCTAAATACAGTAAATAAATAGGGATACAAGAGCTTTCCAATAAACTTACCTTCCACAACCATATCAAAGACCTTTTCTTCAAATGTAAACACCACATCAAACGCCCCATCATGTGCATTATCTTGCCAGCGTTGAGGAGCAAGCTTGACAGATAAATTCCGCTTCAGCATTGGCAAAATGCCATTACGCTTGTACATAGGCAACTATTAAGGTTATAAACCAGCTCAAACCAATAACAGAACACATTTCAATCTCAATATAACACAACTAAGTCAGAGATCAAAGATTACAAAAGAGACACTGAGTAGTATGGAAAATACGCTCACACATGATATCCTTCCCCAATTGGATTCAATCAACATACTGGGTGGGACAGCGAAATTGTAATAGCTTCCACCATAGTTCCTCACTGCAATTTCTGAGCTAAAATTGATTTCAATCATCAAGCTTCTATGCTTTCAACTCCAAGGAAGTATAAGAAACAGTCAGCCTTTCCTGATTCCTAGACCTCTGTACCATAGAATGACCGACTTAAAGACTGCTACTGGCCCCAAATGGGTTTTACATAAAGAATGGCCTAATACATAAATCAAGTACATGGAGTTCAAATCGCAAGAAACAGCAATACACCACACATTCGAAACCTCAAAAACTCTAATTGCACTCTATTTGTATCAAACAACTCAATATGTCAACTATAAATCAATAAGCACACGATAATATGACCAAGAACACAATTAACAATGCATCAAAATCCATCCGACTCCACTTGAACCTCACCAAAATCAACATCCGGACATAACTCAAGACATACAAAGTTACAGACCACTCCACAATCCACACCAAAAAACAACCAAAAATCATGAACAATCCACATCAAAAATCAAAACCCATTTTAAAAGCATTAAAACTTAAACTCCCCAATAACTCGAAAGGATACAATTCGGGGTCTTTGCGACGAAGCTCCTCGAACATTTGCTTATAAGGAGTACCAAAGTCATAAACATTAGGTTTATTTTGAGAGGGTCCAGGAAGCTTAACATGGGCACCCGTACCGTAGGATGAGACATCAAACCCATGTTTTTTCAACAGGAAATGCGCCTCCATGCTTCTATTCTGGTTCGATGAACACACCATTGCATATCTCAGCCTCATTTTGTTTCCTTTTTTGGCACTTACCCAGCTGGGTAAATCAATTTTTCTGGGCTACTGTAATCCGGGAACAAGAATTGAACTTTACAATCAAACTGTTGAATTGAAGGAATCAATGAATTCACACCCACATCACAAAATCAAGATTATAGATTGTTCAATTGTAAAGTAGAGCACTGGAAATTTCAAAGGAAGTAGCTAACATTGCAATCAAGAAAAGGGATGAATGATTAAGCGAGGAGGAGATAGTTTGAGTACCTTGACGCTGAATTGGAGTGCTAAATTCTTTTAGAGTTTTTTTTTTTAACTGCCCTATTGTCTAAGATTTTTCTATTGTGAGCACTGGAAATTTGAACAATTAGAATTTACTTTTGTATTGTAAGTTTTATATTATGAGATTTTGGTTTTAGGTAAGGTTATAAGGATTAAGATCGTCTCACGTTAATTTATTGAAAGAAGGTAAAAATTAATCAGTAGAAATAGATTGTAGGAATAGAAGGTAAAAAAAAATGTTTTTAAATATTTATATCAATCGATTTTAAAAGAAATAAAATAATCAGATCTTATTTTTATGACTTATAGAAATAAAATATTTGTTAAATAATTTCGAATCTTTACATATAACCCAAAAGTATTAGTACCTTTATTTTAATTTTGATATTTTTTGTGAAAATTTAAAAAACGTTGTATTATAAGTTTCAGTCATCATAGACCATTTTGTACCCAACAAAAAACCATTATGATATACTTATCAATGGCCTTATGGGGCTATATTAGGTTCTCATAATAATTAGAGATATCTATTTTGACTCTAAATGCTCGTTTCAACCAATTTTCAAAACTTTAACAATTGAGTGATAACCCTATTAAGGCATTTGGAGACCAAATAAAAGACATTAATATGGTTAAAAACTAGCCTCTTTGTATAACTTTAAGAGGCATTTAGTACCTGTATTCAATTTTTCAAAATTTTTTAAAATATGTCAAAAATAATATAAATAACCTTAGAAATTTGGCCATTTTGAACAACTCTTAATCTAATGACAAAACACCTTAATATGCTTATCATGGGTTTTATAGCATCTTATTAACAAGTACTTTGAATAATCTCCTTTGACTATAAACACATATTTAAATAGATTCCCAATATTCTTCAAATGTCTCCAAACATTCCCATTTACCCTAAGAAGCACCCAATATATACTTCTAAATTTTTTCAATTAAGACAATTTTAGATCCAATAAGAGAATAACTTACAAATATGCTTATTATGGGTCTTATAGGATCATATTAAGCCCTATAAATTAATTAAAATTTGAAACTATATAGCTAAGTTTAAACATCTATTTCAACGGGTTTTTAAAACTCATATAATTTGGTCATAAAATTCTTCAGGCTTTTTTGTGACTAAATAAAAGGCATTAAATGATTTCAAATTGTAGCATCCTCATATTCCTTCATATAAAATATCAATTATTTTATAAAATACTTGGAAAAATACAAGAATGTAATGGCCATGTGATAGCATAAGGCAATAATCAATAATCAATTATAATTATTATACGGATTAACTAGATAATTTAATACTTCAATATATATGTAAGTCAGCATACATAATAGTATAATAATAATAATAATAATAATAATAATAATAATAATAATAATAATAATAATAATAATAATAATAATAATAATAATACAAATATCCAATTGTTAAAAGTGATGTCTATTAATCATGTAGTGAACACTCTATACACAATCCTCATGATGCACTTCATCCAACCTATCTAATATTATTCATATAAAATTGAGTACAATCATATACATGGTAATTAAAATATTTAGATTTCAAATATTTCCTTTCAACCGTAAATCATTCAGATTATTCCTTAGTCAAAATTCATTCCCAAATTCTTTAAACATTCAAAAGATATAATCCACATATTCAAATTAGGTTATACAACTCATCCAAAATTCAACGAGTATAATAAATAAATAAATAAATATAGTAGTAGTATCTATGCAACAGATCCTAAACAATTCTTAAATATAATATTTTTCTTATACTATATGGTCTACATAAGTTAGAATACTTGTAATTGTCTCAATTTTTTTATATTGATCCTATTTGAATAGAATGAAGTACTAAACACATTTTTTTAAAAATTGTATGATGATCTTATGATCCTACAATCTATTTCTATCAATCGATTTTTACTTTCTTTCATCAATTTAAATTTGGACGATCTTGATCCTCACAACCTTACCTATAACCAAGATCTCAACTTAGTTTATGATCATATAAAACTAACAATATAAAAATATATTCTAATTGTTCAATTTTTTTATGGGACTTATTTAATAAACCGTATAAAAAAATTTCAAAGAAGGAAAACTCTCCAAAAAATGTACATCACACATGAAAAATGTACATTACGTACACAATGTACATAGTACACATGTGAGCTATGCGGAATATACATTACGTACATGAAAAATGTACATAGTATACATGTGCGTTATGTGGAATATAATGTATACTTTCCATATACGTAATGTACATCTTTTTTTAGTGAGTGTACCATGGTGCACCCAAGTGCACTGTTCTCCCGAAGTTTAAAGGAAAATGGACCCACATTAACATTTTCATGCAGGCCGAATATTAAATGCTACCCTGAATATAGTTATGACTTATGAGTCGCACTAGCACAAACTAATTGCAGTTTGCCGAATTGTATACTTCATTACTACGACTACAGGTAACCTATGCATGGTTAAACTCATTCACATGAATTGTTGGCAGCGTGTTGAAAGACTGTAAACAGCAATCTCACCTAAAACTGATAGGCATAGTAGCAGCTATAAATAATTGCATACCTTAAATCCTAGGTGCTTCAATGTCAAGTACTTGACGATTTAACTTTTTAAAATTGGGTACTCTATTTAATAAATTAAATCACTACTCCAACTTTTATATTATTATACAAAACTAATATAAATATATATGAATTTTAAGACTCCTCAAATTTGGGGTCTTAGTCCGTTGAATACCCTGCATATGTCCAGAATCGCCTCTGCATTCTTACAGAATGAAATCTGCCAATGCCTCGAACAAATCAGATATAAAATATTTCTCCTTTGTTACTACAATGTTGTCAAAATCTAACTTCTAATCTGTATAAATATGGTATACATCCTGTTTCCTGCTTAATTACAGATTTTCAAGGAGATTATCCTAAGAAAAAAAATATCTTTGTTTATTTAATATACTCCGTACATTAGAAGCGATAACTAGTTAGAATATTGGTATTAATATAAAAAAAAATAAAGACCAAACTACTTAGATTTATCAAAAATTAAGTGCGTAATATTAAGTTGAACCAGATTAAACAAAACAATTACACATGTTAAGTACGAACATGTAGAAAAAAA
Organism: Dysphania ambrosioides; assembly: GCA_026401315.1. NCBI lineage: Eukaryota > Viridiplantae > Streptophyta > Magnoliopsida > Caryophyllales > Amaranthaceae > Dysphania > Dysphania ambrosioides. The sequence goes on from CM048666.1 coordinate 22,875,166, forward strand.
CGGAGGAAGTAATTGAAAAAGCTTTATAACTTTAGTATCTATAAATACATAAAATATTCAAGGAAAATTTGAAATGAAAAATACAACTTTTGACCCATCTTGTCTATAAAGGTCAACCTTCATTTTATTTCTATAAAATCTCACCTTTTCACGTTTTGTATTTTAAAGGGTTAAATGAAAAAGAAACCAGTTGGGTTGAAGGTAAATACGGCGAAGTGGCGGTTGCTTCTGAAAAATGATAATTGCCTTTGAATCTCCCCTACCCCATCCTTCATACCCATCCCTTACCCCCATCATCCTCACCTCTGTGTTTTGAGTAATTTGTGTGTTGACTAGCACTAGTAGAAAAAAGTCTATTTGCTGCGGTTATTTAACCTTATTTGCTGTGGTTATTATACCGAAGCACATATGGCCGAAGCACATATAAAACCAACAAATGCTGCGGTTTTTTTGACGCAACACTTATAATATTATTTGCTGCGGTTATTTAAAATAAACGCAGCATTAATTACCCTTATTTGCTGCGGTTATTTATAAAAAACCGCAACATTAATTATTAAAAACTAAAAAAAAAATTGACATACTTATTTGCTGCGGTTTTTAGTAATAACCGCAGCAAATATACCTATTATTTGCTGCGGTTTTACCAAAAAACCACAGCAAATATTTTTTAAAAATAAAAAAAATATTTTTTCAGCATTATTTGCTGCGGTTTTTCTAATAACCGCAGCAATTGATGGTTACCAGAACAAAAATAAAATAAAAATGAATAGGTCATAAAAGATAAGAAAAGCTAAGAAATGATGAATCGTGAAGCATATAAATCGAAAATTCAATTATGACCACTCGTTTCCCCACGCAAAATTGCGATCTACAATATTTTGTACTCAAAATAAACAACCAATTCATTCTTCATAAATTTCGGGTGCTATTCCAAGGTTTCGTAAAGTTCGAAGAGGCATATCTCTTAGCCCGGTGATCCAAATGGTGTAAATTTTTTTTGAAACCACCTATTTTAAGAGGTACTACACAATTATGTTAGCCTTTAGCGGCTTTGGTGACGTATTATTTGAGATATTGAAAATAAAACTTTGAGAAGCCATAAAATTGACTATGGGACTCCGAATAGGGCTTATAATATGTCTAACTTGTGTATTTTTGAGAGATCTACAGGGGCAAATCATCCTCTGAGGGATTTGTCCACTCATTATCCCCAAAAAAGTTCTCTAACACCTATAATCTATGAAATTCGATTTTTAAGGCTTATTCTTTCATAAACACAACATGTAACATACAGATCTGAACATATAAGAAGTTTTTATCTTCGCATTTATATATTAACAAATTATAGACAAAAGAATTTAAAAAAATATATACTAGAGTTTAAGGCAAATACAAATCGTGATTTTGAGCTTCGGAGTATGTAGACTTCTTCAAAATGGGAGAGATGAGTAAGTTATAAGGTTAGGGTTAGAGACAAAATGGCCTGGGATGTTAGGTTATGGGTTAAGGTTAGGGTTAGGTTTTTTTTTTTGTGCGCTGAAGTGTTGGGATGATTCTGGAAAAGTTTTCGTGTTTGAATGGCCTGAAACAGAAAAGACTGGGTTTTTATATTAATGAACAAGTTCTGCGGTTATTTGAAATAACCGCAGCACTTGTGACACTCATAAGTGATGCGGTTATTTCAAATAACTGCAACATTTAATCTTCCCCCAGGAATATAATATATGACTAATTAAATGCTGCGGTTATTTGAAATAACCGCAGCACTTGTGACTCATAAGTGCTGCGGTTATTTAAATAACCGCAGCACTTGTAATAAATGTTGCGGTTATTTTTATAACCGCGACACTTGTGTTATAAGTGCTGCGGTTTTTTGAATAACCGCAGCACTTATTGTTATGTGCTTCGAAATTTATTTAACCGCAGCAATTGAGGTGAAGCAATTGAACTGTTTTCTACTAGTGTAGATTATGAGTATAAAAAAAACTCGATCTCATTGGCCGAAGGTGGATGAGTGGTCTGAGTCAAAGAATGGTTTTGATATAATTTTGCTATAATAAAAGACATAATATATCATATCATATCATGTGTTTGTTGTAAAACAATTCCCCATCATTTGAATAACTGAATTCTACTGAGTACCTTAGCTGAAGAAGCTAAGCCTTGTTACAATAACAAAGGTTTGATTATTTCTCACTTCCATTTGATTTGATCAATAATACTTTCAATTTGATATCCACTTATCTAGTTGTTTGTATTCTTTTATTTGATATCCACTTATCCAGTTGTCTGTATTCTTTCAATTTGATATCCAGCTGTGGAGAAATTGTGAGTGTAAATGTTGCTCGTGTGCTAACCTTTCTTCTATGGTTCAGATGGTATGATTGGTGGGAAAATTCTGGCTATTGTAGCGGAATCTAATAGCTCAAAACCACTTTTGAGTGCTCATTAACCTATTGTATGACTCAGGTTGTCCATGAAATTAATTCATCAAAATCTTATAGGTGGACATTATTGATTTCAGTAGCAGTTTCTTGTCTCTTTTGCATGATCTTATAGGTGCTCTACAAAGTTGAGAAACTCATTACATCTTGGCATGTTAGCAAATCTAGCCAAAATGATAATATATTGTATAACATATATGTGAATAAAGTCGTTACCATTAAAATGTTTGTGGAGTTCTTTATAAGATATCGTTAAAACTTTGATCTCTTTTGAAGTGAGGTCAGAAGAAAGTATTGTTGAAACTTCTTAATACAATATTTAGAAGGAAAATTAATGTGTTGGATGAAAAACTTCACATAAACATTGGCAATCATGTTTATAGCTGTCTAGCTAGCAGAGAACAGAAGTGCTGAAAAACTTCTCATATATAAACATTGAAAATCAAGTTCTCCCTCACTGACTCTGTTGGAATCCTTAACTTGGTGAGTCACTTGTCTTCTTTAATCTAAAGCTTGTTGATAGTTTCTGGATGTGATGTGAATGGTTTGTTAGAAATACGATGAGATATGAGGCACAGTAAACCGCCTACTAAAGCTGAGTTGGATATTTTTGTTATATATGAAGTGTTTGACAAATACCGGTTTAAGGCAAATGACAAGATGGGATGTGCTTATGTGAATATTCAACTACTTGTATCTGGTTACTTTCGCGGAGAATGGAGGTCGGGAATGCTCTATGCGTGGAACATGAAGAAATGAAGGAGAGTTACCAGTTCAACAGGTAACCGATAAAGGAACATTTTAAAAAACAAAACGTGAATATGTGGGCTTTTTCAGAAATAAAATGAAGGTTGACCTTTATAGACAAGATAAGTCAAAAGTTGTATTTTTCATTTCAATTAATCCAATATAAAATATAAAAATTGCATACTAAAATTTTAAAACAAATCTAACAATATCTCACATTATGTTTTAATTTATATATATTAATAGAAAATTATATTAAATTAAAGTAATAAATATAAGATCACGGGTAGGTCGTAGGTAAGGATTCATGAACAAGTGTTAACAGGTGGGAGCGCAGCGTCATGAAAGATACAAAATTATATGCTAGAAACTTCTTGAGGCGGTTGTGTGTTTGCCACTTTTGACAAAAGAAATTTGTGCATCATATTTTATTGACGTTTCCGTATGAAAAACCGTGGGCCATGCAACTATATTTTGAGATATTATTCCAAGTAGATTCTTGATTTTTTGTGTTTGTAATATAATATGTATACATATCATATTATTGATGGAGTAAATGGGAGAAGTCATTTTTTCAAGTTATAAAGATTGATAGTTGTTGCATTCATAGCTTGCAAGCTTTTAATATCAGAGCTTCCAACACTAATCATCTAACTTTTTAACATTAATTTCGGATTAGCATGGAATAATTTCAAAACTAATCATTAGATTTTGGTTTCACCAACTTTATTTTTTGAATTTCTAGGCTATTTTTATACTAATTAAGCTTAAAATTGGAAAATTACAACTGTACACAACACTCTAATTAAGGCTCTAAGAAATTAAAAGTACGGAGTAATACATTCATTTTCACTCCTTAAATTCCATAAATCTTACAAATTGTTAACATTATTAAAATCTATCTGGCCTGATTTCAAACGAAAAGAACACAAAGAAATATACACGATTACACATATGTTATGTGATTATATTTAAATTCTTTTTTCTAATTTAAGCTCCTAAATAATGGCATCACTGTACCATATAATTTTCAGACCATAAGAATACACGCATAGTTAGTTTCTATACATTCAAAGTAGCTAAAGAGATGAATTTATTTTAGCTGATGATTTCATCTTCAATTTCACAACCAGAACGTAAAAGTTACAACCCTATCAATCATAAAAAAAAAAAAAAAAAAAAAGTACTAGCTGCAAAATATTACATGGAAAGTATAATACTTCGTATATCATATGGTACGACTAGAATTAATTCAAACCCTTGTAACATGTAATATATTTTGCTAAACTATAGAACAAGCAAAAATTTAAAGTTGATCAGGCCACAAGAAGGTGCCCATAGCAAACTGCCTCTTCTCAGCAAGGCAACCCTTGACATGGTTGTCAAGTCCATATTGCCTGAGTAGCATATCGAGCTTGCTTTCCTCCATCTTCAAGTAGTCTTCCTTGTTATACCTTGGATAATGAAGAGGCACCTGGAAATGTTCCCTTACCACATCTTTCTTAGCAGCACAAGGTTTTTCATCACTACCAGACTTGTTATAATCTTTAAGGTCATGGTTCGGATGTGTGTTCGTTTGTGTTATAAGGTGAGGCATGGCATAGCTGACCACCCAGTCCATTGCCATGGCTCTTGAGGTTGCCGCCGAAGGTGAAGGCGAAGGCGAAGGCGAAGGTTTGAGAGGAGTGTATTGTGTTAAACCAAGTTAGAAAAGAGAAGAGACCCTTATTTATAGATGGAGGTGACTTGGTGCAATTATTATTAGAGTCGGCCCTGATAAATCTCTACCACACGATATTTTTCGTGAAAATATAAATGAATACAATTCTTGGGTTGCAAGAAATATATGATGTTAAATATGGTAGGTTATGAGTATTGACAGCTAGAAGCCTAGAACGTTATGGAAGATGGAAACTATATCTTGGAAACTTCTTCAGGCAGTTTTATGTTGCCAAGTTGACATAAAGAACGAATGAAATTAATATTGACGGTTGCGCGTATTGGGCGGATCAGGGCCGAGATAGGTCACAAACAAAACGGGTTGGGTCGGGTTAAAGAAGATACAAAACGTGTCAGGTCGGGTCAAAGGAGATTCATAACAGGTTGGGTCATCCAAAAAGAGTATATATTTTTTTATCTATAGAGGGTGATAGTTTACATGTATTACCTCCAATATTTGGTTGTGAATCATCGATAAGTAAATGGAAATAATTCATTATCTGATAGTGTTTAAAAGTCTTTGAAACTATTAACCCGACTTGACCCATTAAAGACCCAATAAAACATGGGCGTTTAAGAGATCGACCCATTAGACCTATTATTGATTAGATCATTTCATAAACAGATCGGTTAAGGATCCTTAACTGAGCCCCTCCCATTTGAACATGTCTATGTATAACTAGTGGCCTCTTTTTGTTCATATGATTCCATTAGACACGAGAGTTTTTAGATCTTTTTGTGTTCCTGTGGTGAAGTGGTCTAGTTATGAGAACTTGGAAGTAGTTGCGAGTTTTATGGTTCTTTAAACTCCAACCCTACTAAACGTTAAGAAAATGTTGTTGATCGATTATTGGCTGATTAGTTTATGATTTATTTTTGAATTCTTTTGGCTTTTTTCAGTACTTACTGCTTTTAAACCTAAAAATACGGAAAATGATAATTGTACAAAACCTTATAAGAAATCTATAAGAAATTAGAAGTAGAAATATGTATTATATTTTTTTTTCATACATGTAGATTTAACTTTAAAGGCGGCGTATAACCTTGTGAGATAAAAAAAAATAAAAAATTAATGGTGAGATATTACTTCATTACCTATTAGTACTACGAAATTGAAATATGAAGCATAATATAGTATTTAGGTTACGTTATATATATATATATATATATATATATATATATATATATATATATATATATATATATATATATATATATATATATATATATCACGTAGGATAATGTTATACTTTCATAAAATAATGTACCGTATCATTTCCAAAGCATGCATAAGCATATGTTATTGTTTCATTCTTTACGTTCAAAGACAATCTAAAGGGTTGAAAATGAGTGGCGTGGACGATGAATGTTTACTGATAATTTATCGTTGACCAATCAATCAAAAGGTCAAAATAACAATCTTGTCATTCGTCTTTAAATAATTAAGGTTCGTACAGGCTACTACATTATACATAATACATAAATCATACAATATATTATATCTCAAAATTTAAAACATGATGTATGGTTATTTAAAAGCACTTCCGAGGTTTAAAAAATTTAGTATCATATTAATCATAAATATTGTTGGGGAATCAACTTTTGGATTACTAATAGGTTGGATTTAATTATGTCGGTTGAAATGGTGTTCGAGTTTATTATCAATTAGACATTTTTAATTAGTTGCTGTTTGAATTGGTTTTGAGTTGTTTACAAGTCAAGTTAATTTCGAATCAGGTCAATTTTGAATTGAGTCATATTTATGTTGAGAGTATGTTGGGTTCGGGTTCACAAAATTTAAAATAAATAGATTTTTGAGTTGGGTTTAGGTTGAGTTGATTCATATTACAAATTTCACATTTAATCTTATAAAGCAAGTCGGGTTCGTTTAGTATGGGTTGATATCGGCTAAGTTGGCAATTTGGACAGGAAACTGGCAGCTCTAATTTCAAGAGGAGAGTACCATGTGAAATCAAGTTAGAAGAAAGAAGATATCCTTATTTATAGATGGAGGTGAGTTGGTGCACTTAATATTAGAGTATGACTTGTTACGTGAGTTGTTCTCCATCACACGATCATTTGATACAAAAAGTAATTAAGTAAAGTGCTTGGGTTGCAAGAAATATGGTGTTAAATTTAGTAGGTTGGTATGAGTAGTGTGACAGCTAGGTTATAGAAGATGGAAAACTAATTGTTGGAAACTTCTTCACGCGGTTTTATTAATGTGGCCAATTTTGACATAAAGTGTATAACTGTGTACGAATAGGCTCGATTAGGGGCGTTAATCAGTTATACGATTCGATTAAATGAGTCGGTTTTCAACAGTTTACCATCTTTAGTGGTTTGGTTCGGGTCGATTTTATAAGTTATTGGGTCAGTTTAGCTTAGTTTGATTTTATTTATTGCAAATTCTAATCGATTTGGGTCCTGATCGGGTCGGGTTGTAATCGGTTTGGGTCATTATCGATTCGGTTTATAATCAGTCGGTTTGAAAACGGGTTGTGCCAGTTTAAAGCAATTTTCTGGTAAAAACAATTCGGGTACTAAACGGTTCTTGTTGTAATCGGTTCGGGTCATGATCGGTTCGGGTTGATATCGCTCGGTTTGAAAACGAGTTTTGGTTCAAAAAATTTTGGTAAAATTAGTTCATGTCATAATCAATTTTGGTTGAATTAGGCCTGTTTGAAAATAGACCTGATGTAAATGTGTTTTCAAAGTATATATGAGTAACGAATAAGACTTATGTGTCAAGATACACTTCAAGTGGAACTCTTTATGAATTGCAAAATTATATATTACTCATATAGTTGTACTATATAAGAGTTGAGACTGATAAAAAGGTAAAAGTCAAAATAAGAAGGAAACTTAAAATGAGAAGGATGAGAAGACATCTTGACTCTTCATCTCCTAAATCCAACGAATGATATTTTACGTATGTATAGTGACCCTTTTTTAACTCATAGTAACCTAATAATTTTTTTCACTTATAATGACTCTTTTTATTATTATAGTGGCTCTTTTTATTATTAAAGTGACTATTTTTATAGTTATAGTAACAATTTTTTTACGTGAAATCTTTGGCGTTGGATCTTACCATTTGAATGACGAAGATCTCTTCTTATTCTTCTTATTTTAAGCACTCTTCTAATTGAATCCCTCCCTTTATATATATTTTATTGGATTTAAAAATGGGTACCGGGTCCAAAATGGGTATCGGGGTCTAAAATGGGTTCAAAATGGATCCTTAACATATATTTTATTTATATGTGATTATTATTCACATATTTTATAATTGGATGTATTTTTGCATTTCAGACCTTAGAATTATTTATCGATTAAGTGTTATAAAGACATAAATTGCATTATTATGTTAAATAAAAAAATTGATAAATCATTTCTTAAGCACACAATTTGTATCGTTGAAATACTTGCAAAACAATTTTTAGTTCAATGAGAGGAAAACAATTAAGCATTAGAGTTAAAACACTGAATCAAAAAGTTCTAAACTCAACAGTATTTTGTTACAAGGTTTTTAAGATCAAGTGTATCGCTACTTGCAAATTTTAAAATCGCACAGAATCTAGTAATCTCAAACCCAGTTTAATATGTTTGTGGGGGCGTAACGACGAGAAGTTAGTAATCACAAAGTTGGTGATAAGAAAGAATTGGAGGCTTGCAGTAGAGTGGAAAATAGAGGATAGAGAAGATAAGAGTAGAAGAGGAAGATAGACAATATGAATGAATTTTTAGTTTTAGTTTTAAATGAAAATTATATTTTAATTTTATTTTTTTAAAATATGTGGGTTCATGGGTCAGATCTGGATCTAAAATTTTCAGACTCGGACACATATCCGGCCCAAGGACATTTAGACCCATATTCGACCCGGATTCAATGGGTCTAAAAAAATTAGACCCATACCCTAAAAATGGGTCGGGTCTAACCGGGTCTGGATCGGGTCTTGGACCCATTGTCACCCATACTTGGCGTATACATCTTACTTGCTACTCTTATACACTTTGGAAACACATTTACACCAAATCTATTTTCAAAACGGACTATTTCAACCTAAATCGATTATGACCTGAACTAATTTTACCAATATTTTTTGAACCAAAACTCGTCTCCAAATCGAGCGATACCAACCCGAACCGATTACAACCTGACTCGAATAATACCCGAACCGATTATGACTCGTAATGATTATGAACCAAACTGATTATGACTCGAACCTATTACAACCCGAACTATCTAGTACCCGAACTGTTTTGACCCGAAAGCTACTTTAGATCGATACAACCTGTTTTTAAACCGACCAATTACAACCCGATCCGATAATGACTTGAACCGATTACAACTCGACCTGATCAGGACCCAAACCGAATAGAAACCGCAATTAAAAAAATCAAACCGAACCGACCCGATAATTGTTAAAACCGACCTGAACCGGACCGTAAAACGGTAAACCGTTAAAAACATAACTAAAAACCGATAAACCGAACTGTGAGAACGTTGAGTATCAAAGACGTTGGAACATACATACCAACGAAGTAGTGAAGTACATATATGGGATCAAATTTTATAATCGTGGTAGATTTTGTCTCTTTGTAATAGAGATCGACAAACCTGGCATTTTATTTTGATATAGAAGAGATTTGGTGGAAATAAAATAAACAATATGTCAAAAGCGCCATGATTAAGCTAATTTATTCCATAGTCAAAAGCGCCCTTTTGATTTTTGCATCAGAATTTGTCACTTTAACAAGGGTCTTGTTTTCGGATGTATCCTGTGTAGTGATATGTTAACTATTATTCTCAGGGTGGTTGTGAAAAAACACCATCCTCCGATGGTAAGTCAAAACAAATCTGAAGGTTCTCACGAGCAATGGGTGGACAGTGCACCCGGGTGCACCATGAGCATGGTGCACCCGCTCCAGAAAAAAATGTACATCACGTACATGGAAAATGTACATTACGCACATGAAAAATGTACATAGTACACATGCGAGTTATGTACATTCCACATAATTCACATGTGTACTATGTACATTTTTTATGTATGTAATGTACATTTTTCATGTACGTGATGTACATTTTCCTTGTATGTGATGTACATTTTCCATATACGTGATGTACATTCCACATAACTCACATGTGTACAATGTATATTTTTCATATATGTAATGTACATTTTTCATGTACGTGATGTACATTTTTTTGGAACGGGTGCACCATGAGCATGGTGCACCCGGGTGCACCTTCGAATTTACGTCTCACGAGAATAGAATTAAATACCCTGACTATTTAACTTTGAGGATTGTCACCTTATTTATAAACAAATGCCTGTATCTAAACCCCTAGGAGACCTCTTCACCTTACCTAAACATTATTCAGAGAATTAGGACGGGCAAAATATGTACATATCGGATAGGAATCAGGAACACACACCCACACCAAACTGATCAGCCCAAACCTTACAACAGTCTAAATGCGGATAAACAGTATAGCTTCCGGTGGTAGTAATCAAGACCAGAAAACCGTCCATCTTGTTATTTTCCGATAGGTGATGTAACTGCCTAAATAGGTTGAGGATCAAAGGAAATTTCTTAAACAAAAATATCCAAGCATGCCCTGTAATATATACCCCTCGTTACAGTAAGAACCATCTGAGCTTAACAAATATTCATTTGTTGAAATAGTTTTTCAACCAAAGGGGCAAGGGTAGCCCAAATTCCAAATGTTTGAGATATAAAACTAGAGCAGTCATAATCAGACCCGACCCGATAAGTTACCCGAATCGACTCGGACCCGACCTGATTATGACCCGAAAAGTGAGATCCGAAACCGACCCTACCCGACCTAAAGTTAACCCGAAACCGATTTGACCCAATAATCAAAGACCCGAACCCGATCCATGTCCGACCCGTTACAGACCCGACCCGTTACAAACCCGACCCGTTACAGACCCGACCCGAAAAGAACCCGAAACCGATTAAAACCGATACATAACCGATATAACCCGATTTATAGCAATTTGTTACCCGAATTCTCTGGATGTGTTAATAATCTGAATATACATGAATATGACCTAATCTTGACAGACCTATTTTTTACCTAATATCTAATAACTTTGAAACCAAACTTGTCATTGTCGATTTTCAAACTAAACATATTACAAGTTTTTATGTATATATAAACTTAACATCGTATGTTATAAACTAGTTTGATAGGATAATACACATTTAATAATCATTATCTCATAAATATTTTATTTTTAAATGACTTATCGACATCATCATTGTCCAATTTATGTATTAACCATCATCATTGTCCGATTTTATCAAAACCGACCTTGACCCAAATATGAAATAACCCGATATAACCCGTTTAGAAACCGACCCGATTGTACTAGAACCGACCTTGACTCGAACCGAATACAACCCGAACCGACCTTGACCCGAACCGAATACAACCCGAACCGACATTGACCCGAACCGAATAGAACCCGACCCGAACCCGACCAAGCAAACAACCGATTAAACCCAACTCGATAATGACCCGACCCGAACCGAAACCGACCCGATAGGCAAAATTGACCCGATAAGAACCGACCCGCGATGGATCAACCCATAACCGACCTGTTGACCCTATTTGACACCCCTATATAAAACCACGCTTCTGGATGGGCAATCCAAGACGCATTCACCCTCCTTCGAAAGTTCTACACTGTACCCTCTGGAAAACCCTGAAAACGGGCACTACATAATAGGTCAACTTTTCCTTCTACACAATTTTGAACTATATGGGACGCACCATGCATGTTCTCCCAGACTTTACACTCCTTAGGAGGCTCTAAAGGAACTCGGGCTTTGTTAGTATCTGTTCAAAATTTCCTCAATGGCCTCGTCCATTAGGTTTTCCAAATCGTCAATAAGCTCTTTAGAGAGCTAGCCTTCGAACTAGAGCTTTTAGCAGCCTCATGAGCGTCTTCAAAACCCATCATAAACGAGAAATTCCTAATTTATATATTTTTATAATTTCATTTCTATATCTGATCATAGTGTATATACCAGATATACGTTTTTTGTATTTTTATATCTTTTATATTTTTATATCTACTATAATAATAGTTATAATTGATATAACAATATCTTTGCAAAATATACCCTTACCTTTGAGGATTGTTACTGTATACTTAGCTCACACGTGGCTTTATTCCGATCAGGACAGGTTTCGTCCATGAATCCGTCTGGAGCTCTACCTAGTGGCACTGGTAAGTTCTGTCAGATCCAGACTACAAGGTCTCCTTACATAAACCACAATTTCCAGACTAATTTACAGACTATGACATGGATAAGCTATAGTCTTAATTAATCCTACACTATTTTGTCTAATTGTCTACCATCTTGTCCGTCTATGATTCCGACTAATTCAGTATTAATCTGCACTATATTCAAGTGAGTCAAGTCAGCAACTAACTTTCTTGGATATATTAAATAAACCAATAGCTTTGATATATTATGGCAAGGAAGAGGTTTGGTGGAAAACAGATAAACAATGTCTAGTAAGGTGACAAAAGCCATGAATAAGAAAATAGTTTCCATCATCATCAGTGTGTTTTTTTTTTTACTCTCGCCTTCAAAATTATCACTTAAACCATATTAGTATACTTATTAAATGATTAATAATGAGAATGTAGAAGCTACGGTTGTAGTTGCACACACACCTTCCTCCACATTTCAGCTGGTACAATAATTCTGGATACTTGATTCAATGTATACATCATTCTGTCAACCATCTTCTCCTACATATTTCAGTATAAATTTCCACTTCTATAGTCATGTAATTCACCAACTTTCCTAGATATAGCAACAAACAAATGGCTTTGCTTCACATGTTGTGCTTTTATTTCTGCTTACTATGCCTCGCTCTCATTCTTGTACTCCCTACTTTCACGTCCACTTTCTCTAACACCTCTTTATCATCACCCTTGATGTGCCATAAAGACGAGCAATTTGCGTTGCTTGGCTTTAAAGGTTCCTTGTACACCACTGGTGTGACTTCGTCTTGGCAGTCGGATACTGACTGCTGTGAATGGCAAGGAATAACCTGTCATCCAACAAGTCATCGAGTCGTTGCACTCGACCTAAGCATGGGTGGCATAATAGGCAATAGTCTCGAATCTAACAGCACAATCTTCCTTCTGCAGCACCTTCAGAGCCTTAACCTAGCCTTTAACTACTTCTCATCATCACTTATTTCGCCAAACTTTGGACATTTTACGTCTCTGAAACACCTTAATCTTTCTGGTTCGTTTTTCTCGGGTGAAGTACCTCTCGAAATAGGACAGCTCTCTCGTTTAAGAACCCTTGATCTCTCTTGGAACTCTCTTCGAATGCCAAGCTTCAAGATGATCATTAGCAACTTGACAAAGTTGAGACGGCTAGACCTGGGTGACACCGTCTTTGATTCGATCGTCTTTCCATCCGTTGCTAACTTATCTTCATTGACATATCTAAGTCTACGCAGTTGCGAGTTAGAAGAGGAGCTCCCTTTTGATATTCTCAACCTCCCTAACCTGGAGTATCTTGATATTGGAGTAAACACTAAAATTTACTCCAATTTCCCACTCTACAACTGGAGTAGCCCCTTGAAATACTTAGATCTATCCTTTGTCAACTTTTCGTCGAAACTACCATCTTCACCTGGCCAAGCTCAATATAAGCTTCTCAATACATTGCGTCTATCAGATTGCGGTTTTCATGGAACCATCCCAACTTGGGTGTGGAATATTACTAGACTGGAAAACCTCAACTTAGCCAACAACCGCCTCACAGGTGTTCCAGGCCAGTTCCTTTGCGGTATTACTAGTCCAAATTTGATGTTTCTTGATCTTCGTTCAAACTACTTCACTGGCAATCTCAGCTTGTATGACATCTTTTCTACGCTTCCACACCTTGTAGCACTCTTATTATCAGATAATGAGCTAGTAGTGAGTACCACAAGAACAGACACTGGTCTTAACTTGACCGCCTTTTCCTGGCCTGATATATATATTTTAGCACTCTCTTCTTGCGACCTTACTGAATTTCCTGAAATCTTACAGAACCAAGCCCATTTGCAAGACCTAGACTTATCCAACAACAACATTCAAGGTGAAATTCCTAAGTGGATGTTCCAAGTAGGGCTAAGTAACTTAGAATACTTAGATCTTTCTCACAACGCTTTGACAGGAGTTCTAGCAAATCTTCCCTGGAGCAGTTTGTTGTTCATCGATGTCAGTTCTAATATGCTACACGGTTCACTCCCATCACCACCGGCCACAACTTTCTGGCTTGCCACTTCAAATAATAATTTTACGGGCGCGATTGACCAATCTTTATGCAATTTAACCACCCTTAGACTTCTTGATTTATCTAATAACAGCTTAGGTGGTGAGTTCCCACATTGCTTGGGGGGTGTCAGTGATGACCTTGTGGTGTTGAATCTTGGGTTTAATAACATTCATGGATCCCTACCTTCAAACTTTTCCAAGTGTAGTAGCTTGCAATTTCTAGACTTGAGCGGCAACTCCCTGCGAGGGCCAGTGCCGCGGTCTTTGGCAAGCTGCACAAACTTACAACTCGTGAATCTTGGAAGCAATGAGTTAAGGGATGAATTTCCTTACTGGTTGCATACTCTCCCGGGAATTCAAGTACTAGACTTGAGCGCTAACAGGCTCAGTGGTTCCATATCAGTTTCAAAGGCAGAACGTGGCCTTTTTCCCATGCTGCAAATCCTTGACCTATCGAATAACAATTTTGAAGGAAAGATACCTGCAACGTACATCAGAAGTTTTATATCAATGATGAACATCAGTGAGTACCCTGCGAGCAGTAGTCCCAAATATATGGCATCGCCAGTGAGCAGCTCACTTCACGATGAATATAACTACTCCATTGTGTTGCCATTTGGTGGTGTGGATAGAAGATATGAGAAGATCATTACTACACTCATGACATTTGATCTATCAAACAATGGATTCAGCGGTGAGATCCCTGACTGTATTGGTCAGTTAGTCTCGATACATGGCCTCAACCTCTCACACAACCGGCTTACAGGGCACATCCCTCCATCAATAGGCAGATTGAACTTGCTCAACTCTATGGACCTCTCAAACAACATGCTCACAGGAAAAATCCCTGAAGAATTGGAAAGTTTGACATCTCTAGGAGTCTTCAATGTGTCAGAGAACGAGCTAGTGGGACCCATTCCTCATGGAAATAACTTCAACACATTTTCAGAAGATTCCTACAAGGGTAACCTTGGATTATGCGGATTCCCATTGTCAAGCTGTGGACGTCCAAGAGCAGAAGATGATGAGTCAGACGACGGCGCAGACGATACCAAAGATGGGGGAGGCATCTTATCAGAATGGGAAGTCATGTTGATGGGTTATGGTTTTGGTACAGTCGTAGGGATGGCATGGGGATACTATTTGCTGTCAATCGGAAAGCCGTTCTGGCTAGCCAAGCTCGCTTACAAGATTGAGTTGGCTGCAGTGGGGTTCTCTGAAAAGCACTTTGGTAGGCGACGAAGAACAATACGAAGGAGGACCTGATTGAATAAATTTGGTTTAATAAGTTGACATATTTTCATCTTCTTATTCATGTACGAAGTTCACAACTTCAGAGGTATTAGCAATTTTAAGGTAAGTCTTTTCTAATTTATATCTAATATAAATTATTATGAAGATATAAAAATATAGAAATATATATATTAATTATAGATATTATAATTTTTAATTTAAAAATAAAATTATAAAAATATATCTAATATATTTATGTCAGGTATAAATTTAAAATTTTTCCTATGATATAAATTGTTATATTTGTGTTAACGTGTAACCCATGAAGCAATACGTGCAAGTGTGCAACTATAAGCATTGTATCCTAGTTTGGGCTGGGCTTATCTGGCTTGGTTTATTCTACAGTGTACAATTTGCTGAGCACAAGAAAGAAGGACGGCTCATTTTAAATGTATACATTGCATTTTGGTTCCTCCCAATTTTTTCTAATTGAGTTAGGTCTAATTAACTTTAGCCCAACCTATTGGCTGGGTTTCAGTCCGATTAAATGACCAATATGCCAAAAACTTGAAGATCGGACTGGTCCAATATACTGATCGCAGAATTCTTAGCCTGAAAATTAAGCTTGGTTTAACCTCGAGCTCGACTGGATTCATATACTTTTATCCAAGGTCATGAACTTTGTCCATGATGGATGTTGTAAACACAAATTTTGCAGTTAAAATAACAAAGGAAATTTATATTTATATTTGCACAACTTTTTGAATTTACGTTGATGTTATAGATGTCAACCTAAGATTAAGGTAGGGTGATGTTAGTCCCAGCCCTTGGCATAGGCACATAGTGCGATCGCCTAGGGCTCAGGGTTTATAAGGGCCCAAAAGTAATTTAGAAACTATTATTTTAATATTTTTTTTAAAAAAAAGCCTTAACTAAGTCATTTATGGTCATTTGATTTTTCTTTATGTCAAATTTCAATTAGTTTAAAGCATTTATGACATTAAAAGTTCTATTTTTTTTATGGAAATTTGTATCTTTTATCCTACTTGTCATCCATTTTCCTAATTCCTTAAATTATGCACTATAAATTTTTAAGTCGTTTATGGAGACTTGCAATAAATAAATTTACTCCTTTGTCAATCTAATTGTGTCATGCAACAATAAAAATATCTCAAATTTAAGATTTTTATTTTTAGTTTTTTGATAAAATGCAATCAAGGTTTTATCTTGGAGGATATTAGGTGTAAAGATAATAGTAGGTTTGTATGTAATAGCATCTTATGTATTAAAAAATATAATGTGTATTACATGTATGCTCTGGTATTGAAGTTAGATTTTAGAGTTTTTATGCGATTTTCTGTTTTGCTAAATATGCCTTTAGTATTCAATAAGGCACCCAATTACTATTAGAGGTAAATATATATTCTATTAACTCTTATTCAAAAATATCATCATTATTCTACTCCATTTGAGTAGTTTGGTTCCAAAAAAATATATTATTTGATTAGTAGACCTTATTTGTACTTTTTTTAATAATTTCTTTTTTCAATTATTTTTACCATGATTGAATCATCTTACAGGCAAAATTAGTAATATAAAAGAAAATATTCATATTCTATATAAACATGTGTTTACTAACCTGGAATGGACAAGGAAAATTTTTACGCATAGACATAAGGGGGTCATGAACATTATTACGCCTAGGCTCCCTAAAATATCAGGTTCGGTGAGATGTTGTCGACCTAAGTTTAAAGGCCTGGCTTGAACAATCAACACATTTAATTCCAAAGAAAAATTCCCAAAGAGTTCTTAAGAATAATGAATTCTGGACTACCGACCCTTTTCTCAGGAGAAAGAGGTTTATATATAGGAGATGAGTCTTCCCCACTTGACTCAATTTTCATTTTAAAGTCAACCTACTCTAGTTGATTTAACTTATTTAAACTAGTTATTTTGGACTATCCCAAATATCGTATTGTCCAAACTGTATTCATCTAATTTGATTTTTAATTTTAATGGGCTCAATAATTAAAATGGTCTAGGTATGTAATACTTTACCCAAATTAATTTATATAGTTTATAGTAAAACACTAACAAATTTCTAGTTTTTATGGCTAAAATCATTAGATATATACGATAGATGCACACTTTTCAAGGATAATCTCTAATACGAAGCAATTTCTAATCGTAGAAGAATACGTTATTGTGTGTTGACTAAGGACTCTTTCGAACTATCAAATGGTAATTTAAATGGGAACATATTTGCCATATTTCATAGCTGCATAAATCATCCATTCACTGAAGCACAAGACAAGGCTTGGCAGTTGGCACCAGCAATACAACGTGAAGGCAACGCTACGGTGACTAGTTTGTTTGCCATTTGCTTCAACGTCCAAATGTATATGTGCTCTCACTTAATTGCTAGAAGCTACGGATATTGACCAACTAATTAGCGTCAAAGTCATGATAGATTTTGTAAATTTCGTTACGTGTGTATCTATAGTTCTATGCTAACAAACACTACCTCAATTGCTTACACATTGTCAATGTCGATGCCTAGCACTTAAAATAAAACGAGTGTTCGTTATTTATTCTAGCTATTCCCTTCGTTTCATTTTATTTCAGTCACGTCACTTTTGGCGGGAATTTTTGGACAAAATAAAACTATTATAATGAGGCAGAAGGAATGTTACTTTAATGTACACATTATTTCATATTTATCTTCATAATAGTGACCTAAAATTGGATACTATAGATAGAGTGTGACATATTCTTGATATAGACAAGTATTCTCTGAATCGATCTCATTTTATACAATTCTACGCAATGATCAATGAGAGGCAGTCAGGTAACTACACAAGAGATTCCTCTCAAGAGCATCTCTTATTGATTGTTACTTCCACACTGTGTGGAATTGTCATATACATTGAAAACTTGAGCTTTTGAAGTAAGTGTAAAGAGCATAAACTCTCTTTATTTATTCTGATTCTGTTGTTTGTATTGCATTGATTTTGTTTCTACAATTGTGTAAATATATAGTTCAAGAGTTAACTATTTCTCCTTAAACCAAGGAGGATATCCTCAGTGAGAAATATATATTAGTTGCTACTGATTCTATCTTATTTTCCTACACTTTTCCTCAAGTTGGATTGTGGGATTTTCGACATCCAATTTGCATTATACACTTTTAAACACACGAGCGCCAACTGTTTTGGTCAAAATGTCGGCCATTTGATCACTTGACCATACAAACGAAAGATTGATCATTCACCTCATATTTCAAGTTATTCAAGTCACGAAGTTCCCTCCAATCAAAGTAAAGTAACCTAAATTTGACTTCCTACTATTCCAATCTCCTGCCCAATCTGCTTTAACCGGGTCGGGTCATGGGCCAATTTTTGAACTACCCGATATACTGGGTACCCAAAAATCCGGGTACCCAGTAATAAACACCCCTAGAGTCAGTGTATGCCTGAAGGTTCAAAAGTCCATTCTTTTTTAACACTACTCTACTTGGAGTTTCTTTGAGATATCTAAAGATTTTATAAACATATTCCATATGTTGGAACTCAGATTTGTGCATAAACCTACTAACTCACTTCTCCAACTGTATATAAAATATAAGATCGAATATGAGATAGATAGACTTTGGTATTGAACTTGATCTTTGCATTTTCACTAAACACGTCAAATTAATACTCAAACCTTAAAAGTCAACCACTGGCTTTGCAACCTACAAAGTCAACCATAGGTTGGATAATTTAGGTGTTCACTCTTGTGAATAGACCGTAGACTGCTGGTAGGGTAGGACAGTCGGTTGGCAAAAGCCATCAAATGATACCAACCGCAGCAGCAGCAGTTGAACAATGCTAGCTTTTAGCCATCTTCAATTCTTATGATCAACAAATTCACCTTTTTCACTCAATAACTGCTTTTACAAACCACCATATATGATTAATAATAACTCACGTTTAGCCCATGCAATTTTCAAATTAATTAAGTTATTAATTTATATTTTAGTCTCCTTTCAGAAGAAGAAAAAACTCAATTAATTTAACACTCATCGCCTCAATTTATTATTCAAATCGTAAAAACAATAATTTTTTATATTAAGGAATATTTTTTGTTATATTGAGAAATCACTTTTACTCTATCGTGTATTGTATATATATATTATTTGTTTATTTTTATAATAAACTACTATCCATATAATTTTGACGCGGACTTTTCAACATCATCGTCGTTCTAGACATTTCAGCACATCATCAACTCATACGCAATGTCTTAGAAGGCATAGCATAAATGCATAATATATGGTGTCAAAACTCAAAAAGTGCCAACTTGCAAGTTGCAACCAATACATAATTGTAGTACTCTTTCCAAAACTTACCCATCATTGTACTACATACAAAAATCTATAAACCATATTAATAATTATCCACTAATCACCTACTTTACATAGATTGCAGTACCATAAATCTTCATTTGTCCTGTCTTTGCAGTACAAAATCTCACGTGAATGACCTCATATAAATTCTAACCAAACTTAGATGATTCTTTCACTCTCCTAAACTTCACCAATGGCCAACAAACCCTCCATCTTCCTCTCTTTACTCCTCTTCACCATCCTTGTTCTAATCCCCTACATATCAGCCCACAGCGGACATGCTGATCCTGATGCATCCACAACGTCTGATGATGATCATCCAAACCTCAGAGCTAGATCGCTGATCCTTGTAAAAGTTTGGTGCCTTGTAATCATCTTCTTGGGGACGTTCATAGGGGGTGTATCCCCTTACTTCTTGAAATGGAACGACGGGTTTTTGGTGCTTGGGACTCAGTTTGCTGGAGGAGTATTCCTAGGCACTGCGTTGATGCATTTCTTGAGTGATGCAAATGAAACATTTGAGGATTTGACTAAGAAAGAATACCCTTTTGCGTATATGTTGGCTTGTTCAGGGTATTTGCTTACTATGTTGGCTGATTGTGTGATCGTGTATGTGTTTCAAAAGAGTCAAACTCATACCTCTGCTGCCTCCAGTAATGGGATTGAAGGTTTGTTTTTATTTCTTCTTCTTTGATTTGTTGATGTTCTAGCTTTATTTTGCAAGTTTTTTTGAGTTAGAGTTTTGGAATAGAGATTAGGTTGTGTATAATGTATATCCAGAGGGTCACATAGCCTATCAGTTGTGACCTGTGAGATGGGATGCTAGAAATTCCTAATTTATACCTAATATAAATATATTGGGTGATATTTTCGTAATTTCATTTCTATACCTGAGTTCATAACATCTGTACCTGATATAACAATGTCTATATTTAATATAGCAATAGCTATATCTGATATTATAATAGTTATATTTGATATCTCACTATCCTGTTATATCAAGTAGATATCATATATGAATTAGAAATGTCTCTTTAATTTGGTAGAAATGCCTTTGAGATTGAATGTGTTTGCGTATCTCTGTGATGGGAGTCTCATTACTGGAAAATCCACTTTCGTACTATGTCATTGGTCAGAGTTCAACAACTTAATCAAGTGCTTCAAGTCTTCAACTAATACACATTAAGTTATAAATTACTGTTTAAACTATGAATGTGCCAAAGTATCAGGTAAAAAACTTTGATGTCTTATACTTGGTATATTTTCTGGTTACAGAAGGTCTACCTAATCAGAAAACCAACAACCAGCTCACGAATTCAGCACCTAATTCTCAGGTAAATAAGACGTATCTAAATTAAAATTGTGTGAATGTGATTTCTTTTTGTTGAAGTTAAGGCATATATAATGTAATTAGCGTTAACTTATCTGTGACGATGACAATATTTTGGTCCCAAAATAGGCAGGTCATGACACTAACCACTTTGCCAATACAAGGCTAGCAGCAGCAAGCTCATTTGGAGACACCATCCTCCTAATAACAGCCTTATGCTTCCATTCAGTCTTTGAAGGGATAGCTATTGGAGTAGCTGAAACCAAAGCAGACGCCTGGAAAGCCCTTTGGACAATCTCTCTACATAAAATCTTTGCTGCCATTGCCATGGCCATAGCCCTCCTTCGCATGATCCCAGATAGGCCCTTACTCTCCTGTGCGTCGTACGCTTTTGCATTTGCCATCTCGAGCCCTATTGGAGTTGCGATAGGGATCATCATTGATCAGACAGCCGAGGGTGCTGTGGCTGATTGGATATTTGCTATATCCATGGGGATTGCTTGTGGGGTATTTGTGTATGTTTCGGTCAACCATTTGTTAGCTAAGGGATATACTCCAAATAACAAAGTTGGGGTAAACACTCCCTTATTTAGATTCTTGGCTGCGGTTTTGGGAGTTGGGGTCATATCTGTGGTCATGATCTGGGATACTTGATAGAACTATTTGATACTGAAATTTTTGCTCTTTCTAGTGTGAATACAATGTAATCTATAGAGCATTCACTTGTTTTCATATAAGAGCTTACCGTTGCTGTACTTGATATAGAAATTCCTTTTCCATACTTCCGGAAACAAGTCTACCCTAAAAAATCCCTTGTACTTAGAGGCAAGCTTTAAAAGATTCCTCTGTCCTCTAAAGATTGTCCCATTTCTATTTATAGAATCAAATCGCAAATTCTTATTATGTTTTAAGAAATAATATATTTAAGTTGGATCTTATTGGATGTATTTCAATTTAAATTTTTTATATTATCAAGTTTTCATAATTTTTTGTATTACAAATTTAGAGATAAAAACGTTTAAAGTTGTATCTTAAAGACAGCAAAAAATCAAATGGGTTAATTTTTAAGAGGCGGAGGGAGTATTGGTATTCTACAATGTTTACACACTTATTGGCTGCTAGGCAGCAACCATTGCTTTAAGCCTTAGCTACAACAAAATGACTGAATAGGAGTTAATGGATAACAAAGTACACTACGCTTATTCTGTCAACTGTCAATCTGTCATTTATACCAAGTTGTCGCGGAGTTTGATGTGTATCGATATAGAACCCCCCTTTATAAAGTACAAGAACATGATAACTCAGCCGAGGTAGATCACTACGCTACAACTTTACTTCATTAGCAATTCTGTACTACATTTCAGAAATTTTACTAGTTGATTAGCAAACATCTCCCTTTGAACATTCTTTTTTGAAATAGTACGACAAACCACCTACCTACATGGCTCTATCATCGTCGTCCTAATTAGAAGATTCAACCTGATTTGCCAATTAACTCTGATAATTTTCCTAACAGAACTTGCAATTCCGTGAGAACAAAGTGCCAGTTGCAAGTCGAGAACAGGTGCAGTATAGTAATGCTTCCAAAGTTGCAGATTCATGAAGCAAATAGGCTGGCAACTCAAGGAGGGATTCAATTATCCTCCATCTACTTTTATAGTAAAAAAATAAGAGAGTTACAAGAAGAATTGAAGTTTTTAATACAATGCTAGCTAAAGGGAAGTTTCTGCTGTTTCTAAAACTACAAGAACAATCAAACATGGACTCTAAATAAGAAAATCGGAAGCTCTATTGGCTTTTGAGACAATAGAAGCTTAGTTATGAAAGAAGAGGACTTAGCAGCTGTTGGGATCTACAAAAAGGAAACCTTTATTCAGGAGACTCCAAAAAAATAGTTCTACATAGATGAAATCAACAGAGTTGAAGTCTGGTATAACTTATAAATTGATGTTTCTTGAGCCTTGGTCCAACATACCTCGAGACGGATGACGTTTTGGTTTTGTTACAAAATAAAACAATGCTGGTGTTCAGCTGAATCTGGTATCAAGGCACATCAAATAATATAGTTGAAATAAGGAAGCAAGATCCATAGAAACTAAGCCTTTGGAAGAAGAAGCTTGTCGAAACACAATGCTAAGATCACTGGACCCGCCATATCTCCAGCAGCACAGCCTGTAAGAAAACATGGGAAGTATGGATGATTCGCACATTGTTATGGGAAACCATAAGGAGGAGGCACTTGAATTAAAAAAAAGGGATAACTTCAAATGGGAAATATATCCAGCTAAGGGTTTGTATGTAGAGTTGAAGTTATTACCAAGCCATTGACCAAGGGAAGGACTTATGTCATGTATCAATGACGCACCAAGGCCTGCCCCGATGGCAGCAAATATTAACGAAGCAGTGCACTTGAGAGTGACAGTATATATCTTCCTACCAAGAAGCTGAAGATCCTCTGTTTTATTCACTTCTTCTATTTCATCCTTAGAATACCGAAACAGACGTACGAGGGTTTTACAGACATCATATCCAACTTGGAAAATCCAAGATGCTGCCACTCCTAGACAATGAGCTGCTCCAATTGGAAAACAAAACCACCCATAAGAGAGGAAAGATAAGACGTAAAGTCAAAACAAATCTCTCAAAGGTAAAAGTAAGAGGAAAACTTTGGAATGAAAGATTCACCTCTGGCAGTTGTTCTTGTAACAGCAAACATGTAACTACTTATCGGCATCCCTCGCTTTGCCTTACGCATGGCAGACTTGGAAGCATCTACAGACAAATTTACATATATGACTCAGTGTCAATTCGTTCATATTTTTCTTGCCTGAAAAAATTACTTTCCCGGGCAATAACATGGAGCAAATAGCAAGGATTAAGTGAAAATCATGTTTTTTTTATTCTTAAATGATTTAAGTGAGCATATATCACACCTTTGATTAGCTTCCATGCCATTTGCTGAGAGAAATAAGAGACAGCTAGTCTTTCCAATACCCTTCTAGTAGTAATGACAGAACTCTGAGAAGAAACAAGAAACAGATGGTCTCAGTGCTAAACGAAGCAACTATTCATCATAATTTGACTACATCTTACAAAGAAGCAAAATAGAACCACAAAACAGTTGAACCACAATGGAGCCAATGGAAATAAACAAATAGATTTGAACTTTTGAATGCAGAAACAAGTTTATTTACACCAATGGGCATTAAACATATGGGGAGAGATATGATAAATAAATTCTTCATACATTGGGAGCTATACTAGTTCAATTGGATAGCTAGAACTTGAACTGCAAGGAACCAATGTAAATCTTTACATACTATCATATTATGATTGAAACTCTCTCTGATATAGGGAGTATAAGCATTCATAAACTAAAAAAAACTCCATCCAAGGCCTCAACGTTTAGTCGTTTACTATTTGATCAAAATTTTATAATGATACTCCGGCTAATATCTGATAGCCTGCCCAGTAAGAGAAACAGAAATTCTATATACTTTTTATACATGAAAGATATCATGTGGATTAAGCCGGCCAGATGAAGAAATTCAGTGGGAAAGTAAGGACATTCATCGCAACATCCATTGGCAAAAAGTCAAACTTGATGAAAAAAGAACAAGGCAAACACTAAATGGGGCAAGTATTACTAACCTCGTGAAAAGTTTGCCTTACTCCCTTATAGAAGGGAGTAATCAAGTCTACAGGTTTCTCTTTCGAATTTTCAGAAAGAAAATCTTCATCATTGTCCTCCAACACTGCATGAGGCTCCAGAAGTGGTAAATAATATATCAAAAATGATCTCAAGGCTGTGAGTGCAAATATCTTGGGATGGAAGGCTGAGAAAAGGGATTTAAGCTCATAATTATATACTTTTCCACTGTAGATATACGGTTCAGGCTCAAAATCATATTTGGGAATTCTGTGATCCTTTGAAACATGTACATCATAACCCTCAGTGACATGATCCCCATCCAATGTAGCACCAGCATCACAATAAGCAATTCTGTCATTGCTGCAGATCATTGTATATAATTCATTACTTGAACAAAGAACCTATAAATAGTATATCTTAATACAAATTTACAATCCCTCCACAAATACAAAACCCAAGCACAACTATATAAATCCTGAACCAGATATTTATCTTAAGATATCTGCAAATAGATAGACCAGCAAGAACCTATACATCACTCAGACAATAAAATGAGACAAAAACAAACAACGGAAACATAGTTTTGTGTTGCTAGAAAGGAAGATCACGAATAGTTTTACGCCACCACTATGAAATATAACTGTGCAAAAGCATAAAGTCTCAATTCTCAGACAAAATATTCCCCTCAGACAAAGATGCACCAAAATCTTGACAGAATGATAGCTATGCCATCTACACTCACTCACATTCCAATCATTTTTGCATACGGTAAGATGTCCTTTATTCCAAACTCTTCAGCCCCCAACAAAAAATATAAATTAAAAAAAGCAGTAGACACCAAACATGAGATAGAAACGATAGAGCAGTGTTATTAATTATTCTACCAGAATAATACGCTAATTACTAAAGATCATATGCCCACAATCAATAAATGATACAAGGTGCAGCTCCAAGCTGAAAACTCGAACACAGCAATAACCATATGAACAGTTGAAGGGAGGCATAAACATATGAACAATGCTCCAATCATATAATATACATCAATATGCAAATTAAAAGAAAATCAAGACATAGCAACATCATTATACCTAAAACCAAATATACAACATCAAATAGTCAAAACCCCATTACATGATCTAAACTTAATTTTATAAAATAAAAATATGATCTCAACTTAATTTTATAAAATAAAAATACAAATAGAATGTATTACCTGCCAAGCAAAGCCCTATACCCAAAAGGGTAAGAAGCAAGAACAGAAGCGGCAGCGCCTGAGACTGCAACTTTAGCAGAGAAAGAGCCGAATGAATGCATACTATGTGTTGAATAAAAGTTGGGATTTTTCCTCAACAGATCTAATATTATACCAATTCCTGACATTTTTCAATCAAAATTGATCGACCCCGCTTCGTTATTTGATCTCAAAATCCGAAAACAAAAAAATCCGATTCGATTAACCCAAATCAAACTAGAAATCCAAGAACATAGGGTAAATAATTAAAAAATTGAAACTATGGCCCTCTGTTAGACTCTAAATACGGCTGCTTTGGATGAATAATATTATGAAGAATAAGAGGAGGGAGAAAAGGTCGTTGGATTTGATGCAAGTTTTGGCTTTGAAGGTTTTAAGACTTTGAAGCAGTAATGTAAGAGTAGCTTGAGCTCTGATCATAAGCAGAAAGTCTTTACGACAAACTTTTCGGTTATTGAGTCCTTCATAGTGATTCGTAAAAGTGATTTATATAGTCGTCATGGATTATTAAAAACCTACATCAACATGGCATTGGAATGCAGTTTCATCACGAACTTAAGTCTCTTTCTCCTGGTATCCTACGAACATTAGGAAATATATTATTTTACCATTTAGAAGAAAAAACACATGATATTGTTATCATCTTAAATATTATTTATTTTAATTTCTTTTTGTTTTCTGTTGTTTTCCCAACATATTCTCAATCCAATTATTATTTCAAAGGTTTGTAATGAGATGGCTAATAAGTCTGGGCTGGTCTAGTCCAGCCCTAGCTAGTGGTGGCCACGGGGCCACTTCAGGCGAGCTATGCCTGGCCAGCCACCGGGTCGGGGTGGGGGGAGGGACCGAGATCGGACCGGTCCAGGGGCGGGCCAGTCCGGTTTCGGGCTAAATCGAATTGACGATTCGAATCGAAACGAATTACATAGAAACACATTTACAAATTAAAATAAATAAATTGTTTCGAATGTAATTAAACGTTTATATTACACTCACAATAACATTTGCTGTAAACTTTTAAATAACATTAAATTTTTATTTGTTTTCTTGATAATTATGTATTATTAAACTAATTAAGCTTGTATAGTTGTATATTCACCTAATTTCATATTTACATATTATTAAACCAAATAAACTAATTAACCTATTATTAAACTAATTTATGAAATTAGCTAATTACATATTTACTTATAATTCATTATCATATTAATTTATTTTAATTAAACAAGTTTTGGGGGTAGGGGAAAAAAGAAAGGGCTTGCACTTAATTTTGTAATTTTGGAAATCAAAATTTAATTATATAATTAAATATTGATTTTCAAAATTAAGTTGCCTACGTATCCCGAAGGAATCGATACCCACGTAGTTCTGCTACGTACCTCAAGGGGTGCCTAGCATAGCCATGGACAGTCCCTGAACCTCCTTCACCTGCTGCGTTGTCGCTTAATTCGCTCGTGTACATCATCATCCAAGAATCGTCTTCGTCGTTGCTGTCCTCCCTCAATCCTTCGGTCCTACGCTCCGCCTGATCTCAATCTTTCTTATAGACGCATATTTCTATACTCTCTGGAGATAAGCGGGATCTCTTCTCGTCCAGTACTCTTCTATCTGCACTAAAAACGGACTCGGAAGCAATAGAGGAGGCGAAAATTGCAAGGATATCCTTTGCAATTCTCGCCAGAATGGTAAATTGTCGTTCGTGATCGCGCCACCACTTAATAATAAAAAAAATTCATCGGTTTTATGCTGGTAAGAAAGATATTCGTTAATAAAGATAAAGTGGAGAAGATGATGAAGAAGAAGAAGACGAAGCCGATGTTTTGATTTTTTTTAAAATTCTACTAAGTGCTGACACAAATCGCATACCGAAACTTCCACTAGACGATGATATATGTTGGGAAGGTGCATAAATAGAAGCATAATAATCGTACAAACTAGATAAAATATTTTTACAAATTTCTATATAGGCATTGACGTCGTATTGTAGACCTAGAGTGTTATAGTAAAATTTTAACACATTTTCTAAACCCGAAGCCTTAACCCCGGGATCAAGAATAACAGTTACACCATATATGAAGGGATATTCACTAAAGCAAGCGTACCACTTACTTAGCATACTAGTAAGTATATCACTAATTTGGGTGACACTGAAATGCTCGCTAAGAGTATTAATAACGTTAACACACTCTAATATAACTAAATGAATGTTAGGGTCGTAAATATACGAGAAAATTTTGTTGCATGGTCAAATGCTACTAAAATGTCACGAATAAAAATAGCGGTATTCCACTGGAAATCACTAATAAGTTCATCAGGAGTCACTCGGGTTTCGTTATAAAGAATGGTCAAAACCTCACGCTATTTAATAGCTCCATTTAACAATCTATATGTTGAGTTCCAACGGGTTAGTATATCGAGACACCGTTGTCTCTTCTTAAGGCCTCTTTCCTTACATAAGGCCATATAATTTCTTCTAATTGATGGCGTAATCCTAATCCATTTAATTACACTCCTAATGGGGTTAAGCAAGTCACTTAACTCAGCTAAACTTTCTTGAACCGAGAGGTTCATAATATAAGCACAACAATGTACATGTAAAAGCTCTCCACTGTTCAACAATTTTAAGCTAGATTCGAATATTAAATAATTTATATATTTTGTGTTTGTTGAAGCATTATCTAAAAAAAGGGAAAAAAAAACTTTATCAAGCAAGTGAAAGGTGTTAAAGCATTCTATTATCCTTACCTTAAGGTTGTAACCAGTATGTCTTTCCTCCATAGCATCAAAGCAAGATACGTTTTTAAATGTACCACTCATCATCTATCCAATGGGCAGTTATACAAAGAAAAGGTTCACCGTAATTAGAGGTTCATGTATTACTAGTAAGGCTAATACGACCGTTAAAAGTGCAAAATATTTCTATTAAACTACTTTTATACTTGTAATAAGGAGTTTGAGTATGGCGTTTAAGTATGTTCCTAGGGACACGTCTATAAGCGGGTTGTAAGGAGGTTCTAGCAAAATGTTTGAAGTTTGGGCTCTCACCATGGCTAAACGGTAATTCGTCGACAATTACAAAGTTAGCTAATTCATCACTCATCCTATCTCTATTATACATAAAAGGCATAACTCCTCCGGGCATGGAACCCATATACCCGAGTAGTTGCGTTTGACTTGACGATTCTACTGCGCCTGCATATTCAGCTACTTCCATGTTGATTGCGTGTACTCTAGTCAAGTGATGGGATAATGTCCCCATCCCATAACTGGACTTCCATGAGTACGAAACTATCGGCTTCTTCCCTTGTTGCTTGCATATCAAGCAATAGCACATGAACTTCTTTCCTTTGGAAGAAGCGTCGGTCATTAGAACCTTCTCGAAATATGGTCATACCGGTGAAGATTTCTTTCTACGGTGAATGGATTTGGGTACTCCACCTTCATGATCATCTTCATCTTCATCTTCATTTCATATCAAGTTATAAACATTAAGCCAAAAACTAACATTATTAGTTCATTAACTAACTAATTAACATCATCAATCTAATTAAATTAATCAACTTAATATAACATAATCAACTTCATAAAACAAATACTTATTATCAAGTTAAACATTATTAGATAATTAAACATCATCAACTTAATATAACATAATCATTAAATCTAAATAATCTTACTAAACTAATCAATTTAACTTAAACATCATCAACTTAATATAACATAATTAACTAATCTAACTAAACTAATCAATTTAACTTAAACATTATCAACTAATTAAATATCATCAACTTAATATAACATAATCAACTAATCTAACTAATCTTACATAACTAATCAATTTAGAAAAATAAACTAATGTAACTAAACTAATTAATTTAACTTAAATCAGTTTACTTAAACTAATTTAACTAAATTAATCAATTTACTTAAATCAATTTATTTAAACTAATTAAACTAATCTAACTAAATAAACTAATTAAACTAATCAATTTACTTAAACTAACATCAACTTAATATAAAATAATCAATTTAAATCAATTTACTAAACTAATAAAACTAATCTAACTAAACGAATCAACTTAACTTAAATCAGTTTACTTAAACTAATCTACCTAAATTAATCAATTTACTTAAACTAATCTAAATTAATTAACTCATTTATCATCATCAACCTAATGTACTTAATTAAACATCATCAACATAATACCATAATCAACATATTATCTTCAACTAATTAAACATCATCAACTTAATCTAACATTATCAACTAATTAAACTAATTCAACATATTATCATCAACTTAATCTAACATCATCAACTAATTCAACGTTATCAACATAATCTACTTAATTATCATAATCAACTAATTAAATTATTTAAGATAATAAATTTAATTAAACTAATTGAACTAATCTAATCTACTTAATTATCATCATTAACATAATCTAGATAATTAAACATCATCACTAATTAAACATAATTACATAATCAACCTATCAACTTAATCTACATATTATCATCGACTAATTAAATATCATCACCTAATTAAAACATTATAAATTCAATTAAGCTATCTAATTAAACTAACTAGTTTTCATATTAACATTAATTAATTAGAAGTTTAAGAGTTACCTTGACCAGTAGAAGGAGACGGACGCATCTCCAAAGTTGGAGTTTGAGAAACTTGACCAGTAAAAGTACCGATAAGTAGTTCCTCCAAGTGTTGAGCGTAATTTGCGGTATTTTCGTACGAGCTACTAACGCTGAGTCTACCCCTTAAAGCCATTTCTTTTATAAATTGTAGTTGTTTAAATTGTAGTAGGGAACAAGTAAATTAAGAATAATAAACCAACTAATTAAGATAACTAATGAAGATTAAGAGAGTAATTAAGAAGAAGATTAGTACTAATAAGTAAGCAAATTGTATTTAGTAGTAATTGAGAGATTGAGAGACTGAGAGTGAGTTTGTGAGGAATGGAAAACCGAATTCCTCGGTTTATATAGGGTGATTTGTAAAGGCTAATTAACGGCTACTTTTTGGCGAATTATCCGGTTCGGGCTGGGCTGAATGGATGGGCAGGTCCTGTTCGAATAGTGGGCCAAGTCGAATTTGTTCATAAACCGAATTGAATAGGGTCAGGATTGGGAAATTTGGATTCGTATTCATCCCATTAAAATAACGGGCAGAACCATGTTGGTCTGGGTCGGGCTTTGACCGGGCCGGGCCGGGCTGAACCGCCCTAGTGGCCACCTCTAGCCCTAACTAGCCCACTTAAGATGTGGGATGATTACGAATTAAAAAAAAAAAACCCAACCTAGCCCAGCTTAGCCCTTGTCCATCCCCATCTTGCGCTAGCTCTGGCCTAAATAGGCCTGGCCCGTTAACCACTTATGAGTATGACTAATCTAAACTATTTTACAATTGAATTCAAAGTGACCTATTCGTGAGTATCAACATGTTGAAATATGAATACCTAGTTGATATGGTTAAGGTTGTTTATTAAGGTCTCATTCTCTTCCTACTCAGTAATCTAGAATCTACTAGACTTAATCCAATTTCGAACCAAGTTAAGATCTAATAAGAAAATTCTCCCAAATATATTTAGCATTTTTAAAGCATATATCTGAAACCTTAGTTAAGTCGAAACAACTTAGTAGTTTACAACCTTTTAGTAAAAGTATGGCATAGGGCGTGCCCAACACACGAGCCAAGTAGGCACGACATACTTTTGGTATGACATATCATGAGCTTGGTTGGAGCTCAGGTCGCACTCTGGCTGTGAAGTGGGCCATAGTCAGAAAAACACAATGTTGGGCATGAGCACGGCACAAGTACATGGGTAGCTCGCTACGACTCTACGAGGCACAGTCTAAAACACTCTATTATTTAGTATTATTAGAAATATTATTAGTAGTACAATTATTATTATATTCTTATAATACAATTTGTATTATCTAAAATTATTTTTTTCAATTTTATTATGTACTTTATATTTATTTTTTTCTAAAAATATCTAGATAGGCATATAGCACGACACAACACGCCAAACACATAGCCATTCAAGTCATAGGCCGAATATTAGGGAAAGATTGTATGATACGATATGATACGGCACAGCACCATAGCCAAATAATGACATAGCACGGCACCATAGCCAAATACAGACTTAGACCGACACAATGACGGTGGGCCGTGTCGTCCACAACTCTACTTCTCTGCATGCCACTTTTATTCAAACCATTGCCACCCACATCCTTCCAATCCCCCCTCTCGGTCTCGTTAACCAATTAGGGTGTTTTAATATCTATTGCAAATAAAGGGAAGTTGACTGTCTTATATGTCAGAGTACTGTTTGTCACTGCAGGCCACTATTATCGGAACACTTCCATAGATATAATTGAGCTGAATTGCATTATAAATTCTGAACTAAGACTTTTGAATGCTCCTCTCCCCTATTTTCATGGAACTAGCAATTTTTACGGGAATATAAGCTATTATAAAGCCTGCATTGTTTTTGGTTGAAAATGAAGTTTGCAAAAGTTGGACAAATTAACGAAGCAAACTTAATTATGCAATTTTAACACACACACAAAAAAAAAAAAAAAAAAAAAAAATCCATGACTGGCTATTGAATCCTCATCTGTAACCGTGGACATCTGACAATTTTTACAGTCCCTGGGAGAAGAAAACTTTGTCAGCGTTGTACATGAAAAAATAACAGCAAAAGTTATTTAGCAAGCTAAAAACAATTGAGGCCACTGTCATCATTTCAAAATCCCACTCAAACAATAACTTTGGGATTCCAGCATTGTGTTCATGAAATCAATCAGACACTTGGAACTACACGTACTCAAAACACAAGCCATCAGATCATGGGGAATATAAACAAATCTAAGAATGCCTCATTTCCTAAGTACTTGAGATTCTGAGCATACTAACTGCAAAGTCCTTAATAAAAACAAAACAAGCCAATTTTTTTTATTATCTGTCTACTTACCCAAGATCTTCACAGCTTCACTTCTACATCGACACCTGCAGGGAGGTCAAGCTGCATCAGCGAGTCAATCGTCTGGGCAGTCGGGTACAAGATATCAATAAGACGCTGGTGAGTTCGGATCTCGAAATGAAATCTAGCATCCTTGTGTACATGAGGAGACTTCAATACACAGTAGATCCTCTTCTTAGTCGGCAGTGGAACAGGCCCCATAGTTTTCGCATTGGTCGTCCTAGCAGCATCCATGATCTGCTTACAGGAGTCCTCTATCAAGGGGACCCAATAGGACCTCAGCTTGATTCGTATCTTCTGCTTTGGAGCCATCTGAAAGTACAAGCAAACTTATCACAATAGTGAAAGACCTCTTTAAGCCAGTCAAATATAAAAAGCACATATTTTACAGCATCTAGTCATTTAGTATCTCTGAGGTGTTACTCTTAGATCTAGATGAGCTTCTCAAATTGGAAAAACACATATTGCAAGATGAAAATATTCCAGAAAACTTAAGTACAAGAGAAAAGCTCTCGATAAATCAATTGTATTCTTCTCACAGATGCAATGGCAGACTCTTACATTTGGCATTTACCAAATAACTAATTCAGAGAGGGATTAGCTGAGCAAAGTTACAAATAATACAGATCATCCAATATCAGCTTTTTCATGAGCAACAGCTTGAGTTACTCGTATGATTTTGATTAGAAGAAATGCAATGAGAGTCTTACAGAATGAAATGTGGTCTGGGCCAGAATGTTTGAGCATACATCATATGAGATTTGTTAGAAGATGTGGTGCATTTGCATCAAATTGTAAAGTGTTAGAGGGAATGGAAGAAAGTTTGCACAAAGTGGGATAAAAATGGATGAATTGCGAACGAGATTTAAGTAATAAATCTCAACCAAGATGTAGAAGAAATATGAAGATCAAAGTAGGGTGAAATGATATCTCTCATACCCTTACCCCTGCATGTCTTTTTTTTATTCTTTATGGCAATCCTCCTTATTCTTTGTTATACTCAAATTAGGCTATGTTGTTCCAACTTGTGATGAAGTTTTAATGATGACAATGCAAACACATTTGATATTGTTTGTTAAAGTATTGTGTAGGCTAAGGAAGCGAATTCCGAAATAGGAGCAAGGGAGTTCCTAAAGCTACTACACCAAGCCATGAACATATAATGTCACGCAGGCTGTAAACAAGTCAACATTTTAAGTCCTCTACGGAAACTTACGTCTAAGTCCCGATGAATCAAGTACAAGTTCCAGAGTCACTATTCAAAAAGAATATACTTAGGATTTATGTGAGCATGAAGATCTTAAAATGTTAGGAACAAACAAACAATACGCTAAAACTAAGCTATGAAGTTCAAAGTTCCTTTATATATGAAGTTGTTTACAGGAGTTTTCTTTAAAAAGTTTTTGTAATCAAGTACAAGTTCCAGAGTCACTATTCAAAAAGAATTTACTTAGGATTTATGTGAGTGTGTGGATCATAAAATATTTGGAACAAACAAACAATACGCTAAAACTAAGCTATGAAGTTCAAAGTCCCTTTATATATGAAGTTGTTTACTGGAGTTTTCTTTAAAAAGATTTTGTGAATAAAAACAATCTTTGAATTTCTGATTAAGTTCACGTGATTTAATATGGTTGTTTTTATCTTAAACATGGTTTTGAAATGTTTCCTAGATTTTCTCTTTTATTAGCTACAAACCCTACTTTGTTGCATGGACAAAGTCAATGGTGGTTTCTATCTCAATGGGGAGTGCCGTTAAATTTGGTTGGAAATGGAAGTAGCGGGCTTGCAGTCTATAATTGTTTTAATATGCATGGGAAAACTTCTTTTACGTTAACTTGAGTCAAGGGAGGTTTTCTTATTTTCATGGAACTCTTTCCTTACTTTAAGGAGATTATGGGGCCAAAACTTCTATATAAGCCTATTTTAACTAACCTACACTTAGACAAATTTTCTTATGTTAATTTCTAAGTGCTTAAATACTAGTTCCAAACTCTAGAATCCACATACTAGTAAACCCTTGAGTTCTAATCTTTTGAATTGTAATGTACATGAGTTGTACAAAGGGGAAGGGTTAAGAGATCTTGTAAGAGCTTTGAGTTAAGCCTTATGTGTGAAAGGGAAAGAAAGAGAGTAAAGGAAACTCGAGTGGAACTTGAGTTAGAGAGTTCCTAATAGGATTGTTATAGAGGATGGCCCTATTCATAGATAGTATTTAAAATCTCGAACGGGTCATGGTTTTACCATTAAGTTGGTCACAAGGTTTCCACGCTAAATATCTCGTTTTTCTTTTCCAAGTTCCTTTCGTTTTAGAAGTTTCAAATTAATTCCGCAAAAAGTTTGAGTTAACATACACATCCAGTTCACGCTCTCTTGTAAGTGTTCCTCCCATTCTACAGGCTAGCTACTTCAATTTTTATTTTCCTTTCCTCTTGAAAAGATGTTAGAAGTGGTTGCTTTCGTGTCTTTGTACTCTGTGTAAAGATTCAACACGTTTGATAGGGGATACTCAGTTTGCAGTGTCTTTAAAGTGTAGAATACCCCATTTTTGTGCATATGAAATTTAAAATAATAGGGGTATAGAAGAAGAAAAACAGCAATTCAGAGCTGCATTTCCTGCTTAAGCAATGCAGACTCGCAACCTTCCCTAACTATTTGATAAGATGTTCTCTAATATTCAGTGTTTCTCTGTTTAGTGATCCATATTCAAAACTCAAAAAGTACACTTGATGAGAGATTCTACCTATAAATTAGGGCCTGTGCAAATAAAGAAAAATGGCTTATGACAGTAAATACCATAATATACAGTTTTTCTTCACTATCTAAGCATAGAGAATAATCCTCAAATTAAATATTTTTTTTTTAAAAGTGGCTACAACTTCCAAAGACAGACGATTTCAACCGGGTAACACAAGCCAGGCTCATAATTAAAAAAATATGCATCAGATTTTCACATCTAGCTAGAATACAAAGGAATATAAGGGTCTTAAGTTCATAGCCATTCTTCTCAGAAGATAGATGGGAGTTTCAATACAGCCCAGCAATCTCTATGTTATTCAACAAGAAGATTTCAAACAAAGTCGACATTATAGCATCAGGAGTAGCATTAAGGGAAGAAAAGCTCCAAACCTGATCAGAGTCAGCAGCAATGCTGAGTCTGGAAGTCTCAGAACCATCCTACACAACACCATAAAAGAACTGTAAGAAAAGCTGCGACAAACTATTACCTCCCTCTCATAGTCTTATCAAAACAGCACAACCTTTTAAACTCAACCAACATTATCTCACTATGTCACACCTTACACGAGCACATTGAACAAAAAACACAACACTCCTTTATGTTAATTTTCATTGCATGCGGAAACCAAAGAAACTAATAGGACACACCCAACCCAAAACACAAATGTGCCCACACGCATATAGAATACCAGAAAATGACGCACTTGAGAGTTGAGAAGTAACTGTCCCAAAATCTAAAGAATACCACTCTACCATATTTTATGACAAGCACATTGAATCAAATACATAAGCCTCTAATGCTAATACCCATCTTGAACTTTAAATAAGATATAGAACCACACATCAACCAAGAAACAATCCATTTATATCAGATGTCATAAAGAAACAAATCATACAGATTATAGGACAAAGCATGAATCATTCAACTGATAACTTGACCAAAATAATTACCAACCCATCTCACCAATATAAGCAAAATTAACCATTCAAAGAATATCCATCACAAAATTCAGCACAAATCACAAAATAACAAGCTCGAAACAAGGAATAAACTACAAAATGATCAAATTATTCAATTCAGATGCACACTTCTCTATATTCAGCACAAACTACTCAATACAAAGTTCTGAGCAAATCACACAATCAATATGGACCCACATCTTTTATATATAAAAAAAAACCATTAAGAAGCTCAAAATCAAGAACTAAAACACCAGAGCTGAGCAATTCACACAATAAAAATAAAAACATTTCAAAATTCATCACAAATTACTCAACAAGAAGTCAAAAATCAAGAAATGAACACAAAACTGCCCAAATTGCACAATCAAGCTATACCCAACTCAAAAGTCATCACAAATTACTCAACACCAAGTTCAAAGACATGGAAATGAACAGAAACTTGAGCAAATTACTCAATTAAGGTACACCCACCTCAAAATCCACACAAATTACTGAACACAAAGTTCAAAATCAATAACTAAAAATGAGAAAACTACGCAATTAAGATATAACCAACTCAACATTCATCACAAATTACACAATTAAGATATCTCAGAATTCAGCACAAATTACACAGTTACAAGTTC
Source organism: Dysphania ambrosioides (assembly GCA_026401315.1). Taxonomy (NCBI): domain Eukaryota; kingdom Viridiplantae; phylum Streptophyta; class Magnoliopsida; order Caryophyllales; family Amaranthaceae; genus Dysphania; species Dysphania ambrosioides. The sequence goes on from CM048666.1 coordinate 22,912,600, forward strand.
AAAACCAAGAAATGAACCGAAATGCTAAATATTTCAAAAAAAAGAAATTAAAAAAAAAAAACAGACCTCAAATGAAGCAGGGGAAGTTTCCGGGGCCTCCAAAACTTCAGGAGCAGCAAAGGCTCTGAAATTTGAGGAGTGGAAAGTGTGTTGGGTAAGAGTTGCGGTTCTCCTGAGGTTTAAAAGAGAGGGAGTGGAGAAGTCGTGTTTGGTTGACGAGGAAGATGTATTGCGAATAGTGAGGGGAGATAATAGTGCAGCAGAAATTGAAGAAGTAGTCATTGTAGTTACCCAAACACGCCTCTATCTCTATCTCTATCTCTTTCGCTTTATCTTCCTCCCTTTGCTTCTGTAGCTTACTGCGACTGCTTGTGTTATCCGAAACTCCGAAAGCTTCCTTTTCTTTTTTTCAAGCTGATTTTATTTTTATGATAAAATAAAATGGACTGAGGAAAGCGATGGGCCTCATTACATTGGTTTCCTGATTTTGCGAAAGCATGGATCTGATATGTTGGACTTCTTCCGTTTTTTTTTTAACTTCTACTATTTTTATTTTTGAACTATGTATAAGTTTGATTTTGATTTTTCTTTGGTTAATTATTCTTTAGAAAAAAAATATATTCTTAGGTGGAATATTATTAGATTTATCTCGGCACATAGTTTTAATATATAAACTTTTTATAGTTCTTACTTATGTATAATAAGATATATTAAGGGTTAAAAATGTGCATTGACAAATGTGTTTTGAGAAGTGTCGCAATTAAAAAAAAAATATATATTAGTATTTGAACAAAGTTTAGTTTTAGCATAATCTTTTGGCGGGCATGAAACTATGAGTGTATATATTTAATTATTTAGTTTGCCTTCTATTAATGTTATAAATAAAAGTTTATGCACCAAACATACTATACATAGAACTGGTTCCTCTCGCATTACTTAGCGTCAACCATAGAGCTACATGAAATATGATGCTTCAATGGCAAAGACCAAAAGTGACTTGACTAGAAAGAAAAGTTAGAAAACATATTGTTTTTAACCATATTGAGATATTACAATGCAAAAGATCTTATGAACGCCAATAACACTTATAATTTACAAAACATTACTATAAAATATATGAAGAATTAAACAAATGTACATCATTTTCCTTTTAAGAAGTTGAGTAGTCGAAAATTCAATTTTGACATGATTTATATGTCCTCTTTTTAAGCATAAATACACAAAGCATATTGTACTTGAAACTATCACATATGAGTACATTCCTGAGTTTTTTTCGAATTGTGTCTATACTTCGACTATGTTCTTGCCTTCCTATTCTTCTTTGCATCCGCCCCAGATAAATTATCTACCTCGCATTTTCCTGCCTTCCCCCGAATAATCGGTGCGGCTGTAAGGCTAAGGCAAAAACTATAGACGTCTAGGATGTATAAATGCAGTTCAAAGGTGTGGTTTTATACAAATATTGTTAGATACCTATAACCAAATTAGTTGTACACTTATCACATTATTTCCAAAAAGTTAAAGACTACTTCTATAGTAGCAACTTTTGAACCACATCATCGGACTTTCGAGTAACCAACAAACATCATGTGGTGGCTATAAGTTTATTTTACAGTGGACTTGAGATTATGCAAGCTCGGAAGTTCACCTTAATGTTACACCAAGGAAAATGAGCAAAATCCAATCTCTTAAAAGGAACTTTAAATGGTTGGAATTTGATCAAAAGCATTTCCTAGATACTTAACCAAGGAAACCAATTTGGAAGACTCACCTAATTGATGTAAACCTGGGAGCGTTATCTCCAAATACTGGATCAAATCCCATCAACATCAATTAGCGCTCTTTACAAAAAAAAACTACACTAGTTTGTAAAGTAATAGAATGAACTTAGAACATCTAATCAGCAACATGTAAGTTCCAAAGCTTCAATAGCCTATGAAGTAGTTTCCACATCATCAGTACCCTATTCACCCTCCTTAAGAACCATCATATCTATTATCCCCTACATCTGATCATCACCATTGCAACACATCTTGAATTCCAATATCATCACTTTTATCATTGACATAGTGATCATAACCTTGATCATCTTTGCTAGAAGAGGAAACTAATTCAAGATGGCCAACAAATGAGGCTGGGTCTAGTAAGTCGCATAATTTATCCTCGTTTTTATCGTTGATTTTGAGGGCTTCATATAGGAATTTAGATGCGATTAACGGAATTGCAAGAAACGATTTCTTAGTATCTAAATTAGGATCTCATACACATAATAATATGAATTATCAGTATAGAATTTCATACCCTTGATGCGAATTCCTCTAAGAAAAAGGGCATGTCTTTCGGATATCTTAAAATGTCAATCGTCGTTCCTCTAGAATTGGTCATAAGCAAAATTGAATCTCCCACGTATGCAAGTACGGAATCAAGAACTGTTCTTGATTACTTTTTAGGATTTTGATAACAATGTGAGAGGAGGCAAAAGTGTGTATGGAATTAGGGTTTTGGGTTTCCATCAACCCCGTATGTATATATCTATATATGTAACATTTACATATATAATTATTTACATATATGTAACATTTACATATATAATTATTTACATATATGTAACATTTACATATATAATGATTTACATACATGTAATTTTTACATATATGATACATTACATATACAACATTTACATATATATCCTTCGTTAATTAAGTAACTAAAAGTGACTTAATTAACCTAATTATTTCCATTTGTAACTCCTACATAATTATATCATATTTGTCCAATCAATTGTTTATATGTGTAACCTCATATGACTCGGTTAAAGTTAGTAGTATATTAATCTAATTAACATACATATTATAGTTGGTTTCTAGCAAAATACTATAATCACCTAAATAACCGAATAATATTATCTTCATAATTAGTCCTAATCATATTCAGTTTGTTACCTTTGTTGAGGATATTTCCTTCACTTCCCTCATCATTATCCTTCCCAAGTTTCGAGACAATAGGTTCTTTGGTTTCAGCATCGATATCCAAAAGAATATTGGGGTTTGCTTTAACATCCACCCATTTTCCAACCAGCCAATCTCGGGAAAATCTTAGATCCTTTCTGGGTACATCTAAAAACTTATTCTCCTCTAATGGGAGACAAAAGAAGCATTAAGTAACACACAAGAGGAAATATAAACTTGCAAGTGAACACAAGCAATTAAATTAGGATATAGACATTTATATAGAAAAATATTTATCAGATATAGACATTATGATATCAGGCATAGAAATGAAATTACAAAATTATTCTCTGATATATTTATATCATATATAAATTAGGATTTCTCGATATTTATAGACTTAGAAATCAATTTTTTTTTCTTTGCCTTTCTTCTAGAATTAAATTTTTTTGGTGGACTCAAGCAATTAAATAATGTAAAAACCAACAATAATCAAATAATATTTACTATATTTGCTACACAAATTTAGACCACCATAAATAAGAATTTTTTATTTGAGGAAAATAAATATGGAAAATATTATTTGATACCTAATTGTTGTTTTAAACATTTACTTTATTACTCTTGCCATAAAAAACTTCTTGATTCCATGTCTATAAATAGTCTTATAATGAGGTGATAATTATTTCCAATCCTTAATAAAACACAAATTAAACTTACCATTAGGGATGACAATGAGTATGATTTGGGTCGAGTCTGACCAGACTCATACCCATTTTGTTAAAATTAGACCCATATTCGCCCTAAATCCATTGAATTCTAAAATTTTAAACTCTTATCCAAATTCACTAGATCTGATGGGTCTTGGGTCTAAAATGGATCATTAACATATTTTTATTTCTATATGCTTATTATTCACATGTTTCATAATTGAATGTATTATTCAATTTTAGACCTTAAAATAACCAACGTACAATATACAATATTTATGATTGATCGTACTTTATTTTTTACTTTAATGTCCAACATTAATGTATAAGTATAACCAAATAATTGATATGTACAAAAAAAATGTTCCCACCGGATATTAATCAAGCACATTAAATAAGCTCAAATTTCATAAACTATAACTAATTCATTAATTGAAGCCATAAACTTTGGACTAGATATTCAATAAAACATCTTAAAACTTATCTACACTAATGTATTATAGGGGTGGAAAAAATTGACCTGACCCGAAAAATAGCGGGTTAAGGTTGAGATTTTCGACACGAAAACTTAAATGGGTAACACGAACCCGACACGAAATTAAATAGGTTAGATTAAGGTTGAAAATTCCAACTCAAAAATAACCCACGTAACCCGAAATTATTTTTGGGTCAAAATCAGATCGGGTCAACCCAAACCCGACCTTATAACCAAACTATATTAAGTAGATTTAAAAAAAATATTTACTTGGCGAGTCACCCATTCTACTCAAATTTCAAGTTCAAATTAAAATTTTAATAGACAATTAAACTACTATTGTCAACTTATCGGCCGTTTCATCTCAACTCTAAAAGTTTTTTTTTTCTCCCGTCGCTATATTGAATAAAGACATAATTGTAATACGAACATTGCAGTATTAAAAGTGTTCCGAAGAACAATGAATATCATTTTATGTAATCATCATTAAAGATATTAGATATAAAAAATCATTAAATTACTCGATGATTACGGGTAATTTGGGTTGGGTTTTGTTGAACTTCAATTTGGAAATAGATTTACATTTAATGGAATCTTGTGTTTTGTTTTTCTTGGCGGAAAGAATTTTTTGAACGACGAACAAATCAGGCGTGAAAGTGTGATGATAACCTACCATGTCCTCAGATCTTCTACACAGATTTTTTCCTTCTTTTATTCGTTCTACTTATAATATAATCATGCAGTGAATTTTAAGATAAAATATAAGCAGTTTTATATTTACGATTAACCTATGAAAATAGATTTGCTCATATTTTCAAGCTCACAAAGTCAAAATTATATCATAATAGTGATAAATGATAACTACAAAGTTATTCGTTACTTATTAAGTTATACAATTAATTTTTAAGTCAAACTAGTGTTTGCCCGTATAATAACACGATATTCAATTTGAGAAACCAAACTGAAGATGTTAGATTATTAATATACAATGTCAAATGAATTAAAAATATAAAAAATGGTAAATTTGATGATTTTTAGTTTTTCATATCTTGTTAAAGATAAAAAAAAATCTGCCCTCTCATTTGTTCTGAAGAATTACTGCAACTTTTATATTTTCATTCTTTTCAGCTGGAGCATGTAGTATGAATGTGAACAAATTTATTAGACACTTTTGTGATTCTTCTTCTATAAAAATGTCTCTATATTCCTAAGAATTAAATAATATTCAATTAGTTTTTGTATGTATTTATCTTAATAAAGGCTAAAAATTGTAGACTTACATTATCAGTAAAGTTTTAATATGAAAAGCTTTACAACTCGTAACAATTTCTACCTCTTTGTCAAATAGCGTAATTTGTTGCTTTGTTGTCTCCAATTGTTGCCTTGGGTCATAGCTAGGAAGGAACAAAAATGAGAAAAATGTAACGACACAAAGCACTATGCAGTAAATGTCCATTGCAATCAAATGATTTGATTAGTGATTTACAATGCCTTTTTTATACCATTATTTACCTAATTTAAATTAGTATTACATATATACTTTCTGTTTCAATAAAAATGCAACACTTTTATTCAAGCATTCTTCATATAATAATATTGATCAATTTTTTTTACTCAGTTATAAAAAAAAAATTGTTATTAAATAAAAAATTATTTATAGATTGATTTCAGTGTATATTTTCTATTTATTATTTATTAGTGGATAATTATAAATACTAATAGTCAAAGTAAGACATTGAAAAGTATAAACGCAAAAATGTTGTAGTTATTTTAAAACGAGTGAAATATTTATAAAATGATAACTTATGGATGTTGTAATGGTTAAAAACTCACAATAACACTTTGATTATCTTTTTTCAGTTTTTCGACAATCGGCACTATTAAAAAGGATATATTATATACATAAAAACCATAAAGGTCGTTAAAATTGGCATTAGCTTGATAAATAATAACTTAGAACACTTGATCAAACTTTATGAATTAAGCAACGTAAGACAAATCCTATTATATACATAATACCATAAAAGGTTAAAATTGGCATTAGCTTGATAAATAATAACTTCGTACACTTGATCAAATATCATGAATTAATCAACGTAAGACAAATTCCAACCGTTGTTAACGTAATTTTAGCAACAAAAAATCTCATCTTAATCTTCTTCTTTTTTACTATTGACCGCCTTTCTTTCTTAATTTTTTTTAAGTTTGTAAACAACTATCTTTATCTTCTATTTTTTTTATAATATTTCGAAGATACAATTTTTAAATTTATTTTGATCCAAACCTACGATTATTAGGTAAACAAAGCAAAAAAATTTAATATTTTTCACTCGAAGCAAAGAAAATGCCCCATTTGCAATTTGGAGGCTTCATATTCACTCATACTCATACATAATATAAAGGATATAATAAGAATGTGTGTAAGCACGCATTATGTCAAATCTAATAAGATCAACATTTTTTATGGTAAACAAATCAAAATTTTACTTGTACATAATTTCATGTGTTTGTAATATAATAGAAAAATGTACCGTACATCTATTAAAAAAAAAGTTACTAACAGTTCTAAATGTTATTTTTATTGTGAATCTTTTTTATTTTAAATCATTATTTTATGATTAAATTACCCTCACTAAAAAAATTAATATCTCAAACTTTTTTTAATTCAAGATGAAAATTACATAAAAAAAAACTTAATTAAGTTATAAAATTTTTATCCATTTTATATTACCCACCTTTTTCTACCTTTTTCTCTTTAAAATTAATAACAATCAACCACAATATTTTCTCATAATTAAAGAATATTAACATCGTAATTTAATTAAATATCCACTCAACCAAGATTCACTAATGTTCCTCATTTTATTTTTCTCCTTTGATTCACAATAGAAATAACCCGAAAAAGATAAAAAAAAAATATGGGGGAAATACTAGATTGTGAGCCAATTATTTTTTAATAATTGTCATGTCTAACATTGTTCATTCTATCAATCAATTTCAATATGGATAGTTATAACTGGCCTAATTATGTTGTACACTATTGTAACTTTTCATTACTTTTGGGCCAGAGTAGAACATTGTTACATGGACATGGTCCAAGACTAGGCCTAGAAAAGTTGAATACAATCTATTGTGGTGATAAGCCCACAATTAAGCCTCATACAAGAATTATTGATTTTTTTATTTTTTTTTTATTTTTTTTTTTTTTGTTGTTGTTGTTGTTGAAGGGAATCCACTAAACTCAAATTGAAAGCTTTGTTTTTCTTTTTATTTTTTGAGGGAAAAGGCTTGGTTACTTTGATGAATAAGAAATTTTTATAATCACATACTTTGTATATAATTCTAGGCAAAATCTTGTAGCGTAAGACAATCTCACGATGATTTCTTCTATCACTAGTACTAATACTTGCCTTCATACTTGATACAAAGTTCATGAAGTTGAATAAGTGATTGAAATTATTATACTTGATTTGTTGATTGGGGGCATAACATGTAAACAACAATGAAGTATTATTTTTTGGCAAACTCAAAAATAAATGTTTATTTTGGCAAAATCAATGTCTAATCACAAAAATGTAGTGGTCCTTCGTTTTTAAAAAATTAAAGCAAATATTCATAGATGGAAATTTGGTTGATTAAAACTACTTTCTATAGTTTTAAATTCTATATTTTTAAGGTTATACTCCTTCCATCCCTATTTTTTTGTTTTATTTTTATTATTGGAGTCAAAGTTTAAAATTTTTTACTACAGATTCTAATTATATTATAGCAAATAATACATCCAAGTGTAATCTTGTTAGATGTATTTCAATGTAAATTTTTAGAATATTAAATTTTCATAATTTTTTATCTTACTAATTTAGAGAAAAAATATTTTAAGTCGTGTTTTACAAACTATAAAAAGTCAAATAGAGCAAACAAATAGAGAGAGATAAAGTAACATGCTTCACAACATTAAAAAAGAAGACAATTTCATATTTTTAGTTGAAATTTGCTTTAACCTCTCATCCAAAAACCAATGAACAACCATCCATCCATCCATCCATCCATAATCTAGAAGATCAATCACAATGGCATATATATATCATATTATCATGGAAAAGTTAAGATGTTGGAAAGACATATATAGCCTGCATCAGTCCATTAAACACACAAAAAGGTTATATGTGGCGACCACAAACTCCAAAAGAGTGGAGCAAAATCATCAAAAGTGCCAATGAAAAGGCAACCACGTCAAATTAGCACTCCCTTTTTATGAAAGTTACCTTAAAATTGGAAAGAAAAACGAAGGAGAAGAAGAATTTGACAGTGTGAGATAAAATTATGAAGAATCCATGGATTGGCTCCTAAGAGCATGAATGGGCAGTCATTTGGCTCCATACAAATCCATGTTACGTTATGCATCATCAAATATATATAAGAGGTCGATATACGTTAAGCCATTTGTGGTGAAGTACAAATGATAGTGATATGTCTCCCTACACATTATTCATATTTCCCAACTAACTCAGTTAGTTAAAGAATTGGATGGTGGAATTCAAGATTTAGGCTCAAATCTCATCTACATCAATTATTATCTTATTGTTTGCGACTTTCTTTACATAAAAATTTTTATAATTATGCATTGTGTATGCTCTTGCTGCCTGCCAAACTAGAAAGGTAGTCTAATTTTGACTACTAAAACAAACACTCCTTGTAAAATGTTTAACCTCATCTTTTATTAGTCTCTTGACCTAATGTCAAACTTCTTGGAAAATTCTCCTCCTATCTCATATTTATGCATATTTATTCATATATTCAAGGTCAAAGTTCATTAACATGCTAATAGACTGTCTTGAAAACCATTGGGAAAAAAATTAGTATATATTCATGGGGTGCATAGAGTGAAAGTATTATATATGTATGTTAAAAAGTGACTAATAAAGCTCTTTGACAACTTGTTCAAATATGGTACATTGGTATGTATGTAAAAGAAAAGGACAGCACGTTTAAATATTACAATATGATACATTGGTATGTATTAGAAAGGATGAGTTGGTGTACTGTACCAATCAAGCTAGGAATTAGCTAATTTAAAATTGGGTAATTCTCATTAGTAACTCTCTACTTTATAAAATTATATTTGGTCAACTAAAAAAATAATTTTATCATTGGTAGCCCTTTCTTTATAAAAGTTATTATACATGACTTTAATGACAAGTTTTAGTAAGATTTAAGATTTTTTTTTTAAGTGGTATTTAACCATGTTAGGTATTCCCACTAAATTCTCATTCAATTCTCTCTCACACTATCATTATTTAAGTTGAATTATGATGTAAATTATGCAATAACTTCATAAAAACTAATATAATTTACCAAAATTAAAATGTCATACCTCTACATGGCCTTCTCTTTAATGGAATTTAGTGTAATATCTAACTGTTCCTAACCATGATCAAATACTAGTTAAAAAAACTTCAATCTTGTTAAAACCTAATAACTTTCAAAAAAAAAAGGGCTACCATTGATAAGGTTATTTTTTTCCAGTTAATCAAATGCAATTTCAAAAAGCAGATGGATACTAATGAGAATTACCCTTTAAAATTTAAACAATATAATAAGACTTTGTTCTCCTCTCCTAAGCTTACTTTTAGTGAACTCAATTTGATTTCGAATAACTAAATTTATTTTTCTTAAACTTAACTTATTTTTGCCTTTTTGTTAAACTCATTTTTTTTAATTAAATTTTCACTTATTTTTGTTTTGACACTAACATCATCATGTCACCGAGTTAAACTATTTGAGGGCAAAGCATAACTAAAACAAAGTATTTAAAATAAACTACTATCTGCCTTTTTTTGTACTTTATTTACTATTCATGCGGTAAAAAAAAAACAAAATTTAACCATGTTTAGTAATACAAGAAAAAAGTTACCAAGATATAACACAAGTAATAGTTTATGTCGCCCTAAATACAGTGCAAATGCTAAGGCGACAGTGGACACATATTTATCTAGTGGAGTAGTGGTCTTATCTTATCTATAGTGATTAAAAAAAAAAAAATTGGCCTTTTATTTGCATTTATAGAATTTATGGCAACATCCTAGTATCCTACTCACAATTTTATAAGATTAATTAATACTTGACAAGCTTACTGATCAAACATTATTTTTAGAAAATAGAAAAAAAATCCCTAATGATATCAAATTTTGTAAATATCATGGCAACAATCTTTAACTTGTTTACGAGGAACATACATCTCCTTCAAATCAATATAAAACATGAAACTATACATATACTCTTCCTTCATCTTATTCAAAATATATTACACAAAATGAAGGCACATCATTTGTTATACAAATCCAAGAATGGTGTTGTAGCAATGAGTCAATCACTTATGCTATTTGGTTGTTTGATTTGTTAATTTTGTATTTGTCTACCCTTTAAAGTTAATTTTTTTAAGGTATTTCGAGCATTGTTTCGCGTAAAAAAATTACGAGGAGTTGAAGAAGCACGTGTGAGGGTGTGAGTAATTAATTAAAAACTATTATGTAATAATTAATTGTGATTTTCGTTCGTTACTAAATTAAATAGTTATTCAATTATGCTTTAATTAATTTTTATTTTGGATGATTATACTTTTTGGCTATGTAAAAATAGATTCTCTTTTAGATTATTCATTAACTTCTTCTTGAACCGAGTCCAATTATTGTAGATATATTGTATTTCTCTATTTATCGAGACTTTTTTAGATATACCGACAATATCTTAAATACAAAATTGATGTCGACTACTCCGGCTGAAAAGAGGGTACCAATGAAATAAAAAATTAGGCCATCATTAGGGCAAACAATGCGATAGCTTCGGTTAGAGCAAAGCCTGCTTTCCTCCCCTTTTTCCTTCTCAAGATAAGATTGCTCTTAAGCATTCTTAGGGAGTATTAATTGAATCGTTACAATTAGTCTTGTACATTGAATGAATCATATAAACGAATTGACCAATAATTATTAACAATCATAGTAAATATTAATATTACTCTAAAAAATAGTAATATCATGTCTCTAATTCTTCATACTATATATTATTTTATTCAATAGTATTTGAAATTTTGTGAGTGACAAATCATGACAATCAAATCAATAGATATGATCATATGATGATTAGATACTAGGCGTCTTTTGGATGGGTAATCGTGTTTGAATTCCATTGCGGGACGTTGTATGGAATCTTACTGTCGACAAGTTGGTAAGTGGAAAACTTTATAGTTATTTTTGTGTGACATAGATGAATGCATTTATACATGAAATTTGATGATCGTGGACCATATCTTTTTTATTTTTATTGAAAAAGTTTGTAAAAGTGAACAATTATCTAGAATCATTAATAGATGGAACGTCGTCGGCCAATGAATTTTACCAAGTATATACAAGTAGTATAAACTATAAAGGGAAGAATACTCTATATCAATTAAATAAATTAATTAAGTTAAGAATAGGCCATGAACCAGTAGTTAGAATTTTTACTTTTATTTTTAGCAATGGGAAGTGAAAACCGAAAAAACTACAAGTCCTTTCTAGCTGAAATTGCTAGAGTATGAGTTTTAACTACGCTATGTTTTTCTACTTTAATATAAAATATAAATTTAAAGGATTTAGCAAGTTGGAGGCTGATAGGCACTAGCATGCATTGTTTTCAAAGGGAGATCCGGTGATGGGTGAATTGGTGATGCACATGAATGAATGGAATAATTAATTATCTATTTTTAACATTTACTACTAGTTGTAGTTATTATTTTCATTGCAAATTAGATACTGAATAATTACATTTCTTGATTCCAAATTTCCAATTTTTATTTATCCCGTTCAACCTACTTAGGGCTTGAGGCCTTGTGGCCTTGTGGGCTCGTGGGGCAGATGTGTGGTTTCTTTCATGTCAATCCCTATCTTGGAAGAGGTGCAGTTGTTGAGGTTTTTCAAGGGTACGTAGATTCCTTAATGATAATTATATTGTTGGACTCAATTGACTGTAATTAATAACTATTATTATAAAAATATTAATATATATAAATATATTAAAAGCAATTTTAAAATTATTTATATATTATGTGATGCTCTCTTTATTATAACTTAATCTATGTAATTCAAGAATAGAGCCCAATATATTACTATTTCTTAACTTGAACCCAAGACATACACTTTCACAAAAATAAAAATGTGGTATATACAACATTTGAACCCAATATCTTAAGTTTTACTAATTTCATATCATCTTATCAAAACAAAAATTATAATAAATGGCACCATAAAAATAATAATAACAAAATAATAATAAAATACAACATAAAATTTCATGTATAAGAATATTTTTTTGATTATTTTATCAAAAAAATAGTATTGTTTTGATTATTTTATTAAACAAATATTTTTGTTTTGATTATTTTATTAAACAAAAAATATTTTTTTGATTATTTTATTAAACAAATAATATGTTTTTATTATTACAATATTATTTTATTACTATAGTTACACAATTACTACCCCGTAAATTTTTTATCATGGACCAGTAAAAAGAAAATACATTGCACAATTGTTTTTCTTGTTTTTGGATAAGCAATCATTTCGTTTAAAGTAGTTGCTGAATTTTCTCTCGCGTATTATATTTTTTCAACCATTTTTAATTTCCATAGTTGTACGTAGACCTATTCAAATGGGCGTTAAGGGTCGTGACCGACCCATTTAAAAAAGGGCTTAATCAACTTGTACAATTGTTATGCAAAATGTACTACACGGACTGAATAAGTATACTGATGGACATAGTGACAAAATTAATTCAATAGCTAGATAATGCTCCACATTTCGTACTTCAATAGTGATTAATAATTAATAATCCATTTATTTTTATGTGAATATATTCTCCTTATAGTGTCAGTTATGGCATCCTTATAGATTACATTGGTGAGTAAATTGAAAGTAGGGAGATATTCATTGAGGATATTTCATGGTAGGGTGTTTGTGAGTGAGTGATTGGAATAATCTACTTTAATACTAAATACTAGTCACTTTAATCGATCTTTAATTTAAACCTCGTATCATCGTATGATTGGATCTTAAACTCCTTTTAAGGCCTTTAGAGATTGATTATTAGGTATTGAATGGTTTTAAATCTCCTCACATAACCTTATAAAGCATCTATTGATTTTACATCAATTTCAGTTTTTTTTAATACTTCAAAAATTAATGTAATAACCTTCAAAATTTATCCGTTTTGGACAAGGTAAGCAAATGTTTTGATATGATTCTCATGAGTTTTATAAGGTCATATTAGGTTCTCTGAGTTGTTGAAATCATCTACTTTGATTAAACACACATTTCAACTTGTAAGAATTGATTCACCTACGCATGTTTTTGGCACAATGGGGATGGGGGTTGCGTGGTCAAATCATATGATAAGGACAATTTAATGATCAAAGTAGGAATCGTTAAGTAATCTTTAAAGGAAGATTCATATACCTTTATAATGAACTTACAAATAGAGTTAAATCAAAGAAAGATATCTAAATTAAAGGCTTCTCCGTTATAAATTCATGAAAAACACAATTTCATTGATGGTCTGAAACCAAAAAATGTTTAGGAACGAGATACACATTAGACCATGTTAGCATAATTTTCTCATTAGCCACTCTAATCGATTCCATCATTTTTTTCTCAAAAATCCAAGATCTGTAATAATCAAGGCAATACTAAAGACATAACATTTATCTAACAATTTAGGTTTAATTATTACATAATACTACTTTTGGTGATCCTTTTATTATATAATCCAAGTTACAAGGTTCCTAACAAATTTGTCTATAATTTACTGATTTAGGCGTGAGAGCATTTAACTAGGTTTTTTGTTAGCAAATAATAAAAGGACTATACAAACAAAACAACGCAATTAATAAATTATACATGCACACAAAATTATAATGAAAATTAAAAGGAAAATTCTACAATATACCCCTATACTATTGCGTTTTTACATTGTGTCCAGTGATTTTGAAAATTCTACCCTGTACCCCTGAGGTATGTTAGTAAACACATTGTACCTTTTGCTGGATAACTTAACTGACGAAATGAACTCCGTTAACAAACGTTTCACTTTATTCTACAATATACCCATATACTAACGCATTTTCTACATTGTGTCCAGTGATTTTAAAAAATCTATAATGTACCTTTGAGGTATGTTTAGTAAACACATTGTTAAGTGCATCATCCTTGTCAATCACAATTTCAAATTCTACCAGGCTTTTTTCTCTAGGAGTACAAGCTTCATGCAAATATCTTCTTAATCAGGATGGAGAGTGTTCCACTTTTTTCCAATATCCCATTTCATCAATCACCCTAAATCCAACTCATACTTTTGAAAAGAAATTCCCACTTCACGCTATCACTTTTAAAAATTTACGTCTTCTCAAATAATTTCTTAAATTCAAGTAAATTTGTGTTCATGTCGTTAATCTGAGTTGGTTTTGATGGGGTTTGATTTTATACTATAGTTTTTTTTAATTGAATTGAATTGAAAAAAATTTGATTGAATTGAGGTTGCCCATTTTTTGTTCATTTGAAATTTGTGATCTTTTTTTTGTTGAAATATGTTTTGATCAGGGTTTTTGATTAATTTATACAACTAGTTATGTGATTTCTGCTGAAGATTGGTCATAAAGGGTACAATGTATTTACTAAACGTACCTCATGGGTATAGTGTAGACTTTTCAAAAACACTGGACACAATATAGATAACGCAATAGAACAAGGGTATATTGTAAAATAAAGTGAAACATCTATTAACGGAACTTCACTCCGTCAGTTAAGTCATCCAACAAAAGGTACAATGTGTTTACTAAACGTACCTCGGGGGTACAGTGTAGACTTTTCAAAATCATTGGACACAATGTAGAAAAAGTAATAGTATAGGAGTATATTGTAGAATTTCCCTAATATAAATAAAACATGACCCTACCAAAGATACAGTTACAAAAATAACCAATAATAATACCGAAAGAAATGATAGTAAAAAATATGTACAATCAAATCATGGGTCTACATTATGAGAAAACATTAGTATAACAAAACAAGATGAATTAATTAATTAAAGGGCCCTCTTGACTCACCTATTATGCCTAAAGAGTTAAATTAATGGGTCACAACACTCACAAGTATTTGAAGCTGAATGGGATAGTTTTAGATAAGTACGTATTGATATTAATTAATGGAGGCTTGCTTGAGATTGAGAGGTTTAAATAGTGAATTAGGGTTCTTAAAATTAGGGTTAATTGGAGGTCTAAACCTCTTTAGAAGTTAATTAGAATGACCCATATTTATAAAATAAACAGTAAAAATTGGGCCAAATAGAAAAAAAGAGTATTTGAAGATTGAATGTAAAATATCGAATTGATCAAAATCTCACTAAATGACTATATGAAACATCCTTTACTTTTATTTTAGAATTTTTTCAAAAATAATCTATAATAACTTTAACTACAACCCAAATCTCAACTTAATTCAAGATTACACAAAACACACATTACAATTAACTTTAAGTAGTGACTCTTCATTGAAATTATATACACAATATTTTGTATTATTTTAGGAAATTTTAAAAAAGTTTACTAAAATCTTGTTTTAAAATACTTTTCTATACGAATCTAATGAAATATAAAATTATAAACTTATAATATTAGTTTTGAAAGTACAATTATATATGTACAATATGACATGTTAGAATTCTTTAAGGTTTTATAATTTTAGTCAAATTATATAATCAACCAGAATATCACTATATAAATTCTTCACTTAATTTGTATTCTTAAGGAAAAGAAAAATAATCATAATGTTTTGAGGTAGTTGTTGAATATTCATTTCTCAACCATTTTTAATCTTTCATAGTCGTACGTGGTACTCCGTATAATGTATGTTAGGCAAACAAATTTTAAATAAAAAGTTAGTACATACAGAGTCGTAAAAAAATTAACAGGAGACGGTATGGGATGTCGGGTGCATATTGATCGACAAAGTAGCAAAATTAGTTCAATAGCTGTGTAATACTCCGCACTTTGTATTACATCAGTAAGTAATATCGAATTCTTTTCATGAGATTATGGTCTCCTCACACTCTCACGGGGTCGGTTTTTTTTTTTTTTTTGGCAGCACGAAAAAAGAAACGGAAAATACTAAAGATCCATCGTAGCTATAATAGCTAAATTATGGGCATAATTTACGAGAAATCTAGAAACCTTAAAATACGAAAGAAAAATTAAAGATTTTAGCGTGCAATACTTTACGGTGTCAGTTGTGGCGTCGAAGATTAGATACCAGTTGGTGGCCACTTTGAAAATAGGGGAAAAGTCCTTGAATTAGTTGAATATATTCAGCGATTAACGACGTCACCTCATACGTAACCAGTTAACTACCTTTCTGATTGTACTATTGCTGGTCAATATACTCGATCCATAACAAACAATAGCTTCTGACGCCCGATTAATTGCACAAATTGTAAAGTATTACTCTCGCCGGTCACTAGACTAACATAATTTTGACCATATTTTATTTATATATTTGTAATATAAAAGTACTCGTATCATATAAGACTTTGTTAGATTCGTTTCGAAATTTATTTTTTTAATTTTTCGTAAAACACAATTATAGATATCAATAATGAACAAAGTACTTTATTACTTAATTTATGCTGTGTTAGCTACCTAAATGACAGCTACCTAAATGAGGTATTTTAGTTTATTTGACGTTCAAGGGTGCGTGCATGGGAGGAAATATAATTGCGTTGTGCATATACATATCATAAATTCATAATCACATAAATGTGTTTTATTAATATACGTAGCATACCAATCCCTAAAGACTTTTTTTTATTTTTAAGTTTTTTTTTAAAAAAAAATTTGAAAAATAAGCTACTTTTCAAACTATTTTAAAAAATAAGATGATTTAGCTTCGAATTAAAAACGCTGCCTGGGGCAGCGTTTTGCATGGGACTGGATTTGGGGGGTAAATCTGGGTCAGTGGAAAACAATGCCCAGGGCACCGTTTTAGATAAAAGAAAAACGCTGCCTTGGGCCGCATTTTTTTATAGAATATTTTCAGGAATATGTGCAAGGAATCTGGTCAGTAAGCCAGTCAAAATCGCTACCTCGGGCAGCGATTTTCCTAAGGCCCAGTTTATTTTTTTTTTAGTTTTTTTTGCAGCGTTTTTTTCTAACTTATAACGCTGCCCTGAGCAGCGTTTTCATATGACCCAAAATTTCTCTCAAAATCCAGTCCCATGCAAAACGCTGTCTTGGATAGCGTTTTTTTATTAGGTATAACGCTGCCCGAGGCAGCGTTTTTAGTCTGACCTAAAATTCGGCTTATTTTTTAAAATAGTTTAAACAGGAGCTTATTTTTCAATTTTTTTAAAAAAAAGCTTAAAAATAAAAAAAAATTCATCCCTAAATCTACAAGGAAATAGATAGATGATAGATGAGGAGGAATACGATGCACTATACCATTTTCACGTTAATTTACAAATTTTTTAATGTTTTGGAAACGAATTAGAACAAAAGTAATCATCAAAGTACAAAAGATTTAGTAGCGAGACGAGCTTCACCTGCTCGACAATGAGCCTTCTCCACCTGGTCTCTTCCAACTTCAAAGACATAACAGTGTTTGAACATAAGGCCCTTTTCTTTAATACGATGAATGGTATTCTCAGTTTCTAAAGGGACCTCTGTCTTGCCTTAAAGTAAAGAGACTAAAAAGCTTGAATCAGTTAAGATTGAAACTGTGAGCAGGTTACAAGAAGCACTCCATTCTAGAGCATGTAAACATAACATTGCTTCTGCCATATTTGAAGGTGAATCACAAAATATCGCCAGTGATTATCCAGCTATCGCTCGTATTTTATATGTATTTTATTAACCTAATTTTCCTAATTTAACCTTATTTACTAATTATCTAACATTTTAATTTACTAACCTAGTTTAACCTATTTACCAACCTAAATTACTAAGTTAATAACGTTTGAATTTACTGACCTAATTTAATCCACCTAATTTAACTCTTTTTTTTTTCTATCACTTATAAACCCATTTACTACCTACCTTTCTATACTTTTCAACATTATACTCTCTCAAAATTCAATTTTCTCCCACGAAATTCACCTCTTTCAAAAAATTAATTGTTCTTCCAAAAATTCACCATGTCTAGAGCGGGCAAAAAACCTAATCGAAGCTTGAGTGAAAGAATAAGCAGAGTTGACGGTTAAGAGGATTAGCTGGTTCTTCATCCTCAAATGTATGTAATATTTTGATTTTCAAGCAATTTTAAGTTAATTTTCATGGATTATCTTGATGTTTACAAAAATTCTTGTATTTTGTGCTATTTTTATTTTATTTTTGTTTCTTCCACCATAACTAAGTTTCGGTAGTTTCATGGATTATTTTTTTTCTATTGTTGTATTTTCATGGATTATTTTTTTCTATTTTTTCTATTGTTGTTTCTCCCACAATCGATTTATTGGAGGAACTGGAAAATTAGGGGAAAGGTGTAACTGAATGAAATGCTTGTAAATCCTCAAATGTACAATTGTAAATTCTGCAACCGGTACAGTATACGCCGATGGAGAATGCCAAGGTAGGACCGTGATAGATGGATAAAAGGCGCGTTCATGCAATCCTACTCCAAATAACATGATTTCATACTTGTACATATTAGCAATTGCGAATAAATCTGCACTAAACTCCATCCAATGTTCTTCCCCGCAACGTCCACCTTCCTAGTTAATACGTTGGAGAGCTCGTTCCACTTTTGTACCTAATATAGTTTGCTACCACTTCATTTTACATGAGACTATGTACCAGAGGGTAGTTGTCTTCTCCATGGTGAAGTGCATCAGCAACACATTGAAAGCCCCAATTTCCGTCAGCCTTGACATCATTCCACCCTTCAATATAATGCTTGGAACTCTGTCTTTGTACGGGAAGTTCTCCATATATGTTCTTCCTATAGCTTACACCAAAGGACGTATTCGACATAGAGAATTCAAAATGCTACATAATACAAAAAGTAATTGGTACAAGGTTTAATTAACATACCTATTATTGGAGGCATGTTCACGGATTGTAACGAACGACGAGATGATTGCCCTGATTGTCTTGAACTAGTTTTTGATGTAGTCTTACATCCATAAGCATAATCCCAGGAACATTGGTCACATCGTGAAGGTCAACCTTGTGTTTTTTTGCTAGCGACTCTGGTTCTTCAACGTACAATCCCTGAGGATCCAACATGCCATATAGGTAGCACGAGGCATCACGTACTAGGGAAGGGGTTGAAGAAGCTACTCTATTGAACAGACCCTGAAATTGATTTATTTCTTGCTCAGATCGGTCAACGTACTCCGAGTCTAAATGTGGAGCACTAGTGCTTAACATTCTCCAGAACGGATGGATATCATCTAAAAACATTGACAAATTCCCCTTGATCGTTCGATATATAGCACAAGCACATGGGAGACCGTGTGTAGCCATTAAAACACACTCGCAACTACTCTTAACTATTTTACCAAGCCTCCTCAGTCGTTCTGCCTCATCCTTGATCAAGGAAAAACAATAATGAGAAACGCGACCATGAAACTGGTTATCAAGGAACTTCTGGTACAAAGTTCCATGATGACTTTGTGACTGCTTGAGTGTGTATTGTACGTTTTGTCGCTGGGTCTGTAAATACCTCTAAAAACGCTCGAAAAGCATATCCGAAGTACTTGTGGAGGAATCCAACCAGTGCAAGCTCTCAACTCTGCATGTCATCCTCTTTCCCAAGCTCAGCATGGGGAAACCATTGGTTCTCCACATACTGTACCAGAGCAGGGCACCACACATAAGAATCTTGGAATTGTATCACTACGTTGATGTACTCCGCTTCTCTCTTCGCATTCAGAATTCTACTCCATTTACCCGTAGCGTGCCCCATATCTTTGAAAATGTTGTATGCCTTCGTCTCAATATAATTGTTGATGTTCCATGAGCAAAGTACACTAGTAGAAAAGCTTAAATATGCGGCGGGGTTTTTAGTACCATATACGGCGTCAAAAGGCTAGCAACAATACAGATAGCAGCAAATTAATCTATTTAATTTGCGGTGTAAAAAATACGCCGCTTATTATTAATTAATATGCGGCGGTTCTAGGCTAAGTGACGTCGTATATTAATTAATAATATGCGGCGTCACTTAGCCTAGAATCGCCGCATATTAATTAATAATAAGTGGCGTATTTTACCTAGAACCGCCGCATATGATTCTTAACCAGATTGAAAAATGGCCTATAATTGAAGAATAAGTGGTGGGTCTTGGGGACACCCGCCGCAAATAAGTTGTTTTTTTTTTTGAAATGCATGAATCTGATCCCTACTAGGCCCAAATTTCAAATTCAAAACCTGCTATATTACATTTGCAATTTCTGTAACCCAAGATACATATATACACATGATCCATCTCTCATTTATGTGTACTAATAGGGTCGTAAAAATAACCATATATTAAGTGACATAAAAATACAATCCAATTAATGAACTTGATGTATAAAAACTACAAAATACACAAGAATAAGGTAATGTACATAATCTAAAAAAAGTTATCTGTCCAATACTTGGCCAGTTTGTTGCGGACGACGTCGATTTCTTCGGTGGAGAAGGGCTCCTCGTTGAATCCTTAGCATACCTAATATTTATTAACATATTATTAACGTGTATATAAAATACAATGTATATGAAATCGATGTATTTGAAGTGTTTAGGTCACTTTCTACCCGAAACCGATCCCATTTGACCTATATTGACTCAAATCGATGTGTTTCAAGTGCTTAGGTCACTTTCTACCCGAAATCGATCCCATTTGACCTATATTGACTCAAATCGATGTGTTTCAAGTGTTTAGGTCACTTTCTACCCGAAATCGATCCTATATTGACTACCAATTTGATCCCCAACCTCTTCAAGCATTTCATCTATTCGATCTTCATCACTAGGGTCATTATCCTCCAATTCATCCTTCCCATCATCTTTCTTCTCGGCATCAACATCTTCAACGTCATCAGATTCTAATTGGCCATGATGATCTAGCTCAACTTGATGAATGGAAATTTTGTTATAACACGACCCCCATGTCATTAGAAGCAGGAACCTCACCATGCCATACCCATACGTGGTATTGGTGCCTAAACCCACGCCGGATCACATGGTCCCTTAACTCTATTATACTACTAACTGTATTCACATTATCCCAATCAACACAAGGGCAACACACCTCATCATCTCAATGTTATTAGGTATTTCAACACTTGTCTACAAAACTCCTCGACTCCATTCATGAACTCTAACGAAGCACGATTATCATACATCCATTTTCGCTCCATAGTTTGTGTTATGCCTTATTTAACATGTAAGAGATTAAATAACAATCTAATCAATTCTCAATTTACGCATAGTTATATATATAATTGCACCTAAAGGGTCCTCATTTAGCTTACCGAAAATAAGGTTAAGCAAACTCCACAATAACCCACAAGCACTCGCTCTATAGTTTAAGTTACTAAATTCTTCTAGCGATATTATTTATATTCTATGCTTTGTAAATCAATACAAATTCTACAAAAAATTTGGCAGAGTTTCCTTTAAAAATCCAATATTTCCCAATTTTGAAAATAGATTTCCAAACTGTTTATATGAATTTATATACAACCACAACCAACACACAATGTCATTTTACATCTAACTAGGTAACTTAAGGAATTTCTATTAATAAGTTCAGTAATTTATCTCCTACTAAAGTTTATTAAGTATATAGAACATCAAAGGGAGTAGACAATGCCATACCTAGATCAAATTCATATACACAAATCTTATTCAATCGGGGCTCATTCATAACAAAATATTCTCAACACTGTTAAATCGGAAAAAATAGAGGCACAAAGCTTAAGAGTGATCGTGAAGTCATTCATAGGTTCTATTATGGAATTAATGCTCCATAAATTTGAGAGAAAAGTAGAAGCTACAATACGAAGTAACTTAGTTATTTATGTTTTCCATGTACCTCAACATGTAACTTGTTTAAAACTAATATACTTATCTTATTTGATTTAATAAAAAAGATATGGTTCTAAAGTGTATTTATACTTCAGAAACCTTTAGTATTCCAAATGCATCCACATAGGCATATAACACAATGCAACATCGGTCCTATGCCCTAATCCCTTATTCTCGAACGAACTAACATATCCATCCAAAACCCTAAACATCTTTTCCCATTTATTAATTCAAATTAAACTAACCCTAATCCAAAAATACCATGTTAAAAAAGAGAACTAACCTCGGCAATAATGGCGGACGAGGTGGAGGAAGACGATGACGAATGAGGGAGAGGATGTGCTCGGAGGACGTGGGGTTTCTTCTAGAGAGGGTAATGACGGAGATGACATGGCGGAAGACGATGACGAATGAGGGAGGACGATGACGAATTAGGGATGAAGACGATGACGAATGAGGGAGGACGTGGCGGTTCTTCTAGAGATAGTAATGATGTTGTTAGGTTGGATGAGTTGCGGGGTTGGTGGCGTTTGTTTCGGTGATGGCGCCGGAGTGGGGTTTTGCTGGTGAGTTGTTGGTGGCAGGGTTTTTGTTATGGGGTCTCTGAAGAACTATGCTAATAGAAGTGTTGTTAGTGTTTCAAGCCTCGAGCGCATCACTGAGTTTTTTTTTTAACTTCTAGATATAATAAAATGCAGCGGGTTCAAGGAAGAACCCGCCGCATTTTATTATGCATAGGGGAAATTGAGGTGGTTCCTATGTTAACCCACCGCATATTAATATTAATTTGCGTCTATTTTTATAATATGCCGCTAATAACTAGCCGCAAATTAAATAATTTCTACTAGTGGTAAATGACGCCATTGAGGAAATAATTCAACAATGAGACGATATAGACCTCCCTCACAATCAGTCACTCTCTGATTTCTCATCCTTCATGATTGCATAACCAATCATAAAGTTTAAATTTGTTAGATTCATTCCAATTATCTCAACCAGCGGATATCTATGCTTGTTTGTTTTATTCGTTGAATCAATTAGAATCATATATGGCCACGTCGTAACATCAAGCTAGATTTAGGATGCACCATAAACACACGAGTCAATTGAAATGTCTAAGTGTCTGCATCAAACCAGAATTCATATTCATATTCTTCACTTGGTTAAACATCTATTGGATCACATTTCTTCATTCAGAGTTTTCCATCCTCATCTTAAATCTCTCATTATAAATGTGTCACACATTCGGGTTGTCTTCTGAAAATTGGTCTAATATTTCTGCCAAAATCTTTTGTCGATTTCACATGTGCGTCACTCATTCCCCTTACAATTTCCTCAGCTGTTGAACTCAAGCCATTCACTTGTCGATGCCCCACTGGATATACCACCAACTCATGGTTATGAAACCCCCATTTTGGAACACCCTCAATATACCTACCATCACGCCTTGACCCTGAATTTGAAACCACACCCCTTTCTCTTTGTGTTAAACCTCTACGCATTCGAAAAATCTCAATCCTTCTTTTTCCCATATCGATCACAAAACAACTACTTACGCACACGACCATCAGATTGAGGTTTATGTGTCGCTGAAACCAACATAAATTCATATTTTATGGCTTCTTCTTGAGCCCATATTTTAGCATCCATACATGTACCAAAATCTTGTTCGTGAGAAAAAACCCTGCTCTAATCAATTCCATCCCCGCCAAAGTCCTGAAATTTTATATATAGATCATTACATTAGAAATGTAACTCTAATACATAATTAACATCAATAAGCAATAATCATTTAAATCGACATCATCGATGGATATTTTTAATTGATATTTCTAATAACATCCGATTAGATATTAATAATTTCGGATTTTATTTTAATACTAACAACGAATCAAATCAAAGCTGTTACAACTATGATATATGAATTAGATTAGAAATGTAAGTATTTGTTGTTTATATTAATTTAAATAAGAATTTAATTAGAAAATGTTTACTAATAATATTTAATTAAGAATGTATTTAATTATTTATTAATAATTTTTAAAAAATTGTCCAAAACGCATACAAATCGTCCCAAAATTAGACTATTCCTCCCCAAAGAACTGTCCAAAATGGACAGTTTTGGGGGCATGAAAACCGTCCAATTTGGACGGTTTAACGGTGCAAGAGCCGTCCCAATTAGCCGGTTTAACCCTCCAAGAACCGTCCATTTTGTACGTTACATGCATGGTTCAAACGTCTGCTTTTTACGGTTACTAAGGGTGAGAAACCGTCCACTTTGGACGATAAATGCATGGCCTAACCATCCAAAACAAACGTTTCTCTTAATTTGCACGTAATTCTATATCAACTAACATAATTCTACGATTATCACATGTTTGTTAAGCCAAATTACATACGTTTATATAACTAAAAAATACACGAAACATGAACTACATTGTTTATTTCTATAATTGACATATATAAATGCATGTATTTAAACCTAATTACACAGTTTAATATTAACATAACAAAATGAAATGAACTACAAACATTGAAATGGTATAATAATGATGTGTACCTCATCCACCATGGTACAACTTGAATGAAGGAAGATTGTGAAAAAATCTGAAATGCAATGCAAGTGATTATGTGGAGGTAAACTACTAAAGGCAGAAGAATAATAGGAAAAGTAGAAATTGGTTGAAAAGTGAAATGTTGAATGCAGTGAAATGTGTAAATACTGAAATAAATCATTGAACTGAAAAATTCAGAGTAAAATTAACTTCTATTTAGTGGTAAAAGTAAAAATACATTAAATGTATATAAATATGAACTAAAGGGAAAATTTGGTAATTCATGTACTAAATACGGGCGATAGATGGAGATTTCAGGGTGATGTTTAACAATGCCCATCTAAGTCGTAGAATTGCCCTATTTAATTTACAATTAGAGTGAACAAGATCTTCATTTCTTTTTTTTTTTCTTGAAATTACTACACTTTCTTTGTATTTTGATTTTGATAGTAGATATCATATAATTATATATCTATATTATAATGCAAATTTCTCTTTTCCCATTAAAAAAATATGTTCTAATGAGGCTTGTAAATGCAGAGATTTTGTTTACATATATCAAAGTACAATAAATGTCCTAAATAAAAGTTAAAACAGGCCCAACTTAAATGGATCATGATTTAGTACAAAACAATGGACGAGCTATTATATATATAGTTTTTACTACCGATTAAATGAATAATATTTTCTACCGATAATGTTATTTTTGATCAAAATATAGACTGATTTGGTATATATACAAATTACTATTAAGATTAAAATCAAGTAATAATATTAATAATTGAGAGCAATAATATGGAGAGTATAGTGGTGTTCCGTTGTTCATACTTTTTGGCTAACTAGCTTGAGTAATTAGTTTGGAACCAGTTTGTTTGATCAGTACAACACCCATTCACCCATTTAGCCATTTACCCATTCACCCGTATCCGACATGGACGCATGTCCAAAAAGCAGTGGTAGGACTAAATTCCGTGAAGATCAGGCGTTAGTCGGATATGTACGTGTTCCATTTACTGCCAATTGGAAGTTGTGCTCAGACAAATGACAATATTCTAAGCAACACCAAAATTTCTACTTCACATTGTGAGAAAGTTATTAAGGTTATCATCGACGATTCTCAGCCGTCTGATTAGCGGCCCCCCCCCCCCCCCCCCAATTAAGGACACAGTTTTGCGAGAGTAACCTTTTAAAAAATTTGACTATAAATTTTAATTATATTATAATAAATAATATATTTAAGTAGGATTTTGTTGAATGTATCTCAAAGTAAATTTTTAGAATATTTAGTTTGTATAACTTTTTATCTACCAAATTCAGAGAAAAAAAAAACGTTTTATGTTATACATTAGAGATCGTTAAAAGTCAAATATAGCAAATAAATAGAAATAAAAAGATTAGTTTAAACAATGATAAATAGAAGTATCAGGTCTCATGTTTTGGTCTCAACTCTCAAGAGTCGCAAATGGTAGGAAATGAATCTTTGTAGTAGAGTTGACATGGGCTCTACTATAGTTGTATTCGTGGAAACAATACTATCACTTTGAAGTTTCATAGATAGTATGTAGGTTGTTGACATGTGTTGCAAGCTAAGTATTCAGCCTATATATTAAAGTTTCTACTTGCAAGGAACTCTTTCAATGGAAGACTTTTTCGAATGATTTTTCAATCTAGTGTTATAAAACATATATCCTTATTTTTAACAATAAAAACTTAACTTGATACTATCTCTCTCCCTTATTTTTTTTTATTCCATTTAACTTTTTATAGTATTCAAAACACGACTTAAAACACTTTTATATTCAAAGCGTTAGACAAAAAATTATATAAATCTAATATACTAATAGCTTATATTGAAATACATCTAATAAAATCCCACTTGAGTATATAATTTCTTTTAACATGATGAAAATTTTAAGTGTATAAATAAAAATGAAGTAAAAATAACGACCGCTCTACGAAAAGAGCAGTCAACTTCTCTAAAAGCAATTGACCTTCTCAAGTCACATAGAAAACATATAATGGAGTATATGTGCTACTACGCACTCCACAATCCATCCAAATGAGTACATGAATGAGTGACTATTGACTAGCAACATGCTCAAGAACCCCCCTTTATTAAGCCACACCAAGCAGAAGCACACCACCCTCAGTCCTCACCAACAGGCCACTAAAAAACCTCTCCCCAAAAAATATATAATTCATTATCCCAACAAAAGAGAGGAGTGACAAAATCAGTGACATGAGCCTACTTGTTGTTTACTCCGATTCTATAACTTTATCCCATAAAATCTCTCCAATTATTTCTTCTTCGAAACTGCTGGGCTTTATTTATTGTCGCAAAAGCCATAGCCGACCTTCACTCCCTCCTTATTCCCACCTCTCTGCTTCCTTTTCCAATCACCCTAACCTTGGTCTCATCAATCCAATCCCCAACAGAATGGCAACCTGTGTTCATACATCTAGGGCTGAGCCAACCAAGAACTGCGACTCTGAGAGATCCCAATCCGATCATTCTCGATTCAGATACATGAAATCTTGCAGACCCACTTTCTCTGATCTTGTTTCCTGCAACCCCAACCCCAACCCCATCCCCTTTTCACAGATTGAGTTCAATAACGACGATATTTGGTCAATAATGTTGGAAGAGGCGAAATCCGATGTTGAGCAAGAACCCATTTTGTCGAGCTACTATTACAATTCTATACTTTCTCATAAATGTCTTGAGAAAGCGCTGGCCAATCATTTGGCTGCGAAATTGAGCTTTTCGAGCTTGAATTCGAATACCCTCTTCGATTTATTTCTCGGGGTCCTTGTTGATAACAGAGAAATCATGGTCGATGTTGCGGAAGATTTGAAGGCAGTTCGCGAACGAGACCCTGCTTGTATAAGCTATGTCCAATGTTTCTTAAATTTCAAAGGTTTTTTGGCCTGCCAATCTCACAGGATTGCTCATAAGTTATGGTCACAAGGGAGGAAGATCATAGCATTGTTGATCCAAAACAGAGTTTCCGAGGTTTTTGCTGTTGATATCCATCCAGGGGCGAAGATAGGACGAGGGATATTGTTTGATCATGCAACTGGTGTTGTTATTGGTGAAACTGCTGTTATTGGTAACAACGTCTCTATATTACATAATGTTACTCTAGGTGGTACTGGTAAAACATGTGGGGATAGGCACCCTAAGATTGGTGATGGCGTTTTGATTGGTGCAGGTACCTGTGTTTTAGGGAATGTTAAGATTGGGGATGGTGCTAAGATTGGTGCAGGTTCTGTTGTTTTAAAGGAGGTTCCTCCGAGGACTACTGCTGTAGGGAACCCTGCTAGACTTGTTGGTGGCAAAGACAACCCTATTAGACATGATAAGATTCCAAGCTTAACTATGGATCACACTTCTTATATAACTCAGTGCTCTGACTATGTAATCTAGGAGGACTTGTACTCATTACGCTGTGTTATGTAATGATACAGGGTTGGTTTGTTTCAAGTGGAGATTTGAAGTTCTCCCTTGATAAATTGACCTAGGATGAGGACCACAATCCAAGTATGAATCCCACCGGAGGTGGCAGAGGAGATTAGAGAAGCTCATATTTGTATGCTTATTCTAGTTTCCTTTGCTAATAAGAGTATATTTGGATGCTCTTCTACTGTGTATTAATGTATGATTACATTAGTAGAGCCATATATGCTTCTATAAAATTGGGTGCTTCGGATTTTTCTGTGTTGTAGTGTGCTTTTTTTCTTTTTACTTTGTCTATTTACCTCTTAAAGCCGTAAACGTCATTAACCAAACATGTCTTAGACTACTCCATATCGATTTGAGTTAACTCTCAATTAACTTGTAACCGTGACAGGGTAAACCCGAAAAATGTTGCCAGTTGGCTCTAAAGTTTCTCACAGTACTCTATCTCTATCTCTATCTCGTATACAATCATAAATCACGCGTACTCTCTCTGTCACTTAATATTTACCCAGCTTTTTAGTTAAAATAAGGCAAAGAACGAGGCAATTAAGGAATTTACAACCGTGGGACTTTTCACAATCATCATCCATATGTTTGTATCATTGTACAGGGTAGAATATATAGAGTTACACCGTTTGTTTTGTTTTTTTAAAGGAAAAGTTACTCCATATTTGACTGTTGACTTGATTAGTCTTTGAGCTGAAGAGTATAGAAATTGTTGTTGGGTGGGTTTTGTTGACCTATGTACTATGGTCTGGGATCATAAAAATAGAGCAAAGTTAGCTTAACTCTAATAAATGGTTGGATGCCACCGGGTTTGTCGGTTGTTTTTGGACAGATGTAAATAGTACCGTCCCCTTTTATTTGCCATATTTTTCTTTAAGGGTTGTTTCAAAAAATTTGACTCATTTACTTTAAAAGACTTATTAACATGATTTGTATGGTTTGTACGTACTACATCTTATTAAATTTTTCTTCACTCGTAAAAAAACATAAAACGAGAAATGGGCAAATAAAAAAGGAACATAGAGAGTATTTCATTATGCGGATTCCTTTTATTTATGATATGCAATTATTTATGCATGTTGTGGTGGTGGGCTCTAAGGCATATTCTTCACTAGTAAACGACTCCAACTGAACTTGATGCCTTTCAGTTTGGATGGCAGAAAGTGAAGGATCAAAATTTAGGCTTTCCATAATTTGAATTGGTATTGAATACGCAGCAAAAGTGAAGTGGATTAAGTGGATGTGGATACTTTATCCCATTATAAAGCAGGGCCGTAGGATGTTGTGCAACTGAAAATATTTAGGTGGTTGTTACTTTTTTATTTTAAAACAAATAATACATGCACTAATAAGACAATAACCTTAAACTAAAATCTCACAGAGATGGGATATGACAAAGACCAAAGACAATATATACTTAACGTTACAACAAATTTTCACCTTAAATAGGGCGTATTTGATTTGTAATAGTCACGTCTTGGTAACTTAAAACATTGCCAATTATACAGCTAATTGCCATGAAACGGCACGACTCTATCAAACCACGGATCATGTTGTCATGTGCTCACTCACTAAGTCACTAGTCTGAAACCACTTCCATCCTTTTAACCAGAATGGGTACTTTGATCATGTTACACTTTTCGTCTTTTATATTTGCTTCATTTCTATTTATTGAGTCAAAACTTTAAAAAAATTAATCATAAATTCTCATTATATTATTAGAAATAATATATTCAATTGTGATCTTATTAGATATATTTCAGTATATTATTAATCAGGAGGGGCTTTGGTTGTGCAAAAACTTGTTTTGTACAAATTAATGAGCATAGTATTTTGCTGAAGAAAAGATTAAGCTAAAAACATGGTCCAATTCGGTGTCAACCCAAACATAGATGACAAAATTTGATTGATTTCCCTACTATTTAACACTTTCTTCTAAGATTAGACACATTAGTATTAACAATTTGCCATAGCAAAGCAAATAATTAGGTTCATCTAGCTTCTTGACAATGACCCTGGAATCTATGCTTGGCTTTCCTAGTTTGTTTTTAACCGTTGAAGAACAGAGGCGTCTCCCTACATACAAACACCGTAGGAATGCCCTTTGGATATGGGCAATTGGCTCATCACTCATTAGCAATATCTCCATCTCTTTCCCATAATATGATGCTTATTTTAACATCATCATAATAAGATGTTAAACACAGCAAAACGACAGCTTCAAAGCCAAAAAAATTGTACTCCGTATGTCCGATACACACAACATAATGATGAATTACTACCACATTCACATGTATGTAGTGGAGTCACTATGATTTCATGCATTTTTTTAAAAAAAAATTTATGCAAATGCATTCATGCGTAGGTTATGCATGGCTATTGGCCAGCTTAAATTATATAGCACCATGTTATTATCATTGCCATGATAATATTCTCATTGTTTAGATTACTCAAGCTTGATGGTTCAATTGATAAGGTAGGGTTCCTATTTTTTTTTTACCCCTAGGTATTGAGAGCCAGAATCAAGAGATTCGTAGTATAAGTTGACTTATTTCAGAAAAAATAAACTTAGTTTAGTGAAAATAAAATTAGTTCTGACTAAATAAGTTTTAAAAAACAAGTTTAGAAAAAGTAAATTTAGACAAAATAAAAAAAAAAGTAAAAAAAAATGTATACAAAATAAGTTTAGATAAAATAAAATAGGACAAAAATAAGTTAAATAAAATAGAACCTTACTCCTCTATTCTCTCTTGAACTAAACTTGATATGTAAAAGGTTCAATAGACTTGAATGAGTAGGATACTTCATCTTCTCATATATAAGGAGGACTAAATACTTTCTTTTTTTACAATAGGACTAAATGTTGGACCATGTATATTATACACCAATTTTTAAAATATAGACACCAATTAGTTTAGTTGGTAAAATTTCTAAAATGGTATTTAAATCCTTAGTTCTAATATCTTCATCACATCACTCTTTGTAAACTATTTTTATGCAAAAAAGGCCTTTGCCTTTAACTCCTTCTGTCCCTTAGCCTCCGTTTAGTAGGGTGTAAAATGTTTTCAATTGAAAATGATTTTCCATAGAAAACTTTTTACGGTGAAAAACTCATTTCAATGAAACTTTTCCGTTGTTTAGTTGGGGAAAATGATTTTACGTTTAAATATTTTTCGTTGTTTGGTTGAACTGAAAATCAATTACTCTTATTGACTTTTCTAATTGTATTCTCTTGTCATTTTTTAACTTTTTTTCATTGTATTTTTTAGTTGTTTATCATTAGCTAAATTTTTTATGCTATAACAAATTTTTTTTATAAATTCTACAGTATATTTCTCTGATGATCTATTAATAACATATTACATTATACAAAATATCTCCATAAAATCATAAACCCCTAAAAAAAATAGGTTCAACATTATAAAAAGACCTTAAGATAAATAAAGGAGTATTCACAATCGAATAAGCAAATTAACCAAACAGGTAAATATATTCGCAATCAAACAGGTAAACCAATCAACCGGTTGTAATGTAATAGTTTGTACTTTTACATTTTAAATTCTAACAAAAAGAAAAATTCTACTCTAATTTCAAATAAATTGTTGATTGTCCATATTTCATGAGAAACTTTCATGGTTCAATCGAATCGAGGAGAAATCTAGGTTATTTTTTTATTTTCGACTAAAATGGATAAAATTTATTCAAATTCTTGATATAGTACGATAATTTAATAATCAAGACACGAGATTAAAAAAAACGTACTGAATTGATGATATTCGAAAAAGATGAAAATAAATTTTAATAGAGAGAAAGTGTGGAGTAGAGAGAGAGAGAGAGAGAAAGGTTACTGAGACGATCAGAAATAAAGAATGCGTGAATAGAGCTACGCATGGACCGAGCCGACACGCAAGTCGAGCAGACACACTTTTGGCACAGTCTGACATGAGCACGGTCATGGCACGACACGAAACGCTATATGAAAAAAAAAATTTAGGCACTAGCATGCGAGCAGCGCGCCAATTTGGCACGAAGCACAACCCAAAACACGCTATTATTTAGTATTATTTAATACTATTATTATTAGTAATATTATTACTACTACTACACTTAATATTACTATTATTTTTAATATTATTATATTCTTATAATACAATTTATTTTTTCTAATTTTTTTTTCAATTCTACTATATACTTTATTTTTATTTTTTGTTAAAAAATTAGGCCAGTATGAGACATGACACGATACACCAAGAACGTAGGTCGTGCTAGGCCATTGGCCGAGTTTTAGGGAAAGGTATTACGATACAGCACGACACCACCACAATTAGGTAAGGTACAACACGACAAGAGGTCAGGCACGAGCTAACATGGTCCATGACGGGCACGGGTCGTACCATGCCCACCTCTATGCATGAGTTGGTAATGCATGAGTTGTTTGTTAGTTGGTATATTTTTTTTGGAGTGAATGGATGTAAAATTATTTTACTCCTAATTTCGAAGGAAAATATTTTCAATAGGGTGTAAAATGAATTTACATTATAAGTTTTACTAACTATATTTTACTCCCAACCAAACAATGCAAAATGGGAAAACAGTTTTCGGGGAAAACGCTTTACACCCTACTAAACGGAGCCTTAATGTTTGTCCTATTTTCATTTCCGATCATGGTCCAATTCTTCTAGAAACAATTCATGTACCATAAAAAAAGAAGTTCCTATAGTATTGATGCTTGGACTCTTCTCTTCAAAGAAGTTCAAGATCTTGTTTCCTCTTCTTAGATTACCCATAAGTCTCAACTTTCATCAAATTTGTACTCTCAATCAACAATGAATTCTATTTCTCACAACTGCCACCGAGTTGCCAAAATGCTGAACTCCTAGAGTGAGAATTATAACAGAGAGAATGGGATAAAATGGGATGACTCCAAAACTAGCTCCTTCAGGTACAAAGTTATATTTCATCATTTGAAACGGTAAGCGAAGCTATCCTTTCAAAGAATGAAGCAAATTTGGATCTTACCATTCAATGGTGGTATTAGAAACAAAGGTCAAACCCAAGGTGGGATGCCTATGGTGACAAGACGACCAGAACTTTCTTCATGTCTATTAAAGAAAGGAAGGCCAGAAATGATATTGTTGCTCTAAAAATTAAACTCAGCTAAATCAAATCTATATTCCATGACTTCTTCACTAATCTCTACAAAGGTGTAAAAGCTTCCAACATTATATTTGAGCCTCACGTTGTTTCAGATCCTAATCATCATCTTCATTTTGATTGGTTCTCGGAGGTGCCTATGTTACATCTATCACAAATTCATCATTTACTCAAGAATTCCTCAAGAGAAGAAATAAGGCATGCAGTCTTTAACCTCAACCCATTGAAATCTCCAAGGCCTAATAGTATACCACCCATTTTCTTTGAAAAGTTTTGGAAGGTTGTAGGGAGTGATATGATCTTGGCTGTTTCTAGTTTCTTTGATGGTTTTCCCATGCTCGTTGATTGTAATAAAACTTTTATTACCCTGATCCCTAAATGCCAAAATCCTGAGGTTGTCAATCACTTTAGACCGATTGGTTTGTGTAACATAATCTACAAATTTATCTCAAAATGCATGGTTTTAAGACTAAAGCCAATCATGAGAGAACTAGTTAGTGAGTTCCAAAATGCTTTTATACCTGGAAGACTTATGTATGATAACTGTCTGATTGCGCATGAAGTCATGAACCGGGTTAAGCACAAGAAGAAGGGCAAGGATTTCGCAGCTGTCTTGAAGATAGATCTTAACAAAGCATAAGACATAATCAGTTGGAATTTTGTTACCAAGGTGTTCCAAGTGATGAGATTCCCTCCCATTTGGGTCTGATGGGTTTTTTAATGTATCTGAACTGTCTCATATTCCATTCTTGTCAATGGGAACCTTCTCCTCACTTTCACCCGAACCAAGGACTAAGACAAAGGGACCCCATCTCACCTTATATCTTTATCCTATGTATGCAAGTTCTTTCCTCGCAACTAAGTTCGTTTGAAAGAAATCAAAGATTAGAAGGGCTTAAAATTAGAAGAAGTACTCCCAAAATTTTTCATCTGTTTTTTGCTGATGATGCACTGTTCTTTTTCTAAGCGACCCCACAACCGTGTGAAGTGGTTCAAAAACTTCTTGATGAATTTTTCCTGATCTCGGGAGAAATGATAAGCTTGGAGAAATCATATGAGGTTTTATCTCCAAATACACCCAACAGATTCATAAAATTCATGAGAAAACCAATGGGAGTCAAGAGTAAATCTGGGTTAGACAATTATTTGGGCTTACTGATTGATGTTGATGGGAAAGGTTGCTCTAAGTTAGATTTTGTGTATGAAAGAATTATCCATGAGCTTTCATCCTGGAAATTTTGTAAACTATCGCAAGAAGGAAAACTTATTCTCATTAACGCAATTCTTATTGCTATGGCTTTACATGTTATGTCTGTTTATTTGCTTCCTAAGAAACTGACTCAAAAAATCAATTCAATTTTTTTGAAATTTGTTGGGGCTTGGGGTGCTTATGAGCCGAGTCGAGCTCGAGTTTGGCTAAGCTAGACTCGAACTCAATAACTCAAACTCGAGCTCGACTCGAAAACTCAATTCTCGAGCTCAAACTCGATTAAAGCTCGTTTCAAGCTCGACTTGAGCTCGAGCTCAATCAAAGCTTGTCTTAAGCTCAACTCAAGCTCGATTTAAGCTCATTTCAAGCTCGACTCGAGCTCGATTTAAGCTCGTTTCAAGATCGAGCTTGACTCATTTTTAGCTTGATTAAAAGTTTAATAGGACTAAGTACTTATACCCCAATTGGGCCAAGAAGAAGGCTTTTGGTTTTAGATGAAAAACACTATTGGGTTTATATATTCTAATCACTTAAACAATCTATCCCTTTTTTTTTAATGTGAGATTTTGATTTTATATCTAAAACTCTCTCCAACCATATTTCATTTTAATCCAATGTGGGACTTTTGGTTTATATCAAACCATCTTTTATTTATTTCAATTTTATATTTTAAGTATACTTTTTAATAAATATATACTATAAATAAAAATTCGTGTTTCTCATGAGCTTTTTGAGTTAAGCTTTGATGTGCTCGACTTGGCTCGTTAACTTATTGATTCTAGTTCGATCTCAAGTCAAGTTCAATTGAGTGGAGCTTTGACCGATTTTTGACCGAGCCGAATCCAAGTAACTCACGAGTAGCTCAATTCAATAAGCACCCCTAGGCTCCTCGTGTGATAAAAGACCAATTTATTGGAAGAAACAACAAATGCTTCAAAAACCAAAGGTTGAAGGGGGCCTTGGAATGGAAAATATCACACATGTTAACAGAGCTTTACTTTTCAAACAAGCATGGAGAATTCACTCAAATCCGGAGTCCCTTGTCTCAAGAATTCTCGTAGGGAAATACAAAGTCTCACCCATTACAACTGCAAGGGAAAATAGGAAACTACTGAGGATCTCTTTGGCGTTCAAAAGTCTGCTTTTCATAGCTATCAAGATGAAAGGTGGCATAGGTAAGTTGGTGGGGGAATGGTATTAACACAAAAATCGAAGAGGATTTATGGCTTCCCAAAGGGAAAATCTAGATTGTTCCCTGTAGACTGCACCACCAGGAAATTAAGCCCCAACATGTTGTGGAGCTTGTCAATGAGAACAATGAATGGGATTCACACAAACTATGGAGACTCTTCGGCAAAGAAACAACAAAGTCTATTCTCAGATCCATATCAACCTTCATGATGAGCCTGATAGAGAGACCTGATGGTTCTCTCAGTCAGGACGCTACTCTGTTAAAGATGGATGCTCTTTTCTAAGGCTGCAGGAGGCTACCTCATCTGGTTCATTGAGGGATGATTGCTCCCCAAATTTCTGGAAATTTTTTTGGAAGCTTCGACTCCAACCAAAATGTTTGTTTTTTGGTTGAAAACTTATTAATGGTGCTCTTTCATCTAGAGTTGGACTTACTAAGAGGAAGGTCATCCACGATGATAATTGTCCAATGTGTACTTCTCACCCTGAATTTCTTGAACACCTTTTCAGGGATTGTGATGTAGCAACTCATATATGGATCGCTTTGCCCTTGGGGCTTAGAATCTTTCCTACAAATCCAGATATTGGCTCATGATGTAGGAATTGGATATCTTTTTTTTCTTCTGAAAACTAATATTGATCATTTAGGAACTCCTGAAATGTTCATTCTACTATGTTGGAGCATTAGGCTCCACAAAAATGACGTATGCTTTAATTCCACTTCGCCCAACCCAGTGCTATTTTCTCAATCTTTAATGAGTGGAATTTCGGGAGATCGATGAGGAATGACTCTTCCGTTATTCAATAAATTCTTCAACCACCCCCACTTATTCCCCGTCTGGACGATCAGGAGTCTTTAGGGAAAGCCTATATTTATTGCAGAAATAGATGGAACATGGAAGAAAGTGAGAAAAAAAAACAAGGATGGCATGTGGAAGCAGGTATTGGATGGGTAATCTTGAACACAAACGGTAGAATAGAAGGAGGAGGAGAAAAGGTATGGTCACATTCGGCGCTGCACCGTCAGAGTTACTAGCAATTCACAAGGGAATGAAGGAAGTTGCCAAAAGAGATGATACCTGCTTAATTCGTACAGACTGTACTTTCGCTATCCAGATGCTTCGTGATACTGTCAGAGCACCGAAGGAGATGCGTCAACTTGTGGATGACATAGCACGTGAAGCTTTATTATTTGCGTTTTTCTCTTGTTTTAAAGTTTTAAGACTTGTTGATAAAGCTCATAAACTATCTATCATGGCTAGAAGTAGGGTTATTGTTTAGTTATGTTGCCATTTGCCAAAAAAAAAAAAAAAAATTCCGTAATGCAGCTCCTTCGTATATGAAGAAGCTCTCCAACTTGCAAAAAATCACCAAATCTTCTTATTTGAAAACTGCACCCCGGCCACTATACACAGAACTCATCCCCCCACCCCAAAATTTTCCATTTTTGGGCGCTAGCTTCTTGCTTTGCCACTAATTGTGCAAACCGTGGTTCTTCCTGATTAAAATCCCAATTCAATTGATTCCAATTCAATCGCCAATTGAGTTTTATGTGGTAAGTTGGGGGAAATGAGATTAGGGTTTTTGTGGGATTCCATCAAATTTCATTGATTGCATTTCAACAATTCTTAGCGTATGACTCAAGCTTTT
This sequence comes from Dysphania ambrosioides, assembly GCA_026401315.1. Taxonomy (NCBI): domain Eukaryota; kingdom Viridiplantae; phylum Streptophyta; class Magnoliopsida; order Caryophyllales; family Amaranthaceae; genus Dysphania; species Dysphania ambrosioides. Next base: position 22,950,053 of record CM048666.1, read on the forward strand.
CAATATTGTTAGTGAAATTTCATAATTATGGAATTGTTACCCGATTCTACAGCAGCTATTAGCTTTTCTAGAGCTGTTGTGAATCGCAACAGCTCCAAGTCCATGATATTAGCTGCATTTAACAACAATTTTCGTGTTTCGGTAACGGTTTCGCAGCGAAAAGCCCCTTTGAAGCTTATGTTTAAAACCCTCTTTGCATTCCCAGTTGGTGATAGTAGTAATACTTGCAATAGTAGATGTTTCAAATGTTTGAGTTATAGAAATAATAAAAATGGTATATTAGTTGGTGATGGTACTGACCCGGTTATCGTAGTTGATGAGCTAAAGAGGAGCGCAAATTTTGAGGCTTTGAAGGTGTTGGTTAAGAGTGGCGTGTTTTTTTGTGCTGTTGTTTATGGGGTTTTGTTGTTTGAGTGTCGAAGAGTGATAGCCGTAGAAGGGAGAGTTAATGCAGGGTATGGGGTTATTGAGCAGAGTATATTGTTGTTGAAGAACGCGTGGCCTAAGACATTGCAGGTTCTTATGGTGTTCAAGGAGCAAGGGTTGATACTTGCCTTGCTTTTGGGTCTTTCGGCATTTTTCTCAATGGCTGAAACCTCAATCACTACTCTATGGCCCTGGAAGGTGACCTTTTTTATGCTTATATACTCAATACTCATTGTTGCTAATGTGGATAAATTGAGATTAATTACAATGCTAGTTGTTTTGGATATTAAACTGTTTTGACTCACTTTTGAAATATAGAGAATTGATCCTTTTGTTCCAGTAATATGTATGTGTGTGAAAATTTCTGCTTGCTAATCTTGTGAAGAAATGTTATCTTGTGATTAACCGTATATTTGGACATTTTGGGGGAACAATTAAGCAAGACATCATTAATTAAACTTGACTTAATTTTTTCGGATAAAAAATAAAATTGATTGGTGGTCTCCATTTTTGCTTGGTACATTGGACAGAAAGTACACTGATGGATTATCATTGCTCTCTTAGTCTTCTATCCAACACATTATGCTAATCAGATGAAGAACCATGAAATGTTGATGCTGTAGATATTTAAAGTTAGTGATATAGATGGGGAATACACAAACTCAACCCTATCCCCATAACAAAGAGAACAGGATACAAGAAAATAGAGAAAGAATAAGTTCCTTGAGGTATGGGAACTAAATCTCGGAAAACCTAAAATGTGGGCTTCTGATTTGCTACGAGTAAGAGTAACATTACTGTCATTGAAGACACACTTTCTGAATGTGAGAACGACATCTTAGGGAGTCTGTAGATTTGGGCTTTCCTGGGCCTTGCCAATGGTAGGATCTGTTTAAGGCTGTTGTTTTCTTAGAGAGGAGTTTGTATAGCTAAAATCATATGATGAGGTTGTTAGTTTATTTGATTTTTACCAACTACATGTGCAGGTAATTTGCTCTATTTGACCTTTGGGAAATGATGTGTTGAGATGCCATGTCTTTCTATCCCAGTTAGCAATTTAAATCATGATAATTATCTAAAGTTGTATTCCTTTGGGACTTCAGAATCATATTAAAAATACCTTATGGAAGTATCAACCGTCTACAGAGAGGAGGTTTAGGGTTTTGAAGTATCTCACACCTCTCTCCTATCAAAAATCTGTAGCCACTATACCAGACTGTAATTTATGAAACTTATGGTCAATTACAAGTACAACTAAATAAAGGATTCACTGCATGGAACTAAACAACGTATTTGTGAGTTGTTGGAATAATTCCTCCTGTCTTAGCACCCCTCTCCCTGTGGGCTTCTAGACAATGTCTTTAGAAATGAATAGCATCCTTTCTTCAGTATGTGGCCTAAAGAAAACAAAAAAATAAAGATATTTGTTTTCGAGATTACTATCTAAAAATTTTGAGGTTTTGATGTGGGTAAAGTCAATAACATTCTCCATGAATGCCTCTTTTTGTATTTTTTTTTTAAATTTTTCGAAAAGGAAAAGAAACCAGGTTGATCTCACAGGTAAGACTCAACCTATAGTATGCTTATGGATGATGAGGTGCCTCTTTTTGTATTTGATAGTTGAGATCATCCGGTAGAGGTTCTTGTCACTTGCATGTCACATTCCTCATTTGATGCTAATGTTTTTGCGTCTGTTGTGACTTAGACCCTATATTTCGATTCATAATTTACTTGTTGGTCTCCTTTTCCTTAGGTGCGTGAACTAGCTGAAAAAGAACCTGATAATGGCGTCTTCAGAATGCTTCGAAGTGATGTCACTCGATTTCTCACTACTATTCTCATTGGCACAACGTATCTTCCTGTCTTATTCATATAGGTTTCTGTTAAGCTTCATTGCAATTTATTACCTTATAAAAGAGTCTGCGTGTTTGCAGTGTTGTCAATATTGCTGCAACTGCCTTAGTTACTGATGCTGCAACAGCAATTTTTGGTGAAGCTGGGGTCACTGCTGCAACTGGGTTGATGACTGTATGCTATATGACCTTACTAAATTACCATACATTGGCCTTCCTTTTGCCCTTTTGTACATTTTGGCTGTGTCTCACTGCTCTGTTTGTCATCAGGTTGCTATTTTGCTTCTTACTGAGATCACTCCCAAGAGCATAGCTGTGCATCATGCCACGGAGGTTGTTAGATTTGTGGTAAGTTGTCTTGCCTTCATTATTCCGTGATTTTGAATTTATGGTTAGAGCTTCTCTTGTTTATTTTGTAAAATTAGACTTAGAAACAAGGTCTTTGGTTCACTGTTGTTTTGGACTTCCAATTCTCTTTGTGATTTGAATCTTGTTTTCTGTAGGTTAGACCAGTGGCCTGGCTATCGTTGGTGCTATATCCTGTGGGAAGAGTTGTCACTTTCTTTTCTATGGGCATACTTAAAATGCTGGGGTTAAAAGGAAGAAGGTTTGTTGCTAGTGCTTTTAAACCTTTTGCTTTTATTATGGGACTTCATACGCTATATTATTTTGAGTTGCCATCATTTTAGCATGAACTCATAGATCAATAGCAAAGATTGCATTCCAATGGTCAGTTGCAGCATATTAGCTTTCAATAAATTAAGTTCTTAAAATGTTTCACTTACTTTCCCATTTATCCTGGGTAGGTTACCATCTATATATAAAGTACTTGTTTTCTGTTCAGAGGACAACCTGATCTTAATGTTGCTGCTCATTTTCCAGCTGTTTGTATAATGCATTTTTCTTATTAGGAAATAAAAAATATGCCGTTGTAGAGATTATTTGCTGATGAAGCAAAATGGATAGAGTGGGGGGAAACTGCGAAGACCTCACGCTCCCTTTTTGTAAGTTGATTGTGGGGAGAATTTTATTTTCCTACTCTTGATTCAATTAGGCTTAGAACTTTGGCAGATACTAGATGCCAAACTAGCCTCCTCGCTTGCTTTCTTAAGAGTCGGGGCTGATATTAACGTTGTTAGTGCAGTCTAGCAGGGCATGAGTGCATGACTGATTTCATCAAATTGCCTGTGGGGTTTCTTTTTAGTGCTCGGAATTCTGAATATAAAATATATATTTATGATGGTTATAAAATGTTATAGTTGTCTTTCTTGATTCTTCATTTGAGGCATTTCACTAGTTATTCATACCTTTCAAATTCCTTGTGTTAGTGAACCATATGTTACTGAGGATGAGCTGAAGTTGATGCTTCGAGGGGCAGAGTTGAGTGGAGCTATTGAAGAGGAAGAACAGGTATAAGTTTTGCTTTGCAATGTTAGTTTTGTTTATTTTGGCATGCGTGGATTGCTCCCTTCTCTTGCCTAATGTTGGGTTGGGTGGATTTTCAGAGACCCTATATCGTACTATTAAGTTCTGTCTCTTTTTATGAAAGTGTTTCTATCTAAACTTCAATCTAATTCACTTTTGCCTATATTGTTTACAAAATAGTATAAAACAATGCCATCAGGTAGGAACGGTTAGGGTTTAGAATAGAAATCACACTTCTTTCCAGGAATCATATTATTTTGCAATTTGCTTTGGGATAAGAGTAACTAATCTAGTGTCCTTTAGGCTAATGTGGCTTAACATTCTAACAATGTTATATGTCCAATTCAGGACATGATTGAAAATGTGCTGGAGATCAAAGATACACATGTTAGGGAAGTTATGACACCGCTTGTCGATGTTGTTGCCATTGATGCAAGTGCATCATTAATTGACTTCCACAATTTGTGGGTTACACATCAGTACTCCAGGTGTGGAATACTGCTTCAGTCTTACATATATTTCCAAGTTATGTTCATAGGATGATATTCTCTTCATGACTTTTGTTTAGAGTACCTGTATTTGAGCAGCGCGTTGATAACATAGTTGGTATTGCATATGCGATGGATATGCTGGATTTTGTTCAGAAGGTCTGCTAGTTCTTCTCAGTATAATTTCTTTATGGAGTTACTGTTTCTTCCTATTAAATCTATGCATCAATCTCATAGTTTGCAGAATTATTGTGATCTGTTTGATTTTGAAGGGGGAGCTATTGGAAAGTTCTACTGTTGGAGATATGGCACACAAGCCAGCTTACTTTGTCCCAGGTACTACTTGGCAACTACATTTTCTTTGCTATTTCGTGTGCTTTATATGTTCCTCTCCCCTAAAATCTTCAAAGTTATTCGTCCAATTTCTTAAATGTAGCTCACTTAGTAATATTTTTATGCTTGGGAAATTCTGTAACGCGCACCTTATCATCTCCTTATAATATAATATCAATGTGAGGAAGTCCCTTATTTTGTGATTTCCTGTTAAATATTGGTTCACATAACATGGTTTGTAAGTCTAGTTGGACTTATTGCTTTTTCTTGCCGATTTCTTCCAAGCATAATTTATTATGTAATTGCATTTTATGCATCTGATCTGAAGTGTCATGGAAGCTTAATTCAAGGATGGCCTTCTTCTCAGTCAACCCTTACCCCTATCATTGAAGTTTTTCTTACCTACCTAGTGCACTAAGATCCTGTGTTTCAATAGGTATTGGTAATCAGTTGCACCCAACCTTACCTTTGCAAATTGCAGAGGTAGTAACATATTTTCTTGTATAAATTATTTCTTTTGCAGAATGTAGTGCTTCAAGCCTCTACTCCATGGACTTGTCATCCATCTCAGTAAGCCTTGGCCGATTTTTCTGTCAATGTCTCCAAAAAATGTCCATTCCCCTATTGTTGGTGCAATAATTAGACGAGCTTATGAGCTCATTGCAAATTGGATGACCTAAGCAGCTAGCAGATGATTTCTAGTATATGGTCTCAACTCTCACTTCTTACTTCACTACTTCAGGTGGTTCGGATATTCCTTTTTTTCTATTTTTACATTTATCCTACTGGAGTGCGAAACTTGCATCGATTCAAGTCTCCAAGCATCCTCATTACAATATGTTGGATATGATAGACTGCAAGAAGCATTTGATGTTTGAGGATATAGAGGCTTGTTCAACTAATGGAGGGCAAGACATTAGAGCCAGCTGTACTGTTGCATGCTTGAGAAGTCTACATTACTCTTTGCTTCTGTCAGTTGTTTTCAACTTTTTCAGCTTTATTGTTATAGAGTTCCAAACATGCCTTAAGGCCAAACTTCTTACAAAATGTTAAGGCTTGATGAAAGACAAAAGGCTTTTGATCTTGGGTGTATTTATTCAATAAGAGGTCATATAATCAGAGCTTCCAGCCGCGCACATGCACAGCGTATAAAATGATCTTTCTGCAAGTTTTTGCATCCGGTGGTTCTCTACAAAAGTGTAGTTGACCTGATTGAAAGGGTTCCTTATCCAAACTCTGCTATCCCACACCTTCCAACAGAAATGTAATAGAGAATAGTATTAAAGACAAAAAAAAGTTATGCGATCTCAATCCTGAGCTCCCCTTTCTCAAGAAAAAAAGCTGTAACTGCCAGCCATTGGGCCCATTTACTATATTCAGTTATTCCCAAGATAATATGTTTTTAAGAGGGATGCTAGGTCTTTCTCTGCCATGTCTGGACGTCCATTGGTCTTATTTTCTGTTGTTCTAGTGGTCATTGACGAAAAGAAATACTTCATTTAAATTTTTGAAAGAAAAACATATGTTGCTTATTTTTAAAACCTAATTTTTTTTAAGTGTATGACTTTGCATCCACAAACTCCATTCATGTTAACTTTTTGTCTTGCCTTTAAAAAATGTTAGCTTATTTTCTTGTTTATGTCTCAGATTCTATGTCAGTATGGAATCTACTTCGGGAGTTTCGAATCAGAAAAGTTCACATGGCCATTGTCCTTAACGAATATGGAGGAACTGTAGGGGTAGGTGATTCCATCCTTTTAATATTTTGGAATTGTTTTTGCACTTGGTCTAATTTCTTCCTCTTGGTCTGTTTGGTTGATAATACTATGTGGATATGACTTTTCTTTTCTCACTACTGTTTAATCTAACCTATAAAATGATATGATTGCTTCTTGCTGCTCTTTCTACCTGTCTTTTTATTTTTTCCATTTTCTTGTTGTATCCTCGGTTTCATTTAATTGGCCACATCTGATTGTACATTGTCCATGAAACAGCTAGTGACTTTAGAAGATGTTGTTGAAGAAATTGTTGGTGAAATCTTTGACGAGAATGATTCGAAGGTAAGCCATCTTCATATTTATTTCCTTTTTTTGTTGTATATGGCTGTTATGATTCGAAGGTAAGCCATCTTCATATTTATTTCCTTTTTTTGTTGTATATGGCTGTTATGATTGATTTGTATCACTGGCTTAATTTTTTTTTTATGCCCCTACACTTCATTGCTTCCAAGCACATGCAATCAGATAGGCTTAAGCTTGCAAAGTAAATATCAATTATATTTTTGGCTAGTGAAAACACTAACGAGTAATCTAAAAATACTGCTACAATTGGTTCTGAGTTCCCAGGGGACACTCTGCACTGTGTATGCATTAAAAGTTGCCAATTTAAGGGTGTAATCTATTCATTAATATGAGTTATGGTTCTGAGTTCCCATGGGACAGCTTTGGTATTATTTTCATTAATATGAGTTTACAGTTGACATGGCCTATTGTATTTCTTGCTTGGAACTTAGAAAATCATCTCTACCTATTGATTCTAATTGGCGTAACCCTCTAGTTGTAATCTATTTAATGATTGATTACACATGCTTTAGGTAGGCAATAGTTTCACTCTACTTGTTCGAAGAACGCCTGTCCTGCACTGCAGCTCTGTGTAATTCTTAACATATTATAGGTATCATAGCAACACTAGTCCTTGCGAAGTTGCAATTTCCTACCAGATGTGCTTTGTCTGTTTGGTAACAGCTAAACTCACCAAGAAGTTGTAGGAGGCTTCTGGATATCCAGAGAGGAGGGGGGGGGGGGGGGGGGGGGGGGGGGGGGGGGGGGGGTTTGAAGTGCTAACCTGATTTCTTCCCACTTGTGGTCCTAAATATCTAGTGGGTCATTCTGCCCTTTATCCTATATTTTCATACTTAGCTTATCACAAGCCATTTGTCTCATAAAAATAAAACATTTCCCTAAATTGTGGTACACTCAAAGAGCATTTGAGCAGCAATTTCCTGTTCAAGAGCTTCGGGATGGAGGGGTGGTTTTTGAAGAAGACGGTATGACTTGAAAGACCATTTTCTTCTCATCTTTTGCAAAACGAGTAGTATTTGAGAAGCAATATCATTTGTAGGAATTTGGAAGGCCTGTGATATTTACTGTATTGAAAATGGATTATCTTCCAGATCAGAATTGGAGTTTTTTTGGGAGGTTGTATGGTTTGAGGCTTGAAATGTACCTTTTTTGGTTTGAAGCTTGAAGTGGTACTTTCTTCCCCCCCTCTTTCTGTCTTTTGTAGACATGCATGATTACTCGGGGGAACGATGGATTTCATAGCCCTCTTTTTTACAAATGTGTGTCACTCCATTGCTATTTCTTCCATATAAAACTGACTTTTATTGTTACTGGTTAATGGGAAGGGAATTTCAGTTGTGAGAACATGAACACGTTCACTTTCTTGCGGTAGCAACCGATTGAAGAAGAACCAGGCATTTTATAAGTCAGGCATTCAGGATCATTACAGAACCTTTTCTGAATGTCACTGCATTGAATGGTGTTTGAATGTGCAGATTTTAATAGGGAAACCTAACAGTTGTTTTGGTGCTTTTGGAGGCTTAAAGCAAGGATATTATGCTTCCTCTTTCCTTTACACTTTGCCTCCTCCCTTGGATGTCTATACCCTGTACATCGGGTTTGAGGCATGGGTTTTAATTCTGCAATTTTCTTAAACAAACACAAGGTATGGATTTTAGCCATTCCAATTTTTGTGAACCTAAACCCCCTCCCCCCCTCCTTCCTCCTAAACTATCTCTTGTTTAGAGGTATGGCCTTCTTACATGAAATACCTCACGAGTTGGTATATTGTCAGTCATGAACTATGGAGAGAGGAATTTGAACTGATACAAATCTGTATTTAGTTGATGTTAACTATGGCAATGCTTATTTTCCAGCTGAGAGCCTTCTATCACAAAGAGAAATGACTACTACAGGTCTAGAATATTATGATTTTTCTTGAAAGAATGACTAGCATACCAAATTGTGAATTTATGTTGATGTATATATTTTAAGTTGTGAATTTGATCTGGTATAGGAGGAGATTCAGAAGAAAACGGGCTACATTGTGATGCGAGCTGATGGGATCTATGATGTGGATGCTAATACATCAATTGATCAACTTTCTGAGGAGTTAAGCATTAAAATGCCTGAGGTGCCTTGCCCTGTTATGCTCTCTCCCCTGATTCGCTTGTGTATTGTCATATTTCATTCTTGATTTATTTTTTTGTTTGTCATTTGTTGCAGGGTCACCAATACGAGACAGTTTCTGGTTTTATCTGTGAGGCTTTTGGATATATTCCAAGAACAGGCGAGAGCATGAAGTTGGTTCTTGAGAGGGATAATCAAGAAGAGGATGATAAATATGAAGAAGCTGAATCTGAACGCCAAGAAAACAAGGAAAAGTCTCAAATTTTCAAGCTAGAGGTATGCAATAGAAGCTACAAAGCACTTTTTCCATTTTGCTGTATTATGTAAAAAAAGCACCCTGTTTCCTTTTAATGAGTTGCTACTTACTAAACCTGTTGGAATGATATGTGGATATTTTGAAATATGAATTATTTGAAGTTCAAACCCTTTTCAGATTTTTCATACAATGTCAGCCGCATTACTAGTGCTTCTGAAGAAGCTCTTACCTTTGGATTAGGTAGGCAGATACTTGTATGTGTGCAGCTTTGTTGTTGCAAGCTGAGATTGTTTCCAACCGACCCTTTTTTTGTCTTATACTCGTCATAGATAAGAAGTGGAGAAGTTAAACAAGTCATTAAATTAAGTTCATTTAATCCAAAATTCAAATAATAATGAATCTCCTACTTTGGAAAAGGACATTAAAGGTTTTATGATCAATAATCAGTTTAAGTCTTGTGTTTTGTGATTTCAGTTTTTTTTGGCCAAGTGATTATAGAATTTTCTAGATTAGTGTAAATTAGAGTTGATGAACCTACAAACATGGTGATATTGAGTAAGAGAAACATTTAACATAGCTTTGCAAAAAGTCTTGTAGAAATATTGAATCCTTGAGTGATCTCCTTTTGTGCAGATACTAGCTGGGAATGCAAGGAAGGTCAGCGCTGTTCGATTTGAAAGACTGGAACATGACACACGACTGGAAGTCCAAGAAGTGGCTCCCTTTTCCCCTAAAATCATGAAGAGGAGTCATCCTCAAGAAGTGGATTCAGATAGGTCTTACAATCATGAGAACCATTTTCAGCAGATGGTAGAAAGCAATGCATTGGATAAGCCTCTTGGTGATGAGAATGGGTTTGGGAAGGAAAGAAAGGGTAGCTACGGCAGTGACTTTATGATTGATCATGTTGATAGTCATGATAAGAGGCCTACTGTTGAATGAACGGCCCTTGGATGAAGCAGGCCAGTCCAATGGTTTAGACTAGGGTTGTAATTGGACTGGTTCTGGATTTAAACTCGCGTGGTTAGGTTATGGGCTAGTGTTTTTTTGGGGGAAAAAAACCAACAGAAAGCCAGACACTGTCTGAGCATAGCGGGGTTCTGGACATTACCGGAACTATCTTAACAATAAACAGCACATAGTCCACCTCTAAAATTCAGGATGGTTGTTGACAGTAGTCATATAAGTAGTTCATTTGTCATGACTATTGTAGTTATCAATCCGCATATTACAATTTTTTTTTTCCTTTCATAAATTTTGGAGTGGTGGTGGCTGCTTTGGGCGTGTTAGGCTAAATAAAGCCAATGTCAGCAGTGGAGGTGTCTCGTTATGAAGTAATTTCGTGCTCACATGTTTCTTGAACGTAATAATATCAAGGGAGCTCTTTGTTTTCTGAGTGTTTTTTCGCAGCTGTCGTAGCCCAGGATTTGAAGGCCTAAGAAAAAATAAAATATGGGATGGATCTAATATAACCAATCTCCATTGTTCAGGATCCCAACAAAACGGGAATTGCACCAGAATTACCAATAGCTGAATTTGAGCATCTATCTTAACTATTGTCTATGATAGGACATAGGTGCTCATTAAGCTTAACTTTTGACACAAAAATTAGGTAGAAATTAGATTCATATGGCATACTCCTTGTGTTCTCGTTTGATTTTCACATTTCTTTTATATACGACTTTAAGTATTTTTATTTCTAAATTTGTAAGACAAAAAATTATGAAAACTTGATATTCTAAACATTTTCATTAAAATGCAATTTAATAAGATCTTACTTGAATATGTTATTTTTTATAATATGATGGAAATTTGTGGTCAAATTTTTTGAACTTTAACTTTAAATAATAGAATGAGACTTTCTAATAGGAACGAAGGAAGTATGTCATATGTCATATGTCATATGTCATATGTCATACCATACAAATCTAGAAATTCATCTCACAACAATTAAAGTCATATCATTTATTCATGCTATGTCACAATTTCAAATCAAAATATTTTATGTATCCTTTTTCATTTTCATGTACAATGATCATGACACTATCAATTTTAGATACATTTGCAAATTTACAGTAAATTGTTCTTTTGTGTATAATTACTCTGAAAATATAGGCCATATAGCTCCATGGCAACAGCCCAGCATCACGAAGAGAAAGAGGAGGCACCCCAGTGAAAAGGTAGAACATTCAAATTCAAAAGTGGAAAGTTGGTAATGCCTAAGCTAGTGGGAAAGTGCATGACATTAGCTTTTCCAAGGATAGTACGTCTTGATTGTCTCGGAAATTCTCACTACTGTACATTAAGCCTTCTCCTGATAAGTTCAAGAAAGGCTGAATAGATCTCTCTGCATTGCATTCCCTTTCCTTTGCTCCTTCACATTACCATTTACAATGCCCTTTTGATGTGTTCATTTTGTTTCCTTCTTTGTTTACGCCTTTACAGTCCGTGGCCGTGGGTGGTAGAAGGTAAGTTCCATCGTCACCAGTTTTTTCCAGTTTTCTCGATGAATATGAGTATTTCTCACTCAACTTTTTACCCTCCTCCAGTTGTAGCGTGCTGAGAAGGGAACGATTTTATCCGAGTCTATACCTCATATGAGAAAAGGTTATGCTCTCTTGAAAGAACTAGAGTTGCCAAAAATCTGACCTAACTAGATAAACTGTTTGAAATCGACCTGTATTTGACCTGATTATGATTTGATAAGTGAGACCCGTAAACCAACCTAAAGTCAACACGATATCAATTAGACCAAATATTCAAAGACTCGAACCCGATTTACATCCGATCCAAATGTAACCCAACATGTTAGATACTCGACCCTATAGACCTCCCCTGAATACAACTCGAAATCGATTTAATTCAACAAATAACATATATGACCTATTGAAAGTAACTTGTGACCCAATTTTACCTAATTTTTTAAACAATCTAAATACTTGTAACCTAATTGTACTCATACTTATTACCTGAGCTAACCCGAAATTATCAGATATTACTCGCCACGAATACAGCAAAACAGTCAAATATAAGCATAATCGATAATAACATGTCATTAATTACCCAATTATAACCTGATAAAACCCAACCCCAATTTCAACCGAAACCAAGGTGACCCATTGCCATAAATGATTTGACCCAAAATCTATCCGAATTTAAAACATCCTGCTATAACCTATCCAAAACCTTATCTAAATTGACCCGAAGCAACCATGTTTAGAACCAAATAAGACCTGACTCGAATCCAAACCGAAATTGAGAAACTAAATAATCAATTTCACCAGAACTGATTATGATTTGACGCAACCAAAAGACCCAAATTGAAATATTGACTCGTAAACCCAAAAACGGCTTGTAAACCCGAAATGACACCCATAGAGAGAGACAAAAAAAACTTTAGGCTCTAAATTCCCTATTTTTTTGTCAAACATGGCTTCATTCTCATGTTTCTAGAGGAATCATGACAAGTTCTTTCTCCCCCTGCTCTCGTTTTCATATACAAGTATGATTCTCCTCTTGTTTTCCGCAAGGGGTTTATCCCAACCTTTACGACTCTATACTGACCTGTTAAGATACATAGTATAACTGACTGTACAATTGTGTAATCTAAAATATGTAAACAAAAGGTTGTGTGGTACAGTGTTTTGACATCCTCAATTTGCAATTTTGCACAAAAGAATCAACGTAAACATTTACATACTTATTCTCCTGTGACCCTGCCATGCTTTTTTCATACAGAGAATGTCAGCTCCATTTTTGCAAGACCCACTTTCCGGACCATGACGGAATCTTAACACTAGTTGATGAAGATGGAATTGAATGCCGGACCAAGTATATACATCGATATAATGGGCTTGGCTCTGGGTGGAGAGGATTCTCCATTGATCATTACTTGGTTGATGGAGATGCCCTTGTATATCAGCTCATCAAACCAGCTACCTTAAAAGGTATCCTCTATTTTGTGAAACAACCAGTGTGAATTTCACTGCATTTCCACTAACATCTTGTTTGGTAAGGAGAAATAGCAACTCGTGGTGCATGCTGCAATCATGTCAGTATTTTGTACACACATTCATGTATATATTTTAGTTTTCCTACCATTCCTAGGCCATGAGCTTAAGATAGATGATATCTTCGACAACATCAAGAAGTAAAGAATCAGAACAAAAACCATCAAAGAAAGAAATCTGATAACACAAAACAATGGCTTTTTGGCACAGTTGCATTTCCATTCTCTTCATATGTAGCTTGGTTGAGATTCAGAAACATATTGAAATTCATATTGTGCTTAATCTAATATCAGTAACAAAAGTTGAGTAGAGTTGCTAGTTCATATTCACATTTGAAATTTGATCATTGATGTGAAATTGTGAAGAGAAGATGAACCAGGTTTTTTTACCATGACAGATGTACTCTGACCCTTATCATCATTTCCTTCAGTTTCCTTAACCCAACTAAACTATTTTCCAAACAAAGGATAACACACAGCTTCCTTTCCCCACCAAATTCTTGTATCCAAACAAAGTGTTAATTTTCAGGTAGGAAGTTATTAAAACTTCTATTTCAATCAAGAACTTCTCATCTTTTCTCCGATTCTCCGCGATTCGATTCAAGTCAATGCAGCTTCAGCTTTTCATTTCTTAGTATAGCAAAAGCACTCAATGTCTTCACATCTTAAGCTATAATATTAAAGTCAGTTTTGTTCAATTAGCTGATTCTGAACGTTTCTGGTTCTTGTTAATCCTGCTGATAAATCTGCATTGTAATGACCTTCAATTCATTTGTTAAGTAACTTCACATCTTCTCAGGTTACATTAGAGTTTAATCTCTCTGAAGAAGAAGGTTTCATAAAAAGCTGTATGTAATTGAGGGGAAGAAAAAGCAACACAAAAGCTAGAGCAAGCAGTTCGTGATGATTGAGAACTATTGCTCATGAATATTTCTCACAAAAATAATTTTATTTCAAGATCCTTTCAGTGGTGCATTATTCAGGGTGATGCTGGTGGGTTTTTGATACTGACTACTTTCCAGTGTATGTCAAGAACAGCTTACCTCGTGTCAGACAGCTCATCCAAGTGCTCTTGATCAGATTAGTTAACGTCAACCCTTTTGTCCGAACTTACAAGTTCTTTTTTTAACATCTAATTTGCAAACTATTCGTAGATCATTATAAGGCTGATTTTTTACTTGATTTTGTAACATTTATTGCTGTTTGTTTAACTACTTAACAAGAAATTGCATTTTAGGAGTGAATATATTCATGCTGTTTGCTAGTGTTGCTCTAGTTTTCTGCCAATGTTATATCATACTTCATACCATTGGCTATGCTTACTGCCTAGTATGTCATTATGTCTTAATCTAAACTCTTCCCCACAGAACAAATGAACAGTCGCTTTTAACAGGTAACTCTAAAATCTGGCTAAGTCTGTGACAAAGTTAGTATGGGATCCTCTGTTTTTGAGATTTGGTTTAGATGACAATTCTAATCAATTACTAGGGATACAGTTTGACAATCAAATTTTGCAGCCCAGAGTTAGTTATTGCCTTATAGTTATCTCCACCTAAGCAATTACAAATTATGTAGTGTACTCTGTACTCGAAATTTTACTGGCTAATTATAGACAGATTTTAGAATGATCTTGGCAAGCAGCTAGTCCTATTATATTCTCCGGAAGACCATGTTCCCTCTTATATAAAAGCCTACACGTGACCTATTTTATGTGAGGGGGAACACCTCAGAAATTGCACCAGGCAAATCATCAACATATTTTTCCCTAGATTATCCATCAACCTGTGAAAGGGCTCTAACTCTAACATGGGTGCTATGACCTTCCAGCTATAAGCTAAGACGCAACAACTTTCAATATTTCCACAAAAGGTTACAGTCTCTAGGAAGAGAATTGGAATTTAGATCTATTGCAATCCATAACCACAATAGTCTTTGACAATCCAGGGAGACTTCTTCCTGTTTCGGCCGAAGTCTTTGGAACTCCCTTGAGAGGTTCACATGCCTGAGTTATAGCTACAGAAATTAATTTCATGCCAAAAATCCACACAGATGTCATCGATATATGGCGCAAATGATCAGTAAAGACCCCACGGGATCTCCAAGGAGTCTGGTTGTCTTGGAGACTTTCCTAAAACCAATATTTCCTCCATAATAGATAAAAATAGGGCATTGACAAGAATCTTAAGAAGACCCATGAGATGAGATTGGAAAAGTGATCATGTGATGAGGAAGCCGGAAAATCCACGTTACAACTTGCTCAAAACAGCCAAAGAAAAGGAAGTGTTTCAACTATTAGAAACATAATCGAAGTATAAAGAATTCCATACCACTTCTTATTGACTAAGCTTGGCTTGAGCATATCGGAGAAGCCCAGCATCCGCCACTACCCCTGGAGAAAAAAAAAACTATCGTTAAAGCACTAATACACGAACCTGTAAAGGTCATTTCTTAGAGCGCACCATATCAGGACAACCAAATCCAAATTTGAATAGAGCAAGAGCAAATTAGTTATTGCTAACTCTAATCTCTAAAGACTGCAAAGAAAATGAATCTCAAAAGATTAATGGTGAATATGACAAGGTCATGATTTACAAACTCGTTGATAAAATGAAGATTCAAAACATGGTGTACACACCATGGTGTACGCTCAGTCAAAGGCAGGGGCCCGGGTAAGTTGTTCAATGCTCATATGCCTCAATGATCTGACCATATGCTGATCAGCAGCACGAATATGAAACATCCTATCCTGCATGCTCTGCATTGCAGGCATTTCAAATAATTGAGACAATGTATCATGATGGCTTGGATCTTCAAAGAAGTTGATAAGTGATTCTGCAGCATTATCCCTTAGTACCTCTGACTCATCTTGCAGCATTTCTATAAGACATGGAATGGCTCCAGCATTGGCTAGGGTAGATCGGTCAGCTTCATAGTAACTCAACTGTGCAATGGCTCCAGAGACTTTCTCTCTTATATCACTATTTTCCTCCCTTAATAGCTCAACTAGAATGGGAATGGCACCAGAGTTACCAATGACGGAAATCGAGTGCTGATAACCTGACAGATCCCATATAGCTTCTGCAGCCGCCGCCTTTGCTTCAGCATTGTCTTCTTGGAGAATTCTTACCAGGTGCTCAGTAATCTCAATTGCATTACCTTCAGCAACAGCTAGTATACAGAAGACATCCTCTGCAACTTCCCTTCCCATAGGTTCAGGTCCTTGGAGAAGCTCCGCATATAAAGGTATAACCCCAGCTTGAGCAACAGGCCTAATGTAATCAACGTGAGATGAAATGACACCCAATGCATTTCCAGACACGACTTTTGTCGATAAATCTCCATCGCGCAGTAGATCTACAAGTGCTGGTATTGCACCCAAAGCCACTAGAGCACGTCTTGCCCTCTTGGAAACTCCAAGCATCCCAAGTGCCTGAGCAGCTCTTTCTCTAGACACCATGCTACCATACTTAGCTGCTTCAATTAGTAGACTTAATTCTCCAAGACAAACCAAAGCTCTTCTGACCTCTCTGACTAATGCCAATGCACTTAAGGTCTCCAAGAGGTATCTTCTCCGACTATCTGTGTATGAGGTAAGCATATCAACAACAACTTCCAACCCACCACTTGAAAAAATGTACACTCTGCTCTCTTTTACAAAAGTAACTATACCCCACAAACTTTTTATCAAATATCTCTGACATCTACCATCAGACTGCTTTAAAATCCTCACAAAAGAAGCTAAGGTTCTTGGAATAAAGAAAAGTGTAAGCAACTCAGGATCCTCTTGACAAGTTATGCACTTCAAGCAATAAGCAGCAGCTTCGTGTAGAGGAGTTGGGTCACTTGACACCCCTTCAAGGAGCCCAATGAGGATGGGCACCGTAAGCAATATGAAGTGCTTGGGAACACGATCCAACAAACCAACCAGCTTGATTGTCGCTCGTAGCTTTAAATTTTCAGTCCCACTCTTAATTATTTCTTCATAAGTATGGAACTTATCATCCCACTCAGAGGATGTTGAGGAGGCTGTTGACTCTGGCCGAGCCATGATCGTAAAGACAGTATGAGAATTGGTAATGCTAAGTGTTATACTTCTTCAACAAATCCCCAAAACTCAGCCTCAAAGATCTATGAGAAAAAATCAAAGTCAAATACGCATTTCTATTCTTGAAATTCAACAGAACAATAAACATCCATTTGTTTCAAGCTCTTAAGAAATTACCCACATTCAAATTCGATATAGAAAGTGCCCAAAAAAGAACTCGTACATTCTAACTAATTCGAGTTATTTGTGAATGAGTATCATCAATTCAATAATATTTATCAAATAGTCCCACACTCCCACTACATCATATTTAAAGATTTAGCATGAGTTTACTGAAACAAGTTAGCCAAACACACACAGCCTTCTCTCCCTCATTCTTTCTTAATGTGGGCATCATGGGAAACCCAAATATAATCCCTAAGAGATCAATGACCATAACTATTCTAACAAAGGTGAAAACTTTTCCCCAACATCTCAAAATAATATGCGAGACTATTATTTCCAGACGAAGTTAGCAATTTCAGGACAGTACTACCCCACCATTTTCCAGAATTAATTGATCATGTAAAAATCCAATCTTTAATAATAAAACCAAAGACTTGATTCAATTAATGCATCTCAACAAAAAAAAAAAAAAATCCTAGCTAATAAACAGCTAAAAACACCAAAAATCATAATTTACATAAAAATATACTATAATTCAACTAATCATTATAATAAACTTCTTATTAGTAAAAACTGGGAATTTAAACTTTAAACTTACGCATTTGAAATCATGAAAACTTTATAATATAAACAGAATCACAATAGTTGATCAACAACACGAATAAAAACAACTAAATAAAGAGGGAAGAGAGACAGACCATACGTTGGAGCTGCCGCTTGAAAGCGGTGATTAAGGAGGAGAGGGATTCCAACTTCCAAGTTACTGTTCTGACAATAATATTCCTGTGTTCATGAAATGCAAACCATTTAGGCCTTCAGTACAATGGGCCTACAGAGGGGTTAAAAAATTTGGGCTTGGTTTTGGGTTTGGTCTTAGGCTTGGGTTTGGACTTGGTCTTGTATTGTGAGAGACTCTATAAAGCATGGACGGGTAATCATTCTTAGCCATAAATTCGCCGCTAGAGAAATTTTTCTCTAGTCTTATTCTCTATGTGATGAAGAAACAATGTGTTGGGTTGTGTCGTATAGTAATGTGCCATACGGTCATATTAAATACGTGCATTCATTAACATTAACATGTTAATGTTAATGTTAATGAATGAGAGTTTGGGATTGATGTGTGTATCTTTTTTTTTTTGTGTGTGTGTTTACAAATCTATACTCGTATTATGATGCAGTAAAAATAGCATAAATTACTTAGTATATTAACACCATTAACTTTGTAGTTATTTCATAAAAAGACCTTTAACCCAACATATTTACATAGGTCTTATTTCCTTAAAATTTTAGGTTTTCTTTAGGCAAATCATTGTATATAATAATTCCCAAACATTATGAGTAAGATAAATAAATACTCCATAAGTTATCGAAGAAAGCTAGTAAATTGAACTACTAAAATAGAATGCAAGACATTTTTAACTAAGGGAAATATAATCTACTGACTTGACACGATGATAATCACCACTCTAACCATATAACCAGTATTATTGAATATAGCATACATTAAGGGACAAAACGAGACATTGATTTTGTACATCATATATATAAACACTATAAGCCTAGCTAGGAGTATATAAGATAGGGAATAGATTATGTTACATGATTTTGGTGCATAAAAGTTGTTTTCATTACTTAGCCTTAAGGTTCATAATAATGATTCAGCACATGTTGATTGGACATTTGGACCTACATAAAATTTGTCACCCTAACACGCTGTATTAAAAGAAAAAAAAAAAAAAAAAAAAAAAAAAAAAAAAAAAAACTTCTTTGAAACGCACCAATTGGTATTCTTAACACTGAGGATGGAGAGAGGGACAGTGCAATGAAGAAATAGATTTCCAAAAGAACTTTCGTTTTCTTTGTGGATAGCGTTGTATAAACATGTGGGAGTTACTTTCTATGGATAAGGCTTTCATATTTCCTACTTGCTCGGTCCACATGTTTTTTTTTTTTTTTTTTTTTGAGATTATTGTTGGATTATACGAACATATGAAGTTTAGTTACAAGAGTAGGATTAGTTGACTAAATGAGTTTAAAACTTTAATTAATCTCGAGGATAATTTACGATTGCTACATTTTAATTTTCTCAAATTGTAAATTAC
The DNA here is from genome assembly GCA_026401315.1 of Dysphania ambrosioides. NCBI lineage: Eukaryota > Viridiplantae > Streptophyta > Magnoliopsida > Caryophyllales > Amaranthaceae > Dysphania > Dysphania ambrosioides. The sequence continues at coordinate 22,969,345 of CM048666.1, forward strand.
AACCTTTTAAAAACTATATTATAAATTTAAACCTAATAAGTTATAATTTCTTTAATTTTCACACTACTATTCATATTTTAGTGAGAAGAATAATGTCATATATTCATTACCTACCATTTAAGACTTGAAACACTTATTAATTTGTATTAAAAGGTTAAAAAAAAATAAGTCAAAAGATAGGAAATGTTGAACTATTATATATATATATATATATATATATATATATATATATATATATAACTTTTCACCTAATTTTTAAAAATCATTTGTAGTCATGATTAATAAGTGCTTTAAGTTGTAAGTGATAAGTAATGTAAGTGTAAAAACATATATGACAAATTCACTTGAATATGACAAATGACTTCAAAAAATCAAAGAAAATATAGCTTAATTAGACTGTAATTTAAATATAATTTTAAAAAAAAGAATGCAATTTATAATATGAGAAACTTAAAACTTAGGTTGCAATTGTAAAATTTTCATAATTTGGAGTTTGAAGTTATAAATAGTTTAGGGATTGAAATTGAGACAATCACTAAGCAAGCTTCGGCGAAACATTTTTAGTTTGTCTGATTTAAAAACATTCTAGCCATATGAATAAGTTGTATTATTCATCACATATCAACTTTAATTATACATAGTTAAACTCTTAATTAATTATTAATCACAAGTTATACTTTTCTTTCAGATAATTACTCCATTTTCATAAAATTAGTCACTACTTTGTCATTAAACATTTATATTACTGGCATGCAGTCAAGTAATTCATGAGAATTTGCATTCAAATTGAGAATTAATCACATGAGCATGGGAGTTAAATAATTGTGCTCTCGAAAATTCTACGTATAAAATGTTTTTTCCTAAATTGCCCTTCCTTTTATTAACAATTCTTAGTGAAATCATGCATCTTATATTGGCTGGAAAGTTTTAAAACGTTGGTAATGATTAGGTGAAAACATGTGTATGCAAATTATTAAAAGCAACTTCATTTCACATGCTAAAAAGGTTACGTTACTACTAGCCAAGACCATTAATTCATCTTATTTATTCATCTAGGGGACTAGTCATGGGAGAATTTATATATGTTTATGTTCGTGAGATTGATTAATTGACCCTAATTATTTTTTTTAATTGACTTAATTAAAAAGGTTTCATGCGGATAGTTTCTTTTTTGCTCCCTAATTAATTAATTTCCTTATTATGGTTGGTTAAAGAATTTTCTATTTGTTTTGGAAGAAAATAGTTCAGTTTTCTATTGTCTTATATTCTTAATCTAGATTAGAATTTAAGATATATGGAAGTTTAGATTTGGAGAAAGGGTTAAGAATCCCGATCATAAGCAGGATATCCCGAAAAGTCGTTTGTACTATTGTTTAACTTAAATACTTTTTAGGGAATTACTTACTACATGTTTTTGACTCTATAAATAAATCGAGATGGAGCAAATATAAAAGGACGACGAAGGGAATAATAGACCTACTTCATACTACAACGTACGTAGGAATATAGATACTCCAATTATATCTTAGGAATATAGATACTCCGATTATATCTATCGTCCATGATTACGTGATTGCCCGCCTCTGAGTATATATAGAACTGTAGAGTATGTAACAAGGAGAACTATAGAGTACAACTGTATAGTAATACATCGAGTAACAAATTATTGATCAGTGCATAAATGGACATACCCTTATGTTTAATTTATTGACTAAATAAATTACTTAAGATGCCGCTGATTTGATAGGCTTTTACAATAAAGTACTATGTTATTCAGTAGTAGTTCAATGATTGCGGGAGATTATGTAAGTATTAGGTGAGATGTCATATATATAATATTTTACTGTTAGAGTTAGTCAACTGAAGTCAATTAACAAAAATAGTGAATAACTTTCTAAAATCTGATTAATATCGTGCGGGGACAAAATATATAACACCTATATATAATAATATGTTTTAACTTTTATATATATATATGACAGTGAAATCTATTTTGCATGTGCATCTCGATCACCCCTTAATGTCTAGTAAAAGTACCATGCTTTCTATTTTTGTCCAAATCTTTTTTAATATGGAAATGTGGCAAGACTAATTAATCTATATCTTAGATTTGAGAAGGGAGATATGCAACATGTGAACCATCTAGGAATTATACTAAGTATAACAAGTTAGACTCTAGATAATAATAATGTGTTTCATGCTAATACTTTCTTTATTCTGCTATCGAAGCTTTTTCATAACATAGTCGGACTCTATTTATGTACTCCAATACTCAAACTTAAACAAAGTTTAATAAAATCTTGTATGTACGTATCTCAACAGAAGTTATCCCTCAATATAACAAAAGTTACTATTAAACACAACATATCTTAGTCTACAATAATTTTGGGACGTAATTTTTATTTGACTTATTATATCCCATATACCAATAAGATATTTTGCTCTTTTCTATATATAGAATCTAATGCATCTTAAAATGTGCTAGTTATCTATTTGTAAGTTTATATTACGAAAGGAATGAGACATCAAGTTATATCAAAAGCGACAAAATGCAAATATTTATGTTGTTAACTAGACTGCTAAAGAATAAGTAGCTAGGGGAATAAGAAGTCACCGGCCAGATGATTCAGACTACATGGCTCCATACTAGCGTTTGATGAATTCACTATTTCATCGCCATTAATCAATCAATTTGGGTGGGGAAACGGTGGAATTTATTGGCACCGAAAGTGACTTTTTTTTTTTTTTTATGTGGGGAGCTGTGTATGTAGAGTGACTCATTCTACATCATAATTTAACCTTCATCTAGACATTGACATTATAACTAAAGAATATACTAAACTAAACCCAAACAATCATACCCTATTTACTTGGATTTTTTTTTTATTTTAGGTTTTTTTTTTTTAATCTCATACTCTTACCTTTAACTTGTGCAAAGGACTGCCATCTTATATTTGCAAGTTACAAGTTATTTAGTGTCTGATTTTGCTTTATCATTTGGTTTACCGATAAAAAAAAAAGTGTAAAGAAAATCGTGAGTGACAGGGTTAGAAGAGATTTGATTTTATGCGTATGGTACCACATTTAATGTTTTAACCAACTATTTAGTCTATAAAATCAGTAAAAAAATAAGTTTCAAGTAGTAAAAATCAGTTTTTAAAAGTAGAATAATGCATAAAAACCGATAATTAATTAGTAAAAATAAGTTTGAATATGTAAAAATATGTAAAAATTAAGTAAAGTGAACAGAGCCAAAGTTAATTGGCATTCTAGCCTTTGGTCTGACATATATTTCGTTTGATACGGGATTTTTTTAATAATAAAATCCATCATTGTATATATATTTTTTAATATTGTTATAAAATGTAATGTTAGCTAGGTCAGGATTATTAAAAGGTAATATTCATGATTATATAAGAAAGTTGAATTCTAAACTTACGAAGCTTAACTACCGTCTTATAATGAGAAATATTCAAATATATAATTTCGCTGCTCATTTTAACACACTCGATTTTTCTACAATAGTATGGATGGGGTATCCCCTAATGTAATTAATCATTTTTCTACAAGAGTATTAGTGTGTCACCATTACTTATCAAACGAGGTTGAAGGATGTTTCATATGGTTAATATTAGCTTCTAATTTGATTAAGCCTCGATTCTCCTTAATTTATTTAATTAAAGTCTAACAAAAATAAGATAATTTCAACAAAATAATGATTATTTGAGAAATTATAGACTAAATTAACTAAAGATAAAAGTTTTGCAAAAACTAAATCGAGGAGAACATGTTAGAGTCGAAAGACCAAACCCTATTTCTATCCAAACTATGGGATAAATTAGTTTTGCGAAAATACTGAAATTAGGTTTTCAGATAGTTTTACCTAAATACTTAATCAAGATTATATTTGTTTTATTTAGCCATTAAAAGATAATGTTGGTAGTTGGCATTCAGCAGTAAAAAACACACACACAAAAAAAAAAAAAAAAAAAAAAAAAAAATCTCCATGATTAACCTCAAAGTAAAGAAAAGAAAAAGTATGAACCCTATTCAAATGGAAGACCCTAGAATTTTGCAACGTTGCAAGTGCCTTCTTGAAACTAAACTGAAATTGTAGCACGTTTTATTATTTTATCTCGAATTTCTTACTGTCGTGTGTCTCACTTAACTTCCTTAATCCCTTACACGTACATACCTCAAAATCTATAGAGATAAGTGGCGAATGTAGCTGTTGTTCAATTATGTCAAATAATTCATTAGTCGGCCCCAAAAAAATTAGATGCATTTTTCAATATTATTATTTGGTAGTTTGGTAAAAAAAATTATTACATATTTAATTATCAATTGTGATTCAGCAAGCTAAAAATCCAAAATTCGCCACTAACAGAGGTCCTTTTCTAGCTTTGAATTGTGATAGTGTATTTCATCATATAATACATTATGCTGTCATATAAATAAGAGACTCTATAGTGGTTTCGTGCTAATTTCTATTGGTATATAATATAAGTATAACTCGTTGGGTTTTTTTTTTTAATACATAGTCACATATGTAAGCCGATGTTAAACATTTAATTTGGATCCGTCATGGTGAACCAGTGGCAGTCTAAGTTTACTACCCTCGTTTATCTCCTCCTAAGATAAGAAATTATCTGATATGCATCTACATATATATAATTTTAAGTTTCTTATCGTATTTTTCTACTGACATACTTTGCACATGAACATGTGAAATTGATTAAATAAGAGGGTGAAACATAAACCCGAACACATTTTAAATTTTTTTTATTGAGACAAAACCTTCGTTAGAAATAGTATGTGTAGTATAAAATATCGGTAGGAACATATGAACACTTATTACTTGCATTGTTTATAATTTTTAAAATTAACGACGTTTAATTAATATTTGATCATCAGCTTTATCATATTGATTGACTGCAAACAAGTATTGAATTATCTAGTGGTCGAATGCATTTGCATGATATATGTACATGCAACCATTGGTCATTTGGTTGGAATAGAATTTTACAAGTTTGTTACGGTGTAACTTACTATGAAGTAAAAAGTAGAAAAAATTGGGGTTGTTTCAATTTGGGAATCAAAATGGGTTACTTGGTGGTTATGCAATAAGTAGGGAAGTAGTTATGTTGTAATTGTCGGTGGACCAATTAATAGAGCTAATATTTGATCTACAACAATGAATAATCTGCCAAAGAGACACGTAAATTAATCTTGGGGTGTTGCTTCGAGAAGACTCATTTCGATGTCTAAGTTAGAAGATAATCTTAGGATTAAGGGCTTTTTTTTAAAAGTTTTTCGATAGATCTCAACATATGCTTTAGAGAATGTTACGTATTTTTGTGTGAAAATTGAATACGTGTATTCTTAGCTCGTAATTGAGTATTAATAGTGCTAAGGATGAATTGAGTATTAATAGTGCTAAGGATGAATGAAGTGATTATGGAATTACATATGCCATTGCTGACTATTTGGTTTTGTACCCCGATTTCTGGACTGTCGTTTGATTGGAATTGAATACCATGGGGTATCCAAGAGGTACACATAACTTATGTTTATGTTTATGTCAATGGTAAGAATTTATTAGGATCTATCAACAAAACTTATTGATCCCTCTAAATTATTTCATGTATCTACTTAAATATATATTTCTGCTGTATCAAAATTGGCATGGTGTCTCTAATCTCTATATTAATGTCATTATTTCTAACTATGCAACAAAACTAAATACAATTATAGCAAGTAGTGGGACAAAGGTGGCACTATCCAAGGATGAGGTCAATTGAGAAATGGGGCCTTCATGGGTTCAATCCTTCATGTTGCAAGTGGGGGTGGGTTTTGATTTGCTACTTTGCTATAGTAATGCTTCATAGTGTAAAAGTAACTAATTAATGAGAATACATTTTCTTGCAAAAAGATACACACCAAGGCAAAGTGATGGTAACTTCTTGCTTATAAATCAAGATTTATTTTGGGAAAATACAAACAAACAAGTGGTGGCCTACACCATTTTGTAAACCTATTAGTAATTAATGAAAAGAAAATATGGGTTGTAAATACCAAATAGTAGTCCAATTATGTCATTGTGCCTCAAATAAGAGTTTAACACTTCAGCTCAAGCCGAGGTAATCACAAACAACTACACTATAAACCTAAGAAAATTGGATACATAGGGTTAAAAAAAAGCCTAATTTGCAAAGAAATTTGATTATTTTCATCCTAAAAAAACCCTAAATTTTTGGAATTCTCACGAGAAAAAAATAGAGTATTTCGTTTTATAAAAACGTATGTCTTGACTTTTTTTTATATGAAATTGCCACAATATCTAGAAAATATAAAATTTTCCCATAAAGGAGATTGTGATTTTGTGAATACAGCATGAGCCAATCATGTTAAAAGAATTTGTTATTAATTAATTAATTTTTATTTTTTTATCATTCTGACATCTTGTTATAACAAATTTCTTAGATCCAAGTTTTTTCCTTAAGGATTTTCTAAGCTAAGCATTTTGTGAAAATAAACACATGATATATATATATATATATATATATATATATATATATATATATATATATATATATATATATATATATATATATATAATATAATATAGTCAATGTGCATTTAATGTGAAGTTGAAAATTTGTCCATGTAACTCTTGAAATGACACTTAATATGAGTTTATTCCTTTTTATGGTAAGTTTTATAAATTTGGTAATTATTCATACTTATTAAAACAAGAGACTTTTTGAGTACAATACTTTATAAATTATAACCTAATAGGATTATAACATTGTTAAATACGAAATACTCTACATAGTGCATAAACTACTCCGTAATCGGTATATCCTACATTATCGTACATGCTATATTTTACAATGCAACAAGTAAAAAGAAATTCAACAAATTCTCACTCAAATAAAAAAAAATCTACAGTCCAAATTTATCTAGAGGATCAAAGAGATTTTTGTTGCACTTAAATAGGATGAGAGTCACGAGTTCAGTTAACTACTTGAAGAACGAGCAACAAATTCAGAAAATGTAGGAGAAAATCGTGAGATTCAGCCCTAGAATCTGGGCTAAGACAGTTACACATTTTCAAAACTCCCCCAACAAATCCTTCAAATTCAAAACGGAAAAAATGCATTTCATTTCATGTAATTACTTGGAAGTATATAATATATAGTATCAATTATCATGCTTATATATAGTTATATTCCCACCCAAAAAAAAGGAAATTTAAAAAAAAAAAAATAATTACCCCACCTTTTTCTTGGTCAAACATACCCTTTCTTTTAAAAAAAATCAAAACAGTAAGCACATTTCCTAAAATAAAAGAAAAATAATTAAAAATAGCCCCACATTCTTTAATAATATTAAAAAAATAAAAAACAAAGTGAGTGAGTGATATTTGAACTACTGTTGGAAGAGTGTGCTGCTACTCTCTTTAAAGCAGCATCATTTCTGTCATTTTGCCCTCTTTATTTACAATCTTATATTTGTGAGAAATGAATGGATTAACATCATGTCCTTATTGCAGACTCAGTGATCAAGGCATGACTGTGAAAAAGATTCATACTTTTTAGAGAGAGAAAGCACTCAAACTAGTGAGAGAAACCTCTAGCAAAACTCACTCCATTTTATGCAAAAATTATACAAAATTCAGTTCCCCTGTTTCATCAATGAAGTTGGATACTAAACTTTGGCTTTTTTGACCACCCTTTTATCCTCTCCCTTCTTCTTCTTCTTCTTCTTCTTCAACTTCTGACCCATAAATTTTTAGGTGAGTAAATTTTTTATTTTTCTGTATTTTTGATGGGTTTTGTTATAATTTTTAATTTTTTTTTAAAATTTTCTGGGTATTATTTGTTAGTTCCAAGATGTTATCTTTCTGTGACTTTTCTCTCTGAATTTTGAAATTTTTGAAATTTGGAAGAATTTGAATGTTTTAGGGAATTTGGCTTTGTTACAAAATGGTGGAAAGATGTAATCTTTTTCACTTACTAATCTTCTTAATTAATTGAGTTAATTAATATATTAAGAGAGTAATTAGTAAATATTCTAAAAACTAAATTTCAGTTTAACTTGAACAAGATAAGCACAAACCGAAAAACGGGAAGGGGTTTAAATTCATGCAAATTATACCCTCATTTTAAATCTCTTAATTATTTTATAGGGCCAAGTTTCCTAATTAGGTAATTTCTTTCATTTTATCCTTAAATAGAACCTTTTTTTTTTTTTACGAATTTTCTTCTGGGATTGGATTTGCCTAATTATCATTATATGTGATGTAAATTTCAAGTTAATATACAGGGTGATTTCTGTGTTCTTGCTATCTGTCTAGGAACTTGAATTATTGTGGGATGTTTGTTGCCTAGAATGCCTGATTTGGGAGATTTTTTCCATTTTTGGTTGTATTGCTTTTCTGGCCTTTTACAGCTTTCTTCTGAGTTTTATTTTTACCCTTGAATTTCATTTGCCAGTTGGTTTGTTTTTTTGCTTTTGTCTTCCTTTTTCTTTCATTATAAATAAACATCTGTAATTTTTTCTCAGAAGTAATTGCAATTGAGAAAATGCTCCTAGTGTTTGATACTTGAAGGGAGATTCACAGTTTTTCCAACAAATTTTATGACCATTTGTCTACTAGAAAATCATACTTTTTTTCTGAATTAGTTTTGTATTGGATTGTTAGAGTATGATCAATTTATTTGTGCTCCTTTGTTGAAACAATTTCTTTGCATGGTATTGTTGTTGATTAAGGTAATTTCTTTGGCTAATTGTGTAGTATTATCCTATTATATTATGGTTTACATTATCTTTGAAATGGGTTGTGTAGTTTCTGGTTGATTTTTCTGATATGAAGATGTTGTATTGCATATGTAGGAGTACTGAATCTAGATGTGAGATGGATTTATCAGATGCAACAAAAATTCTACTTGACAGGATTCAAAAGTTAGAACCTGAATTAGCCACCAAAATTATAGGATGCATTCTTATACAAGACCATGGTGAAAGGGAAATGATAAGATTGGCATATGCTCCTGAAAATTTCTTAGAAAATTTGGTGCAGAAAACCAAACTTCAACTAGGATACCTCTCAAAAACCCCGGTTTCGACTTCCCTGTCTCCTTCCATTACCATCAACCCTTCACCAGTTTCGGATGTGCCAATGAATTACATGTCCTTTTCACCCAATAGCTCTAGGCCCTACTCGTCTCCAACTATGTTTCCGGCCCGACAAGCACCCTTCTGGGACCTGCAGCCACTCACACCTGAGCAACATTCGATGATGAGTTGTGATTTACCACCATTTGGAGATTCGATGGCTGAAGATTTCTGTCTTCAGAATCAAGCTCAGTTCGTTGGGTTTGATGATCAATTGGATTCTATTAATGCTAGTGCTGGAAATTTTCCCGGGGATCTTTATTATGCCGATGCTGCTTTGGGTAATCTGAGAAGTCGTCGATCACCAAACTTGTCTGATTTGCCGATCAAGACCTGCCTTTATTTCAACAAGGGGTTTTGCAAGCATGGGAGTAGCTGCCGTTATTTGCATGGACCGGATAGTTTCCAACAACTTTTTAGCCCAAATGAACTATTGCTCGATGATCATATCTTTTCCCCTGGCTCGCTTGAAAAACTTGAACTCGAGATCAGTGAGCTCTTGAAATCAAGGAGGGGAAATCCTGTTTCTATTGCATCCCTTCCAATGTTGTTTTATGAGAAATATGGGAGGACCCTTCAAGCTGATGGGTACCTCACTGAGAGCCAGAGGCATGGTCGAGCTGGTTATAGCTTGACAAAACTTCTTGCTCGATTAAAGAGGATTCGGCTAATTGATAGGTATATTAATCGACCATTTATGTTTTCATTTTCATTAACCTGGAATGGCTGAATTATGTTGCTTGCAAGTTTATGCAGACCACACGGGCAACATGCAGTGATCTTAACTGAAGATGCTTCCAAATACAATTTGGATAATCGAAGTGAAAGGAATGATCCTGGTCCAATTGTCAGTGGATCTCGTCAGATATACTTGACATTTCCTGCTGAGAGTACTTTCACTGAAGAAGATGTCTCTAGCTATTTTGGGTACAAATAGTTCCTAACTTCCTACCTTTTGGGAGCGTATCTCATAATTATAGGTATTGTTAGTTTTTCTAACTTATTGCTATCGTTTATACATGTAGCACTTTTGGTGCTGTTGAAGATGTTAGGATCCCTTGCCAACAGAAGCGGATGTTTGGATTCGTGACTTTTGCAAGTGCAAACACTGTGAAGACTGTTTTGGCTAAAGGGAACCCACATTTTGTTTGCGGGTCTCGTGTTCTTGTTAAACCTTATAGGGAAAAATCGAAGCTAATCGTCAGGTAATTTATCTATGACTTATACATCATGATCTATATTCTGGTATCATAGTTAAATGTTCATATATAATCTGATTTGCGAAATATTATCACAGGAAGTACATGGAGAAAAATGATCACGGTATGTATTACCCTGGAAATTACTTGGAGCTAGAATCTGACTTCCACCCTAGTAAGTGATGTAAATGGGTGATACAAATGTGGCAGATCTATAGATTCATTTTTTTTTTTTTTGAATCACTCGAGTTTAATAAATATATATGTTTTTTTTTTCTTGCATGCTTCTTAGATTAGATCCGATTTACAAACTGTGCTAATGAACTTTATATGCAGTACCTAGATGTGAGGCCCCAAGGTTTATAAGGAGACAACTTATGGAAGAGCAGGAGCAAGCTCTTGAAATGGAGAGGAGATGCTTTTCTGAAATGCAGCTTGGACGAAAAAATTTGATCAATCGACAATTCAGTGGCTTTGGAATGGAGGAGCTAAACGCATTTGAAGGTGAAAACTTTATAACTTTAAAGCTCACCTGACAGTTTCAGAATGTTACCATACAGCATATATGTTCAACATCTTCCCATATTTTGAATATAATGAAAACTTGACAGTGTATCTGTTTTTCCAAATTAAATGTAGAACATTATAATTTACAGTCTGAAAATGTGGGTGCATGATTTCGTGTTCTATGACCTAGTTCTTTTCTTCTGATTTACAGATCATTCGAAACTCCAAAGTGCTGAACAATACCACTATCTGCTGGATGTTCTTAATAAGTGCACTCTAAATGATGACAAATTGAAGCATCTGGGCTCTGACTACATTGATCAAGAAAGGTATGTGCAAAATATTTAGCCCTTACAACATTCATGATTCATTTACCAGCCACACCCTACTCTCAAGTCTGTCCCTTACTAATAGTGTTAGCATTGACTTCTTGCATGGCGAATGAGAGTGAAAACTCGGAGAGGAACAAGTAGGTGGGTGGGTGGGTGCAGGGGTCAACTTTAGAGTTATTATAGAGGCAAAGCTTACTGAAAAAGGGAATGTAATTTATTTGTAGGATATCCTAAAATAGAAGCTGTTAACTTTATTAAGGGATAGAGAGTGTTTCAGTTGGTCTGACTTCATTATCTCTGCTGGCAGCCAGGGTATTGATCTTCCAGAGAGCCCCTTTGCGTCAACAATGGGAAGTGGCATTTCTACAGTCATCTAGATATCCAGTAATACAGGAGAAAAATACTTATAGAGAAAAAGTAGGAATACTCCAGTTCAAAGGTTTGTGATTCCTCATATAGAGCAGTTTCATTTCTTTAGGTTCCCACTGGTTCCTAAGTCCGGTTAGTTTATTTGAAGTCTTTTAGCAAAAGTACATAACAGTAAGGCTAAAAGAAGACGATTATGATAAAAGAAGTCTGAAGCATCATCTCCTCCCTGTTGATTTTGGTAGGACTTTGAATAGAAAAAAGAAGATTAAGAATACACAAATCGAAGACGGCCATTATGTAAGAAGGTTGCACAGGTTTTTTTTGGTTTTTATGACAGAAGGTGGAAAAGGAGTTTCTGAAATATCTCAGTAGAAAACATGTAGTATTCTTACAGTCTTTGGTAGAGAGAGAAGTAAAAGAAAGAATCATGTTACATTTTCTAGGGTTTGATTATGTCCGGTGGTTTCAGAGAAGTGCAGATATCTGTGAACTCCTCTCCGAGGCATCAGCAGTAGCTCCAATAGATGCAAAATAACATATTGACTTAAAAGGGTTATTACTTATTAGCTCTTCATTTGCACATTACAACTGATGAATATTAGCTTTGTTAACTCTAGAATATCTCTATGATATCGTGTATACATCTATATATAGTGTTTCTCTAATTCTCTATTTATTTAAATTTTCTAAAGTGAGCTTCACAACTGAGGTTACCTGTTAGGGATAAGTACATTAGAGATTCATTTCGATTTTCGACCACCCGAAACTTGTGCACAAAATTTGTCCTATGATCTGTATAGAGTTATCATGTAAACCCCCCACCCCACACCCCTCTCAACAAAAAAAAAAAAAATATAGCTTATTGGTGTGTTATTTTGCTTAGCAGAGATGTGATCATTTCACAACGATTGGATTAACTTGACATGAAGAATTCCCCAGGTTTAGTTATAGGGTACATACACTCGATGAGTAGAACTTTTTTTTATTTTTTTTTAAGTAATGACTGTCATATTATTACTCTGAACATAACTTTATCATGGAGCCTATGCCCCTCTTTGCTGAATGTCTGTGCACTATTATTGAAGTATGATAGTATAAATGTACAATAGACAAATAGTAAACAATGCATTGTCTAGGACTCAGCTTGATATTGATGATGCCACATGAAAGTGCCAAGCTGGGAGGGAACAAAGGCTTTGGTCCTTACAATTTCCCCAATTTTTATCTTTTTATCAGAAGTTTTTGAAGATTATGTTGGAAGTTGCATAAACAAAAGCAAAAGGCATCTGTCTCTCGTTTCTTGGATCATTTATGTATCTTTTTTTATCCAATGGTTCGGCTGGGCAAATCTAAAGGGGTGTGTGGTTGGTAGGGAGGGGGGCAATTCCAATGTTTTGACTGATTTTTCTACTGATTTGGACCAATATGGGCAAAGTGCCAAAGTGTCTCCTAAAGTTTTAAATTAGCTTTGATCCATCACTTGCACTAACATCGCGGGAGTATTATTATAAACAAGAAAAAGTATCATATAATTCAAATGTTCATTTTATTTTTCATAACACAACAATTCTTGCTAACGAATGTTTTTTCTTCTTAGAATCGACTTTTTTTTTTTTTTTTTTACATCTAAAAAACAAGTAAGAAATAAATTTTAATAAAGAAGGAAAGTTAGTAGCTAAACTAGCTTAGACATGAGCATTCTTGACTCTTGTTCTGTCTATCTAGAAAATAGAATAGATCTCGAACTGATTTGTAAACATCTTTATCCATAATCGACTGTTTAACGTATTCTTAATATTTGTCATTATGTTAAAAGTTATGGTACGTAAAAGGGCTTATTCCACAACCTTTAATTGGGAAAAATGTTGAAGGTACGATGAATTGCAGAGGTAAGGATGCTTATATTAAGCCTCATTAAAATGTGTGTGGGTGGGGGAGAAAAGTTAATAATTATGGTGGGTTGACAATACGAATGATTTGATAGTTATTAGTGGGATGGACCATTTATTTCGTGGGGGTTATGCATTAATTGAAACTTCAAATGTATATCTTCAATCACGACTACGGAGTATCAGTCTTGTGATCTTATATGGATAGGGGTCCCTTTTAACGTTTTACGACAACCGCATTGTGTTGTACAGCCTGTTCTGTACTAGAACTCTTGTTTTACCTCCCCAATTCTAATCGTTATTACAATGCTTGTTATTTACCGCCCTAAAATATTCACCCTGCCACCACTCACCGGAAACCTCTAGGAAAGACGCCTAAAATTTCCGGCAATCTCAAGGGCTAGTCGAAAATTTTAGACGAGAGAGGTGTCTAAAGTATCCTTTCGCAACTTAGCGAGGAACCTCTTATACAATTAGAGTAGCTAGAGTCGACATTTGTTAAAAAGATTCATTTTGTAAAAAATACAACTCCAAAAGTCTCAAGAAAGTTGTAATTCATATATTTTTTGTCAACCATACAACTTTACGGTTTACATACCTTATTTGAACGTCTTTAGTCAATCAAATAAGGAGTGGGATATAACATGATAAGTGCCTAGTTTCTAGTGGGAAATCCAAAACAAAAAAACAAACAAAAAACACGAAGTTAAACTTATAATTGGACGCACAGAAATGAGAGGCATCTCTCAAACATTCCCCTTCGATGAGGGCTCACTAGATGTTATGATAATGACTGTCCATTGTCCAGCATACAATAATATAGGACTGTCCTTAAGCGAGTGATTTCCGGAGAAAAATGGCTGGAAATTTCGCAAATTACACTATATCCTTTACAGCTGGAGTTATGTGGTAAATATCTACTTTGTTGACTATATTTTTATTTTTGGAGTAAAAGTTTAAAAATTTTAATTTTAAATTTTAATTATATTATAACAAATAATATATCTAAGTGGAAATAATATATCTAAGTGGGATTTTGTTGGATGCATCTAAATGTAAATTTTTACAATATTAAGTTTTCATTATTTTTGTCTTACAAATTTAGAGAATAAATAAGTTGTGCGTTAGAGACCGTAAAAAGTTGTCTTCTCATTGCTAGTTTAGGTGTATAGGATTATGAAATATAATGTTCACCCTTTCCGTATTATTATGGCCAAAAAGAGAGAAAATGTTAAAACTATCAACCAACTCTTGTGAGTGATGTATGGTTAGTCTTGCTTGCTGTAAGAGGTTAACTCGGTGGATTTTAGTTTTGTTTCATCTACGTGAATTAAGTGGCTGCATGATTAAGATTTCCCAATCAATCTCTGTAAAGGAGTACGGAGTAATTAGTAACCAAGAACGAAAGAATTAACATATAAAGAGCAATAGTGTCAAAACTAAGTACAAATGAATTAACATATAAAGATGAATATATAGTGTCATATACATATAAATATATTTGTATGATGAACATGTAATGACTGTACTGTTAAAAATGAACTCGAGAACAAAGACACCTGCAATGAAGTGACTAGATAAAGAGGATTTTAGTGAATAGATTTGTTAGTCAATGAAAACGTATTCTTTCCGTTCGTATAAGAAAGCCCCATTCTATTTATTGAGTCAAAGTTTAAAAAATTTGGTCACAAATTATCATCATATTATAAAAAATAATTTATTTTAGTTAGATATTATTATTATTGGATACATCTCGATGTTAATTTTTGGAATATCAAGTTTTTATAACTATTTGTCTTACTGATTTTAAGATATAAACGTTTAAAGTCGTGTTTTGGAGAGCATAAAAGTCAAATGAAACTTTCTTTTAGGATAGAGGGAGTAGTTTTAAATGTATACACACAGTTGGCCTAGTGAAAATTCCACTTGGCCAACTATTGTTCATGCCGTAACACACAAAACAAAAGGTTGTGTTGTTGTAGTTGTCGACGTGACTGTGAAAGAGATCCAGAACACTAAGAAGCGCAAGTTATGAAAGAGACCCAAAGTAGTACGAGGCAAAGGGTGAGAAGCATTGTTGAAAGAAGGTTAATACATTCGATAGAGAATGGTCTGATACTCTACATCCTGCAATCAGTTTGTTTGTAAGTCATTTCCAAGAGTGAGTTGTTTTCTGTTGTCTGTTAAGTGTCTTAACACTTCCAATAGACTGGTGTTTAGGCGCAAATAAGACTATGGACCTGGGTGCACAGTGAGTATCGCACCCGAATCAAAACACACAGACATTACAAATATAATGCTGGCAAAGTCACAGAAAATAAATGAATGAATATTCTTTTACCAGGCAATGAACATTGGGATGTGTGATATTCATTATTCCCCATGTAAGTGACTTCGTGATTGGGAAAACAGAATTATTTTTGCAGCAGGAGTAGTACAGGGTCTAAGGTTCTTTAAAAATCTGATCTTTTTGCCTTGGAAATAGGTCTCGTAATATACACAAATAATAAGAATGAACATTATATATTATCCCACTAAACATTATATATTATAACAATGAACATAATATATCAAGATAGATATAAACTTTTTGCATTGGGAATAATAGACGTTCTGTTCAGATTATTTGAAAAATGAACATTATGTATTTATGTAATGGACATTCAATATTAATCTAGTGAACATTAAGTGTTATGACAATGATCATTAGTTATTATGAAAATGAACACATTGTACACAACTATTAAAATGAACATCATGTATTTCTGTAATGAACATTATATTATTATGCGAACGAACATTAAGTATTATAACAATTAATATTAATTATTATCAAAATGGACATGGAACATTCGTGAAGAAAGTATTGCAAAAATGAATATTATGTATTGCAGAAATGAATATTATGTATTGCGAAAATGAACATTATATACAACTTGAATGAACATTATGTACAAAGGCAATGAACATTAACACATTTCACACGAATTGAACAAAATGAACATTCTTTACAAGGCAATGAACATTAGGATGCGTAATATTCATTATTTCCCATGTGAAATCATCATCAGTACTTCGTAATTCGCGCATTGGGAAAAGATACGCACAGAGAACTTTGTAATATTATTTTTAAATCTGAACTTTTTCATTGGGAATGTACACACATTGTACACATATTTATTAAAATGAACATTAAACATTACGTTCAAAAGCAATGAACATCATGCTCAAAGCAATAAACATTACATTCACAAGCAATGAACATTACGTTCAAAAGCACTAAACATTACGTTCAAAGGCAATGAACATTACGCTCAAATGCACTAAGCATACACTTCCCAAGCAAATTCCATGAATTACAAGCCAAAAAAAATTTATCGAGTACTGGGGGAACGTGTTGCATGGGAAATCGAAATATACATGTTGCGTGGGAAATCTAAATAGTCATGTTGCGTGGAAAATCCAACCGTAATCATTGCACTTATTGGGGGGAAATTTTAAAACTGGCAATGTTCATTGCCTTACACTCGGATGTTTATTGCCTATGCTGACGTGTAAAGTTGGTTGCGTTTTATGTGTATTGATCCTGCGTTTTGTACCGGGTGTACGATGCTCATCGTGCACCCGGGTGCAGGGTCCAATTACTGGTGTTTAGGGAACTGATCTTTTGCTCCTCTCTCAAAGCTTTAGGATGTTTACTACTTGGTTATATTACTAAATATAGGAAAAATGCAATATCATGGGAAACTAACCTTGAAAGATACATGACCTCACAAAATAACCTTACATCACAGTGTGCTTGGAGACTACAAGCACCGTAAGCATTGCAACATCCTTGCTTTCATTCAAATGGAAATTCCTGCAAGAAATTTTTGCATGATGACCTTCCACGAAACAAAGCAAATTATATATAACCCAAAAGATCAAAGCCGATGGATTAAGTATGCACAGAAGAGGTTGAGGTTCTATCCTATGAGATTAAATTCTAGCAAACTATGAACTTCACACAAAATGTAACTATATACCACGACCCACTCAGGATTTTTAACTCTTTTTACTAATAGGGAAATCCTCAATTACAATCTATTAGCTACTCTCAACTCGAGTTCCACTTAGAACTAAAGTTCCCTTTAGCAATGACTTTCTCAAGTCAACGCGCTTTCTCTTTCTCTTTTCCTCTTCTCTCTCTCAGACTTAAATTTAAGTTTATAAAGGGTCCCTCAACCTTGTCACCCTTTTACAACTTAGTACTACGAACTCTTACAAGGTTCCTCAACCTTATCACCCTAGTACAACTCAGTATTACGCATCCCTGGTACAACTCAGTACTATGCACACCCTAGTACAATTCAGTACTTCTAAAAAATTACAATAAAAACTCTTTTTGTGACTTTGGAACTTAGTAGAAAGGAACTCGCGATTTAAAGGCTTTTGTAAAACTGACAGAAATATATTTTTTCACTCAAGAAATACATTTAGGTGTGTGTCAGCTGTGCCTTGAATGAATGCGCAAAGTTTTTTCTATAGTGTTTAGGCAAGTGTGCCGCTAACTCCATGAATTCCTAAAAGATAGGAAGATATGCACACAATAAAATAAATTCATGGGCTTTATAAGTGATGTGCAAAATGGAATTAGTGGTGTTTGTCCATGCATACCTAACTTTTAGCTACATTTAAATAATGCATTTAGATTTAAGTCAAAGCCGTGAGAAGTGATATGCATGCAAACTGTTTAACAAATTTCAACTACTTAAAATCGTGCATTAGTGGATTAGAATTGCATTCCTATTTTTTAGACAACCACTAAGTGGATTAAAATAATATTGTTTTTACTAGGTAAGTAATCCTAACTCCATGCATATCTTGCACGCACATGTACAAATCGTTTTAAGGATTATCTTAGAAAAAGTCAATCAACAAACAAAGTGGTAGAGTGATTTTATGAGTCTAGTAAACTAATTTATTTAAACTAGAAGAGTCCTTTATTAATAAATATTTATAAAATAAGTTAGAGTAAAATTAGGAAGATTAATTTTCATAAAACCACTAAATTAGTTTGCTGAAATTTTCCAAAAATCAATTTTTACACTATCGATTTTTCTAACTAACCGTATAAAACACCAAAGGAACTTTGATTCATTGACTTAGGCTTATTCATTGCATGTTCCAATTAGCTAGATTCCTTGTAACATACATAAATCCTTAAGTATACTCCTACTTAGTCTTCATGTCCTCTTGTCTTGAAACTACCTCATTGTTGCTTTAATGGAAGTTCCTACTGCAAAACTTATCAATCAACATTTGCAATTCATCGATCTAATTCTTGATTGTATTTGATTTTTGTTACTTGCCGGTTTTGAGCTTCCCTTTGCTTCTACTCCGAAACATGAATCACAAAACCTTCACTTACTAAACAAACATCAAATACGTTTGCAAATCTTGTCATCACCAAAACCAAACAACAATGTTCCCTCTTTTTGGTGATGTCAAAACTTTGCAAACATTTTTTACAAGTACATGGATTAAGATGCAAATGTAAGATTAAAAAGCAAATAAAATTAAGAAGTAAATAAGAGAAATAAAACCAATAAAGAAAACAGAAAGTAGTCAAAAATTTCAAAGTACGAAAACAAAAGTTCTAAAAAGAAACTTAGAATTTTAGATCTGGAACTTTGAAAAGACTACCTTTAATTTGAGATTTACACGAGCAAAAGAGTGTTGGAACTAGGCAGTAACTATCTTCGTGAGTTTGCAACCTTCTTTCCCCCTTTTTGATATCAACTAAAAGACAAAACAATATAACAAACCTTTCACATCATCTCGTTAAGGAACGAGATCAACTAAAGTGCAATGCCAGTCTAAGTTCCAAACATAATAGAGTTCTAAACAAGGAAATTTGTAATGCACAAACGACAAAATAAATACCATTTTATATTCACGCATAGCAAAACACCAAAAGATTTGAATTCGTCCATAGAATGAAATAAAACAAAAGAAAATATTCCAAACAATCATCAAGATTAAACACAACCATAAAGCGTAAAGGTAAGGATAAGAGGAGCATGATAGGAACACTAGTAGCATGTGTTCCAGAGTTAGAAAAATAGAAAGTTTTTTTTTAGATATCTTAGATACTTGTGCTTTCCTAGCCTTTTGGAACTCGTTCCACCTTCTTCGTATCCTCTTCTAATCAGTATACATCACCCCTATTCCTTACTTCTCTTATTCTTCTTGTTCTCAAATATTAAATTGTCTGTGATACTGTAACTTTGCATTTATCACCGCCTTTATTAGTATTCTTCTTCTTCGTTTTTTTGAAAGTTTTTTTTCATTTGAGAAAGTGCAAGTCTCCCTTGTTAGTACTTGAAGCTATGACTTTCACATGGAAGACTTTTTGGAGAAACTGCCGTAAAATAAACTTTCAAATATGGACCTTCACTATTTCCCCTCCATACGTCATAATCACCATATACCATAGATAGGAACTTCCAACAATATAGATAAGTATTCCTTATTAAACAAAAATGATGTTCCATTACCTTCACTCGAGCATACACCATCCACACTGTTAACATTCTCTATAAAACTCCTTCACCTACCTTGCTTATTCCCCTTGAGTTCAAGCTCCAACCTCAATTTAATGATGGATTGATAAATCTTGTTCCAATGGGGCTAGGATTTCTTTTGGGTTACAAGGTAAGGGAATTTTATGGGTGGATGAATTTAATTAATGTGGGTAATAGTATGGGTGAGATATCCATGGAAAATGGGTTTGGGAAGGTTTCGTGTTTTTCGGTATTATGGGTGAAGAAAAATAGAGCTTTTTTACTAGTATTGTTTATATATGAATAGGTGAAAGGATTAATAAAGGTGGGCTCTATACATTGGTTTAATGTTGGACTCTTGAATAGAATAACAAATAAAAGAGAAAAGAAAAGTATATATGCAATGGCATAAGAAATATTGTATATAATAAAAAAAAACATATATAAATGGAATTTCGAGAGATAGGAAAAAAATACGGATGAACCCCAAAAAATAGAAAAGATAGAGTTAAAGAGGGATATATATATTAAAGGGATAAAATAAAGAAAAGATAAAATCAAAAATAAAATATGAGATATAAAAACAAAAACTTAACCATATAGCATGAATTGGAACAACGCAACATAAATGAAATTTATTCATCACGTAAGTGCATAACATTATCCAAATAGGAACAATGCATGAAGTTTCTTTTCCTAGTAAGACTCTAATTATGCCCACGCACAAAAATAGTGTTGTGTTAGATTTGATGTACGTTAGTCATAATCATTTTTACCTCAAAGAGAACTTTAGGTGCACTCACTGGATTCGCATCATGCCGAGTTCCACTCTCAAATTTTCATGCCTATCCCTGTTCAAAGGCTTTGTAAAAATAAACTTGATTTTCAGTTTGACAAAAATCTAACCTTTTAAAGCCTTTTTCGACATTATCCTTTAGAAAATTATGTCTAATATGAATATGCTTTACTTTTAAATGATGTACTTGATCTTTAGAGATGCAAATGGCACTAGTGTTGTCACAATAAATTGGAACACAATCAAAAATAATACCAAAATATCTTAACTGTTTTTCTATCCATAGCAATTGGGAACAACAAGCAGCAACAACAACATACTCTGCGTCAACAGTGGATAGAACAACATTGTTTTTGCTTCTTAACCCCAAGAAACCATGCATGGACCAAGAAATTGAGCCATACCTGATGAACTCTTACGATTTACCAAGTCTCCAGTGTAGTTAGCATCAGCATATCCTCTTAGGTCAAGCGAATCGCTTCTAGGATAAAATAAGCACATATCATATGTTCCTTTTAGATACCTAAGTATCTTTTTCACCGCCGTCAGATGAGTTTCTTTAGGATTTGATTTGAACTTGGCACACAAATCAACACTAAAAACAATTTCAGGTCTACTAGCAGTTAAATATAGTAATGAACCAATCATCCCTCTATACTTGGTTTGATTAATGCTTGTTCCTTTGGGATCTTCATCAAGTGTTGTAGTAGTTCCCATGGGAGTATGATTTGCCTTAGGACTTTCTAGTTCATACTTCTTCAGAAGTTATACTTTTGCTGGTTTATCATTATTCCTTTCTCCATTTGCTTAATTTGCAATCCAAGAAAGAAGTTTAATTCTCCCATCATGCTCATTTCAAATTCACTGCCTATGAGATCCGCAAAGTACTAGTACAAAGATTCGTTAGTTACACCAAAAATAATATCATCAACATATACTTTTACAACTAATAAATCAATTCCTTTTTATTTTAAAAACAAAGTCTTATCAATTTTACCACGTTTAAAATCATTTTGTAAAAGGAATTTGGACAAACTTTCATACCATGCCCTAGGAGCTTGTTTTAGCCCATAAAGAGCTTTGTTAAGCTTGTAAACATGGTTTGGAAAAGTGGGAATTTTCAAAACCAGGGGGTTGTTCCAAAAAAACGCTCTCATTTAAATAACCATTTAAAAATGTGCATTTAACATCCATTTGATAAAGTTTGAAATCAATGTAAGCAACAAATGCAATTAAAATTTTAATAGCTTTTAATCTAGCAATAGGAGCAAAGGTTTCTTTATAATCAATATCTTCTTATTAGTTATAGCCTTTCACAACCAATCGAGCCTTGTTCCTAACGATTATTCTGTATTCCTCAATCTTGTTCCTGAAAACCCATTTGAGTCCAATTACCTTTTGATGTTGTGGCTTGAGCTCCAGATGCCATACCTTGTTCCTTTTGAATTCATTGAGTTCCTATTTCATAGCTACTATCCAATCTGCATCCTTTAAGGCTTCAAGGTGATTGCTGGGTTCCAATGTAGATAGGAATGTATGAAAGACACATAAGTTCCTAATATGATATCTTGTCTGAGTTCCTTTTCTAATGTCTCTTATGATGAGATCCATTGGATGAGATTTATGATGCTTCCAAGGTTTGGGCTGGAAATCTACAACTAAAACTTGACCCAAAAATTGATTATATTGGAATTGAACTTTGAGTTCTTGAAATCCTATCTCGTTGTTTGCTTCTGGAACTTTGTCATTTCCTTGCTCTTCTGGAACTTCATCATTTTCTAGACGCTCCTTATTTGGTAAAATCTCTTCGTTTGGATCAATGGAATGCACCAACCCTATCTCATAGTTTTCGTGTTCCTGTATGGGTTAATGTTTCGGTTTCATCAAAAATTATATGTACAGATTCTTCAACACATTGTTCGTTTATTATAAACTCTATAGGATTTGCTACTAGTTGCATAACCAATAAACACAAACTCATCACTTCTAGCACCAAACTTCCCTAAGTTCCTTTTGTCATTATTATGCATAAAATATTTACAACCAAAAGCCTAAAAATAGGATATGTTTGGCTTTCTTCCTCTAAGGAGCTCATAGGGTGTCTTGTTCACCAAAGGCCTAACCATGACACGGTTTATGATGTAGCATGCAGTATTGATAACTTTGATCCAAAAGTTCCTAGGCAATATACTTGCAATCATCATCGTTCTAGCCATGTCTTCCAATGTCCTATTCTTCCTCTCTACAACCCCATTTTGTTGAGGAGTACAAGGGGTTGAAAAGTAATGGCTTATATTGTGTTCCTTGCAAAAATCATCAAACTTTTGGTTTTGGAACTCAGTTCCATGGTTAATCCTAAGTGAATTAATTGATGACTTGTCGACTTTTTTTATTTGTTTGCCCATACTGTAAACAATCAAAAGCCTCTTCTTTGTTGCTCAAAAACAAAACCCACGTAAATCTTAAAAAGTCATTAACTATAACCAAGACATATCGCTTACCACTTCTACTTTGCACTCTCATAGGACCACACAAATCCATGTGAACAAGTTCCAATGGTTTTGCAGGGCTCACTATGTTTTTAGATTTAAAGGAACTTCAAACATATTTTCCTTTCATACATACCTCACACACTTTATCACTTTGGAACTTTACTATAGGTAAACCAACAACAAGCTCCTTTGATCTTAGTTTATAAAGCAATGTAAAGCTAGCATGCCCAAAGTGTTTGTGCTAAAGAAGTGGATCACTTTCAATGACTCTTAAGCAAGTCAAATTGTTCCTTGGAACTTCATCAAGGTCCACAATGTACGTGTTCCCTTTACGAGTTCCTTCCAATATGACTTTCCTATTGTCATTCTAGTGACTTTGCAATGTTTCTATCCATTAATTCAAAGAAACGAGTTTGAACATCGACTCTAGTATTAGTTAAGTAAGTTATATGATACTTACATAATTTTACAACTTTGTTACTCCGAGCCTTTTCAAGACTTAAATCCTTATAATTGTCCAAAGTTTATTTCAACACATATGCAAGTTTTTCTTTAGATATATAGTTAAGAGAGGAAATACTTATCTGATTTTCAACACCGGAGGTGTTGGTATCCTTGAGAATTGTCATCGAGATAATCTTGGTAAACTTTGCTTTTGGTAGTTATTTCCTTTCTTGAGTTTCTCGTATGTGTTCATGCCGACAGGAACTTAACTGTTCAAGGTATCTTGAATTTGTGAGTTTCGGCTCTGATACCACAGTGACAGAGAGTCCTTGCACAAAACATGACAATCAATGATAAAAATTTTATAGCAACACTCTTGAACTTCAACAGCAACAATACATCCTCACATTAACACTTTCATGACATGATGAAAGCCTACTTTCCCTTTTCCATCTGCTTTAATGCCTGCATTACTAGTCTTTTTTTGGGTTCCTAGATATAGACATACATGAGAATTGGACACAGACTGGGAAGTTTTCATGAAAGACTTCATATCTTACCGGGTCTTAGCTAAGATGCAACCAACAATTTGGATCGTTGTTTACCCTTATTCAGGGTTTGCTGGTTCTGCACATTCATCATCCTGCTGGAAATTTGTTGACATAAATTGCGTGAAAAATTCATGTACGTATATGAAAGTTAAACCAAACCTTAGAGTTGTTCTGGATCCTTAGATACTTCACATTGCACATTATGCATTTTATGAACTACCTAGGCATTTGGGCACATGGAGCAAGTCAAGAAGTCAACTTCTCTGAACCCCAAAGCTTCCCCTCTAAAGTTACATAATCAAAATCAGAGTACATGAAGGCTACAAATTCATTTGGAATCATCAAAACGATAAAGCATTTTCAAGATTTTGCAAGTTCAAATTAGAGTTTTCCCTTATTACTCCTAACATCACGTTCAACTTAGTGCAACGCTAAACGTTGTCGACATTTTACTCCTTAACACCAACATTTTAATTACGATTTTGCCATCCTTTTATCATTTCCCTAATTTCACTCACTTTCCTTCACTTACAAGCTTCAACGAAGCACTATGCCACCACAGAAGAGAACAACAGCCACCAAAGACGACAAGGAGGCGGTGACAATTTTTTTTTATTTTTTTTAATATAGAACCGTCCAAAATGGGCGTTTCTATATTTCAAAAAAAATTTATTATTTTTGTTATTATTATTATTGTTAATATTATTGTTGTTATTATTATTGTTATTATTATGCTTAATTATTGTTATTGTGTTTGATTATTACTATTGATTTTATTGCTAATATTATTAATACTATTAGTGGAATAGTGGGTAATAATAATTAATAATTTTTTAAAAATAATTATAGTAATAATAATACATAATCATATGCATGCAAATGAGGGAAATCCAATTTCATAATATATAGCATGTGTTCATGAAGGAATTAACCCTTAGAAATCATATGTCATAAATTATATGCTACTAGAGGCCTTTTTTTGGAAAAAATTTTGGAAAAATCCCCCTATGGAATATTTGTCATGCATAGATCTCGAAAAAATACACAATTTCGACATAAAATTCATCCCATTCGGAGTCTTGTAGCCTATTTTATGACTTGGCAAAGATTTTTTTACGATATCTCATATTAAAATAAATTGAGTATACTAAGGGGCAATATAGTACCTTCAAAAATATGGGGTTAAAAAAAAATTGCGCCTTTCAGACTATTAGGCTAAGAGATATGTCTCTCCGAATTTACCGAAACTAGGAATGCACCCAAAATCTATGAAAAATTAATTGCTTGTCTATTTTGAGAATATCATCTCATAAATCGCGATTTTACGTGTCAAATCGAGTGATCATAATAGAATATTGGATTTATATGCTTCATATTAAGTCATTTCTTAATTTTTCTCATCGTTTAGGACTCACTATTTCTAATTATGCATGATCTTCTTAGTTTATATTAAATTAGGTTCTTGATCGAAGGTGGTGTAATTGTATATAATAAGTACATTACTAGATTAGATTTGTAAATATAAGAATTTTGTGAGATATTAATTATTAATTATTAATAATATGCTTTTTCTAATCAGCTGCGATTTTTAGAAAATCACAACATTTAAACCATCAAGTGTTACGATTTTTTCTGAAACAGAAAAAGTATTAAGTATAATTATAATAATATTATTTATAATAATATCAATATTATATATGGTAAAAATAATCAAAACAGCCAAAAAGAGCGTTTTCACCATGGCTTTTTGACTCTTTATACTCTAAATTTTTTTAACTCACTATAAACATCTGATGACTGTTCGATGGCGTAGACCGAACTCCGTCCGTGAGACATGCGAGCCATTCCAACCCTTACAAAGCCCAGTCTTCAGAAGATCAGCCGAAGTACTAACTTTCAAAGAGAGAGACCAAAATCCTAGTCGCCGGAGCTCCGATCATCTGAAAGTTTTATCAGCAATATGAATACCGACATTACAGCATCAGCCAAGCCGGAATACACCGTCGTCGATCGGAATCCACCATTCACAAAAGTCGTCGGCAACTTCAGCTCCCTCGATTACCTCCGTTTCGTCACCATCACCGGCGTTTCTGTTACCGTCGGCTACTTATCCGGTAACCCCACTTCCTCTTTTTCATTCCTCTTCAATACCCACTTCTCAATTTTTCCATTTTTTGATTGGAGTTTTATTTTTTATTTTTTTTGGGATTTAGGGATCAAGCCTGGTATAAAGGGTCCATCAATGGTAACGGGGGGGCTCATCGGGCTGATGGGTGGGTTCATGTATGCTTACCAGAACTCGGCTGGACGACTCATGGGTTTCTTCCCTAATGATGATGAGGTAGCTAAGTTCCAGAAGCAGCTTAAACAGTGATTTATTGAAAAAATGGAAACATTTTTTGTCTGTTTTTAGTGGTATGTTAGCTTTGAAGTTGGCAATGAAATCAATTTCATGAATATTTTTTATGGGTTTTAATATTAGGATATGGTTTAATTGAAATAATATGGTACCAATTGTTGGCATACTGCAAACCCTTGTTTAATTGAAGTGAGATTTTGATCTTGAGAGTAATGACCATGATAGGAAAGAATGCTTCTTTATGTTTTACTTCGCTAAGTTTTTAGTCTGCTCGCTTGTTTGGTACAACTTGGTTTGAGCTGGTTTGAGGAATGCTAAAAGAGGCGTTCCTTTGGATTTGTTATGTGAGATAGGCGTACGGATTTGCTTGCGTGTTTTTTGTTGTCTATTGGGTTAAAACTCAAGTAGTTTGACATTTTTGTCTTATGAGAGTTTTGTAAGATTTTGGATTTTTTATGTGTTTTGTATCAACTGATTAGATTCTAAGTTTGGTTGTAGTTCTTGACCTCTTAGTCTTATATAGGATAGCTGACTTCTTCTTGTTTGCGAATTTTTGGCATAGTCCTGTTTACGGGGTTCTTACCTCGAAATATAGATGAAGATTTTTCGCAATTTGATAACCTTATTGATTAAGCATTGCTCTTCGGCCCAAACGACATTTAGTCGAGAACTCACTTGCTACTTTTATTTATTTATTTTGGAACTAGGGTACCTTTCAATGATCTGATCAAATCAATCTCCGCAAGGGAAACAATACTCTCGGAAAGTTTGAGTACAATAAAACATCATCTCCACCAGGAATAACTAGCCTAGCTATAGAATGAGCCGCAACATATCCTTCTCTTCGGATATGGTCACATACAAAGGTGTCAAAACTGCCTTCAATCGCTCTAATTTCATCCAGGAACAAGTACACCGGACTAAAGCCTCTTTGCCTGCTTTTAATCTTTGAGACCACCTCCAACGCATCACTCTCCAATACCAACTTCCTTGCCCCCATCTGCTTTGCTAAATACACCCCCAGCCATGCTGCAGCTACCTCAGCCATACCAACCGTCCATCGAGCCATGATCCTTCTGCTTCCTAATGCAATAATGGTCCCTGATTCATCCCTAGCCACTGCTCCTATTCCAATACCCTGCTCTCCAAAAGACGCAGCATCCGAATTTACCTTAACAAAACCTGTAGGAGGTCTAGACCACGAAGCTCTCATGGGCACTCCCTGTCTACGGCCAAAACGCTAACCCTCTCAGCATATCTTCTGTAATCTGCTACCATCTTCACGAACCCATGAACAATCACAGCACCATCTTCATTATTATTCTCGAACACCCATTTGTTTCTAAGGGACTAGGCAGCCCATGCATATGTGTAAGGAAAATGCAGAGATCATCCTTTGAACGTTTACGTGCCATTTCTCCCACCATCTGATCAAATTTGTCAATCTGTACAGGTTTGAGAACTTCAACAAAGTTTGATGCAGCCCATATCAATCTGGAATTAGGGCACCAGAAGATTGCATGTTCAATACTCTCAACTGCTTCTTCGCATCTCGGGCAACAGCTGTTATCACACACCCTTCTACGATTAAGGTTTTCCTTTACCGCAAGCGCCCTGGAGGCTGGCTCTCCACACGAAGTGACTCAGCTTAGGAGGCCCTCCCACGTCCCAACAGTTCTTCCATATATTCTGTTCCTCTTCCCCATGTTGTTATCTCCAACTCGCAATGTAACCTAGCCTCCCTAACCAATAAGCTGATTTTACTGAGAAAACTCCATCCCCATTTGGCCCCCAATACCTAACATCATCTGGGAAAGTGGCGCCAAAGGAACAATCATAACCCACTTTGCATCATCCTCATCCATGATGGCCCTCACTCTCTCCACATTCCATCCACCTTTCTCCCTATCAATCCGCTCCTCCACCATCATTTTCTCATCCCCATCATCACGCATCCTAGGAATCAATCTGACGCACTCTACAGCATCATTCCACACCTCCACTCTCTGCCCATTACCGATTCTCTATCTCAGCTCCTCTAGGAGGAGACTTTTTGCTCCCCATATGCTTCTCCAAGAGTAGCTAGGGTTAAAACCCCTCCTTGCCTCTTCAAAACTAGTATTCTTATAATATTTGGCCTTAAGTATCCGAGCTAGCATTGAATCTGAACTCATTTGCTACTTTGATATGTCAATAAGTTAAGATTTATGTTGATGCTGTTTAGCTCCTGTCAGTGTACAAGGTGTCAGTATAATCTTAGCTGCTAGAATTGTAGGATGGTGACAAAGATCAGGGAAATTTTTTTCTTTTTTTTTTCCTTTTTCAAGAGTTGCTTGCTAGTTATGTCTATCTTCAAGTCACAAGCTTCTCTCTTTCTCATCTCTTATTCTCAAATTTTTAATCTTCTGGCATAGTTCTAGAGCCTTACTCATCTTTTTGTATTTCACATTTTTGGTTCCTATGTTGTGGTTCATCCCAATACGATTAGTGGTAATTTCTGTGGGCATTTAACAGCCATTTCTGATGGTAGGGCCTAGCTGATTAATGGTGAAAGGATGCAATATGTAGGCGGCAGATGTTAGTTTAACTCTGTTTTATCTCTCTGTGGAATTGGTGGGCAAATGGCATTGCAATGGTATGTAGGCAACTTAGTTGAGTCTCCTATGTATTTCTGGTTGTCTATCTTTATTGGTTTAGCAATGACCTGTAAATTAAATGGGATCGGTGGTTGGAATTTGAGATTGTGATTAGGAATCAGGATTTTGATTATCACCCATTGCTGATCGCATGCTCTATAAGAAATGTTTAAGTTAATTTCATGCTGCATGAGCAAGTACAGTCTAAAAAACATGATAGTTCATCATTGGTAAAAGAAAGATTGAGTTATCTGAATATGAGCTCATGTTATGTAATATTTTTGTATGTTTTCTGATTTTAGTTGTGTTACAGAAGATTGAGTGGCAAATAATGTATCAGCCACTATACATTCGGTCCTTCTGATCATATAATATCTGCCTTCTTTGTTTTAAGTTATTTATTAGAACCCTATATATGCAATAAACAGAACTAAATCATAGGTTTGTAACAGGGGTCACGTCTACCAAGTAATCTAGGCCTTGAGGGTGGGGATTTTCTCCAATAAGGCAGTAACTAACTACAGAGTCCTATCACTGGGCAATTTCTTGGGATACGATCTTTTTTTTCTTCTTCTACTAGTCCTTCCTCTCTTGCAATCTGGTTGCAGAACTCTCTGTAATTTGATCATCGTATCATCTAAGGTAAGAGTCATTATATTGAGACTTTCTCTTAACAGTTCAGCAATTCATTATTTTAAGCCTTGGAAAGAGTCTTGGCTTTCAAGAGACAAGTCTGGCACATACTTTATGAAGGATACTTTGAGGTTGGTTCTTTGAGGGGTCTTTTGTTGGTGAGAAGGAAGCCTAGGTAAATACCTACATCTTTGAGGGTCTTTTGTTAGTGCGAGTGTTTTTGGAGAAGTATAGTTTACTTTTGGTATGGCTCATTAGTCACCCCAAAATCCTCTTTGAAGTCAATGAGCGCTTTGAGCATTGCTTTAGCTGTATAGGTTGAGGCTTCTGTAAAGAAGATGGGATCATTAGCAAACATCAAAGGGAGACATTAATTTCAGACCTTGAGGAGTGAAGGATCTATGTAGTTGACTTCTGTGCCCTTTCCTGACAGGAAGTTGTTTTGGTTAAGGGATATGAAGGAATTCAGTTTTGGCCTGAGCCTATAGACAATGAGTATGGCTCTAGGGGTTTGTCTCGGGCCGGCCCGGAAATGCCCCTTGTGGCCGGCTTGGCGAAAGAGTTTACTTGTTGAGCCAATTGTACAATTTGATTCTCCATAATCTTGCCATTAGAGCTAGCTTGTTTGATAAATAGAAATCGTATAACTTCAATTTGTTTCACTCGAGTGGGAAGCAACTTAAAACATATAATTTGAAAATTCAAATAAATCAAAAAACCTTACGACACCTTATTTGGAAAATTGAAATAAAAAGACGAGAATTGATGCATACGGTTTTATTTGATTTGCCAATCATTTCCGAACAATAAGTGTAGCCCAACCAGTGCCCTTGTTGATGCGAAACTGCTCCCCTAAGCCAAGATGAGCCATCAATAACCAAACTAAAGTAATGAGCTCTCCGCCCTCTCGTAGTTGCGCAACATGGGCAGTAGGTTTGCTTCGGCTAGCAGCATAGCACATCAGCTCC
Organism: Dysphania ambrosioides; assembly: GCA_026401315.1. Lineage (NCBI taxonomy): Eukaryota > Viridiplantae > Streptophyta > Magnoliopsida > Caryophyllales > Amaranthaceae > Dysphania > Dysphania ambrosioides. The sequence continues at coordinate 23,000,245 of CM048666.1, forward strand.
ACCCATACCTTAAAAGTCACTTTCCACTGTGTCTCCTCGCCGTCCCTCTGCCCTATTTTGATCAACTCCTTGGCCAACCTGCATGCATCAAACATGACTGACTGGCTTCTGTCACCCTTTACCTCTGTCGGCTTTTTTTCGGTGTTAACATCAAGCATCCTTCGACAAAGACTTATAAGCCTTTTCTCATAGAGCTCTGTCTTCACCGTACCTTCAGCCTCGGAAGTATTCTTGCAACAATAACGTAATCCCAAATCTCTTACTGCACATAGCAACAGCAGTAAAAACCGTCCAAGCAGTAGGAAAAACCGCTTCACTTTGGCCAACCGCCTAACATCTTCTCGGGGTAGTTTCCTGCGTATAAATTTTTTGGCTTCCTCACATGTGTCCTGGAATCGCACTTGTGCGATTCCAGCCACCGAGGAAGTTATTGAAGGCTTCATAATTAGGAGAAACATCATATAATTTCCAAGCATTTTACTGTATTTCCGGTACTCGAGGCATGATTTTGAGAGCGATGATCCTGTGCTATTATCTTTATTCCTCTGGAAACTCTCCAAAACGCACAAGTTTGTGGCAATATGCCAAAGGAGAAGGCTTTCATCATAGTCAGCATCTATAGTCCAAGCGCGTAAACTTTTAGAGATGTTGGCAAACTCTTCGTGGAAAACAAGATTTCCTCTCGCTTGACAAGCCTTCTTTATATCCTTTGGTTCATTTGCAGCTTCAGCTATTCGTTTCAACTCAACAAAAATAAGATCTGCCAATTCATTGTCATAATCATTTGTTGAAATGTACAAGAAGCTTTCTGCCACTTTCTTGACGCTCTTTACGGGTATGAGGTTGATAAGTGTAGTTTGGTCATTTAGGCAATGGTAAAGCAAGTCATACTGTGAAACCTCTTCGGACCACCTACGAGGGCCGTGGTTTAACCAGAACCCTAATAGGATAGTAGAGAAGGGGACCCTGCACCTCCGCTTGGCACTATCCACAACAGCCCAGTCAGAGAATGAGAGCATGATAACTGCAATCACTTCCATGATAATAGCACCTCCTAGCAACACATAAGTGATGTACATATCTCGTTTTTTGTACTTATGTGAATGTCTGAAGAACAGCAAGAAGGCGGCAATGATAGAAACAATGGAAAAGATGCGAGTGATTCCACGTCCTCTCTGTAATGTATGCACCTTTGTGAAGAACATATCGTATATGAAATTGAGCTCAATTTGGATCATCTTGAATGCTTGCACCCCACTTATTTGTTTTTTCTGCTTGTCAAGGAAGAACTGACGGCTTTCAGTACGCTCTTTGAAACTGTACATGGTATCTGCAATAAGGCCTCTGAATTTCAGGTAGAAGTCATGTGCTTGCTTGACCAAATTCATTTCAATTTGTTCTATACATCCTTGCTCACAATCACCAGCATCGGTTTGTGATGAACTTTCATTGGTTTGCAAAGTTTGCGAGTGACTTGAACCATGAGCAACTGTATGATGTGATGGACCTTTATTGCCTCGTGAAGTTCGTGATGAACTTGACCTCTGAGCAGTTTCCAAGTTCGATTTGATTTCTACCGGAATGTTAGCGGCTTTCCTGGAAGCGTATTCTTCCATAAGAGCCGCGTAGTTTGGCCCTGCATCAGGCTCTCCAGTAAGGGATTCCCGGTACGTATCCATACTAGCCAAGTATAGAGATGTTGTTCTTTCAAGGTACTTGACACATCCGTTGATATACATAATGACTGAAGGAATCAACAACTCAACTCCAGACTTGGTTTTGAAAACCCTGTAGAAAAGGTAAATGGTACCTGCAGATTGAGTGCCAAGTTGGAGGAGATGCCGAAGCCAAAGCTCATTATCTTCAAGAGCAAGAGCGGTGATTGTATCAGGCCCTCCAAGGTGAAGTAATAAAAAGGGCGACCAAAAGACGAGGATGACATCAGTAGTTGTGCTGGATGAACTATTGGAGATCAAACCAATGGTGTAGAGTGCAATTGCATCGGCTAACAAGTACAGTATCCAAATGACGAAACTCATTTTTTTGTTGCGTTTCCTCCAAGGTGCAAGAAATGTCAAACAACATTGAATGAAGAGGCTTAGAAGGATGCATACTCGGATATTCCAGTCCTCCCATAGTTTCTCTGCCACCCCCACAATTGGTGCTGTCATTGTGTGCTACTTTTTTTTAGCAAGATCTCTTAAAATAGGAGCTTCAGGAGACCTACACAAAAGCACATAGCTTATGAGTGATCGGTCTGAGTGGCATTCACATATATGGTAGCACAAAAACGAGAATCTTTGGAGGGACAATCTAAATGGAAAATATTTAAGGGAATAGGGCAATCTTTAAGGGGACAATCCAAAATGAAAAATTGGGCAATTTTTGAGAGACGGAGGGAGTAATGTCCAACTAGTCATATGACAATACTTGAAGTTTACTTGTACAATAATGCGAGTCCAGTTTCAAACTGTGGATGAAAGATCAAATAAATCGCCTGACCAAGAATGGTATAAAAACCACGCTACTGGTTAAAGAATAGTATGAACTAGGTGCCTGTGGATTGGTCTACCGTTCAAGCTTAGGCAGCTTAAACCCCTAAGCTAGTCTAATATTCGAGCCTGGCTTATTTTAGGCGCACTAGATCCACAACGAGTGGTTAAGACTAAGACATACTTCGTAGGTTAGAGGGCTCCTTTCCTTGGATCAAACATTGCCTGAACCATGGATGTGACCAGCTGTGAGCCAATATGTTAAGAAGCAGACCTAAGGAGTCCATTATTATGCCTGAATTTTTGAGTTTCCACTAGTAAGCAAACAGAGATTTTAACACAAAAATTGAAGTAAAAGCTGAAACATATATAAGTATAATAGATGAGTGAAAACAAGTGTACCTGAATGCTCTGCTTCATGTGAAAGGATTTATACTTTCCCCTAAAATTATGGATTCATTTGACTTCCTCTGCTCTATGACTTGATGGTTTTCTGTTGTTAGATTATATATTGATAACTTTTATGGATAAATTAGTTATTTCTAGTATAATAAACACTAATAATTGAGAACCCTAAATGCTTTCTGATTCACATAATATTAGTTTGTAGGAATAGAGTTTGGTTATTCTGGATTGCATATAAGGCATGTAAGGTTATAAGCAAAGAATCATATTCCTCTGGATTGCATGCATATAAGGTTTCAAGCAAAGAATCATATACTTTTTAAAAAAAATAAAATAAAGACATACTTAAAGAAATGGATAGAATATTACTTTGTTAAGCTTTGATAGGATGATAGTACGAGGGAAATATTTTGATTTTTCTTGAATCCTGTTTTATTTGGTGGAGTACTCAAAAAGGAAGGTTGATTAGCTCAAAATAAAGACTAAACTCTACCTTGTCAAAAATTCAAAAAGACTTAACTCTAAAATAATACAAGTACTTCGTAATATAGATATAGATAAGCGATAGATAAAGAAGTCCGAATCTATATCTGATATACATATTCATTATATATCTCACGATAAAATGAGAATTTTGGTATGACTGAGTTGAACATTATGGTCTAATGGGAAAGAAAAAATAAAAAAAGCTAACACATTTCACTAACTAAACAATCATTAGAACATGTCACTCATGTCATTATCGCCCTCCATCTTTGCGTCCCCCAGCCAAAAGACATTTTCTTCCTTTACGCCTGTTTCTTAGCTTTTAGGGAGTAGTAATTCTTTTTCATTTTTGTAAGGCTTGATATTCTCTTGGTTTGGGGAGGCTTTCTTAAAATGCTGAGCCCCTTCCCTTTGGTTTTGTATTGCTTTACCAGTACTTGCACTAGTTTGTCATGATCAATACGGAGTAAAGAAAAAAAAAAAACCACACAAACTAAAGCTGTTCCAATCTTTTCACCTATTGCAGCAATGTCCGAAGATGAACTGGCGAGAGCCATGACTACCCTGCGTCTCCATCTAGATAATAGTATCAGCAAAATCAGAGACTCCAAAGAGACACAGGTTGTACAGAACTCATTCGAGACATTGCAAAGATGGTTCAAATATCATCTTCATCTTGCTTCTGACATCAACATACTCTGCCTAAGTTATTTGCCAAGAAACTTGATACGTAGATGAATATGGTGCAGATGAGCATGACTGAACACCCTGAGTTGGACTAACTACCCGCAGATTTAGAGTATGAGAGGCTACAGCAAGCTCTATCTTGCCTCTTGCTGGCTGGAGAAGATGCAGTGATGAAGAGAAGAGACCTCATCTACTGGTGGATTGGACAAGGATTGATCGACGAGGGCAACGATGGAGAAGCTGCTGATAGGCTATTGACGGAGCTTGTTGAAAGGGGCGCTATCAAGCAAGATTTTTGCATCAGAAAGAACAGGCCGACAACTAAATATAGGCTGATAAAAAACTACGTTAAGGATCATCAAAATGTTGCTATGCTAAGAAAGGAGGGACTTGTCGATGACATATCGATATTAACTGTCGAAACATTGTTGAACCTTGATGTGTCAACCCTTGACATTAGACAGGATTGGCTGCGCAAGATGAAAAATGTCAAGGTGATTCACTTGGGGAAGTGGCTGAGCCACGACCCTGAACAAACTATAGAGGTTGAACAAGTGGAATTCCTCCAATCCTTGAAACACCTGAAGAAGGTAAGATATATAATTATGAAAGAGATATCAAGGATCATGGAGCTTGGTGATGAAATTTGCTGTCCTGGGAAAACTCTTCGGGTACTGGATCTCAAGGCATGCCTACATTTGGAGGCTCTTCCCAAGCGGATTGGGAAGCTTAAGAATCTAACACATTTGGATGTCTCACAGTGCTACCTACTCGATCGTATCAACAAGGGCATCACCTCGTTAACCAAGCTTCAGGTGCTCGAGGGGTTTGTGATATCTATGTTGATACCAGTTCTTCGTGCAAATTCATGAACTTGGCAAATCATCTGGGAACAACTTTAAGAAACCCAAGTATCAGAACACGGAATATGAGTTTTCCGGTCGAGGATGATCTGAAAACCTTTTCCAAATTCGAGAAGCTTCTAAAGCTTACACTTGAATGTATAAAAGTATCTAAATCTGATTAAGAGGGAAAATCCCAGGGGAAACAGGAAAAATATGTTAACCCTTGACATCACGTATATGAAAAATGTACATAATACACATGTGAGTTATGGAAAATGTACATCACATACATGGAAAATGTACATCACGTACATGAAAAATATACATTACGTACATAAAAAATGTTCATAGTATACATGTGAGTTATGTGGAATGTACATAACTCGCAAGTGTACTATGTACATTTTTTCATGTACGTGATGTATATTTTTTTTGGAGCGAGTGCACCATGCTCATGGTGCACCCGGGTGCACTGTCCACCCATTGAGATATACGTTGGTTGCAATTAAAGGCCTCATACTCTCATTTCCACAGGTTACTAGTTACTTACCTGGATATGACTCAGTGCCCCAATCTGACTTTATTTCCGTGAGTAGCTTTAAAGAGAGACTTTTCTAATTTATATCTGATATAATTCACAATGTATATATTAAGAGTCATTTTTATAATTTTATTTTTATATATGAAATGATTATTTATATCTAATATGGTTATTTTTATAGCTGAAATTTTTATTTTTATACCTGAAATTATTCTTTCTATACCGAAAATATACCATCTATATCTCTGATAATATTATTTATATATGAAATACTAACACTTATACCTGATATAATATTACTTATATTTGATATATCAATAATGCATTATTTTTCATTTGCATACAAATTGTCAAATTTATATTAGCTAGAAATTATGATTTTCTCCAATAAACCTTGTATTACTGACCAATTAAGATTCTAGGATATCCAACATAGTCTACTCTACTCGAGAATCTTTTTAAGGATAGAGCATAATTTCACAGGATCGTACCGATCGACTCAGGAACATAAGTCATCAGAAGGTTCATTTCTCAGTTCAGCTTGGGCCGTGCTGCCTTTTTTCAAGCGTCTTTGCTGTATTTCTTCACCTTGGAGCCTGCAGAAGTTTTTCTCTTCGTTATTTTTAGCTTTATTCTCATTTCCAAAATAAATGTATGGGTTTCCCTTGAATGTATGTATATCTATTTCAACATTTCTTTTAAACACCCCCCAATATTTGTATGAAAAATTACTAATTTATATATGATATAAATATATCTAATATATTTTTTTTTTTGTATTTTATATCTTTTATATTTCTATATCTAATATCACAATAGTTATATCTAATATAATAATACCTATATCCAAATAGGTATGAATTAGGAAATTCTCGTATATGCATAGTTAAGCAAACACAACACCTTCTGTTTAGTGTTTGACGATATGATTTTATTGTTGGATGTTTTACCGTTGTAAAAAAATTTGTGCATGAAACTGATAAGCTGTGTTTAGCCTTTAAATACAATGTTGAGGATAGTAACTCAATAATCAGTGCAGTACCTCGAATATTTTGGTGAAAGTTTTTATTTTTATCCAGCAGTGCCAATAAATGATCCAATAAGTTTAGGTTAATAGGCAAAAATAAATACAGTGCTATGCCAAAAAAAAAAAAAAAAAGTAGGCGATTTTGGAGCATAACCACACCAAATGTACAGAAAGTCGCAGTCTTGGAGCATAATTACATTGTAATGGAGCTAAACCATTAAAGCCTAACAATTGTAATCAATATTCCTCACTAACTTGTTCATGAGGGTTGACATTATGTACAATTACAGCTTGCCTCAATTAATAAGACTTTAAAAATGAGGCTTTTCTGATTCATATTTGATATAAATTATATTAGGATATTGAGAATCAGATACAACTATTGTTATATCAGATGTAGAAATATAGAAGATGTAAATGCAGAAAAACTTATATCAGATATTAACATTATGGTTTCAAGTATAGAAATAAAATTATAAAAAAGCTTCTCTATATATTTATATTAGGTATAAATTTGGAATTTCTCCTTTAAAAATTAAAAACTTGATGCTTAAAAATAAAAGATTTAGGCTAATGCCCTATCACCTATACCATCTCAAGAAACCAAATGAAACACAAACGTGTAATTGAACACTTCTGTACGCACATGCACCAACCTTGATTAGCACCACATCATAACATAACTAGCACACTCCTTTAAAGCAACATGAACACATCAACCAGTGAGTAACACAAGTACCTACATGTGCACCCACAACATTCACACCCAAAACCTCCTATATACCAATTAACCTGAAAACTCACCACACAAACAGGGTGCATGTGTAGGTACTTGTTTGTTGTTTTAGTTTGTTGTAATCCCTGTTTTTTGGTGAGTTTTCAGGTTGAATAATTAAAAAGTCTCATCAAAACAAACAAATTCTCAAATAAAATCCCTGAGTTGGGTCGTGGTTTTGCTTTGATTTGGGGACAAAGTTTTTCACGCAAAAATTCATGTATTTCATTCGTGTGTTCCTTTTACTTTCATTGTTTCAGTTTGAAATTCCGCAAAAATTTAGCAAAAATTGAACTTCCAATTCAACCTCTCTGAACAACTAAAGAATCAGATTTTGTGATTTGTTATTGAATGATTTGATGATCATTGAATGGTATTTATACAAGCTCAATACTAGGAGTTATACTTGTAAGTCTATTCTAACTCTTCCTAATGTTATCCTCTATAATTATATCTTTTACTAACCTAATCTTATCTTATTCTACACTCCCCCTCAAGTTGGATGTGGGATTCGCAACACCCAACTTGGATAAGACCTTTTCAAACGCATTTGTTCCAACCGCCTTAGTCAAAATATCCACCATTTGATCTTCTGAGCGCACAAACGGAAGACTAATTATTCCTGATTCTAGATTATCTTTGATGAAGTGTCTATCAACTTCAACATGCTTAGTTCTATCATGCTTAATAGGATTTTCTGAGATACTTATTGCAGCTTTGTTATCGCAAAAAACCTTACAACTCGTTTCTGGAGAAAAACTCAGTTCAGTTAGGAGCTTCCTAATCCACAATACCTCTGTGATTCCTTTTGCAATTCCTCTGAACTCTACTTTAGCACTGGACATTGCAACCACCTTTTACTTCTTACTCTTCCACGTCACCAAGCTTCCTCCAACAAGGGTGAAGAACCCTGAAGTAGATTTCCTGCTATCTTTGTCACTGCCCAATCTGCATCAGTATATGCTGAAAGCTGAAGATGACCATTCTTTCTGAACACTACTCCTCTTCCTGGTGTTCCTTTAAGATATCTTATTATTCTATAGACTACCTCCATATGTTGGGCCTGAGGTTTATGCATAAACCTACTCACGACTCCAACTGAATAAGTAATATCAGCTCTAGTGTGAGCTAAGTAAATAAATTTTCCCACCAATTTCTGGTACTGAGTCTGATCTACTATTTCAGCATCTTCATTAATCTGCAACCCGTGATTTACTATCATAGGTGTTTCAGTTGGTTTACAATCAATCATGCCGACTTCAGCTAAAAGATCTAGGATGTACTTTCTTTGTGAAATGAAGATACCCGACTTTGATATCAGGACTTCAATTCCAAGAAAGTATTTGAGCCTTTTTAAATCTTTCATCTCAAACTCCTTAAATAACCTTTCCTTCAACTGTGCAATTTCTTCTATGTCATCACCAGTTATGATCATATCATCCACATAGATGATCAGACAGGTAGTCAGATCACCTCTTTTTTAAGGAATAATGTATGATCAGAGTTACTCTGTTTGTAACCAAATTTCTTCATGGCTATAGTGAATCTTCCAAACCAAGCTCTCGGAGATTGTTTTAGCCCATACAATGCCTTTTTAAGTCTGCATCCTTCTCCTGGAGAAAACTTTTGTGAGAATCCTGGTGGGGCTTCCATATATACTTCTTCATTAATTTCACCATGTAGGAATTCATTTTTTACATCAAACTGATGTAGAGGCCAGTCTTTATTTGCAGCTACTGAGAACAGTACTCGGATCGTATCAATTTTTGCCACAGGTAAGAATATTTCTGAGTAGTCAATTCCATATACTTGTGTATACCCTTTAGCTACCAATCTGGCCTTATAACGTTCAACCCTTCCATCTGCTCTATACTTGATGGTGAACACCCATCAGCACCCTATTGCTTTCTTTCCTTCTGGGATAATGCATTTTTCCTAAGTTCTATTTTTCATAAGAGCATTTATTTCTTCTTCCATTGCCTTCCTCCACTGTTGACTTTTGAGAGCTTCTTGTACTGAAGATGGGGTCTCTTTAGAATGTAACGAAGCATAAAAGGCTCTTGTAGTGTTTGACAAATCTTCATGCACATTCTATACATGATAGTTTGATCTTCTTGGCTCATATGACGGGTCACACCTCTTTGGAGGCACTCCTCTAGTACTTCTTGGTGGTAACTGATATCTTTCCACTGTTATATTTCCATTCATTTCCTCCTCGTCTCTTAGATTTTCCTGCACCATATCCATGTTTTGCATATAATTATCTAAATTCATATTTATAGGTATGGGTGAATTTCTTACCTCATCCTCCTGATGCTCAGGTTCAGGGGAAACTGCAGGATGTGGTGATGAAGTAGTGAACTGGACTATGTTATCAGGTGTTGTACGGGCTTGCGTATTACTGTCTAGGGATATCGATAGCCAATTTAGATCGTCCTTCAAACTCTCCCCCTAACGGCGAATTTGGGGGAAAAATAGGAATTCTCCACAAATTCACAGTCCAAGGTGGTAAAAAGACGATTAAAAATGGGATCAAAACATCTATACCCTTTTTGCGAATTCCCAAACCCCATAAACACACACTTGACAGCTCTTGGTTCTAATTTAGTTCGATCTTTCTTAGGCAGGTGAACATAGACAATACACCCAAATACACGAAGTGGTAATGAGTGAAACGCAGGAACAGGCATATGTGTGTTAAGCGTATCAAGGGGAGTCTTATGGTTTAATTTCTTTGTAGGAAGATGATTGGACAAGTAGTTTGCAGTCGCAACTGCTTCAGGCCAAAACGAATTGGGAACACAAGACTCAATCAACATGGCTCGGGTCATTTCAAGTAAGGTTCAGTTTTTTCGTTCCGCTACATTGTTCTGTTGAGGTGTATCGGGACAGGTTGTTTGGTGGAGCAGTCCATTGGTTTGAAAAAAAGACTTCATTTTGTAGTTCACATATTCACCTCCATTATCTGATCTAAGGATGCAAATTTTTGTCTTAAATTGGGTATAAATCATATAATAAAATGTCACAAAAACTTCATAAACTTCTGATTTATTCTTCAAAAAATAGATCCAACTCATTCTATAAAAAGTACATAATAGGAAAACCCATGTTTACCAAGAATCGGGGCTGGGCCCCAAACATCTGAATGTACTAGATAAAAAGGTGTTTTAGAATGACTCAGACTTTTAGGATAACAATGTTTGTGACTCTTAGACAGATAACATGCCTCACATTCTAAAGTTGTATTTAATTCCCTAAGAGAAGGAAAAAGACGTTGTAAATACCCTAAAGATGAGTGGCCTAACCGTCGGTGCCATAGTCGAAGTTTCTCTTCTCCAGAGTCTTGAGCGATAGTTGCACCTCCTAGCTTAGCTACCTCATCAACATAGTATAGTCCATTTCGTTCAGTACCATGCCCAATGATCTCCCCTATCTGAGCATCCTGTACAACACAACAATCAAGTTTCATTAGCACAGTACAATTTAAATTTTTTGTAAGTTGACTAATAGAAAGAAGTTTATAAGAGAGTTTTGGTATATAAAGACAGTTAGGTAGTGAGGTTTTAGGTCCAAAAGTAATTGTCCCGGCTCCTTTGATATCCATATACTCCCCATTAGCTGTTTGGATAAGTTTTTTATTTGGTTTATTAATTTTTATAAAATCACCTCGTCATACGTCATCGTATCGGTTGCCCCACAATAAAAAATCCATCGGTTTTCCAGGTATGTATGACACGTGGTACCGATTTGGGTTTTATGTTGTATTTGGTCATATTGTGGGCTAAATTCAAGTTTTGGGCTAAGTTCGGATCTTGGGCTTGGGTAATTGTGATGGGTTGATGCAAGGAGGCTAAAAGAATTGTGAAGGGTTAAATTTGGACCGTTGGATTTAGGGATTCTTTGGGGGCCGTTGATTTGGGGGTATTGTGGTGTAAGTTTTCTTTGAGGGCCATTAGATCTAGGGGTTAAATAGGAGCCCTTGATTTGAGGGTTAAATTGAGAGGGGGAGGGGGTATTGAGGCAGCCCAGTTTTATTTGCTCTTTTGTACCTTCCTCCTTAGCCTCCGCAGCCTCCATCTCCTCTTCTCCCTTCGAGCTTTGGCCTATGGCCACCCGTCCCTTGCTTTTCGTCTCTTCGGGTTTTCCTCCTCTCTTCTTTGCATCAGACCACCATTCTGGATATCCCACAAGTTTGAAGCATGCTTCTCTTGTGTGGCGTGTTCCACTACAAAAAGTGCATTTGAGGTTGGCCTTCTCATCCATGCGCCGAGATGATGTTTTCCTCTGATCGGGTTTCGCGGTGAGGCCACTTCCGATGCCACCTTGTTGCTCCACGACAGGTAAGCTAGGTAAGCCCCTCCCCATTATCTCGCGCCTTTCTATTTCTCTTCTAATGGTGTTGTATGCCATCTCGACGGAGGGAAGTGTTTCTTGATTGACCAACTCCTTCCGATCTTTGTCTAGATCATCTTCTAGGCCTCCAAGAAACTGATACAACCTTGTTTGTTGGGTTAATTGGTTGTGTATTGTAATGTCCTCGGGGCATTTCATGGGATTTGGCATCCTCCTGTCTATTTCTTTCCAAATTGTTGTTAATTTCCCATAGTAATGCTCAATTGGATTTCTTCCTTGTTTGATGGTGTTGGCCCATAACGTGAGGTCGAATATTTGGAGCCCATCCTTATAGCTCCCGTAAACTGCCTCAATTCCTTTCTATAACTCTTTGGCCATGGAAAAATCAAGGAATTGGTTCACGATATCAGGTTCTATGCTCTCGGCAATCCAAGACTTAACACAGGAATCTTTTTGGACCCATTGTGCATAATCGGGGCTATCTCTGGAAGGAGGTTCGGCTATGATGTAGCTGAGCCGGCCCCTTCCATCGAGTGCCCAATGCATTAGCCGGGACCATTTAGTATAGTTCCTGCTGTTAAGTTTCTCGGTTATGTTGATTGAAGCATTCCCATGATCGTGAGTTCCTTTGTTGTTGTTTAGTTGCTGTAGCAACCGCAACATCTGTTCCATGACCTCCGAGTTCTCACCCATGTTCATAGGTAAGTTATAAATGGTAAATGATGAATTTATCGGGTGAAAAACACAGTTTTTCAACCTTGCTCTTGATACCATGAACAACTAAAGAATCAGATTTTGTGATTTGTTATTGAATGATTGAATGATTTGATGATCATTGAATGATATTTATACAAGCTCAATACTAGGAGTTATACTTGTGAGTCTATTCTAACTCTTCCTAATGTTATCCTCCATAATTATATCTTTTACTAACCTAATCTTATCTTATTCTACACTCTCCCCCCCTCTCCTCATAACAATTTTTAAACTATATGATCAATAATACTTTACAAAGTTAAACTAAAATCTCTAACAAGCACATAAACCATAATCTAAACTCAAAGAATCATGCTACTAAATCATATACAATAAAGTAATACTATAATAACTGTTTTTAAGACAACAAAATCGTGAGCTTAGTGATTATCCATGTGTATGTGCCTTTCTATGGACCACTACTTCTCTAGACAACCCATGTAGAGCACACAAGGAGGTATGATTGCATTAGCAAATCTTTCATTTCACTTTATGCTTCTGTTTAAGGATTATATTAGAACACTTATTGATCCTCTCACGAGAAATTACATAATGATGAAGTTATAACCACATCAATCCATACCACGTAACACATTTGTTTGAATAATAAAATGGGACCCAACATTGATATTGGGATAGGGCATATAATTCACAAATAAGACTATGGACCCGGGTGCACATGGAGCATTGTGCACCCGGGTCAAAACGTATGGACATTACAAATAAAATATAAATGAACATTAGGATGTGTGATGTTCATTATTTCCCATGTAAGTGAATTCCTAATTGGGAAAAGTAAAATTATTTTTACAGTAGTAGTACATATCCCAATGTTCTTTAAAAATCTGATCTTTTTTTCCTTGGTAATAGTTCACGTACTGTACACAAACAATGAACATTAACATTATATATTATCCCACTGAATATTATATATTATCTCACTAAATATTATATGTTATAATAATGAACATAATATATCAAGATAGATATGAATTTTTTGCATTGGGAATAGTAGGCGTTCTGTTCACATATTTGGAAAATGAACATTCTGTATTTATGTAATGAGCATTCAATATTAATCTAGTGAACATTAAGTGTTATGACAATAAACATTAGTTATAATGAAAATGAACACATACCGTACACAACTATTAAAATGAACATTATGTATTTCTGTAATGACATTATATATTATGCGAATGAACATTAAGTATTATACCAATGAACATTAGTTATAATCAAAATGAACATGGAACATTCGTGAAGAAAGTATTGCGAAAATGAACATTATGTATTGCGAAAATGAACATTATATACAACTTAAATGAACATTTTATAGAAATGCAATGAATATTAACATATTTCACACGAATTGAACATAATAAACATTATTTACAAGGAAATGAACATTGGGATGCATAATATTCATTATTTCCCATGTGAAATCATCATCAGTGCTTCGTAATTCGCGTATTGGAAAAAGATACACACAGACAACTTTGTAATATTATTTTTAAATCCAAACTTTTGCATTGGGAATGTATACGCACTGTACACACATTTATTAAAATGAACATTAGACATTACGTTCAAAGGCAATGAACATCACGTTCAAAGGCAATGGACATTACGTTCACATGCAATGATCATCATGTTCAAAGGCACTGAACATTACGTTCAAAGGCACTGAACATACGTTCAAAGGCACTAAACATTACGTTCAAAGGCACTGAACTTTACGTTCAAAGGCACTGAACATACACTTCAAAGACACTGAACACTACGTTCAAAGGCATTGAAAATACGTAATAAACTTTACATTACATATAAAACAAATTGAACATTTAACTTATCTCTAATGAACATTAGTAACGAATGTACATAAAATAGCAAATTCCATGAATTACAAGCAAAAAAAAATTTACTGAATAATGGGGAACGTGTTGCGTAGGAAATCAAAATAGTCATGTTGCGTGAGAAATGAAAATAGTCATATTGCGTGAGAAATCCAACCATAATCATTGTATTTAGTGGGAGAAAATTTTAAAACTGACAATGTTCATTGTTTTGTGCAAAATGTTCATTGGGTGCACAATGTTCATCGTGCTCCCGGGTGCAAGGTACAATTACTGCATATAAGTGGCGAAGTTGACATAAATGATAAAGTTGAAGAGAAATGAATAAGTGTTGATTTGAACTAAAAAAAGGCATCAGTTTTTAGGAAATTGGACAGGGATGTGAAAAGTACATAGGTGTTGATTTGAAACCTATTAACTTTTTTTTAAATCTGATCCGATAATTTTTTAAAATTATTTTCAATCTTTTTTTAAAAAATAATTTAAAAAATAGGTTTTGAACCAAATTATTTTAAAAAATCCAATTTTGGAAGAAAATCGCTGCCTGAGACTATAATTTCACTTAAGTAAAATCGTTGTTTAGGAAAGTGATCTTGGGTCAACCGAATCGAGTTGGCCCAAAAATGTTTTGTAATTTTTTTTACAAATTTAAACCATTTAGCAGGGCTGAGGATTTAGGTTGGGGCCGATACTAAGTTAAAAGCTAAAGCTGTTAATGAAAAAGAAAATTCTAGTAAAAAAATTTGTAATTTTTTAAAAATCGCTGCCTTTTTAATTTTATCCAATTCATGGAATTCAATGGAAGCCTCACGCATTATGGATTTTTAATTTTAAGATGTGTGTAGTTAAAATAATTGATTTTTATTGATATTTTAAATATTGTAATTTTTTAGGATTTTTACGCATTATGGATTTTAATTATATATCTATGGTGATCTTTTATGTATTTATTTGATGAGCAACGAATGTTTGTTATTTTGTGGATTGCTGAATTTAAATTTTACGTAAGTTTCATTTTTTATGAGTAGAATTCGCTAGTGATTAGTAAAATGAATGCTTTGGTGTTTCAATTGTGCTTAGGTTAATTGGTTATATGAATGGTGAAAATAACTCTAATTAACCTAATATGAAGTCAAAAGATGTTTAGAAGTCGCAGGTAATAATCTAATATGCTTTGAAGTGCATTAAAAGTTTGCTACAAGTTCTCTATTTTTATTTTTATTTTATAAAATCTCTATAGATGATGTAGAGAAGCTCAATGGGGAGATCACGAAAATGGATGAAGTTGTTTTTGATCACTTAGTTCAATGTAAAATGCTTGCTAAGGCTTTTTTGACAAGGAGTAGAGTGAACCTATTCGCAAGATTTGGCTCCAAAATTTTGTCAAGTCTTTACGTTGATATTTTTTATACCAACATTGTGATGCTAAATACTATTTTTTTTTCAATTTAATGACATCTGCGTTGTAACAACTCCGTTGTAACAACATGAGTGTCAAAACTAGACTTTTTAAACCTTTTTTTTTAAAAAATTTAAAAAATAATTTTCGTTTGAAACTATTATAAAAAAACCGCTATGAGGCAATCGAGTTGCTGCGTCTGAAACTTTTAAAACTATTTCGAAATAGTTTTGACAAAAATTAAAAAAACAATATAGCCAGCCAAAATTTTCCAACGAAGGATATTTTTCAAATATTTTTTTAAAAATTTTTTACTAGAAATGATTTCAGCAGAGTCGGGAACTGTGGCAAAAGTATCTTGAATCTATCATTGAATAGTATTGAATGAAGCTGTGAGGCAGTAGAGCCAGCCAGTGGAAAATTCAATAAACTTTCTTCTCAACTGTAAGCCAGAAGGGACTCACGTGTACTAATAGGAACTCCTTTGTAGAAAGCTTTCCCAGATGATTGATTAGTCAGTAACTTGGTGAGTGCGTTGTTCTACTCCGATTATGAGTTCTGAGTCCGGGAAATATTGCAACTTTCAAAGTCACAGGTCGAAGCTTAACTCGTTTGTACAACTTGGCGTACGTTTACCTCTCACAATCACCACAAGTTGTGCGTATTACTGTGTGAGATAACCTGATGGAGAAGTTCTGAAGGTAGGGACAGATTACAGCGCAGCAATTTTCTGGTGGCATTGATTTGTTTGCACCCACGCTAGGGACTGTAGGGTGGGTGTGGGGCCTAGACAAGGGCTTCCAAGTTCCATCGATTAGGTATTTTCATACTTTAATCATATCACATCATCTATATTTATACACTGATACCTTCTCTGTTTTTTTAGTTGAAACGGTTTTCTTCTACACTTGTCCATATACGTTTTAATATAGTTATATTTAAGTATATATTATAAAAATTTAATATTATAAAGTGATGTATTCACGCGAATTTAATAAGATTTTGTACAACTATATTAAGTCTTATATATAAATCATCAAAAAGGGTTAAAATTATGAGTAGTAAATAGTGTAAAAGTTAAACTGTTATAAATTTATTTTTTTTTTAAAAAAAATAGAAGTACATGCTTAGTTCTCTACTTCTCTAGATATGAAGGAAAATTATAGTTTGATAAAGTTGTTAGTGTCTAACAAGACATAATAATTATCACGATTAGAGTTTTTGTATGAAATTGGTGATAATTTTGAATCCAACAAACTACATTATAAGAATACAAATCAATTCTATGAAAAAATCAATTGACTCATTTGTCATATTATAGTGAATTATGACACTTCTATGTGATTTCATTTTGATGGAGAATCACGGAGAATCAATACAAAACCAAACTTAATCACAACCCCATCAACTTGAATTGTTTTCCAAGTCTACACACGGCCAACATATTAGTCCATTAATACTATACTCCCTCTGTTCCTTTTTTGTCTGTCTTATTTTTTATTTTGATCCATTTCCTAAAGATTGTCCTATTTCCTTAAAAAATATTCATTTTGATTTGTCTCCCAAATATTAAAAAAAAAGGTACAGAGCAAATATTATTACAAATCTTTTCATAAAATAATTTAGATTGTGCTATGAAACAAATCAAATTCATTCTCCAAATTTTCATGTCAAATCAAATCATTTTTATTGGTTTGAGCTATATTTTTTAATGTATACCTTCTTTTTTATACAAATGGAAAAAAAATTCTGATCAACCTGACTTATCCTTTGGAATGAGAAAGAAAAGCAAATCATTACAACAGATAAAACAATTTGAGCATTGAGCATTGAGCAGTGATTATGGTCGGAAGTAGCCATAAATGTGATCCTCCTGCCTTCTTTCTATTTATAATGGCCGTGGTTTAAAGAGGGCAACTCATTCGCATCACGCACTGTGTTGAAAATCACTCACTGGATCTCCCACTCATTAATCACGTCTCAAAAAATTAACAAGCCAAATAAATACATGTCACATTTCAAAAAACTAAGCAAGGACGAAAATTATAGTAATGCTTAATCCATACCTTTTAATAAACCCTTTTGAAAATGTAATACTGAATACTCCTTGTGTCTCTATTTATTTGTTATATTTTTACTAAAAATAATTTTTTCTCGTAATTTATAGAACAAAGATCATGAATACATAATATTCTAAAAAATTTACATTAAATAATATTTCACTTAAATATGTTATTTATTATAATATAATTAGATTTTGTGATTAAATTTTTTAAATTTTAACTCTAAAAATAACAATTTATAAAATATAAAATAAAGAGTACTATGTCCGTGCCTCAAATATTGTCTATTTCTATTTATAAAATCAAAGTTTAAAAATTTATCCATAAATTCTATATCATATTATAAGAAATCTTAATATAAATTTTTAGAATATCAATTATTCATAATTTTTTAATTTACGAATTTGTAAATAAATAAGCTTAAAGTTTTTGTGTATCGAATAAAACAAAAAGTCAAATGATCGAGAAAGTATAACCTATAAATATTAATCTTATTAACTTGGGTGATCGAATGGTACATGGACCACAACTTTGCTCTACCTCTTTTCCTGGAAACCTCAAACACGAACTCATAGTTTGACCACGTGTCAAAAAACCTTCTGAATGTTGGAAATCGTAATTTTGTTGAACAGCAACTTCAAACGTTGCAGTACTTATCCTATAAAAAGTTGTAAGAGAATCTACTCGTATTACTCCGAGTAAACTAGAAATAGATTTGACCTTCTTCAGGTGGAAACAGAGGCCTATAAATTGATTCTTTTGGACTTGTACCAGAGAAGCAACAACCTCTTTCATTGAACCAACTTTCTGGTAAGTAATACCTCAAAACAGAAACCAACTTGATGAATTTTTCATGTTGTGGGTGTTCAATATTTTCATCGAACTTTGAATCTTTAATATTTTGATTGCAAAGATATAAACTTTTTGAATTTTTAAGGTTTAATCTGATGTGGGTTTTCACTTTTTCCATCAAAGTTTGAATCTTTATCATTAATATGATGTGGGTGCTCAGCTTTCTTCAAAGTTAAAATCTTTTATCTTTAATTGATAGTTCTTAGTTTTCAAGTATTCTAGTTTTTTGAAGATTGAATTTTTAATCATTTATTGGCCCATTTCCGTGTAGTTGGGACTATATAGGGTACTGGCTTCAGCTTTATATTGAAGGGGTTTTTGATTTTGCTGGAGCAGATACTGCAATTTGTTGTTTTGAGGGTGATTGAAATTTCAAATTGTTTGAAGTTTTGATTATATTTGATTAGATTATTTTTCATGTAATTTGGTTTGTTTCAAATCTGTTTGTTGGATTGCAATTGTTGCTGTAATGTCAAATTAATAAGTTTTGATTGTTTCGTGGATTGAAGTGATTAACTATCCCATTACAGTTTTTGCATATCATGCTCAACAACTTTGTTAAAAGTCTATCACTCCGTCCCCCAAAATTGTCCATTTGACTAAAAATCTCTCACAAAAATGGTCTTTAGGGGACGGAGAGAGTAATAGAGATTATAGAGTGATAAACCAATGTTTCTCCAGTAATTTAAGTGAATTGGATAAGTTTTGAATGACTTGCTGTTGATTCTTTTATATGAATTTGATATAGATAATCTAAAGACATTTATTGCTTCTATGCAGAATTTGACTCAAACGAACTTCTCAGCCATAAAAGGCTAGTTTTGGTTGCTGATCGCCTCTGCAACATCGCAATTCTTCTGAGATCTGAACAAAGGTCAGTATACTAAATGCAGAATCTAAGAAATCTTCAAGGGATATGCACCTTTGAATCTTCCATATTAAGTGGTGTAGATAATTTTTGTGGATCGCCATCAACTGGAAGCATCTCTGGTAACGGGAGCATAGTTTCACTGCTTGATCCTGAATCCCCTTCCAGTGACTTTCAAGACATTGATAATCTAAGGCATCAGCTCAAAGAGCTTGAGACTCTCATGATGGAACCTACTTCAGATAGCTTTTACTCCGAAACTTGGCAGCAGTTGGGGCAGATGATATCAAGAGGGGAGCTTAAGGAGGTGTTAATTGCTTGCGCAAAGGCGATATCTAATGATGATATGTTGACAGCTGAGTGGTTGATTTCTGAGCTACAACATATGGTTTCAGTTTCTGGTGAACCGATTCAAAGGTTGGGAGCCTACATATTAGAAGGTTTAATTGCACGATATTCTTCTTCAGGAATTTCCATCTACAATGCTTTAAACTGTAAGGAACCTTCTAGCAATGAATTCCTTTCTTATATGCAAGTGCTCTATGAGGTCTGCCCATATTTCAAGTTTGGGTATATGTCAGCCAATGGGGCAATCGCCGAGGCCCTGAAGAATGAGGACAGGATCCATATAATTGATTTTCAGATCGCTCAAGGGAGTCAGTGGGTAAGCCTTATCCAAGCTTTGGCAGCTCGGCCTGGAGGGCCTCCGCAAGTTCGTATAACAGGCATTGATGATACCGCCTCTGAGTATGCTCGTGGAGGAGGACTCAACATTATAGGGGAGCGACTTTCTATGCTCGCGAAGGCGTGTAACCTACCATTTGAGTTCCATGCTGCAGCACTTTATTGTGATACTGAGGTCAAACTTCAAAACCTTGTATTGCGTTCTGAAGAAGCATTAGCTGTCAATTTTCCTTTCTTGCTGCACCACATACCAGATGAGAGTGTTGGACCTCAGAATCACCGAGACACATTATTGAGGCTTGTCAAAAGCTGGTCTCCCAAGGTTGTTACTCTTGTGGAGTATGAATTGAACACAAATTCAGCTCCATTTTTTCCTCGGTTTCTTGAGACCCTTGATTATTATTCTGCCATTTTCGAGTCAATAAATGTTACCCTCCCAAATTGCAAGGAGCGAATCAATGTTGAGCAGCACTGTTTAGCTAGAGAGATTGTTAACATTATAGCATGTGAGGGTGCTGAGAGAGTGGAACGGCATGAGCTACATGGGAAGTGGAGATCCCGGTTTTCGATGGCTGGGTTTAAGCCTTATTCTCTGAGCCCTCTAGTAAATTCTACAATCAGGAATCTATTGCAGAAGTACAGCAGGAATTATGGACTTGATGAGCAAAATGGAACACTTTATCTTGGATGGATGAACAGAGCAATGGTGACATCTTGCGCCTGGCAGTGAGGCTTAGCAATGTGGGTTAGAGGAGGTGTCCTCAGGCAGGAATGTACAAGAATCGGTACCTGGAATTCTCTATGAAGCTTTACACTGGCTGCAGTCTTCTCTCCAAAAAGATTCAATTTGGAACTCCTATGTTCAAGGTCCTAGGTCCAAGATTGAAATAATTTGAGCTGTTACTTCTTTTTCTGGTGGATCTCCTAAGTAGTCATAATAAGACTTGTATTAGCAAGGGACTTCAACATCAGATTGAAACAGATCTTCAGGCCTCAAAAAGCTTATGCCGGATCGAAAAGTTATGTGCTTGCTGCTGTTCTCGCCAATGTCAACAACTTTCTCAACTTGGTATGCACTGTCCACATATATCATAGAAGCTGTAATGCTATAACTCCTTGGCAAGCTGGCCAGGTTTGCCTTTGATAAGAAAGATGAGCTCAAAATCCATACTGCCGTAATGTTCCAGCAGCGAAACTGCCTATGATGAGGCTGCAATCTTCTCAAGGCTCTTGCAACTTGATGCTTGTATAGCTTTTGGCCAGTGATGACTCCATATTTTTATCTGTTAAAATTTATATTCAGGCTGCGTTTTTGCCTCTTCTCCCTTTCATGAAGTAGCGAGAAGTTTTCTTATGTTTTCCTTCAAAAATGTACTCGTTGAATAGGCTTTAGTGGTTCTCCCCTGAGGTATTGTTAAGTCTATTCTCCACTATGCTGAAAATGGAAAACAAGAAACAGTTTGTGAAGGAATCCAAAACCGTTCTGTGTGCTATCAATTGCTTTGTACATAACATTTTGGTAAAAAGACTAATGCTAAACTCGTAACTTAGCCAACTCCGGCGTGTCAACTTGGTTATCCTCATTAAGCCCCTTACTTGATATCTAGCTTTCCAACTGGGGATCCACCCTTCAGTTCGATTTAGCAAAAGCAATTCTCCAAGAAGCATCAAACTTTACCGATGAAATCCATGGAGCAATTCTAAGTATTCCTCAATGACCGATAGCGTACAAGTATCGCAAGGTACAGGTGACAAGGCTTTTGTCCAAGTCACCTTGTTTCTTTTTGTCTAACTTCTCGCTTCCGTCTTTCTTTGTGAGTTTCGGGAATCAACAGTGTATTGTGTACTTAACTGTTTTGAAACTTGGAACAATATTGTTAAGCATAGTAGCTAAGCTTCTCTCGTTTTTAAAGGTTAGGGATTAAGTTGAAGGTTGTACTTATTTTTGTATAATAAATACTTGAACAAAGTACGCAAAAAAGGAAGGATAGCAACTGAGTGTAGGATGACCACCTATATCCCGTCTGCCTGCTCCTAGCTTTGCTTAGGCTGGTCTGCTTCGTTTTGTCCTCATTTTGTTATGTTCTTTTTTCTATGTTCTACCATTCTTTCTGTTTTACTATTCTAGTATTTTGCTCCATGTCAAAAAAAAAAAAAAAAAAAAAACTCCTTGCACACTGTAGTTAGGAGCCACTTATGCCAGAGAATCATTTGATATTCTTTTCCCAATAAATTTCTGTAAATTAATCAGGTGATATTTAAGATCGCACTAACATTAGAGGAGTTCATCTTTCCATCAAAGTTCAGTTGCATAGAAATGCCACCTGACAATAACTCTACAGAGGGACTTGTTTTTGATTTCAAACAAATATATTCTAGAATTCTAATGCTTGTTTACAACTGTACACAAGCTCTAGGCTTGGCAGCGAAATTTACCGACTTTCTGGTTGGATAGCCAGTTGAAATGGAACATAACCATTAGGAATAGCTAACAAGCAATGAGAATTTGAATGAACTATATTTGCGTTATCTAGCCATACTATGCAAATAAAGAAATAAATAAAACAAATAAACGAGAAGAAAAAGAGTCATATTTTTGTTTCCTCTTCTTTATCTAGGGACCCATGAGTATTCTTCCCATGTTTTGCTGATATGAATTAGTAGAAGAGTGATTTACAGGCTGATTTCCAATACTATGCCCTTGATTGTGGTTTTCCCTAGAACCATACAGCACCATACCACCATTTACATAACCAGGAAATGTTGACATTGGGTTTTGTTGAAGCAACAAGAGATTTTGACTGTTAAATTGGGGCTGGCCTGGTATATGTTCGCCGCCCATAGCCTGCTGATGATGATGACCAGGTACAAACCCAGAAGCTGCCCTTATACCGACACCAAGATCAAGGCTTACTGCATCATTGCCATCACGAGACCCCATCCTTGATGCCAGGCTAGCTGCTGATGGGGCCGCTGTGTCATGACTACTATTCCGAGCAGTAGGTACCTCATGATTGTGTTTCCCCTCATATGTGGTTATGACAGCTTTGGGGTCATGCGATGCCCTCTCCACATGTTTCCGAACTGGGCATCCGGGATGAGTGCACTTGTAGTAACTCCTGCATAAAATGAACGAAGTACAGTCACATTCATTGCGTAAAGTCTAATATAAAAGCCAGAAGACTTGGCCAAAATGGTATGAAGATAATCATTGCCTTTTCCCAAAAAGAGTGGTAAAAGGGTAATTCATATGCTGTGTTAGCTATCATCTCATTGCCAACTTTTGCATTAACATAAGGGCATGTAAGGAGAAATATGCAGCCTTGTTCAGGCAGTAAAAGAGGGATTGCGTCCTATACATCTCAAATGTAATGTATTTGCAACATATACTTCTCAACAAACAAGCACATTGAGTCGTTCAAAACTACATATATTAACAAAAACATTGAACTCTTCACTTTTAATGGAATTTGGAAATCCATGCACATTTTTAAGTTTAGTGCAGTATGTAAAACCATGAGATGATCAGATGATTTATTTAAAGAAACCAGCTGAGAGTTTCTCACTATCAGATACATCAGATTAAAAAAAAAAAAATACTAGACTCCAAAGACACCTAAAATCGCCGATAATCTATATAAATAAGGATGTTATCTACAAGGCAATGACAACAATATTCATGTTGAAGCACATGAATTTCGGCAACAACGATCCATGGAAAAATAATTTAAAAGCTTGGAAGGGCAAGGCTCTCCCCTCATAAATACAGCATCAACATGTCACTTCAAACTAAACAACAACAAACTATTAAGCGCCCTGCAGTGAATATGATGAAAGGTCTAGGTGTACTGTCTCAGCCTTAACTAGCACCAGTCGTAAGACCGTCTTTTATAACTATCTATCTACTAGGCTTTTCCTTTGTTTATGTAGTGATATTAATACTGAAAAGATAATCAAATCAAAGCAGTAGCAGTAGACAAGTTGCTATTTAGTACAGTGAATCAACTATAATTGTAGTTGTTGGTTAGGAAAACACTAATAATAGAGATTGGGTAAAATTTTATTAACACGCTATTCAAGCCATATGACCAAAAAGGACATGACAGAGGCTCACACTTACTGGCTCACAAAAACCATTATCTCATTTAATCTTAACAGATAATATACTTATTACTCCAAGCTGTCATTAATGACACACATTTAAATACCTTATCTAACATATGTACTAGTTCATTAACTTGCTCCAAACATTTTCACCCATCCCTGTTATAGACGAATTTCTACATCTAAATAATCCACATATTTCCAAATCGAACATCACATGTCTTAATCTACAACAAATCCCAAATCCCTAAAAAATGCAGTCAACCTGTCTAGACAAAACAGCTAATTTAATCTTGTTTTTCTAGATTCTCCTAGCATTTTCCCTCTACTGAAGATTCCAGGAAGAATGGACAATTAAACCAAGATTCTTTTTGGTCAGACACATTGGATTGTAGCAGAAGGACATGCAAAAGAAATGCCTTTTCCTTTTTCAAATTCCAAACTTTACCTTCAACTAAATAGTGGTTCTGTTTTACACTGAAAATAAATAATAAAGTTCCCAAATAGGACAACATGTTGAGGGTAAATTTTGGAGGATTCCTTGAGGGAGTCAACCCTTAAACAACAGAATTCCCCATTGGCCAACAAATCTCAACTTTCAGATGCTTATAGTGCTTGCAATGACTTATAAAACCAATAATGCTTCTTTGGTTTGTACTAAAGATTACCCTATTTCCCTTTTTAGTTTGTCCCTAAGATAGTTATTTGGAAAAAAAAGGTCCCCACACACTCTCTCTGCTTTATTTCTATCCTAGATGAAAAATGACAAATCTACCTACTTCATCACTACACTTAAAATGTGAATTGAGAACGGAGCAATAAGCAAGGGGCAGAGGGGATAACCTAGAAAAATCCCCATGAGGAACATAAATGTCTGGAAGCAGAGCCAAGTCAGTTATCAAAAGAAATAACCAGTACACCTTATTGAGTCCCTTCAACTTTCCTCCATTCACTACCAGGAATACAAGCCATTTTGTACTTCTAATTTAATAATACTTGAAGTCCAAAGGCTCCCCTAAAAAACAGATTACCAATGGGGCAGGGTTCGGAACAGACTAAAGAGATTGATAATTACCTTTACCTAAGAAGACATGATAAGGCTCTTAACCTAGATCTACGGATATTAAATCTCCAAATAAATTTCATCGCTAAATTCCTTAAATTTGGAAGAGATTTTCCCCTTTTAAGTTAAACTAGGCTATACAGGAGAAGGGACTAAAGAGATCAACATCACTGTAAACAATAATTGAACTTACATTATATTGAGATATTTTGGTTTTGACAAGGAGAAGGGAAACTATAATAGGACAGCTTCCTAGCAGCCTTTTCTGAAAGCAATGAAATATGCTTTTGTTTTTCATCTCTTTGAGGACATGCTGAGAGACCTAAGCCTACTTCAAAGCTTCATTTTCTCTTACATATTTAAGTCAGATACTCAACACTTAAACAAGGATATGGATTATGAAATACTAAGCTGACACGTTAACTTTAATCCAGACAACTTGATTATATTCAACCACAATAGCATTCAAATAAGGTGAAAAAAAAGAAAAAGAAAGCAAGTTCAGAGAAAAGCTGTGATATATGCTCACTAATGAACTTGAGATCTTAAATTTAACAAGAGAAGGCAAACAAATCAACATAAAATTTGTTAACATGTATTTGTAAAGTGTAAAACACAAGCAAATCTTTATATCAAGAATATGTTTCATAAATGTCCTCTCCTTGCCTTATATCAAATTTTACGGTTGTCTTTCTGTCTGGAAATTGAATGGTTGACCCTTGACGTTTCTGACAGTTAGAAATTGAATGGTTGACCCTCAGAATATACACCATGTATCCATACCAAAAATTGATATACTGCCCTTCTTCTGAACCTCCACAGATTACAGTCAATCACTCTTATTAGGAATCAGAGCTCCTACTAGAAATAGGGGCCAGTTATTTATTCAATTGTAATGTACATAACCTTCTCTATCCAATAAACCTATGATTCATTTTGATTTTGACATGTCCTCTATGAAGCCTCTCAAAATTTCTCCAACCATTTCCAAAAAGCAGTTTTAAAAAGTCCTCCCCCAAATTTTCCAGCCATGTATTAATTTGTCAGATATCATGGCAGATGCACTTCTCTTATACTTAACAGAGCCCATTTTTGTCATGTTAGTTCCTCTCCATCAAGCAGAAAATTTCCTTTCTCCTTTGGACCCACTCAACCCAATCATTATCTGAAGCTGATAATTGCATTTGAGAGTATAGGTTTATTGAAACTTTGACATCTAGGATTTCCTTTTCACTCGCCCTCAGAATATATCCATTCCCTATCAGAGCTGAACTTAAGGTAGAACCTCTAACAACAGTTTCAAATTTTAATCCGACAATTCACTATAGCTTATATTACTAGCTACTATCTGTTTATTCTTTATATACTCCTATCTCAGACATTCCTAACAACCAACAAGGAAACTAGATATATCTTATCCACTGACTGAGTAGACATAAATTAAAAGCTCTCAGGAGGTCAAAAGGTTGAAAGTTTTCATCTTAAACTGGCATCGTAGTGACTTTGTTGCTTGCAAATTTTCTTGCATATACAAAAGCTTTAAGGTTAAAGAAAAACATAGAAATCTTTTGATAATTAAGTACACACACATGTTCACAATCCCAACCACACACAAAAGCTTTGAAAAAACTCATCTGTTACTAAACCAACAGAGCCATGTCCATTTTTCTGAAAAAGTACCAAATAAACTGCATGGAGAACTTTCCATCAGGCATAAAGACCACAAGATATACCTTGGATTAGGGTTTCCTCTAACCACCTTCTGCCCATACTTGCGCCAGCGGTACCCATCGTCAAGAATATCAACCTCACTCACTGTTTGAACAACAACACGTGGTTCTCGGATAGGCTTAACAACCGAATTAATGTCCATTTCACCTATTTCCATCCTCCTGGAGACAATTATGAATTATCATAACTATATGACCTTACTTCTAATCAAGTGCATTGAAAGCGTAGAATATATGCATACAATACCTCCTCTTTGCATAAGGATCATCATCACCAGCATCATCTGCAACCCTATTTAGATGAGAAGCACCAAGTTCTCCACTATTGTCACAAGGGGATAGGTCAGGGGTGCCATTTGGCTCATTGTTAAGGGTGGTTGGGCCAAATGAGTTTGAAGGCAATCCTACAATACCATTACAAGCAAAAGGTGCATGATGTTAGATTGTAAGCTACATCTAAAGAGAAAATCAAAGATAAGAATACTCCCAGGTACCTTCTTGCCCATTAAAGGGTGGCACTCTGTCAGTCTTTTCTTCAAGCGCTGACATCATAGAGCCAGCAGGGAGTCGGCGGTTAGGCTGAGGTTTTGGATGATCATGCTGGCCCTTGTATATAATCTCAGTTATAGTTCCATCAGGTGATCGCTCAAACAATTTTTTGACTTCACAGTTGGGATGAGTACATTTATAATAACTTCGTGGGAATTCACTTCCCTTGACAAGCTTCTGTCCATACTTCCTCCAATTATATCCATCTTCTGATGTTCGTTCAGATACTTGAGATCC
The DNA here is from genome assembly GCA_026401315.1 of Dysphania ambrosioides. Lineage (NCBI taxonomy): Eukaryota > Viridiplantae > Streptophyta > Magnoliopsida > Caryophyllales > Amaranthaceae > Dysphania > Dysphania ambrosioides. The sequence goes on from CM048666.1 coordinate 23,028,017, forward strand.
TGATCCTTTCTGCTCAGTTAATGGTATTTGCTCATCATTAATAGAGTCAGCTTTTTGATTGTTTTCGTTGGAATCAACTTCAGGGGGTACACCAGAAGAAGCAAGTATCATAGTTGATTTCTGTTCATTTGTTGGTGCCACTTCACTTTTAACTGCTACCGGTGGATCACACAATTGAGACGGGCACTCCTGTTGGACATGGTCGGCTTGCCCAGCTTGCAGTTGGTTAGGATCTGCAGATGAAACCTTGGTTGCAACAGAAAGAGTGAGGCATGAGACAGACATATTATGATAGAGATAGGGGGGTAGGGTTCGCTAAAATCTGCTGCCAATCCTTCTAACTTCTACCTCAATAAATCTATAATGCTCAAGACCTAAACTACAAATAAGTGTTCAATGGAATATTCATTACTGTATATAGTATAGACTATAGAATAGTACAAAAGGAGAGGGGGGACGGGGGAGGGAGCTCATCATCCAACTATAGAATAGTACAAAATTTAAGCACATGTTAGTTTGAACTGATAAGACCTAATGGCAGTTAAATTACCAGAGATCCAGAGAGAGCAAAACCTCCATAAGAATATGATCCTGAACTAGGTTTGAACTCAAAGCCGCTTGATTGAGTACCATCCAAGGAGTTGGAGCTATCCAGAACAGATGGAAATGTGGTGGATCCACCAGTAGTGCTCTGCATCATTTGCGGCTTGAAAAAGGAACCAGTTGTAGGGGAAGGCTCTCCCTGAATTATGTGTGTTTGTGTAAATATTTATTTCAATCAATCAGAATATCATATAGTTTTTCTTAATCTGTTCTCATGATGACATTAAATGAAAATAATGTTGGCTTTTTAGGCAAAGCATATCGAAAGGTTTACTAAGAAACTATAGTAAATGGAGACGGGAAAAAATGGAGCTCTAATCCTATGCAAACAAAAATATTAGTAGAATCCTACAGCTACAATCCGAGTGAAACTTGTATGCTACTCACGATAGCTCAGTGAACGAGCATATTATTTATATAAGTTTGGTAACTTTAATCAAATGGAAACAAGTGCAAAACACTTGAGCATAACAATTGTAGAAAACTCTAGAGCATAATCCAGGTACTCAGACAATTATAACTAACATAGAACAATACTTTCTCATCACGGCCCATCAAGAATAGTTCAAAAAAGATGATACTCTCATGACAATACCGCTAGACATCCAATCACGAAAACAGAACAAAGACAACCCAAAAGAGAATCAACAGAATAGCACAAAATGCAAGTAAAGAGACAAAAATATTAACCACCAGTGAAGAAACAACACTGCAAGTCTAACAGAGAACTAAAAACCAAATGAAAAAGCTCAACACTTGTAAAGACTAGAGACACTAGCATATTCTCCACATTAAACACAAACCCTTTAGAATGACGGTCGACGATTGCACAACAAACCTAATTGAATGAAACAATATTACGAAACGAGAATCAGAATCTACATTCTCCTTCCATTAACCTATTTTCAATACCCTACTTTTCCCTTCCCATTACTAGTCACTTGTCTTAACAATGATTATATGATAAGAACATGAACAAAGCACCTCAAATTATGCCCCTTTATATGTTCCAATGTTCCATCACTAAACAAAAACCATTAAACCCCAAATTTCCCCGTTTTCAATTCACTAAGTTATTAATTAAATTACACATAAGAATCTCAGAATCTTACACCCCACCAATTTGCACCCTGAAAATTCCCCACTACACATACAATGTTTCTGAAAGAGACAGAACTCGATGAAATCACATCATAACCAACATTTCAGACACCATATATCATGGCTCAAAAACGACAACGTTTCGAATTTTTTTTGAAGTCAAACCTCGATATCCAACGAAGACTGCCTCATTTGCAACAATAATCAAACTCTAAATCTATATCATTCGCTTTGTATTCATAATACCCAAAAAATTTGAACTTGCAAGCACCAAAACGACACCGTCTTCGAGTAGCGGTGAAGTTAAGTCTTAATTGAGCTAAAAACCCCATCATTTCGAGTTCTAGTACTTATGGGACGACACTGTTTCCCAAATTCGATGCAAATTCATCATTCAAATTCCAAAAAGAATTAAAAAGTTGAGATCAAAACATAGAAAATAAAAAATAAATACAAATGAGAACCTTGAGGTTGGAGAGGAAGACGGGGGATTCAAGAAACGATGTCGGACTGAACATAGGAGGAACCGTAATGCAAGGCGACCTCGAGATTGGGAGCTTCGCCGGCGACATGAGTTTATACCTTGCATTATTATTATTAATATTATTATTATAATTATTATTAATATTATTATTATTATTATTATTATTACTACTACTATTATTGAAATTATTTTGGAGGTTTGATCCGGTAGTAGAGGCACACGCTTCGTTGCTGGTCCTGCCGAGATCAGAGCCGTCGACGGAGGCTGGGGCTTCGTCGGCGGTTGAGGGCGGTAGAGCGGATTCCATCACTGCTGCATTCGACGGCTAGGGGTAAAATGGGATGAAAAAAAAAGGTGGGGAAGGAGAGAGAGAATTGGGAAAGGAAGCGACAGGACACAGGAGAAAGAGAGTGGGAGACGTGAGAGTGTTGACTAGTTACAACGGATCTGGAAATTTTGTGGGGTCTACTCTATGATTCATACGACGCCGTTTTAGTTCGGTTTTTTTTTTTCTCCCTGACAAAGTGGGGTTTTGTTCTTTACTGTGATTTCCCTGACTGAATTTTGGAAATGGAAAAAGCCTGTCTTTTATCTTTTCTTTTTTTTTTTTTAATTATTATTACTGATAATATATATTTGGATAAGGATTTATGCAAGAGAAATTCACATTTTTGCATTAATCGCAATCCAACAGATAATGCACTTAGGTCGTTATGTCTCGTTACAGTCACTTAAATCATACAGAGTATACTCTACGCTTTTAATTGCATCTAATAATAAATGGTTTATGATTTTTAAAAAGTAAATATTTATGTATTTCGTATTAAATTAAATATAATGTTTAAGTATTATTCGAAAAATTATATTATACCATCTCACTCGCATATGTAAATTGGAGATCGGGCTCTATACTTTTACGAGTTCATTACACTAGGGAAAGCTAAAATGGTCGTTGTACATATCATCGGGAAAAATATAGGGTTTCGAGGGGTATATGCGTGCATGCCATGTGGCACAATTTTATTGGTATTTCTCATTCAAGTAGACCCATTTATATATTACTCCATCCGTCTCTTTTTAGATGTTATATTTGACTTTTCATGGTATTCAATGCACAATTTTAAACGTTTTTTCTCTAAATTTGTAAGAATTTTTTTTATAAAAACTTGATATTCTAAAAATTTACATTTAGACGCATCTAACAAGATCTTACTTAAATATACTATTTATTATAGCATGATTAGAATTTATGGTCAAAATTTATAAAATTTAACTTTCAAAATGAAAATATAGCAAGTAAAAAACGAGTATAGGATTAGTTCATGCATGTAAAAAAAAAAAACAAAATTGTATCAAAGTTGCTCAACAAATAATGTAGGTGTATTACTAACAGTTGGCATTATAATTTGAACTTCACAATTTGCATGCCTTTTTTTTTTTTTTTATGGGAATGAAATGTGATAGTGTGATACCTACGAATGTAAATCAAAAGCTCTGCTGTCATCTTGTCTTTGATTACAAGGGTAGTAACTGGGATGAGAATTATATAACAATGCAACAAGAAAAATATTAATTCATCTTTCATTGAATATAAGCAATTATGATAGGTAATGAAGGATATTTAATTAAGATATCCATCATTTTTACAACAAACTATTTCTAAGATTTAATTCACTCAATTTAAAGTCTACTCGGTACGTTTTCTTAAAACTCACAATTATAAAGTTTTTGCCATTTAAGTATCTTACCCAGCACATGTTCCAATTAACTTTTGTATTAGGTTTTGGAGCACTAAATGAATCCAAATAATAATATGGAGGGTAACATTATCGTTAAACATTTTGAGTAGTATTTTTGTTGGTTTGTTTGTGTTTGCTTGCGGGTTTTCCCTCTTTTGCGCAAAAAAAAAAAAAAAACATTTTGAGTAGGTTTTTTAAAAAAAGTTTGAAGTTTTTCTTTTTTGGTGAAAAGGACCAAATTTAGCTTTAAGGATAGGAATTTTTTCTTCACAACTACTGTATTTCTAAAATCGTTCATCCACATCTTGGGGTGTTAAAACCTAATTGTTCAGTGTATTGCTAGCATGAAGTAGAACAAGTGACAACTATTATAACCAATTAAGCCTTATTCCAACTAATAATGCTACTAAACAAACCTAAAAAAAAGAGAAAAGAATAGGTAATTGCAAATTGTATTCCAATTATATAAAGAGGATTATTTGTAATGTCTTATTTTAACCTAAATAAAATTAAGGTGGAAATCCTACAAAACTATTAATAAACTTGTTGAAATAGTTGACATTAGAAAAGAGCATTTTGAATATAACTTAAGTATAATCTCTAACCAATTTCACTCACAATTATTGATAGCTTTGACATGTATGGATTTGAAATTGAAGAGGTCAGGTGCACATGAACCATTATACACACACGAGATATAATAAAGTAATTGTATCCCACTAAAAGTGACCCATCAATACAACAAAAATTACACTTAAAGTTGATAAAGATTGACATATATTGTGTTAAGGGATAACTTTTGTTATATTGATGGGTCATTTTAAGTTATTGTGTCTCATATGTATACAATACTTTTTAACAATCCGAAACAAAAGGGTAAATATAGCACTGAATTTTTATAAAGTTAACGTTTCTTCTTTTGGATAGTTTTATCTATTATTTTATGAATGATGCCAAACATTATAGACATATTTAGGACAGATTACATTACTTTATCCTAAAGTTGATCGAATAGTGGTACATACATATCCTAATGATTGTAACTGTGAATATTGGATAGTTATGCCAAAATTAACCCACTAAAAGGAAAAGGCACCTTAATGTGGTCACATGGCCAAATCAAAGGACCCCAATATTAATAATGGTGTTCATATAAAAATCTGCCAATAGTTTTGACGGGACCCTACAATTTATCCGTAAAAAATTCAGCAACCAAAAACACTGAAATTTAATCAGTTTTCCTGATTCTGGTAAACTTTGTCCCTTGTAGCATAAAATCCTTGAGATATGCTAAGTACTAATCACAGAAGGGTTGTGCAACATTGCTGCTAACTGCTTGCATTTTCCAAAACTTGAAACATGACAATAATGTACTTTCAAATCACATGATACCATCAATTATTTGGGCAAAAACTTTATACCAACCAATTCTCGATCCATAACCATCAAAACAACCATAACTACTAGCTTAGCATTTAAACTATATGTATTTCGAATCTATTGCTCACCCCGAATTAAGCTAAATATAGAAGAATCGTGTTAACGCTAATCGAATAAGATTATTAGACTAATTTTTTTTTAAAAGTAGGTATAACATAAATACAGTGGAAATAAGTTCAAGTATCCCTGCAATCGTGCACCATCAAGGTTATCAAATTGAGCTATATTGTTTTGCAAACATAAATATTAATAAGGACTATTAACTTAGTGTATATTTTACCTTTATATTTACATAAACATTTCATTTACCTTAGTCAAAGAATCAAATCTCACTTGCATTACATTTCTTTGAACACTTTAAAAGGTGTTAATCTTAACATTAAATTATTAAATTGAATATCACATAGAAAAGGGGTACCTCTCTTCCTAATTGTTTAGTAAAATCTTTTTATAAAACTTAATATTTTAAAATTTTACATTGAAATGTATCCAATAAAATTCCAATTAAATATAATTTTTTTTATAATATAATGAGAATTTTTTGTCAAATTTTTTAAATTTCAACTTTATAAATAAAAATAGGCGAAAATTAAGGTATGATATACTATTATAGTTGGCCTCAAAATCATTCAATGATGAACTCGGCTGAAATTTGGCTAAGCAATCCAAGTTTGAGAACCTCAAAAGCTGCAAGCAGCCCACGTTCAGGTTGGGTACGATTGATGAGGAATCCAATGCAATGAAAACAAATCATTTCACTATGAGAATCCTTCTTGAGACTCACGCTACAAAAAAGTTCTTACTTAGTGAACTTGGCAAAACTGTCAATCAGATCATCAGCTCATCATATTGCAATCTCACTCTGATTTCCTTTTGACATATGATCATATTTATATTTCATAATTACAATTATAATTAATTATTTGAAGGGGTCGATATTTTATAGCCATATAAGGATATCTTTGTAATAATAATCAGATTTCTATTCTTTGTATACTACTTATATTTCCATGCATGACTTTGATCAAGGGGAGAGGTGTTAAAAATTTTTACCATAGTATGGAGTATATATTATTGGAAACTTTTTTAATTCATACTTGATATAAATTATAGGTGTTATTATATTACATTTAAGAGTAGTGATGAAGTACATACTTTCTCATAACCCTTGTTAATTTATAAGTAATATTCTTATATTACAAAATAAAATCATAAGTCAATACTTCACATAAGTATGACCATTTAGCTTCTTAACCACTTTTACACTTTTATCCAATAATATACTTATATGTGTGACCATATAAAACCGGTTTATTATCAGCCGTACACTAATCAAGTTAGTTTACAAATCATAGTCGGTTTATAGCAAAACAATATGATCACCTAAAATAACCGATTATAGTTATCTCCATAAATTGTCCATGTTACATTCGATTGTTACACTCGGTCAAATGACATTTTCCTTCAGGCTCAAGGTGTGATAGCCAGATAGTCATAATCTTAATTTGTCACATATTGCACCTTACATTGGGTTATACTTATAAGATAAAGTAGCAGGGAATCCAACATTGATTTATTTGGTCACAAGAACTGCTTGCAGCAATACCAAAATGTCGTAGAAAAAATGTGCCAAGTTGGCAACTCCCCTACATCCTATCTGTGAAATACTGAAATCTTAATTAGCAGAGTCCTGTAAACCAGTGCTGTTTGTTAGTTCGTTGTTAGCCTTGATTCAGAGCTATTTTCTCATTCTGACAACTGACAAAATAATAAAGTACATTAAACTTGGGAGTACAAGGGAGTTTATTGAGGTTCATGTTGGGTGGTTTAATGCAAGGGAGTACATTAAACTGTCAGGGAGTACCACTCAAATTTAACCTTAATTAACTACTTTAAATTGCAATGAAGTACATGAAATTGGAAGCGTAGTAGGTGATCGATATAGTCAACGAGTAATTTGGATAAAGAGTTTTTTTTTTAAAAAAAAAATCCCTGCGAAATATAAATGAGTAAAATGATTGTGATACATATATACAACTTACAGTTAGATAACCAATAGGTCTGCTATCAGTGAGCTCATTGAGAAATACAACACTGTATAGCTAGCCTTTTTGAGATAAACCACCCATTCTTTTTTACATATAATATAGAAAGTGAAGGAATTTTTATGAGCTTACCAAGCTGTTTCATTAAAGATATGTCAACTTTTTTTTGTTATTAGATAAATATCTTAGAATAACTTTGTCAATGCCCTAAAACTGTCTAAGCTAAAATATCGAGGCTTTTGTAATTCATACTTGATATAAATTATATCATGATATAGAAATTTCAGATATAGGTATTGCAATATCAAATATTGAAATATAAAATATATAAAATTAGTGAAAAACTCATATCAGATATAGACATTATAACATCAGATATAGAAATAAAATTACGAAAATATCTTCGATATATTTTTATTATGTATAAATTAAGAATTTCTGCTAAAATACCCGGGGGGTGATTGGTTTGGTGTTGTTATACAGTAATATATCCTTTGTCAGTAGACATCTTCACGACACTTCAACAGTATATCTAATCTTGTGAAAATATGGATAATTAACACTTAATCTTGAAACAGAAAGAAGCAACAAAAGTTCATAATGATACAGCCGAGTGCCTGAGTTTTAATTGTTGAACATGTAGTATACTTCCTATGATATCTCTATGTAGTTCAACACGTAATATAACATCAACCTTCTCTTGCTGATCTCCCAAACAGATACGATGCTGCACTAGCTTCAGTTCTGAAAAAAAAACAAAGGGAACAATTTGGCAGATCATATGGACGAATTTGCAAATGTTGAACACACAGAATAAGTGAAAAGTACCACATTTGGCAGCTATGTCAATGAGTTAGCTCCCTTAGCAAAGTGTGGGATGCTCTTCCAACAAGACGTCCTGTTGTAAAAGTAGGCTGAAACTGATACTGTTACGAAATGACATGTAAAGTTGTAAACTATCAACATAATTATGAAGAATCGAGAAAAGGGCTCTATCCAGGTTCCATAACCGGTAAGCCTACTCTATTGATGGACCAAAATCTGGTTCTATAAACGAGACCCGGCCCATCCTAGTGCTTCAACCCATATTTTTTGGCCATGGCGTTTCTCCCATTTTGTTTAGCTGTCTAGAGTCATAAGAATACATATTAAATGGTAATTCCTTTGTTTTGTATTATTTGTTCCAATTGACTATTTTGAGGCATTTCTCCATATTTCTTTTAGTATAGAGTAGATAGTAATAAATAGGAACCATTAAATATGATATAAAATACTACTCTGTGTTGGGTCGATGGAAAGGTAAAGGTGAATCATAGGCTAATCGAGCGGGCGTGTTAATTAGCCAATTTTGGAGTCAGTTTACACGGATAATTTGTGCTATTTTAGGTGGTCTCTTCGGACTTTTGTATTATTTTTTTGGATAGTTTTATACCTTTTAGTGTTGTGGCCTTTTAGCTAGGATTATTCATGCGACTGTGTATTGGCTTTTGTAGTGGGTTTATATTCAATATTTTATTTCTTACTTTATATATACCCCACTACAAAATTTATTTCCATTAAAATATTATGTGATTTAATTTATTTTTCCATGCATCAATTACCAACTTAATTAGGATTATAAAAAATATTATAGTACAATTCGAATATACATAAAACTACATCGAATCCACATAAAAATTCAATAAATTAAGTTTGGAAATACAAAAAATACATTGAATTAAATTTAAAAAATACATAAAAATACACTAAATTAAACTTCAAAAATACATAAAATTACGTTAAATTAAAATTCAAAAATACATAAAACTACATTAAATTAAGCTTCATATATACGTAAAAATAAAATACTCAAGGAAATACATTAGCGATTAATACATATTTGGTCTCCCAAACTTTCCCAGATATGATCAATAAGATCGTTCTTCCGAGATAAATGCATTTGTCTATCATGGACGTCAATTTTTTTGCCATATATCTTCTTAAATTTTCATCTCGAAAATAACCTAGTGTAACAATGAATGACATATGATTTGTGCTAGAAGATCATTTATATTTTTCAATAAGATCAATAAGATCGTTCGACATATGATTTGTGCTAGAAGATCATTTATATTTTTCAATAAGATCAATAAGATCGTTCGTTCCTCCGAGATAAATATATTTGTCTATCATGGGAATCAATTTTTTTGCCATATATCTTCTTAAATTTCCATCCCGAAAATAACCTAGTGTAACATGATTTGTGCTAGAAGATCATTTATATTTTTCAGGTTGTTCTCCATTAAACTCCTGGAAATCTGTATAATCAGCAATTAATTAACTCATCATCCATGACTATGTTGTGAATGATTATAATTTGTGTACTAATTTGATTAGTGCACGGCTAATAATTAAACCGGTCCTATGAGGTCACACATATAAGTATATGATTGAATTAAAATGCAAAAGAGGTTAAGAAGCTAAATGGTCATACTTACGTGAAGTATGGACTAAAGAGGTTATTTGTAACATATAGATGTTACTTATAAATAAGAATAAGTATGAGACATAAGATGTACAACTTCAATATTCATACTTAGCCATATACTCCAAAAGCTCTCTTTTCCCCTCTCTTTGCCATCACCAACAAAAGTAATAAGGAATTGTTCCTTATTCCATACTAGCATACGTGGTGTTTCAATCGTTGCTTGTGGACCAACACTAGAGGAGCAACATTTGGTGTTCTAAGGATCTCCATATAGAAGTGTGAATCGCTCATTGCTTTGTGGAAATCACGCTTCAAAGGTATGGATTTCTAATCCTATAATTCGTATTGAAATGTGCATGAGATCCTGTTGTAGATGCAAGAAAATGTTTCTTGAAATTCCGCTTTACGTATCTAAATTCCTTCATAGGTAATATAGTATTATACTAGGGGAGTATTTAGTGATTTGAGTACTGATTCCTATTGCCTTGTTTGGCAGGATTATTGACATGTATGAAAAGATTATTTTATAAGTATAGGAAGATTATTTCCAAAATCCAGAACATTACCCTCAATTCTCCATATCTCTCTATCTTTTTATCCTTATATAATATTTTCTCCGTCTCCCAAATATTGCCGCAAGTAAGAATATTAACTTTTTAAAGATACAATGAAAATTGTTTATGAGGATAACCAAAAATGAAAAATTGGATAATTTTTAAGGGACAAACCAAAATAAAAAATAGGGCAATTTTTATGAGACGCGAGCAGAGAGTATAGTACAAAAAGTTACTAGAATATCCAAACACAAATCAAAACTACTTTTCCTAACATAAATCAAAATATTTCAGAGCTTCCTAACATCTATAAATAAAGTAATAATCGTATGATTTTTGCTCTCTTTTTAAAATTGTGCTGCTTTTTCTCTCCTCCTGGCCGCTACCAAGACTCTCAAGTCTCAACCTTTTAATTCTCTCTTTGTTTAATAATTTTATCATTGAGTTACATAGCATGTTTAAATTAAGTTTAATACTAATTAAATACATTGATTATTATAAATAATTTTTGGTGTGTTTGTTGATGAAAATAGGAATAATAAAAAACAAATGGAGAGTATATAAATTGACAAATACATGAATTATACTCTCTCAACTTTCACATGTCCAAAAATATTTTGAAATTTATTTGTACAGCTTCTCACATGATATAAGGTATTTTTTTTTATTTTTTTATAGTCTAATATAATCTTCATAATATTCAATTTCTTGATTATTCTCCGGCCCTTTTCTTTTATTTTATTTTCATGGGGTGGGATTTTAGAGAAATTCTTGAATTTTATTGCTTTGTCTATTTTAATCTTCTTTTTTTAATAATGAATTTAGATTAGTTTGCACTTCAGGAAATCTGAGGGAGTATAGGAAGAAGCATAGACAGGTTTCACTAAGGGCTTTGAAAAAGTGGTCTAAGCAAATCTTACTGGGTTTGGAATACTTGCATACTCATGACCCTTGTATTATACACCGGGATCTCAATTGCAGCAATCTTTTCGTCAATGGTAACACTGGTCAGGTAGCTATTCTCTGCTCTCTATCTATCTACTTTCTTTGATATCTTATGTTAAACATGATTAACTTATACGTACACGGGATACAATAAGGCTGTTGCATTGCAACAAAAGTTAACCCTTATTGTATCCAATGCGCGGACAAGATCTTGTGTTATTTTTATCATATCTCCAACGTGTACTATTTTTATGCGGATTTTTTTAGTGTGATGGGATATATATATTGGTCAATAAGTCTTGCCGTAGTAAGAATGTAAGATTGTTATGTGTGATTTTTACAGGTTATATTGCAGATTATATGTTGGTTATGATCTACGTGATATAGTTGGCATGCTATCAAATTAGGATTTGGTGTCTATTAATTGTTATATATACTCCATATATCAGAGGAATAAACCATAGTCAAAATTTATCCAACTTATCATCTTGTTTTTTGACTATTACGGAAATTTTAGTAAAGCGGAAACACATAATCTATTATAATATTCATTTGAAAAACTAGTGGCATATATTATTGCAATAGGTGAAGATAGGGGATTTGGGCCTAGCAGCAGTAGTAGGAAGGAGCCATGTTGCACATTCAATCCTAGGGACGCAAGAATTCATGGCGCCAGAGCTTTATGAAGAGAACTACACCGAGCTAGTTGACATCTACTCATTTGGTATGTGCTTAATCGAAATGGTTACAGTGGAGATACCTCACAGCGAATGTGATAATGTGGCTAGGATATATAAAAATGTAACTTGTGGGTTAAGGCCGCAGGCTCTAAACAAGGTGAAGGATTTGGAGGTGAAGGCATTCATCGAGCTGGAGAAGTGCCTAGCTCAACCTAGCGCAAGACCTTCTGCAACCGACCTCTTAGCTGATCCTTTCTTTCATGACATTGATGAAAACGATGAGGAAGAATCGTGTTTGAATATATAAGAAATTTAGAAATTTTTGATCCAAAGTTTTTTTTTTTTTTTTTTTTTTTTTTTTTTTTTTTTTTTTGTTGAAGGCATCGTTTCATACGCTTGTTACATGTTGTGTCATTTCATGAACAATATTTAGTAAGTGATAAGTTATGTAACATACACTTCCGATTTAAGTACTTTAGGAGGGAACTTAAAGGATTATTTTTTTTGATTTGGGAGAGGGAAATTTTCTCTGGGATTGCAAATTGTAAATAGAACTTACTAGATAATTTGAATGACATATTTATACATGATATAAATGTATTAGGGCTCTTTTTGTAGTTTTATTTATATATTTGAAATCATAATGTCTATATCTGCAGATATATGATTTTCTGTATTTTTATATCTTCTATATATTTATACCTGATATAACAATAACTATATATGATATTTCAGTAAATATCTTGATATAATATATATTAGGTATGAATTAGAAAAATCTCTATTTTATTGTGTCATGCTTGTCATATAAGTCTGGAAAGGGTTATGCACATCATGTTTAACGTAACACCTTCGCTTGTACTATTCATTTATTTATTTGCCTTTGAGTAAACCCTAAGAATAATTATTTTGATTTAGAAACCACAACCTACTACCTGTTTAGGTGAAGTAGTCAACTCGAAGTTAAGCAGGGATTACCTAAATAAAGTGATTGTTTTTAAAAGCTCAAGTTAAAAATTTGGAATGATGCAATATCTAAACTAAAACTCGGTATTTTATAGTCACACTCATTAAGTACATCTTAATTCTTTTGAAAGTGGATTCCTTGGAGATAATCTCTAATACTCACGACAATCATAACTCATAAGTGGCCACCCAAAATGTTAGACGTCTAATTTAATTTGCATGCAAAGTAGACCAAAGATGATAATGTTTAAAATTAAATATGCTATAATATTCTCATAAAGGGGAGGGATCCAATGAGAAGGGTGCTTAAAATAAGAAGAATAAGAAGAGATCTTAGCCATTCAAATGGTAAGATCCAACGCTAGAGATTTCATGTAAAAAAAAGTTACTATAACAATAAAAATGATCACCACTATAATAATAAAAAGAATCATTATAAGTGAAAAAAAAAAATATCACTATGAGTTAAAAAAGGATCACTATAAGTACATAAAATATCATCCTTTGGATTTAGGAGATGAAGAGTCAAGATGTCTTCTCATCCTTCTCATTTTAACTACCCTTCTTATTTTAACTCTTATATATATATATATATATATATATATAGGAGGGGTGGGTTCATGTGAGAACCCCCCCTAATATGAGAACCCTTTTAAGGGTGAGAACCCATCAAACACGACACATATTGGCAGATCTAATGGATGGCATTTAACAAAACATAATGGCAAATCCGTAATTAACCCAAAAACTGACAAAAAGCATGTGCTTCAAAAATGTGACTGACACTTTGGTAAAAGGAAACACACATCACTTTTCATTCACTTTTCATTCATTTCGGTAAAAGAAAACATACTATAATGGTTATTTCTAATTCTAAACGCTAGATAATTAGTTTAAAATAGTTTGGTGGGCATTTCCAAAATACTGAACATCATGTTCTAAACTAGTGAACATCATGTTCTAAAGTAATGAACTTGATGTTCTAAACTAGTGAACTTGATGTTCTAAACCTCAATAGACTGAAATTACTAAATGTTTTATTTCCCTAATTCTTGACTAATGTTCTAAACTAGTATACATAATGTTCTATAAGAGTGAGCATAATGTTCTAAACTATTAAACATATAATTGTACACGTATAATTTCATAAATTCACTCATTTTAAAACGAACATAATATACTATAATGGTTAATTTAGAAAATATTTAGTAATCAACATAGTATACTATAATGGTTAATTTCTAATTCTAAACGCTAGGTAATTAGTTCAAAATAGTTTAGTGGACATTTCCAAACTACTGAACATCATGTTCTAAACTAGTGAACATCATGTTCTAAAGTAGTGAACTTGATGTTCTAAACTAGTGAACTTGATGTTCTAAATCTCAACGGACTAAAATTACTTAATGTTTTATTTTAGTAATTCTTGTATAATGTTCTAAACTAGTATACATAATGTTCTATAAGAGTGAGCATAATATTCTAAACTATTGAACATATAATTGTACTCGTATAATTTCATAAATTCACACATTTCAAAACCAACATAATATACTATAATGGTTAATTTAGAAAATATTTAGTAATCAACATAATATACTATAATGGTTAATTTCTAATTCTAAACGCTAGGTAATTAGTTCAAAATAGTTTGGTGGGCATTTCCAAACTACTGAACATCATGTTCTAAACTAGTGAACATCATATTCTAACATCAAGTTCACTACTTTAAATTAGAATATGATATTCACTAGTTTAGAACATGATGTTCAGTAGTTTGGAAATGTCCACCAAACTATTTTGAACTAATTACCTAGCGTTTAGAATTAGAAATTAACCATTATAATATATTATGTTGATTACAAAATATTTTCTAAATTAATCATTATAGTATATTATGTTGGTTTTGAAATGTGTGAATTTATGAAATTATATGAGTACAATTATATGTTCAATAGTTTAGAACATTATGCTCACTCTTATAGAACATTATGTATACTAGTTTAGAACATTAGTCAAGAATTACGAAAATAAAACATTTAGTAATTCAGTCTGTTGAGGTTTAGAACATTAAGTTCACTAGTTTAGAACATCAAGTTCACTACTTTAGAACATGATGTTCACTAGTTTAGAACATGATGTTCAGTAGTTCGGAAAATAAGATATTGATGCACAATAATGAAGAAAAGGATGAAACTATAAAGAAATAAATAATGATGAAGAAAGTACAATAGTTTTGTAGAGGGAAAAGTGCTAGCAAAAGAATGAAAAAGTACAAAGTTTGTCTGAAACACACTGCCAGCCAACGATTTTTTACACAATGTCTAGATATTTACACATTTGTCATCCTTTTTTAAGCATTTTCAGCCCTAGATCATCTAACATCTAAGGGTGTAAGATGGGTTCTCACCAAAAAGTAGTTCTCACATGATCCCTCCCCTATATATATATATATATCTGTGTGTATGTGTGTGTTTGGGAAGATTATCACATCAAGCATGTAAATTAGAATAAGAAAGGGTGCATTGCTCATTGCTTCAAGTCGTAGGTAGGGATGTCAATTCAGATCCACGGATTAGTTATGGGTTGATCTATCGCAGAACCTTTATTATATAAGAACTAATCTAATACCATTGATTTGGTTTATTTAGATGGTTAAGATTCAATAAACATTAATGGCAAATTGGTAATTAGAATAAAGTCGGATTTGTTAGTTAAGGAAGTTTCTTTGTTTCCGTGATTAATGGGTAGTTTTCATTAAAATTCACATTATTCAAAATCAGTAGTTTTCCTATTTTACTCTATGATCAAATGTCAATATTCGAATGATTAAATATAGTTATTTAAATCAGTAGTTTCACTATATTTTATATTCAAAGTATAGTTTTGCTGTTTTGGCATTGAAAAATAAGGTAATTGATTCAATTTTTTTTCCGTAATTGATTCAATATTCTAACACATATAGTATACCGTATATAGAGATTGGTGAAATTGATTATTTATAAAGTGTATGATTACGAGTGTTTGGTTTGTTTATAATGCAGCAAATTGCGAGTGCGTGTGTTATATGTTTTGAAATAGTATACTTTGTTCGATCTAATACTGCAAATTACGAGTGTTTTCAATAAATTTGTTCGTCTTATTGCATTATATATACTATTCTAGTGTTCTAAATCATTTTATACCATGTTATAAATTAGTGTTTGATTGTTCTGAATTCTACTTTGAATGTTCTAAACGTTTCATTTTTGTTAGATATTCTCTATTCGTGCTATGAATGCATATAATGTTCTAAATTATAATTCTATTGTTCTAAAATATGCATACATATGTTCTAAAATGTTTAAAAAATGCATACATATGTTCTAAAATGTTTAAAAATATGCATACATATGTTCTAAATCATTTTGTACCTTGTTATAAATTAGTGTTCAATTGTTCTGAATTCAACTTTGAATGTTTTTAAATGTTTCTTTTTTGTTCTGAAATATGCATATAATGTTCTAAACTATAACTCTATTGTTCTAAAATATACATACATATGTTCTATAATGCGTTTGCTGTCTGATCAAAGTGTTCAAAACTCGTGATGGAGTGTTTTAAATATTTCATTTATTGTTCTACATTATTATTGACGTGTTCTAAATTATAGTACAAGTCTAGGTGGAGCAATGAATAAAACTTTGTTCATTCGAGTGTTCTCTACATTGCTCTGAATTAGTGTTCGCATGTTCTAAATTAGTGTTATCTACTTTGTTCATTCAAGTCTAGGTGGAGCAATGAATTAGTGTTCACGTGTTCTAAATTAATGTTTGCATGTTTTAAAAGTTTATGATATTGTTTTAAATTCTTTATTGAGTGTTCTAAATGTTTCTTTTATTGTTTTAAACACTTATTCACGTTATGACATATGCATATAGTGTTGTAAATATTTCATTTATTGTTCTAATTTATTATTGAAGTGTTCTAAATTATAGTACAAGTATAGGTGGAGCAATGAATTAGACTGTTTTCATTCGAGTGTTATATATCTTTCTATACATTGCTCTGAATAAGTGTTCGTGTGTTCTAAATCTTTCTGATATTGTTCTAAATTCATAGATATCATTCTAATGTGATGTACTTATTGTTCTAAAATATATGTCTATTGTTCTTATTACTTCATTTAATGTTCCAACATTATTTTTTTATTATAGCCATGAGCATCAACGATGAATGTACTTTTTCACGTAATGAAATATGCATATATTGTTCTTAAATTGTAGTTTTAATGTTCGATATTCCCATACTATGCATATTGTTTGATTTAAATAACTATACTGTTCATAGGATTCGTAATGTACCTTCTATTGGAATGAGAGTGTTCTAAACTATAACTCAATTGTTCTAATTATTCTATATATCTTTCTAATGTGCCAATTATTATATCGTTATTCTATACAATATTCTAATGTGATGTTCTTATTGTTCTAAAATATATGTCTATTATTCGAATTATTTTATTTAATGTTCTAACATTTTTTTTATAGTCATGAGCATCAACGATGAATGTAGTATTTCTAATTCAAATGAGAGTGTTGCTCCCGGAGTAATACCCATATGCACTCCTGGGGGAACAAAATCATGGATACCATGTTGTTCTACTGAAGTAAAACCATATGTTGGAATGAAATTCTCAACTATTGACGATGGTATTTCATTTTATAAGTCATATGCAAATGAAGATGGGTTTAGCATAAGGAAATCTACTACGAAAAGAAGGAAAAATGGTGTAATTAGTTTCCAATATCTCGTGTATAATAAAGCTGGATATAGATGTAAAAGAAAGTTTGATGTCCAAGATAAGGGTATAATTAACGAAGGTATAGATTCTGCCCCAATCATAAGGAGAAGATTGGTTACTCGTGTTGGATGCAAGGCACAAAATGTAATGAAGGTTTGTGATGATGGTACCTATGTGATTACAAATTTCCAAGAGTGTCATTCTCATCCACTTATTTCTACCATGTTTCAACATTTTCAAAAATCAAGAAGAAATTTATGCATCTTGCACAAGAAGAAGATTGTTGATAATTCTAAGGTATATTTTATCCAAACAATAATTTATCTCAGTTTCGAACAATGTTTAGTAGTTAACAATTTTGTTTTCAAAATTTTTGATTTATTCTAATGTTCAAAACTGATAACATATAGAATTCGAACAATAGTTCATTAGATTCGAACAATAGGTTAATATATTGAAACAATGGGGAATATTTTGAACAATATTGAATTGAGAGTTTCCTTTTGCGTGTCTTTTTGTCTTAATGATTTTTTCTAAGTTTTCTTCACGTAAATGTGGGTCCTGTGAAAACTTATAGAATGATGAAAGAATATGTTGGGGGTTATGAGAATGTTGGTGCATCTAAGTGTGACTTCAAAAATTTCCATAGGGATTTAAAGGCATATATTGAAGGCTTAGATGCCCAAATGTTTGTAGATAATTTCAAGAGGAAGAAGTTGACGTGTTCTGCTTTTTTCTTTGACTATCAAATAGATGATGATGATTGTTTATGTAGAGCATTATCGGCTAATTCGATTTGCAGAAAAAGATATGGACTATTTGGGGATATGGTATCATTTGATACTACTTACTAGACTAACAGGTATGTAGTTCATATTATTGTTCAAAACCATTAAAGTATTGTTCAAAACTATTAAACGAACTGTATAATAGGTCGCTCCTTCGAATATAATTGGAGATTAATAAAACATCAGCATTGTTAGAACACTCAAGCATAATGTTTAGAACAATAGGTCATATAATTAGAACAATAGGATATATATAATAGAACAATGGGTTTTAGAATGTAGTAATTAGTATACAGAATAATGGTTTAGATCAATGGTTTTAGAACATTAAAATTAGTATATAGTACAATGGTTTAGAATAATTGGTAAACCTATAGTATAGATTAGAACAATAGAATCATAATACAGTACAATGGGCATGATATATATAACAATTTTGTTATGACAGGTATAATATGGTGTTTGGACCTTTCACAAGAGTTGATTATCATAAGAAATGTGTTACTTTTGCTGCTGGGTTTATAGCTAAAGAAGATGTAGTTTTTTTTTTAATTGATATTTAGAACCTTCCTTAGAGCAATGGGTAAAAATGAGCCTACTTGTTTAATTACAGATCAAGATCCCACAATGAAGATTATTGTGAGTAATGTATTTGAGAAGTGTGAGCATAGGTTTTGTATGTGGCATATGATGAAAAATATTCCTGATAAAATAGGAAGAAGTATTACACAAGACACTGATTTTTTGAAAAGAATAAGTGATTGTGTTTGGAATTTGGAGAGTGGACTGAAAGAGTTTGAAGAGAAATAGAACAAGATGCTTATTGAGTTCGATTTAGAAGACCATTAATGGCTTTGTGTAATGTTTGAAATGAGAAGAATGTGGATTCCAGCTTATTTTAGAGATATATTTATGGGTGGTATCATGAGAACTACATCAAGATCAGAAAGTGAGAACAATTTCTTCACATCTTTGTCAATCCTCATGTATCACTTGTAGAGTTTTTGATGAGGTTTGAAAGTGCTATGGATGCTCAAAGGCCCACTCAAGCACAAAATGACAATGATTCTCAACACAAGCATCCTAAATGTAAGACACAAATGGAGATTGAAAGACATGGAGGTGAGGTGTATATCGTTAATGTTTTTTATGATTTTCAAGAAGAAGTGTATAGTGCTTGCTACAATTTTGGGGTGGAAGAGTTGTGGAAAGAAGATAGGTTGGAGTTTGCAAAAGTGAATGAAGGTGATAGGAGTGAAAATTATTAAGTTGTTATCAATCTTAACAATTATGAAACAAACTGCTCTTGTAAGTTATTTTGTCGATAAGGAATTCCATGTAGGCATATGATATGGTTATGGAAGGCAAAAAACATTTTAAGTATCCCTGAGCAATATGTTGTTAATAGGCGGACTATTACGGCGATGCAAAAACCAATGTTCGATCTTGATGGGAATGAGATAGGTAGTTGTTCAATTCGGGTTGATAGGAAGGGGTTGTTGAATGAGTTGTGGTCTGAGATTCATAATTGCGTGAGTCTAGAAGAAGGAAATGAAGAAAACTTGATTGATCTTGTTAAGCATCTTCAGGTCTTTAGGTCAAGATTAGAAGAAAATAACGGAAAGGCAAGTTTTAATGCTCATATAAGTGAATAAGTTATTGAGAAGTTGATTGGATCTAGCACTCCTTCACAAATTCTTATTAAACCACCAAAAATTTCTAAAAATAAGGGCACCGGAATCCATTCTAGTAAGGAGCAATGCGGCATTGGATCATCAAAAAGATTTAAAAGTGAAAAGGAGAAAGCATTGGAGCAATCCCAAAAGAAGAAAAGATTATGCAGAGGGTGCAGTGAACTTGGATATCATGATATTCGAAACTGTCCAGACAAACTTCCTAAAATATTTTTGTAATAGATTAGAACAATAGTTATACATATGTGAACAATTGTGTTTCATTATTAATTCTATTATTTTAATTTATAAATAATTGTTCGAAACCGTTATATAACTGTTCTAAACCGTTAAAGTATTGTTCGAAACTATTAAACTAACTGTACAATAGGTCGCTCATTCGAATATAATGGAGATTAATAAAACATCAGCATTGTTAGAACACTCAAGTATAATGTTTAGAACAATAGGTCATATAATAGAACAATAGGATATATATAATAGAACAATGAGTTTTAGAACATTAGTATTAGTATATAGAACAATGGTTTAGATGATTAGAATAAAGCAGATGTTGTGTTAGAACATAAGAGTAGTATTGTAATACATATGTAGAATAATAGTTATTATACGTTCATAATCAAGAATAATCAAAAGAACACTACATATTTTTTATAGAACATTAACTATAAAAATCTGAACATTAGAGAATACATATTCTGCAAACAAATGTTTATTATTTTAGAACTATAATTTGATAGTTTAGAACAATTGTTTAATATTTAACAGGTTTATTCTAATGTTTTAAACTGTTAATATGTGGTTTCGAACAATTATTCAATATGTTCGAACACTTGTTCGATAGTTTCGAAATTTATAGCATAGCAGAGTTTCAAAAGGATAGGCTACTGTTTCGAATAACTATTTAAAAAAATCAAACAACAGATAAATATATTAGAATAACTATATACTAGATTAGAAAAATATTCTTATAAAAGGGCACGATATGGAATATTCTAAACAATAATTGTAGTTCTGATTAAATTAATAATAGACATAATTGTTTCTAACAAAATATTAGTGATTGACATGTGGCTAATTTTCTTGAGCTGTACTTTTGCCCATTCCTTTGACTTTGAAATTACTTCATCCTTGAGCTTGTTTATGTTGTTGCTTAATATTCTAGCACAATACTCAATTCGTAATTTCCTCAATGCTTCTTCCTATAAATATAATAATTGATGATATTAATTGATATATTATAAAGTATGGCATTACTAAAATTACGAATTGAAAAATAACTTACATTATTGGATTGGAATCCAATATCCCAATGCTCATCGCTCTGGCCTTGGTATGATTCCATATGCTTCATAATGTACACCCAACAATCATTTACGTTGGTGTTGTCCCTCCATTTCATCCTCTTCAGTGAGCCCTTAAATGTAGATACCAGAGCATTATCACCCAACTTACTGTCCTTTAGAAATCTAGCAAATGCCTTCAACTGTATAATGTTAATTAAAATAACAGAGAAGAATTAATATAAGTATAGTTATCTTTGAATATGTAGTAAATTAGTATAGAAATATAGTATAATAGTATAAAATCTTAGAACATTAAAGCAATAAAATGGAACAGAGAGTTTCAAAATTGAAACACAATACCATTATCTTGGGATTGTGTTTGTATTTAGATATAAACGTCACACCCTTCTCAAGAAATATGTTGTCAATCACCTCAACTGATTTATTTAAAAAATTAATGCAGAATAAGTAATAGTGCTCATAGGCACACACTGGGAAGAACACCTGAAATATAAATTAGAACATTAGAAATGTTAATTATCACAATAAGAGAACATTTATATCAAAGTTATCAATTACATACCAATTGAACTTTCTCAAATGAACTTATTTGGGAGTGCCTCATTTTGTCCTCCATTCTAGATCTAAAGGCCATATATCTATCTGTCTTCAAATGAGTCATTTTCTTTGAATTATGTATTACTGCAACGAATTATCTGTTGTAGGAAAAATTTATTTTATATATTAGTATAGTAATACATTTGAAAAAAATATTGATATAATGATGTTTAGAAATTTACACATAGTTCACTTGAGCAAAAGAATCTGTTCTTCGCTTCTGGGCTTCTTCTCCTATTCATAACATTGAGAATATGTGCCCATGAATCAACTATATTGTTCGTAATATAGTTGTTTCTGTGAGGGACCTTATGTCGTCCCTATTGATGAAATTCAATTCATCATTATATAATTCCTCACTTCATCCATGTAAAATTTAGAGAACGTATGGAAGTTAGATCAATAGGAATTTATTTTAAAACAATATATAGATGAATTCATAACAGTCAAATAAAATTAAGAACCATCTATGTTATACTTAGAACCTTCAATTATATATTTTAGAACAATATATCATAACTTTTAGAACATTAGTATATTTAAGTAATATAGAACATTATACATTTTTAGAACACAAGTTGTAAAATATAGAACAATAGTTATTATACGTTCAAAATCAAGAACAATCAAAAGAACACTACAATTTATTTTTAGAACATGAACTATAAAAATCAGAACATTACCTTATGGGTCTATTAGAAAATGCATATTCTGCAACCCTCCTTTGAGAAGCATCCATTTTTAGACACTTTATCATGCTTAACCATGAATGGAGAGTGCAAGTACAAGGGAAGGTTCTGTGGGCATCTTTTCTCATGCTTTTGTGGAGGCCCTTCTTCACCCAAAATGATTTAGAATAAAGGATTTAGAATTGACAATTAAACAATATAAATACTATATATATAGGCAATAAATTACCCATCCTTTGTAATGTCTTTCACAATTGACTGAGTCAATTGATGTATATGCTCCTCCAATTTTTGATCTTCTTTTTGGAGGCTTTGAGGATGAGAATGGGATAAATCCTCATGGGATGACTGAGGCAATGGGGGGGGGGGGGGGGGGGGGGGGGGTTGTTTTTCAGGCAGTGGTAATGTAGGTGGTAATGGTGGGGATGGTGGCAATGGGGTTAGAGGTTGCAATGTTGGGGGAGGCAATGGTGGGGATTGTAATGGGGGGGATGGTGGCAATGGGGTTGGAGGTTGCAATGTTGGGGGAGGCAATGTTGGGGATTGTAATGGGGGGGATGGTGGTAATGGGGTTGGAGGTTGCAATGTTGGGGATTGTAATGGGGGGGATAGTGGCAATGTTGGGGATTGTGGCAAAGTGGGGGATGGTTGTGTATCAGTGAATATATTAAAAGTAGGGGGAGTGAAAGAAATTGGAATCAAAGTATCATTGACTTTGTCCTTCTGTTGACAATTTGACCATGCTTTCCCCATAACTTCATTGAGCTCTTCCATGAATGCTGGCTCATCAAACAAATGCTGGTCTTGGCTAAGAATAGTTGGACCCTTGTCCCCATCTTGGGTCATAGATGGTTTCTTTGATGTATACTTGTTCCATATATTATCAATTAAAACGTTTATCTCTTGTTGTACTGAAGTTTCCTCAAATATTGTGCTAGCTTTGTTAATTAAAGTATACATCTCATTGACATTGGTAGCAATAGTCTTAGCCAACTTACCAAAACTCTCCAAATATAACTATAAAACAATGAATTTCAGTGAATGAGTTAGAACAACTGTTATACATAATAGAACAATAGAGTATATATTTAGAACAATAGTATAATAGAGTTAGTCATATAAACATTTTTGATAATATAACAATAGGTATGACGTATCTTGTTTTGAACATTACAGTTTGATTTCTGAATAAGTTAGAACAACTGTTATATATAATAGAACAATAGGTCATATAATTAGAACAATAGTATAATCAAATTTAGTCATATGAACATGTTTTATAATATGACAATAGTTATCTTGTTATATTAGGTATGTTTATAATATAACAAGTTTATTATTGAGAATAAATGATTGTTACATGAAGAAGCTGGTATAACAGTATGTATGTATTTATGAACACTAAGTTTATTATTAAGAACAGTTGGACACACATTTATAACAATAGAATGTAGTGAAGAACATTAAGAACAATAGGTCATATATTTAGAACATTAGTTATCTTATAATAAGAACAATCAATTATAGAAATTAGAACACCACCAAATAATACTAAACATTATATACACAAGATAGAACATCAACTATATAATATGAAACATTATTAATATAATTTAGATTAATTACCAGCATGTTTGTAGAGGCTTTTGATGTGGAAGGTTCATGTTCTTTTTCTTTGATGCTCATTCTATCAAGCACAATTCCCTTTCCAAAGCCCCTCTTCATCTCAATCTTCATCCTGGACTGGATAAGATCCTTGTTCCAAAAAAAATTAGAGGGAATATTCTTGGGGGATGAACATCTCCTCTCTGCAGTCTATCAAAATAAGAAATCTGCATTTTGTGAATAGGTTACCATTTATTAGAACAATACTTTTATGTTTTAGAACAACATATTATAACAACCAGAACACTAGTTTATAAGTGTACTACCATAAAAAATGGGAGAGGTCCAGTGAAAAATGATGACCCTTCTTGCCATTCAGAAACTGAATGTAACATGTGCTTATAAGTGTAAGCACACCAATCAAAGGTGTTTATTTTGCTGATATCTTTGCAGCAATATAAAAACTTAAAATTAATTGCTTGCTTTGTTGTTGATCTAACACAACAATTTATGGCAACAGCTACAAAATTAACAAGAAAGTCATCACACACATCAACTTTCTTTTGCTCTTTAATTACAAAAATAAGAGCTGAATTGTTAGGACTTCCATTCTTCAATCCAAACATAGTCCTCCATTTTTGTAAGAAACCTTGGGCTTCTTCATCTTCATCAATTTGCTCATTAATGAGCTGACCTCCAATTGGTAGTCCATATACAAGGTGAACATATTCATCAATAAGTGGTATCTCTCTGCCTTGTGAGAGTACCAATGTTGACCTATCCGGGTCAAAGCTTTTGATCAATTCAGCACAGAAACTAGATTTATGTGAGTCTAAATCTAGGCTTAAAAATCCTCCAAAGCCAATTCTTCTAATTGCGTTCTTGTGTTGTTATGGTATGTCCTTTAATACACCAGACATAAATTGCTTGGGGGGAACTCTCTGATTTAATACATTAGCATCAGGTAGATCTTTTTTTTCCTCTTTGGACTGTTTTACAACAATGTCCAATTCTTTCCTTTTTCACATTTGATATTTTCTTTTTTTGCTGATTTTCCTGGCTTGGGTGGACGATAATTGCTTGTTCTGGCCTTTCTTCTCTTTTTCTTCAAAGGAACACTACAACTGATGCAAGATGTCTAATATAATATAATATATTATAATAAGAACAATTGGTAAAGTATATAGTACAATACGTATAGAAAATACAACAACAAGTTACACTATAGCAATTATTTCAGTACATTAAGTTTGGAATTCAGAACATAATACAATATTAATGGAAAATAATATTAATTTTAAATCAAGAATAGAACATTAAGTTATAATTTTAGAACATTGCATAAATATATAGAAGACTAGACTAAAATAATAGAACATTGTAAAAGAATAATTGAGAAGGCTATTTTAAAACAGACAGTGTGTCATGGATGGTTCTGCATGACAATATTTTTTAATTGTAGAACAAGTCAACAAAATATAATAATAGGTTTAAGCTTTAAAACATCATTACTCAATAAGTAAAAAGTGAGTGCAGTACACAAGAAAATAATAATAGAACATTGTATCATAATATTTTGAACATTAAGTTAAGAATTTAGAACATCATACAATGTTATTGCATAACATTAGTATAGAACAATGATACTCATAACGTAAAAAGTGTAGTTCAGGACACACGAAATTGAACATTGTATTATAATATTTGGAACATTAGGTTAGGATTTTAGAACATCATACAATATTATTGCAAAACAATAGTATATAAATATCAAACATCATACAAAATATATAGAACTTGTTTATTAATATATTATGAACAACATCATTTTTTGAAAACATAAAAACCAAATCATACTGTTCGTATTCTTCTATTGCGGGACCCACTGGGGGCAGTGAGAGTATTGGAAAAGTCTCTTCATTAATCCTTTGACTGGAAAGAGTAAACAATTATTAGAATTATAAAGGCAATTGCCTGAAAGAACAATTTTTTTTTAGAAAATTTAAAAAATATACTTACAGTAGGGTTTCAATTCTCTTCTTTTTGGATTCAATAGACTTGTGTATAGTGTTAACGTCTTCCATGACGTTTGTTGCTTTCTTCATTTGTGATTGAATTACAAAGAGAAATTTTTTGAATGAAATTTCAAAAGAAAATTTAGTCTTTTTCCCCTAGCAGTTGACGATTTGTAGGATTTGACAAGTTGGAGAAATTTGTAAAGTCTGAAACTCTGAATAGGAAGTTAAAAAGGTTGCAGCAGTTACTGTAAAATGTAGCGTATTTTAAGACACACTAAAAAATTAGAGAGAAACTTCTTTTTTTATTTTATTTTTATAAACGTGGTTGCTTTTATTTTTAGAATATAATCCTACTCGACAACATGTGATTTATTTTTGAGTTTTGATGTTCTAAATAATATGACCAATGTTCTCAATAAAACTATGCAACTTATTAAATGTTATTGTAGGATTACATTAATTAGAACAATAGATGTGTCACATGTCTTGTATATTAGTATAAAAAAAATGGTATTACTTATTTATAACAATAGTATATCAAAGTGTTCTGTATATTATAAGGGATATTCGTTCAAATTCAATGTGTTACATGTTCTGTCTATTAGTTTTATATTCAATGTTCTTAATGTTCGGAATAATCGTTTCAAATATGTTCTGATCAATAATAAAAAAATTTAGAACAATAATAGTTAATTGTAGAACAATAACTTGAATTATAAGAACAATAGTTCCAAGTTTTAGAATACTTGATACATTTTGTATCCAATTTTGTTTTTAGAAAAAACGATTACTTATTTAGTACAATAGTATATCAAATATGAACAACTGCATATATCTTTACAACAATTACTTAAATATTTCAAATAACGATGTACAACTTGAACATTACGATATATTATTCAAAAATAGGATATAAACGTATTGCAACTTGAACATTTGATTTAATATGTAGTATACAGGGCTTTCAGTTCACTCTGCTAAATGAAATATAAATATAGAACTATTGATTAAATATATCGAACAATAATATTCTAATTACAAGCAACCGCATATACTATAAGAACTTTTAAACAGTTTTCTATATCGAACAATAAGGCACCAATTACGAACAATAAGATATCAATTACGAACAACCGCATATACTTGTAGAACATTACAATATAGAACAATAGGAAACATTACGGTATAGAATTTAGTACAATTGATAAATATTTTGTAACAATTATTAGTACAATTAGAAAGAATGAAGAATGACTAAATTTATATAGACTACATATTAACAGAAATTATTTGACTATAAGATTATAGAGATTAGTATAGTTGAAGAATTTGGAAGATTATTATTTGACTATTATATAATGATTTGTTACATGCAACCGCATATACTATAAGAACTAATAAACAGTTTTCTATATTGAACAATAAGATACCAATTACGAACAATAAGATACCAATTACAAAGCAACCGCATATACTATAAGAACTTTTAAACAGTTTTCTATATCGAACAATAAGATACCAATTATGAACAAACGCATATACTTTTAGAACATTACAATATAGAATAATATGAAACATTACGGTATAGAATTTAGTACGATCGATAAATATTTCGTAACAATTATTAGTAAAATTGGAAAGAATGAAGAATGACTAAATTTATCTACATATTAACAGTAATTATTTGACTATAAAATTATAGAGATTAGTATAGTTGAAGAATGTGGAAGATTATTATTTGACAACTATATAATGATTTGGAAGATTTGCACCTAAATAAAAATTGATTTCGGAAAATCGATATGAACAGAATTGGTTGTGGTTGCGGAAATTACGGCATATTTTAAACAATAAGGAAGTTACGTTTTATAGGATTGTTAGTTATTAATATTTTTCTCAATAATTACATTTATGCCATTTGATATCCAATGCATCTAAACCGTTGGATTTAGAAATTTGATGGCTAAAGATGAGTTCTCATATACAGGAAATTCTTATATATTAGGCGGTTCTCACTGGAAATATATATATATATATATATATATATATATATATATATATATATATATATATATATATATATATATATATATATATATATATATATACTAGAACGTACATCTTAACATAAATCTAATTGATCATTACATTAAAAAATGCTTCCAATTAACACATGTTAGTGCCACATAATTTTGTGTAAAATAATGTCATATCCTTAAATGGTTTTGTTTAAACAACAATAACAATAGTAATTTTTTTTTGTTTTTTCTAACTATACATGTATATGTGCGTGCATTAACTTAAAATACAAAAAAAAAATCATCCCTCTGTTTTTTTTTCTCGTTCTATTTATTTTTTGTGTAAATTCTAATATAAACTTAAAATTCAAATAAATTTAATTGTGTATTTATAAAAATTAAAAAAATAACTAATATTTGAAAAATACTTTTGAAACAAATTTATCGAGATTTCAAATAAATATATGTTTTTTTTAACTATATTAGAGATAATTTAGTTAAAATTTGACAATAAAATCTATAATATAAAAAAAACTAGAGAAAGTAAACTTAAATATATACGAAGTGAATTTGCTTTGGAGAGCATGGTCAAATTTACTGATTGGTTGGGCCACCATGCATATGTATATTGGAAGTGCAATCATAATAATGAAAGCTGAACAAACTTCGAAGCTGAAATCATCATTTACGGATGCAAATGTGAATTATAAAAGGATTTCGAGAAACAAAAATGGCAGACAAATGAAAGAGGAGCAACAATTCCGGCTACTTAGCTGTCATAGATTTGTGTGTGTGTTGCTAAAAGATGTGCGTAGTGCTTCCACCCTACCCACCACTGATAACATATATTCCTCTTTATTTCATATTTTTAGTGTTTGGCCAAAACAAATACAAAACAGCAGTATATATAAGCCTAATAAAGCTTTCGGCTTTTTAATATTATCAATACAATATCAATATCAACATCAACATTAGTGAAATTCATAATTTATATGGATATAAATATCTCGGGAGACATTTTTATAATTTTATTTTCGTATTTTTATATCTTTTGAATTTGTATATCTAATATAACAATAGATATATATAAATATGAATATCCTGATATATTTTATATTATGTATGAATTAAAAAAGCTTTTCAATATCAACATGCATGGTTTCTTTCTCTTTAGTCTTTACACCACTTTTTTTTTTCAAGAACGCTTTATATCCTTTGAAGATCTAATAACTATATACTTCTAATCTTTTATGTAGAATTAATACATTGTATATATGCATGCCCACGAGGCCATGAATATATGAATAGTGTGCACTAAGACAAGAGATGTTCTGACTGGCAATCGCTGCCCGACTAGCAATGGCGGATCCAGGATTTTCCGCTTGATGAGACACAATCGATAATCAGACATGTAATAATTTTTGTTTACCAAACAACCAAATAATAATACTAAAAAATACATCCAAATATTCAAAAAGTACTAAATACAATCAAATTTCAAATAATACTACAAAATACAACTAGTCAAAAGAACCTCGCAGAGCACCTCTAATAACCCTCTAGTCAAATATCTCTCCCAACTTCAAGCTGAATTCAACTATATACCATATACTTCCTCATTACAAGAACCAAGCAACCGATAACCAACTTAATGGGATTTTTTTAACCTTTTTTCAAAGTAATTTGAAATATAACCCCAAGTTCAAAGTATTTCGAAAAGTAACCCCGGGGTAAGACTCGGATGAAAGTCATTGTCCATGACAACAACTTTAAGGTGAGTAGGGCCAGGAATAGGGTTAATGCGTCAGAAGCTTAGTTAGGCGAAAGTCACTGTCCAGGAAAATGACTTTGACCTAACTAAACTTATTCCCCAGCAGCCCCAATGGATCTCATTCACTCAACCCCTCCCTCTCTCTCTCTCTCTCTCTCTCTCTCTCTCTCTCTCTCTCTCTCTCTCTCGTCGAATTCCTTTGGCCCTCACTAACCCACCCTCTCTCTCTCTCTCTCGCAGCACTGATACCCGTCACCGAATCTCCCCCATCACCGGCAGCACCAAAAGGAGAAGATGTAAGTTTTGTTTTTTTTTTCTTGAATTTCACCCTAATTTTGTTCACCCTAATTTCTAGCATAAATCTCCATCCTAAACTTCTTTCGTGCACTCAGATCTCCACTCCGGTGCATTTCATCTCGGATCTCCGACAAAGAGGTAAGGTTTTTTTTATAGCTTAATTTTGTATTAAATAAGTATTAATTTTCAATTAGGAAGTGTGATAGAATGTTGGAGTCGATTCTAATTCGTTGCTAGTATTTATTTTTATGATTGCATAAAACATGAATGAGGCATGTAGAGTAAATCAATAGTTGAACTACTACTACAAAAAAATGATTAGATTCTAATTGTATGTATATGACTATATGGATCCACAATCAATATAGAAAGTGAAGCTTTTGGAGAAATGACTATTGCAAAAGTATGATAGTCATATGAGGTGTTGTAACGATGTTGAAAGAACAACCTATATGGGAAAGAAATGTAGGACTTGAGAGTTGGGACTGAAAATTATTTCCACTGAAAATTTGTTTATAGTAGCTATCAGAAGTTTAATTTTTTGTTTATTCATCTTAAACGGCTAAATTAAATAAGAAAAAGAGTTAGCCCCAAACCCATGGTAGTAACCTAAGTGAGCGAGTTTTGTAATTTTATTTGCTAGTGAAGTGGTTAGATGTTACTTGACATTAGTGAGACGTTGAAGTTGGTGTTGGATATTGTGTAAGCTTTGTTGGTTATTGATGGTATTTGTGTTGGTGTTGATTATTGTTGGATATTGTTATGATGGTATTGATATGGATATAATTAGATATTGTCTAAGGTTTGTGACAGGTTTGGTAATATATACATAAAATTGGGATAAGTCCATAAAATAGAGGGAACTCTGCCAAAAATTTTAGAAATTCTTATTTGTTTGTTTTAATTGTTTATGTTGTATTCTCTTGAACACAAGGTTAGTTTGGTGCAATTGTATAGTTATGGATAATCAATTGCATCCTTTGATATGTTGTTGGGGTGGACTTTTTGTTGAGGAAAATGACATGGTAAAGTATAAAGGGGGCAATATAACATCTATTTTGGCAAGTTATGATACCTCCTTCCCTCAATTGCTTGATATGGTGTACAATATGTATGGATATGATCGACCTCGGGTTGAGTTGAGTTTGAAAATAAAACATCCTCTAAGTAAGACTACATCGGTAGCCATGCCACTTAAAGATGAGTATACAATGAAAGTCATGTGGGCATGTCACAGTGATTATCCCCGTACAACCATGGAAATATATGTTGATGAAGTACCTATTGACTCTCAACAACGTAACAAATACATTCTTCAATGCCTGTGTTTCCTTCATACACAAACAAGATGGAAATGTATACTCAAACTCCACATATACAACCTTCTCCTTCATAACTAAACTAAAATGTTCCTCAAATTCTCCAAAATGATTAAATTCCCCAAATTGCTCAAATTCCTCATCATAATCCAGAAATGTCATGCAGTTCTTCACATCAAATCAAGTCAATCAGTGGCATAAGAAGTGATAATGGGGCTCATGATCTAGTTGTTAATAAGAATCAAGCTTATGTTTCTTCTGCTTATGGTAAAGAAGAAGAACAAGTTCAAGAAGAAGGAGATGAAGCGGAAGAACAAGAAGAGGAAGTGCTTGGAGAAGAAGAAGGAGAAGGAGAAGGAGAAGAAGAAGTAGAAGGAGGAGGAGGAGGAGAAAAAGAAGAAGGGGAAAAGGAAAAGGAGGGGAGAAGGAGAAAGAGAAGGAGAAGGGGGAGAAGATAAGTAGAAGCAAGAGGAGGGGGAGGGGGAGAAGGAGATGGAGAAGGGGTCGTGTCTTCCATCCCTTTCTATGGGAACATGCCCGACTTGAGAGATGACAACTCATGGAGAATGTTGACAATATCAGGGTCTATTTCTAGAGGTGAGTTTACTAAGAACATGGAATTTAATAGTAAGAAGGTCAGGGAGTCGTGTTGGCATTCATTAAGCTAGCAAAGCCCGCCGAGGGAAAGTCGTACGGGTCTAGGTGGCTGGTCGAGCATATCACTCCTATTCACCTCGCCACAGGGGTGAAGGCGTATAGAGACTCCTTCGATAGGATGAACGAAGAGCAGGTATTTAACTTACTTTGTTTTGTTTTGATTTATTGTCGGTACCTATGTCTCAGGCCCACCCCGACATCGTTCACTATGGAGATGACGTCGGTCCCTTACCATGACACTCAGGGTACGTCCTCCTACAGATCTCCTACGGCTTCTTGGGCTCATATTGCGGGAAAATTTGGTGGTGATTTTACGCAACCAATAACCATTAACTCTTCTATCTTCCAAAAAAAGGGTCAATTATTAATTTAGAGTCCATGCCAAAATATAAAAAAGGACAAACCACCTTCATACAAATTTCTTTCAGTAACTTTAGAGTATTGACAAAATGGTGATGCAATGAATATAAACAAAACATCCAAGAGAATAAAACTTTTAATTCTTCATGTAGGTTCTATATAAACAAAGAGATAGAAAATGAAGGACAAGGAACTTGTTAGACTACCCTGAGGTGGCCACCATACAATGATGACAAAGCCTATGCTGAAAGCATGGGATAGGTCAGGTAATCCAAATTATGATGCAAATTTTTTCAGGAACTACACCAACTAGAGATTTTCTATAGAGTAGGATTACTTTATAACATCTATACGATTAAAAAATGAAGGCTTTTAAAAGATATACAGAAAAGGATAATGGACTAACTTGGAGGGCTTTTAAAAGATATACAGAAAAGGATAATGGACTAATTTGAAATATGTCACTGCTATTTTGAGGACAACTAGTCCTCCATGTGTAAGTTTCACATTGTTGTTCATATACACTTCCTCCGTTCTTTGAAAAGCTCATTAGGAATTTTCACTCTTCTTTGTCTTCCTTTTGAGTATTTTTGTGATGTAAAGAAGAATAGTCATATGGGATCTTTTATTGGCTTGACACATACTTTCAAAATATCAACTTTTAATAATTTTTACTAAAAGATAACAATAGATATTAATTTTCAAAATTATTCATTGGCAATAGTGAAACCCTATATTGCAATAGATAATAAACAGAGGAAGTACAAAATTCTTTCATAAATAATAAAAAAAAGCCAAAAGCTAATGGAGGCGTCAATTAAGAAAAATTATTGGAGGAGTCCTCATCATAATTGTTTGATTCATTAAATAAATTTGCTAAAAAATCAGATCTCACTTATTAGTTATTATCATTCATGTATCTCGGCATGAACTTCTATCTTCACTATGCATGCCATGGAGGTTGTTGTGGGGCAAGTCTGGATGCAGGAAGAAGATGAACGGGATGGCCGCATGAAGAGTTGGAGGCGCAGAAGATGACTTGGATAGATAATAGCATTAGGAAAATTGAAAAAAATGGGTTTAGAAGAAGATGTGGCTCTAAACAATAGAGAATGGAGGAGGAACATTCTTGTGGAGGATCACATGAGATAATTTTCAGATTCACGTAGCCGACCCTATCTTTTCGGGATTAAGGTTAGGCTTAATTCTTGTTGTTGGGAAAAGAAAGCAAGTAAATGCTCTCATTGTTGGAATAAAAATATTATCACAGATTTGATTAAAACTTTCACATTAAATGACTACATGTTAGAGCATTTGTAGTTTTATCCAAAAACAGATAACCCAATAACTTAGATCAAGTACCTAAATAGGGAATTCCCAGCTGAGAAACTATTCAAGTGCACATAGAGAAATGCCCATTGTACAGCCAAAAACCAATGATCGGACTGTAAGCCTAGCTCCTTACCCATAAAATAAATTTCCACATAGCAAATTGCAAAACCTAGCTAGGATGTGAAAATTATCAAAAGAAAACCTAGGAAGGGCCACAATCTTCCTTGTTGAGTTACAAAATAATACGATAATTAAGCAAACACATTTACTTATGAGTTTGAGTAGCCACAATCTCCAAAAATTTGAACCCTTTAATTATCCGAAAGTTTCAGATTCAATGTCAGAGGGAAGGCACGCAGAGTACCATGATGTCAAACAAAAGAAATACGTACCTTATGATGGCTTTCAAAGAAGCTGATCACTTCTTCCAT
Source organism: Dysphania ambrosioides (assembly GCA_026401315.1). Lineage (NCBI taxonomy): Eukaryota > Viridiplantae > Streptophyta > Magnoliopsida > Caryophyllales > Amaranthaceae > Dysphania > Dysphania ambrosioides. Next base: position 23,062,707 of record CM048666.1, read on the forward strand.
ATGGTTACAGTACATACCCTGCAACATGTTATACAATTTAGTATTTAGCAAATCAGAAAAAAAAAATTAAGAGATTACACAGGCAAAACTTCAAACTGTGATCACCAGCAGGGAATCCCAAAGCAATAATGTCATGAATTGGCTCCACTACTGCCGGCTAGTGGCCAAGGTATCCAACTTGGCCCAGCAGCTTTGTGGTACGATAAATAAATGGGTTAATTGATATTAGAGTAACTCTTAATGTAATTAATACTTCTTATTTATTTTTGGTACGATAAATAAATGGGTTAATTGATAATAGCAATATATTAATGTAACTAAAAATTATCTATGGTAAATGGATGGGTTAAGAATATTGAAAGCATGTATATATAAAAGGTAAAGCAAGCTATGTTGCATCGATACAAATTTGGATACGTTTATCAATAAGAACAGAATATAGCAGAGAGAAGTAGAGAGAAAAGAAGAGCTATCAATGTTGTTGTGATCTCGATAATAAAAATTGTGAACTAATACATGCATATATATATATAGAATAGCTAACCGACTAATAACTAGCTAATTTTATAAATGTGGGTTTGTAATAACTAACTAACTAATTATGCCGAGTTGTCATCTTGATTTTGTTATACATCAATAACGAGTATGAGAAACGACAAAAAATTTTAATTGCTGTGAAAATATATTATGTTGCACATTTTTCAATTAACATGTTGATTGTATATAATTAGCTTCATAGTTTTCCTTATTCAGATTATATGCTAGTTATTCCTTTTCTTCAATTGTTATTGAAAAATGTTGCACTGATACGAATCCAAATATAGATATGGTACCAACACGAGCTCAGATGTCTGTAATGTCAGAAAATGGTGTTGATAGATAAACTTCACCTGTAAGTGATAATGTCAGACAAGCAGTCTGATTTGCAGAAGCTTCTCTTAAATTCATCCAAGCATCCACTTCCACCATAAGTTTCAGACGACCAAGGGTTTCTTCTACCTTTAAATCCATGAAACTTCAACCCCCTTAACACTACCTTATCTCCTTTCATAAGTTGAGCATCAATATCATCCATCATTATACCTACTATTCAATCAATACCCATCAGTCATTGCTTGGGAGATTGAATTGTTTGGTTTTAAGGTTAATGCAAAGTGTGATATTCCATGCAATTAAAAGGACTCACATTATATTACGAGGATTAAAACTTGATTTCAATTCAAATTATGCTATAATAAGACGAGAAAAACATTAAATAAAAGGGGGGAAAAAATACAAATTTCGTTCCAAACATTTGACATGCACCGGAGTACAGCTAGAGATAGTTGCTAGTAAGAGAATTTAGATTTGGTTGTGGTCCTTAGAGAGGTTTAGATTTTGAGTAGTAGAACAATTCTTAGTGATGTTTACCTTCATAGCGATTCCTTATTATGCCACGCCAAACAAACATGGGCCATAATTGGTTCAATAAGCAAGATACTAACAGCCAAATAAATGTCAAACGACTAAATATATACGGAGTACTCCCTCTATCTCTTTTTAATTGCTATATTTGACTTTTCACGGTTTGTAGAACACAAATTTAAATGTTTTTTTCTTTAAATTTACAAGATAAAAAATTATAAAAACGTGATATTCTAAAAATTAACATTGAAACGCATCCAATAAGATCTCATTTGAATATATTATTTATAATAGCGCGCATAATTATAATTTATATTCAAATTTTATAAAATTTGACTCCCAAAATGAAAATAAAACAAGCAAAAAAATGGAAAAAGTAAGTTATAATTATTGAATGCATTTATCCTCTTAAATTCAAGCTTCATAATATAATATTGACAAATTATAGTACAACTAGTATATATATTTCAAACATGAATTAAAAATGAAGAGAAATTATAGTAATGGTAAGAGACTTGCCTGATAAACGAGGACTACACGAAGAAAGACAACCAATGGCTATAATCCGATAATTAAGCTTATAACTTAAAGATATATGTACAAGATATTACGTCTCATAGATACACATATTGTTATAATTAAGTAAATTAGTTGGTTAAAATTTGAGCTGATATCCAAGATTATAATTATTTATGATCGAATCTTGTTTATTTCGTTTACTACTTTTAACTCTATTGACACCAAAAAAAAAAAAAATTGTACAAATATCCTTGTCAATTGAATTGAATTATTTTTTCAAATCCTAGGGCATTCTTGTTTCTCTTATGCATTTAAAATCCCTTTTAAAGCATTGACATAAAAAACCTAGTTAGGGAGTACTATCGTATGAGTATACACCTCCCTTTATTCGAAATAATCATTCAAAATTTACAATATTTAGCAAGTTCTCAACCTACTCTCCATGTCTATAATAAACCCTTAGGGTTACATTTACTACGAATATTATGACTATTTAGGAACACCGAAGATAGAGTATTGACTAATGAATGTAAAACCTCTTACATTGGAACCCTTCTTCAATTTTGGTTGTATATATACCTCATTAGCATTAGAAAAAACTTTCGAACAAATCACAATTACTCCACAAGAATTCAACTCACACAATTCAAGATTCATTTCCAAAGCTGCCAATAATATGGGCCAATTTAAGATGAACTCACACATCCTTTGATCATCCAATTTCTTATGCATGTAATGTACCTACCAATCACTAGAAAATTGAAGTATATTTACTCCTCTTCAGTATCTGCCATAAATAGAAACAATCCCAAAAAGTCCACAAGTAGTAAAACCCATTGATGAGCAAAGAAAATTTGTGAGAAAAATAGTAATCATACAATTACACCTTGAAAAAAGGTCAAATCTTTGAGCAAATGGGGAGGAAGAGAAAGTCTCAAACTTTAACAAAGATTGAAGTACATACCAAGTCTCAAACTTTGACCCACTGGTACGGTGGTACAACTAGATATCTGCAACAACATGAGATTCAAAGTCTTAATATTCTGTATTAAGAGCACATATGATCAAATAGAGTCAGTCATACGACAAGCACCTCAAACCCTCGTATGTCCCGGTCATCGGGTTTTCAGGGGCTGCCATCATCCCCCTGAAGGAAGAATCAATCTTCTAGTAGATGTTCAAGATGAACAGGGGATTAGGCGAACCATCAAGCTGCATGTAGTTCCTTATTGTTGACATCATGTCATCATACAACGCTCTGATGGGAAGAAAGTTCCTCCAAGAGATAAAGCTAGGGAATAGCCTTTATGCATCATCTGACGCTCCTCTTCCTTAATAGAGACAGGAAAGTAGACAGGTTTCATGTATGTCAAAGGGCAGCCAAACCTTGTAACTTGGCCACCACAAAGCAAACTAGGCACACGCACACCTCACCCTCACCGTAGGGAGGTATAATATAATTTATATCAGGTGTGAGTTAGGAAAACCTCGTTTTCTTGTGGACTTTTTTATCAACGTTTTTGCAGAAGTTTGTCCTGCTGTCCTGCATCATAATCACCAACTATGGCAATGTTACCCTCACATACATCCGTAAAATAGGAGAGCGTATTGAGAATTAAAACAGGAAAAAAAAAAAAGAGGAAGATGACAGTTCATACTCATCGATACACATACACTCATGGTTGCTCTACATCACCAATGTTACTGATGTTTCTTACTGACTCATTTGACAGCATTACTTACTTTGTAGGCTGGTTGATGTTTCTTGTTTTGTATAAAAGTGAAGGTGCTACTGTTGGGGTGTATATGGCAGTGTGAGGCATTGAGATACAATCATACAAATCTTTCATGTTGTTTTTGAGAAATGGAGGAAGTCATATACACATGTAGCTTAGAATTACTGGTTGGAGAATCTGTTAGAGGCCGGTGGAATTTGTTTATTAAAGTTAAGGTTCTAATGAACTTTTGTAGTACTTCTATAGAAGTTTTTTTTGTATAACATAAAGTATTTCGTATAATTATATATATGTTACATAAAAAATGCATATTCTTCATGCCGATTCGAAGGATTGGAGATTTGGAGGAAGCCATGTTTTAAAACGGATTATGTTGAACGAAAGGAGATGTTTTCGTTCACTGAGATACAGCCGAAAAGCAAAATGATCGCGTCAGGTAGGGGTCGAACCTACGACCTTCTGCTTAGGAAACAGACGCTCTATCCACTGAGCTACAGACGCTTATCATGTTGGTTGATTGCTTTCATTCAGAATTATTATTTGTTATTTCTATGAAAAAAATAAAGGAAAGAAGAATAATTTGTTCAAAATAATAATGTATTTGTATAACATTAGGAAATATATAGTACTTAAATATTTTCCATTTTTTAATAGAATTTCTCATTGAGTTCTAAGTTTAATCATAAGGATCATAAATTTACCAAATGCAAGGACAACAAAATTAATTTAGTTAATATGAAGGTCAAATGGTTGGTGGCTACTATTTGAGTTGAGTAGGAAAAGACTTTGGAGAGGAGTTCTTGAAAGTCTAGCTTTATTTATTTATTTTTTTTAAATGTTGATTCGCATTTGTAGAGATGTGACTCCATCTAATATGCTCACATGTAAGGGAATATGAAAAATTATAAGCGACTAAATTAAGGTGAAAAGTAAAATGAACAATTAAATACCATTCAAGTTGAGATTTTTGGGAGAAAAAAAGTTACACTCCTTTTTAAACTAATTTGAAATTTATAAGACGTGTTAAAATAATTTCAAAAATAAGTTTATATAGATTTGAAGGAAAATCACCTCATGGGTAACGATTCAGCCACTAGGAAATCGGTGTCCTAAACAGCAATTTCAATTTGTTTTGATTTGGGTCAGATTTGAGATATTAGGCTGCTAAGTTGGAAGCAAAATCTTCACTTAAAGCAAAATCGATAATTCTCCTTAATTTTTTTTTTCTAAAACTAAGTTTAGGAAATCACTATCCCAATGAGCGATTTTCCATCACTCATAAATTTTGTTTTGTTGGGGCAGTAATTTTCTAAGACATTTTTTTTCTTTCTAAGTGAAGGAAAATTGCTGCATGGGACAATAATTTTCTCTCACTTTTCTTTCTTTGGGCCAATTCTAACTCAATTTAGAATATCCTAAATCGCAGTCCAAGGCAGCGATTTTGCCAACATAAATCGCTGCTTACAAAAAACGATTTCATTTTGAACCAAAATAAGCTTATTTTTCAAAATAATTTGGTTCATAACCTAATTTTAATAATTCTAAAAAAAACTTAAAAAAATATTAGTTTGGGCTTTTTTCCATGTCCACTCTACTCACTTCCACTGAATTGTCAACGCCACAACCACTCCCTTAATAATATCGGTCTCTCTTTCATTCCCCTCTAGGCCTTAAAATCCCTTCCTCTTTACAATCCAAGCACTAACTTCCCTTTTGTAGAAATCAACAATCTAGTCCAGGAGCAATCAAATCAAATCTATTACGTCAATCCTTGACTGAACGATTCCCGATTGTGTATGTATAGCCCTTTAATTAGGAGATGCAAATCTCATATGCTTTGATGCCTAAACATTATTCTTTGTTTAAATTATCAACAAAACACATAAATAGGCTTTCGTAAACCTATCAAAGTGGAGCATTACCCAATTTTCTAAATCGAAACGATTTTCATTTAATTTTAAAGTTTTTGATTGAACTTAAAATCAAACCATTACATTTCCCCAAAAGGTAATGTGAATGGTCATTTATGAATTTAATAAATGTCAGCTCGACATACACCACCTTAAATATCACTCAATTGTAGTATAGTTTGAATTTCTCTTGACCTAAAACAACTCACATGCTATTCCGTATTCTAAAATCTAATTTGACAAAACGTAATTATAAATTCACAACTCAACATAGTTGTAATCAAAACTTGCACAAGAAGCATACTAATACAATTTCTTTAAAATCAAATTTAAACCACCCACCAAACTTAAAATACATTTTGGAATGGAGCAATATTATTGAAGCCAAAATTTTCTTACTTGATTTTTTTTATAATTACAGCACTATTACAACTCTTTCAAATATTCTCTTACACAATATAATAATTTAGACAACTCTCATTTCTTCTCTCTCCAAAAAAATATCAACTATTTATAATATAATTTCTGCACAATTCCACTACTTTTGATCAATGTTTTTTTAATAAATAATTTTTTTCAAAATTTATAATTTTATTTCCCTTTAAACGAGAAGTGGAATAAACCAAAGAAATATAGAAAAAGGGGAAGAGAGAAAAAGAGAGAAAGAAAGGGCCTCATTGAGGATGACCTCATCTTCTCTTCTTCTCCTTCTTATCATTCCTTCTCTTCTTCTTAGATCTTAGTTTTCGCATCTGGGTTCCTCTCTATCGGTCTGTTCTCTCCCTCCTTCCCCTTTTTTCATCAAATATTTTCTGGGTTTTTTCTTATTTTATTTTATTTAATTCTGTACTTTTTATTTTTGATTGATTCAGGAATCCAAGATAGATTTATTACACGATCCTATGTCCCTGAATTGAATTGGCAATACCCCACTTTTTGATTGATCAGAATTCTATATTGGGTTCTGCTCATTCCCAATAATTGAGGTTAAAAATATGATCTTTTGTTTCATTTCTTGTTCATTTTTAGCTCATTTCTTGCATTTGGGTCATTGAATTCATCATTTCATGAGTTGGCAATTTGAATTTTGATGATTTTGATCTAATATTTGTTTAGCTGCATAATTTGGATTGTTTGGTTCAATTTTGGTGTTTATTGCTTAATTAATAGCATGTTGTAGTATATTGTAATGATGGAAATGAGGGATTTTTATATGAGAATTGATGAAGTTATTGTGATTGAATTGCAGAAAAAAAAGGTTAGGAAAAAAATGGAATCAGATCTTGGTAAGCTATTCATTGGTGGGATCTCATGGGACACGGATGAGAGTAGGCTTAAGGAGTATTTTGGACAATATGGAGAAGTAGTGGAAGCTGTGATAATGAGGGATCGAATTACGGGACGTGCTCGTGGCTTTGGTTTTATTGTCTTTGCTGATCCTGCTGTCGCGGAGAGAGTTGTGATGGACAAGCATATGATCGATGGACGAACTGTGAGTACATTGACTGTGATTGTTGATGTGTATATACCCCATGTAAATGGAATTATTGAACTATGCATTAGCTCATTAGATAATTACATTATGCTATGTGCATTACTATTTGCTATAACCCTTGCTAAAATGCATAGACTTATTGGTCAGTTGGTGTGCTACCTACATAACTTGAAATCAGTGGTGTATAATGGTCCTTCTTTGATAATAGTCTGCTTCTGTTTCCTTACTGACGTGCTGATTGAATGTTTGAAGTGACCTACACTGATCTCTGATGAATAGTGTTTCTCTTTGACCTTTTTGGCTTAGGTTGAAGCAAAGAAAGCAGTCCCAAGGGATGATCAGCAGATTCTGAGTAGGAATAATAATGTCATCCAAGGATCCCCTGGTCCTGGACGTACCAAAAAGATTTTTGTAGGAGGTTTAGCATCAACAGTTACAGAGAGTGACTTCAAGAAGTACTTTGATCAGTTTGGTACAATCACAGATGTTGTGGTAATGTATGACCATAACACCCAAAGACCAAGAGGGTTTGGGTTCATAACTTATGATTCAGAAGATGCTGTCGATAGGGTGTTGCATAGGACTTTCCATGAACTTAATGGAAAAATGGTTGAGGTTAAGCGGGCAGTACCAAAAGAGATGTCTCCAGGTCCCAGTCGGAGCCCTCTAATAGGATATAATTATGGTATGAGTAGGGCTAGCAACTTCATTAACAACTATGCTCAAGGCCACAATCTTAACACCATTGCAGGGTACGGCAGGCTTAATCCGCTAGTTACTGGTCGAGCTGGGCTCCCTCCATTTGGTAATCCTGGATTTGGAATGGGGGTGAATATGGACCCAGGGTTGAGTGCTAGCTATGGTGCGAACTCTAATTTCAGTAACAGCCAGGGTTATGGTCGTGTTTTGGGACCGTATTACAGTGGCAACTCAAACAGGTACAGTGCTCCTATTGGATATAATGTGGGTAATACCAGAGGTGAACCTTTATCGAACACAACAGCAAGAAATGTCTGGGGAAATGGATCTTTCAGCAATCCTACAAACCCCCCCAGTCCTGGTGCATTTTTGGGATCGGGTAGCGGAAATTTTGGGGTCTCTTTTGGAAACAGTGGAGCCAGCTGGGGTACATCTCCGACCACATCCCAAGGTGGTGGTAATGGTTCTGGATATAGCAGTGGGAATCTTGGGTATGTTTTTGGTGAAAGCTATGGATTGGGAGGTGGGGGTTATGGAAGAACTCCTAACATTGATGCTGCTCATGCTGCTCCATCATCATCATTTGCTGCAGCAACAGGTGGTTTTGATTCTTCTTATGCTGACCTATATCGTGGTGGGTCAGGGTATGGTGAATCAGCATGGCGTTCTAGTTCTCCTGAGCTGGATGTATCTGGTTCATTTGGCTTTGGTCTCAGTAATGCTGCTGCAGATATTGCTTCTAGAACTTCTGAGGGTCTTATTGGAGGCTATAGTGCGTCAAATAGACAAGCAAATAGAGGTAACTTTTTTTTTACTTTTTATTTTTTCCGTTTCATTTTCATCTCATAAATGATACCTATTATATCACCTTGGATGAGAATGGAGTTATGAATATTCATGTGCTAGCTTAGGTTTAGGTTCCTCGTCAAACTTTTGTAAGCTTCTTGAAACAATGCTAAAATTGTAGGGTACTGATATAAAATGATCAAGTATGATTGGTCAGATTATTTCTATTTGTTATATTAAAATTGGTTTGTTCTCAATATAACCCAATTATGTATGGATTTTGGTGTGCCCTTGCTGTTAATATCCACAAGATCTTGGTGCAGTAAATTGATGTGTCACTCATTATGCTAGCTTAGATTTAGGTTCCTCGTCAACTTTTGTAAGCTGCCTGAGAGTCTGAGACAATGCTAAAAATGTAGGGGATTGTAGGATATTGATATCAAATGGCCAAGTATGATTGTACTAGATCATTTCTATCTGTTTTCTTAATGAAGTTGGTTTGATTTCCGCAAAAGTCACTGATGTTTGGATTTTGGTGCGCCCTTGTTGGTAGTAATATCATAAACAGCTTGATGCATAAAACTGATGTGTCACATAACCTAATTAGGTCGAAGCTTCTTTCAGATCATAATATCTGAGATGATGCGACATATTTGGACAAACTTCATGCTTAATTTCTGTTCCCTTCGGTCCTAGAAACCCATAGCTCTTTTTTGCAAAAAACTGTTTCCTCTGCAAAAGGAGAAATAATGAAAAAAATGGGTTTTATTTGTTTTGCTATGCCCAAGAATATTCTTCTGCTATGTCTTTGCTGTGAACTTAAGTTTCTCATACCATCTTCTGTAGAGGTTTTTGATTGTAGTAAGCATCCTGTAGAATGTTATGGATTAGTGCTTGGTTTTGAAGTAGCCTCAAGAGTTATTATTAAGGTGCTATTCTCCTGTTCCTCTACTTTAGGTTACGATAGCTGCATGTAGCTGAGCACTTAATTCACTTTTCATGTGAATGGAGTATTGGAGTGTACTATCCTTGTCAATCAAAATTTTCCCTTTACAGGCTGAAATTAGGACTTATCCCTAAAGGTTTGGTCTGTCTATTATAGGTGGTCACTCTTGCTACAATTCAAGTATAAGAGCCTTCTTTGTGCTAATTATCTCTGGTGACTTGTTGGGTACATCTCTATTAGAATTGTCAACATGTTTCTATCTGTCGTTCTGAGTAATTGGATGTTCGAATTTTGAATTCCTGAAAAAAATGTTGGTATCTCAAGTTGGTTTCGCCCTTAAAGTTTGGGAGTTCGCTTTCTAAATAGTTATTAGATATGATAGATATTTGCAGAGGCCTTCAGCCCTATCAGTGTTCAAACAATCGGCCCTCTTGATATTCCAGACTTTTCTTTTATTTGTTATTTTGCGAAATTCTTGAACTTCCTTCTGATTGATAAGGTTAAACTTTGATGTTTTGAGACAGTTGCTCCAGTGTATGCCTAGTTGATCATTTTTTTTTTGGCTGGATTTAGATGTGCATTTTGTACATTCAACATAAACTTTAACGATTTTCTCTTTTTAACTTTCCTCAGGCATTGCTGCATAGAAAACCTCATTTGAACAGAAATGGTAACTTCTAGGATCATCCAGAAAGTCCAGTGAAACAGGTGATAAGATTGTGAGTTCATACATTCCCTCGTTTGTATATCTCGACATATAAGGAACTTCAGCACACGGTAATAACAGGGATTTCGTCTCCATATACAAATTCAGTTAAGGGCAGTTAAGATGGTCTTTTTTCCGGATAAGATTTGAGCCTTGAACTCCCCCCCTCTTTTTCTTCCCTTTCGAAAGTAGGTTCTTGGTATTTGATTGAGCTGTAAAATCAGATTGCGGGATATACTAAACGTTCATTCGAGATAGATTATCAGTGCACTGTAAGTGAGAGAGCGAGGTAATAGTATATCAGATATAGATCAGTGTTTTTTTCCCCTTTTAACATGCTGTAACGACTAGCTAGTCGAATTTCATGTACTCATTAAGTATATTGTACTTTTGGTATTTTGTCCTCAGATTGTATGCAGTGAGGTGTTCTTTGATTTATAGTGTGAAACAATAGAGGGATACCCATCTTGGGTTCCCATTAAATAAGTTTACTGGAAACTTAGAATTCAGTTGTGTTTGAAGATGTATGTTGTTGAAACAATTTGAAGAATTCAATTGTGGAATTGAACATTTAGATCTCCTTAATTTTTCTCCAGTTTCTTTATTCCTTTTGTAGTATTTTTTCCCCCATATAGCAACTGGGATATGCCCACTTTTGTTTTGACTTTATTTGATACTTTGTTACCTTTTCCCCCTTGGTTGCTTTTCTTACTACTTGCTGCTAACTGTGCAGCACTTAACTACACTAACTCACTAAGCACATGCAAGGCTGGTAGTATGTAAGTTTTCCCATGATTTTTTTATTTTTTTACTATTTGGAATTGATATTTATTGATTGTAACTATGTTTGGTGATTTGAATTGATATTTATTGATTTATACCAATTAAATAAATTTTATCCCAAATTAAACTAAATAGGGCCAAAGATTGAATAGACAATAGAGTACCTTATCTCTCACTTGCTTTCATAACATACTCCATATATTTTTCTCAATGGTCCTCTTAAGTCATAAACATTTATAGCTCACTTTTCCTATGAAGTACAGACGTAACATTTAACTTATCTCTTTATTGAATTAAAACCTCGCAATTATATTAAAATATAAATTTTTTTCAATGCATTTGTAAAATAATTCAAAAATAAATATTGAAAATTTGATTTGAAAAGAGAAAAACTAAATAAAGGGGGAAAAAAAAAGGGCTATGAAAGAACAAGTAAAGAAACTTCAGATTTGACTATGCAGTTGGGAGTTTGGGACGTTTCTAGACTTTCAACTGTTTAACGCATTTCGGCGCCTTATTTACGATTTTTATGAATTCAAAGGTCGTCCAAAGCACTCTTTTTTTTTTAATATTTATTTTAGTGTTCCTTTTACTTGGCCCATATATTTGACCATTTTAGCCACACCACACGCATATTGGCCCAGGTTATTGGGCCCGCCATTAAGATATTTATTATTGTACTTTTTTTATATTTATTTTTAGAATATATTATTTCTATACTTTATGTCAGAGAGGCAGAGATTAATATGCTTTGCATCATTGCATCTATATACCCTTTTTTTATTCTTCTTATTTAAAATTTGGAAATAATAACATGTTTTAAAGAATAACAAATATTTCAAAAAAAAAAACAAACAAACATAAGATTTAACATATTTTCAACGATAACAAACATAAAAATAAATAAAAAATTCCCTCTCACTACCCAATTACTATCCAAGCAAAATTATTTAATTTGAGGTGAGTAAAAAGTAAAAGAAAAACAATAAATTGCATATGAAAAAAGTATTCAACTAATATAATAATATGGATGAGCTTAAATGGATCAGAAAAATAGGTATTAAAGGTATTTTTGTCCAAAAATTGTCCACATATGGTAAGATTCAAAGTAGGAAATTTTTTATGAAATTTGCCAATAAGAAATACAAAAAGAGAAAAGAGAATGAAGAGATTATTTTAGTAAAATGGCTCCACAATTCATCACTTAGAGATTAATATATGTCGATAGAAGATGAGCTTAATCTAATTTTACACAATACATGTAGGGATCGGAATTACCTTAATAAAAAGTACATGTTTAAAATCATGTCTTCATGTACTTACTTCATCAACTTTGTTAGATTTTTTTAAACATTTTTTTTTCAAAAAAAAAAAAAACAAATCCCGAAATCAAACTATTTCAAAAAATAACCCTTAATTTTATATTCGGTTCCTTGAATATGGACTCGATTAGGCTTATTTCTATCTTGAAGATATTCTTGAAGATATTCGGGCTTATAAATGAAGCGATTCACATACGTACTTCTAATAAAAACATATGGATTACTAGTTTACTACGTATCAATTAGGTGATATGTTGTGTGCTATACATATACAAGAGAATAACTCGTACAAAGCGCCCTTTTTTTTATTGTGCGTGTGAATTGTTAAACAAATATGTCAAGGAGAAGATGCTTGGTGTTAGGTCCCAAGCTCATCTAATAGTTGGGCTTACCTTAATCAAGATCAAATACTATATGAAGGTCATGTTCTATCTATGACATTTGTCAATAATTTTTTTTTTTTTTTTTAAAGTCTGAATGATGTATGGGGGACTACATGTATACCATTTATAATCTTGAAACTCTCAAAGTAAAATTATTAACAAAGTAACTTTAACCAATAATATTTATATTTTTACACTTTACACACTTTTCCGATTTGAAAAGACTTATTTTTCAAAAAATATCATACTTGGATCATAATTCCAGAGTCCTTGATTATCTTTTGGTTCTATTGACTCGATTTTCTTGATTTTTATATTTTGAGATTTAGGAAACTTCTCAATCACCTCTAAAGTACCCTTTCAACCATTTTATTCCAAGATATTTAGGGTCTAAATATGTTTTATAGACTTTGGAAACGAATTATTAGACATTTAATAAACCTTCATATATGAGTATATGACCCTATGAGGTAATTATTACCATTAGGATGATAAATTTATACATATTTCAAACATGACTAAACATAGTGTATTATATAACCTTCAAATTTTGGTCATTTTGAACAATTATGGATATGATGAGATAACACATTGATATGCATACCATGAGTGCTATAGGGTAATAGTAAGCCCTAAGTGTGACTAAAATTATCTACTTGACTCTAAATACCTATTTCAACTAATTTTTAAAACGTACTCTAATAGTTGGGTCTTAAACTCATTTTTATTGTCTTTAATATAAAGTTTAGAATGGTTCCAAATAGGGGTGTTCAACAAAATCTGACCCAAATACCAAACAAGTAATTATTTGGTAATTCAATAAATTTTTATACTTCTTTCGGGCCGGGTAATATGGGCTGCAATACATTACAACCGAGTATCCGATGACCCGGTTCAATTTTTTTTAATTAGTGAGTTAAGGTTAGTGGGTTACCGAGTTAGTGCTTAATTAGTTGCTTACTGCTTAGACTACATTGATAGGTTAAATGGTAATGATTGAAGTAATATTCCGACTTTGTGGTTCTATATTCAAGTTTTATCCTCGATCTTTGTTGCTCAAGGATTCATTTTCCTTTGGTTCAGATTGATAGGTCATATACTTGGTTTATAGTTTATTCTAATTTTAGTTTCATTCTTAACTTGAATATTTAATGTTTGTACCACATTTTATGTAGTGGTAATGAGGTTTAATACATCATAATTCCTATAAAAAAAATGGTCATGTCTATGCTCCAATATTAAGCATTATAATATTGGTCCTGCGTCAATGTATTGTTATTGGTGAAAGTAGGAATTAGTTCTAAATAGACTTTGTGCATATTCATTTTGATGGCATATTATTTAGGAATTTCAGAAGCAAGTGTAATTTCTTTATAAATGTCGGTAACCCAATTTCCAGGGTTGGATCATGGGCCACATTTTCAAATTCACGACAAAGCGGGTACCCGAAAATCGGGTATCTGCTAATGAACACCCCTAGTTCCAAACCTTCTCATATGATCATAGGAAGCACCAAGTACCTCTTTTCAATTTCGTAAATTTTTTAAAAATATCTCAAAAATAGTGTATAATTAACTATCAAATACGGTCGACTATTTTGGACATGATGAGGGAACACCTTAAAATGTTTATCATGAGTCTTATAGAGTCATATCAAGACCTACAAGTAATTATAACTATATACTTTATATCTAAACAACCATTTTTTACCGATTTTAAAAAAAAATTTCTTATAATTCGGTCAAACTCATTTATAGGTCCTTTAGAGGTTTCAAATTTCACCCATAAAAACATTTGATACTTGTGTTGTTTTGTGTTCTGAGCATGTGAATTTGGCAAGTAGTCAAACAAAAGATGTACGGACTATGGACTTTACCATATGGAGAACAATTAGTAGAAAAAAAGTGTTGACGATTATTGAAGAATAAATATGTCTTCTTTTTGATATTTTACATTGGGAAAATAAGACATACTACAGAATACTTATCTACAAATATCATTAAACGTTCTCCGATCCTTGCCCATCATCTTAAATAAAAAATTTAAATTTTTGAATGCGTACGGACTATTTCATTATTATTGACTTTGAAAATAATTAATTTATTGGATTCATTAAATTAGACACCAAAACACACACAATAAATAAATAAATAAATATATATATATATATATATATATATATATATATATATATATAAGTAAAAGTTAAAATAAGAAGAGTACTTAAAATGAGAAGAATGAGAAAACATCTTGACTTTTTATCTCCTAAATCGAAAGGATGATATTTTATATACTCATAATAACCCTTTTTTAACTCATAGTGACTAAATAATTTTTTTCACTTATAATGACTCTTTTTATTATTATAGTTACTATTTTTATTATTATAGTGACCATTTTTTATTGTTATAATAACTATTTTTTTTACATGAAATCTCTAGTGTTGGATCTTATCATTTGAATGGCTAAGATCTCTTCTTATTCTTCTTATTTTAAACACCCTTCTCATTGGATCCCTCCCTTACTACGTACGGAGTAAAATATATTAACGATAGATAAACTAATTTAGGACTCAAAACACAATTACTTTTAAGGAAAAAAATTAATTTATGGAGTACTTTGTAAGTACATTAATTTCTAATTTATAGAAAAAAAGATTCATATATAAATAAAACGAACATAAAAAGTGAAAATATAAAATCTCTATTGCAAAATTAAAATCTTACAATCTCTATAATATATTACTAGCTCTATTTTTCTAAATTATACATACTTTTATTTTCACTCGTTCTTTCTAAATTTCTCACTTTTACTTTTTTTTTTTTCCCGAACCACGTAATTATTTATTTATTGCAAGAATGAAAAATCAAAAGACAATAATGCTGAGAAAATAAGAAAACATGGCATAGTTTCCTGGTCTCAAAGACCTACTATGTGAAAACTTAGCTTGTAAATTCCAAAACACCAACAGATTAATTTCTTTGAGAAGGAAGTATAATGCTAGATAAATTTCCATGATAAGGGTTCTCAAGCAGAGGCCTTCTCTTTTAGAGATCTTGTTAAAGCCTCGTTTTTGTTACCAGCACGATGAGTTTGACCATACTTGGCAGCAGAGACTGCACCTCTACGGCTGCAGCTACCATGCCCGATGTGTTGCCTTCTCTGTTGGTCGTTACCACCTCCATGAGGATGTTCCACGGTGTCCGTGGCCACACCTTCGAACCTTAAGCCGACGACTGTTCCTCTTAACCCTAAACTTGTGATATGTATTCCCAGCTTTCGATAGCGGTTTTTATGTCCTCCCTCCACCGTCTACTTGCCCTATCATGCACCGGCAAGGCGGCAACTGCGTTTTACGGAGTATATAAGGAAGGAAGCTAGATCCTTCACGTACATTAAATTTTGCTTATGTGGCACAAAGTTTTTAGGTGTATTCGTTGTATTTTTTTTTCTTTTTATTTGGAATATGAGAAGAAATTAAGATAATATTAAATATTATTAAAATTTAAAAAAAAAATTTAAATTAGTGTGAAAATAAGATAAGATTATACTTTAAAAATAATGCAAGTGGATTGGTAGTGGGATTTTTAAAGTTTATAGTATTAAACAATTAAAAAATCAGTTCATCATAGACTATGTATTTTAGCCAGACTTTTTCACCTAATCACAATTTTAGACGAAAATAGAAGGATTGTAAATGAAAACAATATTTTAAAATTTTTGGATGGAAAAAATGGAAAGAAAAAAAGAAGTAGGAAGGGAGTAATTGTCATTATAATTGATTTTTTTTTATTAAATTATAGTCGTTTGGGAACCATTTGGACGAGGAAATCTAATGAAAGAAATGTAAAACTAAGTCTAAGGACATTATGATCGTAGCTTGCGTTACGTATCACTCAAAAAAAATCATAGAAATATGCAGAAGCCTTTGTCATAATGGAAGAAGCATAATGAAAATATATTAACTTAATTAGCATCTCACAATTTTCTATTATCTTTTGATATATAAAAAGTTAACCTAGATCATCAATAGGGGTGTACGGACCTAGATGATTTCGGTGATATGTGACATTGTCTTCCTATATGATACATCCATGCTTAGAGACATTATAATACATGATAATAATGATGATATAACATACATAGATTGTGATGTCACACAACAAACCTTGAATTGGAAAAGGTTATTATATATGTTTATGAAGAAATGAAACAAGCATTAATTAAAGTATAGTAGAAAGAGATTTCATATTTTGTACTAGGGCACACAAATACATGTTTTCATATTTTGTCTAATGTAGCTTAAGATCCTATAATATGTCTACTTATAAAGTTAGATGTAGATATTAATTAGTTTATTTGGTTAAAGTATTAAAGAATGGTACCCTAAGCCTAAATTAAATATCGTCTACATCACTTGTTAGTTTGACATTTGCTGATATTGTAGTAAGTTAGAATCTAGGCCTATGATGTCTTTTTCTAATTACATTCTTCTTAATGTTATATTTTTTTTTTTGTTGCAATTTTCTTAATGTTATATAGTCATGTTGACAAGTTTAGCGTATCAAGGTAATAAACTTTCCACAATAAACTTAATTATAATTTTCACAAGCTTTTCATGAATATCAAAATTCAGGGAGTTAAAGTTTAAAAAATTTTGACAAAAAATTTTCATTGTATTATAAAAATAATTTGTTAAAGTGAAATTTTATTAAATATTTATCAACGTAAATTTTTGTAATATTAAATTTTTATAATTTTTGTTTTACGAATTTAAAAATAAAACTAAGTTAGTGTCGAACAAAGGTACTCACCCTTAATGTGAAGTCGCTTGTATCTCCAACGTACATTTGTCATTTTCTCAACTTCATATGTAATCTCCAGAAATAGTGTTTTTTTTTTTTTTTTTAAAGTGAGAAATCTTTTTTTTAAAACGTAAAAGTGGTAATACCTTTCCTGAGTGGGACATAGTGTCGAATATGGGAGGTGACAATGTATATTAGTATATATTGGGTGAATACTGTGAACACAAATCTTGCTAATAAAAAATTGGCTGAATGATTTTTCGAGGATCCCATTTACATTCCCGTTTATATATCATGATTACAGTTTTGAATAATCATAGTTTACAAAGCTAAGAGCACTAATATGGAAAATTTAGGTGAATTACAAAAATGGCACCTTCCAATTAGAGTTGGGCATGACCCGGAGCAGGTACGCAAGCAAGGTAAGCTTTTGACACGACACGATACGAATACGGTTGTGACCCGTTATGACACGCTGTCCGTAGAGTGAGGTGCAGGCTAGGTTGCAAACAGAAAAAAATTTAAGCATGAGCATGACACGAACACGCAAACGATACACCAATTTAGCACGAGCTACGACCTTTAGCACACTATTATTTAATATTATTTATAATACTGTTATTAGTATTATTACTACTACTACTACTACAATTAATAGTACTATTATTTTATATATTATATTCTTATTATATAATCTAAATTATCTTAAATTATTTTTTTCGATACTTTGCGTACTTTACTTTTATTTTTTTATTAAAAAATTAGGCTAGCACAAAGCATGACACACCAGGCACGTAGACCATGCCATGCCATAGGTCGAGTTTAGAAAAATGTAGCACGACACGACCACAACCACAACCACAACCACAACACGATAAGAGATTAGGTACGAGCTGACATGCTCCATGATAGATAAGGCATGGCCCGTGCCCACCTCTACTTCCAATTATCCACATACACTTAATTTACATAATGTTACATTTCGAGGCTAATCCTGTGAACAGGATGATACTCCGTAATAAGTATCTCATAAACTACGGTGTAAGTACTACCCCTTAGGCCCTTAATAATAATCCTAAAGTATGAACTAGGGACTTGATGTTTCAAAGCAAGCAAAGTGATCACTTGTATGCCTCCTACAAATCCTACTCCTCATAGTAGATTCCCATCAATGGAGAATTGTGCTACTTCTTTGTCCCTTATTTTTTTTTATCCCATTTAGCTTTTCACTACATTCTAAACACGACTTTAAACGTTTTTATATCCAAATTTGTAAGAAAATATTATAAAAATTTGATATTATAAAAATAAATAGACGAAGGTCAAACTTGTAGTCTAACATGATGAAAATTTGTAATCAAATTTTTTAAATTTTAATTCTATAAATAGAAATAGAGTAAAAATAAATAAACGGATATAGTCACATCTAGTCACACTGTCCACATTTAGAATCACAATTCACAAACAACTCAGGCAAAGAGATCACTAAGAGCATTTGATACCTTCCCACAATCAAGGGAGGAATTATTGCAGCAAGACTCTCAGAAAAGCATCAAGACCTATGAAGTGGGAACATGGTTTGCCTAAAGTAATTTCTTGAGAAACAAGCTCAGAATATCTAAACACGAAACATACAACATTACGGTACTTTTTGTCAAATTCCAGATCGTTTACACCATAACTGGGTCGCAGACTCACAGTGTCACACTACTATTGAAAATAAATACTCCGTAGTCTCAAAAATTGAAGAGCTGATTGCACCCTAACTAAAGCAGATTATTCACCAAAAGTTCCCACTTTTCAGGTTTGTTAACTTATTACATGTAACGTATAGACTCTGTGAAGATTTTTGAGGATCCTCTAACAAAAGGGGTGGCCTTATTTTTTTTCAGCAAAATGGCATCAAACCAAAACTTGAAGGATCTGCAATGGGTAGTTCAAGTAATGGAATCAGGAAACTGCAAGAACCTGCAAAAGGTTTCCTTCTTTCTGTCTCATCAAACATCAGGCTGTTACCAGGAACCAGAATCCTGCATCAACATAAACCTCTCCAAGGAAAACAATGCTCTATTTCGTTACCTTCTCGAACAACTGTCAAAAATGACGAAAAACAGCGCGACAACGGCCTTGAGGAACTTGGAGTTCCATAGAGTTTTGTGGGAAGTTGAGTATCTTGGGAGCCTCAAATCGTTGCTCGAAAAATACCCGGAAGTTGAGCATATCGTCTTTCGACGAAATGACTTCAGTTTGGACTGCTTGAAGGAGTTGTCTGAGATTCTGAAAAGGGATAAAAATTTGAAGGAAATTGTGTTCTGTGAATCATGCATCGGAGCAACGGGTGTTGGAATCATAGCTGATGCATTGAAGGTGAATGATAGCTTGGAAGAGCTGCAGATTTGGGAAGATTCAATTGGGTTCAAAGGGGCAGAGGAGCTCGCTAAGATGATTGAAGTTAATACATCTCTGAAGCTACTGACATTATTTGATTCTAGCTCGTTAATTGCAACACCGATAATTTCAGCAGTTTTGGCTAGGAATAGAGACATGGAAGTTCATATTTGGAGCCTGGAAAAGAGGGAAAGATGCACAAAAGTTGTGGAGTTTGTGCCAGAAAATAGCATACTCAGAATATATAGGCTAGATATATCAGGAGCTTGCAGGGTTGCCTGTGCTCTGGGGATGAATACGATAGTTAAGATTCTTGATATGACAGGAGTTAGATTGAAATCAAAATGGGCGAGGGAGTTCAGATGGGTGTTAGAGCAGAATAAAACTCTAAAAGAAGTGAAATTGTCAAGATGTTGTTTAAAAGATAAAGGGGTAGTTTATGTATCAGCAGGGCTATTTAAGAACAGAAGCCTAGAGACTTTGCATTTAGATGGGAACTGTTTTAGTGGGGTAGGAGTAGAGCATTTGGTTTGTCCTTTGAGCAGATTTTCTGCTCTTCAATGCCAAGCAAACACAACACTGAAATACCTTACATTTGGAGGACAAAGAATGAGGGTTGGAAGGACTGGTTTGGAAGCAATCATACAGATGATCACAAGCAATCAGACCTTGAGTAGGCTTGGGATATTTGATGATCAGGGGTTGAGACCAGATGACATTGTCAGAATTTTTCAGAGTTTGGAGAAAAATGCGTCGTTAAAGTATTTGTCACTTAAAGGCTGTAAGGGGGCTAAAGGAGAACCGGTTTTCCAGGCGATTATGGGGACTTTACAGGTGAATCCTTGGATTGAGGAGATTGATCTCGAGGACACCCCGTTGCATAAGGCAGGAATGGCTGAAGGGATATATCGCAAACTGGGCCAGAATGCAAAGTCTGAACCAGATATGGATTTGTTCAAGGATATGCCAATGGTTGCACCCAAGAGCAGTAGGGTCTTCATATGTGGGCAAGAATATGCAGGTAAATACCTGAACCTAAATCTTAGCTCTACTGTTTTATAAGTCTTATCGTCTCTTATGTACCCATCAAAACATATACTTCGTATGAAAACTCTGCAATCAGTCTCATTTTTGAAGATTGTAATAATGGAGATCACTTACCAAATGTACGAATGCTGCTCATGATTATATTGAAGGTAAATTGCACAAAACAACCCATAGGCTGGTGCTTGAAAGAAAGGGTATCCATTTTCAGACAACCATCCACAATTCAGGAGACTATAATATCAGACATTGCCAAACTTTTACTCTTAATGACCCAATTTTAAGGGCATAATTCTTATTTGAAATGCAATGAGTGAGCAATTGAAACTAATTAGAACAAGGGGATGGTTTGTTAAACCCAACTGAGAAATTGAAACTAATTACAGTCAGTTATGCAGGTAAAAGTACAATTTGCAATTCAATATCCTACAATTTTTCGTCAGCCAAATCACCTTATGGAGACCAAGTTCGGACTTTGGTAAATCCTGTTGAGCAAGCTATCAAATCAGAAGGGATGAAAATCAAAAGTTTTAAAGATGATGGCATAAAGATTTCTATATGGAATCTGGCTGGTCAGCAAGAACTCTATTCTCTGCATGATCTCATGTTTCCTGGGCATGGAAGTGCATCATTTTTTATCATCGTAGCAAGTCTTTTCAGAAAGCCGAGCAACAAAGAGATGAAAGACCCAGCTGAAATCGAAAAAGACTTGCAGTATTGGCTCAGATTCATAGTCTCTAACTCAAGAAGAGCTGTCCAGCAGTGCATGCTTCCAAATGTGACCATTGTCTTAACACACTTTGACAAGATCGCTCAGCCCTCTCAGAATTTTCAGGCTATTGTGAACGTCATTCAAGGACTGAAAGACAAATTCAGCGGGTTACTTGAGTTTTATCCTACTGTATTTACAGTTGATGCGAGATCAACAACATCTGTAAGTAAACTCACTCACCATATAAGATATACCGGCAAGATGATACTACAAAGGGTACCCCGAGTTTATGAGCTATGCAATGACTTAGCTGAGACGCTATTGGATTGGAGGAAAGAAAATGACAACAAACCCGCTATGAGTTGGAAAGAATTTGGCGAGCTTTGCCAAGTCAAGGTTCCACCTTTGAGGGTTCAGTCTAGGTTTGAAAACAAAGAGAAGACAGAGATGAGAAGGCGAGCAATTGCTAGCTGTCTTCATCATATAGGAGAAGTTATCCACTTTGATGATTCAGGTGTTTTTATCCTAGATTGTGAATGGTTTTGCCAAGAAGTGCTTGGACAATTAGTCCGACTAAAAAATTCTCGAAAGCAAGGTTCAATGAGGAATTGCTTCATAACCAGGAAAGACTTGGAAAAAATTTTGAAAGTGAGTTTTCAAAGTCAGCTACTAGGGATGGGTTCTAAGGTTTTTGAGAATTTGGAAGTCACTGATCTTGTGAGGGTGATGCTGAAGCTGGAACTCTGTTATGAACAAGACCCAAATGATCCAAACTCTGCCATTTTCGTCCCTTCATTTCTCGAAGAGGGGAGACAAAAACCACAAAAGTGGCAGTTCAGTTCATCTGATTGTGTGTATGCAGGACGACATCTCGAGTGTGATGATTTGAGCTGCACATTTATAACTCCAGGCTTCTTCCCTCACCTACAGGCAAGACTCATCTTTTTTTTATATATCTATATTATCATACGGAGTACTATTGATCCCATAATTGTCAGAACTAAGGACATGACATGGTTCCCAGGACTGTTTTTAAGGCACATTAAGAGATCCAATCATGATTCTTTACTTATTTAGGAAAGGTCACCATATATTACAGACTGAAAAATAGTACTCAGTATATGTGACTGTTAATCCAGATGGACTAAGTATATGAAAGAAAATATTGAAGTCTGTCACCAGAATTTAGTCCCTCAGGTCCTGAAACACAGCCTCTCTTCAGAACATCACAAAATAAGTATCAGCTTTTTAAAAATATTGTCCAACAGCTGTTTACATCCTTAAAACATTTGGTATATACCCCGTCATCAATCTCATAGATGGGTTCCAAAAACTATTACGTTCTTTGAGTGTATTAAGTTTAAAACCAATGAAATTATTAACTATCCTTCACTATAGAATCTTTTGCATCTTCATCATGTTATTGCAGTTAACTTAAGACTTCACATTAAGGGTATCATGAAGGACCTTTTTGTTGGGAAAGAAACAGTCACACAAACCGAAAATAGTAGAGAGAAAAATAATTGAGTGTAAAACGGCCACTCCCTCAACTAGGGTTTTTTTTCTCCATATATTTTATATATACTAGGTATTTACAAATACAGAGAATGAATACACAACTTAACACTTTTTGGGAAAGGCTAATATAAAATGTAGCTAATTTTCTTGGGACGGAATACACTCTTAACATCTTCCTGATATTCACTACAAATTGAATTTCCATATAAAGACGGCTAAGTCAATCAACGATGCCTATAACTTTTTTTTTGAGCATGATGACAAATGAAAGTTCAATTTATTTATTTATTTATTTTTTTTTTTGCAATGTAGGTGCATCTCCATAATAAATTTATGGCATTGAAAGATCAGCATGGTGCAACTTACAGTATGGAAAACTCTCTCATTTCGATCAACATCAATGGCATTGACATCAGAGTGGAGCTTGGAGGACAGTTGAGCCATTATATCGATATCTTGACTTGCTCGACCAAGAGCCTTACAGAAACACTCCGACTCATCCATCAGCTCATAATCCCAGCTATTCATGGTCTCTGCCAAGGAGTAGTGTTGATTGAAAACATCATTAGACCTGAATGTGTCAAAAGTTTAACACCACCAAGATACAGAAAGACCCAGTTTGTTGCTCTACACAAACTGAAAGAAGCACTTCTAACTGTCCCAGCAGATCATATGTACGATTACCAGCATACATGGAGTGCAGTCTCTGATGCAGGAAAACCAATTATAAGAGCTGGCTTTGATTTTGCAAGGGACCTATTATCAGATGATGACTTCAGGGAGGTACTTCATAGAAGATATCATGATCTTTACAATCTCGCGAATGAACTTGAGGTCCCACCAGAAAACGACCCTGAAAGTGGATTAGCCATAGCTTCAGAAACCGATCCAAGAGTTGACCCGTCATTCAGTGGGATAGCTAAGGGAGTTGAGCAAGTGTTGCAGAGGCTAAAGATCATTGAGCAGGAGATCAGAGATCTGAAGCAAGAGATCCAAGGACTGCGATACTACGAACACAGGCTATTGCTTGAACTTCATCGCAAAGTTGACCATTTAGTCAACTATAATGTCCAGATTGAAGAAAGGAAAGTGCCAAACATGTTCTTCTTTGTCAGAACAGAAAATTACTCCAGGAGACTTGTGACCACTATCATATCAGGAATGACGGCAATGAGACTCCACATGTTGTGCGAGTTCAGGGGAGAGATGCACGTGATAGAAGATCAAATTGGGTGTGAAGTTATGCAGGTTGATAATCTGGCAGTCAAATGCTTGGCACCCTACATGACAAAATTCATGACACTGTTAACATTTGCCCTGAAAATAGGTGCACATTTGGCCACAGGAATGGGAGCTATGATACCTGATTTGGGCAGAGAAGCTGCCCGTTTGCTTGACTCTTCTCTTCTGACAGGAGCAGCTGGGGCAGCCGGGGCAGCAGCTTTTGGGGCACTGGCAGTCGGAAGCCGAACAAGAGAGAGATCACGAAATATTCAGAATGATCAGAGAGCAGCACAGCAGTGGGTTCTGGATTTCCTGAGAGACAGAGGGTGCTCAACTGGAAGAGATATAGCAGAAAAGTTTGGACTATGGAGAGTGAAATATAGAGATACTGGCCAAGTTGCATGGATATGTAGGAGGCATATGAGTTTAAGAGCCAATGAAATAGTTGAAGTACCCCTTTAAAGTTTCCATCTGGATACAATTAGTAGTGGATCTGCCTTGTCTTTAGATGAAATATGATCTTTTCTACTTTCTATTCCTGTAGAAGTCATCTTCATGAACTGTCGTAATTTATTCTGGTCTGAGTGCTTTCTGATGTTAGTCGTTGACAAATTTAGGATAAATATTTTAATAATATGACTTGATTATTATTGATCAATAGTAGAGTATTTATACAAAACTTATGCTCAAAAGATTGAAAACAATCTTTCTAAAAGATATACTATCATAATAAAATATCCTAAATATAATAACTTAACATAAATAATCCTAAAAATATTATTCTCTTAATAATATCAATATGGAAAATATTGCACGTATATTTTCTGATAATATTGATTATCGCATATCTCTATCACCCTATGAGTCATAATGACAGTAACACAAACGTTGTGATTGTAAATTCCTCTCTTTGTTGAAGTCAAGATGCACTACATTTGTGTTGTCGCCTTCAATTTTTTTTTTTTATGATGAGAATGTTTATCTTTTTTGAACCCATCAATCATCAATCAAATAGAAACGTTACTTTTTTCGAACTTGCAAATATAACATTACAATGAGAACGTCTCTTCTTCTCGAACTCATCGTATTTTGGTTTTTCCTAAGCAAAACCGTGCTCCATTCAAATATTGTTTTTTTTTATAGCAAACCACACTCAAATCAGAAAAAAAAAAACTTTGTCTGACGGCACAAGGAGAACCAATAGTCTTTCTCTCACGACAAAAGAAGAGCCGAAAACATCAAATTCACAGTGGAACTAGATTGAAGATAAATTTTTTTGGATTTTTTGACTAAAGGTTCATCATACCGATGGGTTTAATTTTCTAACCCACTGGCATGGGGAATTTTTGTGAACTCTTCCAAGATCTAACCTGCACTTGATACCGAGATAAATTTAGGATAAATATTTTATTAATATGACTTGATTATTATTGATCAATTGGTAGAGTATTTATACAAAACTTATGCTCAAAAGATAGAAAATAATCTTTCTAAAAGATATACTATCATAATAAAATATTTTAAAGATAATAACTTAACATAAATAATCCTATAAATATTATTCTCTTAATAATATCAATATGGAAAATATTAAATATATCACAAATATTTTTCGATAATATTGGTTATCTCATATCTCTATCAGTCATTGACGGATTTTGCAATATGTTAGAGTCTTAATACACAAACGTTACTAAGACTTAAATTAAGCAAAAGGTTTTCTTGGTATCAAGTGCAGTAATGATACTCCTAATGATCAGCAATGATACTACTAGTGATCAGCAATAATACTAATCGCAGTAATGATACTACTAGTGATTAGCAATAATACAAAGTGCATCAATGATACTAGTAGTGATCAACAAAAGGTTGCCATTAATTTTTGGGGTAGATCTACATGCCTACATAGTACATGGCTAATTGTATCATATTGGTTCATAAGACCATTGTGTCACGGATCGAGCTTAGCTCCCTGCCCATGGGCGATGCATCGTTGGACAGCAATGCGACAAGGGTCATGCGAGGGTGCCCTGGCTACTAGGCAGCAACCCTCCCTTATAGAGGCTTGAATAGCATAACCTATTTGCCTCAAGGGAACCCCCTAGTGACAATAACATAATAATGGGTCATTAGGTGGGCCAAATGACCTCATAATGGGCCTAAACTTAGGGGTCCACTGTATTTTGTGCCAAGGATCATCATAAAAGTGTTAGATTTCCAAAATAAGTCCCCAAAGTACAAGTTTTGGCAGCAAGGAGTCCAGAAACGTCCGAAAACGTCTAGAAGGTTCTAGGCTTCTCTACGAGGTTCTTTGTATGGAGTATTCTAGAGAAGATAATTCTAGAATATTCAAGGATGATCTTGTACATAGTAGAAGTCTTCTAGGTTATTCTATGTATGTACATAGGAATAGGATGTTCCAAAGTATTCTGAGATAGTCATGTACATTCTAGATAGGAAGTATGTAGAAACCTCCTAAAATGTATATTCCAGTGGAGGGAGGAACAACCTAGAGAATGGTAATCTAGAACCTTCCATTTGAGGAGGTTAGGAATAGTAAGATGGAGCACTATAAATAGGCTCTAAGACTCATTTGTACATTCCAAGTTGAGAGTTCAATACAAGAAACCTTCTAAGCACTTGTGTTCTCTTGCAACTCAATCTCTTCCTTCATCTACTTAGAGTGTGTGAGGAAAACTAAGGCACAAGGGTGCCAAGGAGTGATCGGGAATACTAGCGAAGATAGTTAGCTTGTGTGCTCATTTGCTTACAACGCTTAGTTGTAATTTGGGGACTTAAGCACTAAGGAGAAGTGCTTAGTTCAACTAAGGGACTTTACCTAGCATTAAAGGAGTGTGTTAGGAAAACTTTTATCAGCACAAGGAGTATGCTACGTTGGGGCACAAGAACAAGTGCCACGGGAAAGCCTGACTCATCTTACGACGGACTGTAAGCGGGTGGCGCACAGTGCATGACTAGGGCAAAGAGTCAGCACGTGACAGGTGGTATTAAAGCCAACTCGATCATAAGGTGTTGATCGTGTTGCATTGGTGTTCTTGGCTCGACGAGACTGAAGCCAACAAAATTGTTGGCATTAGGAGGTTGTGATAGACTATAGCTGACCCAACAACTAGCGAGGTTTGAGGGAAATATAGTCTTGCTTGGGACAAAGGCTGCCGACATCCATTGTGATGGCAAAGGAAAAGGGCATTGAAGAAACCAACAATACAATGGGGCAACAAGAGGAGTCACAAGCCCAAGTAGCTCCAAGACTAAGAAGATTTCAAGGGATCAATCCACTGGTCCTTCCTTGGATAGGTCCTCGGGTCTCAACTTATATTATGAGATGATGGTTGCAAAGGTTGTGGACCTCGATGAGTCGGTCAAGAGTACCGACAAGAAGGCACAAGAGGCCTTGATCTTGGCCCTAGGTCTAGGAGAAGAGATGCTAGGGGATATCCACTCAATGATGGCAATACTTCGTGAGGAATTTGCGAAAATTCGAGACGAATTGCTGGGACAACTCAAGGACATCCGCATCGAAGTGGAGTCGGTGAAGGCGAATGTAACCTTGTGCAAGGCCGCAATGGCAAGGGGTGTCATGACGGGGTCTATAGGACCAAGGCTAAAGGTCCCTTAGCCGCTTAGTTACACGGGCAAGCGTGATTCAAAGGCTCTCAATAACTTCTTATGGAGTATCGAGAGAATACTTTGAAGCCATGCATATGGATGATGAAGTGTCCAAAATTGCCACTGCCACCATGTATTTATAAGATAATGCGGTCCTTTGTTGGAGAAGGCGATAAAAAGATATCAAGAAGGGGCTATGCAACATCTCAACATGGGACGAGTTTGTGCGGGACTTTAAGAGGCAATTCTATCTTGAGAATGCCGAGGAAATCGTAATGAGGAAGCTGTGTGGACTAAGGTATACCGGATCGATGCACGACTATATCAACTCGTTCTCGTCTCTTATGCTAGAGATCCTCGACATGGAGGATAAAACCGTATTTTGGGCCAAGGATCATCATGAAAGTATTAGATTTCCGAAATAAAGCCCTAAAGTACGAGTTTTGGCAGCAAGGAATCCTGAAACGTCCGGAAGGATCTAGAAGATTTTAGGCTTCTCCACGAGGTTCTTTGGATGGAGTATTCTAGAGAAGATGAGTCTAGAATATTCAAGGATGATCTTGTACATAGTAGAAGTCTTCTAGGCTCTTTTATGTATGTACATAGGATAGGATGTTCTAGAATGTTCTAGGCTAGTCATGTACATTCTAGATAGGAAGTATGTAGAAACCTCCTAGTATGTATATTCCTTTGGAGGGAGGAACAATCTAGAGAATGGTAGTCTAGAACCTTCCATTTGAGGAGGTTAGGAATAGTAGGATGGAGCACTATAAATAGGCTCCAAGACTCATTTGTACATTCCAAGTTGAGAGACCAACAAGTTGAGAGTTCAATACAAGAAACCTTTAGAGTGTGTGAGGAAAACTAAGGCACGAGGGTGCCAAGGACTGATGGGGCATACTAGCGAAGAGAGTTAGCTTGTGCGCTCATTTTCTTATGACACTTAGTCGTAACTTGGGAACTTAAGCACTAAGGAGAAGTGCTTAGTTCAACTAAAGGACTTTACCTAGCTGATGTAAAAACTAATAGGAAAGAACTAGTAATTACGAGAAAAATGGATCACAAATTAGGCTAAGAAAATGGACAGATTATGTAGGCTTTCTAGAAAGTTTTAGAGTATGTGTTTAGGCTAGAAAAGGATATATTTTTTTGTGGGGAAAATGGACATAAAATGGCGTGGCTTTTGTGGAGAAAAAGGCTTTAAATTTTTGATGGAAATAGAAGAGAAAACAGAGAGTAGATTGTAAGGAATACTCACTTGAACAATCTGAGATATGTAGGTAAGGATTTCTCACATAACCTATTAGGTGTCGATCCAAGGGAAGGAATACTCACTTAACCCTAGAGAGACTACAAAAATTTGTGTGGAGGATTTCTCACGTGCCACTCAAATTCGTCAAGACAATATCTTGGAAAATCACAAGCAATTCACACGAAATTGACAAGTAAAAGATTCAAAAGTTCAAACATCAACAACTCCCTTCATTATAAAATATGTAATACTTATAGGCAACAAACCCTAGCATGCATACTATGGAAATTAATGCCATAAAGAACGAAAATTAAAACAACAAAAAAAAACAAACCAACCAAGAGTCCAATGTCCGTTTACACATTAAAACAAAACAACAAAAATCCGAATATGAAAAGTTTCTTCAAGTCTTGAATGATCGGATCTTCCATTGATTCGTCTTCCTCTTATGACTCTTGGCTTTAACTCGTTCTTAACTTCAAAGCATTAACCCGTAGGCAACACCAAGAGCCTTCCAACCCTTCATTTGGACGTGCAACACCAAGAGGTTTCTAGGCATTGAATCACCAAAAATGTGTATCATGAATGAGAGTTGGCCTTTAAAACTCACGTATTCATTCCTCAAGAACGCACTCTTCAAAGGTCTTCAACGCTCCCATAAATCCGGCCTTCAATACCTCTTAAATTCTCATTGAAGCATTAGTTATAAGAATTAAAGAGATAGTAAATTAGACCCTCCATCTTCACGCACAAGCCCTTCATTTTCCTCCTCAAAACCGTGGCTTAAGTGGTGAAATAATGAGCACAATATGTTCAGCCAAAACCCTCTTCAATACCCTAATAATACCCCTTAAAAACCATCCAAAAACCATCCCAAACCGTCCATAAAATGCTCCCCACGATTTTACTAAGCTTCCCCACTTAAACTCCCTTAATCATGCATTTAAGTCCAATAAAATCAATCATAAAATTCCCTCCATTAAAATATGAAACTTACCCATTAAAACCCTTAATTTTAGGGAATTAAATCTAACTTCAACCCATAAAAACGCAGCTCCAAAAATCAGTCAAAATAATCCCCAAAATCACGCCACACTCCAAATTAGAAAAATCTCCATAAATCTGAAACTTCCCTTCTTTAAGCCCTTGATTTATGGATCAAATTTAACCATAATAATGGTCCAAAGCGCCAGCCATAAAGGAAAAAAATCAGTCAAAAAAAATATCCCAAGAATCATGCTAGATTTGATTTTATTCTAGTCAAAGAATCCCCTTAATTCAAGCTAACCAAATCTGATTTTTTCCAACTCAATCCTTCCATAACTAACACCCAAAGCCACGTGAATCTCCATAACAAATCAGCAAAATCAAACCCATAACTACCTTGGATTCACACGCCTAAATCAACCCCACACACCCAATTAAACACGCTAACACAATCAGCCCCAACTAGCCCAAATTCACGCCTATCTGAATTTGTTGCCCAATGATTGCCCAACTACTTTACCTAATTAACTAACTTTAATTATTAATTAAATAAAAAAAACTCCTTTATTTTTTTTTACAAAAATTCTTCCATCACCTTATTCTAGTTTCCCAAAGTGGAAAGACTAGAATACCCTTGCAAAGAGATAAATGGGCCATGTAACCAAAAATGGTCCAACCCATTTTCTTCAAAAGATTTTGCCAATAAAATCTCCTTATTAGCATTAGATGGAATTTCAGAATTTCCATCACTAGCACTAAAGGAGTGTGCTAGCAAAACCTTCGTCAGCACAAGGAGTGTGCTACGTTGGGGCACAAGAACAAGTGCCACGGGAAAGCCTGACTCGTCTTACGACGAACTATAAGCGGGTGGTGCATGGTGCATGACTAGGGCAAAGAGTCAACACGTGACAACTGGGTCAATGAGTATAATGACTCAAATCCATATTTAAGTCTCTGAAAAAATTCAATAGTTTAATATTATTTGAGAATGAACTCACTTAATGACATTCCTCTCTCCGACGCCCAAATATCGCCTGGTATGACCAGACGACACATTTCCTCCTCCTTCTTTTGACCTGATCTACCCATATTAACTCATCACGCCTATAGGTATTTGTCTAATATGGGCCGATTTTGAGGGTAGACCCCGAGTGCAAGTGATCCCAAAAATATCAATCCATGTTTTTTTTAAAAAATTCATATTTAATCTTGATTTTTTAGGGCAGTGGGGCATAAATCACGAAGGGCATTAGCAACCTTGCATCTTCAACTTTCCATCTTCTACCTTCCATATTTTTAACCATCTTCTCGAATTTACAACTTCAATTTTTTTCGATTCTTCCAATTTTCCTCATAATTTCAGCCCTTCATGTTTTCTAACCTTCCCTCTTGAACTCTATCTCACAATTTATGATTTAGTCAATTAATACCATGGCAATAACAAGAAAAAATCATTAAGATAAATAAGGGCCTTAAGGGAATCAACAATGCTTCATCAATCATCATTTTCATTGAACACCACCATTCCTCCAGCGTCCTCCGCCAATATATCTCTCTTGTTAAACAGCCGCCATACTCAATCTCTCTCTCCATTGTTGCCTTTCTTGTTGATGTTTTTGGATTAAAGGTTAGTGTTTTTCGTATTGTTATTTTGGCTGATTATCTTTGGATAACTTTTAAAATTTTTTTGAGTTATTATTGTTAATGATTGATTGGATTATAGTGATTATATTAGGTTCTTATTATTTTATTTTTCATGATTTTTTATATAAATTTTAAAGTTGTAGAAATTTTGTGAACGTAGTAATTGATTTAGTTGTTGGGTTTAGTATTTTGATTTATGATATAACTATTTTAAAGGAAAGTTTGAATTTTGGGTAAAAAAATTTAGATTGGAGACTCATAATAATTTTTAGCAACAAAAACTCTCCAATTACATTAAAAGAAAATACAATTTTCTACTTTTAGAGTCTAGTTATGAGTGATTTAGAATTGAACAATTTGGCAAGGTTGAATATACTAATTTAGGGGCTATCTGAACCCTTAAGCTACCAAATCCCTACAATTATAAATAAATAATTCTTTTGCAAATAACCCAATAGAATTCTGACCTAGTGTTCCTAAGAAAATAAATATCTTGATTAACATGTATTCTCTTATTTGGCCTAATCTAAAAAATTTTAAATATCAAGAAAGCTGAAGAAAATTGATATTTCGCTAATTTAAACTCTAAATCTCGTATAATTTTTCTAAATTGTTGAATTTACTAATGCAACTATGCAAGATAGTAACATCTAACATTTCATCCAAAAAAAAATCTCCTTATAGGCTTATAGCAGCTTAAACTTCACTCAAAAAATTAAAAAAAAAATCTCATGTACATAGGATTGAATCTCAAGCACGTGCATAAAATAAAAGCATGTTCATACAACTGTTGAATAAAGTTCAACAAACAACTTTAATTAAGAGCAAGTAACTTCAAACAACTTTGTAAACCAACGTTCCTACATAATGTGCATAAGATATAAGTTTCAGGTTTTAAAAAAAAAAAGTTATATTTGTCGGTTAAGAAAGGAGCAATTTCCTACCTAAAAATCTTAGAAACTTGGAGTAAAACTGTTGAATGGGGTATCCGACATTGTTCTTTGTTCAAAATTCCATGACCAAATCAGCCTAAGTAAAATTGGTACTACAGAGTATCAAGCTCTATCATGGTTTGATTTGAACAGAGTTTCCCCTTCACTAATGATTAAACTATGCCTAGACAAGTATCCAAACTGAGTAACTTCTCAAGAATAATTTCACCAGCCAATTCGTTGGAGCCCCATCTCATCAAATGACCAGTTCATTGTCACATAATTACTGCAACTAGTACTCCGTACAACATTACTTAGCACTTGTATGTCAACGCAATAGTACCAATGCAAATACTAGGTGAGCAACGGGACAATCGACCCCATTAGTTTAGTCTTCATCACAGAACAAAACAGTACTAAGAAACAGGAATGCTTCATGTCATACATACCTAAATTTCAGTGGACTGTTTAACACACCTCTAGAAACAAGAATCCACTCTCATGACAAAAATATCCTAATTCCCTACTTCTGATTTGGAAACTACATAGCACCCTCTATTAATCCAAGAGAAACCAAATCTACCCCTAAATGTAGATTAAATATCCAATCTCTGAGATAAGTGTAGCAGCCCTCTGAACAACAGTAGGCTCTCCACCTCAGATCAAGTGGTCAAGGGATCATGTTCATCACGGATATTTCTAGGGATATCCTTTAGAGCATGAGTAATAGGGGATCTCTTATTAAGAGCTTGAGGAGAGTACTTTCTGAAAAAGAGCCTCCAACTCTTTATAAGAGTCATTTCCATATCATCTAAATTACATGTGGGCATAACATGTATATTGAATAAGATAAACGAAGATGAGAGAAATAAGAGCCATGGATTAAGAACTAGTATATCTCTTACAATTTCTGAAAAGGATATTTTTATGTGATAAGCAACAACTGATGTAAACGGAATTTGATCTCATGTCTAAAATAACACCCTCCAAGACTTAGTTGGCATCTATTTTGAAAAATCGCTCTTATATGAAATTAGTAGTGACTAGTGAGTCGGGAATGAAAAGAGACTAAGCTCCCATATAAAAGACTCCTCAAGACTCATGCTCTTACCTCCCTTAGGAAGGACCAAGGACCCCCCACCATGCTGGGGATTACAGGTCCAAAAAATAAATTAAAGGGTCTTTCTAAAATACCTCGGTAACTAAGAGGATAAGTGAGTCGCCCTTGAAAGCTCTGTGACAATTCCAAGAAAAATGCATACTCATTTGCTACCACTTTTACCCCATAATGCAATACTCCAATATCTAAGGCTGCTTTAAAGCTGCTGCTGTGATCATCAAAGCGCAGATAAAAGTGGAAATCAAGGGCCAATCTTATAAACAAGTGGAGTAAACTTTGGGGAGAAAAAAAGAGGAAAAATACATCTCCTGTTTATCTAAGTACTTTCTTGTTTTCATTTCTTTAGCCTCCATTATGAAGCCAGCACTAAGGAACTTAACTAAAAATGATACTACCAGTGTAGGGTACTATAGCATAATGAACCTTTCATGTACCTACTAGGACCACCTTATATGGACTTTGGGTCTTTATCAACATAATAGCAGCATACGTGAGCTTACATACGCTTTGATTGGATACGATAATTACTGCCATATCCCCAACTGCGCACAAAAAGAAGGAACACGAGCGGAAAGGAATTAAAGATGGATTATTTAGTCATGAACCAGTCTTTTACAATCGAGTAGACAGTGTTAAGTTGTGAAGCCTGATTAGTATTCATTATTCGTAATTTGTAAATACCTAGTTAATATGTGTGTTTGTGTGTGTGTGTATAAAAAAACCCTAGTTGAGGGTGTCGTCGTTTTTTCACTTAGTTATTTTATCTCTACCATTTTCGGTGTGTATGAGTGTTTCTTTCCCAACAAGTAGCTATAAGCTATGTTACTTAAACCCGGGTACTTGTGTTAGACATGGCACTTGGGCATGCATCGGAGTATCTACAATTGGCTAGTCTCAAGAATTTGACATGAAAGTAATCGAAGTTAGGAGCATTTTCGGAAGAACACGATAGGTAAACAAAGCAAACTTGTTCATTTATCATGACAGGAAATGTAACAGAACAAATTTGCTCACTATCTCCCGTCATCATCTACGACATTCTTAACATACAGAGGTAAAACACTAAAAGCACAAATTACATCACAGCATACATTAGTTATCACTAAATATTGGGTTTTGATTCTAAAATCTAAAAAGTCACCTGTTTGAGCTTTCCACCATGACCTTAGAAGAAAGCCCTACTTCCATAGAAGACCCGTGATCCAGTACTCTTTGGGGTTTCCAACTTCTGATCTGAGCTAGAATCCCCGGTTTTAGGTGAATCACTTGATTTGGTTGGTTCAGGCTCAACCAGATCCATAGGAAGCTTCATTTTAGCCAGGGACTCAGTAAACTGCTGCATGCTCTTCATGTACATATTCACAAAATCCTGCTGCACGATCTTCTCCTCCGGCTCGACATTCACATTAACAACAGGGGTTAGAATTGCATCTTTTGATGGGTTAAAACCATTGGTGGAGTTGCTCCCACCATCCTCGTCATTCTTGTTATCTTTTAGAGGAGAAACATGCTCTTGGCCAGGTGACTTTGAAGTGACAGGAGCCTCAGAAGATTGAGATCTCGCAGGGAGAAAAACAGATGGGGATCCATTGGTGGAATCACTGCTAGGAGGGGAATCAGCATTAAGAATACGCTTGGAGTCCTCACTATTTGCTGAGAAGCTCTCCACAATACGAACCCCAAGCTCATGACTCTCAGAGTCTGATGGAACCAAACTCTCGGTAGTCTGAGACTCCAAGCTCATCCCAAAGTACTCAGATATCATCATTTGGTTTTCATTCACAATGCTGGGGTCAGGGAACTCAATCTTGTGAAACTCACTGGGAACAGATTCCACAGCTTCAGAATCCTGCACGGTTTTCTCTGCATCCAGGGGTAGCTTAGGGATTTCTATGACTTCAGGGGAAGCTCCAGAATATGAGAGAGACAATTGCACAAACCCAGATGGAGAATGGAAGAGATCAGTTGATGAGAGAGTGAATTCCTTCTCTATCTTCCCATTCTTGACAAGGACTTCTGACAATGGCACAATAGTAAATCCAAGCAGCTGGTCTTCAAGGTAGTTTCTGACACGACTAAGCATCCAAATCTCACATTTTAAGGAGGAATCTACAGTCCTGACGTTTAGCTGGAGGCTTTGATTGAAGACTGGATTTCTCCCACCACCATTGATGGTTTGAGTGGATACAGTAGTTTCAGGATCACTGGTCAGGCAAAGCTTGGCGTAAACATCTTGCTTGTGATAAATACAGATGTTCTGAATGTCCCTTGCCTGGTGTACATACACATCGAGGGAACCGATGACGTCTTCTGGGTTATAAACATTCGCCTTCCCCCCATTCTCGTCAGTTCCATTAGATTCACGTGCCAACACTTCCGATCTCTGTTTCTGTGGCTCAGCACCACTAACGGTCAGGTTCTTGAATGGTGACACGACAGATTGTGGGGAATCCATTATACAAAACAAGAATTACAAACCTGGAAAACCATAGGAATATCACATTGTGAAGCAACTTTGGCAAAGACTAAACAAGGGCACCTTAGTTAAACTATAGAATATCAACCATGATGTTCCATAACAAATCCAACAATTTTGAACAAACATTACAGAAAAATTAGCAACAAAAAAAGAACCATAAATAATTCAAACATATATGGCAGCGTCTTCATAATACCAAGTTTTCTAAATTGCCAAAAAATTACCCAAGTTTTTTAGATGATAAGTCCAAAATCCGAACAGCTTAATGACACAACTATAGCGCCTTGTTTCACTAATCTGTGTCGGCCAGCTATACTTTATGTTTTATATAGCTTCGTTACCCCCCAATAGTGATAGAGATCAGTGCTAGCAGAGCTAAATACCAAGTAAACATACAAAAAGCTACAAAAACAAGCCCAGAGCAAAAGAAACCAAGACAAATTGAACCTTCTTGCATCTTCTAAAACCCAGAATCCATATGCTAAATTTAACAAACCAAAATAAAGACAACTCAGAAGCAATATACCATTGATCTCAAAGCAGATGCATAAAACATCTAAGGATCAAACCCTTTCACAAATTCATAAGCAAGTGTATGAGTTACACATGTGCACATGCTCACCACTCGCAGAATCCCAAGATCTCAATTATTGCCTCCGTACTATTCATATCCTAGTACAAAATTCCCTTCAAATCAAGCATAATTATGCACCGTACAACCTAAAATTAGCAATGGAGTACTTTGAACTGTTTTACCAACAAACATCAAATATGCACATACCCAATTAAACATTCATTCAATTACAGCAAACCCTACACAAAAATTCCACTTAAGAAAAAACAAGCTAACTAGTATGAACACAAACCCAAAACATTCATTCAATTACAGTAAACCCTAAACAATAATCATACCAAAAAAATTTACAGAATTCAAACCTCAAAAAAATGTCTGCATAATTTGTAACCAGTTAAACAATCATAAACCCAAAATCCTTGAAAAGGGAACTTACCGGAACAAGTTCAGCTTCAAGATTACACCAGCAAGAAAAAGAGGAAACCCCAAATGAGCTAAAAAAAAAGGGGAGGTAAATAATAAGATAAACAAGCCCCACAAAAATAGCAGATACCAATAAAGCACACAACAAAACCCACTAAATACAGAAGCACTAGCACAACAGTCAAGATTAATTTATTAATTGAAACAGTTGTACACACAAAATAAAGAAAAACCCAGATCCCTAAACAGAATTCAACCGCAAAATTCAACTTAAATTGTTCAAATGAAAGCAATAACTGCAAAAAAAAAAAAAAAAAAAAAAAAAAAAAAAAAAAAGTGG
The DNA here is from genome assembly GCA_026401315.1 of Dysphania ambrosioides. Classification (NCBI taxonomy): domain Eukaryota; kingdom Viridiplantae; phylum Streptophyta; class Magnoliopsida; order Caryophyllales; family Amaranthaceae; genus Dysphania; species Dysphania ambrosioides. Next base: position 23,100,468 of record CM048666.1, read on the forward strand.
AAAACCCAGAAAAAAAAAAAAAAAAAAAAACCTGACTTATGGGTATTTCTTTACTGTTTTAGGCACAAAAAGATGAAAGTTCCAACCTTTTTCAAGTGCAAAAGTCAAAGATGAAGGTTTATAGCGCTGAGCTCAAGGGATCCAATTTCAAAGATTTGTCGACTACCCAGTTCTTAATCGAGGATTAAATAGCATAAAATTAAAGGGTTTTTTGAGAAATCACCGAAATTTGTGCAAGATTGAGGAGAAGATGAAAGAAAAAAAATGAAGAATGAAATCTCTGAGCTAAGAAAGGAAAGCAGAGTGGGATTTTGTACTAGTCAGGGTATTTTTTGGACATTACTTAGTCTGGTCATGTATTTGTACTGGAGGTGTAATAGCAAGGAAAGGTGTAGTTTCAACAAACTTTGTCAACATTTTCTATTCATTTTGTCAAAAAGGTCCAACCTTTTAAAGTTTTGAATAAAAATCAATGCATAAATCTTGTGCTATGCTTTTGGCTTTGCGAATTTTTGGAACTTTGATTGACTAGACTATTATTACTTGGTTTTTTTGTTTAATCGAATCCAACTTTTCTTTATATAGGTAATTAGGTCTTACTTAATCATTCAATATCGATTCTAATTTGTGAGTTTGTTATATCTTCATATATTTAAGGACATCTTTACTAGTAGTGTAGGATTCATATTTTGAATGAATACACTGAAAGTTGCGAAACATTCTCTAAAATTTTCTTTCTTTAACTAAGACAAATGCTGATATTTTCTCTTATTTGTCATACGTGGTGTTAAATATTTTTCTATTAAAGGTGTGAATCCTCAATTTATTTCAAAATAAGTTCTTAATATCTAACTTCTTCAAAATTTTCAATAACGTGTTCTTACGTGACATTTTTCTTGGTGCTAACCACCTCGCCTAGTGTTTACTAAAAAATAAAACAAAAAAATTATCGTATTAAATATTAAATATCGTGTAAAGGACTTGTTGGATGGACATAAACTTTTTTTTTTTTTTTTTACATTTGGATGGGCATAAACTTGAATAAGAAATACAATTTAGTACTTACTTATTTTGAATTGTGGTCAAATAACCATAACTCCATTAGTAAGTTGAATGTGTGAGGTGAGGCTTCAAAAGAGGAAAGAATTTTCATAACACATTTAAAGTCCCACTTCCTACATTATCTCTGTATTAAACAAACATATTAAGCTTTTAACAAGAATCAATTTTGAGTCATATGATATGTTTTTTTTTTTTATAACCAAAGTCTCCTTCAACCTCACAATTATGTAATATTAGTATTATGAGTATTTTGAATTAGATAACTATGGTGTCCTTCTCACAAGGTTTATGTAAGTAACTCTTTGACATAGTTGACTAAAAGAATTCTTAACATCTTAGGATATATCTTAGATTATAATATTTCTCACTCCCAATTTTAATGGTGCTAGGCATGGTAGCTTCAAATCCTATACGGGCTCTAACTTCAATGACAAATCTTTCATAGGCCTAAAGGGTTTGCCCCCGAAATTTTCTAAGCATTTATATAATATAAAGATATTGACCAAAGTTAATATAAAAAAAATTATAGCCTAATAGTTAAGTGTCTAATTTTTTAACTAAAGGTTTAGAATTTCCCTCCTTAAATTTTATTTTTATTTTTATTTTTTGAAAATAACCTTAACTCCCCCTAATTTTTGACCCAAGATCGGCCACTATCTATCCTCCGGCCTCACTAGAATAGTACAAACCTTGAAATACAGTAAAAGATTGCTAATACTAGGATAAGATTTTTTTTTTTTACTAAGAATCGGGAATATTAAATTGAAAATCGGCATTATAGTTGGTGAAGAAGACATTAATGATAATGTAGATATAAAATGATAATGTATATATAAAAGGGGCAATATAATATTGATCAAGGATGAAGGAAGGAATATTTTCTTCTTTTTTTTTTTAGCAATTAGAGGAAGACAATATATAATATAAAGTGTACGATTAGCAAAGGAGGGTCCAATTTTGGACTTTAAATGGGACAACGGTGAGCCGACCCATGAGGTGGCCGTAGATCCCTTTGTAAATTGTCATCCAATGAGCTTCTGGTTTACTTCTTTTTGTAGTTGTAGGCCATACACCATCCTCTGGGATCCACGTGTGCCTACCGCCAACCCAAGGAGGCTCAAGTCTTTACCTTGTATATTATTTGACTATATTAATTTTAGACTAAAAAAATAGACGTTTGGAAAAATCGTTTAAAGTGGATGGTTCCTCTAAATGTAAAAGTAACATAAACGTACAATTATTCAATTAAAGTACTTTCTTAGCAAAACTTTCTTCAACTAAAATGCTATCAACGAGTCTAATAGTAGTAAGTTAACTCGGAAACATACGTATGTTTTTAATTTCATTTTTGTTTTTAACATTGTTTATCACATTATGATCAAATTTTGGAACCCAAACTCAAAACTAATCATTAAAATCATATTAGGGATTATTGATGTGCTAATTCCACCAAGAGAAATTTTTAGATGTAGTTAGAGTCACATGTCATTAATAATATAAAACCCTCAAGTGTCTCCCAGATATTATATACATATTTCATAATTTAATGTATAATCATTGAATTCATGAACAAAAGTGAGCTTGCAATGGTCTTCCCATAAATCTCTTGCCGTCACTTGGACAAAATGAGGTTGAAGTCTCTTTAATCTTAATGGTGAGAATTAACTAGTATTACTTGTAAAAGAATTACCACTATATATATCGTCTATCTCTTTGCATTATTCAAGTCTTTATTTCTAAACAAGCCTATAAGAAGTGACATATGCATTTACTAATATACTTCATGTCTTTACTCCATGCGTTTATTTCAAAATTTTCATATATGTAAATTAGTATTCATCAACTTTTGAAAAAAAAATTAGCTAGTATTATTCATCCGATAATGTTGTCTTGCCGCTTGCAGCTCTCTTCACATAAAAAAAAATATAACATATTCGACAGATAATACTTCTAACACATTAATACTTTCAAAAAAGGAACTGAACATGTAAATAATCTAATACTTACATAGTATAAATATAGATTTAAAATATAAATTTTCTTTTTTACTATTTTGTTGGATGTTAAATACTCACGCATATTTTAAAATATAATTTTGAGTCAACTTTCAAGGATTTCATTTCACAAAATTATAACCATATTCTTTGTTAATATGCTCTATTTATGTCATAAACTTCTTATTATACTGTCGTAAAGGATTACCTAAATATCTACTTTAAATGATGTATGTAGCACCTTTCTAAATTATGTTAGGTTTTGATTGATTTGGATTATGGGAGATTTCATTTAAAATTTGGTAAAAAGTGTATGGTGGGGGTATGTTCTAATAATTTGAATGAAAAGAAATCGGTGAGTAATCTTTTATTAATTACAACTTTTCCCACATTTCAATGATTCTTAGCTATTTCTTTGAAATAATATAACTTATCCAAGTTAGAGCTTACAAGATGTGGCATATCATACAAGTGAGAAGTGACCATTTTGAAAGTAATCCATGTCACCATGTGATTATTTACCCTTAATGAAATTATGAATACCCAACTAATTTAATTATTCGATTAAAGTGATAAGAGTGATACCGAAATTAAAAAGGATCACATTTAATCGATATTAGTAATCTATTAAGAATTTTATTCTCTTTGCCTAAAATAAAGAGAAATGATTAGAATTTGAATTTTAACTTAGACTCTCTCCATCTCTTTTTAATTACTACATTTGACTTTTTAAGATTTTCAAGACAAAACTTTAACCTTTTTCTCTAAATTTGTAAGACCTGAAATTATAAAAACTTGATATTCTAAAAATTAAATTGAGACACATTCAGATAGATCCCATTTCAATATATTATTTATATAGTATAATTAGAATTTATGGTCAAAATTTATAAAATTTAACTTTCAAAATGGAAATGTAGCAAAGTAAAAAAGACGGAGGGAAGTATATATCTTATTCCATCACATCCCCAAATCAAACCAATGATTGACCTTAATCCCCATGATTATAGTGCTTGAGTTGCTTGATTCGAGTTAGGGTTACAATCACTATCATTGATTGTAACAGGACTAAAGTGGCAATGTGTACAAACATAAAAAGGTTCAATACTATCTAGAAAATGTAGGAGTATAATAAGTGCATTACTCTTTAATAAACAGCGAATGTCTGCCAAAAAGTCACTTGCTTGGCTATGAGCTTACGTAGGAGTAGAAGTTTCCCTCCATTAGTGGATAAAAGCCACACTATAATCTTCTTCATGTTATGATTTCTTATTAGTTACTCCGTATTACGCATCATATGTATTTCACACTATCAATTTTTTTTATATCCACTTTCTTCAATAATTTAAACGAAGCGTGGTTAATATGATATTGAGATTGTAGTGATGATTATTGGCATTCGGGAATAGGGTAACCTTACTTTATATCTATACAACGACATCAACAACAAAAATTAAAGTTTGAATCCTTAAAGATGGGGCTGGTTGTATGAATCAAGAGTCGATCTCACATGATTATCTATAAAAATCTGACTTCTTTCTCTATTTTTTTCTTATTTAAAGCCATATTTTCTTGCAAAAGTCATTTTTTATCATGTCCTTGTTCACTCTCTATCTTTAATCATCTTTTATCTACCTTAACCATATTTCAAGTTTTCATTACCCCAAACCTCCACCTTCTTCATTGGTGCATTTACTACTCAGCATCTCACAGTGAAATTGATTCTCCCTTATCTTATCCTCAATATCACTACTCATGCTTTCTTCTAGATATCCATCTTTCTAATTTTATCTCTTAAGATGTTCACCCACATCTACCTTAGCATTATGCATATCTATTATACTCATCTTCTTAACATGTTATTTCTTAAAAATCCAACATTTCAGCCCATATAACAAATACCAATCTAATTGCCAGTCATATTAGTATTTCCCTTTTAACTTTAAGGATATATTACTATCACACAATAGTCTAGTTGTAACTCTCCATTGATTGAGTTACCTAAATATTAAATAATTGCTTATAAGTAACTCATTCCCATAAAATGATACTTTATATACTTTGTTTTAGTGCTACTAACTTTAAAACCTTTAGATATCAACACTCGTCTCTATTGTCTAACTTAACATTCACCCTTGTGTTAGTCTCGTACATCAAAACAATGTCATCCCTAAAAAGTAAAACATCATATATTGACCTTGTTACTAAGTCTAGGATTCTGGTGGAAAGAAAGGGGCTTAGGGAAGATCATTGGTGTAGTCCAATAGTAATAAGGAAATTCTCTGTAACTCCACCGCAACTTCTTATATTTGTTGTAATATCCTAAAATAGGTCGATGTACTTACGGGGTATGCCTTCTTAGTCATTGCCCATCAAAGTACTTTTCTTTGTATCTTGTCATATACTTTTTTCAAATTAATGAAAACCATGTGCAAGTCTTTTTTCATTATATGATAATATTTCATTGTTTGCCTAATAAGGTGGATAACTTGTGTGATAGATTGAAGTAACATAAACCCAAAATAGTTTCTAAAATACTAGCACATTTCCTCTATCTTTGCTCAATACCTTTCTCACATAATTTCATGAGGTGACTCATGAGCTTTTTTCTTTTAGTTTGGGGAATAGCTTGTACCACCTCATCTCAATCCTCCCAAAATTGACATTTAAAGGTTTCCTCAACACCAACTCGTGGTGCAATATGAACTCACGACGCTCACTATATCTCTTTCACAAACGATCTTTGCCTTCATAATCCTATCACTCTTTCTATATACCTCAACAACATTGTTTATTAGTTAACCATCTATAATAACCCCCAACTCCAGTTTAGTTCTTTACTTACCTTGAGTACCAGAAATTATAACCTCATAGTCTAATAACCTTAATTAGCTCTTTTTCCAACACAATTTGTCTCTTGGAGACACAAAATGTTAATTTTTCTCCTCTTCATTACCTCGATCCACTGATTCAACTAGCTTTCCTGCAAGCGACCCTACATTTCAGGAGATACAAAAATTAGTCTCCACTCTCCTTTTTCGAGAATTTATAAGTAACCTTGCTCATTTCTCACCACACTCAGGCGATCCAGCACACCGCTTTGAGACAATCAACCTAAAAACCATCGCGTACTTATCACTACACTTTGGTTTAAAAAGTACATCATGTCACTAAGTAGGGAATGATCCCATAAATGTATAATTTTGGTTAATGTTTATGGATGTGGCTAAATTTAACGCTATCTGTTACAAGCCTACCGCAACCCTCCTCTTTTTTCCAAAGTTTGACCAATGTCGATTAAAACCCACTGGCAAAATTTAAATCATATTCATGTTATATTAGTTTTTTATACACGCATTTGCATGTGAAGATTTTCATAATTAACATGTGAAACAATTATTCCATACAGAGCGTAATAATTGTCTTAAACAAATACCAGTAAGGTAGTGTTCATAGATTTATACTTTTTGTTCACATATGGGGGAAAAGTCAGACGTAGTAGAAAGATGAATACAACTTTTTGTTTATAATAAGACATTAAAGTATGGTGAGTATCTCCTTTGATTACTTTCTTACACTAACATACATAAATCAAAGAGAAACTCCAATTATTACAGTTGGATATATCTTCTTAATTTTATAGGAAGAATAGTTTAGTAAAAATAACTCACACATAATAACATGTCCGAAAGTAAAAGTGCTAGTAAAATACTCTATTCGTTCTTTTGTATTTCTTTCTATTTAGAATCATGGAAGAAATCAAGATAATATTAAATATCATTAAGATTCTATAAAATAATTATAATTAATTTTAAAATAAGACTAGATTATTTTTGAAAATGATGCAAGTGGATTGAGTATTAAATAAGTAGTGGAATTTTTAAAGTATATGACATTAAGCAATTAAAAAATTAACCAATGAGCTACATATTAAATGGATAGTGATTCCAACCAAATTTTTCACCCAATTACAATCTATAACTATTATTAAAGTAAAACCATGCTGACGTCATACTTAACACATATCAAGCTATTATAAAAAAAAATCTGCCTTTTTTTTTAAAGATGATGTCATTTATTTTTTTTTCTACTTTACATTAATATAACATTGAAAAATATTATATATAGAAAACTGTGTGACTATATAAATTCTTAAAGTATTTAAAACTACATTTATTTCTTTTCTTAATTTCAAGTTTCTTTTCTACCTTTTTCTATAATAATTTTTTTATTTAATATGATAAAAAAGTATTATCCCAATTAAATTTACTACGATAATTCTATAAAATTTATAAGTTTTTCACCAATAAATGAAAATTTTCTTAAAAGTAAAATATTTAACAAAAGAACTTATTATCAACCCATGTATCGCTCGGAGCTTATCTAGTAATAAAGTAAAATAGAAGAATTTCAAATAAGACTAACATTTAAAAATTTCGGATGAAAAAAAAAGAATAAAAAATAACGGATGGAATAACAAAAAAAGAGAATCATGAATTGTCACAATTACAAATGACGCCAACTTATAGATTAAGCAAGAGATTAAGTAAGGGTCATGTACACACAAATACACGGTACCGTTATTATCCTTTTTTGGTGGCAAACGGCTCGTAAAAATGACGTTGGTATAATAGTGACTTACTGGCTTTTGCCGAGCTCCATCGATATGGTTCTCCAAAGCCATATAATTAGATTAGTAGATATTTATCCTATATAAAATTACCACCTCCTCTTGTAGATGTGTTTAGGTGACAAGCTCGCTCATTGATATGTCCAAATTTGAGTCTATTATTTTGCTCAATTTCTTATTAGGGAGTTAAATAACCACAATTTTTCATTTTATTTATTTCAATATAAAGTTTTAAACTATAATTTTTATATTACGAATTTGAAAATAAAAACATTTTAAAACGAGCCAGAAATTTAGATTCTAAGTACTCCCTCCATACCCCAAATATTACACTATTTGACTTTTTGAGGTTTTAAGACACGAATTTAAACGTTTCTATTTCTAAATTCTTAAGACAAAAAATTATGAAAACATGATATTCTAAAAATTTACATTGAAATGTATTAAATAAGATCTCACTTGAATATATCATTTCTTATAACATTATTTTGTGGTCAAATTTTTTCGATTTTTTGATTTTATAAATAGAAATGAGGCAATATTTAGACAGAGTAATATAATCAAGAAATGGAAAAAGGACTTAATTTGGAGCCATCCACATCAAAGTCCAAAGATTCAAACCCCTGACTTTCCAACGGATAAATCCTCCAACGGTCATGTCTTCTTCCTCTCGCACCTCCCATGCATCTTCACCTCCATATTTGAAAAACACATCTCCTCTCTCATTGTCTCTCTAAGAAACACTAACAACCAAACCCAAATACAAATAAATAAAAATCACTAAAAATGTCGATGACTTCCAGTAAGAAACCTCCGCAACATATCACTCTATAATGGTTTACGGAAATCCCCGTTGAAAACCTCCAAATAGCAATCTCGGCCCATATCACCCCACGACACCTCCTCCTCTACCCGGTCACTTAATGGCTACTCAATCCAAAGAGTGGCATCTTCAAGCCCAATCCTAAGTATCAAGCCCATATTACGATCCACCCTATTTCCCTTATATCGAAAAATCCAAAATTAGCCTTGCTTGATCGTAATTGGAATATGACCATGAATGAAGAGTTTAATGCTCTCATTAAACAACATACTTGGGATCTTTGTACCTAGACATGAGGATGTCAATATTATCCGTTGTATGTGGTTATTTAAATACAAGTTCAAAGAAAATGGTGATCTAGAGAGATATAAAGTAAGGCTCATGGTAAATGGTAAATCACAACAGGTTGGAGTTGATTGTAATGAGACGTTTAGCCCAGTGGTTAAACCTACGATTATTCATAATGTTTTGAGTATTGCTATGGGACGGGATTGGCCCATTCATCAATTGGATGTTAAAAATGCATTTTTGCATGGTGATCTCAAAGATACAGTTTATATGCATCAGCCACCAGGTTTCGTGAACCACAATACTCCTATATATGTGTGTCGTCTTCGAAAATCTCTATATGGTTTCGTGAACCACAATACTCCGACCTAGTATCAACGATTTTCTAATTATCTTATGAGGATTGGTTTTGTTTGTAGCAAGAGTGATAATTCTCTATTCATCTAGCGCCACGGTATTCATGTTGCCTATTTGTTATTGTACGTAGACGACATTGTGCTCACAGCCTCATCTGACAAACTAAAGTGTGACATTATCTGTCTTCTTCAGTCCGAATTCTTAATGACTGATTTGGGGAAATTTAGTTATTTTTTGGGAGTATCTGTCACACGTACAAAGAATACTATGTTCCTTGAGCAAGGTAAGTATGCAAAGGAAATTATTCACATGGCTAAAATGGATAATTGTAAACCAGTTGCAACACCTATTAATACTAAGTCAAAACTTGGTGCTCATGATGGTGAACCACTTACTGATCCTTCACTTTATCGAAGTCTAACAGGAGCCCTTCAGTACCTCACCTTCACACACCCTAATATTGCTTATACTCTTCAAAAAGTTTGCCTGTTTATGCATGCCCCTAGAACTTGTCATTTTAATTCTTTGAAACGCATTATCAGATATATTAAGGGCACTTTGGATCATGGCTTACACTTATACAGGTCACCACCATATGGTACTACTTCATATACCGATGTAGATTGAGTCGGGTGTCCCGACACTCGGCGATCTACTTCTGGTTACTGTGTCTATCTGGGTGATAATCTTATCTCCTGGTCTACCAAACGTCAAGCTACATTATTGTCTCCTTCTAGTGCCGAAGCAGAATATCGTGGGTTGCTAATGTAGTGATAGAAATCTGTTGGTTGCGAAATCTTCTCCTAGAACTTCATTGCCCAATCCAACGAGCCTCATTGGTTTACTGTGACAATATTTCTGCCATATATTTGTCAAGTAACCCAGTGCATCATCATCGTCCGTGATAAGGTTGCCCTAGGTCTTATCAAGGTTCTTCTGGTACCCTCTTCATATTAGTATGCAGATATTTTCACCAAAGGCTTGCCCCGACAACTATTTACAGAATTTAGATCCAGTCTTATCGTTCGTCCTCCTCCCGCTACGACTGTGGGGTGTGGTAGATAATAGGATAAAATTATCTTGAAAAGATATTTTCCTTGTAATTGTGTTACATTAGGACTCTAATGCTTAGGCTATATATATATAGGGGAGGGATGCAATGAGAAGGGTGCTTAAAATAAGAAGAAATTTTAGCCATTTAAATGGTAAGATCCAACGTTAGAGATTTCATGTAAAAAAAATAGTTATTATAACAATAAAAAATGGTCACTATAATAATAAAAATAGTAACTATAATAATAAAAAGAATCATTATAAGTGAAAAAAATATTTGGTCACTATGAGTTAAAAAAAGAGTCATTATGAGTACATAAAATATAATCCTTTGGATTTAGGAGATGAAGAGCCAAGATGTCTTCTCATCCTTCTCATTTTAAGTACCATACTTATTTTAACTTTACATATATATATATATATATATATATATATATATATATATATATATATATATATATATTCAATCAATGAGAAGTCTCCAACCCAAGGAGAATTATACAATTAATAATTTCTTTAACATGAATTGAATTTTCTTAATGATCACACGAGATTGATTTTTGGTTCGTGTAGCCAACCCCATTTTTTTCAAACTAAGGCTTTTTGCATTTTCCCTACTTTTGAATAGTAATGCATCAATGTGATCAAGTACTATTAGATAATGTAGCATAAATATTTTACTTTCAACTTATTATTCGATCCAAATAATATGAATTAAATGTATAAAACATACTTAAATAGTATTGAGAAATGACATTTGGTACTACAACTCTTAGTGATTTAGTGAAATTTCATTAGTAGAATGATCCGTCTGTTTTACATTCGGAAGTTCTTAGATAATATTTGTCCGGTTTCTTGTTCCAGGAAGTTCTTAGAATGATCCGTATGTTTTATATTCGAAAGTTCTAAGATAATAATCTGTTCTGTATAGAGAATTTGACTGAGTATGTAACAAATCACGATGATGATACTCAAATTTTGAGTAAGGTATGTATTGGATATGGTTTCTTCTCCATTGTGTTAATGGCTAAACATGAATACTCATGTATGTTTTTGAGTCATTTACAAGTTTTCTCATGTGGAACTTTATGGTGCAGGGGATTTCTAGTCGAAAAGTTAGTGTTACATGCATAAGCGCCATGAGCTCTATATCTCATATTATTTTTACCTGTGCGATTGAATCCTGGTGCAAGGTATTCTTCCATGAGTTTGGAAGAAAATATGCTGTTTAGGTCATTCTTGAATCAACCGTGTTCCACCATACTTACACTTTTTCTTCTAGATAGAGGTGGCCACCAGATTTTCGGACCGGTGGTCTAGGCAGAACGGGCCGGTTACATATGGAAGGAGAATGTAGCCATGTAGGAATGAAGTGAAAGTGAAAAATTGAAGTACAAATAGGTTAAGGGCAAAAAGGTAATTTTATGATTTATTTTGGGCTTTAGCTAGATATTTACGGACTTTAATTAGAAGTTCACCATAGATATAGTATGAGCTTATATATTGTTGCTCTTGATTGATAGAGTTGATATGTAATACATATTCCTTTTATAACAAACTAGTAACAAACTATTACAAAGCTTTTATTATGTACATCGTATTGTATGATGTTATAATGTTTCTACACAACTGCTATCAATGCTCACCATGTTATAAGAAATAATCTCAATCTAAATTTTTTTAATATCAAATTTTCATAATTTTTGTCTTATATATTAAGAAATAAAAATATTTTAAATCATATCTTATAAACCGTAAAAAGCCAAATATAATAAAAAAAAATTAAGAATAAAATGAGTATATCTTTCAATATAAGATTTATTATTACTACAATGTGAGCCAAATAACTCGCTTTTCGAAAATGACCCGAACTATATATGTTTGAGTACTTCACTAATTCACTACAAACAGTTAGATAGTTACAACTTACAAAACGACGTTTATATATACGGACTACGAAGTATCAGATAAGCTTTCCATTTGCTTACAGTATTCTCAGTTCTCACCTCGAAGAGAGAGAGAGAGAGAGAGAGAGAGAGATCAGACGGCGATGGCGGAAGAAACTCCAAACAGTACTGACATTAACAACACCGATTCAGAATTCGGAAACGATAAAAACCCTAACCCTAACCCTAAATCTTCGACTAACAATGTTCTAGCTGTCAATGCCATCCCTTCTTCTCCATTGGTCTGCCTCGTAAATTTCGCATTTGATGCTGCTAGTGGTGCTGCTACCGGCTCCGTCTTTGGCTATGGTCCTCTCTCTCTTTTGAGCTTTTTCTTTCAAGTGTGATTGATTTGATGAAATTTTGAGTAATTTTTTTTTTTTTTTTGTAAAAATTGGATTAAAACTGTAATATTTGTTTTGATTTTGCTATATTTTTGTCAATTATTTGAGAACTAATTATTGTTCTGGTTTATATTGTGTATTCGAAATATTTGGGTGATCAAAATAGAGTACTATGAATCTTGAATCAAGGGTGTAATGGAACAATGCAGGATTGTTGTTATCGAGGATTCGAGGTGGGTTGGTTTAAGTTCGTAATTCCGAACATCGGTGTCATGTTGGTAGGGTAAGAAGAGAGACTAATTTTGTGGTGATGTTAAAAAGTGTGTGTTATGGAGTTGTCATTTGGTTTTCTGAATTTTTCTAAACTGAGTTCACAAAGTATTTAATAAAATTGTGTCTAATTACGTGAGTTTTATGTGCTTTTTGTTACAGTTGCAGGGGGGTGGTACGCTTATAAAGAAGTAGTTAAAGAAACGATGTAATGCTTTGTGTGCAGATGAAAATATGGGATGTTTTGTTGGACTAGTTGAGATAAAAAGTTGGTTTGATAGATTTTGCCTCTTTTTTTAAGATGGCTGTGTTTTGATTGTTATGACCACTTAGCTTGGATAGTTTTCTACGAAGTATTTGTTATTGTTGGAATATGCATTTCAAGATATAGAAATTGTAAATCTTTTTAATTGCCCTGAATCCACATAGTTGATGCTTACCTATGACCTTTTCTTAATTGCGTGATAATTGGGAACTCTTGACTAGCGGCAGATTCTTTTTCGAGAGTTGAAGGGTGGAGTGATTACTGTAAGATATAAACTATCGGGGAAGTTCCATAGTGTGCTATAGTAGTAAGTGTAAAGAGGTACAAGTATAGCTAAAAGGGTGTTATCCCAATTTTTGCTAGCAATCTAGTATAACTTGATGATGCACAAATACAGAAAGCAGAGACTGCTATTTATATTTCATAGATTAGTTTCTACTATGGCTCAGATTGTCTCTCTCTGGTGATAACATAATACATGGATATGGTTTGTTTTTGCCAAAACTCGTTATCAAGTTATTTCCTGTGAAATGTTTCTACAGTTTCATGTCGGAATTTGGATACCCTTACATACCTAACTTCATCTGGATTTTGAATTTTTCAGTGGGTGGTTCAGTGATAAGATTTATTTGTACTTTATTTATTAAGGGAAAAATGCCCTGATCCTCATGCTGGAAATTATCTGTGTTAAGAAAATTTTTTTGAGTATCTTTTCTTTTTCTTCTATCTACGTTTGTCTTGATGGACTCAGGTCGTAGGTATTGATCTTTGTCTAGTTTAGTGCAACATTAAAGTGATTGTCACTGGTGTATGTTACAGGTTTTGGATTGTGGAAGAACAAGGGTTTTAAGGGCTCGTTTGCAGATGCAGCTGCTACTGCCAAGGTATTTAGTTATGTGTTTGAATATTTTGGCGCTCTGGTGCCTCCTATGGCTCCCCAATATTGATCTTCTTTATTATTAAGTTCTTCCCATGTTATTCTCCTATTTCTTTGATGAATGGATATTACCTTTCTTGTTTTTTCTCATTTCCACTATCCTAACACACTTTTTCGAAATAACTAGGACCCTTTTGTGGGACAGTGGAGTACTCCTAAGACTTGTGTATTAGTCCCTCTTTTTTGTATGTATATTGACCCATTTACGCCCTATGTTTTTTCCAAAAGACATTTGCAGTCATGTCTGGGATTAATAGTTTTGTGCTATGCCTCTTGAGGAGGCTAAGAGGGAAGGATGATGGTATGTCATCTTATTTTCTGTTATTCCTTACAAATTTGCCTATGTTGAAGCAGTTAAACTTACATTTTGACACATTTGCATCTGTTTTGAAGTTATCAATGCAGGACTGTCTGGTTGCTGCACTGGTCTCGCTATATCGTATCCAGGTTCATAGTACAAATTGTCCCTTGCTGAAAGTTTTTCTGTATGTCAGTGCTACCAGTGATTGTAGTCAGTTCCATTTACATTGTGTTTCTAGATGAATGGCCTGCAAATTAGTTGTTGTGTTTCTCTTCTGGCAAATGTTCCTTAACATCCCATGTTCAGTTATAAGGTATCATGATATTTGTTAACTTCTTAGCCTGATATCTCAGGGCAATTGCCTGTATAAGATTGCTATATACGAAATACTAGTATGTGTCCAAGACATTGCTCTGGTAGTTAAAAAAATTAATCTCATAAAATTTGAATAACCATGCATAATAATTTTCAATCTTTATACTGTGATACTATACATAAGTTGATCTTGTTTCTTGTGAAATAGTACATTAATACTCTACTCTCTTGGTATGGTGTAAAATACTTCAAATTATTCTTTAAAATTTTTTTGTTTTCCTTTTGAATTTTGTGTCAATATATTGAGATTTATTACATTGATACATATTATAAATGGAACTCGTTTGTAAATTTTTCCGCGAATATATAAAAGTTATAATTTTACAAGGTTTGTATTAAAAGTTATTATTGATTTTTTTTGGATATGTAGTGTTTGACTCTATGAACTTTCCTATTCTAGTAAAAATTTATCTAATTTTGCTTGTACAACATCATATGTGGCATGTACACGCTTAACTGGATCGTACGTAGACACTTGTCTAATATTTGTGCCTCCAAATGTCGCTATCTCAAAAAAGGCTATGGAACCTAGCTTTATATGGCAAAGATATGATTTGTTACTATGTTGTACAGCTGTAAACCTATAACTTCCATGTTCCTCTTTATTTGGTTAGCTAGTCATAGGGAGTGGGGTTTGAGGAGGATTGTTGTTTTGTGACAATCTTGTACTCCGCCAGCATTAGTTTCAATTGAGTGCTGAGTGATTGTGTTCTTGCTGAAAAGTTTCAATTGTGAGCTGTCTTGTATCTTATCCCACTTGAGTTGTGTCTGCGTGAATGATGTATTAAATGAACAAATCGTGCTTCAGAAAAGGGGAATTACTTTTCGAAGGAAATTGAGGTGCGTGAAGTAGCATAGATAATGTAATGGGTGGATCGGTGGGTGTTGGACCTATTGTGAGTGAAAAGGTCTGAGCAAAAACTTTGAAACGATGTTGATTTAATTGTGGGATGTAGTATAACAATTGCTATGGCTCTTGGCTAGGAATTTACTTCAAGGGTTTATGTGCTTATAATGTTTATGCCTCAGATTTACACACATTGATGTAGTTCCATTTTGATCCTTCTGTCCCAGGTCCTCCTGTAGATCTCTTGAAGAGCTGTGTTTTGTTTGCGTCATTTGGTGTTATGACAGAAGGCCTGAACAAAAAGCAATCAGCTTTGGCACAATCAAACAACTCCCGAGAAAGTAGTAATTGCCCGACTGCAATTCTTCCTCTGGCATTTCCCCTCTCAGATGAACTAAAGGGATCATTCTTGTCCTTTTGTCAATCGCTGAGTAAATCAAAGAAACGCAATCACCCTTCTGCAGCATAATTGTCCAGAGATGCATCTGTTGGCCTTTTGTTTCAAGCTTTGTGCTCTCCAGATGCTATTACAAGGTTCTATTTATGTATACTAGGATGATGTTTTTCAACCTCTTCGTAGCCATTTCATTAGATGAAGTTAGCTTATTCATTTACTCCTTTTGCCCTATGAGTTGCTTAGGAATCACCTCGTTTTTTGGGGGGGAATGAAGGATTTTGGCCGATTTTTTAAACGAATGATTTCAGTTTAAGGATTAGATTATGATCCTGACTTCTTTTTCTTATATATATTGTTATGGACTAAAACAAACTGATCTTAAGTATGAGTTATGTAATTCTGACCTAAAATTTATATAATTTTTTTTTTATCCTTCGCCTATTTGCAAACTGGATTTTATGTAATAAATTGGTTCAAACAGCTGTTTTGACTGAAGATAGATGGTACCAATCATATATAGGACCTAATATGATCCTACAAGACCTATACAATCTTATCAAGGTTTTCTCAAATTAGGTTTGATATTATTTAAAATGAACTAAATTTAGAGATTTGTTATACATCACTTTGAGCTATATTTGAAATAATATATGAATTGTAAAATATGGCACCGGATGCCTTGTCAGGTCATATGTAGAGGAAGTGAGGAAAATTTGAAGATTATAATACATCTTTTTTGAGATATCTTCAAAATAATTTCAGCAACTTAAATAATGGTATCAAGTGCCTCGAAGGGTTGAATGGATATTTTTGTAATCATTCATTACCTTATATTCAGTTTTGAAAGGCCCGAGACTGAGTACAGAACTTGATTTTGTGAATTTCATAAATCAATCACAATGGTTGTTTAAAGGCAAAACAAATAATTCAAATCACTCATGAGGCTTAATAAGACCTATGGTAGGCATATCAAAGTGTTCCCTCAATGTGTTTGGAATTGTTGAATATAAGGGAAATTTGAAAAGTCGCAAGTATTTTGTGAAATTGATTTATTGGTACTATGTGCCTCGGGTGGGTCGTGCAAGATGGTTTGTAACCAATCGTTATCTTATACAGTCACCTAAGGTATAGGACCTAGTAAAGGACCCAATTTCATATATCATTTGAATTGGTTGTTTAGAGTCGAATGAAATAGTTCCAATCACGTAAAAAGCCTATTATGACCTTATAAGACCTATGAGAAGTATAAAAAGGTGTTACTTTAGCAAGTTCTGAATCATTTGAAATAACTTAAATTTGAAGGTTATAATACACCATTTTTGAAATATTTTCGAAATAATTCTGTAGCTGAAATTATGGTATCTTGTGCCTCATAGGATCATATTCCAATAACTTGTAGGGATAATATGACACTATAAGAACTATGGTAAACATATCAAGGGGCCCCTTGATCAAGTCCAAATGGGCGGATTGAAGTAAGGGAAATTTAAAGGTTATAATACATCATTTTTTCGATATTTTTGAAATAATTTATTAAATTAAAATGATAGTACTAAATTCTTCGTAGAGTCTTATGAAAAGATTTGTAACCAATCATTGACATACATTGGGTCTCCAAAGGCCTAGGACCGAGTTTAGGACATGAATGTGTGAATTTCATAAATTAGTTGAAATTGCTATGTAAAGTCAAATCAAATAGTTCCAACTAATCTTAGAACTTAATATATCCCTATAAGAACCATGATAAGTATAATAAGGTGTTCCTTCAATTATTAATGGATTTGAAATTATCTGAAATGATTGAAATGTAAATGTTATTCATACATTGCTTTTGAGGCATTTTCAAAACTAAATGAAGGTATTAAGTGCTTTTAAGGTCACATAAGAATGATTGTAACCAATTATTTGCTTAAATTCAATCTTCAAAGGCCTATAACATAGTATAGGACCTGATCAAGTAATGTGAATTTCATATATAAATGATTGTTTATAGTCAAATTAAATGTTTCTAATCACTCGTAATGCCTAATAAGACCTTAAACGACCCATAGTAAGCATATCAAGGTGTTTCCTCCCTAGATTCAAAATAACTTGAAATGAACGAAATTTAAAGGTTATTGTACATTTTATTTGAGATATTTTCGATATTATTTCTGAAACTAAAATAAAAGTACTTTGTGTCTTATAGTCATAAGAAGAGGTTTGTAACAGGGACCGAGGAGATTTGTAAACAATCATTTCCTTGCAAACAATCATTTTTGATATATTTCAAAAATAATTTTTGAAACTTCGATGATAGTATTATGTGTCTCCTAGGGTCGTATGAGGAGGTTTGTAACCAAATATTGTCTGATAATCGGTCTTTACACTCTCTAAAGGCCCGAGATTGAATGTAGGTCCTAATTGTGTGAATTTCATAAATAAGTTGAAATGACTTTTTGGGGGGGGGGGGGGGGGGGGGGGGGGGGGGGTCAAAGAAAATGGTTCTAATTCATAGGCCCTAATTTTCATCTTATTCAACCAATGGTTAGTGTAGGATCCAAAACCTTTTGGATGTTTGGCATAGGATTTTAGGGAGGGTGTTTTTAGAGGTATTTGTCGCTTTGTCTCACAGAAGAGAGGGAAAGAGAAAGACTTTGATCCTCTTAGAAAGCTTTTTTATCTTCTCTTTTTATTAGGCAAGACTAAGCCTAAATGCAACTTAGGATGCAAACTCTTCAATTATGAACTTCCAAAGCCCGTGGAAGGCAAACACTTTGATTATTGAAGGAGTTGTCACCAACTTAGTTATCTTGAGGTCAACTTGAAAACTCAAACATAACTTCCATGTTAGGTCTTTGACCAAATTAATGGATTCAGTGATTAGTGATCTATTTCAGTTTGTAAATGTCGTTACGTACAAAGTAGATGATAACAAGTAATATTTTTTAAATATATCCTATGCAAGCATCATATATAAGCATATATACAACAATTGTTTTGAGGTGGGTATTGAACATTTATAAATAAACACATATTTCTAACTTTGATTATGATCACTTGGAATTAGTCTCATAAAGGAACCTAGACCGCTTGTCCAAATTATCTTATTAAGTGTAAGAATATTTATTTAGGTATTTGATTAGTGTATAAAAATAAAGGTGATTGCATAAAAAATAAATACATCAACTAAGCATGATAAAAATACACACTACAAATAAAGTATAGAATCAAAGTGCATAAATGCGCACAAGTAAATGCAAAAATTAAAGGTGCAGAAAATAATTAAATATGAGCAATAAAGAAAAAAAAAAGTAGTAATGCATAAAGAAATATATAAAATAATGGTGTAATAAAAAAAATAAACAAAAAAAAAGTGATTTGGTGACTTATGACAATAAAAAAAAGGTGTTCAAGAACGAAACCTTATTTCAATAATGCTCCAACTTTGATACTTAGAATATCTATTAGTTTGAATAGAACAAATTAACATTATAAATCATGTCAACTTTAAAGATAATAACTTTGAAAAATAAGGAATAAGCTCTAGAATAAAATCCTTGTGGAAGATTTTGATCTTTGAATATTTAGAAGGAGAATGTTCAAGTATGACATTTCCAATTAACTTTGATCAATGAATAAAGATAGATTTTGAAATCATGGTTAGAGAGTCTCCAAGAGTGTAGTTCTCCATCAAAACTTTGATTGCTTTGAAATATCAAGGTTTTCAGGGCTTTGATCAGGATTATCAAGGTTTGGTTTTGCAATTTTTGACTCTTGCTAAATCTCGAAACCTCTTAGAAAACTTGTTCTCCTTGTCATCGGGGATCTAATTAGGGAGACACGATTTTAGTGTCTTGATAAGTATATCAAGGTGTTCCCTCATCTAAGAAATCATTTGAAATGATCAAAATTTAAATGTATAATACACTATATTTTTGATATATTTTAAAAATAATTTCTGAAATTGAATTAAATGTATTGCGTTTCCCATATGATCTTTTACTAAGTTTTGTAGTCAACCATTGCCTTATATTCAGCCTTCAAAATCTCGGCATCGAGTTTAGGACTTGCTTGTGTAAGTCAAAGTAAATAATTGAAATCACCTATATGAACTACGTATAGTACCTTTGGTTAGCATTTTAATGTGTTTTCTCACGAGTCTAAAATTGTCTGAATAGATCAAAATTGAAGGTTAAGTTACACCATTTTGGAAATATTTTTTAAATAATTTTTAAAACTGAAATGATGGTATTGTGGCTGAACCACACAAACGTGGTGGACTTTGTTGCAGCATGCAGAAAACAATCAGTTTTCTGTATTTTGACGAGGTTTATGTCAGAGGGTTCACTGAGGGATTACTTGAGCAAACTAGAAAGCGAGGCATTATTAACAGAGAAAGTTTCAGGCTTTAGAGAAAGCCATTGCTCTTGCACTAGATATCGCTCGTGGTATAGTATGTACACTCTCAAGGCATTATCCACAGAGATATAAAGCCTGAAAAAACATCCTGATTGATCAAGGGTTTCTTTTAAAGATTGCAGATTTAGGTGTTTCTTGTGAGGAAAAAAGGTGTGATTTCGAAGATGTTGGGACTTTTCGGTGGATGGCACCTAAGAAGATAGCGCGAAAAAAAGTATAGTAGGAAGGCTGATGTGTACAGTTTTGGGCTGCTGTTGTATGAGATGGTCTCAGGGAGTGTTTCTTGTGGTAATATGAGTCCTGTTCAAGTTGCTTTTGGTGTTGCAAACAAGAACTTGAGGCCTGAAATTTCAAAGGAGAGTCCAGATTTTACGAGATTGTTGATTGAACGTTGTTGGAGGCCGGAATTTTCAGAGATTGTGGAGGTTTGAAAGAAGTTTGAAGGAGGTTTACTTGATGGTAATGAAGGGAATATGAAGATGTTGCAGCAATGTCTGAATCTGCATCACAAGAAGAGTTTGCTGCACTGGACTCGGAAGTTGAGGCATTGATTTGGTAAGTTGATTTTTTTTTTTTTTTTGGTTGAATATTTTCTCTAGTAATGTGACAAGTTGATAAAAGTTTAACTTGTAAATAGAAGTTTTATATATTGTTATGAATGATGAAATTTGATACTGATCAGCAACAATATGTGATGAGTGGATTTGAGATGAGCATTCTTCTTTATTCCATCAACTAGGCAACTATTATGATGAAACTACGCCCATTTGTCATGCAAACACTCAATCTAAACTCCTAATACCAATAATTAAGCACATCCCAAATCATGTCATTTGTCGGCTTCTAAGCCTGTAATATCTCTAAGCATTTGCCTATATAAAGAGCTACTCCTTGTATCCTTAAAAGAAAGTCTTATTTAACTTTTATGATTTTCAAAATACGACTTTAAACGTCTATATTTCCAAATCCGTAAGGCAAAAAATTATGAAAATTTGATATTCTAAAATTTTTTATTGAGATGCATTCAACAAGATCCCACTTTAATATATTATTTCTTATAACATGATAAGAATTTGTAGTCAAACTTTTCAAACTTCTAAATAGTGAATTGAGACTTTCTTTTAAGAACGGGGAAAGTATGTATTTGTTACTATGTTGTACACGTGCCACTTGCTTGATTTTGATTGATTTGCTCTTCATAGAAAGTAATGTTTGAGGAGCCTTGCTATAGTGAAAATCCTGCACTCTTTCACAAGTATAAATTAAAGTGTTGAGCAATTGTGTCATTGTTAAAAAGCTACAATCATGAACTTGAATCCTATCCCACTTGAGTTACCTAGGCCTGATTGATGTAGTAAATGAGCAGATGGGGCCTCCTGAAAAGGGGGCTCCTCTGTTCCCAAACCAAATGTTACAGACATTTCGATCTCTAAGAAGCTGTAATTTCATGTTTTTCAAACTCTTCATTGCTGAGAGGTAGATCATAAAATCTTGCTATATAGGCTAGAGCTTGTTCATTGTTACCACACACATTCCACAGTGAATCCACCTCTCCCTTAGCAAGGTTTCCCCAGCTTTCACATTCGTTGAAAAACTCCAGCAGCTTGGAGTAGTAAGCATCATAATTCATGAGTAGGAATGGAACTGGAAGCTGTGATCCTATTCTCTGCAGTTGAACAAGTGTTAGAATCTCAAACATCTCATCGAGAGTGCCAATTCCACCAGGAAGAGCAATAACTGCAGTCCGATCCGAGGGGCTGTTTCTCACTGCAGCATCCACTAATCCGTGTTTCCTAGCTGAGAAAAACCTGTACATTGAGAAAGAAAATTAAAATCATTGGCTGATGATCAGACTGATCAGGAAGACATGATTCCTTCCACTGGATAGAAAAGTCCACACATGATTTTGGATTTAGATTAAATTATATCGATTCTCAACTAAAAAGTAATTTTCATATTTAGATGCATGATGCAATGAAACCCATGGTTATATTATTACCAAAACAGAAACAACAGTAACAAACAACACAAATTACATGTGGTACCTGCATGTAAGATATGTATCATGGGGAAGGTAAGGATGGGAGCCAGTTGAAGACCATTGACCAGCTTCTTTCTCAATCTTGAACCCGCCAACTGGTTTTCCAGCTTGCAGCGCACCTTTAATAATTGCATCCATTAGTCCTGGACCAGCTCCTGTCCATGTAGTGCAATCTAATAGATTTGAAATCTGCAGGGGATAAAAACTCAAATTGTTGAAGAATCTGTATAAGAATCCTAGCTCCTCTCTTTCATCAGAAAACCATAAATCATCTACACAAGAAGTGTACATACAACAAAATACTGAGTTTGACAAATTGCGCACAAAATCAGAAAATTTTAAGTGTATTAGTGAAGAACAAAATCTGGAATGTGGGATAACTTGCCTCTCTGCTAAGCTCAAGTGCTCGAGTATAATGTGGATGATTAGATCCTGGTCTTGCAGAGCCAAGGTAGACAACCCCCCTACCTAGCCTGTGAATAAGTTCATAACACCTTTCAATCTCCTTTCTGACCTTTACAAAACATAATCAAGACATTGTATCAGCCTGTTACTGAGAAACACAAGGAAATAATACAACAGTAATTGATTGACGCTAGATTGTTGTTAAACATGAAGTCTTGGAACATGAAAAATTACAACTAAAAACAAAAGGGAAGGAGGTGGTATCAATAAAGAAAATAATCTCAAAGATAAATAATAAATAAACAAATAAAAAGACCCCCAAGAATTTTAGTGCTAATGCCTGGAAACAATGTCTACACCAAAGGAAGTTAATGCCCATGACTCACCTTCAAAGACTAGGAAGGGATTGCTTGACTGAGCAGCAAATCAAGCATAGCAGAAGTAGGTCTTTACAAATATTTCTAATTCAGTTTCCTTTTCAGCAGCTGATGCTGTTTCTTAATCCAAACCAGAAGATAAAGGATAAAAAGGAATTGGATGAAGGAAACCTCCATCAATTAGACAGAGATGTAACCTAGAAACTGGGAGCAAAAAAGTTGGACTATGGTTTCCCATTTCCCTATCAAAATATAGAGCTATTGTGGATTACCTAGTCAAGAAGAAATTATCTTTCAACATATTCTAATGATTATTTCATATGAGAGCTAAACTTTCTCACCAGAGTATTTACATAGCATGAATGAGGAAATCTAAGAAATTGTCTCAAGATATTAGAATAAGTTCTTCTGTTGTATACTACACCATTATTGTGTTTCTATTTGAAACATTTTCCATACTTGCAGGTGAATCAAAAATTCACATTACTATTAATTTCAATCCTCAAAAGGAAGTTTCACGCTCTCAAGTCTCAAATTTCCAAGTACAGAGCTCAGAAATCTGTATGTTTGTCCTCAATATGCTAAAGGGATCTATAATTAGTTAATGATCTAAAAGAATCATAAATATTTCAGGAAAAACCCATCCTTTAAGTATAATTATTCTCAAGAACTGGACCGCTTCTTCCCTGACTTTTTATGTAAGACTGTCAACAATTTAAAACATTCAATCAATCTCGTCTACTTCTTAAAAGTTTCATTTCTATAGCTGCAATATTGATTCTCAAAAGGGAAAGGAACAATGAAGCATGAATTCTCTTCAAGGCTGAGAATAGGTATACTTGTATTATATTTTGTCTTTGTGGATTGTCAGCTAACTTGCCTACCTAACACAATCCTTCTGAAGAATATATCAAGTAATAGCTCGAGCTTCTCTTAGCTTTGCTAGCAATCATGTGCTCCAAACGTGACGACTAGGAATAGAAGGGAAGTAGATGTTCCTCAATTAGACAATGTAACCTTGACGAAGAGCACACAACAAAATTTGGATAATCAGTTCTCACTTTCCCATGGGAAAACAGATTCAACCTGGTTTACTGACTCATGGAGAGTAAATCTAAACTTCTCCTACAGAATACATGAAGTATGAAATGAGGAAACACAAGAAAGCATCTTATGAATCTAGGAAATCAAGCAGTCCTTAGGTATACACACCAACTGCTAGTTCTCAATGATATACTACATAACTCCTAAGTAAATTCCTAGAAAAGTATAGAGGTATACAGTGTGAACTTTCTCTAATTAATAAAGGAGTGCACTTAAGCTCTTTGTTGCTCAAACTCGGCAAACAATGTCAGATTTGGGTACAGCTAAACCTCACTTTGATACTCGCAAATCTAATTCAGGAAATGGAAGGGAGACTGTTCCCATAGCTGAAAAGAGGCACCATGAATCAATATATTGTACATTTTACATAAATTATCAGCTACATAACAACCCTTCCTGATAATGATCAATGTAACTCAAACTCGGCAAACAGTGTGCCAGACTCAGCTACAGCTAAACCTCACTTCTACACCTGCAAATCTAATTCAGGAAATGTAAGGGAGACTGTCCCCATAGCCGAAAAGAGGCACCCAAATCATGATATTGCACGCCTGATGAATAAAACTTAAGTTGGTAGCCCTATAAAAGAGTAATTGCAAGTCATTCAAACTTTACTAGCTATCCTAAACTTATTTTAGGCTCTAACATAAAATTAAAAAAAAAAAAAAAAAAACTTATGGCAAATGAGCTGCTACTAAGTTCAGCAAATAGTAACCCTAGTTTTTTGAACCCCAATAAACATCATACAGATTCATACTCAAATTTCGATTAATAAATCAATGAAGATAAGAAATAATTACATAAATCATACCCATCAAATTAATCACCATACTACTGAAGCAACATAAATTCCAAAATTTTCACCAAATAACAAGATGAAGTTATCAAATTACGAAAAATTCAAACAAGATTACACCTCATTTGCGCTTTTCCTCTCACCAAATTCAATTAATTCATTACTTTTGCAGCAGCTTGGAGCCCCAGCTCTAATCCTCTGAAACTTCTTTGACCTCCTGG
This sequence comes from Dysphania ambrosioides, assembly GCA_026401315.1. Lineage (NCBI taxonomy): Eukaryota > Viridiplantae > Streptophyta > Magnoliopsida > Caryophyllales > Amaranthaceae > Dysphania > Dysphania ambrosioides. The sequence goes on from CM048666.1 coordinate 23,125,702, forward strand.
CTTTATCAAAACTTATCAAATGGGGTTCTACTCTTTGCTTGAAAGATTGCAACTTTGGAACAAAATTGTCAGAATTTTGAGCAACTGAAACTTGGGAACCCCATGGATTGATCAAATTAGCAAAACCCATTTACAGTTGGCACAGTGACTGTCACGGCACGATACGACACAAAGGAGATACGGCAAACAGGCCGCCAATAAACTAGCCGTTCAGGGGCTTACTCAACCGTTGCACAACAGCTCTCTTTTAAATACTCACCAGACCCATAACAATTCCCAATTTCTCACAAAGTTTTTATATTCCTTTTTTCTAATTTCAGGGGTTTTTTTTAGTACGTGAGAATGTATAATAAGATGGGATAATTATAAAAAAAAAGGGGTTTATTCCTAAGTAAATGAAGATGTGAATATAGATTTTTTTTTTATGTTTAATCGGTATTTGGAATAATATTTAGAATAAATAGTAAAATTATTAAAATACTCTTGTCATTTTTATCCATTTATCTAATCTATTTCTTTTTATTAAGGGCAACTTTGTCTTTTAAAACTAATATTTATTCCTTAGACTAGGATTTTATCTTATCCATATCCTTCTAAACAAACTAAGAATTTACTTTCCCACCCCCTTATCTCTATCCTTCCCTTCTTATCCCACTCAACGAACAAACCTTACCTCACTGATTTCTCCTTATAACTCGCCTGGTATTGGAGGATTGATTACTAGGGTGAAAATTTAGAGAGTAATTGATATTAGAGAATTAGTTGTGGAGGAAAGATTATGGGAGTTGGTTTTGATGTGGATTGGTTTGAGGGAATCATTTACAAGGCTAAAGGAGTTTTTTGTGCTTGGTATCAAGGTAAATGTTGTCCATGTTATACTTTCACCAGCTCTAGGAAGTCTGTTCTCTGATAACATTCTTCTAGATGAGCTTCATTTGGCTTTTCTGTGACTAATTTACACAACGAACTAAAGATGCTTGGGCATTCAAAAGTGCAAGAGCAACTAGGATTACTCATTCTACAATATGTACAACATAGAAATTTCACTGTAAGTTGCTAGTATTAGCGATCAAACATGCATAAACTAAGTCCTCCAAATACTTCCAAATATCAACATACATAAATTCAGTCCAATACATTAGGCACAAATCCTCCAAAAGTGATCAAACCCAGCACACATCCACTACACAACAGGAAGAACTAACAACCTCAAACCTAGCCCCATCAAAAACCAAAAGTAAAACCATCCCATTAACAATCACATATACCAATAGCATTTAACAAAAGAAAAACAAAGGCATCAAACCCTATTTTCTAAATCATTGTTAGGAAATCATACTTCTCACAATCATCGTTCTAGTCATGGATATCACAATCTCGTCTTCGGTCATCTTAACACACATAGATAGAGTGTTAGCCCTTGAAATTTTGGGAACTTTCTGGGAACTTTTCCTAATTCTCCACGTAAGCCAATCTTGATGTTTTTGGACCCTTCGAGAAAACTCACCAATATATCAATATGATCATTGCTATTCTCTAACATCTTTCCCATCATTGTTTCAAGGCTTGTTTGAACATTTTGAATATCCTTGGTTTGCAAGTTTTTCTTAGTTGGTTTCTTAGATGAATGTTTTACACTTCTCTTACTTGTCTTAGATACCTCATTATGTACAATATCATTGTGATTGGAAGATGAGACTTCAATGGATTGTTTTGATGTTGTAGTGTCTTGATTAAGGGTAGTATCTTAATCGTCTCGATCGATCGGCATTGCAAACATCACTCTAGTACCTCTATCCTTTGCAAAGACTTCCTTAAAATCAACAAATAATGGAAATAGCTTTCGATACAAGCCTTGTGCTTCTTTGTGACTCTGTAAATCAGTGAAGTCGGTGGAATAGAACAGAAGATGATAACAAAAGAGAATAATAGAAGAAGAAAATAAATGCAAGGAACCAATAATATTAAAGTAAGTTATATAACAAAAGATAATAAAATGAGAAGCATTTGAAAGAAACATAATATAATTGATTTATCATAAAGAAAGTGTATTGCTTTACACAACCATATAATAATAGAAAACACAACGGCTTAACTTTGCTTAAAATGTCAACTATAGAAGCCATCAAAATCAGCATACAAACCAACAATAACATTAAAGTCTAAGAGAGTTTTAAAGAAATTAATGTATGAAATGACATTACCTTAGCCCATTCTTCAAACACACTACAATCACCTGTCACCATCTTCAAATGATCATCTCATCCGAAACCGCTACCCTTATGTTTGATCTCGAGTAAAGCATTGAACTTTTTCTTTAAGTAAGTTAGCCATGAATCAATGTTTATAGCTTTTAATTAGCATCAAGCATTATCTCAACAAATAACTTCTCCAAATGGTTCAAACAACCACTTTTAAAACCCCCTTCACCTTTCCCTCTCCCTTCTAAATTCATGTTAACTAAGAATTGGACCAATAGAGCATCCACTTCACTGATCCACCTTCTTGGAGCACCCTTATTGCTTCCACTCATAGTTCAAACAAAATTATTTAATGACTGTTTGAGAATAAAAGTGTTATTATTTTCATAATATAATATAATTACAAACTATAAAGCAAAATAATGAACTCCTAGAACTAATAATTAACCATTGGCCTATGCAGTTGGCAATTGTCAAACATTTGATGTGCAAATGAAATAATTACAAGTTATAAAGAAACATAATGAACTCCTAGAACTAATTAACCATTGCCTTATGCAGCTGCTAATTGTCAAACATTTGACGTGCAAGGTTATCTCTCCAAACAGTTCATGCATTAGAAGTTTCAAGAACATTGATATAATATCAACATCATCATCAATGAACTATTGCCCAAAATCTGTATCCAATAGGAATTCGAAGGGATTAAAACGCATTTCTCAACGAATAAGATTATGAAGTAGACAACAAGCACTTATAATATCAGCATGTCTTACAATTCCATACAAGCTACTATTTCTAAGTATTGCCCATTACATCTTGAGTAACCCAAAACACCTTTCAATCAAATTTCTTGCAACCACTGTTTCATGTTCAAATACTCCTCAAGGTAGCTGGTTGGTAACCATCTTTCCACTCTTTAAGATGATACCTTTGTCCCCCTATACGAGACAAGAAAGCCTTCTCCATTTGTGTAACTAGCATCAACCAAATAATACATTCCTAAAAATAATGCCAAAAGTTTTAAAGTATAAAAATGTTAAGATATAGCTTAAAGTCAGACTACAAAGATTATATCCTACCCACGAGGGACTTTAATGGGATGTCTTATACTAATTACATCACGAAGAATTCTACAATCAACGGTAGAGCCTTCCCACCCCGATAAAACATAAGTAAATTGCATATCTATAGAATAAGCTGCTAAAAAAATAGTTATTATATCCCCTGTCTTTGTTCGTTATCTAGGCTTGTCAATTTCAGCAACCTTCAATTTGATAAATGTTCCATATAAAGCCCCTATGCAATTCTATAAATACAATAAACAAAAAACTAATATTTGCTATCAAGCATAAGAAACATTGGCTAAACCACAAGCTAACTATACTAAAATCGTAACACCCATATCTACCTTAAACCATTTCCATTTGTCATCTGTGTTATCCTCATGAATAGGCTCTAGAGTCTTTATCAAGATTTTATACAATCCTAAAACACATCTTATCACTCAAGTTCGTTCCTCACATTTTAGAAGCCTAGGGCGAAATAAGAAATTTGGGCCCTAAAATTTAATGATATATTTCGTATTATTTTATTTTCTTGTTTAACAAATAAAAAAATTAAATAGTGGTTTCACAAAATAAATAATCTATTAGAAAAAATTATTAAAAATAAGAATATGCATTATTATCACATAAATCATTAATAAAAATTTCAATTTAAACAATATCGTGAACAATCCACTTCATAAAAGTTTTTATTTACCAAGTATATCTTATTATTATGGTCTTTTCTCTTTAACATTATAAATAGTTCTCTTTACAAATTAATAAATATATTATATATTCTAAATACAACGAACTAATTAAATGTTATTGCATTAACAAAATGAGGAACAATGATAATTGTGTACAACTAATAGAAAAAATAATTAGTTGAATTTCTTATATTTTTTTATTGGTGACATAAGTAGCCATTTTAGTTAAAGGTTAATAATTGGATAAGTATAATGACAATAATATTTTGTATGTTGTATTTAGTTTTAGTAGGTTGTTGCTTATTTTTGCTTTTTTTTTTTTAAATTCATGTGATGTATATATATTTATATATAGCATGGGGTTAAGGAAAAAGGAATCGAACGAACAATCATAAAATATGCAAGTAAAGGGAATTGAACCCATGCCAAATTACATTAAAAACTTTATACAAGTACCTTTACCATTGAGATACTTTAATTAATTATGATAAAATTTATACACATTATATTTATATCCCTTTTATTTTTATCTTAGCATTAAAAAAATAGACCTTATATGACGGGACTTTGGGCAGCTGCCCCACTTGCCCCACCCCTAGGGCGGAGCTATTAGCACTCGACAAAAGTTTCTTGTGATAGTCTCCGTAGACCTTCTCAAACGACTTACAATCATCCTTTGTTTTTTGGTTATGACCCAATATATTAAAAAAGATTACAACTCTCTCTTCAACGAACATGTTTCTAGACTCTAGTAAGCCACCATGTCTCGAAGTAACTTACAAAATGTGCTAAATGTTTTCCTATCCATTCTAAGTTGGTCAATACAAAAAATTTGGTTTTGAAGAAACTCTTTAATATTCTTCATTCCACGAATCAGGTTTCTTTTAGCAGAATGAACAGTTTTTTACGTGGTTTTTCTCATTAATTCAAGTATAAATATAATGTAGAAGTAAAATATCATCATTATCAAATCCCTCTATCTAATGAAGAAAATAAAATAAACAATCACACTTTGGCGTTTTGATAATGGCATGCGAGCCATAGCTGCATAAAAGAATGGCACACGCGAATTAGAGCCATGACAATATTACTCACTCTTTGCTACCATATGATAAATACATTCGAACTTCCATGCTTTTCCTACCAAATTGACTAACATCAAACACCATATTAGAAACCACAAATGACCCGAGAAAAAAGGATATACTTCCTTTAGTTCAAAAGTATACCAACTGTATGCCAAAGCATATCAAGGATATACTTCCTTTAGTGCAAAAGTATACCAACTGAATCCCTAAGCATATCAAGGATATACTTCCTTTAGTTCAAAAGTATACCAAATGAAGTTCTAACTATTTCTATCCCTAAAATATACTTGATTTGCCCAAGTCCTTGATTTTAAATGCAGTATGTAGGGCATCCTTTAAAGATTGTAGCATAAATTGACCTCATTACCAATGACAAGTAAATCATGCATAAACTACCACAGCTATGAAAGAGTCATCAATCTTCGTAGTAAGTATAGAATAGTCCTGTGTTGGATTTAGTAAAACCAAAGTACAGATAAGACCATTAAGGTTTATCTTACAACATCAGTTATGCCTTAATTAAAACACCTACTCATTCACCTCTTAATATAATACCTTTCTTAAAGATTAGAAATTGTAGAGAATTGACAGTGGGTAGCAAATTTGTAGTTCTGCACTAATCCTAGGAGTTGGTTCATACAATTGCAAATTGGTAAGTTACAGGTTCACAATAAACAAGGATTTATTTATATAATACAAAGACAAAAAAAAAAAAAGTATTTGTTAATGCACAATAAAAGTAGCTTTTAATGAGTAAATATGTACGTGGTTCATCTATGCATTCAAGAATCAATGCCAAAAACATGGTGTGAATGAAGTAATAAAGACAACTAAGCTAGTATCAACCATGATTACAACTAGTACACAAGGTAGCATAATGACTCGAGCATACAGTGTGAAACAACATATCAAAACTCTGGCCCTATATATGTACTATCACTATGAATTATTGAGTTTATGCCTAAAGCGTGCTTTTACACAATAAATAATATCAACCAAAGGCAGAGTGCCTTATACTCCCTTAGTCCCAAAAAAATTGCCCCAATCCATTATTTGGAGTCAATGTTCGAAAAATTTGACCACGAATTTTCATCATGTTATAAGAAATAATATATTCAAGTTGGCTCTTGTTTAATGTATCTCAATGTAAATTTTTAGAATATCAAATTTTCATAATTTTTTGCCTTACAGATTTAGAGATAAAAAAGTTTAAAGCCATGTATCGGATACCGTGAAAGTCAAATTAAGACAATTTTATTAGGGACAGAGGAAGTAGCTTCCAACATCCTAAAAGGGAGGAGTGGGGTGGAATAAAGTAATGAACAACATAGCTTGTTACATAGTTTCAAGGATGGATGGTTATTTCGCTCGGCAAATCAGAGAGGTTTTACAATATTTTTACATCATTTCAAAAAACACAGCAAAGCTACAAAATTTGCACAAAACTTATAGACAAATGCATTTGAAACAATAAATTAAAGAAACTATTGATATCAACAAAGTGCACAGTCAATTCCTTGCAACTAGTGGCAACAAGGCAATCGAGGATAAATCACACCCTGGGGCTGGACTAATTTTACATGACAGTAACATCAGATTGAACTTTACTAATCATTTTCTCTTAAAAATCTTAATAAGCTACCATGGTATGTATGGTTCCTGTACCTTCCTTCTGTTTTATTATATTACAGACAAGTGTTCTCACAATCTCATGTGGTTCAGTAAGTACAATCTCATGTGGTTCAGTAAGTACTTAGGCAACCAACCAAACCCTGGTCGCAGGAATGGGCTGATTGTACTCTGCACTACTTGGCGAAGAAAGGTATCACCGCAGCAATTTTTTTGTGGGAGGGAGTGTTTATAGGTACTAAAATGGTCTTATATGTGGACTATATAATACATTAGAATATACCAATAATCCCGAGAATCATAAATAGTATAAGGGAATTCGAACAATCGACCTTCAGGAAAGATTGCTACAAGAAAGCATATCAATTGTAAGACAGGCATGTCAAATAGGCTCAAGGGACCAGTGTACCATGACGGCAGTAACAGCAGCAGTGACAATGACCATCACTGTGACGTTCCTCTAGAAGAAGAAATTAAAACCGAGACTAATTTTACACCCAAGCCTATACGGTGTGAACATTTATGCAATACTTGAACCAACCAAATAATCCATGAACGTTTTAGAACTAATTCAAACACAATCCACATGATTCATCAACATCAACTCCAAACAACCAAATAATCATAAACCCTAGAAAACTCAAATTTCTCGGTTCTTAAAATCAAATAACAAAACTCAGATTTAAGAACCCGGACTTTGAACTATCAAGCACAAATTGAAGATTATACACTACTTCGGAAGCAGAAACAAATCCAAGATCATACCTCATAAAATTTCAGGAGGCAGCAGAATCAAATCAAAGGCGTGAACTGTAAAAGGAGGAAAATTAGGGTTCGACGCTTGCTGTGATCGACGGGAGAGAGGGTAGAGTAATGTTTTTATGGGAAAATAAAGATGAAATTGGAGCCAACTTTTTCCTCCGTGAAACAGAGTCTCCTAGGATAATGCATTACACTTCTTTTAGGGGAGAAAATTTCAAGCCGAATTTATTTCCTTTATTCCATTCTCAATTTACGTAGCATACTTTTTAACTCAGTATTTAATGATGGGCTATTACACTTGATCCGGACAAGCCCTTAGTAAGATTACCTCAACCAATTGGATAACTTCTTCAAACTTATTTTCCATAATTTATTAGTTGATTTATAAATTTGAATTTTTAACTGTTACGGAGTACCACATTCAGTAAATCTGATTGCCGATCATACAAGTTTGTATTTCGTATATATTGCTTATCAAGTTATCATGTTTCGAAGTTATGAGGTAGAGACTAGCTAGGTGCAATTGCCGAAAAAATTAATAATCTTAGAGAAGTAGGACCATAGTCAAAGCACTAGTTACATGAGGGAAATTCTCAATGCAGTTAGAACAGGGACTCGTTAAGATGGCAAACCAGAGCCTCCAGTAATCATGACCCAACTGTTGCAACTTCTTAAGAAACACCAACAAAAGGAGTCTTCATAATTTTGATACATCAGCGATCATCTCAGAGGAACTCAAGCAATCAAAATTCGGCAACTTAAATGATATCGAGCAACTAATCACGCATCTAAAACAGAGTAATAGTTTGAGCAACTTAAATAAAGATATAGCTAATTCAAATCAAAGATTCGGCAAATGAAGAATCAAGGAATAACACGTACAATCAAGGGTTTATTGCATCTTATCTTTGATGCACCGGCGCACTGCCCCGACATTATCACCCTGAAAGTTCACCAAACAATTGGATAACCGACAGATTTCTTGTTCATAAAACTCAAAAATGGTCTTCAACACATAATTCATATTAAGTACTGTATATAGCTTGTTAAGTGGCTCAAGTGCTCCAACAATGTAATCTATGTAACAGAACAAAGAAGTGAAAATGGGGGGGCCAATGTTTAACACGAAGCAACGAAAGTATGAAAGCATCACACTTCACATTACAAAATGTTATCGGCCGAATTACCAGAGTTGAACTCAACAAGACTACGACCAACCAAAAGGAAAAATGTAACTCATCTCTTACTAAGATTCTACAGCAAAATTCTAAGTAGCAGCCTTGCCCTTCTTCCTCTGGATTTTCTTCATGTAGAATTCGAGTTCTTTACCCTCTAGTATATATCTGCCATAAACCAATTTAAAGCTCTATCAGAGAGTTGGAAAAAAAAAAAACACAACAACCTGCCTATGGACAATTATGCCAATATAACATCTACACTACTAAATGAAACTGAATACATAAATTAAGTTAAGACAAGACTATTTCAAGAATTTTCTCAGGACTGGGAAATGGCAAGTCTAAGTTGAGCTTCTTGAATCTAGTACTTATGCGGTTTTCTGTTACTATATGTTTTTCTGTTCTCCCGAAATTAAAGTAACAGCCAGAACTAACTTACCCATCAGCGCGACCACATTGTCCAGGACGGGAAGAAATGCAGGCCAACAAACGACCACCACCAAATTGTTCTTCAATGTGAGGGTCCAAATTGCGGGTCTGCTGACGCTTTTCTAGCTTTCTTGCAACATGGTTGCTCTTTTTGGTTTCCTCAGTGGTCTCACCCTCCTTTCAACATAACACAAAACATATACTTTAATATTACAGCCATGATACTAGATAAGCCTATCCAGAAGCATGAGTTCACTATCTTAAAGACAGAATTCAAATCTCAAAACAAGAAAACTTCATACTAAAACAATGAATCATCTCAACAAAAATCTTGGTGGAATAAAGTGGAAGCCCAGACGAACCACAAATTATGTATTGTATTATCCTTGAACCTATCAAACTGAAACTTTTATTCTAATCAAGCATAGGATGTAGAATCTAGATGCAACAGTGTAATAACCCGCCATAAAATTTAGCAATTGAAAAGGAAAAAATGAAAAGCTAGAGCATCAAAGCGAGCCACTAAAAAAGGACTGACAAAGTAGCCAGAAAACCGAAATTCAGGACAAGTGTCACCAGCACACACAGATCCGAAGTTTAAATACTGCATACCATGCCGCCTTTAATATGCACAGAGATAGCATAGCAAATATAGGCAAAATCTCAGCTAAAAGTACTGCATACCATGAAGCCTATACAATGCACAGAGATATAATAGCAAATAAAGGCAAACTATGAGCTGTAGATACTTCATACCATGAAGCCTTTAATTACTCTGAGCATTAGACAATCTTAAACAATAAAAATCATCACCAAAACAAACAAAACCTGGCAATAAATACCTCAGTTTCTTTCTTGGCAGCAGCAGCAGCCTTCTTCTTGCGTCCAATCTCAACTCCGTAGTGTTGAAGATACCACTGCTTAAATGGTGCAGCATCAACCTGAACAATGGCACTCTTCACCAATGTCTGGGTCCTAACCAGCTCATTGTTGGATGCATTGTAAACAACATCCAAAAGACGGGTCTTACGAGTCACAGCTTCACTACCCCATGAAAAGTTGCCAGTATCCAACCTCAGTGCTCGCCACTTAACATTACCACCACGAACTCTAACCCTCCTAACTGTCTTGTTGCTTGACAACTTAGTGTTAGCTGGCTGTCTTCCGAGCTCATACCTTTTCCACCATACGACAAACACCCATAAATCACGAGTAGGGAATATCAAAGGGATGCAACAGCATATCACTAAAAAGATAAGACCCAACAGAGACAAGTGAAGCATGACATAGTCAAGAAACACAAAAGACAAGGTAACACAACTAATCATTTCTTCCAGCACTGAGATGGACAATAAATTGAAAAATTGATGACATTGTAAAGCAAGAAGGCACATGTACAGCGACATGGATTGGATAGAAAGTTGCAAGGACAGAGACAAGACATAAGGAAATTATTAATATAGCAAATTTTATGTCATTCAAAACTAATAGGAACCACTATAAGGAGAGGGGGTTATTAAAATGTTCCAACCAGAGAGGATCCAAATTTAATTAAACAGTACAAATTTGGAAAATAGAAGCCCTCAGAGAAATTAGTTTGTGCCTCCAGAACAAAGCATACAAGAAATCAATCCGAAGATCTCACACCCTGCAGCCGAAAGAAGAGGCAATGTCTAATATTCTAATAATAAAAATGACAAAACTAAGAAAGGTAGGCTAACTATGTTGAAAGCAAAGAGCAAAATATGTATGCCAAAGCATGATAGACCTTCCTCAAAATGCAAGGAAAACATAAAAATGACAATAGCACAGCAATGTAGCTTACAGATATGTTGCATGCCGATGGGATAACTAATCGGCACAGGACCGTCTTATAAGCACTAGAACCTACTCCAGAATCACTATCTTTATACAAAATCAAGCCAAAATTCTCTAGTCTTGCAACCAAAGGGAGAGGCAATTCCAAAATTTCCAGGCAGAAAAACTAATGGTAACGACAATTATCAGGAAGCAAAGAGCAAACAATGTATGCCAAAGCACCACTAGCTTTCCTCCGTATGCAAGGAAAGCTAAAAAATGATAACAATAGCACATTGATGTAGCTTATGGATATGTTGCGTGCAGACGTAGTGGCTTATCAACACAGGACCGTCTCATAAGCACACATGACGTTCATCGAACTCGACTAAAACAAACATAGAACACAAATCAACATGATTTGACATTACAAAACTTCCATTATTATCTCAAACTTCAATCATAATCAACACATATCACAAATATTGATTCAAATTATGGAAATAACAAAAATTAACATGCTCAAACATACTGAAACTTCGATTAAATCATTAAAACCTAAAAAATTCAACTAAATTCATCAATCCGACAACATTAATATCACACCACATAATTAACAAACCAAAGCAACTCAATGCAAAATCAGAAAGAAATCAAAACCTAAAAAGACCGATCGAAGAGAGAGAGAGAGAACAATTACTTTCGCTTCTTCCTCCACGCCTTCTTCTTGCCACCAGTGGCACGCCTCTTGTGCATAGAATCACGAGAAATACCTGAAAAGAGGAATCAAAACCTTAAAATTAGAGAGAAGTGTAAAAAACTCAGCATCAAAATGCAGGGCCATTGAAGAAAATCGAGAAGATCTGACAGAGTAACGGAGGATGAGAGAGAGAGAGAGAGAGAGAGAGAGAGAGGCTACCCATATTTGGGAGGTATGGAAGAAGCAGAAACTGTGTAGGGCTCCAGAAAGAAGAGGGAGAGGGGAAGGGGACGGAGGCAGTGAAGTGATAAAGAAGACCGCGTTTGGGTGAGTGACATAAACCCTAGGAGCTGTGGCTTTATTTGGGCTGGATTTGGGCTTTTTTGGTCAGTGGTCGAACCTTTTTCTTTGGGCTTTGTTTTGTCTTTCCAACTTGCCTTTTCCCTGTTTTATTGATTACTGGATACTTACGGTTTGTGCTGCGTTAATGTGTAATGTGTTCATAAAATCTAATGTGAGAAAACAAATATATTTCTTATTAAACACTAATTTGACATAAATAATACACTAATCTGATTAAACACTAATATATCTAGGTCTAATGTGCAGCGTTAATGAGTAATGTGTTAATGTCATCAATTAATACATGAATAATTCACTAATTTGACAAGAGTTTTTGGATGAAAAAAATTGAATTTAAGGGTAGTCGTCAATCAATTTAGCACAATAACAAAACTAAGACTTCATACCAAAAAGATTGGGTTGACTACGTGAATCAAGAGTCTATCTCATATAATCATCCACAAAAATTTTTCTTGCTTCATTCCCTCTTATTTATAGCCATATTTTCTAGCAAATCTATTTTCTCCATATATTCACTCAATCCAAATCATCCTTGATCTGTCTCAATTGCGTTTGAGGTATCAATTATAATTATTATTCCAACTCTCCACCTTCTTCACCAGTACATCTACTACTTGGTGTCTCACATGTTCATACCATCATAATTGATTCTCCCTTAAATCATCCTTAATACTTGCTACATCAACTTTTTTTTAGATATTAGCATTTCTAATTTTGTCACTCAAGGTGTTTACACACATCTACCTTAATATACACATCTTTTCTATACTCATTTTCTTAACATGCTCCTTCTTGAAAGCCTAATATTTTGACCAATCCAATAATGTCGGTCTAATTATTGTAATAGGAATTTTCCTTTTAAACTTAAGGTTACACAACGATCTCACAGTAGTCTAGTTGCAGCTCTCTATTTGTGTCACCCGAAGTTTATTCTATGGGTGGCATCTTGATCAATGTCTCCATTTCTTTGAAGACCTAATCACGTATGTTTGAAACATTTACTTACAAGTAACTCCGTGCCATCTAAAGTAACACTATTTTCATTTAGCCTCTTCCTAATGCTAAAATGACACTTTATATACTTTATTTTATTCCTACTAAATCTAAAACTTCTAGATTCAAACATCTGTCTTCATTTTTCTAACTTAACATTCACCCTCATGCTACTCACGCCCACCAAAACACTATCTTTCGTAAAAAGCAAACATGATGGCATCTCATCCTATAATAACCTTGTTACTTCGTTCAGGATTGTCATGAAAAGGAAGGGGCTTAGGGAGGATCCTTGGTGTAACCCTAGTGATGTCATACTTCCCGCCACGTCAACTTCTAACATCCTGACACATATCCTTAACTATGTCAACGTAATTTAATTGTATGCTTTTATAGTCAATCCCCATCAAAGTAATTCTCTTGGTATATTTTTCTTTCTTGCACCATGTGTAATTCGGGTCCTATGACTGAAAAACGGATTCGGGTACGGGTCTAACCATAATACCTGGACCCGGATTCGTTACCTGTTTTTTTATTTACTCATTTGTACTTGTTTGTATTGTTATTCAAAAGACATGTAAAAATTTGATTTTGTTCATTTATACTTTGTTGTTTCTTAATATTTGAGTAGTTATAAATTGTATTCAAGTATTGAACTTACATCCTTCGTTGGACTATTGTCGTAGATTTAAAATGCAGATTTATAAATTTGAAACATTATTGTCGTAAAAATAATATGCAAAATATATAGGATCCATTTTGGACTCGTTTGGACTCAGATCCATTGGATCTAGATATGAATCCTTGCTTTTCATACCCGACGGATTTGGATTTGGATCTAGATCCATCCTTGAAAAACGGATCTGGATCCATAAGGATTTGATCTAGATCCGGTACGTTGACATCCCTAGCCAAAACCTCCATGAACATTTTCATACCCATAAGGAATCATTCCCATATGATTGTTTAAATATCCTTCAACAAAAACTCTCCTTTAGTAAGGGAATACTTTGTACCACCTCATCTAAGTCCTTTCAAAATTGTCGTTTAACGACTTTCTCAATACCTACTTGGGATGCATATGTACTCACAATGTTCATAATTTCACTTTTACAAACGAACTCCATTTTCATAGTCCTATCACTTTGTATATACCTTAATAACATTATTTATTAGTCAATTATCTACGAAAGCCCCAACTCCATTTCTATTCTTTAATTGATTTGAGTACCACAACTAATAACCGGAGTCCAATAACTTTAGCCTTTTCTCTAACTCACTTTGTCTCTTTAAGACACAAAATGTTAATTCTCATCCTTTTCATTACTTCCACTAGCTCAACTAACTTTCTTATAATCAACCCTACATTCCATGATGCAATATAAAACTTAGTCTCTACACTCCTCCAACTTCTTTCCTATGAACCTAAGAGCCCTTGCTCATTTTTCACCACTCTCGGGCAATTTGGTGCATCTCTTATCACTTGAACCTAACAACCCTTGCATACTTATCACTATACTTAGGTCTAAGAAATACAGCGTGTTGCCGAGTAGGGAACACCCCCACAAAATTATCATCTTGGTTCATGCGAATGGATGTAACGAAGTTCGACACTAATTACTGTCACAAGCATACCTCAACCCTCCTCCTTTATCCGGACCTCAGACTCGCAGCGAGAAAAAAAAACACACAACAGCAGAGTAGCATCCATAAATGTTAGTAAAGAGTCAAAGACTAGTAAGATGCATCTTTCATCAAGCTATTTTAGGAAATGAGAAGTAGGCATTTAACCATACAAGCATGCGTTGTATACCTATGAAGAGAAAAAGCAAAATTCCTTCTATTATATGTTCAAATTGGTCGTGCCTAGCATTAACTAGCAAAGTTGACAACTAGAACTCTAGAAGTACAGTTAGTAGACTCGAGTGAGGCCATTTCCAAGGTTTGTTTTTTTCCTGAGATCATGATAAGAAAAAGATTATTGTTAAACCAAAACAACAAACATATTAAGTGACTAGATATGCATAAAAATTATGCCTATTTAGTGATTTATAATACATTGTATTACCCATAATCCATAAAAACCTTGATATACAGACAATAAATTTGGAGGTCCTTTTGTTTTCCCACTGCTATACTGTTACTAAGTTACTTTAGGCATTCAGTAGATATTTACTCAGAATGCAGATTTAGCAAGATTTCGAGCATTATTTTCCTATTCTTATCTAATTTGGCCTCTTATCAGTGAAAACAACTCTAATTGTATGAACTCTAACACATAATCCCAACAAATGAAGTCAATCTTTCACAACAGTTGCGGCAAACTTCTGATCACTCACATTATCAAACTCGTTTTACCCTTTACATATATGTCTCTTGTGTTTTCAAGAGAGGAGTAGAACTAGCTTTCAGAATGTACAGGATGAATAACTACAGCATGTGAGGGTAGCAACTTCCTTTAACATAGCACTCTACCACCAAATGTTCTGGATATCTTCTACTTATCTAAACTCTCCCGGAGTTCTTCAAAAACTGTCATCGAGTGTCTCTTAGCTTCAACTCCGCTATCTCCTTAACAACTTGAGCTTTGTCAGCCTCAAACTGTTCGTCCTCTGATAACAAAAGGCAATAGGGGGATTTGATCATCTGAAGTTAAGATTTAACACTTTCTGAATTGTTTATATTTGCAGTGTAGTTATTACCTTTGTCCAACTTGAAGTTACCAAAGAAGCGAAGAAGCTTGCTTCGATTAGCTATCAATATGGTTGTGATTTCAGGTGGCTTGTTTCTGTTAGCTGCAAATAGCTGTCACAGATAGCTTAGTGTTATAAGAAATACTAGAATGCATAGAAACGAAGAGGAGGAAACAAGTATCAAGGCAAACAAATTTATGTGGTTCAATGACAATTAGTTAATAACATCCTCATGGAAAAGTATAGAATGTTCTGATGAGTTCGGATTATTAAGTTGAAGTGACTGTATATACTACACCCAAATGCTAATGCGTTGATTGAAAAGGCCAAAGTGTTATTAGGCATATCAACATTCAGAATTCTAAGATCATAAAAAAAAAAAAACTATGTATACCTTAAATATATGAAATGCTTCCAGTTGTATGGGCTTGCTTGGTTCCTGAGGGAAAACAATCAAACAAACACCAAAAGCTAATTTTACTGTTTGAGAATATATATAAGGAGAAAAAAAGGGTGTAAATTTCAAGGAAATAAAAAAAAAAAAAAATTTACCCTGAGGAGATTCATAAGAATCATCAAGTTATCTTTTGAGCTCACATACCGCACCATGATGGCAGAATTTGAACGATCAAGCAAAATATCGCCTAAAAGCTGTTAGCAAGAAGCTAGAGGGGTGAGATTAGACTTGATATTTCACCATTTATTTGCACAAGATCATCATGCCATTGCTTTAAATGCTAGCTGAGCAGTGAAGCTTGTTACTGAGTCTGATTCCTTTCGGAAGAACTCGTATGTGTTCGTAACATCTGATAGTTAAACATTGAAAAACAGTTTTACTCATAAAAGATGTCACAAAAGTACAGTGATTTACCTTGACAGCTTGACGCTTTGTTATATAAGTTTGGGATTGCAGCAACTTGGTGTTGAATTCTCTGAAAAACTATGCAACAAATGAAAAGGTTGTTCATTATGAACTTGCAGAATGCTTATAGACTATAAGCGATAGTGTAAAAGGATGGCCCCAAAACTAAACGAAGTTGAAGGTATTTACCCAATCGTAGTTCATGGACAAAAACTCTGAAACTGTGGATTTATGCCTGGTCAATAACTCCTGTAAAAACCACATATAAGGAAAAGAATAAGGCATTACTCCTGTAATAGTAGTACATGGCTTTCAGAAGTGTCATAGAAAATACAAGTTAAAGAAAAAGTATAGTATATTTACTGCTGGGTTTTGCTATTTGTTATAGATAACGAAAACTAAATTTGCATATAAACAAACTAAAGGAGAGAATTCAAACCTTGAAAGTTGCTGCTGCATCAGAAGATACATCAAAATCTGGAAGCTCTATATAGTCAAAAAACTTACACAAGTGCGATTCCAATACGTATCTATGAACAAAGCAAGATGTACTAAAAACATTATTTCTGATCATCATAATGCAGAAACTTCTGCAATTTTCATGAAGCAGAGCATAGGAGACTAAAGCATAATGTTATATCACTTACTTTGCAATGCTTTGATGCCGAATACACTCTCTCAGCATATTACCATAATGCAAGGCCAGCATGTGGTTTTCATACCTAATCATAATTCGTCAATGAAACTAACTCTTAAGCGTTTAAACAAGAAGGGAACTACACTGATGAAGCCAAGAGAACAGCTTCATAGTTAGTTTCTTACCCTGAGACCATGATATCGATGAGATCAATGTTGTCTTCCAAGTAATCACACGCAATCAATCGTGAATGGACCTGTTGTCTTTGCAGATTTGCTACAACTTGTGTAGTATCTTTTCGGGCCTAAGAGAGATCATCTTTTTAATAATAAGCAACATTAGGGAAACAGGAGGTTGGCCAAGCTGACAAGTATGCAACAAATCCAAGTAGCTAAGCAAACATCAATATGGCAAGCGATCAATAATGCAAAGAATTCGGCCTAGGATTGACTGTAGAAGGTGATGACAAACTCACCTCCAAGTCCATTCTCGGAACACAAATTATGAGCAGACGAAGAATATGTTCTCTGAAAAATTCCTGAGTTACTTGTGCGCAAGCTTCTGGAACAGGTTCAGCTTCGCTAGTGCCATAAAGGACGAATTTAATATCCGCAATGAGCTTACCAAGTTCTTCCATCTAAACACAGAAAATTATACAGCACTCATGTGGTCGAGAAGACTTCGGGGACAACAAAAACCAATGATTGTACGCCCCAATACAATGGATGGGGGGTCGGGTATCATATAGAGCATAACTATTCAAACCGTTGCTTCAATTACACTTTTATGTTATTATACAAAACTAATATAAATATAACTGAATTTTAAGCCCCTCAAATTTAGGGCCCTCTTCCGTCAAACACTTTACACACGCCCTGCCTCTTTCGTTGAAGCCTACTTATCAAAATTCCAATCACAAATACACACAAAGTAATCCAAAAATTATCATGGTTAAAATTTTCTTCCTGATTGCGGCCCGTTCCCTTGAGATGAAATAGAAAACAAAACAAAATTCTTACATTATACAAATCATGAAATCAAAACCAATCATTCAACACTGAAAAATCAAATTTGTAATTAGTAAAACCAATCTTTTCCAATCATCCAAACCTCCTAATCAAAATCACTCCAAAAATTTATAAATGAACAAACCTCAATGTTATCAAGATCACATTTCCCCCCTCATAACACGTCATTTCCTTTCAATTAAACAACACAAAACCTTTCAAATTAAACAACAAAGCTATGATCAAAACACAGTAAAAAGCATAACCCATTTAATCAGAGACAGAGATATATGTAAATTTGATCACAAATGGAAAAAGAGCAAACCTTTTCACCCCAATTAGGCACACGATCAACATTGGCATAGTGATCATGAAGAAGAATCAATAGCTCACGAAGACGGCGGACCATATCAACCGGGGTTCGAACCTTGCTCTTAGACTTAGACTTAAGTTTAAACTTGAATTTGAGAATACTCTTCAATGGATTAGGCATTGGACCTCCAACAAAACAACAACCAAGACCTTCCTTAACTTTTTTTTTCTTCAGATTAAAGGTGGATCAAACTCAAATATGGCGTGAGCTCAGTAGCAAGAAATGAGTGACGATATTGATGGGAATATAATATAATATGTATGATTTACAGGTACAAGTTAGGTAGCATATGAAAAACAGAGTAAGAAGAAGAAGAAAAAGAATAGTTGGCTACAATGACATGTTAAATGTTTCACCTAAGAATGAAATGAAATGAAATTTATGGTTGGCTTGTGATTCTGTTCATACTTCATATGAAGATTACCTCTTAGTTGATTTAATCATGATCTTTGATGTCTGTTATTGAAGGATATAGAGCAATCAGAGATTATGGCAGGAGACAAATCTCATGTGTTTTTGGAAGTTTGAGTCGGACATGAAATAATATGGATCAAGAAAATACTAGTAAAATGTATGCAATGTTTGATCGAGTGGATGGTGATGAGTTGCTGACCGAATCAGATTTTATTGTTTGACTACGTAGAATCCATCAGTTAACTTGTTTAGAGTGCACTAGTTTTAATAACTTTATATGTATGTTTCATCTTTGACTAAGCGATAGATAAGGCTAAGAGTACATTATTATTATGTTTTTCTTTTTTAACATTTCAAAAGTGAACGTAACAACAAAACAAAAGCTAATTTAATAAAAAAGTATCGTATACAAACACAATAAAGTGATGGTGTCCCCCGAAAAAAGTAATATATCGATATAACAAAAGTTATCCCTTAACATAACGTATGTCAATCAACTATAACATTGATACAACTCTAGCAACGCGATTCCGGCTTACCTTATGTATAAAGCAAAAATTAAAGGAGAGTCTTAGGAGTTACAAAATTAATTTGAGGGCAAAAGGATTACAATTTATGATTTAATATTTGAACGAACTGAGTGTCTGTGAGTTGGAAACAATAACATAATTTTATGCATTTGATATTGTATTGAAGCTGATTGGAAACCATTATTACTTTACCAACTGTTAATTTGATTTTTAGGATCGAAAGCCTAATGTATAACTTTATTCGAAACTTATATAATTTGGATGATTAACATTCTCCCTAAAAATACATATTTCAATACTTTGCAACTAATATTGTGGCAACTTGAGGAAAAATTGACCAGTTTTATTAAATTATAAATAATTTTATTGAAATTACTCATATACAGAAAATCTATTTTTTATAGCGCGGGGGACAAGTAGGAAAATCTATTTGGACCAAAAGTTTATTTATATTACATCATTTTTTCTTATTTGATTAATATATATATTTGTTGACCAAATGAATAGGACTAACTTCATCAAAGTAAAAGACTCCCATTTGTTATAATATAATACTAGTAAGAAAATTGGCTAGAATATCAAAATAACTTCTTTTTAGGAGCACATGTTTTTGTAAAAGATGTGTCTCTAAAATAAGTAATATATTCTTATAATTGTTACATACTCCCTCCTTCCCTCCTTAAATAAGACATATTTCGGCTTTTAAATCTAACTTCTTAAATAAGACATATTTCGTCATTTAAATTTAATTAGAAGTCTCTACAACCCTAAGAGTAGTTATCTTAAGTACTATTCCATAAATTGATGAATACATCAACCGCTTTCATGACTCATATCTAATACTAGTAAATAAGATATAATAGTCCAACAAGTTAGAAATTAGATGTGTGTGGTGGTCTCAATGATAGTATTCCGTAACTGCTAGGTTGGCAACTTAAAGAGCCATAGCAAAACAAATTGGTAAAATATGCTTCTAAAGTCCAAGAAAATCACGTGAGACTCAGTATTCGCGTAACATCACCCCCACATACATCTACTGATCTACCCATGGCTTGCGACCAAAGCTCCAAGAATTCTCAAGAGATGTCTTAGAAAGCAGAAAAGCTCCACATACATACAAGCTGACCTAATGACAATCCCAGGCAGAAAATCTAAATATTTAGACATTAGAAAGGCGTAAGTTCTTCTTCTAAGGTATAATTCTGAGCATAAAAGTTCCTGATTCTTAAAAAGATCAGTAACAGTCATCAGGACAGTGAAACTAAGAGAGCAATAAGAGTTATGAGCACCAAGCTATACTTTACATGGTGTAAAATTGGCAATGTGGCATACAGATCCATTTCCATCATGATATGCTTCAGTCCATAATTAAACCTACTATGCCCTACCAAGCAACATAAATCTATTTAGTATTCAGATTCAGATATGTAACAACCCCACTGAGCTTTCACTTTCATCTTCTGAAGATGAAACTACCCCTTCATCAGCCAACCTTATCCGGCTTTTGCATGGGGCACCATACATAATACCGCCAAGAAAATTTACCACCTCACAGTGTTTTCAAGTCGTGGCCACCACATGAAGAATTCTCTGTGAGCTTCACAAGCTAAAATCACCAGGAAGTCTAGTATGATAATATTTGCATTGCAGGTCGCTGTATTCACTTTCAACCACACATTATGGCTGAAGACCCATGTAAAAAGAACCTTAATATTCTTTTCACAATGCTAAAGATATTCGTTTGTACAGTCGAAATTCAACAGATTATAGAAGGTACAGTAGATGACAACACTATATGCCCATTGCAAGAGTGCAAATCACGCTCTACTATTTCCCAGATGATCAACATGAACAGAAGAACCTCCCTAGTAACAAAAAACTAAGTATCAAAGATAAGGAAAAAAATGAGAAACAAGTTTCAAGGTAATTGACATTTATATTAGTAGATTATCCACCACATAAAAATTAAACTGTACACAGACTACATGAAGTATACAGATATTAGGGATGAAATTCCAAACTACTCAAAATCCTACCCGCTGCAATCTGTGCTGAAAATGGCCAGTGAATAAAGTGTAAATTAAGTGTACGACATTACTCCTAAACTAACCTTGCAATGTACTGCGCCAAAAGAGACTCTCTGTCAATTAATATTCACGAAACCGCATCCTTGAATTGTCATCCACCATGATCAAAACTCTTCAAACCTGACTATATTCCTTTCACGTCCAACCTAACTCCTAGAAATAGGTAATTTCACTATCAAGGCTAGAAAGGAAACTCCAGATCCATTGAGCACACCAGTCATATTTTTTCAAAACTAAGCAGAAAATAATTGAGATATCAATATACAGGAGCTTCAGCATCCAATGCTTTTCATGATCCTTATAAGATGTTCAACAACTTCTTCTGGATTAGCAGAAGACCCAGAGAGATTTATAGCATGATAGTTCAAACCTTTCCACTGGGAGATCAACTGGAAATGAGGGCGCCGAAACTGGCTGCTAATAATTTCTAGAATCACAGTTTGTGGTAATGCTGATACAATGTGAGTAAGACCTGCCCCATGAGCTCCAATAATCACTGAAGCATTCTCAATAGCCCGGACTTGCTCTCTCATAGGCATGTGACCAAATAACCCATTTATGAGGTTGATTCTACATTGAGAATAATTAGACGCCCATGCTTTCAAAGCATCAAACACTTCTTGTTCATTGCTTAGTCTGGATTCGACTTTACCACCATGACGTGGATGGGCTAAATAATCTTCACGCCGAACAAAAAGCACATTGTGTTCCGAAGCTGGCTTCGGTCTTATGAGGCTATGCACAGGAAAGTCAAAAGCTGCCTTCATCATCTCTCCAAATTCTGATAGTCTTGTAGTTTTATGATCATCAGGCTTTGCCCAAAGAGCTTTTGCAGAAGTCCCAAAACAATCAATTGATTGACTCAAACCCTTAAACCAGGCTGTCTCATATCCCAAAGGTACAAAGACAGCATGCCGAAAGCAGACTGGACCAGTGAAGCTCTTAGCAAATCTAACACTTGAAAAAAGTGCTTCCCATGTTTCTTCCAATTGTGTCTGGAAAAAACAAAAACAAATGATGTAAAAAATTATTCACTAACTCAAAAACGCCAGGCTTCAAATGGAAGAAAGAGAGAATATGAAGTCCTAAACTAGAAGAATCTGGGCTCTTTTTTTTTAATGAAGATAACATCAGATTCTCAATCAAGCTTATAATGAAGAAATGGTTTCTCATTGTTTTTAAACAGTTGCTCTGTCCCATAAGCCCAACAAGCTAAACAAGTAAATACCCAATACCATGTGATTGATCCTGGGTTGGTTAGTGAAAAAGCTACATATTGAAAACAAAGAGAAACAGTATAAAATGTAAGCATCAAAGCAGACAAACTATGAGGATTAAGCCACATGATTATGTAATGTCGGCTGTGACTTTGTGTTCTACATATGACCATGCGCATGTGTCCAGGGCACATGATTGTGAGGGACATGGCACACGATTGTGTGCTGCTGGGCTGAGAGCTTTCCGTGTTTCAATGTTTGCCTAGTTTATATTTTCCTTATTCTTGTTTATTTAGGAACCTAGCATGTTATATTTCCTAATTATTTCTCAATTATTTGAGGAAGACCAAATATCAGTTTCCTAATACTTGTTGTCAATGGCGGATCCAAGATTTTTCGCCTGGTAAGTCACAATCAATAATCACACATGTAATAAAAAAAAATTTACCAACCAAATAATAATACTGAAAATACGTCCAAATGCTCAAAGAGTACAAAATACAACCAAATGATCAAATAATACTACAAAATACAACTAAATAGCACTAAAAACTTATTACAATAGTTCTCGACGAGTTTTCATGTTTTGATATCGATTTATGATATCTTCCAAATTGTGATGAACTAAATGCTGAAAGACTATAACTAGTTAATGAATTCTTGAACTGAAATTCCACCGATGCTACTCATCAATGGCAGGTAAATTATAATTCCACCAATGCTGCTCATCAATGGCAGGTAAAATTATGACTCCTAGAACCTTTAAATTCCTCAGCTCTATAAATTTTTCTAAAAAGATTGCCTTTTTCCAGCCTACAAGAGAAATTACTGCAGAGCCTAAAGCCAAAAGGCAGCTTCATGAAATTTTCTACTCCATAGTATATAAGTAATTGCTCATTTGGCCCCAAGCATAATCTCCAAAACAGCCTTTAGGAAACAAACTTCAGTAACCTCCATACTCGATACAATTTCCAAAAATAGATTGCACATGAAATCCACGTAACGTAAAGAAAGGAAACTCCACCCCACATCCTAGCACCTTAAACAAATCATCATTCAGAAATATTGCACAAAAAAAACATGTTAAGCAACACACAAATTGAAAATCAATTCTATCAATTCTTTTCTATAGTAGAAACTCATTGAAAAAGGAAAATTTTCCACTCTTATTGCCTCATTGAGAGAATGACTCTGAAATTCCAACTAATAGCTCAAATAAGACCACCATATATTTCTCTTTCATTTTCCAACACAAATCTGCTAGCACCCAGAAAAACAATGGCCAATAAGAAAATATCACCATTTCCCAAATGGTTCTGTCCAAAAATTGACATCATAAACTATGTTCAGCTACTTATCGTTAACCTACTAAACTATCTATCAGGTACAATTCACAATCCAAAGATAAAAGGATCTAGCAGGTACAATTCACAATACATACAACTGAGGGTGAGAGGTGAGACCATGAGTCCTAAGAGGCTAGTTGGCTACTAAGTGTCTGAGTATGAGCGTGAGAAAGGGAGGGTGAGAGTTTTTTTTTTTAATAAATTAAATTGTTTTTTTGGGCTTAATGAGTCATTTGACTCACCAGGACGCAGGTTGCATCCGCCTCTGCTTATTGTATTCTTGAACTAGGAAGAGTCCAACATATCTTGAAGTTGAATCAGGGTTAAAGCTAAATAGAAAGATATCATGAATTTACCAAGGGCACAATCAGTACAGACATGGCAAGGGCAGCAAGGGGAATGTCATCATTCCTTAGTCATAATTATTCTTTTTTGCACGTTTGTTAGCATTTTGGTAAGCTGTCAATAAAAAAGGATTATTCTAGGGAACGGTGAGGGAAGCATAAATAAAGAACTGTATCCTGTGGTGAGGCATTGTGTACTGTGTGAGTGGTTTTGCTGTGGAGAGATCTGGCTTCTCAAAAGCCAGCTGCTATGTTTGCCTTTTTCAGTAATTATAACGCTTCCTTCCATCCTTCCTCTCTAATCCTCTCGCCTCTTCTCTCATCTGTTTCTTTTTCCTTATTTCCTTTTCTTACAAAAAAAGGCAGTGGGGCATGGATCATCAGTCTTCAAAAGTAAACCTGATACCTAGTGGAATAAACAAAGTTAAGAGAAGAAGTTCGTAACAAACCATTGATGGGGGATTGTGCAGAGCAGGTGACACTTTGTTTTGTTGCTTTTTCTGGAAAAGTAGGAATTTTTTCACATGATTACGACTTGTGAGCCATAACCAAGCACATAAACATAAAGGATAAGTCCCAAACTTCAGAGTTGATTTTCTTAAAGGTACAAGCAACAAGTTTTTTCTTTCAAGCTTCTTTGACGAAAGATGCAGTGTACTGGCATAGCACAAGTGCAAATCAACAATTTTAAGTAACAAGCAAGCATACTATAGAAGGATGAAATAGATGACAACATTAACAAACAGTAAATTGACTCACCTTGCTATGGCCATCAATGAAAATCACATTGGGCCGTGTAGACAAGCCAGTTACTCTAGAGCTAACGTACGCACTATACCAATCCGTATACGTATGAAAAACATTAGCATACTCGAACCGTGTCAGCAATAACGTTGGCTCCTCAATCCACTGCAAGAATAAAATGTTGAGTCTTGTCACATAATTATATGATAATGGTTGCTGAAAACCAAACTTTATCTACAACAAATAAAGTAATGGCAAGAGATTTAAGATCAAACTATGGAATAGTTAGTTTCACTGCACTTTATTGACTAACACATCCTTTTTGTACATTCATATTGCACTCCCCAATTCGCCAAATTTCTTAAAAAGATAATAACTATTTGTATTGAAGAGAAATTAATACCAAGGGCCATACAACTGAAGTTTTAAAGATGAAAAAGAGGAAGACCAACAATTTTCAATATTGTTGCATTATACGTAATTTTCAACAACGCAGTTTCACAATTACATTTAAACATTTGAATCATTAACGTCAATAAAAAAAAAATTAGAAAAAAGAAGAGTGATTCACAGTATAGTAATTCTTGTATAGTCATTTATTGATCTTCAATCACACCTCATTTTGCCAACCCATTCAATATCATCTAAAACAAGCACACAAAAAGAGCAAATCAAAAGGTGTGAATAGCAAATCATAAAGAGCTCATCAATCACAGAAGACAAAAAATTTCTCCCTTTTCTTTCAGTTTCTCTTCATTCCTACATAGAGGGCCCCAAACACTAACTAGCCCATTTTCACATACTCGATGTGCTCAAGCTTCTTATTTTCCTACAACTTTCATTGTATACATCCATTCATAGCCTTTGAAACGAGGGCACTCCTCATTTAGATATATCCCAAATCAGGTAAATTTGACCAAAGATTGAATTCATTACGTCCAAAACTATCCCATCACAGATAAAGTGAGAAACAGAAGCTCAAAAAAAAGAGGCAGCAGCCTTCCATTTACACAATAACTACACGGTCCACACTACATCAACCTTCACTCCAAATCAACTAGCAAAACTTAGTAGTCAGAACAGTAAAACCCTATGATACTGGGACCAGATGGCCCGTGATTGACCAAGGTATGTACATGAGTGTTATAGTTGTAATGCACCCTAAACTCTCAGACCATGACAACACTCGGGACAAGTGCCACAAAGAGCAAGCCAGGTTTAATTCTCACTACTACTATAGTTCAAGGGTAATTTGAAAAAAACTACCACGTTAAAACACTATCTTGTCAAAACTACCACATAAAACAAATCGTGTGAAAAACTACCTTAAAATTCCAATTGCACGAGACCACCAAAAAATGGTTTCTTGGGCATCTAGGTTTACGGGGTTGACTTGTCACGTAAATGGTAAATGTTGGTTGAACTTAATTTTTTTCCCCTTTGTTTCCCCCCTCTGCCTTCCTTTCCTTCCTTCCCACTTCAAGTAGGTCTTCTAGAGTTTGAGGTTGATGATAATGGTCATACATATGTTGTGATTTGTGAATTTGGAGAAAAAAGAGTATGGATGTTAAAAATGGATTCTAACGGGCATACTGTGTTGCCATGCATTGGCTTATATAGCTAAAAGACATATGAATTGACAAGACTTTGTATATCAAGCTTACCATGTCCGTGTATATGCAGCAACATATGAACCTAACCTCATAGCTAGTCTTGTTGAATTGTCGAATTTCAGTTGAAGAGAGAAGGAAGGAAAGGAAGGCAGAGTGAAAGAAATTAGTAGGGGAGGGAAGGAAATTTAAGGAAAAAAATTAAGTCCGGCCAACACGTGTCATTCACAGTCTAACCCCTGCAAAACTAGATCAACACCCAAAATTGAAACTTTTATATGGAAATTTTCACAATTGTATATGGTAGATT
Source organism: Dysphania ambrosioides (assembly GCA_026401315.1). NCBI lineage: Eukaryota > Viridiplantae > Streptophyta > Magnoliopsida > Caryophyllales > Amaranthaceae > Dysphania > Dysphania ambrosioides. Next base: position 23,152,772 of record CM048666.1, read on the forward strand.
TTTCCAAGATAATATTTATATTTAAATGTGGTAGTTTCTTACAAGTTCAAAAAAGCTAAGCCAAGTACAAGAGCAATCATCGAATTCGAGCAAACATGGACTAAAGATCTGAGTCTACGTTCAATTAAAACAGAATTCACTAGAATCCCACAAAAAACAATGAAAATTAAGCAGAAATTCCATAAAATAATTCCAAAATAAATAAAGAAATGAAATTTAACGGAATCCCTAACCTAACCTGAGAGCAATGAAAATCATCATCATTATCAACCAAGTCCATAGTCTGAAACAGTTCCCTCATAGTATGCCTCATGATCTCCCCTTCATCCACAAACTCATCAAGAAACTCCTTCGAAACGAGCTTCCCCCGTTTCTCGTACCTACTCCTCAACCGAAACGCGCCCTCTTCAAACCTAGGCAGCTCCTCCTCATCAGTCCGGCCAATGACCTCCTCAATCCTCTCCCCACCCGATGACATCCGGATCTTACCCGGATCCATCCTGACCCGCCCGCCCTCACAGACAGAGCTCTTGAGGGTCCCACTGAAATGACACCTAAACCACGACGCATTCGTGGTCCGAGGGAGGAGAGTGGAGGTCTTGGAGAATCCGTTCCCGAAGAAGGCTTCGCACGAGTGGAGGTGGGAGGAGGGTGAGGTCCAGGGGAGATAGGAGGGGAGGACGGGCCAGGGCTTGTTAGAGGGGACGGAGAGGGTGACGTGGAGGGGGCGGTTGGTGAGGAGGTGGAAGGAGGAGAGAGAAGGGCAGGAGTGGGAGTAGTAAGTGAAGAAGATGAAGTTGAAGACGAATAGAAGGAGGAGGGTTAGAGTGATCTTTTTAGCGAGGACTTTGTGGGAGAAGTGGTGGGTTTTGAGTGAGCCCGTCATTGTTGGTGGCTTCCTGCGGAGGGGCAGAGAGACTCATAGACGCTGGTTGGATCCATCCATGGTAGTTTATAGTATTCACCGTGGAGATGATCAGACACCAGATGAGTTTCAGTTTTCGGGGAAGTTTTTTTTTTTTTTCTTTCAAGGAAGAGAACATAGTATAATTCTTATATTGATGGCGTTGTATTTAAAAGAAAGTCTGATTTGAACTCTAGGATTTTCAATATATGATTTTAATATTTTTATATTTAAATTTGTAAAATAAAATTTATAAAAATTAGATATTTAAAAATTTATATTGATATGTATTTAACAAAATGTCACTTAAATATATTATTTTTTTATAATATGATAAGTATTTAAAGTCAAACTTTTTGAACTTTAAATTAATTATTATCATCAATGGAGAAATAGTTAGATATTGTTTCCACTACTCTTTAAATATTTTCCTATTTAATTATTTTGGATCTTTTTATTTCTTCAAATCATTAATATCTCATTTTACTAATTTTGTTTTGTACATTGAAATATATTCTTTAATGTCCGTTCTATTGATTGAACAAGAATGGCTCCATATTTCTTTGGTATCCAATGAAAAAAAAAAACATATTTCATGAATGTAAGATAACTCCATCTACTTTTCAATAACCAATAATTAAATAACAACAAATGTTTTCAATGTTGAAATTGAAAACTACAAACATTACTATATACAACATCTAAATGTAGTGACTATTTTCTAACAAAATAGGGAAAGGGTTTGTTGAGATACTCCTTATTAAATTAATCATAAACATTTTCTAATCTAGGTGCCAAATAAAAATGGCCTTCTAACATTGAATTGATTAGAGGGATTGAATTTTATGTCTATAATTTAGTCCATCATTGCTTGAGACTGCCAATGTCTTGCTCTCTCAAATCCATTAACACAATTCTCGAAATCTTCAATGGTTTGATCAATCTCTTCTTGAGTGTTCATCACAAAAGGTCCATATTGTACTAATGGTTCACCCAGTGGCTCACCACCTACTAAGATGAACCGTAAAGGCTTAGGGCTCTTGTTCCAAGCTACTAACCCATCACCGGGTCCAAGGAGAAGAAGGTGATGGGCTGTTATGGGTGAAGATCTTGTGCTTCCGAAAATGCCTTCACCTTCTAAAATATAAACAAATGCATTCCATGACTTTGGAATTGGTTGTTGTAAATTTGCACCTTGCTTCAAAGTAAAATCTAAGTATAAAGTTGGTGTCATAGTATAAATTGGTGACTTTTTCCCTAAAGCCTCTCCGGCTATTATTCGAACTTTAACTCCATTTTTATCAGCTTCTATAATATCTTTACTATGTATCTCTTGATATCTTGGCTCAACCCTGACCAACAAAATAAAAAAAAAAACAAAATAAAATTAGGAATCATCGAAATCATGATGTATATTGCAAAAGAATGATTGAAGAGCATGTATATCAACATTGATAGTATTAACCATCAATCTACTCCAAGCATTACTCCTTCTGTCCCTTAATATTTGACTCATTTTGATAAAAGAACTCTCACAAAAAAATGGTTAAATGGGGTAAATATTAAGGGACAGAGAGAATATTCATTTGATCAACAAAGTCGTAGTATTACAAGATGAAAACAAAGTTGCTTACATTTTGTGTTTAGAAGATAAGTTGATCCAAAGTTGTAAGCCCTTCTGTACACCTTGTGCTGCGGGCATTTCCGAGTGAACTACCCCTCTTCCTGCAGTCATCCATTGCAAGTCACCAGCACCTATAGTCCCTTTATGTCCTGCAAAATCTTCGTGTGTAACAGCTCCCTAAGGACCGTACCAATACAACAAATACTATCATTAATAAAAGAAAAGCAAATTCCAATTAATATTTGTTAAATACAAATTTGGGTCAAACCTATTTTTAAAAAAGAGTTCAATTTATAAGATTAAGAAAGTTTCACCTTAAAAATCATATGGTAATAAGGGGAGTAATCTCTCAACCTTATATAGCGGACATTTCTCTACTTATGGGCTTAAAGCTTTAACATTCCTCCTTACATGTGAGATCTTTTTATTATTACTATTTAAGATACTCATAAAAGATATGTCATGGGGCCAATAATATAACTGAAGAGTTAAATTTATTCCGCAATTACTTCAACTTTTTCAAAACACAATATGAAATATTTTTCTAAAGTCGACTTAAATTGCAAATCAACCGCTAGCAAAAAAATTGGTCCACTACTAATTAGAGCATGATTTTATAATGAGCTGACCCAAAAATATTTGATATGGTCTATTAATTTGGGTATAAACTAGTGAAAGACTAATTGTTTGGGAATATTTTAAAACTTTACATCAATAGGAGCATGGACCAAGATAGCACCAGGCCATAATGTTGGTGCACAATGTGCAAGCCATAATAGTCCCTCAATTCCTCAAAGCATGATGGTATGTTTTCTCAACAACAACTAGCTCTAGCTTTATCCAAATTAAATTAAGATATCACCAAAATGCTTACATTATACATCCGTAGTGGTTGAAACAACTTTGTATATTTTTGAAGATTTTGGTATGCCGTTGGTCGATTGAATCAAAGAAAAGGAACCCAAAAGTTTAGTCTTTGATCTTATTCTAATAATAGCCACATATGATTATGTCATGTGTTGATATTTAAAACATGTTTTCAATACTAAACAACAAATGTTTACTACTTTACTTGACAAGTTGGAATTAGTCAACCCGTGGTGTCTCTAAACTAGCAAATATTTCTAGGTATTATGTAAAAATTTATACTTTTGGCAGAGTTTATATTGTTAGAATGTGTAAGAACGGTCTCAATATGTAACTATAGTTAAAGTCATTAGGTCGCTTGTCTCGAGAGCCCATAGTCTACCTATATATTAAAGATAGAAAGGGGCTTTAATATGCTTTCGTTTCTCCTTGCTAAAAAAAATCCGATGGTATGTTTGCTAATCTTAAATTAATTAGTTAAATTGTCGTGATAATTACTTATCATGTCATATGCAAAAAAATACTTCTTTCATTGTCTTATGTACCAAACATAATATAACTTAATAAATCATCGGTTAAATAAAACTACTCCATAATAGTGCATTTTTGTATATCTTTGATGTATGTTACTTAGTCTCCTCCAAAACTTCAAACTTATTAGTAATTAAGCATGTGAAATGTGGGTATGTCATGGATTCATGCTCATCTCATTAGCTAAGTAATTGTAATCATAGTAGTATTAAAAAAAAAAAATGCAAGACAAGCCGCAGCTTGTGCACTTCTCCACAAATCCAACCATAAAAACCACTTAGAAGTTAGTTTTTATTGTTGGTCTAAACGCATTAAAATTGCTTCAAATTCAAGTTGAAGTCATTAAGTCTATTTTTAATGACTAATCTTGTTTTTATGATGGGAAAAAGCGCATATATGTGTAGCAAGATTAGAAATGTAAACTACACTGTACTTAATCTAATCATAATCTGATAAATGAATATGAACCATGTCTTTTATTACCTGTAGCATGTAGGTAACTGTCTCAAATCCTGTGAAGAAGGGATAGAATAACAGAAGATATGAAGAATCAGTGTTAGTATTAAATCAGAACAAAAATCTATAATATTGAACTATGCACATAAAATTATCAAGCTGAAAATATTAGAGAGCAAACCTCTGTGTGGATGATCAGGGAATCCAGCAGGAGCAGAAACTGCAGAAACAGTAAGCATTAGCCGTGCAAGTGAATAGCAGAAACAGAGGAAATTGCAGAAATCAATAGTTAAAAGTACCTGAGAATTCATCCAAAACAAGGAAAGGATCGAAGTAATTGAGCTCAAACCTGGAAACACAAACAAAAGGGCCCATTCAGCTCATTTTATATGTAGTATGACAGCATTAGAGAATAATAATAGCCGTGGCCTCGATACAAATCCGGATACATATACAGAAAAATCAAAAATCATTGAATTTAATTGCTAGTGAGCTATGTTGCACCAATACGAATTCGAATACGAATACAGATACAGATACGAGTACGGAAAACGACAAGTCATGTGGGGATCCGTTCAACATAGTTTTTAAGGATATATCGACCATATTAGTCCTTGCAAATGGATTGTGTAGATCAAAAAGTGAAACAGAAAGGCAAACAAAATATACACTCACCGGCCAATGCTTCTTCTTACAAAAGCACCCACACCTTCACGCTGAGGCCTAGCTAGGAATTTCCTAGCAATAGGGCGTGGAGCATTGACAATATCATTGGAGACCTCTGCTTCTACCATATCTGTTTTCCTTTTAAGTTGTACTGTTAGAGGATGTATTTTGGCAGGATTTTTCAAACTAGCAAGTTAGAATGAGAAACGAGCTGGGAATCTACAGTTTACAGTGCATGCTTTTATAAGAAATGCCAAGTTCGTTAGCATTTGTAAATTTGTCCATATGAAATGGGGTAGCTTCTGGGTCCCACTTTTTGGGGTAGCTTCTTGTTCCTTGCCTCCCTGGGCAATCTTAAATTCTTATTGGACAACGTCAGCATAGCGTGCTTGTGATGCATGTACTTCATACATACTATGGGCCAGGTTGTGGTTTTCTGATTCGTAACTGGTTCATACTTTGAGTGGGCTAGGGTCGGGTCGGGTCATTATCGAGCTAGTCTGATTCACTGGCCATCTATAATATAGACGACTTTAGAAATATAAGTTTCTACGATTTTAGAAATATAACTGTATCTCATAAGATATATAAGTTTCTACGATTTTAAAATTTTTGATAAGTTTTTAACTAGTTCAGATAAATCAAATCCTCAAAACATTCATGTACGAGTGTATTCTAGAGATATTAAGTTCATGTAAGACATTTAATGGCCTCGCATGACTTCATTAATTGCAAGGAATATTTAGAAAATAAACATGAGGTGAAAATGGCTCATACATGGCTATAGAAAGATCCATAACTCTATTGGTCCCACACAAGGGAATCAAACATTCATGCCGGTGGAATTCCCCTCAATCCATTCCAAACATGTATGGTCTAAAAAATTACCTTATATTTTATTTTAACTATCATTAAAAGATTACTTTATTTCTTTTTTAGGTAATTTTATACTACTAACTAATCAACTTTACTCTCACAACAGTTATATATTGTTTCTCGTCAATTCTCCCAACTAAAAATTTATGAAGTAAGTTTATATAAATGAGGCAAATAAATAAAAATCGAGAGAGTATATAATTAAATATCAAAACTTGGTCACCCTTTGAGCTACTTGCTATGATTTTGAAAGTAGAGCTCACCCATGGTTTGTCACGTTTTTTTTTTACGTAAGCTTGCCACTCTATTTTAACATTTTAAGGTGATTTAATTCTTATTTTCAATCATTTTCGGGGGATATTTTATTAATTAATGATATAATGAGCATTTTCTTCAAATGATAGATATAATTATTCAAAAAACACAAACGCGTATAAATTCTTAACCTTTAACTTCTATTATGTGAGAGTTCAAGTTATTAATTGATTATAGTTTAAGCTATGTTTTATTCATTTTATTTTCACTTATGTAAATAATTGATATTAAGAGTTAACCAAGTTGGAAAAAAGACTGATATTAATCATGATTCCAAAACTCTACATTTAATGATCGTTGAAGAAAGCCCATTAATAAAGGATATCTTTTACCCCTACTCCATAAATGAAAGATTGAAAGAGTTGCTATATGATAATATAATGTACCATTGTAATTAATTCCAATATTCTACCGAGTATAAATTCTCATCTCCATCTACACGCATGTTGTACCAAGGTGTGTGTGTAGGAATCACTAGTATATTCTTTTCGAAGTAGTCTCTTTACTCCCTATTGACGTTTTCCTAATTCATACCTAATATAAATTATATGATGATATTGAGATATCAGATATAGATATTATTATATCAGATATATCTATTATTAATCAGATTAAAGTATTGTTATACTAGATATAAGTATGGTTATATCATATATAGATATACATAATATAGAAAAATATAGAAAAACGCATATCACATGTAAACTTTATGATTTCAGATATAAAAATAAAATTATAAAAATACCCCATAAAATTAGAAATTTCTCATTCCTTATATGCACATAACATAGTCTTTAAAGTATTTTTTAACTATAAATATATTTAGTTTATTTTAAAGTAAACATATAAAAATTTATTATTATAAATCTACAAATTATATAAAATAATAAGATTTCAATTGATAATATATATTTTTAAGTACTCTCTTTATTCCTTATTAATTTCCTATTGAGATTTTTCTCATGTATACATGATATAAATTATATTAAGATATCAGATATATGTATTATTATATCATATATATCTATTATTATATTAAATATTTATATTATTATATCAAATATAGAAATACACAATATAGAAAAACTCATATCAGGTATAGAAATTATGATATCAGATATAAAAATAAAATTACGAAAACACAAAATGATATATTTATATTAGGTATAAATTAGGAATTTCCAATTTTCTATTTTCACATAACATAGTCTTTAATGCATATTTTTAATTATAAATCTATTTAGTTTTTTTTTTGAAGTAAAAATATAAAAATTTATTATTATAAATCTACAAATTATATAAAATAATAAGATTTCAAATGATAATAATTTTTCTTATATGTTTAAAATATATTAAGTGGGCAAATATTTTTTTTAAGTTGACCACATTAACAACTTGAGCATGCTTACAAAATAAATTCATACATTTTTTTTTTGGGTAGATAATGATGATGATTAACATATTGATGGTATAAGCGTGATGAGGTTCTTCGGTACATTAAACAGCTAGACTTCTTGGCACCATTATTTCCAACTTATTGATTACTTCGATGTCAATGTGGATAGACCTAAGATGGTGTAGATGTGTGTGTGTGTGTGTTTGACATAAGGCTGTAGATTTATGTTAGTAGAAGAGAAAAGGGTTGTATTTCAAAGATGCTTGGAGTGAAAATAGAACAAAAGACTTAGAACCATGACATATCATTCAACGATTTCAAAGTGAATACTGTTATATAATACTTTATCAAAATTGTTTGAAAACTTTGAAGTATTCGTGTGCATGTATAAGGTAATGAATTTCCGGGGTTTTCTTGCTAGTGAATGACTTTGCTAGACTTTGGACAGCTTAGCAGCTATTTTACTTAAGTGAAATCATTGCTTCGTGCAGCGATTTTCTGGAGAAACTTATTTTTAAAAATATTTTAGTTTAAATCCTATTTTTGAATCCTTGCCTTAAAGATAAAATGATATAACATCACTACCAATTTTAGAAAAATTAACATAAGTTCAGATAAAAAGATTATACTCGAAGTAAAAAAAAAAAGGCTACAAATGAATCTCATAAACTACCAAATATTATCTTGAGATGTAGATGTCAACTAGTTTAGTCGATTAAAGTTTTTGCGTGGTATTCAAGATCTGAGATTAAATCACATCTACATCAATTATTGTCTTACCGCTTACGACTTTCTTTACCTAAGAAAATATTATCTTGAGATCAAACCCATTTTCGATGAATTAAAGAATAGCCACTGTTCTTATTTAATTTTTGGTAGAAAGTCACTAATCTTCTATTAAAAGAAGATAAGCAACTAAGTCTAAAAGTTAAAAGTTACCATAAATCTATAATCGTCTAAGCTAATCATAAATGCCGTAATGTACAAAATCAGTAATCACAATTGGTGGTCCATAAACATCCATTTGCACGTCAATTAACTAATTAATTAGAAAGTGCCAAACTCTCAGGATAAATAACGGCAGCAGCGCAGCTAAAACTTCAATGAAATATGCATGATGTCATTTCCGCAAAAGCATGACGCAAGTATAGCCGTTGGATGATCCAATCATGATCAAAGCAGGAGTATGAATTTTTTTTATTTTTAAGCCAATTTTTTTAAAAAATTTGAAAGATAAGATAATGTTTAAACTATTTTAAAAAATAAGCCGAATTTAGGGTCAGACTATAAACGCTGCCTCGGGCAGCGTTATACCTAATAAAAAAACGCTGCCCTGGGCAGCGTTATAGGTCAGAAAAAAACACTACTCAGGGCAGCGTTTTTCTTTAGAATAATTCTGGATTTAGGAGGGTTAATCTGGGTTTGGGGACGACAGCGTTTTTCTATAAAAAAAATTTTTAAAAAAAACTAAAATAAAAAAAATTGGGCCTCAGGTAAATCTGCCTCGCGCAGCGATTTTGACTGGCTTAATGACTAGATTCCCTGCACAAATTCCTGAAAATATTCTAAAAAAACGCTATCCAGGCAGCGTTTTTTTTTACCTAGCGTTTTTCCCTGACCCAGATTAACCCCCCAAATCCTGTCCCATGCAAAACGTTGCCCCATGCAACGTTTTTAATCCGAAGCTAAATCAAGTTATTTTTTAAAATAGTTTGAACAGTAGCTTATTTTTCAAATTTTAAAAAAAAAAAAAAGCTTAAAAAGAAAAAAAAAAAGTCTAGGAGTATGGTCAAATAATCAAGTAAGTATAAGATAAGATTATGATAATTAAAGACATATCATCAGTTAATTTGATTAGTTTATATAGTCTATTATATAAACTAGCTAGCTAGGATTAAATGTGATGCTGTTACGTGTAGACTATTCTAATGAATCATTCGATTATAAGGTGCACACGTCTCATATTGTCATACGTATGGTCATCGTTTCTGAAAAGATTTTATCACACACGTTTACAAAAAAGAGGAGAATAAAAAGGAACAGGTGCTAATATACGACGTAGCTAATCATTTAACTCTTTAAACTATGTCGTATTTTTATTTTAATTTTTTCTTTTAAATACAAGTGCTAGAATTTAATTTACAGGAAAGAATTGGGTTAAAAGGTGACTATTTTATGGGACAAAAGATAAAATTGGTGCAGATACAACATAAAATAATGTTATTGTTTACACCCACATACTCTTGGCAACGAACACAGACCAACAAACTAGGGGAAAAGGAAAATGTCATGGAATATCTGCAATGGTACAATGTTGAATGTGTTACAAACTTATATTATACTCCATACTTCAGAGCAGAGAATTTCCAACAGAGACTCATCTAGTCATCTTGCCCTTAAATCTGGCTTCAACCCTTCAAATACGGGTGCATTTCCGGTCATTTTGTAGGCAATTGCACGTATACATACATTACAATCAGCCATACTGAAACACACTAGTATTGCATTTAAAAAGGGTGATTATTGAATACATATAAATTTGTAACCTCTCTCACAATGGTACACACCATACTTAGAGGTCTGATAAAAGAGGTCTTCATCCCAAACACAGGAACCCTTTACATTTTCCGGGCTACCATAACGGCTTTGCCCTCAAAGTACGATGTGGTTTTACGCAGCCAGCAGTACTATGACTTTGACTGCAATCTGTGACTAAGAAATCTCATTATCTTGAAGGACTTCACACAGATGATGGTAGTATGCCAAGAGCCTTTCATGGAAGGGGAACAAAGGAACAGGTGAAATAAACAATTCATTAGTTTATCAGAAAAATATCATGTATGAATATAAATTAAAAAAAGCAAACAATAAATCAAACAGAAAATCTGGAGTTCTAGTAGGTAAAGATGGTTAATGCAACTACAAAGCACAGAGTTGACAGTGAGATTCATGCATCAACCTATTGACGCATTGGTATGTAGAGATGACTGCTGGAGGTGAAAGAAAGTCATGATCACTTGATTCAATTCATTTCCATTTCTAAAGCGCATTATGAAATCTCAAAGTGTAAAATTGACCAATTTTTACTCTTCCCGGATATTATTACGCACTTTCATTTCCACTCTCAGACAATTAGACTCACACTTATGGTGTCACAAACAAGCAGCAAGTAATAGAACCAAGAAACCAGACAAAAGGCCTATTCTGCTAAAGATTGAAGTGAAATCAAGGATCAGATTCAGATTTCAAGGGAAATAGTCGCTCTGAGAAACAATCAACTTTTTACACGAATTCTAGAGAGTAGGAGAAACCATCCTCCCAAGACTACTCTCCCTCCTAGAACTCATATATCCTAATTCAAGCTTGATTTCATGATTATTACCAACAGGCACTTGAATAATTTCATCAAATCTTGAAAATTAAGGTTAAGACCAAAAAGGACCTTTTTTAGGCAAAAAATCAGACCTAGCAACTGCCGTGTACTTGATTACCCAAACTGATTAATATTGCTTGAGTCACTACAACAAGCCAATTGACAATATCAACCCCCATAGTTCTTGAACCCATACGCAATAAGAGAGGTATGTAGCCAACTCCACTTCTCAGCGAGGAGACAAACACTACAAGTAACAACTTAACAATCGAAGTAAGCCATACAAGACATTCTAACCACAATACCCAATGATTCTAGGATTTCATGAACCACAAAGGGAGGATATGAATATGTAGTGAACTGGAAATTTTATGAAAAAACTGAAGGAAAGAAGAAGAATGTGATTGATAACATAAGAATTGCAGAAAACTCAAGGATAAACTTAAGCATTCAATAATCAATAGGCTTTCTCTCTTCCAACAAGCAATCTAAAAGCAAATTCAAACTCTGATCAATTTGCAAAATAGTTTCTCTCCCTCTAATCTCAGTCTCTGATTCCCTCCTCTAGTTGATTTCCCTCATCTTGCTCAAGCTACCTCTTACCAAGTTACAACAACAATTCAAGAAGTGCCCCTTCCATACACCTGAATGACCCGATGCATAATAGAAATACTCAATCTCAGAATTTGGTAGCATAGGATTGGAAACCTTAATCAGCAATTTCATGATGGCACAAGTCTTTTGTTGCCCTCATGGTGATGATTCTCCAGTGCTCCATTCATCACTGTCCTAATCCGTAAACTAAAGCTCCTCAAAATTGTTCACTAGACAACTAGGATCCAAGATATTAAACTACATTTTTCACACTTTCATTTTTGTGCCAAATTTGGTTTAAGACAATTGCTTCAATGCACGGCAATGTTTATGTTCCAGTATAAGTTCCGGCCAGCTGAGAATCCCTGATCCTCAAGATGGAAAAAGAGATTTTCAAATTATTCTAAACCCAAAATCTTATCATAAAACTGCAACTTTGCCACAAAGGGATATTCAAAATTTGTTCCTTTCCACATTTTAAGCTCATATGACATGAGCCACAAGACACAGGCTCCAAGGAATGTATTTGAAGTAAACAAAGGTCTCAAAATACTAGCATAAAAGCACTTAGCTTCGTGACAAGATCTTTAAAGAAATATCATAAGAATTTGCACTAGCATAAAGAATTTGGATTCAGTAAATTTGCTTTCCCAATAATTTTACAAACAACTAAGTTCAGAAAAAGGCAGAGTACCTGATTACAGTGCTCTGTAGCAAACCATGACTATTAAGCTACAGTTCAAAAGGATTTCTCTCTTGTGTAGGCTGTTCCCAAGCATGTAAAAGACCTGCTGCAAATCGAGATTCAAACATAAAATGCCAGCAATCAACAGATAAAACTTACACAGGAGAACAGCATGAACAACAAAAAAAGCTTAACTAATAGAGCAGTAAACTCAGATCACTCAGCTATTACACAACCTATCAGAAAAGCATTCCCACAAATAGCTAAGAGCTCACCAAACCAACATTGATTTTGGAACTTTTTTTTTTGTGGGCGGGAACAAACAATGCTTATAAACTATAAAGCAAAGCAGACTCCTAACACTAAAGAATGAGTATTAATTTAGTTCTTAAATGTCCCAAACCTAAAGGGAAGGCTGCAAATTCGAACTATTTGTCCAGCAACAGCTTGGACTCAGATGGATTAAGCTAAATGCTTCTACATATAAGAAAACAATAATACCGGCAATTTAAATATCTGGCATACTTAGAGGAATTTCTCCCAGAGACATGTAGATTGGATCATCTTCACTGAATATTCCCTGAAATAAACAACACCAAAGAAATTAGCCGAATCATCAGATAATTAAGGAGGTGACAACTAAAGCATATTTTCTCACTACAGCAAAGAAACACACAGTTAAGAACAGGATCCCAAAAAACAAACAACAAAAAAAGGAGGCATACCACCCTAATCTTTAATATTAACATGCATATCACAATATTCAAGATCTAACACTGATGTTATAAGGTGCCAGTCAAAACACCAAGCTAATATTCTCAACAAACCTCCACAGAATAGGAAGTGGACAAATAATCATATCTATAGCCTGGGGTAATTAGTCCTCAATGCCTATTCTGATAACTCAAAAGCTTTCTAGAGAGACAATTTTAACATCTAATACTGAAGTTATAAGCTGTCAGTTGAAAGCTTATATTCTCAATCAACCTCCATCGAAGAGGAAGTGGTCAAATAATCATAGCAACAGCTAAAGGTGGTGTAGTTAGTCCTCAATGCCTATTTTGACAACACAAAGCTTTCTACAGAGAGATGAGAGAGACCTCCTAACAGAATCTTATCCAGAATGACCAGAAGGGATTTAATATCTTATATCAACTCGGTAATTTACCATTTCATCACTAGTATTCACTAAGTATACATAGTTACAGTAGCTGAAGATAACTCCTATTTTTCTTTTTTCACAAAGACCATCTAGTCTCCACCTAACCAACAACCACATTAAAAAGGGTTCTTTTCTTAAATAAAGGGAATCAATTGTGAAACCAAATGAATAACATAATTAGCTGAAACAATTAGTTCAACATCAGAATTTGTACCTGGCCATGATTTAATCCCATGCCATTGTGCAAAGAATTCATATCAGGCTGAACTGAAGAACAATTTGGAACATCATTACCAAGCAACTCTGAGATCATGAACCCATATCCATCTTGGCCATCTGGATTCTCAGCAGAGTTTTGCGGATTTTGAAAGCTTTCCATGCTTGTGATGCCAACCTCAGTAATGCTTGATAAACCATATAACGAATATTAGATCAAAAACATTTCATAAGTACAAAATCCAAAGGCTTTGCATGCAATAGCAGTGCAAGATAAAGATAAACAAAAATAATAATGCGCACAAAAATCGGGGGGGGGGGGGGGGGGGGGGGGGGGGGGTTTCAAGGAAATATCATACTTTTGCATAGGAGCATTTGACGCTTTGCATCCCTCCAGCGACGTACTTTCCAGGTCAATTATTTCAATACCTTTTCTTGATGATCCAGAGTCATTGAACTCGTTTGTTAAACTGCAACTGTTCCTTATGGTCAGATCAATATCAACTGGCAACTCTCGCCTGGGATCTGATATTGTGCGATACAACAAAGCGGGAACTTCATGATTATCATGCATATCAGAGGCTTCCATAAGATTGAGGTCGCAAATTTTAAATGAGTTTGAGAGCAGCTGCTTCTCTCCTTGATTTATATTGGATTCGCCACCACCATTTAGAGGCAATGACACGTTGGTAAAGCTCTCCTGACTGGAAGACACATTAAAAATGTTAATAGCACTCTTTTCTGGTGAGCCAGAATGCTTGAGGTCTGAAAGCTGCGAGTACTCATCACTTTGAGCTACAGAAAGCCATTGTTGCTTAGCCTTTTTAGCTCCCTCCGTCATATTATCCTCCTCAATGGGTCGCTTTTCACATCTATCCTTGGCAATGGAACTGCACAGTCCATGCTCAGGCCATCCACTAGATTTTTGTTCACAAGAAAATGTTTTATCAGAAAAAGGAAGAGATCCTGTGAAGTTTTGCCGATCAACAGGGTATGCAGGGTCTAGTACTCCTCCCTCTGTGAAAGAGTGATCAGATACAGCAGTACCAAGGCACTTGAAACTAGGAATCCCTTCCAAACCATTCATGGAATCAAATTTTTGGTTGTCAAGAGAATCAAGGCCTGTCTCAGTGACATTTTCCTCCTTGCTGATTGAAAGTGGATCATTGCTTGGGTTGTTGTTCATCATAGGAGAACCACTGCTCTTCTCTTCACTATGCTGAATAGCCAAATTATCCAAGGCAGTATCTTTCTCCATGTCATGATCATCAGTGCCAGTTTTGGTCTCATCGACCACAGAGTCCACAGCATCAAAAGCATTCACTACCTCTCTATCATCCTTATTTTGGACCAAAGAAGTCAGAGTAGATTCTAAATCCCCAACAGAGGAGCTCTTAGCATTCTCATCCTGCAACTCACTTTGCTTATCAACATTGGCAGCAGGTTCAGCTGAATGAGATTTCCGAAAACTAGTATCAGTATCTTTGGTAGCATCTTTCTGAAAAGTACCACTATCAGCTTCAATGGCCCTTGAAGGAATAGCATCTTCAGAAACCGATCCTTCATTTTCATTATCGCGGCTCCAGTCAGAGCTGTAACTCCTAGAGGGACCAAGTCTTCTCCTCTCCCTAGAGTAACTCCTTGACATGGTTACATCCAAATCACCTGAGGATCTCCTACTACCATCCCTATCTACTGAGCTACGAAGATCTGGTGATTCCACCGAACTGTCTCTCAAACTGCCATTCTGGTATTTGCCAGACAGCACATTTGACGACAACAATCCACGAGATACCAAATACTCGACTGCCAGTTTACCAGCCTCAATGAAAAGATCACCACCTCTGCGAGCAGGCTGCGGTGATGGATGACGCTGAGACGGTTGAAATTGTCTCGGGATTCCACGCCCAAAACCACGGTTATAGTTTCGCGGTTCCGAGTTGTAGAACCCTACCCCAGTCATATTAGACCTGCATCCATCCACACATATTAACATTATACACTCCAAACATATCACAAACTGTGGGTTTTCTAAGATAGGAAGCATACAAAATTTACCCAAATGCATCCAATATTTCAATCCTTTTCAATCAAAACTGGACATACACATATATTTAAACTGACAATTTCTTATACAAATTACAAAAATATTGCAAGTGGGTATATGATCTGGGATCATTTCAAGGTTAAATTTTGCGTCCTAAACATCAATTGATACACATAAATTGGGGCATATATGTATATAAAAAAAGATCATCAATAATCATAATAAAAATTGGGGAAAATAGCAAAAAACACTGAAAATGGAGTAATCTGACATACCCAGATGATTAATTGAAATATATGCATAGAAAATCAAATCACAAACCAAACAAACCAAATTCATGATTACCCAGAAAAAATAAAGTGAAAAATTGAAGAAAATTACCTCATTTGAAATCTTAGATTAGGAAGATAAAGCTTCAAACTTGAAAAATCTTCCACAAAACTAACTCTTTCCCATTAAAATTAAGGAAAACCCCGGCTAATTAAGGTTGGAAGATCAGCCGTTGAAGTAATTAAATGGGGAAATAAAAAACAATTCTTTAATAAAAAGAAAAAGAAATTCCACTGAAAAAAATGCCGTTTTTTTTTGGGGGGACAGAGAAAGTGGGTAATTAGGTATTTAGGTTGGAGGAGAAAAGGAGTTGACTGATGTGATGAGAATTGGGTTTTTTTCTTTTTCTTTTTAAACTTTTAATTTAAATTTTGGGTTTTAAGTATTACTCTCCATTTCTTAATATTTGCTCTAATTTTATTTATAAAGTTAAAATTTAAAAGATTTGATCAAATAAAAGTTTAAAAATTGTAATTACAAATTCCCATCATATTATATAAAAAGTTTAAAAAGTTTGACCATAAATTCTCATTATAGTATAATAAATAATATATTTACATTAGATTTTGTA
This sequence comes from Dysphania ambrosioides, assembly GCA_026401315.1. Taxonomy (NCBI): domain Eukaryota; kingdom Viridiplantae; phylum Streptophyta; class Magnoliopsida; order Caryophyllales; family Amaranthaceae; genus Dysphania; species Dysphania ambrosioides. The sequence goes on from CM048666.1 coordinate 23,169,385, forward strand.
GAACACATTTAAATATAAATTTTTAGATTATCAATTTTTCATAATTTTTTCCTTATAGATTAGCAAATAAAAACGTTTTAAGTTGTGTCTTGAAACCATAAAAAGTCAAATAGTGCAAAAAAAAAAAAAAATTAGAGATCAAAGTAGTAGTAATATTTTTGGAGTTTTGGGTTGATTGATGAGAAAATTTAGGGTGAAGAAATAAGAAGTGGCTAACACTTAGTTTATGTCTACTGTTTTTCTTTCTTTATCCACCTTTTTTATTTTTGGGATTGTACTTTTAGATGTGGGCTAGGCTTTCCATGGTTGGTTGTTGTAAGAAGCTATAAAAACGTGTAAGAATACTTTAATTTGATAAATACAAATAAAAGTCAAGTCTTCTTCGGATGGACAAAAATATGAGATTTGTTATTTTTTGGTAGTGAATTTATCTAGAATAAAATTCAAATAAGAGACCCTTGGTAGGAAAAAAAAACTAAGATAAGAGAGCCTAGTCAAAATGAAAATTAAAAACATGATAAGATGATAAATGCTTATGTTTTATGTTTTACCGATCATATGTATTAATCATCTTTTTAGGAGAATTACGTGTAATTGTAATGAGATCATTGTAATTATATGAATTTATATGAAATTGGGTCATTCATCTATTCTATAATATAAAGCAGTTTTTATACAAAAATACAATATGTTAGAATTTCAGACTTCACAAGATTAACAACAACATTATTTTTGAAATCTCAAAAATATCGGGATATATGCAAAAACTCAGTAGCATAAAAATTGCAATTATTGGCCTTTTTATCACGATGTCACTTTTATTTGCACCCAAAAACAAGGGGATAACCGATAATTATGATATATAATCGGTTATTTAAATATTTAATAAATCATAAAATAGGAAACATTTTTTCCCACTATCGATGGATCCAAAAGTACCCCACTTGATATTAGGAATACATGTTTGAAAGGCTTGAAATAACAAAAGATGCTAAGAAATGCAAGAGGGTGGCTTTTGGTATCAGGAAGCAACACTCTTAACGTTGTAACATGATGAAATTGTCGTCCCTTCTTTACTTCCAAATTTCAAATTTATATAATTCGTCTCAACTTTTCAATGTCGAATGCGAGACTCCCAATGTATCCATGAACTTCATCGCCTTGCTTATTTGATCATGAGAATCTCCCTTCAATAAAGAAAATCAAAAGAAAACAATAATTCCCATAGTTACTAACTTAGAGCATTTTCCTTCATGATATAAATTTTATATTATCACTCTCCCGATTAATTTCTCACTCCTTCATCTCATTTTATTCACATGATATAAAATTTTCCATTATATTTCATCCTCTCTCTATCACTTTCTCACTCCTAGTCACCATACCCACCGTATATTTTCTCTCTTATTTAATTTCATTACATCGATAAATAGTACTTTTACTAATTAAATTCACACTTATTAAATATTTCAACATTACTTAACTATGGAGAAGTGAATAAAAGTTTATCAATATAAATGTCTATTTATAGAGAATTAAATGATATGACTGTTAGTTTTCTTTAATTATGGAGGAAACAATTATGCATACTCTCTTTGATTGTACTCATGCAACACAAATCTGGTTACAAAATGATTTTCTTGGCATGCTTATGGAGGCACTTGTTTCCTCTTTTGTTGACAGAAAACAGTTTCTCATAACTTGAAAAAGGCATTAAATAACTTAGCTCAATCATTAAATACGATGCAAAATTGTATATTGAAGTATTTAATTGTCTACAAAATAAAGGCTCATGAATCAAACAGTATAAATGGTACAGAATACACATAGCCTAAGCGCTTCACATTTGAGGGAAGGGGGGAAAGGAATGAACAAGAAAACCAAAAAAAAATGTATGGAATACTCCAAACGGTCAAGTATTTACTTGATGTTGGCCTTTTGTACGTTGATGCAGGGGCTACTGCAGGAGTGGTTGAGTTGTTCTGTCGTACAACCTCAGGAAGAGGTGGCTGCGCCACGCCGTCAACATTAAGGATGATAGGAGGCGTTGCATCAGGAACAATACCAATGGACGTAAGGAGAGCACCAGGCAGAGCTGGGAGCATATAAGGAGTCATGTTGTTGAACTTCAGACACAAATTCCCTGCAGAAGAGAGGAACCTTCAGTAGTACCTTGAGTATTAAACCTTACTATTTTGTGATAGTGCTATGTTTCAGGTTCCTTATTTGCTACGGAGTACCTTTCAAAGTTTAGGTTCTTAACTCTAAAAAAATCTTGAAAGTTCAGGTCCTTATTTAGTAGTTAACTATCCGTACAAGATTTATGTCTTTTTGGCAATTTCTTTTTGTTCCATGTTAGGTTGGTTCATTTTAGCTTAAGATCAATAAAGGGTCACATAATTTGGGTTTGAGTCAAATATATGGGAATAGCCGTGCAGATCCGGCCTTTTTTCTAGGTCCCCTGAATTAGAGGCCTATCTAACAGCTTTTTTGATCTTAACAAGTCACTAGCTTCAAAAGTTTAGAGGCCTATTTAACTTACTCTTGTATGCAGCAGCAGTTTGGGGAAGTCTGTAATTACACCATCAACATTTTCTGCATTGACGAATGTATGACTGAAACTGTGGTACACTGGTAATATTTTCAAGGAACCCATCTTGGCCAAATGGAAGGACAGACTTCCTGTCAACAACCTCTGAATTAGCAAAAGTCTTGATGTCTGCGATAGTATCATTGAGAATCCCATCAATTATCCATTTGACTTCATAGACTAGTTCATAATTATATCCCTTTCATTGACTTGAGGACTGAGCTACTGGTGGACTGAATCATAACCTTCTTTGCTGTTGAGCTGTTATAACCAGCTTCATCTAAAGCGTTTAAAATTGCATCAGTTATGCTCAGGCTCTGATCAACTGCCAGGTATTATGCATTCTAAACATTAACAACAGGAAAGCAGAGAATCAGGCTCCATTGAACTTCTAACTGTGAGTAAAGATGTTAATGTACATTACTAACTTCTCAGTCACATATACTATTTCAAAAAATCAAAAAAAGGTGTTGCCTTCCCTATTACAGTAATGGGTTATGCTTAGATTTCCTGATGTCAATTACCTATTACAGTAATGGGTTATGCTTAGATTTCCTGATGTCTATTACTAGGATCAATTCATGGGAAGACGACTAACCCAACTATTCTGAAGTGTCTTTCTGCAAAATCATATCTATTGGAATTGTAAAGGAAACCGCTGATTCCAGATGGAGAGAATACTACTGTTCAGAAGGTAACAGCAAAAAAAGCACAATTTAAGGCCTCTCAAGATGCTCCTGCCTTTAAATAAGCAGCAGCATAACTGCATATAGTACAGTGGTCAGCCTTGGGCTATCTGTTGACCTTTAAAGTAGCTCAAGGATTAGGAAATATAAAAATTAAAGTTTAAAAGGGTCATTATTAACTAAATCAAATATATTCTGGAAAAATGGCATATAGTACAGTGGTCAGCTTCGGGCTTTCACCAAAGGAAAGATCTATGACACAAGAACAAGATCTTAAATAAAATGGAAAGAAACCTAGTTAACTACTTCAATCACCTGGATATAATTTTGATTATCCGATGTCTTAGTTATACTATTGCTTCTAGTTATAGAAATCATGCATCATATGCACATATGCAGATCACATGCAGCAGTGATCAGTAGAGTTACTCTGCAAAATGCCTAAAAAATGTAGCAATGGCTATCAAGAATGTATATGTACACCTTTGATCTTTAAGAGAGCATGGATGCGCAATCAAGATGGATATAACTTTTTTATGCAGTTGCAAAGAACTTTAGCAATTATCACATGCTTGCATCTATCTGACAGGAACTCATTCAAAATCCTATGAAATCCAGACTCTAGTTCATCAGAGTCAAATACGATATCTTAGGTAATAAAAAGAATGGCAGAAAGTCCCACTTACGAGTCAAGCCTTGAATATCAACCCAGTTCAGACTAAATGTAAATAATCCGGGAGTTGGCTGAATCTCAGGAATAGTCGTCAACTGGTTTCTGAATTGTGTGGCTTCTGTGTTATTCAAGAGATTGATAGAGCTCAAACAGAAAGATATCCCATCCTTTGACATTTGGACAGGGCAGTCTATCACATCTGCGCCATCTGTAATAGCTTTTGCGTATGCTGTCAGTACAACCAGGGAAGTCTCCAGTTGCTCCATTGTGTAATATGACCAAAGGCTTAGCTGCAATCCAACAGATACATATTGGAACAATATGTTAGGTGTGTTCATACATGGAATGATAGATCAATCATCATTGAGATAAGCAACTTTCAACTAATTAGTTTTGAAAAGGTCCCTCAGAGATGGAAACAGTCTAACAAGAGATAAGCAACAAACCTCGTGCTGACGCATTTGAGCCAAGATGGGCAAAGCAATCTGCAAAGAATTCAACAGATAATTAGCATATTAATACAAATATTATAATTTGTAGTTTATATTAGGTTCAAATTTCTACATGATGTCCATTCTTGATTGACATTACAAAATAGAGATAGAATAGTAACTACCTAATCTACTCACTACCAGATTATGGAATATTTCCTAAAATTAGTTTGTTACATAGCAAAAACTGGATTATCACTTTAGCTATTACTCTGTATATCAGAAAAGTTAACAAAAAATAAACCTCACTGTGTGCTTCTGATGGTGTTATTGGGAAGTCAAATAACACACCATTCACAGAGAAGTTTCCTTTTATGATACTCAGAAACTAGGTTGTTACTGTAGTTGAAGGCGAAAGATACGTCATTTGCAAAATCCGCCGCAAAAATTTCAAGCCCAACACTATGAGCATCTACCACCAAAGAAGTATGAGGTAGCAAGTACGGGGTTTCATTGAGAGGCCAGATATAAGCCTTTGGAACCAGGATACCAGAAGTAAATGTCTTGATCATGGTAAGATTCGTCAAGAGAGAACCATAAGCCAGGTTGGTTGAATGTTCTGTTGCATCCCGATCTAGAAAGCGGAAAACCAATTTTGTTCAAGATGATGCTAGTGGCCTGTAAAGTACTTGCAAAAAGTTGACCCTCAGGTGACGAGATGTGGTTGATGCTAATGTTCTGCGAAGCATTAAGGATGAATCTCCTCATGCTCAAATTGTGCTGACTATAGAATACATCATGCTGCACACAATATCAGATACACAATAGTTACTTTTGGAACTATTAAATTTAAAGCCACACTAGTTGAGAACCATTGTTGTCAAAATCAAGATGACCACTAGCAAAAGACAAAAAAAAATTCCATTACAATGAGAAGTCATGCCTAAACATTTAACCAGAAACCAGTACCTTGAGTATTCATAAACACGTCCTCAGCACTCTGAATTAAGAACAAGCCATCAAAAGCAGGACTTCGAGTAAATATTCTTTGAGTTACTGCAGGACATTAGAATAGAAGTCAGTACCAATGGATTCGAGAAACTCCCCTCAGGGATTTCCCTAGCATGTCACATCTCATGCAAGAATGAAGGCATGTAAAACATTAGAATAGAAGTCTACCCCTGTGCTGATCCCCGGCCATTTGTAAAAGAAATCTCATGTAGCAGGATAAAAATTTAAGCACAAAAGCTTAAAAGGGATACTACAAAGATTCATAATCTAGGTGCTGATACTTCTTCAGAGACGTGCAGCTTATCCTTTCATCTTAGATCTGATAGATCCTGATGACACATTTTCTATACTAGTTTGAACAACGAGAGTAGATGATGGTACATTAATTCTGAGTTCTTCAAATACATCCAGGAAACGAACATGTATAACCGAAACTCCTGAGATTATCAGATGTGCTGAAAAGCTATGTTACTCAGACTTGGTTACTAGTTTCATATGTGAACTAGAAGTTAAACTCGGCTATTTTGGTCAACATTTTAAGATTTAAGTCTCCATATTCACTCCCTTATCAGAGTAGAAGTGTTTGAGTATCCGAAACAGGTATTTTCAGGTTAAATTCCAATGCAAATGTCACAAACACAACCTCTTCAAAATTCACAAACATTAGTAAATATTCTAACTAATAAGCTAAGCGAATTCGAGATTTCGAAAAACTTACAAGGAACTGTTGACAGTTCTTGGAAGGTAAAATCAATGGAGAAATATCCATTAGTTGGAACACGATTAACATCATATGAATTACCCCCAGATGGAAAATCTTTCTGAATTGCAGAGGAATTATCCAGGGTAATTTTAGGGAAGCATATTCCAACTCCATCTTTTGTTAGTTGAACATCACACCACAATACCAAATCTGGCACACTAACCGCAGTTGCACTAGAATCAGGAATCAGCCCTGAAAACCCACCTCTTGCTATCACTAAAGGAGGGGACCCTGCAAATTTAAAAAACAATTAAAAAAATTCTTCGCTTTAAAGCTCAAACAAAAAATCATTACATTTCACTATGAATTCCAATGGGAAAAAAAATAAATTTAAGGAATACCCAGTTAAGTTTTGGTCAAAGTAGCTAATATAATCATTGAAAAGTCATTACATTATACGATGAATATCAAGTAAAAAAAGTTTGCATTTTTAGGGACTCCCGATTCAGTTTGCTCAGATTAGTAGTAAATTGAATGAAAAATCTTTACATTTACCATGAATCTATGAAGAAATGTATTTTAATCAATACCCAATTCAACTGAACAAGTTAGCAAAGAAATTTAATAAAATTGTGGCTTTTGACCGGATTTTAGGCAATTTGATGATTCATCTTCTACAATTCTGGTTGATCTTTAATACATCAAAGGTTGCATCTTTAGTGTAGGAGAGGTTAGCATGCGGAAGGCGTGGCATGTAATGTTAATCCCATGAGTATATGACAATGATGACATGCATGGTTGTAACTTGAGACTATGAGAGTAGACGTCTTTAAATGGGAGGGGCCCATTAAAGATTCTTAATCGAGTTGTTTATGAAAAAATTTAATTAATTATGGGCTTAATTGAGTTGGACTTTAAAGAGTCATGTTTTATTGATTAATGGATCAAGTCGGGTCAATAGTTTTCAAACTTTTTGAATACTATCAAGTAATGAATTATTTTCACTTATTTTTCGATGGTCCACTGTCAAAGATTGGAGATAATACATGCAATCTATCATCCTCTATATATTAAAACTATACTCTTTTTGGACGGTCCATCCCGAATCGACCCGTTTAGTATCTACTTTGGATCGACCCAACTCGGTCCATTTTGCATCTTCTCAAGTCTGACCTGTTTTGCACGTGACTTATTCTGACCCTAACCCGACCGAATACACTAGTTGAGAGTAGTTGAAGGGCTTGACTTTTGGAGAGAATAGAGTACTTGAGTTTTGACTTCTTGAAATGTTGGTAGCTATTGATTTGAGTTCATTTGATTTCATAAAAATTAACCTCACTCATAAATTAGTAACTCGTATATAAAGTAGCTTTGTTGAAAATCAAGCTCACAAGTGAATTACTTGAATATCTGAAAGTTTATAACCACTTTGATGGCAATTTATCATTGTATTTGTCAAATTCATTCAACTATCAAATTTAATCCGTGTAGTACTTTACACGTCTTAAATATATGGTTAAAGGCTTAAATATTTTTTATAACGGCCATGAATTATGAGATATTGGCATGTTGGCTGTTCATGTCTGTTGTATATATTACATTTTTTATTTATTTATGTCCATTTATACTATATTTGTTGAAGAATATTAAAAAGATCTAAAGACTTACCTTTATTATTTAGTTTGTCAATAAAACTTGATGATTATGAATAAATTATGATAAAACCTTAAGCCTTAATTTGCTCTTTGTTCATTAACACAACTGGAGCAATTAAAAAAGAAACGATTCTAACACCATAAAGTTTCCTCTTTCTCCATACAAAAAAAGAAAAAAGAGTTCTATCTTTGATACACTGGCATCTCCCTTTAAGAAAAAAAGGTCAACTTTCCAATATTCTTCCCAACTTACTAATTTACTATGATGAAAAGCTCTCTTTCTTGGTGATCAAAATCATCAAATGAATGTAATTCCATTCCTTTGGTGGCTTCCAGAGTAATTTGCAAGAAACTACTTCGTAAAAATATCATTTTGTGAAAAACTAGCACGTAAAAACAAATTTGTAAAAAACTATCACATTAAAAAAATCCAATTGCACAATACCACCACAAAGTGGTTTTCTAACCTTTGACCTGGTTTTGTTTCGTTGACTTCCACATGTATGACATGTGTCCGACTTTACTTTTTTTTTCTCCTTTATCTATTCCACGTGAATGCCACGTGTCTGACTTTACATCATAATTTGCAAAATACTACCATTTAAAAACAGCATCTTTTGAAAAACTACCATATAAAAATAATTTTGTAAAAAACTACTTTATTAAAAATCAAATTGTACAATACCACCACGTGGTGGTTTTCTGGACGTTGACCGGCACGTTAATTTTCTTTGGAAAAGTAGAACATTCCAATTTGTGTTCCAACTTTCAAATTTTTTAAGGACAAAAAAATGTTCTCAAATAATAATCTTAGATATGTATATAAATCGATACGATTTTTGTTATAGATGTCGAGTGACCATTGATTTATAAAACATCTTTTACTTTGAATAAATGAAAATGAAGTTAAAAAGAATGTAAAGAGTACATAATGTAACATCAAGTGTCAACCATGTAGAGTCATAACTACCTCGTTGAGCTGAAGCAAATGCAAATTAACTGAAGTAATTGAATCAAACCTCCTAAAACCTGAAAATTTTTCATAAAAAACATCTCCTTGTTTTTTCTATTATTATTATTATTATTATTATTATTATTATTATTATTATTATTATTATGTAAAGGGAGTCGAAAACGGCAAAACAACAATTGATGTAATCGGGATTCGATCCCATGTCTTGAATACCACAATTCAAGACTTTACTAACTAAGCTAGTCGTCGTCGTCGTCATATGTTTTGATAAAATTGTGGAATGTTTCACGATCTCTTAAGAGAGGTTAGAGAGACTTAGACAAGAGTATGTAAGCTAGACTTTATACACAGTGATGAGTTGTAAATTACGTGTAGAATGAGCTAAGCAACAAAATGAACAGTATAAAATAATTAAGACGATGATTATTGATATATAATTATTACTAAACATACGCATTTTAGAGCATAACGCTATAGCACGTATATATAATGTTTTCATTATAAATTTGAAGAAGTGAGAGACAATGAGCTTCATCCCCTACGGCCAGCCCTGATGGCTGCCAACTTGTTAGCCAAGTGGTGAGATGGGTATAGGATTACCATGAATAGGAATATGATTATCATGCAATAATAATCTAATTAAAAACTTGCATGTATGTTTATATGTTATGGAGTGCAGAGTATGATATGGATGACTGGCAATTGATAACATGTTTCATTGCATATTTTCATCTTATCTTCCTAGTTCATGTCAATATGTCATATAGTTTATGTAGGAAAATGGTTTATTTAGGCTGGGGGATGTGCTTTGAACCGAGTTGTGGATTGATATATTCTATCGTGTATTCTTATGATGAAGAGAAATTATTAAGGTTGTAACGAATGAAAGAACGATAAACAATGATAATACACATACACAGAATTTATATGGTTCACTAGCAATGTGTTAGTTCTGTTCACAGGCAGAGGAATAAAATATTTTATTGATCTGCGAAGAGAGTTAAATAAAAAAGTCATAATACAGATACTAGATTAACAAGGATATAAATAGGTCTCTTAGAAAAATCTAATCAGTCCTTAGAAAAATCTAATCAATCTTGTACATATCACAAGCCCAAAACCAAAACCGATTGGAAAATCATAACTCCCGCCTCTAGACATTTGTGAAACTCGAGTGCATGAGATATAACTCATATCATGACTATGGTAACAATGCATTCCCTTCGATGGCTGATGTGAAGTTTGATTACTTTAATAGTTTAATGAGGATGATATTCGTACAAAACGGATGATTGATTGATGGATAAGATTATGTGAAATATCATATGAAATCTGCATATATGTTGGTAGAGAGAAGCATAATGCAAAAAACCCTTAATAATGCTCATGCGCCTCCCCTCGGGAAAAAAAACTACCGAGTAAAGGCATGAGTATCCTGGATGGACTCCCTATGATCTATGTGCAATCTCTTAATGAAGCTTATCAAGTCAATGTAGAAGTCAACAACAAATAAGGATGATAATTTATTACTCGCAAGTCGCTACAGAGAATCATACTAAGAATAACTATGACTAAATTATCTTACAACAATACAAATAGGAAGATACAAGGAATGAAATTTAGGAAGTCTGGGATGATATGTACGTCATTTTGCAACTCCATGATCAGAATAGAAATGTTTGAGAATGGACATCACCTAAATGCTCCAGATTTGAAGGGGAGGGTAGAAGGCAGATATGGGGGGAAAATAACATAATTTAGCTCAGGGAAAAACTTGGATTATGATGAACAGATTAAAGCATCCGCAGCACCAAACTCCATTAGCAATCAAGTCAGTGGGAAGAACTGCCTTCGTAGGAATCCTATCAAAACAGCAGAGCAGTAGCTACAATTATAGCCAACAAAGATAACAAAACTGAAGCTGAAATATGATGTTGGCTGTTTCGAGCTGCATTTGGGGATTCTGCTGTTGCTGGGGCTGAGGCATTCTTCTCCACAGGGGCAGGGAGAGGCGGCTCGGTTACATCACTGACATCAAGAAGTGGACTGGGAGCCTCAGCAGGGGGCAAGACAGGCGGGGCTATGAGTTGCAAGAGTTGACCAGGCTGAACTGGCCTCATGTACACCGGTGTGTTCTTCATCTTTAGACACAGATTTTCTGCAGAGGGGGGACAAAGGTATATCATTACCTTGAGGATAATTAAAGTTGCTTAATTAAGCATGAATGTTTGATGTAATGTCAGAACGGCCAAATATGGATCCTGCAGTTCTCAGGAAAAGTTTACTTAAGAAGAAACTGTTTTCCCAAGACTTGTGGAGTAACAACAGATTGAAAATATGGGGCCAAAATCGTTGCTTACTTTTATATTTAGCGGCAGTTTTGGGGAAGCCAGTAATGACACCGTCGACTCCACCTTCCATGACATATGAGTTGATCTCAACAGTTGGATCGGAGAAGAAGTCATATGCTTGGCTGACAAATTCATTACTGAGAGTACGAACATACACGGGGAGCTTAACTGACTTAAACTGTTGCACAACATCGGTCGCAGGTGTGAGGAATCCCCCATTTGCTGGAAAAATGGACTGCTTGATGAGGACAACAGAATCAGCAAATGTCTTGATAAAGGCAATGGTATCCTTCGGAGCTCCCCGAATAGACTCATCAACCTCATAGACTAATTCATATTTCTTCCCCTTCATAGCCCTGAGGACAGAGCTGTCGGTGGACTGAATCATAACCTTTTTGGCTGTCGGGCCATTGTACCCAGCTTTTTCTAAGGCTTCCGAAACCAACTCAGTTACACTGTAGCCCACATTAAGCGCAAGGTATCTTGCAAACTAGATAAACATCAAGAGAAGATCAGAATTAATTGAAACATGGTATATTCAGTATTTCAGTCTGTATGAAAGAACAACAAAAAGATTCACATGATTTAGCTTCATCCTAAAGATACTCCTTTTTTTATAATTTCAAGTTATTAAATAGGAATTATACTCTTTCAAAAACAGTAATAAAAAATTGTACTTCCAAACAAATCCACAATAATTCCAATTTACATGAAATATGAAGCCTATGCCTCAACCTAGTAAACCACAATGTCTACAAAGCAAAGATATACTTTGGAAACCCACATGCAAGTTATATCCAATTATTAAATTTTATGCTCCTGTGACAGATGAAGTAATATAAGGCTTTTTTTTGCCACTTCATAATTAGTACTCCCTCCGCCCCACTAAGTTTGCCCCATTTGACTTTTCATGGTCTCCAATACACAATTTTAAACGTTTTTATTTCTAAATCCGTAAGGCAAAAAATTATGAAAACTTAATATTATAAAAATTTACATTGAGATGCCTCCAACGAGATCTCACTTGAATATATTATTTCTTATAACAATTTGTGGTCAAACTTTTCAAACTTTGACTCTATAAATGGAAATGGGGCAATCTTAGTGGAACAGACGAAGTAAAAAAATTGCTCTGGCACATTATGTCATTAATCCATTCTGGAGATCAAAGTACTAAGATCTATACTCAAGCCAAAACCTCTAAGGCTCTCAGTCTTACAGCCACATCATTCTGTTATGGAGTAGTTGCACTTCTCATTTTCAAAATTTTGCTACTGCTGCATCTACATTTACTTCTAATGCAGGGCTAATTACTTTATTTATTAGTTAAAACTCTCTATGGGATCCTTGTTATGCATGAAAGACTGCCAGATACTATACCAAGAAGGCGAGAACGATATCAAATTGCAAAATCAAGAACTTTGCAGAAGGAAATTAGGGAGAAAGAAAAACCAAATATGTACTACTGAATGCATGCAATACAGGCCTTAAAATGCACTCACCTCTATCTTGATCAACACACCATAGAGTGAAGTTGCAATTTTGGCAATCTCCAAAAACTTAGCCAAGGATACAATTTTTCCAGTATTCCTGTTTATAGGATTCCTGTATAGAGAATAGTCGGAGTATGGGTTTATTATCACAGCTGCAAGCAGGGAAAAGAAAAATGAGCAACATGTCAATGCACTACAATAGTCTTAGAACGTAGGTACCCCATCCTTTGACAATTGAACAATATTTTAATAGCACTTACGAGTTAAGCTTTGAATATCAACCCAGTTCAAACTGAAGGAATATATTCCTGGAGATGGCCTGATATCTGTAACTGTTTGACTTTGATTCCTGAATGTCGTTTGACCAACCAATGTACTATTCATGAGATTGACACTACTCTGACAGAAAGGTACCCCATCCTTTGACATTTGAACATAGCAGTCAATCACGTCTGCACCATCTTTAATAGCTTGATCATATGCAAAATCAGTACAACCAGGAAAGTCTCCACTCGCTCCATTATATGATATAACCAGAGGCTTGGCTGAAAGAAAACAAGACAAGAATAGAAATTTGTTGGCAGAGATAATAATTAAATAAGAAACACGAGCACAAAAAAGAGCACAAGCTCAATAAGAGAAAACTACAAACCTTGTGGTGATGCATTTGAGCCTAGATGGGCAAAACAATCTGCAAGAAGTTGACAAGGTTAGCATATAAGAACTTCATATCAGTCCTAGGTACCCAACAACAGCAGCAACAACAACAACAACAGAGGAAAACATAAGAGCTATCTCTACTACATTAAATAACAATACATCACACATCTCTCTCATTCAATCCATTGGCAGCTAGGTCGGCTACAGAACCACAAACTTGGAATATACTGCTGGAGATTTAAGGTAGATTACAACCACAACACGAGAGCTTCATTGATCTTTTATGGGGAAGTTAGCTTTCATGTAGGGGAAAAAAGGTTCACAGTGAGAACAGTCATCCCAAAAAAAAAATTTGAACAGACAAAAGCTAAACTCATCATAATATACCATCTCCCACAAGAGCCACAACTTTCAACCATCCATAAAATTCATTCGCGGCGTAACTCTTATGATATATATTTTCAAATATTGATACTTTGTTTAGCTATTATGTATAGACAATAGAAGACAGAATATATACAATACCTCTGGCTTCTGATGGTGATATTGGGAAGTCAGACAGCACACCATCTACAGAAAAGTCTCCATTGTCAATGAAATAAAGATACTCATCAATTGGGTCGTAACTATAATTGTAGGCAAGAGGAACATCATTCGCAAAATCTGCAGCAAAAACTTCAAGCCCATTTTTATGAGCATCTGCCACCAGAGTAGTATGATTTTGCTGCAGATAGAAAGATGATGGATCAACAGGCCATATGTAAGTCTTTGGGACAAGGATTCCGGCAGCAAATGTCTTGATCATAGTAAGATTTCCCAAAAGAGAACCGTATGTCTGCTTAGTTGAAGGTTCTATTTCATCCTTGCTAAGAAACTCAAAAACCAGTTTTGTTTTGGTCGATGCAAATGGCCTCGTAAGTCCTTGCAAAAACTTGATCTCTGACGATGAGATATGACTAATGATCACTTTCTTGGAAGCACTAATGACAAAGCTTCTCATGCTCAGTTTGTGTTGGCTATAGAAAGCATCATTCTGCAAAGAAAATTAAATGTATAGTCATCTAAATTTCAAAGTTTGGAAGTCAAAAGGCACATTACATGAGACCAGTCATTGCCAAGATTTAATGAGTTATAAGTAATAAAAATAAACAGTATTTCCGTTAAAAAATTAGCCTATACCTGAGCATTTAACCACAAACCTGCAGGTTTGTTTTGCATAAATACATCCTCTACATTCTGAATTAGAAACATACTATAATCAAAATCAGGGCTCCTGGAATAAATTCCTTGAGTTACTGCAGCATATAAGAAGAAAAATGAGTACTAAGCCTCAAGCGTAAAGAAATGGAATGAAATAATGTTCTCGAAAAATCCTCCACCTGAACATTGTCAATACAACATAACTCAGGCATGAATGAGAGAGGGGAGTAAAATTATCATTTTATGCATCAGAGGTAAAAATGAACCATAAAATTGATGTGGAAAGCTGGTGGAAAACTTAAAGAAAGCACGTTCTTTAAGGTGGAAAACGGCAAGCAACCAATTTTCCTTGCTCAATGGCTATAACTTCGCTTAAAAAGCAATCACAAGGAAAGCTTACTTTGAGAAAACTCATGTTTTATGTAATTCAACTCTTATTCGATTCATTGGCCTAAAGGGCCTATCTATACAAAAAGTTTAGACTCCTTATTGGACTAGACAAGGACTCTATTAGAACATTAGGACTCGGCTAGGACTCTAAATACACGGACCAAATCATATTGGAGTTTAATCAGACTTTGACTAACTCAAACCCAACCTTATCCTAACTCTTTTAACCCTAACTAACCTTATCCTATCTGATCTTATGTTCCTAAACATCTGAAACTAACTTATCCTTTGTTCTAGTTATTTTCGGATTATTTAACAAAAGCGTAATAATCCGAAAATCCCAAAAACTTGTTCTAAATATTTTTTGGACTTATTTAAATACCTAATACATATTTGGAACCAAATTATGGACCAATACAAATTGGAACCTATTAGGCCCAAAACCCTAAATGCTTAAAAAATGAAAAACCTTTTGAAGTGAAAGGTCAAAACATGCAAGCCAAATCTAGACTCAAAATAATAAAAACATACTAAACTCAAAAATACTAATTTGATTATATCCAAAGCTTCCCAACATGTTGATCATAACCTTTTGTTGAAGAATGAAGCATGCCCAAAAGATGCATAGATTAATTAAATTAATCGGTTCAACTTCCATTTCTTAACCGCATCAAATATATAGAGAGAAAAACTAAAAGCATTACAATCTAGGTTCTCATATTTACAAGATATACACGACTAATCCTATTCTCGAACTTAATTCTTAGAACATCTCACTCCCTTGGCCCATGCGGAAACTATCACATATATAAATATATTGTGCTGAAAACTAATTCTACCTCTGTTGGAAATAATAGGCCACATTTTTCTTCATCATTAACTAACGACCATAAATTTGTCATGTATGCATTGAGCTATGATGTGAAAATATTATAAGTAGGTTCATCTCTAGTCCTCTATCTATTGGTGGTCAATATATGGTTTGCGTTTCCAGAAATTTTCAAGTAGCATTTAGAAGAAAAGGCCACCTTTATAAGAATGTATATAGGTGTACACTTTTAAAATAATCAAGTGATGGAAAATAATGGATAAAATAGATAAGGTTTAACTAACAAAGCAATTGTGGCTTCTTAGCTTGTAACGTCTCTATAAGACTAGAGAAGAAGCGGGCACTAGCTGTGGTCTTTCAAGGAGAAGGACAAGGTTAACAAATTTCAGACAACTTAAAATGGAGGTAGAGAAAGGAGCACATGAGAAACAGATATAGATCTTACAAGAGACTTGTGATAATTCCTCAAGAGTAAAATCAATGGGGAAATACCCGTTTGTAGAGACACCATTAAGATCATAAGTAGCACTCCTATTTGGATACTGATAATCAATAGAAGAGGAATTATTCAACAAGATATTTTGGAAACATATTCCACGTTGATCCTTTGTTAACTGGACATCACACCATAGAACCACGTCAGGGACACTAGTCATCACTGCCAAATTGAAGGCGTAAGAACTACCAGGAGGGAACAATCCAGAGAATCCATTACGCGCAATAACTAGTGGTGCAGACCCTGCAAAACATTTTCTTTCCACATTAGATGAGATATGTGTAAAGATAACCGACTATAACGAAACATCTGACACAGTTAACAGAAACAATGAGATAAAAATTTGTTCCAAGTGAATCATAATTGAACTGGTGGCACATAAGGGGGCAAAAAACAGCAGTAAAGTACATAAAATACACAACGATATAGGAGTATCTCATAAAGCATAAATCGGAAGCCTATTAGCTTGGCCAACATTGAAACCAGAGCATCATTAAGTATTAGCTCAAAATTCCAAATCTTCTGTCAAGCCATTTCTTCGCAGCAGTTGTTGGAGCATATATATGCTGAATGTGTAGGAATGTATATTTAATTGTTACACTTGACATTCCTTCAGAATGTGTTTATGTTTCACATATGATTATCGCTAGTTGTCGAGGTGGGTAAAGCAGTATAAAGATACTAACTATATCATAATTAGAGAATTTTCATGTAAATTAATTGACATTTTTTTGGTGAAAAGGCGCCTTTTGGTGGAATTGTTTCATGATTAAAAGGATCATCTATCCTTTTAAATCAAAGACTACTAGCTCTGGCATGCCTAAACATACTAGAAGGCACAGTCAAGAAACAAGATTAACTAGATAAACAAAAAAATTTACATGACAATATAATCATAAGAAAATAAGATTTGATTCTCAAACAATTAGATAATAAACTTATGACAGCATAAAATTAAGAATGATAAACTATCCACAAATTTGGCTAATATCACAACAATTCTTGAAATAAGCATCTCAATAAAATCATGATCTTAAATCTAACTTTCCAAAACTTCTTTTTTAGGAAAATTTAGCATAAAAAACAATAAACCACAATTAAAAATTTCATCAAATTACCAACTTTAAATCCACTCCTCAACCAAGTGTTACACATCTTCAATCCCACTTATCAAACTCCATCAAAAATTTAACCTTTGATGAAAATGATGTAACATTTAGTTCCAACTTTCACTTCAGATCTCATATTATTCCCTAACTAAATCATCAAAAAAATCCCAAAGTATCCAAATCAACCCAGAACACTAATCTCCAACCACTCAACAACAATCACACACAAAAAAAAAAAGACAACCCAGTTCACAAAATCAAATCTTTAAGCAATCTCTCATCCCAAAAACATGCAAAGACTCCCCCCAATAACTTCCACTTCACGCTGAAATCAACCTGAAATACTTCGAAGTAATAGTATCATTACCATCAAGTGTGAGCCAAGAGTTCCGAGATTTCTGAGCTGAAGCAAACTCAGAGAAATGAAGTAGCAGAGCTACTGCAACAGCAACAATACCACTACCCATAACCGGAAAAGTTACCCCGGCGAGATATGGCGTCGCCGGCGGAAAGATGAGGAGTGCTTTGAAGTTTGAAGTGGGTACAGGCGGAATTTGTCCGGGAACTGAGGTGAAGATGACAAAAGTGCAGCTCCCGAGTAGAGACTTGAGAGAAGTGAAGAGAAGTGTGAAAAAACTGAATCTTTAAAGGTTGGTGTGGTTTTAATGGTTTGAATTATTTTATTTTACGTGTTGAATTAAATACGAATTAGGAAGTTAATTATTTGATTAATATAAAGTGGAAATTGGATGTGGGTTTGATGCAAAATTTGAAAATGATTGAAGATAGTCAGGATGTCACAGGCTCACAGCTCACAGACAACCATGAAAGATTTTGATAGTGGGGCGACTTCGAATATGGCTGAGCTGATTCATTTGGAGCTTGTAAATTGTAATAACATTATCTTTGAACTTTTAAGTTTATTTTTTTTTATTCAATTTGGTAGTTAGATTTTACTTTTTACGATTTTTAAAATATAATTAAAAAGTTTTTCTTTCTAAATATGTAAGACAACAAAATTAAAATTTTTAAATTTTAACTCAAAAAATGAAAATATAACAAACAAGTAAAAAAAGTAACATTTAAATAAAGCTAAAACGCTAGTAAATTGTGAGTTGTCGACATTATTTCAAATGTGACATGAATTGTTTATAAGTATGCCGTATTATTTTTACCAATTACAATAGAAAAAACTAAATATATTATTATGCGGATATAAAATACAATAATTATGGATGATTTGAATTACGTGACTTTTTTTTCTAGTCACAACACTATGTATATATTATTTGTACTGTCAATATTTGATATTGAACATATCGTGACATAATCTTCATTAATTGCTCTCATCACGTATAGCATAATGTATTAGTTTTATCATTTACTTGCTTTCGTAGCTCCTACATAATATATGAATAACATTCCTAAGTATTGTAAAAGATTATTTTATATTAGTTAAGTTGAGTAACCAAGGAAAAAATGGAAACATTTTGAGGGGAATTTGCCATTTAGTGATACTTTTATTTTTTTCATATGGGGGATGTATTAATTGTTAGAAATTGTGCGACTATTTCAAACATAAAGTAGCTTAAAGTACCTTTTTAATATATTCTTATTAGTGTGATAATGTGATCTTACTTTTATTATTTGGCCTCATCTTCCTAATGCACAACTAATTAATCATAATAAGAGAGTATACAAGAAATTGAATGCTAGTTTGTTAAAAGTCTTAGGGTATTCATGACTTGAAATGGACTTTCGTTAATAGATATATATCAATTGTTGTATTGCTACTTATTAGAGTTAGGCATGGGCCGGATCGGCACGCAGACCGAGCAAACACGGGACGCTTTTGACACAATACGACACAAGCATGGGCGTGGCAAGGCAAGGCACAGCATAGCACGACACGTTGTTCGTGGAGTGAACCACATGCTAGGCCACGGACAGCAAAAAATTTAGCCACGAGCATAGCATGCAAGCAACACGCCAATTTGACACGAGGCATGACCCATAAACACACTATTATTTAGTATTATTTAATATTATTATATTCTTATAATATAATTTAAATTATCTAAAGTTATTTTTTCAATTTTATTATGTACTTTATTTTTACTTTTTTGTTAAAAATTAGGCCAGCACGAGACACAAAACGACACGGCATGCTAGGCCATGGGCCAAGTTTTAGGAAAAGTAACACGACACAGCCACAATTAGACACGGCACAATACGACAAGAGACCATACATGAATTGACAAGGTCCATAATGGGTACAACACGGCCTATGCCCACCAGCCTATTACTCTCCTCACACTAAAAAGTTATCAAACATTAGTTACATATACTTACGCTATAGAATAGTCAAATTTGTCATTATTTTTCTCTACCTCATACTTAACGGACATATCTAGCTATATTTCTATACGTCTTTGAAAAGTAGCTAACTATCATACACCAAGAGATAGAGTCCGCCAAGCTAAGGAACACAACACATACACAACAACAAGATATAGAGCTACCAAGCTAAGGAACACAACACATAACAACAACGGCTATTATTTGTCGTTTAAAATAGAAGTTCATGTACCATATATTCTTTTCAAGTAGTTGATATATATATATATATATATATATATATATATATATAAAGTTAAAATAAGAAGGGTATTTAAAATGAGAAGGATAAGAAAACATATTGACTCTTAATCTCCTAAATCCAACGGATGATATTTTACGCACACATAGTGACCATTTTTTAACTCATAGTGACCAAATAATTTTTTTACTTATAATGACTATTTTTAATATTATAGTGACTCTTTTTATTATTATAGTAATCATTTTTTATTGTTCTTGTAACCATTTTTTTACGTGAAATCTCTTGGAGTATCTCACGTGATTGTGCAAGTAGACCATGTAAGAGCAAATACAGCCGTGGGTACTTTTTTCCTTGCTCTTGGGATTTTTCCCTCCACTCCCTCACGTAAGCGGAGAACATTTGCCTATTGAGCCAAAGAATTAGGCAAATTTCATGCATTGGACCACATGGATTGGGGCACACATGGTTTATTTTTTTTTTCTTTTGCTAATTTTGAATATAATTATATTAAATATATAGGAGAGAGAAAATGTGATAGAGTATGGTAAAAAGTAAGAAAGAGTGTAATAGGAAGAGTTAACGAAAAAAATTCTTATTCATGAAAGATGATGTAGATGAGAGATAAAATGGATAAAGAAAAAGAAATAAAGAGATTTTTAAGTATTGACCTAAAGTCAGAATGTCCCATCAATCACGAGACATAAGATAACAAAATACAAAACAAAAGTAAAAAAAATACTAACAAAACTAGAAGAGAGATAAAAAAAAATAATAATAAATGATCAATTTGATTAAATAAAGACATTGGAGTAAATAAATAAGGCAGACAATAATAATTTGGCACATTTAATTCAAAAACAAAAAAAAGGTACTACGTTTGGCAACAGCAGATACATCAATCATCCAAGGATTGCCACTTGTAAAGTCTCCATTGGAGAGTTAAGATAGCATAGGACAAGCAAACGCGCAGATGTGGGACCCATTCCCAGGCTCCCAGCTAGAGGTGAAGGCAGTTGGGATTTGCCAGGGTCTTTAATAGTGTACACCCCGTATTAAACACCTGCAAACTGTACGGAGTTTATCACTATACTGAACCGATTTTTTTTTATTGAGATATGTAATTAGTCTATTTATTGCATATGAAATTAAAAATAATTGAATAGTCAACTGAGGCACCAGTCAGACGGAGATGTCAGATGCACCAGTAATAGGGGTGTTCAAATCTATCTTACTCGGATGACTCAGACTCGATAACCCGATATTAAATAGTCGGGTATTTAAAAAAAAAAATTGGTTTTTCGGGTCGGGTATCCGATCTGGTAAAAATATAGGATATACGGGTCAGGTCATTGTTAGAAAAAAAATATAATCGGGTACCCGGGTACTTGAAATATATTTTTGTAATTAGTTTTTTTTTTGTTCTTTGTAATTACATAAATGCTTCAATTTAACTAGATGGAAGATGTATTATAACGTAGAAACTAATTTTCTGATTTCAACGTTTATCAAAATAAATAGAATAAATAATTGGATAATGTTACATTATTGACCATTGATTTGTCTTCTAAAGTCAAAATTTGTGTATACACACCAGCATCGATTCTTCCCTTAGATTCTCTCTAATTAAGCTTTAAATATATCACTATGTTCACTTCATTTACAAGCAAAATCCCTGAGCAGGTCCAGATGAACTGCAGAATTCCAAAGCTATAATTTACCCCAAATAAACCGTCTTCGACAAAAACTTGGTTTAGAGGCTTCAAACTTCTTCAATTTGCAGTATACTTAGTAGTCAGGCACACCAAATACATAAAAACAAAGTCCAAGTTAGCCACTATTGTTGCTATTTTGGCCAAAACAGATAGAAAGTGATAATATATAACTCTATATGAGATATGAGAAAGAATAAAAAAGGGATTGGAACAATAGGTTCAAATGTCCACGTTAAACACAAGATTTTTAGCAAAAAAAAAAGTCCATTGCATTGAATACAAGATTTTTAGTAAAAAAAAATAATAAAAAAAACCAGGTCGGGTCATGGGTCGATTTTCGAACTAACCGGTATATTGGGTACCCGGTTATGAACACCTCTAATAGTAACAAATAAAAGTGTGGACAAGTTTATTTATAATACATACCATTGAAATTTAAGTTCGTTCTTTTTCTTTTGAAACCATGCTAAACATTACTTTTATTTTTTAAGTACATAAAAGAAAGCAAATTACAAACCGTTTCTAGCTTTAATAGATAGATTATAGGCCTTGGTAATTAAGAGTCTTAAAACTTTTAAGTATGTACAAAAAGAGAACTTGGATGCCTCCATAACTGTAGTATTATCTTTCACAAGTACCGAAACTCCTTGGGAGATTTGGTGTGGTCGATTAGGTATTCCATGATTGTAGTATTATCAATTTAGAGAAAGCAAGATTGACCTAGCTAGACGTTACTTGAAGACTTGAAGTATGCAAGAAATGAAATTCTACTTTGATTGTTTTATGGATGTGTAGTCAGTTTGACCTAGCCTTCTAATTGATGATGTGCACTACAATTATTAAATTAATCACTCTAATTTGGCAAGTATAAAAAGAGTATGGGGGTGTAAAAAAGAAAACAAGTCTATGGTTGATAAATATTCCAAACCATATTTGCCAAAAAAAAAAAAAAAAAAAAATTCCAAGCTATAGGCCAATTTTTCAAGGTACATAGTATACATCTAATATTACTAGTTCAATTGAATTCCAAGCTATAGGCCCATAACAATAATAGTAATATAAAATAAAAAAATACATAGTATACATCTAATATACTAGTTCAATTGAATTATTATTATATTGTAATTATTTTTATTAATTAAAATTATTTTTTTATTGATCAAAGCATTTATATTGATTGAAAATTATTTTTATACTAATAACTATACAAAAGGAAAGATAATAAAACAAACTAGGCTAATTACACTGTACAGTACTAGATTTGTTTTTCAAGATTCACAGAGATTAGTAGATGAAACTTCATCAAACAAACCAAAAAAAATGAAAAGGATATTAAATAGTTTACAAAACTACTTTGATTTATCAATCAAGTAGTCCTTTTGTTGTTTATTTAATATCATATGAACTTTTCAAAATACTTTGATTTATTACATTTTTGAATTGTCTAAACAAGAATTTTTGAAAAGCGAACAACCAAAGCCTATTCCTCACAATATCAAAAAATTTCCATTAATGAAAGATGTATCTCCCATATAATTTTTAAAAATTCGTTTGACTAATCTAAATAACTCTGGTTTATCGAGAATACCCAAGAAAAGCCCTTTGAATTGTTGATTAATCGCCAGAGATGGCTTAGAACCTCTATCAAATATTTTCCTGTTAACAAAACTCTTACTCGGATATTCGGCTTCCAAAATTAATAAAAAAAAATATTATACGAAGCACAACTTTAGGACTTGGGATCAGAGCAGGTTTTTTTTTTTTTTCTTTTGCTTTCCTCTGATTTTTCAGTTTGTTGGGCGTTTTGTCTGCCTCTGCAACAAGTTTTGAGCCACTAAAGCCAGCACACTTCAAACTGTTGTGCTCTGTGAGGAAGCAGGGGGTTTCGGAGAACAACATCAACTCTATTGTAAGTCCAAAAACGGACGGTCGCCTCTCCTTAGACGCAAATGACAAACCAGCCCACACCAGCAACAGCAATATCAACAGTCTCAACCAGCTGCCACGCT
This sequence comes from Dysphania ambrosioides, assembly GCA_026401315.1. Classification (NCBI taxonomy): domain Eukaryota; kingdom Viridiplantae; phylum Streptophyta; class Magnoliopsida; order Caryophyllales; family Amaranthaceae; genus Dysphania; species Dysphania ambrosioides. The sequence goes on from CM048666.1 coordinate 23,192,958, forward strand.
CTTTGACACAATTTTCACCTACAGGCGGCTGAAACAAGGACATGCTAAGATGGTTTGGTGATCTCATGCAGAAGCATAGCACAGAATAGGGAAGAGATAATACATTTGAACATAGGGTTTCTGGACTTACTGGTACAAAAAATGAGCAGTTCGCCAGAAACTACAGATAATTTTATGCTGTAGCGAAGTTGGATATCTAAAGTACCCAAGGCTTTAGCATGTTACCAAAAAAAAAAAATAATGAGCGGAGCTGCATATATCCATGAAATGCAAGTCTTGCTCATATTCTCCTAGAAGCATTTCATATGGTGCTAGATAACTTCAAAGAGACAACTTCCTCCACAAAAAGTACCCAGTGTCCTGAATCCCAAAAATGTACTCGTCTAGTTCTGATCCTTCTGGCTGCTCAATACTTCCGTATGTGGTCGTATTTGACGAAGCTCAAGATTTCTTCATATTTTTACTGTACAAAAGATCATGCATTTTTTAGGTAAATGCACACGCCAAATTGCAAAATGAAAAAAAAATCCGGATGACAACCCAATGTTCATTTTAGCTGCAATGAACTTCATACACCTACAGAAACAGAAACCAAAGACAATTGCATGGTTTCTTTCTGCAATGTCTAAAAGTCCGAGCTTTATTTTTATTTTAGGAAGGTGGACAAAGATAATATGACATAATACATATATACCTGTAACTGTCAACCAAAATGACCTGTAAGCATCTATCAGCATTCTCTGTTTTTTCCATATGGAACGGTAAAAGAGGGGAAGCCCATAAAGTAACATAAACAGAGTCTGCAGACAATTCTTCCAACATTTAGCCTTGCCAGCCAAGCTATATGAATGGTATGACCAACCTGTAGAGATAAAAAAAACTTATAAAACAAGGCCCATAATATAAGGATGACACAAAGATATCACATTTGGCCAATGGCAGCAACACTATAGAGTGCATTCAATAGATGGCAACCAAATTAAATGATTATGACACGAAGTGACAAAGGCAACATAGCATTTGATTTATTACAAATTTCTATTCCATCACTTGAGCAACCATAGAATGCTAAGTGATGATTATGTACCCAAGTAGTATATCAGTTATGCATGTGAATCAGACAGTCTTCTCTCCTTCATGATCAGTATTTCCTTCTGCATCACAGGTATACAACTACAAGATATAATTTTTCATAAAAAAATATACTACAATACACAGCTTATAGCTAAGGGCAATTCATATATTCCAAACAAAAATCATATGAAAGGGAAAGAAAGTACTCGATACTGCAATAACCAGAAAGACACTATTTTCTTTCTTGGTGGCATGCTATATGTGAGGTTCAGAAGGGTGCCTGCGTATTACCCACTCTGATATTTTAAACCTCTGAGGATGGCTTTCTAGAAACCAGCCCAGGCATGCAGCATTGCAAAACTGACATGGGAACTTCTTTTCAGATGTCCCCGCTGGAGTTTCTACCCCGGAAAAAAAAAGAAGCTAATACTTGAGAACAATCCTCCTCAATGCTAAATTGTCATTAATAATGCTAAGGTTGTAGCCCTGCACCACCTGGTTACCCTGCACCAAATTGTGCTGTTTAAATGCACCCTCTTTTAGCTGGATTATGATCAACACTGATGCCTCCTATCTCAAGTAATAAGATACAGCAGGAATCTCACAATTTTCAGAAGCAGAACTAGCAACTGGATGCTAGGATTTTAGCAATAAGTTATCTCTGATTGGCTGTGGAGACTCTAGCCATAAAGGCTCCTCCATCAATTGCCCCTACTACACAGGTTTTAAGAGATCAATTCTTTCAAGCCTTATAAGCTACAAATATGCTTAGAAGACTAGGCCAAGGGGGATATGATTAAATCATCGAATAGGGTTTAAAATCCTGTTTTTTTCAGTGACTGGACAGTCCCAAAGTCCCAATTACAGTAATCAATTAAATAAACTCTTATCCCCAAAACTAAGATTCGCACTTTCCAACTTTCCAAATAAGGATAAAAACCCACTTGCTTTTCTTCCTTTTACAATTTTTGCAGCTTTCACAATGACTTGTTACTTGTACATCATACTTTGATGAGAGGTCATCAATTACTTGGGATGCCCCAAACAAAGGGTAAAATTAAGAGGTGACAGCCCCTTAATAAATGATCCACAAAGGATGTAAGCTTGTAACTAGAATAACAAAAAGCTTTAATCAAGTTGATAGATGATGTCTTTTGCATTCAAGAATTTTTTTTTTTTTTTTAAACTACGAGAAACTTTCATCATAACAGATCTATCTCCGCATGCATTCAAGAATTTGTTGTTCATAAAGTAGTTGTATTAGATACAAATTTTTCAGAGAATTTTTTTTTTTTTTTGGGTGCAATCAGAGAACTTATAAATGAATGGTTCATCCTCCATGTATGGATTAAATGAGTGTAAATATTCGTGCATGTATTACATGGCTGGTGAAAGGTTGTACCATTGCTATTTAAGATTTTAAGCCTTAGCAAATAAATAAATAAATAATCAGAACATTTTACAACTCCTAAAACACATCTCAAAATCAATTTTAATCTGCCTTCCACACTCCCATAATTCCAACTAATCCCTTTGCTAACAACTCAGGGAATTGGACGGGTTAATGAACTGGCTGAAGGACACAAAAATTATATTACAGGGTATCTCCTATAGTAACTATCCAGGAAGTACATCATGCTCCCATGTCTCAGACTAGGTAGATCAGGAGTGTGATGGATTGACAGAGAGAGCTAACAAGTGCATAGATTTCTAATCCTCCACTATTGGTATAAGATGGTCAAGTACAGGTAATTATCCTTCTAGTTTGAATCTGTTAAGCCATAACAGTTTCTTTCCAACAACCCAATAGAATAATCCATAAACCCAGCTGACTTAGACCACGATCCACGATGATGCAAAAAAGCTACTTTATCCCAAAACAAAATGACAAATCACATGATACAGAAACTCCTAAACACAAGTCTTCCGCTCCAACCACACTCCGCAAAATGACAAAAGTACCATCACAGCTTTGTGCCAAATCAATTTTGTTTCTTTCCCCCTTCCACCCCCTAAGTAAACATGCAGCCAATCCATAATATTCTAAGGATATACTCAAAGACACTTCATGCACCTTCTTCAACTATAATATGCCACCTCACACTAAAGGAAATCATAAAATCAAGAATCATTGCAATTTCGGTAAAGCATGCTAATCACAGATCAAAAATAGTCAACCATGCCCAAAAGTTTTAGAGCATATCATCAGAATAAATCCTTGTAATCCTATGTAAAGCCGATGCCCACACTAAAGCTCTCACCTTTAAAGGAACCTTTCTGTTCTAGATGAAATCATCTACCAGTAAAGCTGGATATTTAGGGGGCTAGGTAAACAACAATAAAGGATTTAAAGGGGAAAAAATACTGAAAATATTCTATTACTCCTGGATTTCTCCACAGCTGTAAAATTTATAGCCAAAAAGTAACAAACAATGCAAGCTCCTCTAATTCGCTATCATGGGGTAGTCTCTAGGTATGTAAATCTCAAGCATTACCGCACCAACAACAAGACACATGAGCATTTCAGAGTAGACAAAAGGAATTCATGTGGGAAATGGAAACAAGGTTGTTCTCTCTCCAAACATCCTCCCCAAAATAAATGCGCTGACCATCCCCCAATTTGAACTTCACCAGATAAGAGAAAAAGTGGAAAATCGTGAAATAAATTCCCAGGGATAACTATGAGTCAATCTATGAGCACCCACAGCATTTCACTAATAATGACACAACCATATTTGCACTTGAAGTCCTCCAAAACCACCCAATGCTATATTATTCTGCTGATTGTATTATACCCTTCCACATCACTTCCTATGTTTTGTCTTAGAATTGATCACATAAACCAGGAAGTTCAATATGCATGGACAATGTCGCCTACTATCTAAACTAACTAGAAAACCTCAAAGTCACTTTCTGCCTTTCTTGTCATACAAATTGCACAAGACTTAAACAAAGTAGGATATTAGCAAATAAACCATTCAACAAAGTATGCAATACCTAGAAAATACATGCTCAGTAACAACTACAATGATCCTTGATCCTGTAAAGTAGCACAGAACGAATGAATTTGTCAATGAAAACAGACCTTGATCCTGTAAGGCCTTGACTTTCATCTCCTTGTTAATCTGCACGAGCTTTCTGTTCATGCCTTGTCAACCTAGTAGCTACATGGTGTGAATGTAGAAGCCCCGGAAACATTCCATCCAACCTTGTTATCCCAATATAGTCCCAGATACAGGTGCCTCTGTTAAAGGTGCTACCTTTCCAGTTACATGCTTCCCTATTGCATTAATCAATGTTGATTTCCCAGCACTTTGATCCCAATTGCCCACACATTTCCTCTTGGCCCAACCAATTTCACCATATCATCAATCGAATTCTTCACACCCCAATCCCTCACAGCACCAACCATATGGACACTAATCAACTTACTTGCCCCACCCTCCCTATCTCTTTGCCTAATTCAATGCTCCAACTGAGTACGAGACAATGAACCTGGTAATAAATGAATCTTAGACAACACCAATACCATACTAGGAACATTCTCTGATTTCCCTTGCAACCCATCAAATTAATCGTCCACGAGACAAGCCTTGCACCCTTTTTCAAAACAACCCACCAAAGTCACCAGCATCAACTATCATCAAAACAACAGACCTACCCTCAGTCCTCAGAAGCAGTTGCCAGCAACAGTATAATTAAAATCAAAATTAAAATCAGGGAGTAAATTCTCCAGAAAGCCACACTAACATCTTTAACTCTACCACAATGCCTCAATGAATGACACCTCGCACACACAACCGGCTTTTCGGATATTTGAGTTTAAGGTAGGGTTTTGGGGCTCGGCAAAATCATCAAGAATATCTCTTTTGAGGGAATTGGACACCTCAGGCTCCTCAAAGACAAACTTCCGATTAATGGTTATTTTATAATCTGGGTTTTTTGGTGCAGGCTTAAGAAAAAAGGCAGGCAATTCAGGGTCTAAGTCCTGCATATGAACACCACAACCTGAGCAAATTTGGTGGGTTTGTGACCCAATTTCATCAAAATGCCTTCTCTTGTCAAATTCAAAGATGGGGTTTGCAAAGATTGTGCTGAAAAATTTCTGATGATGTGCAATGCAAATGATGTACATGTAACATGTTTCAGGGTTTTTGAAAACTGGGGTTTGTTCCATGATTTGGTGCTGTTGAATATGGAGAAGATGGAGATGAAAAAGATGGAAACTTCGAAGAAAGAGGGTGAGACGGGTTAAAGAGATAAGTAGAAATCAAGCTTTTGAGCTTGTTTGAGGGGTCAAGGTTTCTAGCTAGAATTGTTGGGTGCAAATGAAGAGTAAGAGAGGCGAAAGGGCAAACCTTTGAAGTTTGGATTAGATGATTGTCTTCATTTCTACGGTACTCGTTTACTAACCAGGAGAGTTGGAGTTGTGGTGAAGGGTGGTTGCAGCCGGCGTTGGTGGTGGATGCTGCGGGCTACAGTGCAACCGTCGTCTGTACTCTGTAGGCTTGATCAAGAATTTTTTTGGGCCAAATTTAGGTCCTTGTTTTTTACATTATTTTTTTTAACATTTTTAAAGTATGAAATTTATAGGGGTGCATTTATATATCAAAATAGTTTTGGATGGTTCAAACAAAACCAAAAATACAAAATTTATAGGTTTAAGATTTTATCCCAATTGACTTGAAATTGAAAATATTCAATATAAATCATATTTATTGGTAATACTTACAAACTCGTTTAACTAACATTTATATTTTAATCTTCAATTATATCTCCTTTGTGTAAACTTTTAACATTTTCTATTTGACTTTACTATTGTAGTTAATAGCAGAACTTATTTGAGAAATTTCCATTTTGGTCAAATTTTTGCATTGAGGTAGGAAACAATCGATAGCAGACCTATTAAACGAGTTGGATCAAATTAGACTAATATTTTTCGAGTTCAGGTCATAATTAGGTCGGAAAAAGCCCAAAAGAAGTGGACATATGAAGGCACAAGGTGAAAATAAGCACCTGTAAAATTCCACTTACTGCAATATTCACATAGACTATAGTCTCCATTTCAACTAACTGCTAGTGTTTCACTCGACCAGCCTGCTTTAAGTGCTAGAGCTTACACCATAACAAAATGACATGAACACTAACAAAATTTCATCTTCATGCAAATCTTTTATTTGTAAAAACAAACGAAGGGTTTCTTTTGTAGGAGGAAATTAAAGTTATCGAAGTTAAAGAAATAGTGTTAAATTTGAGTGTGTTGTGGGAAAGAAGTGGAGTGGCAATAGCAAATATGGGAGAAGTGGGCATGCTCAAGTGATACCAATATCAGTGTTTGTTGCAGTTCTTTGCTTGTGCTTCAATGCTTGGTGATTGGTCATTTGCATGAAGAAAACCGCTGGGTCAATGAATCCATCACTGCCATTCTCACTGTAATTACTCCCAAATAATTTATTACACATTTTTTTTTCAGAGTATTGTTCATTTGATGTATGCTTACGATTTCTCCTAGAAGCTTGGTTGGTTTGATTGATTCTTAAACCTTTTTCACGTTGTTTGTTCTTTAATTATGTTGTGTTGAAGAATGCGCATCTGTAACTCACTTCATGTCTAAAATGAATCGCATCTTCTTGTTTGGAACTTCAAAAGAATATGCTTCTTTTTCAAAATGAATTATGATCAACTAATATGCTTTATTAGGTAACAAATAAATAGCAGCAACATGTCACCCAGGAGGATCAACATAGTCTTGTTCCAACTACATGAAGTGTAATCGATTTGGCTACACTTCATGGGCAGTAGTCGTCATTAATGTGAAACATGTCCCTAATAATGAGTGTGGTATAGCGCTACCTGTCTTACTAATACTTTGATGTCCACATCTTAGAAGGGAGAATATTGTTTTGTGGCTGAAGGAATTTCTGGTCATTTAAAGCTTGATCAAGTGATTGTCACTTGAAGAAAATTGTAGTTTGTACGTGCTCAAAAAGTGACAAGCTATTTAGGAAGAGTAATTGTTTTGCCTCAATATAGGGGATGCTTGACCGGAATGATTATATTGCTCATAAGCAGGGGAAGAAGCTCTCACATGCTGCTGTTTGCTGAAGAACTGTTCTTCATCTATCTCCTTCCGCTTATTATCTTCAATGCAGGATACTGATATAGTCAGTGAAGCTTTGCTTCTTGGATTACACAGATGACCACAAAGACTAGTATAGGACGGAGTAGTATAAATTCTTTGAAATTTCATTGAGGCACTGAATTACTTGTACAGTTCACAGGTTTCAAGTCAAGAAGAAACAATTTTTCCAGAACTTTTTGACAGTTATGCTTTTTGAAGTCATTCGTGTATTTATCTCTAGACCTTCTCAAATGAGAGGGACACTATTAAAAACCCTTTACCGACCTGTTTTTAAAAGGGTCTAAATAATTATGTGCTTAATTGGGTTGTTCTTTTAAAGGTTAATGTTTTATTAGGATTTTAATGGGTCAAGTCGGGGCAATAATGGGTCAATAGTTTACAAAACTTTTAAACACTATCAAGTAATAAATAAATTATTTCCACTTACTTGCCGATGGTTCACCGCCAAATATTAGAGATGATACATGCAAACCATCACCTTTTATAAATTAAAACTATACTCTGGCCTGACTCGGTCCGTTTTGTATCTTCATTGGCTCGATTCAACTCGACCTGTTTTGCATCCTCTTTGACCCGGTTTGGCTTGTTATGCATGTGACTCATCCCGGCTTTAATCCGACCCAATGCACATGTCTATTTATCTCGATGTCCATCATTTCTCTTGATAATATACAGACATACCCTATGCCTTAACTTATCTGTTTTTCCTGCCTTTTTTCCGGCCTGGAAATGAATTTCCATCAAGTCAGTCCTGCATGGTCTGTCTGTTAGATAGCTGATGGCTTCTTCCTGAAGTTGGATTTGTTGGGCTTACAGCTCGAGACTACGTCGGCAAGCTTTCAGTTCAGTCCTTTTTATGTTTATTTTCCTGTGATCTTTTTTGCTAAATTATTTTCTGTTTTCAACCGCAATTTCACTCTGAAAACAGGAAGAGAGTTCCACATGTTTATGTTGGTGTAACTTTGTCACTATTCTCTAAACTTTTACAGGCATATATTTGCAACCATGCCCTTCGGCTGAGGCCTTCATTTTCCTTTATTTCGGTACGGATGTTTTGTTATGGAGAGATGGAAAATGACCAAACTGGGGTACGACAACAAAAAAATTTCAATGCAATTCAGACTAATAAAATCAATCCATACTACTACCTGACCTACTGAGACTCGAGTACTAGTGTCGGAAACAGGTACCTATCATAGTGTACAACTCGGCTGTTATGTGAAAAATGCATAATTTTGGTTCATAAATGAAGTACGATTGTCCGTATCCATGTTGAAATGTCAAGGTCGGACGCGGGTAATTTGAGGTGAAATGAAGGAGTTTGAGTAACATAGACTTCTACCAGTAGCTCTGGTTCTACCTTGTTTGGATGATATTAAGCTAAATGAGTACATGTTTTGATTGTACAATGGCCTTTCTTAATTTTTCGATGGGATTTACATGTTATCTCTGGTTGGACAAGGTTATGCACTTGACTCGAGCAATGATAAATCGCCCAAAGATTGGACCTTTTAGTCTAATCTGAGGGTAATTTTATTGATATGGGTTTTATCAGTAAATGTAAGGTAATAATCAGATTTTCATGACTAATAAGAGGAGATATCCAATAACAAGGATCAACAAGGAGTACTCCCAACTGATTTACAATATTTCTTTATTCCCTCCTGCAGCTTTTGGACACAGATGGGCATCTTTCTCATATTACTAGAGCATGCTGCTTTTGTGTTTCCTGTGTCCATATTATCTAATTGCATATTTCTGGAAAAAGATCATCCATTACATTTAAAAAGCAGGTATGTTTCCTGCTCAGTAGATTCTTAGTAATGCAATCTCTCCATCCTGAAAAGCTATTAGCCTCATTTTAAGGCATAGGGTGTATTTCAAATTCTAAAACCCTGCTCAGGCATCACTAGCTTTCCTCTCTGCAGGTCATTATATGGTGGACTGGACTTATGAGAGGAGCAGTCTCAATTGCACTGACATTCAAACAGATTCTCGTTAATCCTATGCTTGTTGACATCTATAGTAAGTACTCCATGTTCTATGAGAAAAACTCTGAATGCCACTCGCCAAACCAATGCTACTTAGTCTGAACTTTTGGGGTACAAGATGGAAAAAGACATCAATAGGCTCTCCCTCGATCCTCATTTTTGTTGCTATTATATCCAGCTGAGTGGCGATATTACATAAGAACTTGCTATCCAAATTGCAACTGTGTGCCTCATACCAGATTTGGTTTCGATTGTTGTCTGATATAGTTTGCTAATTAGTGTGAACTTTTTCTTTTGAAGTTTACACACTCGGGCGTAACAACGGATACAATCAGTGCTGCAATGGTTACCTACCGTGATTGTTTTACTTTTCACCACATTGGTAAGACAAGATCTACATGATTGATTTCAGATACAATTTGTGTTGTGGGTTAGTAGCTTCCAGGTTGGTGTATTCAGCATGTGACTTGTGTTCTTGCATGGAGTACAGGAGAGAACAACAATTGAAGAAAAATAAATTTCAATCACTAGGGATTTTCTTTGCATACGCAGGTGTTTGGGTTCCTAACAAAGCCACTCATACTTTATCTAGTGCCACATACTCCAATTTGGGAGACTTAAGTCACCCAAAGATCCCACTCTACCTATGCTTTCAATAGACGAACCTGCAGCAACAAATCTCAGTTGTGCTAATGATAGTTTAACGCTGCTAATAGAAAGAACCATTCACACCATATATTCGTACTGGAGAAAGTTCGATGATGCTTACACGAGACAATTCTCCGGGGGACCGAGTGGCCACCAGCGCAGGTGAGAGGATATGATGTTTTAGTGATGAACGATTGGAAGCTACATCAAGTTCCAGATTCTGACTGCACATTCACAGTCAAGATAGTCCTGTGAGAAGCGTGTCTTTATTTCCTTCAGGATTTGGAGGACATGCACTTAGAAGTGAGGGAGTTTTACTGTTTGTGGATAAGGATATGAGGGAGGACAAGAAGCAACTTCAGTACTCAGAAACAACATTAAGTCGTTCATTTTCACTCTGTGGACTTGCTAACCAAAATTATTATACAATAAAATTCTCATCTGTATTATGACTACTCAACCGTCAATGATACATATTGAGGGTTGTGTTACCTAATAAACTGATTATTTTTTTACTCCTTTTCTCAGTATGCAACTCGTATCTCATGAAGCCTATGATTATTTTTACTGGATCTTCATTACTATGAACTGTATCTTTCCTGACAAACCAGCAATTTTGGTTTTATTAGGACCTAACTACCTAAAGATTGGTTTTTGAATTTAGAATATCAAGTTAAAAAAAAATTGGCCCATTTTATGAGTTAGTATGGTGCTATTGAAAGGTTTGTAAATTTAGCAAATTCCTTTTGTATCAAAAAGATAATGAACTGGGTGCCCCATACAAGGGCAAAATAGTTCTCTTCATACTCTCAATGCTCTCTTACATAATAGAATCAATGGTAAATGGCAAAGATATGTCCCTGCAATAAGAACATGCCATGTACTTTGCAACATTCAAAGCCTAACATTGATAAATAAACTGTTCACAAGACCAGCAAGTAATCCAATCTCTACGATCTTATACAAAGCTTCCTGAAGCCATAAATCTACAAGTCCCTACTGGTTAGAACTTAGAAAGCTCCATTATAGTCAGAGTGCATCCCTACAAAATAACAAATAAACAGCAAATTCTGGATCCCAACCCTAACTGTGGCTTTACTTACCTACATCATTCCCTGCACCTAATTACAGTCATCTCCTACTCATAAACTTACAATACTGTCCAGAAAGATTGTTCAGACTAATATTTGCTAAGAACATATCCAACCATGTCAGTTAGATTGGCATTAAATCAATCACCTGCAAGCAATGACAGAAACAGGAGGTTTTAGGTACATTGGCAGACGTAAATGATGAGAAAGATGATATTTGCCGGAAAGGTAAAACAGTAATACACATACGATCAAACCAAAATAAGGCATCTGAACACCTCATAACAGCAAAAACAGCAAATATAGATCCTGTTGAAGCCAGGTCTGGGAAACTCACAGCACACAAAGTGAATTCACTAGTCAGACAAATGCATTCCCTTGTCGTAGCCTACCACTGTGGCACATTTTGCTTCAACACTATTCCCACAAAGCCCTTCTCGTCATATTATTCACAGTGACCCAACACTTGATAATTTGACATGGGAATTAAATCTGAATCCAACATTTCTATTTCTGTCAGACATGCCAAGATTTTTGAGCCACAAAATGCTAGAAGAGAGGAACAAAATGTTCACAAAAGAGCTTGCGATAAATACTTTTAATATGAATTAGAAGAAGAGAAAACAAAAAATACGTGCATAAACATGTCCAAACATTTCAAATTGAACACCCAACATCTTTTAGAATTTGTATCCTATTTTATGGCTACATAGCCCAGTACCCACATTCAGTCGTGTTCAAGTATTTGGTACTGATTTTCTAACTCATAAAAGAATATGTAATTGGTAACGGACAGATGTGTCTGTGTCTAGAGGAACAGAAGAGATGTCATATACTTCCTGTTTTTTTCTGTTGCAACCATTTGATTTTAAAACTATCCATAAGCATTCCATTTGATTTTAAAACTATCCATAAGGATTGCTTTTACTCTCTTTGGTGAAGTATTTTTAAGAAAAAATATATCTTATTAGATTTATTTCAACGTATAATCTTAAAATCTCAACTTTTTATAATTTTACTTCTGTATAATTAGAGATAGTAATGCTTAAAAGTGCAATGACAAACGCGTTTGGAGACGTGTTGCAACTAAAAAAAGTGGAAGGGTTAAAAAAAGGGGAGAATGATATGTCCCTACTACATAATTAGAGCTGAGAATGTTCCTGTCAAACGAAAACTACGCAATGAATCTCACATTTAGAAGAGACTAAGCACAGCTACATTCAGAAAGAGGCTCAACAATAAGAGATACAACCAAGACACGAAAAATCCACATCTGAACCAGACTTCACAAAATTAGGTAGACGAAGAAAATAAAAATGGCAAAGGGACAAATCTCAGTAAAGAATAAAGTAGTCATATATTAGAACAAAAATTACTATATCCAAGGTTTTGCTAAGTGAATGATCATGATATCAAATCATATTTCTTTTTCTTTTAAAAAAGACACTAGGATTCATACATTTTGAACATTACCAAAAATTAAATCCCCTTATGTAACAAAGCATATAAAGAAATCTAGAAGTAATCAACCATAATGCACTATGGGGCATTCTTATACACATCTCTATCCTCATAGATCGTGACATATACACAAAACTAGATGTTTTGCCAAATCTACTCGCAGAGCAGGTTCTAAAAAGCTGTGGAATAATTAAATGGGAAATACACATATACATAACTGATCAACACTATCGAATCAACCTGTCACAAATTACTGTGGTACCCGCCATAGTATTCAAGAGAAATCAAAACCATTTCAATCAAGGGACTGAAAAACACGAATGATATGTCCATACTACAAGAAAACTTTGTTATCAAGTGTATCAAGTTTACAAAAAAAATACAAAAAGCGTTTATATCAGAAATTATTTACATGGCAAGCAAAAGAAAGACCACCAAAACTTACTACCAAAATGATTACCAGGAATCATGCAAGTGCCAAATCCCTAAAAACCAGATGATAGTTTCAAGAGAAAAAATAACTAGCTTTTGACAACACTTATGAATGTGATTTATAACAATGCATACCTCGGATAAACTTTACATGCCACGCAAAAGAAATTACACAAGGCTTGTTGCTCAAAATGATTTAACTGGGAAATGTTAACCCCCTAAAACAGTTAAAAAAAACCAGGTAATATTTCTATTTCACATAGACAATCACTTGCTTTTGAAGACACTTAAGAACAAGATAATTATCTGATCCAGATACATAAAAGTCATCGTCAGTTTCATAAACAGTGCCTGACGTGAGAAACAACAATTAGAAATATATATAAACTTAAAAAGCAATACCCAACATAACGGTACTAACCAGTTTACATCATGCTCGTGGGAATAGATGATTACGAGCCAAAGCTTCACGAATACCAGGAGAAGGGATACTCTCACATCCCAACAGTTCTTGAAGCTTTGTATCACATATGACCATCGAGTTCAGAGGATCCTGAAAAAATTAGTAAAACCACACCAGACAGTGAGTAAACCCATTTATGCTTTTAACTCAAACTCCAAAACAATTTGAACAAGGAATTGAACCATAGTTCATCTCAAATCCTAGCTATCATTGTCAAACAAAGTGAAAATGCGTTAAAAGGGTGAGGCTTTTGGGATGCCAGAGGAAGTAAGGTACGAAATCTCCATCTTGCGTACAGATAATCAATCCCTAGAGAACACTTCAGGTGCTCAACAATTCAGAATACCAATATGGAGCAAGGATTCTAGGACGGATGTTAGATGAACTGAACCCATTTTTCTTCAAAATAACATTCTAGTTCATGCTAGAACATCCATAGAAATAAAATTGTCCAAGAGAATTCTCTACATTCAGGAATCACACAGGCAAAGCTGCAAAGGGTAAGGGGACTGGTTCCCAAGAAACTTTTAACAGAGGCCCTCTGTGAAGCACAGAGTGCACACTCTACGACAATACATGGAAGGCCATTACCTCAATAAAAAAATTATACACCAAAAACAAAGTTCAGATTATGCGAAAATGCAACTGCTACAACAGCAGTAAACTTAAAAAAAAAACCTAGCCCAGCATCTGAGGAAATAAAACACCTATGCATTAAAAACATATGGACCAAAACCTAGAAAAAACAGGCTACACAGCATTTTTCAACAACAAATTAGCAGATGACAGCACTAACAAACCCAACCAAACCAAACGAGAGCAGCACAGGGGGAAAATATTGTAGGACCCTAAACTGTTCATGGCTTGACAGCAGCCAATATATTCTTATGAATGGACAAGTTGAGCTATAGTAATTGATCGTCCTCATTCATCCACAAGCTGATCAGCATGCATGGAAAAGAACACAATTGATCCCAACTTCAACCCACCCAACTCCCCTCTTAAAAAACCCACACAAATCAAGACAAAAGGCGACCAAGCAGTGAATTCGTCTTTGTTTCTGGAAATGAGGAGACACTTGGAAACAGAATTTCCCAAGTCATAAAACCAAGATACAACCAATTCCTCTACTGTTACGGAGTAGTTTGGATCAGATTTATTTTTTTGGAGGGCTACTCAAACCATATGTATCCAAATTTTCCTCGAGACCATAACAACGATCATCACCACACACACCCATCCAAAAAAAAAAACAAATACAAAAACAAAAACTGACTCAATCCCCTTGCTTTGAGGGATCCAAAAGTAACCGTCATTACCTCCTTTTGAGACATAGAAACCATCCCTCTCCCCTCTTTGACCATAATCACTATCAACCAATTATCTGTTCATATGCTCCCAACAGTCCAACACAACTTTCCTCTACTCTTATTCCTCAATGAGAGACCATCTAAACATACCAAACATGAACTGAATATTTCTACAGGTATGACAAGTCCATGTTTCGAACTTGATCCGAACACTGAACTATAGCCTGCCAGAAGAAATTGTATTTGCTACAGCATGATCAGTAGCTACCAAGATCAAGAAATCCACCACCACAACACACTTGAACAAATGTCACTTGCGTAGATACACACTCCACTACTGTCCTAGACACCATTGCCCCCACAAATAGAGTTTGTACTAGACAATCAGCATCTGCAGTGTGAAATCCATGGCCATAAAGCCAAAGTCCCATAGGATCAGATTTAAGAGATCATCTTCACTGAGGAAAACAAAAAGCCTTGCAGAACTCACCACGTTGTCACCATGTTTAGAGTTCATGCATAGCAAAGAGCCATGGCTATGTAAGATCTATGACCATAAGGGGCAAGTGCACTCATGAGACGAGATCATACATGATCATTCTCAATGTAGAAGAGAAATTCTGTTAGGCTATTACTTGGAACATGAAAGTTGGTTTAAGAAAGGAAGACCAAATTCAAAACATGGCCTAGGAGCTAAAAATATGATACCCCTATTCATCTGAGTCTCTTTTTAAAATTCAGAACTAGCCAGGCAGCTAGGCTCTTTTGTAGGAGCAACAATTGATACACCTGGTGCACAATCAGGATTAACACCATGCACCCATCAAAGGGACTCCTAAATTCAACAAATACCAACAGCTTTTGACAGAAAATACTTGTTAGCTCACCCAATTTCTCATTCAAATCTCTTCTACATACATTTCACTCATCCCAAACTATCATTAAGTATAACCACTTCAGACAATTAACAGTCCATGGAAACAAACATGAAATCACCTTATGTCAATATTTCTCCACAACACAATGGTTTAGCGTACAAAACCACCGAAACCTTACAAGGATTTGACTGACCAGGAAATGCTTATAAGAATAGTAAGTAGTTATAATATAAGATCAAGACAAAGGAGGTTTATAAAAATGTTCACCCACCTCTAAACCTTCTGCCTTAATGTACTCTTCAATACGCGTATACACCTCAGATTGAGGCATTTCCTTCTCACTCGTACCAAAGAATTTTGCAAGTGCTTCAGAGATCACAATAGGAGCAGGGGTAACAGGGGGAGCAGCGGCAGTAGGGACAGCAGTGGCAGCAGGGGGAACAGGGGCAGCAGGGGGAGCAGGCTCAGTACTTGGAACTTCAACTTCTTCAACCTTTGCTTTCTTGGATGGTTGTTCTGGAACCTCTGCAGCCATCAAAAAATAGAATAAAAAAATGCAACTAAGATAACCAGATGCCATAAAGAATTTGTAATTTTTAAATTCATACTTGCTGGATCCAGAGGAACAATATGTTTTGACAGCAGCTTGTTCATCTGAAACATGTCTGTACAGTCAACTTCAAATACCAGCCGTAGCTCATCATTACAAATTATCTTTCTTTTATTACTAGGATCTTGGAGATTGTTCTTCCTTATATAGGCCCAGAGTTGCTTCACAATCTGCACCAGAATATAACGCTGAATAACCAAGGGAAGAATAGTATATAGAGGTGGAAAAGGAAAAACAAATACGGAAACTACACCTCAGTTCTTGGCAAGGCTGGTTGGCCAACAATTGCCTGAAGCTGAGGGGTAACACCACAAAGTTTATTCAATCCTCCTGGGCCTCCTCTTCGCTTTGGTTTACTTTGGGTACTACAGTAGAGGTTAAAATACAACACAAATAAGTTCAAATCCCAGCAATTGAATTCCTAACTGTAATGAACAAAGAGAAGCACAAAATTGGCAAACAATACAAAAATGCAGACTGATAGCTTGATCAAAAGAACGAATTTGTGCAGTTCATTAAACTGTGTAAGTTTCTTAGACTTCCAAGATCAAAACTTTACCATATACACACCATCGAAAATGTCCCTCATTCTTCTACGAGACAAATTTCTCCATTTGCCACATAAATTATACGATGATAACCGATAAAAGGAGGTGATATATACTTCATACTACAAAACCCATTTGGAAACTTATCTAACATTCAATTCCCACATAATTAAAGCATCAAAGCTACAACTTCACATGTCCAAAAAAAAAGAGCTACAAATTCACCAAACAATAGCAGTAAAAACCAACAAATTCACAACTTTTATCCGCAGTGTGGAAGAATTCAAAAAATGACCCTACTTCCAAAAACCCCCCAAATTTTGAAACTAGAAAAAACGAACCTCTCCTTGGCAGTCGGCGAGGAGAGAGATTCCGCAATAAGAGTCCCACTCCCAGGCTGAGCGAAACTAATCTCAGTGGGCCCCCTCGGGAAGTAGGAGTGCGCCGCGGGAGGAGGCGGGTGGTGGAAAACCCTATGCTGCGGATGCACAACATTAACATTACTCACGTGCTGGTGGTGCTGCTGCTGCTGCTGACGATGAACAGCATTCTGGTTCGAGGGCGCCGGGACAGAAGACGAAGGAGGGTGGAGCGGGGGCGGCGCGTGGGGAGGGGCTGTGAAAAGGAGAGCGATGTGGGCCCGGATGAAGTCGATCTTGTTGGAGAGATCAAACCCTAACTTGGATTGCAAACGAAGAATGACTTCATTCAAAGAACTGAAGGAATTAGGGTTTGTCTCGCGGAACAGCGACTCTATCCCCTCCGCTATTTCTTGGTCCGACGCCATTTCAATTCAATTCAAATTTAATTTTTAATTTAATTTAATTAATCAATAAACTAAAGGATAACTTAATTAAAAAAAAAAAAAAAAGAGCAGACAGACAACACTAATCTACTATTATTCCTCCCACTCACAGAGAGCGAATCAATATCTGAGTCGCTATCTTCTCCAACTTCTGTTGTTGGTTTGTGAGAGCGGTGAGGAGAGATATTCTGAGGAGGTCGGTGTGTTTTTGTGTTGTGTTTATGTTTGTGTGGAGAACTTTACTGGGTTTTACTTTACTGCCTTTTTATTTTACGCGTCTCATTTTACTAAAACATCCCCCTTCTTGCTCCACCTGTAGTACCTATTGTCCCCTTTCTAGTTATAGAGTCAAAGTTTGAAAATTCATCATGTAATAAGAAATAATATATACAAGTGGTATATTACTGTATGCATTTCAATGTAAATTTTTACATTTTAAGTTTTTATAATATTTTGCTTTACCAAAATTCGTCATGTAATAAGAAATAATAATATTTTGCCTTACGAAGGGAGTACCATTTCACATTTTTCTACATTCGTATTGTAACAGTGTAACCCTCTTACTTCTATGTGCATGATTACCTCTTTTTTCATTTAATGAAAGACAAATGAATTATATGGAAGACGGATATTGCTAGTTTGCTACCCATTGAGTATATCGTAAGGAGCAGGGGTGTTCATTAACGTTTAACCGTTATAATAGTTATTAGAAAAAGGCTAACTATAACTATACCGTTAAATAATGATAACCGATAAACGGTTAACCAATATTTAACAGTACGATTAACAGGTATTTAACGGTATGGTTAACGGTTAACCGCTAACCGTTTCATCCCATTTTTATGCACTTGTACACCTAGTATTGTGAAACTATTAGTGTGATTTTTTAGGCTATTTGGATCTTCTACAACAATAATAATACATATTTACACAAAATTTAATCATACATAAATAACTTGTGACATTCATTCATGTTTTAGCCTTTTAGGTTTAGTTTTTTTAAAATAAAAAATAATATCGATTAACCGACGGTTAACCGTTACAAAAAAAATTATTACCGTAACCATTAATTCTTGATGGTTTGGTAAAATAACCTTTAATATGAACAGATTATACACGGTTAACTGTTACGGTTATTTTGTACACTCCTAGTAAGGAGTAGGGACTATGGAGTATGAGTATTCTTTTACTTCCTCCGTCCCTTTATATTTGCTCTGCTTTTTATTTATGAAATCAAAGTTTAAAAAGTTTTAGTACAAATTCTCATCATGTTATACGAGATAATATATTCAAGTTGTGATCTAATTGTATGTGTTTCAACGTAGATTTTTAAAATATTAAGTTTTCATTATTTTTTATTTTATGGATTTAAAGATAAAAATATTTGAAGTCATTTCTTGAAAACCAATAAAAGTCAAATGGGGTAAAAAACTAGGGATTTGGGTTGTATTTTTCTTTTTTTGTTGAAGACAAAATTTTTAAGGTTAGTGATTCCATCATTCATTTGATCCAATCTTTATTACATATTTTTACTCATCTATCTCTCTTATTCTGTAAAATTATCTCATTATGTCATGCAACATTTGAACATTATGACATTATGTGAAATGTTTCGCAGTAAGTTAGCCAGAGAAAGTAGTTCTCATCCAAAGTGACTCACATTGTAGTTCTTATCACTTTAATGGATAGATGTCATTATGATATATCACTTAGTCTCTCAAAAATTATCTCATTTTAACCAGAAAGCTCTCATAAAAAAGGGTCAAAAGGGACAATATTTGAGGAACGAAGAGAGTATAATTAAATGTGGTTGCACCTACATTGAAAAAAATCCATATAAGTTCTTTTAAAATTTTACATTGGAAAAATTGTTGACGTGAAATCTAAGGATTTGTAAGGGGCTATTAAAAAAGTACTGCTAGTGATTCTCCTCACCAATTCTCCTCCCAATCTCCCCTTAAAAAACCCTAGTGATTTCTTTTTCTTTGCCATCCATCATGGTAAGTCTATTTTTCTTTTTAATTTTAGTTCTTTAATAATAAAGTTGTGTTCCTCTTTCTTTGTAGGTGCCTTTTGTCCCATTTGTTGGTAAGTTGTGTTGATATTAATTTTTCTTGATGAAAATGAAATACATGTGTTCCTCTAAATAAGCTAATGATAAAACAAATATTAGGAAACCACTTCTAACCTAACTACCCATGAACGGAAACAAAACAAAACAAGACTTAGACTAAGTAAAACTAAGAATCCACGTATAACAATATTGACATAAACAAAGGAGCTGCTAATACTACCATGATTTACTCCACTAACCGAACTAACTTCGAATCAATATCCAACATGCCCCGCCCCCTTTATTCATCTTGGACTCATATTCACTGCCATACACCTTCGACGGACTTGGACAAGACAAATGCCACACACACACGACTTTGAGCAAGATTGAGTTGTCATTTCTCCTTCCTTCTCATCACATTGCTTATCCCAACACTGGTCTTCTTTGTGACCATATACCTCTTGCAATAGTAGGATTGGATACTACTCATAGATGAACTTTTTCTTTCGAAAACCGACCACGATCACCACTTTCTTCACAACCTCCACCACTACTACGACCACTACCACCACCTTCACAACCATGGCATTCATCTGTGATATTTTCATCAGATGAATGCCATTAGGGAACTCATCAAATGTATATGATGATAAGTCCTTTGACTCCAAAATTGCGGTAACAATAGAACTATAATCTTTATGTAAGCTCCTCAACACTTTACCCACAATGGTTTCATCGGTGATACTGTCACCATAAATTTTCATTTGCCTAATAGTTGCAGATACTTTGGATAAGTATCCTTGTATTAATTCATTCTTGGCCATGGCTAAACTTTCAAATTGAGAGCGGAGAGTTTGTAATTTGATACTTATTACCTTCTTATCACCAAAGAACTCTTGCTGAGGAATATCCCATGCTTGCTTGGCATTTATCGTAGCGGAAATTCACAGGAGCATTTGATCACTCAATGCAAATTGGATGAAGAACAGGGCCTTCGCATCCTTCTTTCGGTTTTCTCGAAGAGCTGGGTTTGGTTCAGCTGGTACTTTTGTCTGTTCTGTGTAACCTTGCTCCCCCATATCCCAAAGCTCTCGAGACTTAAACAATGTCTTCATCTTGAGACTCCATAGGTGATAGTTCTCACCCTTAAACATTGGAATTAAGGGTTGCGACGATGAGTTCATACCACCATTTGCCATGCTTGCCCACTCACAAAGCTTACTATGACAAACACTAATGAAACTCGCAACAATGTGATAAGAACTACTTTGAGAATTTTTGGAAAATAACATAAATACTTTGACTCCTACCTGAGGGGTAACTTATGTTATATTGAGGGGTATTTTTCAACTAGAGATACAAAAAATTTATTGTGTTTCATGTGTATACAATACTGAAGAATCAATAAGAGAAGAATATATGATTCAATATATTCTAGAAGGGGGGTGAATAGAGTATGACCTTTTTTCGCAATTAGGATCTCAAAGCCTTGAAATGACTTTCAAGGACGAAATTGATACTTTGAGAACGACTAAATATCAAGGCCTTGAAATATATTTCAAAGGTTGTTTATGAACCTTGAACTTGCTTTAGCTATTTTAACAATTAAACAAAATAGATAAAAATGTAAATACGAAAAGCAAAAAAGTAAAAGAGATAAGGCACGAGAATTTGTCTACGTCTCCGCCTAGGATGTCCGACCCGTAGGATTTAACCCTTTTATTTCTTCCTTTAGAGACCTAAGGCAACCCTAGAAGATCTCACACCTATGTTTTATTCTATAGCTTCCCTTGCTACACTTTAGCGTCTCAGATCCTATAAATAAAAAGATATCTCACTTTTTCTGAACTTTTGAGTTTTATAAGTACTGCTCAAAGTCTATCAATCTTTCTTTTATCACACTTTTCTAAACACTTGATATACTTTTTCTCTTCTTTTCTCTCAATCTAAAAATACAATAAAGTAGTTAGGAGTTAGAGAGAATTTTTGTTGTTGTAGCTTGAGAATGTTTCACACGAGTAGGCTTGATAATTTCTCTTCAAACTTCAACCTCTATTTATGGAAAAACCCAACGGCTTATGGAAGAATTTGGACACATATGACTAACCATTACTTTTTGAATATTTGTTGGAGAATGATACTATTGAATCTTCAAATATTTGTTGCTACCATAAAGTCTTCATGTTGAATATTTGTTGCGGATGACGGTTGAAGAAGTTCAAACATAGCTTCAAATGATTTTGGAAAATTCCACGCAAGAAGTTTGTTACTAGGACTCTCAAGTATATATATTCAGCAACTAAACTTGCTTTCAACAACAATATCCTCCCTATTTAATAGAACATAACCGAGATTGTTGTGCTCCAAATAGTTAACAGCAAAATGATCAACTGTAAAAAGAATCATGCTGAGTCAACACTTGAGAATTTGTTGGAGCTTATCCCACGAAATGAGGAAAGCATTTTTAGCGTAAAATATGTCCACAAAACAAGGAACCCAAAAGTAATTTGTTGAGCCTTTCACGCATGTCAGTAGGATAAGAAAGCTTTGGGTCAAATCATGTTTTTCCATAAAATAAGGAACTAATGTTCCCATGCAAATAAGGAATCCACGTGGACATAGGATATGATTTTGAGCACTTTGGAAAGTTAGGCAAACTTATCTATTAACTGCACATAGGATTGTTAAGCATACAAAAAAATTAAAATAAAAAGGCCCAAATAAAATTATAGTAAATAGAAAGTTGCAAAACCAACAAGGTTAGATAATACTAACGTTTAATATATAGTAAAGAAATGTAATGGGCTGACTTGCTTGCATGACAATTGCATATGTCCATTGAGGCTTTAGCAAAACTGTCATTGACTTCCATCATCATTAAAATAAGTACGATAAACACATCAAGGTGGAGTCATCAAATACTTTGTATAAAAATTTTTCGTCCTTTTTATAATTGGGAGCCTTTTCTATTTTTTGGATCACCAAATGACCTTTAATTTTCCCTTTTTTCAAATTTTTCTACACCTCTAACTTAAAAAGCATATGATCCCAAATCTATTGGTGTACAAACTTCCTTCCTTTTCTCTATTCTTTCAAAATTAGCTCCCTTAATTTCCATCAAAACTTGATTTTTTCCCCTCTTTTTTCTTTTAAAAAAAGAAATATTATTATGATCATTTGTGATACTTCAAATAATCAAATTAAAGACTCTAATTAACTTAGATTATCATTTCTTATTTTTACAAATATTTTTTGAGTGTGATCAATAATCTAATAAAAGTCGAAATATAACAAATTTCTTCGAAAATATTGTTTTTATTTTCAACTCAAGGGATTTAAAATAGATGGGAGAAACAACTGATTATATAAAATCATCTATAGCTTATGAGTCATGACAATGGAATTGAAGGAATCCAAATCCTTACTTTCATGGACAACCAAGGGAATCTTCGTTAGGTCCAACTGAGGAAGAGGAGGAATACCTTAATAAAATAGAATTCAATTAGGGTTGGCAAAACTGACCCGACCCGAAAACCTGACTTGAACTTGACCCAAAAATAGTGAATTTGGGTTGAGATTTTCGACCCGAAAACTTAAATGGGTTGACACAAACCTGAATCAAATTTAAATGGGTTAGGTTAAGGTTGAAAATTCCAACCCAAAAATGACCCACGTAACCCGAAATTATTTTCAGGTTAAAACCAGGTCAAGTCAACCCAAACCCGACCTTATAACTAAACTATATTAAGTAGGTTAATAAATTTAATTGGTAGTCACTCAACCCAAACCTCAAGCCTAAATAAAAACCCTAAAAGACAATTAAACTACTACTGTCAACTTACCAGTCGTTTCATCTCAACTCTAAAAGTATTCTTTTTCTTCAGTTACTTTATTGAATAACGACATTTAAGTGGTGGAAAAAACTAACCCAACACGAAAATAGTGAGTTAGGGTTGAGGTTTTCGACACAAAAATTTAAAGGGGTTGACACGAATCCGACCTGAAATTAAATGGGTTAGGTTCAGGTCGGGGTTTTCAATTCGAAAACCTAAATAGATTAGATTCGGGTTGGGGGATAGTTAGCCCAAAAGTAGGTGATCCGAACACAAACCCGACCAGACCTGATCCGTTTGCCATCCCTAGTTACAATCGATTATCAAATATATAATAAATATTTTTTTACCAAACAACCAAATAATAATACTAAAAAAACACATC
The DNA here is from genome assembly GCA_026401315.1 of Dysphania ambrosioides. Classification (NCBI taxonomy): domain Eukaryota; kingdom Viridiplantae; phylum Streptophyta; class Magnoliopsida; order Caryophyllales; family Amaranthaceae; genus Dysphania; species Dysphania ambrosioides. The sequence goes on from CM048666.1 coordinate 23,216,685, forward strand.
CAATATTTTTTTGGACCGACTAGTGAGTCGTTTGACTCATCAGGCAATGAGCTAGGTCCGCCATGGTTATGGTACGTACACTACATGCTCATACTATAATGTAACATACATCAAGGTGTCATATGATCATATCAAACGTTGCTATTTAAAGATGGCTGTAAGTAATTGTAGTAATGAGGTTAAGATTTTGCAAATGCATGAACATAAATCCATGTATCGCTTACAACCTCTAAGAGTACTACATACATGAAAACCAATTACTCCTTCCGTTCTTTTTTTCTTTTCATTTGGAATCCAAAAAGAAACCAAGACAATATTAAATATCACTAAGATTCTATAAAATTATTTAAATTAATGTGAAAATAATATCAAACTCTATTAAAAACATGATGTAAATGGGTTGAGTATTAAATAAGTAGTGGAAATTCTAAATTCTATGTTCGACATTAAACAATTGAAAAATCAACCAATGGGCTACATATCACATGAGATAGTATTTCCAACCTAATTTTTTCACTCAATTACAATATTAGACCAAAAGAGTGGGAGCAATATCTGTTGGGATCTCACGTACTTCATTGTTAAGACAGACCAAAAGAGTCTTAAATGGCTCCTTGAGCAGAAGGTATCAACACCTTTTCAGCAATTTTGGCTATCAAAACCCATGGGTTTTGATTACAAAATACAGTATCAAGTAGGAAAGCAAAACGTTGCAGCTGATGCTTTATCAAGAATCCAGAGGTCTGAATTGATTCTCATGGCAATATCTGTGATAGATTTCAATGCAACTTGGAGAATACCATTAAACAGAGTTATGAGTTGGATGAAAATACTTAGGCTCTCTTGGTAAAGGTGGGTATAGCAGCAACTCCTACAGCTGGATTCAGAAGCCAAGATGGACTACTTAAGAGGAAAGGAAAGATAATGGTGGGTCCTGACAAATCACTAAAGAAAAAGCTTATACACTGGCAATATGCCTCTCTTGAAGCTGGTCATTCGGGTAGGGATCACACTTTGAAGAGATTACAAGGTGTTTTCTATTGGAGGGGCATGGCAAAGGTGAAGGAAAATGTCCTTCGATCAAGTGTAACGATTAAGTATAACATGGACAATTTTATGGAGATATCTATAATCGATTATTTTAGGTGATCATAGTGTTTTGCTAGAAATCGACTATGATTTGTGAACTAATTTGTTTAGTGCACGGCTAAACCGGTCCTATAAGGTCACACATATAAGTATATGATTGAATTAAAATGCAAAAGGGGGTTAAGAAGCTAAATGGCCATGCTTATGTGAAGTATGGACTAAAGATGTTATTGTATAACATATAAATGTTACTTATAAATAAGGATGGTTATGTGAAACTATGAAGTACTTCTTCGCTCATACTTAGCCATATACTCCAAAAGCTCTCTTTTCCCCTCTCTTTGCCATCACCAAGAAAAGCAATAAGGAATTGTTCCTTATTCCGTACTAGCATATGTGGTGATTCAATCATTGTTTGTGGACCAACACTAGAGGAGCAACATTTGGTGTTCTAAGGATCTCCATATAGAAGTGTGAATCGATCTTTGCTTTGTGGAAATCACGCTTTAAGGGTATGGAATTCTAATCCTATAATTTGTATTGAAATATGCATGAGATCCTGTTGTAGATGCAAGAAATTATTTCTTGAAATTCCGCTTTATGTATCTACATTCCTACAAAAGGATGTCAGCAGATTTGTGAGAGATTGTGCAACTTGTTAGGCCTTAAATATGACACAAGCGCTAAGTCAGGGAAGTTACAACCACTCCCAATATCTGACAAAATCTAGATAGATATAGTTATGGATTTTATATCAGGTATGCCTATGTCCATGGGACATAATGTTATCTTTGTTATGGTTGACAAACTTAGTAAATATGCACATTTCATGAGCTTGAAGCACCCTTACAATACTGTAGAAGTTGCCTAGGTTTACTTAGACAATGTATTCAAGCTTCATGGATGGCCTAGGAGCATTGTTAGTGATAGAGATGTTATTTTCCTAAGTTAGTTATGGAAGGGGTTGTTTACTCTTCATGGCACATATTTTTTGCTATCTTCTGCGTATCACTCGGAAACAGATGGTCAATCTGAGGTAGTAAACAGTTGTCTTGAGACTTATCTTAGGTGTATGACTAGTGATAAGCCAAAGGAATGATGCAAGTATCTCCCTTTGGCTAAATGGTGGTATAATACGCACTTCATAATGCAGCAAAGAAGACACCATATGAGATTGTGTATGGCCAACCTCCTCCTCTTCACTTACCTTATTTGCCAGAAGAATCTAACAATGAGCTTGTCAATAGAAGCATGATCAGAAGAGAAGAAATGCTGGCAATTTTGAAACATAATCTTCACCAAGCTCAAAATCGAATGAAAACACAAGCTGATAGGAAGAGATCTAAGAGGTCATTTGAGGAAAACAGTTGATTATGGCTCAAGCTTCAACCTCATAGGCAGTAGTCAGTGCAATGCAGAAGATTGGCAGTCAGTGCTAAATATTGTGGGCCTTTCAAGATCATCTAGAAGATTGGCTAGGTTTCTTACAAGCTACTACTCACATCTCATGCAAAGATTCACAATGTATTTCATTTGTCTCAACTTAAGCCCTTCTTTGGCCAGTTACCAACTGTTGCTAACATCCCTAATTGGGAGCCATCCTTAAGGAACGATTGCACTCCTGCTGCCATATTAGACACTCGAACACAACAGAGTGATGGTGTCACTACAGAGCAGTTGTTGGTTCATTGGACAAATTCAGCTCATGAGGCTACTTGGGTTAGCAAGTCTGACTTCATAGCTCAATTTCCTAGTTTCTTTATATCGACTTGAGGACAAGTCTGTCTTGAAGGGGGAGGGTATGATACAAGGAAAAGGTTGGTATAATTATAAGTAAGGGTGATGCAGGGAAATAATTATGTAAATGAGAGATTATTATTAGTAGTTTTTGTCTTTTTGCAGTTTGTTAAGTTAAAGTTTTCTATTTTGAGGAGAATATTGTGTCAGCCTCGGTTGATATAAACGTATGTATGAAGCAATGGAACAATATGAATTATTACAACTTCCTCCTACATATATTCTCTCCTCTGCCCCTTTCTGTTCTTCTCTGTTGCATTCCTTGAGTCAGCATTGGCTGGCTGTTTCCAGTGCAATCCGAGGTTGCACCGCATCATCTTTTGATATGAACACAATCAAAGCCAACAAACACGGAATGCATACAGTTTATTAGACTAATTTGAGTTAGATGATTCCTATGCTGATCCTACTTTTCTTTAAAGTTTTCGCACTATACAACATTGCATGTTTATAACTGTCAGAAATGTTGGTTTTCTTTCTCCGAAAATGTAGAAACTCTAGAACCGGAAGTGAAGATATTGAGTTTGACAATATTATCTCCTGGTAGAGAGGAGATCGTCCTTCCATTACCAGAGTCAGGGGATCCAAAAGGCTTGTGGCTCACGTTGAAGGAAGATAGCCCTTATAGTCTTCGCTTTTGCTTTCAAGTCACCAACAACATTGTCTCTGGCCTTATTTACACCAATATAGTATGGAAAACCGGTTTCAAAGGTACATACACAGACTTCCATAAGCTCTGTTATTAATCTCTTAGTTCAAAGACTATATCTTATTTGAAAGGTTTTAAGTTATTATTTTATTGGAAAGCGAAATATGTGTACGACCTATTGTGCTATTAGTTCCATGTTCACTTATGATTTTTTTTGTTCATCTTTTTCCAATAATGTTGTTAGATTATATAACATTTAGACATATTTTGAAGGCTCTAATTCATATCTGATACATATTATTAATATCTTATATATAAGTATTGTTAAATCAGATATAAAAATACAGAAAAATTCATATCATATCATGTATAGATATTATAATCTCATTAATATAAATGAAATTACAAAAATACCCTTGATATCTTTTTATCAGATATAATTTAGAAATTTCTCCATATTTTGTGATATTTGATCAATTTTGTGCTTGAAAATGTTATCTACCGAAGAAATGATTTGGACATTTAGCCCTCAACCAGAACCTTACACGCATGAGATGCCGGAGGAAACTACACCTTCAGGATTTTTTGCGAGAGGTTCATACAATGCTAGGTCTAAGGTAAAAATCCTCAAGATTTTAAAGAATTCTTATCTGCATGCAGCATGCATATTACTTAGTTTCAAAATCACTGCTGATTTTTTTTAAAAGATTATTATTAACCACATAATTCAAAAGGAACAATTTTTAAAGTATTGTAATTGAATGTAAACATTGTTCGCTTAGTTGGCTAAGAATCCAACCGTCCAAAAAGGCTATTTTTTGTATGATAAAGTTATAAGACCAAGTGTGTGCGCGCGAGTGTGTGCGTTTATGCGTGTATTTGTGTGCGTGTGTGCGTGGGTGGGTGCGTGTGTGTGTGCGCGTGTGTATATATATATTTAGTTTCTCGATGATGACAACAAATGTTACTTGGAGATCACCTATACCTTCGACATTCAAAAAGGCTGGTCATCCAACTAATTAAAGAGTTAAGTTTTATAATTTTGTTTGTAGCAAAAATGGAGTACTGTTAATTAAAGAAAGTGTTACTCAAAAGAAAATGTGTAGATTCTTCTATGTGTTTTGGCAATGACAAACTCTCTATTCTTAATAGGTACTTTTTTTATATGTGTGTAGTTCGTTGCATGTATTCCAGAGTAGGAGCAAAGAGATGATGATCTACAACAACTCTACATAGTCTACACATAAGGAGAAGGAAGCACTCAACGCAAGGCAAGAGAAATACATCACTTTTGTTGGAGCTTCATGAGGAATTCCGATTTGCCACAGTGAGTTGTTCCAAACAGGAGGAGCTCTTTGGACTTCGAGTGAAGCCCAAGCTTTGTGAAGCAAAATGAAGCACAAGCATGAATTTTCTTTTAGGGTTGATATAGTACGTATAATGGGGGATTCATGTCTCAAGCTTAGCTCAATTTGTTTTGCATTAAAAAATGTTTTCAAAGGAATTGTGTCTAGGAAGCTTAGAAAGCAAATCATGATTTTATCAATTCGGGAGATTTTCAGCAAAGTTTTTTCACCACTTTTCCTTGTTTTCTCTCATGCAAACAATGGACTTTCGGACAACAGTGCAAAATGACTTTGTGAGTACAAAGTAGTTAGCCCAACTGTACTTATAATACAATCGGTAACTAACTTTGTACTTCACTTTCCTTATTTTATGAAATAATATAGGAGTGTTGTACTTATGAAGTTGTGTATATAAGCACCTCACCCCTCACCTCTTAAATACACTTCACTGACCAAAGATCACAGAGCTTTCAACAAAAACATTTCTAAGTGTCAATAGTCCCCTTGAGCTGAGCCTGTTCCATTTACTTCCCATTCTACATGCCTTAGAGAAATTGTAATTTTCTTTTTAAGCTTATTATATAGAGTTATGTAATAGGTGGAGTGAGTTGTATAACTTAGAGTTAAGTTCAAGAGAAGAGAAAAGTGAGTGACTTAGAGCTAAGTTAGAGGAAGTATACAGAAGAGAGAAAGAGAGAGTGGAACACGTTGATTTGAGTGGAACAAGTTCGAGAAAAAGGGAGAAATCCTAATAGAGTGTATTAGGTGTTGCCCATTAGTAAAGAGTTGAAATCCCAGAGAAAGAGTTTCCACGTGAAAAAAAAAAAACATGTAGTTCCATTATGTTCCATTTTCTCTGTCTATTCCATTTGATCTAATTCCATAAAAATTGAAAATTCTTCTCACTTTCAATTCACTCCCTCTTGTAAGTGTCCATCTAAATAACAAAATGAATGAATAATTGCTAGTCTTTGAGCTATGTAGGTGCACCTTCTGACCAATAAATGTCTGATATTCTTAGCTAAGTACTGATTATTATGTACTGCTTGTATTTACAGTTTTGATATAAGTGTAGCTGTGTACAGCAACTCGAACGATCTACTGGCTAACCTTTTTCTTACAGTTTATCGTTCTTCTGAACTTAAACTTGTGGTTAATAGTTTATTTTAGTTGAGAGCAGAAAAGAAAGATACTTTGTTGTAAAAATGTAAGGTATATGTTTAGGTTTAGTTCATCATTTGCTAAAAGTTGGATTGAGCAGATTCTATATTTTGTGCCATTTGGCTATAAATCATAGAGCCAAAAAAATGAATGCCAGGAAGCTAAGTGATAACCAAGTAAGGGTTATTTGTACAGAGTCAGCAATCGACCAATCCCAAGTCAGCAAACTAATGCCTCGTGTATTTCTGTGCATCATGCCTATAAAATTTAACAAGGATCATCCCCACTTCATCAGAGAAGATATTACACGCTCATGCACAGTTGCACACTATTCAATCTTTTTGATGCGAGGAGAGCCACAAACGACAAGACAACAACTAATGTAAACGGGATTTGATCCCAGGTCTTGATTAGTTGAATACCACATGCTATTCAATCTTATTAGTATAATATTCCATCTGAGAGAAAGGCTTAGCTTGATTGGATGCTTTATGTGAATTTTGAGAGTCCAATTCGGAGACTAAGGGTAAATTAGCAGTTCATGGTAAAACTTATCTTCACAGATATACAAGCTAGAAATTCAATGAATTTGAAAAGTGCATACAAAGCTCGATAAGATATGGATGCATATTGGAACGAAGCAACAGTATGCAACCAAAGACTATGAACTTTGTAAACGATGCAAATTATGTGACATAAAACACAGTTTTTGGTCTAACCATTATTGTTCTCTCCTAGCTTAGTCTCCTGCAAGTCTTGCAGCTAGGCCTGCATCTTTCACTGATCGCCCTGGCACCCTGCATAGTCTTGTGGACCAGTTATTTCGGGCGCACTTGAGGATATGTCGACACTCTCGTTCTCAGCACCAGGAAATTTAATATGGCTTCTTTGAGGAGCGTCTGGAATTCGTCAACCTCATGCTCTCTAGTCACCTAACATAGTTAATAACGACGTGCCACTGACAAAACTAATAAAAGCCAACACACAACATATTCAAAGGCCCGTTACGTTCATGATACTGACCATGAAGAAATAAGGTCCGGGACAGGAGCACTACAACCCATGTGGCGGAAAGTAGATGTTAGTTGGTTAAAATCTTGAAGGGTGATATTTAAGATCTGGGATCTATTCCTGTTTATATCAGTTGTTATATTGCCGCTTGCGGCTCTCTTTACATAAAAGAAAAATAATAGACCTATTGAATATTCAAAGCATTCATACCTTAATCAATAAGAAAAAGTGTTATGCTATTGCTGCCACGAACTGTTGCCAACAAAAGGGGTCGTAATGTAACCAGCAAGGTTTTGAACATCGAATGAAAATCCAGCACTACGAAATCAGAGGAGATTACTTGCGTATGTAACCAGGAAAGACATAGTACAAATGAACATCATTTCATTATTGATCAGGAGAGACCAAAAAAGTGCTATGGAAAAGCAACATTTTAGAAAGATGCACATAACAGAGGAAGCAGATTTGTATATCCCAGATGAACAGAGGAAATACTAGCTCATTTTTACACGAAAAAGACGAGGTATTACAGTAATAAAACCTCTCCCCCTTGTCCAGCCTAACTCGTGCACCTTTACGCTACTTCCATAACATTGTGTTGTATAAAGTATAATCATTATTCTCTGCACAGCTCCTTATATGTTGCGGTTTTTTCTTATAGTGCACCAGGAGTGCAGCGTTCCATTCTTCCTTAAAAAACCTACCTTCATTGATCATCTTCAATATTGTCAATCACAGAAGAAACAGTTGAGTCGGATGCTGCATCATCGATATTGAATGATGAGATTTCTCCACAAATGGAACTCTCATCCTCGCTTTGAACTGAAGGGGCGGCAGAGGATATGTCTGTGACAGTAGCAGACTCTGAGAGAGACGGGGAAGATTCCTGATCCTCCTGCTGTAAGCACCAGTACATGATGCTGGCCATCAAGGTCAGGATCATCTTCTGATTAACCTGTATGAACCACAGCAATGAAACATCAACTTTTTACTAGTGTCAATTGATTGTTTTAAAATTTCAAGAGAAATTGATTATTTTCATTTTTATTTCCTCTTCACTCTACTCTTATGTTACTCGGACCAGATAACAAGTGTCGTGTACTTGACCAAGTGTAAGTTCAGCTCTTTTACGAAAAAAATTTAGTTACTTCCTTATGCATGTTGAATTGTCATGGATCAGACATGGATAAAGGTTCCAAACAACATAGACCTTTTCTGCTTGATCAAGGTAACTTCAAAAACTGTTGAGAATCCAATAGAAGATCCTTTCCTTCTCCTACCGAAGCTGTAGTTACTCCGCAGGAAAATGTTCCTAGATCTCCGTCCTTGAATGCTTTTTTCTACTCTTCTTTCTTGTAAGGCAACAAATTTGAATGCCAAATAGCTTCACATCCCCTTAGTCATGAGTTGAGGATGGAAGTTTCGAAAATGTTTTTGTGGCACCTTCTTCCAAATTCCCTAGTCAAATAACTGGCCTCAAATTCCCCAATAAACAACCTCCCCCCCCCCCCCCCCCTTCCCCTTTCTCTCTCTCTCCAAACACACACACATACACCCAAAAAGAGAAATTAAATATTACCATGCCTGTTCTCCTTCATAGTTCGGTCCATCTCTATTTGGATCAAACAGAACTCAGCCACATTTTCCCTAATCACAGTCACCTGAACCCTGCCTTCATTGAGTTCTTCACCTCTAAGAAGATATGTTTTCCTAATCGTTCTAGTGAGCGTGACATCTCCTGCCTTCCTCCCATTTGGTATAAACTTAATGCAAATGGTTCTTGTGCTGCAATGTCATTACATGCAGGAATTGCCGAGGTCTATAGAGACTCAAGTGACAGCTAAACATTGGATTTTTGGAGACATACAAAGGCGGTAGACCCCCTAAGGCCCTAATGGAACCAAATTATAGGGGCTGAATATCGCAGAGGTCAAAGGATAGAGGAATCCTACTATCAGCGTATATAAAGAAGCAGTGGAATGTATAACTGACAACCAATATGCAAAGTATGCCTCTCATAATGTTGTAGCACAATGCAGGGGACTTTTGTGAGGCAATACTGGGATTGAGTTTGAGCAGATGGACTAGCAAAAAAATATTGTAGGATGCCAGGAATATTGTGTCGTCACTCATAACTCTTGTTCTATCCTCCAGAGTTTGTAACACCAGACCTGAGTAACTAATTACTAGCTCAAAATTTGTAATGTAAACTGCCCTCTTTGCATCAATTACTTAAATAAATTCATGCTCAGTACTAAGACAAAACTGATGTTATTGACCGTGATAAGTAGAGAAATAGAAAGTATAAAAAAATTTCATAAAATACCTCCATAATGTCCTCTGGCAATAAAAAGACTGAGCATCCAAGCTTCCTTGCAACACTGATTATGTATATAGCATTCAACCTTTTCTCATCATCTATAGCACCAAAATAAAATGACCACAATGAGAATCACCACATTTTCACATGTATATGTATAATAAAGTCCACCGTATGTAAAACATGGTCCCTACCATTTTTACCCTTGGTGACAAGGTTCCAATTAACAACCCTAGGTTCCACCGCACTTAGGAGCTCAAGGAAGAATAAGCCATTAGACAGGCTTTTGTCCTGAGTACAACATCATATTCCAATCAATCCAAATCTCAGACAAAAAGCAAACATAAGAGAAAAACAAACAAATAAATTACTTAGATAGCCATTAACCTTAAAGCTCTCAATTCGAGACCTTCTCCCAGAGATTTTAACCTTATAATTTGCCCATTTAAGGATGTCCGAATCAGAGATCTCCTTCCCATGGGAAAAAGATCTTAGGTTCTTCAATAGTTGGAGCATGTTATACCTCATTAACTGCCATAGTAACGCTGGATGAAAAAAACGATAAGTGTTACTTGATCAATGTATACAAGAAAAATCAATGTGCCTAAAAAAAGTATCAACCTCAGGACAAACTTTGCAGTGTGTATACCAAGTATTAGCTTCTTGTTTCCTTGAACAATATCATCACCAGCCACATTCACAAGGGAAAACTTCAATTGCTTCCCAATCTTTATCACTTGATTGCAATTTTCTACTTTTCTGAAAGGCATTTTGATAGGAGGTTTTGTTGCATGCTTCCAATTGACTGATCCAGGAGATACCTTGTCCAAAGCTTCCAAGAGGACCCAGCTGCAACAAATATGATCAGATTCTGGAACCCATACAAGAAACTATAATCTTCACAGATAGTCCGAAAATTACACCCAAAACAAAGAATTATCGGAAATCTAAGTTCTAATTGACTAAATAATATTGAGTAGACCCTACGCATCAAGCAGTAAAAATCAATAAGAACCTAGTCTAAGAACCATTCAATTAGGAATGTGGCCCTATGTCCTCTCTAGAAGACAAGACCAGTAGTAACAGTAATCTATGCAAATCAGATAACAGTATGATGGTACATTTAGCAATTCACCCACATTGCCACCCTATTGAAGGGAGAAAAGAATAGAAGAGAAGAACATGCTAACCCATTCCTAACATCCTCGAACACATTGTTGATGTAGGTAGCAATACCAAGACTATTCATCCAAAATCTGAAGCACCTTCCTTCCCTAGATGTCTGTACATCATCAGTCATCATCTCTGCAAAAGAAACCTTTTTGCCATCTAATGACAAACCATTCCTGCAAAGAAATTTTAGCCCTGATCAGAATAATATGCACATAGGAGAAGGACAAAAAAATAAAATTAATGAGTTAAAACCTCCACAAAATAGCACGGTAAAAAACACAAAGAAAAATAAGTATCCTAATGATAAGTTACAAGATGTGTAAACTGTAGACCATCTAAATGCTTAATATTTCTCACCTCATCTTAAATATCTGAGCAACAAAAGCGAGATTTAGATTTGATGAGCCTTCAACAATGTCCCTGGAATCTAAATATCTCTTGCAGCCCATTCTCTCTGCATGGTCAAGTACCAAATTTGCCCTGTCAATTGGGTCCTTTGCACCTAATGTAGCTGGATCACAATGTTCTGGAGCAAGAACATTGAGCAGATAAGTATATGCCTTTGCATCCTATAAAACAACAGACACAATCATTAAGTCAATGAAACAATATTCCTAGATATATATTGAATAACTAAGTTTAATGTAGTGGGAAGGAGTGAAATAAAGAAATTTTAAGCAAAAACTTGACTGGATTAATTTGACCTTTTTGAATAACATTAAACATAGTGTAGAAATATTTGATGGCCAACATCATCTTAATAAAGATGAGTAGATTAGCCTACTAAACTGCAAATACAATAAGAAACATGGAAAGTAAAACTACATAGTTCCAAGTTTGGGTGATATCTCATCAGCCAATTAATAGCATTCAGTCAAGGAATAGATCTATCCTGCCATTACCCAAAATGACTAAAATATGCTTTCAGGCCTTAAAATTTTCCATCAATAAGCATCTAGAATAGCAAGAATAGAGATAAACCCAGATCATGGTCAAGACTAGTACTAAATACTCAGCACCTTGACTTGAATTGATGGCTAATATTACACTTACATATTAAAAAAATACCTTTCTGGAAAGAGTTTCTTCAGAAAAGAAATATACCAACTCCATACATACCTTGATATCTGATGAAAAGTTTGTGACCATTTTCTCATAACCGGCTCTCTGGAGATGGAAATTCATCCATTTTAACAAGACTTTCTCTGGGGATAAACCCATGAGCTCCTCAATATCCTGCCAATAAAAGTAAAATATTATCAGGTGCTATACTCTCCTAAACCCAAATCGCATTATAGAACAGATAAATAGATGAGGGGTATATTACATCAGCGTCATCAGCCAATTCCACAAGCTGAGGTGTCTTCCTAAGGTTGAGATCTGCTAGGAGTTGGATCTGAAACAATATGGTGTGTGCCACATAGAGTCACTACCATAAAATCTAAGTTTGACTGGGAGACCGGAATGATCTCAAACTAGATATATACAGTTTTCCATACCTTTATAATTTGAGAAATTAATCCAAGCACCAAATGTGGCTGCAAAAGAAAAGGAGAATTTCATAATTAGAATGACATATTTGGTAACTATAAAAAAATTCCTAGCTAGTTCAATTACACTTACCCTGCCTTCAACCAAGTCATGGGGTCCAATGTTAACCACAGTGCATCCGATTGCTTTTGCGGAGTTGAGACACAAAGTATGATTCTCATTTCTCTCCCATGGATTAAGTACCCTTTTGGTGTTTATTGTTCTTTCGTCTATTGTGCCAGGAACGGCGACATTTATAAGCTTACTGCATAATCACGCAGAATGTCATCATCTAATACAAACAAGTGAAAGTAGCCACAAGGACAAAACAATCTTCTAATTACCAGAGAAGAACACCATCTTTTGCAATATTGAAAAGATCGTCACTATTGGGATCTAAAGGAAGAAATTGCATCAAGAAAGGGTCATCACCAAGATAACTGTTGATGTGATGAACATAGCATCCCTTCTCGGATGGACTAATAGTATGAAGAAGGGTAGTCGTCGAGGCCTTGAGAAAGGCAGAGGAATCCTTTGAACCACCAAGCTGAGCTGACGCTCGAGCTTGGAAGCTTAGATGAACCTGCGAATGCCAATGAGTTGATCTACATGATACTTATTTGTACATACTACATTCTAACCTCAAATGCCATAAATCAAAATTTAACTTCTCCAGAATTATATTTCTCAGTAGATTAATTAAAGCCTTCAAGCAGGGAAATTATTTCCGAGAATAAATTCTATCATTGGTTCTTAACGAATTAAAAGTTCAATACACCATCCCACAATGCAGATAAATAAAGATATAGAGATACACTAAGTCATTAGACTCATTACCTTCAAGAAATCCTCGAACTCGATCTCTTGATTCGTATCTGAGGCCAACTCACTCAAAATCCCCTTAATATCCTCCTCTTTAAACGACTGACTAAAAGATTTCAACTTTGCCATCACTGGCGGCAGGTCTCCAATGGTGACCTTACCATTATTATTCTTCACCGAAGTGTACTAAAACCGCAAAGCAAAAAAGAAACAAACACACATCATCTACATTATTACTGGTAAGAAATACAACTACTCTGTCCGGAACTAAGTGGTCACCTCAATAACATAATTCGAACAATTAATATTACAACTAAATCGGACAGAGTGACCAAAAATAAACAAAATCCGAAAACTTAAACAAAGTAAATGAGATAAAAAGAGGGTGTACAGGGCACTTACTTTGGACTTGAGGGTGCGAAGTTCAACCTGAGTAAACTGGCTATGAAGTAATGGGTCTGAAACAACAACACCTGCATAACCAGACATCTTGCTTCTTCCCCAATCAGTCAATCTGATTGGGCAACTGATTGAAATCTCCCAATCTAGTAGTGATAATTATCTCCTACTAAATCAAACAAAAATGCATTAACTAATGGAAATAAATGAGAAATTAATCATGAAATTAATCATACGGAATAATTATTTCATACATTAACTCAAGACAATGACACTATTCCATTGATTCAACACATTGACAAAAACTAAACTAAATATGAAAACCCCAAATAGAAAAAAAAAACATATTTTTAACTAAAAAATTACAAGCAAACATACCAATGAATACACAACGTGTTCTTGCAGATTTGATTCCCCGCAAAAATCTGGTCTTGATCCTAAAGTTTGACTCTTTTGTCAAAATTGGGAACTGGGGTTTCTTAAAATTGGATAAAACCCACAAATTCAATAAAAAAGAAATTTGCAAGATTGAGCAAGAGAAGAAGAATGCGTAGACAAAGAGCAAAGGTAACCCAAAAAAATACAAAAAAAAAAAAAACGGAAATAAAAACTGTGGTTTTAGATTTGTGGACGGCTGAATATATTTCTAATGATAAAATGATAAAACCAAAAGAGAACGGTGGAATTATAAAGTTTTGGAATTCATAGAGCAAAGCCACCGATCCAAGTCATTGTTTTTGATTTGTCTGTATTTACCCATTGAGTGTCCATCTGGATTGTGGTGATGCCAGAGATTTGACTGTTCTGAGTTAACCCTTTTTCATTTTATTCCCTAGTAGTCATCGCTTTTCTTGGAATTTTCTTGCCATTTTTGGAATTTTTTGATATGTTATTGTGGGCAAGTTTTTGGTGGTTGATTCACAGTATTTTCAAGATTTTATCTTGTAAATATACTCATCTTATTCATTTTCCTTGTTTTAAAATTGTAATTAAAGTACATTAATTGCAGCCCAATTTGTCAACCAATACCTTACTTTTTTTTATGTTGTGAACAAAGTGTCTTAATTTTATAAATTATATTAAAGTCAGTACCTTAAATTATTTTTTCAGTTGCTTTGACAACTTTCCTGTAGTTGGATTTTCTTTTCAATTTAATCTTGTCTAAATTAGTGCATTAGAATAAACACAAATTGCTCAACTTTACTTATTTTCTTTCCTTTTTCCTTTCTTGATTTCACTTGTTCATGTTCCTCTCCTTCCCTCTTCATAAATTCCCACTCCTACATATGTGAAGACGATAATTTGCTTTTATTTTCTACCTTTTCTTGACATTTTAGATAATAATAAATTGTACCACTTGTATCCTCAAATATATTGCATCATGGTTTTTCTCTAGTTGTAGATAAGTATAAGAGGATTAAAGAGAGTGGAGATTGCCAAAGGAGTAACATTTGAGATAAGATTGACGAGTGAGATAAAGAAGATGATTGTTCTTCACTCGCGAGATTAGGTTGGGAAAAGAAAAATTCAGCTATTGAAAGTTGACAAAATTATTGGAAAAATTATAAAAGGTATTAATTTAAAAAAAAATTAATTGGAGAGGGAGTAAGAAAAAGTTTAAAAAGTGGTACAAATAAATAGAGAATAGATTTCAACTACATTACCCTTATTAAAATAGTGGTTTTGTCATTATTAAGATTGTGGTTTTGTAGTGAATTGGGGGGGGGTCGGTTTGATATGTGTATTCACCTATATATTAAAGTATTTACTATGAAAAGTATAGAAATTTTAATGTTACATGATAATATAAGATGATAATTACCAACCTCTCAACTTTATATGCACCGGAGTTACTAAATGTACACTTTCATAAACAACTAATTAAAAGGGTAATAACAATACTTAATAACAATATCTCTAAAAACTTTTAATACAAAACCAATATTCAAAGGCTATAAATTAGGTGAATTCTATCTACATAATTCCTTCATGACTATGTCCACATATTGCAACCACATACTGCAAGCATAAAATGTTAATCAAAGGTGAATAGTGCAAAGCCAAAATAAATAGGAAATACTAATGAGTAAAAACCAAATATATACATGTTCGTGATAAGTAAATAAATTTATTCTCATCTCACTTCAGTTCAAACCTGCTTAGTTCATAAACTTCCTAGATAAATTCATAAATTCAATAAAAAGGTTATTAAAGAAATTTAAAAAATACTCTTGGATTTATTACAATGGTTCGTAACTAAATAATAATAGTTCTCATACTCAATAAATGAGTAAATAAACTTGTGAAATTTATACTTTGAAAACTCCTAACTCCTAAGTGTGCACGCCTCTCATTTTAGTAACTCATTCATATGGTCTATATATTAGAGTATCTTATAGACTATATCACACAAAATTCATAGTATAAGATTTCTTGTCTTCTGTATAAATGGGAAGTAAACTTAAATACAAATAATTCCACATTTACAAATCAAATAAGATTCCAATAATTTCCATTGATAAACCAATATGAGATTCACTCATGAACAAGTCCAATAATCATAAAAATAATACAAAAATTCTCTTTATAATATTCAAAACTCACGAGATACATTGTGTAGCCAAAACCAGTTTATTTTCTCAATTTTCACATTCACAAATTGATTAAATAACATGAAATAATTATTTTATAGCACCTACAATATCGTCCAACATGATAAAATCAATCCAAATAATTTTTTAAACTTTTAGCCATCACAAACTATCATTTCAAAATATTTTTCTATTATATCATATAATAATTATCAAATTATTATTCAAAAGATTAATCACTCTTCCATATTTAAAAACAATCTAAAATAATTATTCAAATCATCTAAAAAGTTTGTCCACGCTAAAATATAAAAATCACCAATTAATATATCAAAATATTTGACCACTATTAAATAATAATCCAATCATGAAATAATTTGTATGATTATGCTTTAATTAAAAAATAAAGAAAACATGCTTTAAAATCCTAAATTATAAGATCAAAAACTAATTAAATGACTAAATACTTTAAAAAATACATATTTAATTAAATAAGTACATTAGTAATTATTTTCTAAGTACCTTAAAAAAATGAGATATTACAACTATGGTGTTGAGGAGAGGTGCAACCATTGCCACGTATACCGAGGAGATAAAAGTTGTAGTTAAGGTAAGGTTCAATTAGTTAGAGATGCGATTATAAAAGTTGTTAGATGGTCAAATATCCATAATAAAAGAGGCACACATAATATGATCAATGCGTCTTAATTGATCTCAAATCTCAAGTATGAATGAGATTAAAGGGATTAATAAATTGCTAGAAGATAGACCTACACATTGGATCGAGTCAGCTCAAAAAGTCTAACAGTTACTCCATCCCATTTTATTTGCTACATTTGACTATTTACGATCTCCAAGACACAACTTAAAACATTTTTTTCTTAAAATTTGTAAGACAAAAAATTATGAAAACTTAATATTATAAAAATTTACATCAAGATGCATCCAACAAAATCTCACTTGAATATATTATTTGTTATAATATAATTAGAATTTATGATCAAAGTTTTTAAACTTTGACTGTCAAAATAGAAATATAGCAACTAATATGAAACGGAGGGAGTATTTTATTTTTATCTCTATTTACACACCTTTGGGGCTTTGCACCTTTTTACAAACAACCCTTTTCTCATTCCAACTTCCAAGTTTCATGAAGCTAAAAAGGGAGGATCAGAATATTGAATAATTAACCAATGATTCGCATAGGCCCCAACAAGGCCCACATATGTTATAGGAGATTGTGGACTAATTAGCAAACTAAATAGTTATTTTTTTTTATTCTTATAGTGACCAATCTAAACGTGAATGTATGACCAATAAATTTAAGATTATATTGTTAATATTAGCTTAGGCCCCATCACATTCCCAAGTAATGGCAAAAGCAATGAGCTGCCAGCCAACCACCCATTAATGGATCTAATTAAGTAATTACACTTTATTTTATTTTGGTGGGGACATCATAATATATTTTTTGAAGTCTTTCTAAGATTGGATGAATTTCATAAGTTTTCATGATTGTAGTAGTTGTTTCCCAACTTTTCCTAAACAACGCCCACCGGCCTAAACCGACCACACAATCCCTACGTACTTTTTTCGTTTCACATCCCTCTTCCCCAACTTACCTAAGCAAGATTTTCCACCCCTTTTTAATTTCCCAATGTCCTTTTTTTATTTTATTTGCAATGCCCTTTTTTTAATTAACCGAATTTTGTAGTAAAACTTGTAAGCTATTCGAACTCGATTTGGTTAAAATTCGATTAAAGCCCAACTCGGTTAGACTCGAATTGAGATCGAACTCAACTCAATAAGTTAACGAGCCAAGTTGAGCAAATCAAAGCTCGAATTGAAAAGCTCGTGAGAAACTCGAATTTTTATTTATGATATATATTCATAGAAAATTATATTTAAGATATAAATTTTGAATAAAATAAGGTATATGGTTCGAAGTACACAAACATATGTATCTTACCATTACTTGTTTCAATCATGCACCGCGTGGATGTTCGTTAAGAGGGAATTTTTTACTGAAGGTTGGCCCTTTTGGCTAAAATCCACAAATGCTTCAAGTTCACAATTTTAAATGATTCATGTAAGCTAATAGTATTACTATTATACAAGTGCTACAAATTAATAAGCTCTCTGTTTCAATTAGGATTGCTTTATTGGATGGATAAAGTTGATAAAAGAAAAAAAATGTAAAATTAATATATGTGAGGGTAAAGTATTAATCCATTATACCCATTTATATTACAAAGCAAACTCAATGAAACATACTAAAAAGGAATATGGGGCAATCTAGTGGAATGGAGAGATTATAAAGTAGATAAATACTAGCTACTGAGCAACTTATGATATAATTATAGATATGGCCATTTAAGGTTACTCGGTTCGGATTGGATTATTTTCAAGTTAATTTTTTTTTTAAAGTTTGGTCATGTTATGTATGACCCACAAAGGTTCGTAATTGTTCTAGAAGCAATCGCATGACCGCGGGCCTGTGGTAATTCCGGATTTAAGGGAAAATAACTTTATTAGTGTGGGCTCCTGAGACGGAGAAAGATGTCACCTTATTCCAAATGCTTATGTGTAAAAAAAAAGTATTAAAAAAAATATTGTTCATTAAGCCTCAACATTTGTGATAGTATGTGGATACCAATTAGTTTAATTGGTTAAAGTTTAGGAATATGATATTAAAAACATGGGATCAAATCCCGTCTACATCAACTGTTACTTTGTCACTTACGACTCTCTTTACTTTAAAAAAAAAAAAAAAAAAAAAAAAAAAAAAACACATTGTCACGGTCTTTGTCCTTTACATGGTTACTTTCTCTACTATCACTTATTGCATTATATCAATGAATATTAATTTGTATATTTGGGTTCCTTATATTTATTTCTTCTTGGAGAAATGTGATAGCCACGCTTTCCCTTCTCCTTATAGATTTAACATGCGCATTATGAAGCCATTATGGTTTTTAGTTCTTAGTCTGTGAATTTATCATGTTGTGTAAAGCATGATCTCGAAATAATTGTTCCACTAGTTTTTATGGAAGGAATAAAAGCATAAAGGGAAAGGGGGAATAGGCATCAATGTTATATTGTTTGTAGCTTGATGAAATACATAGTGTATTTTTTATGATATGATCCTGAAAGTACATCTATGCATTATATTGGGTCGGGTCTAGGCCGGAATGAGTACATGCAAACGGGCCAAGCCGAAAAAGATGTAAAACGGGCAAAGTTGGGTCGTGTCAAAGATTATACAAAATGGGTCAGGCCAAAGAAGATACAAAACGAGTCGAATCGG
Source organism: Dysphania ambrosioides (assembly GCA_026401315.1). NCBI lineage: Eukaryota > Viridiplantae > Streptophyta > Magnoliopsida > Caryophyllales > Amaranthaceae > Dysphania > Dysphania ambrosioides. The sequence continues at coordinate 23,235,880 of CM048666.1, forward strand.
ACAGGGTCATCCAAAGAGAGTAGAGGTGGCCACTAGCCTGGCACCAATTCGGTTTGTGTTCAGGCCCGACCCACTAAAGGCTTGGTGTCGGCCAGCCAGCAAGGTGGAACGAATACGAATTGGATTTTTCAAACCCTTACCCTATTCGATTTGGCCCACAAAAAAAATCAATTCGGCCCCGAACCGGCCTGGCTCTATTTGGACCACCTAAATCTTCTAATTTTGTAAAATTTAGTTTATTTAAATGTAGTTTAATTTATATAATTGTTAGTTTAGTTGAATATAAATTAATTTATACAAATGTTAGTTGATTTGCATATAGTTTAATTTATATGAATGTTAATTTATTTGAATATACTTAAGTTTAATGCCTATGAATCAATGAATGTTAATTTAGTTGAATATATTTTAGTTTATAAGAATATTAGTTTAGTTTATATGAATCAATGAATATTAGTATAATTAAATTTAGTTTAGTTTATATTACTCAATGAATATTAATTTAGTTATATGAATACTAGTTTAATTGAGTATAGTTTAGTTTATATGAATGTTAGTTTATTTGAATATAGTTTAGTTTATATGATTCAATAAATATTAGTTTAGTTAAATTATATATAGTTTAGTTTATATAAATCAATAAATATCAGTTTAGTTGTATATAGTTTAGTTTATATGAATTAATGAATGTTAGTTTAGTTAAATATAGTTTAGTTTACATGAATATTAATCTAGTTGAATGTAATTTAATTTATATGAATCAATAAATGTTAGTTTAGTTGAATTGTATACCGTTTAGTTTATAAGAATCAATGAATTTTAGTTTCGTTGAATATAGTTTAGTATATAAGCATTAGTGAATGTTAATATAGTTTAATATAGTTTAGTTTATTTGAATATTAGTTTAGTTGAACATAATTTAGTTTATATGAATGTTAGTTTAGTTTAATATAGTTTAGTTTAGATGAATAAATGAATCTTAGTTTAGCTGAACATAGTTTGGCTTATAAAAATCAATGAATATTAGTTTAGTTGAATATAATTTAGTTTATTCATTACATAATTTAAATCAATAAATGTTAATTTAGTAGAAGATAATTTAGTTTATATGAATCAATGAATGTTAGTTTGGTTGAATATAGTTTATTTTATATGAATCGAATATGATTATGTCTTTTTGTGAAAATATGTAATAAAAATAAAAAATATCGACAAAAGAAATGAAAATTGAATGTGATTAGTCGAATATAAAATACAACGAATGTCATTATGTAAATCGTGAATATAAACGTTTAATTACTTTCGAAGTAATTCATTTCTTCTAATTTCTAAATGTCATTATGTGAAATTCGGTTTGATTCAATTCATGAATTCGATTCATGATTCAGTTCGTGATTTGGTACGAATCCAATTCCCGACCCCAACCCTAGGTTGGACCGCCCCGCCCCCTAACCAGTCCTCCTTCTCCCAGCCCGGCTAGATGGTTGGCCGGTCTAGCCTACTCGGACCGGCCTCGTGCCCACCCCTAAAAGAGAGTATCATTTTTATCTATAGATGGTGATAGTTTGTCTATATCACCTCCAATCTTTAGCAGTGAATCATCGGCATATAAGTAGAAATAATTCATTGCCTGATAGTGTTTAAAAGCCTTGGAAACTTTTGACCCATTATTGGCCCGACTTGACCCACTAAAAACCCAATAAAACACAACCTTTTAAAAGATCAACTCATTAAACCCATAATTGATTAGTTCATTTTATAAATGGGTCTATTAAGAGCCCTTAATGGGGGGCCCTCTTATTTGAACATGAGTAACTGGAAGATAAATTGAAAACCATAGTGTGCTATCACTGTTATGCACCCGTAGTATTCATCACAACAAATACAAATTCAATACTAATACGATACTAATAGTATAATAACCACCAAGAATAATATAGTATGAGAACCATAACATGAACGAAATCCAATTTTAATGAACTTAAGGATTGAATCAAACAATACATGAAAACCCTAAATCACTCTCTCATCACCACATCTTTCAAGTACTTGCCAAAATCCATGATATCCTGAGTTGCTTGAACATCTACTTGATTTCTAATCAATTGTGGGAAGAACAACCAAAAGCCCGTTTGCATCACAAATCCAACTGTTATTGGGCCAGAAATAACCCAATGAACCCTCCACTTCTGGCCCAAACCTCTTTTCACAGCTATCTCCAAAATCACACATACTCCGTGTAACACAAAAAACCACGTGACCTCCCACGTGGGAGTGACCCGCATTGCGTAATAATAGATGAGCTCATGCATTAACCCGGACACAACGAACGACGCCATGACACCTGTCATTTGGGCCCACCTATGACCAATTAGTTTCCCAACCGTTGACCTTACGGGCTTGTGTATGGTGTGGCGAAGTATGTCTGATACCATGCGGTTCCACCTCCGCCCCCAAAAATCTTGCAATGATGTAGACAAGTAAGGCTCATCAGACGGTGGTTCTAGCTCCAACCCAAGAGTGGCCCTCACAATGAGATCACACACCCCAAGTGCAATGTCAATCACCAAATACATCAAGCCACAAAGAACCACCATGTTCTTGTTATGATAGTATAAAACTTCCAAAATGACGAAAATAACCCCCTTGGACAAAAAATTTAAGGGTACTACCTTATTATTGATAGTAGAGTTTCTGAAATTACCCTTTTGACCTTCGTGTGATTTGACTTGCTTGATCTTGATAGGAAAAGCAGCAAGAAAGATGAATCTAAGGAGGGGTAGATGATCATCATCATAAGGTGAGGACAAGGGGCCATGACTGAAGGCGTACAGCAAGAGTTTGAAGTTGGCTAACCAGGAGATAAAACCTCCAAAGATAAAATTTGGAAGTGGTTTCGAAAGAGTAAGAGGTATAAGAGAGAAGATAGTGAAAATGGGAAGGAGAGAAATAAATCGAAGGATGCCCTTTGGGATCTTTGAAGCTATGAAGTAGGAGTAGCTTAGAGATGCAAGAATTATTAGACATGCCTTCAAAATATTCTTGGCTTCCTCTTCCATTTTTATTTTTCGGTAATTTCTCAATTAAGATATTTTGTTTTATTTCTTTTGTTTGTGTTTATAGCTTCGTCCAACGGAAGAAGCATAAAAAAATTGTTGGATAACGTGATTCTTGCAGTAAATTTATTTGGGTACAAGCTGGCTTCATCTCCTGTCTTTATTGGTTAATTATATATTTAACTTGGAATTAATTGAATTTAAATTTAAAAAATCAAAGCATTTTATATCGTATTTTAAAAATCGTAAAAAAAAAAATTTAGATTCGGACCAATAACTAATTAATAAACTATCAAGCAATCGAACACATGCATAGCAACATGTGTTACGGGTTTGTGCTCCTCGAGGATGGATATGCTCCGCAAAAGTAATTTAAAATGGTAGAACACGCATTCAAAGATTTCCAACTCCTAATGTACACAAAGCTTTTTGTAGGAAAAGAAATTAAATTTTTTATTAAAAAAGAAATAAACACAATCATATCATATTTACCTTAAATTATTTACATGTCATATTTCACATAAATGAAAAATACAAAGAATGTTTTACTGTAACTTTCACAACAAATAATATAAACTTAAAATCCACCTGCGATCATATTTCGTCTCGTATTAATTATCATATTTCGTCTCGTAATAATTATTGTCTTATTACTTATAACTCCTGGTACATATTTAACTGTTACTGCCATGGCCATGTAGCTAAAGTTAAAAGCAAAAGTCAACTAATTAAGGTCGGGTGATGTGGTCATGTCATTCATGTGCATCACGCATTTATGCCATATCCCATCATAACATATTAACATATTTCAACTAGACATGAATCCTAGCAAATCGATATGCTTCATCATCATCATCATAATGTAGTTTAGACAATTATACAAGCATATCAATATAGAAAAGACTATATTATATACCAACATCACAACTGGACAGAATAAAATTCTATATGCATATATATATTTATACTCCAACAATACAACTGGACAGAATAAAATATGACCAACAGTACAACTTTCGAACTAAAGTTGCTAATATACAGGGTTGACATTTTCATAAATTCATTCTACTTCTCATATTATCATACGGAGTGGAGTATCTCTCAAATCTGAGCCCCATAAAATGGTATTAGAAGCAGAAGAAGGGGAGATTAAGGCTTTGATTATGCTATGGATTAAGGTCTTAATCTCTTTAGTTTATGCTTATTTCATTGTTTCTAAGCTTCCTAAAGGTAAAATCAGGTTAATCTCATTATTACCAGTTTTTACTGCCTTCACTTTACTCCCAAATTCACTCACCACTCCAACAACAACTGGCCTAGCTGGTTTTTTCTTCACCTGGCTTGCTAATTTCAAGCTAATCCTCTTTTCCTTTAATCTTGGCCCATTATCCCAAGATTTACCTAATAAATCATTCTTTAATTTCATCTTAATTGCTGCGTTTCCCATCAAGATTAAGCAAGTGGGAGATTACCCTTCTGCCCCTGCCCAAAAGCTACCCCTTAGTCTAGGGTCAAAGGCTTTGATCTACTTCTTCATTGTTGCTGCGGGGTATTTTTGTAATTACAACAAAAGTGTGCATCCTAATGTTTTATTGGGGATTTATTGCTGTCTTGTTTACTTGAATTTGGAGGTTATTATGGGTATTAACAATAAATTGGTGGGGTCCATTCTTGGGTTGGAGCTATCTCCACCGTTCGATGAGCCTTATCTATCAACATCATTGCAAGACTTTTGGGGTAGGAGGTGGAACCTCATTGTATCAGATGTGCTGCGACAGACCGTATTTTTACCAGTGAGGGCATTTTGGGAAGTATACATTGGGAAGAGGCGGGCCCAACTTGTAGCTGTTATGGCTGCTTTCGTGGTGTCTGGTTTGATGCATGAGCTGTTGTTTTATTACATTACACGTGCTAGTCCCACATGGGAAGTCACGTGCTTCTTCTTGCTTCATGGAGTGTGCTTGGTTGTTGAGATTGGGCTGAAAAAGGCTTTGGGCTTGGGTGAGTTACACTGGGCCCTGGCTGGTCCGTTGACTGTTGGGTTTGTTATGGCTACTGGGTTTTGGTTGTTCTTTCCACAACTTGTTCGGAACCAAGTTGATGTTAGATCTTTAGAGGAAGTCAAAGCTGTAAGTAGGGTTTTCAAGGAAATGTTAGCAAGGGTTAATTATTAATTATGGTGTACAAGTACAAATTACAAAGTCTAATTGTAACCCGGTGGCCGGGTTCACCTAGTTTTGCAAATGAGCCGTGTCATTTTTTTTCGCTTGAATTGAGCTGTTAAAGGAATATTGGTGTTCTAGTAAAAAAAGTATACTTAACCTTGCCTTGAGCTTGAGTTTGAGTTTAAATGACGAGTTTGAATAGGATTTCAATTCTTTTGGTTTGAACATAAATCGCTGAGTAAAAAAGCCAACTTAACCTTGTCTTGAGCTCGAACTCGAGTTTAAATGACAAGTTTGAACGGAATTTCGATTCTTTTGGTTCGAACATGGATCGCTAGGTAAAAAAGCCTACTCAACCTCTGCTGAGCTCGGACTCGAGTTTAAACGAGCTTTAAACGAGCCATTTTGAAAAATAAGTTTTATAACTTTTATGAAGATACAAGTAGCAATTTCAAATTAAAAAAAAACTTTTTAAAATGAAATACAATGAGCAAATAAATTGATCTTAACAAGTACTAATTATCACAAAGTGTATAGTTTTAACCTTTAAACTCAAATAATCATTAGTTATATACATTCTACAATTTAATTAAAAGTTTTTTGAAGGAAACAACTCTTTTTATATTATTTCAAAGAATTATGCATAGGCTCTATCAAAGTTATAAACTAACTATTAATGAGCTATTCGAGAACAACAAATAGTCGAATGCGATGGTTCGAGTAAATATCATTTAATAAATGAGCCTTAAATAGTTAAATTGTCGCTCAAGCTAGTTCAATTACTTCATAAACGAATTTAGATTGAGTTTGTTCACAAACGTATGAGCTCATTGACACCCTTCTACATTAGATGTGAACTTTTATTTTGTAAGAAGGAGCACCACACACCACTACACTAGTAGTGATAGATCTAGACTTCAAATTAAGTGGGTGCAAAAAAAGTCACAGTCAACTTACTTGAGAGCACGGTTAGAGCATAAATAATAGTGAACAAAAAAATGATTTGTGGTGAACAAACCATTTTTTTTGTCTTCTTAATTATGAAAAAGAGAGAGTTCATGGTTGAGTGTTTGTGGGATAACTCGTACAGACAAGTAGTTTATGGAACAAAATGTGTGTTGAGGTGGATGTGGGCCCCGTGTATTTTTTGGCTGAAAATATTTCAAAACACTGTGTTTTGATTAAAAAAAATCAAAATGCTGCATTTTGATATGTTTTGAGCCAAAGAAATCATATTTTGACGGCTGGAAGCGTGACACTTGGCCCGAAGTGACACGTATACTGATCGTTATGGGTCTAACGTTACTATTTAGTAATGATTATAACTTTAAAAATACAATTAAAAAAAAATACAATTAAGAGTAAAATTGGTAAATGGTTTGTTATATTGATGTTGATGAAAGAGAATGTGTGATAGTGACTCGTGAATTATTTTTTTTCTATGAATAATGGTGCTGTTAGAACCTTACCCTGTCTATATATATATATATATATATATATATATATATATATATATATATATCACTAGCATACAACATAACGGAGTTTTGACAAATTCTAACAAACATGTTAATCTCTCATGAATCCCTTTAAAAAGGAGGTAGCAAAGCTTCAATCTTTTCATTTGCAGTATTAGTTTCACTAAATGTAATTTGTTGAGTATACGTACGTGATTTATGCAAGGAAAACACGTTTTCTTTGCCTGTGAGATGATCTAACCTAAATTACATTTACATGACTGTAGTAACAAAAAAAAAAATCATCCTTGATTTATGAAATTCAAAATCCAACTTAAATGATTGGTTTAGTTTCCATATAGTACTTGAATGTAACATAAATCATAATTAATATAACCATTGTTTAGAAGGGCTTCAGCGAGGATTAATTTGGGAAATTGAATTTTAAGAGAAGGTTTAAGGATTAAAGATCAAGTTTAAGCTATATTGTTTAAGCTAAAAGCAAACCCTAACAAACATAAGGAGATCATCAAAACTAAGCAACTAACTATTCTCCAAAAAAGTTGATGGAAGGTGAAGCAAAGTCATTTTTACAAGTATGGTCAACACTATTATCATCTCTTTGCTAATGTGGGCTACTTTATAGCTACTAAGATCCCCAAGGGAAAATTAAGGTTTTTCTTTATTTTTCCAAACTTGGACCTATTAACACTATTCTCCTCTCTCTTTTTCTTCATTAATCCTTAGCAACATATTTGCATAGTCTATATTCTTTGTATTCTTTCCATTTATTTTTGCGTAGATTCAAAATAAATTTAAATCTTAAATAACATCATCAATTGTATATTTACAAAAATTGTAATAAGTTGATATCTTGAAAATATATGTTAAGAGAATCTTTGAAAACCTTACATAATTATGATTTTTTTTATAAACATAAATTTTGGAGAATTTATAGTTAAATTTTAATTCTAAAATATATAAATTTAAAATAAAAGAACAAAAAATGAACTTATTAAGAAAACTTCACATATTCGCATTTTCCTACCACATTTGCCCTTTAATAGAAAGTGAAGATATATCCAACAGAAAATCCAAACTCAACAAACAAAAACCCGGTCAACCTAGTGATACTCCCTCAATATATTTATAATGGTTATCATTTAACCAATGAAAATCAAAGGAAACAAAAACCTATGAAAATATTGCCTCTAAATTTATTGCATGAGATACTTGCCTTTCTCAATGTGCTCATCATTTTGTTATGTCTTCAAAAGTTCAAAGCCTCAAAGGACAACTGCACTTGGTGTAGTTTTGATAAATTGTTTTTGTATATGATGTTTTTATTCCTTGACGCCATCTTGGGAATTGCAACAGCCTGATGCGGTCCATCATGGACGTGGAGCTACCCCTAACGTTCGCTGAGTCTCATGTCTTTCTAATTAATCTCCCTCCCATATATTTGGAGTAGAAGGCGAAGCCTTAAAAGCAACAGATGTATTCTGATAAGGCTTTTTTAATTCATACTTAATATAAATTATATCAAAATATTGAAATTTTAATTAGATATATTGTTATATTAAATATAGGTATTATTATATCAGATATAGAAATATAAAAGATATTAATTGCGACACATGTTGTTTGAACCCTTGAGGGCATTTTTGTCCAAGTACTTGAGTCAACAGCTGCATAAGGTCCTTTGTTCTTTCTGTGATGGCTTCGTTTATACGTAGTAGTATCTGGTCGTATGCACGAGCTAATCTCTTACTACTTGACACGTGCGAATCCCACGTGGGAGATTGCATGGGGTTTTTGTGTTAAATGGGCTTTGTTTGATTTTTGAGGGTTCTACGGAAAAAAGTTTTGGGCCAAAAGTTTCGGTTTCATTGGGCTTTATGCCTGTAAGTAATGGGTACAGGTTATCTATGGTTCTGTGTCCAACACTTTTGAGGAACCAAGTTTATATAAGAATTGCTGAGGACGGTAAAGCAATGTTTGAGTTCATTAGATCACAATTGATTTCTTTACTTCTTGTCCGATAATTTGGATTGTGTATTTATTTGATATCATAATTGTTATTTTTCTCCTTAATACTGTGTTGGCCCATTATTTTATAGTACTTTGAAACTTTTGTACAGAATCCCAATAATGAATAGATCTGGCAAAAACTAACTCAATTCGTCAACCCAACCACAATCCAATTTATTTATAAAGGGTAGGGTTACCGAACCTAACCCGATAAAAAATAGGTTATGTCTGGTTAAAGTTTTCAACCTGATTTCAATCTTCCTAATCTGAATATTCTTTTGTTTGTTTTTGTTTGATTTTGCTTTATAGGACGGGTCAAACTCATAAGATAAAGTGTAAAAATAAAATTATATATTCTTGCCTTAACTCTAGCTTGCTTATTTTTCCCCCACAATCCATGAATCCAAAAAGCATTTGTATATCATCAAAAATGTTAATGTTTTTACCTTTTATTATGTTAAAACTTTGTCTTGTTATCAAACTATTATTATCGTATTTGTACTGTACTACTCTGTAATGAATAGTACAATAAATGGACTGGAAAATTTTCAAGTAGATCAAGACTTGTTTGTATCAAAATTGGTCCAATATATATTTACTAAAAGGTGGGAATAGATCAAACATTTGGGAAAACAATGAAATATTTCTTCACCATTAGCTTTAATCCATAATCGCTCGTATTTGATCTTAAAATTTCCTCGTATCATATACCTCGAAATTTTTTTGAACTGTAAAATCTACAAATATAACCCAACATATAGTGGAAATTGAAATTGAAGTTGAAGTTGGTGTAATTAAGTATACCGCAAAGGCAAAATCACAGATGATGTGACTATGTGAGCCGTGTGACATAATCTTCGACAAAACGAGACACTAGATGAGATGTTAATTAAGATGACAAGTCAAATGGGTTAAAAAAAATAATTAGAAATGGAGGTATTACTTATGTATTTAGCATGATAGCAATAAGATATGCATGGCTTAATGTTCTCTTATAAAATATTAACTAGTAAAATACTTCATAAATTTATATAGGGTAAATTGGCTCCTAGAGCATCAATTATTTATTATTAGGGTGTATAAAATATCACCATCTTTAACAAGTGAAGGGAGCAACACCAACTATGATATTAGATATAACTAATATGGCACATGATCATAGATTATAACGGGTGATGAGAAAAAGAAAAAGGAAGGTTTTCGAAGTCGGTAAATAGTTAAAATAAAAAATAAATCTATAAATATATGTCATTATGTATTTGTGTGTATCAACATATATAATATTGATTAATCCAATATTGAATAAACACTTCGTGATAATATAGGACTCTATCTTTGATACATGTTAGCCGGGAAGTTCATATTAGTGTTTGCGTGATTGCGTACATTAAAGTTAGTATTGTTTCATGCAATCGTGCATGTTAATGTTGTCGAAGCCAATTAAAATGTCATTCAATAAGAATTTAAAATCATCTTAAAGTAAAGTTGGTCCGACCAATAATATATTATTATACGAAAAACAAGTTAGCCAATCAGATTTCCATAATAATATACTCCTCCCACCCACGCCCACAACCCACAACCCACACCCACCACGCACTCACATACACTTCCTGCGCTGAGAAAGAATAAGATCTTAAGGAAGGCTTGAAAAAGAAGACACCGAAGATCGATGGAAAGTGAAGCGAAAGCATTGCTCAAACTATGGTCAATTGTGTTCGCATCTCTGTGTTACTGCTACTTCATTGTTCCTCTAATTCACAAAGGTATACCCAGACTTGTATCTTTACTACCCATCTTCGCCCTTTTTACCATCTTACCCCTCTCCCTCTCCTCCGTCCTCTTTGCGGGAATCACCGCTTTCTTCATCACATGGCTTGCCAACTTCAAGCTTCTCCTTTACGCTTTCAATCTCGGCCCTTTATCATCTTCCCATCATCGCAAACTATCCCTCCCTAAATTTTTACTCATTTCTGCTTTCCCCGTCAAAGTTAGAACCAAGTATTACCCTTCTAGAAACGTACCCTTGACCTTCTGGTCTGAGACGGTAATTTTCGCGATTTTGGTGGGTATTTGTGACATTTACAAGGGCGGGTTGAATCGAGGGCTGTTGCTCGTGATTTACTGTTGTATGTTGTATCTCTTCATCGACGTTGTGTTGGGGGTCAGTAATAGAGTTATGGGGTCCATCTTGGGTGAGGACCTCCTCCCGCCGTCCGATGAACCTTACTTGGCAACATCACTGCGTGATTTTTGGGGGAGGAGGTGGAACCTCATGGTAACAGATATGCTGCGACAAACTGTATTCGTTCCCACGAGGGCGTTTTTGTCATTTTACTTGGGGCTTCGTTGGGCTTCTGCTGCGGGCGTTATGGCGGCGTTTCTGGTGTCAGGGGTTATGCATGAGCTGATATTTTATTATATGGCACGTGTGAGTCCCACGTGGGAAGTCACGTGGTTTTTTGTGTTGCATGGGGTTTGTGTGATTTTGGAGTACTCCTTGAAGGTTATTTTGGGCCGAAAGTTGGGCTTACATTGGATTGTTACTGGGCCGTTGGCAGTTGGGTTTGTTATGGGTACTGGGTATTTGTGGTTTTTCCCACCACTTCTGAGGAACCAACTTGATATTAAAGCTGTTGAAGAGGTTAAGTCGATGTACGAGTTTATCAAGGAGTTATTCAAAAATTGCCATAATGTATTTTGGTCATCATCATAAGTTGCTAGTCTATTGTAATTGTATACTATATTATTTGAAATAACATAACTACGTTAAAGTCGTAATGGACGACTTATTCCATGTAATTGAAAACTATCATTATTCTTATACTAAATAAACGTGTATCCCTTTATACGAAAGAAGGTTCTCTTTAAAAAGCAATTTTTTTCTTATGTTGTGTTTTCTTTTTTATCCAATCAAATCTTATTTATGCATGCACTAACCTCAAATTGTACTTATTTCAACTCACAATAGTGCTCAAAGTTGTTAACATAAATGAGATGTTTAAGTACAAATGTACAACGACTAGGTCTTATTTGAGGTGTCACGCTTGATTGGTAGAAATTCACATGTGTAAACAACATTATTTCTCAACATTGATCTATTGACGATAATTGAAAACGTGTACTACTTGGAATTGATGTCACCTAATCGGATTGATAAGATAAGGTATTTGAAAGATAGTATCTGAGTGTCAAATTTATAATAAATAAATATATCAAATAAAAATATATAAATTTAAGAGAATAATAAACCGAACATAACTTTGTTAAAGTTTATAGTTATGAAAAGAGAGATATTTATACTAAATTTATTTTAGAAGAATTCTAAATAAACAATGAGACTTTTAAAATTGATGATCATCGTTATTTTAAAAAATATGAAAATCTTTTTCTTCTTTTTAAAATAAAATTTTATTATATTATTATTTACGAGCATGAATTTATGTGGAGTCTCCAAATGAAAATTGCTTCGGGTGAAGAAGATAAAAAAAATACAAAGTAACTACTTAATATTTGGTTCAGATGACACAATATAGAAACTAATGTTTCTTCAATATTAACCATCAATAACTGAAACCTAAAAATCCATGATCATCTTGCTTCCTTTTTTCAAAAACTGAAACATAATAACCCACAATTACCAATTGTTTCATTTTTTTTAAAAAAAACCAAATTTTGGGAAAAACTTCAATAATTGACACAAGTACACACCAGTTTAATACGTCTCATTGGCGTCGTCTTCCTATGGGCTCTAAGAAACTTTTATCCGGTCAATGCTGCAACAAATACTCTCAAAAATTCACATTGCTTATATTTCATTCGAATGATTTGGGTTGACTATTTATTTGTTTTGTTGGTTACCAACATATTAAATTTTTTGGAATACCACAAATCCAGAACGATTGAATCCGTCTCATTGGCATCGTCTTTCTCTGGGCTCCAAGACCCTTTATCCGATCACTACTACAATAGGTACTCTCAACAATTTCTCTTTTGTAAATGAAATGTTTGTATGTGAGTAACGATAATAAATTTACATACTAAAGCATAATATAAATCATTATATAACACGTATCTTACTAACAACCAAATTCATGACTGTTTCACAAAGAAAATATCATAGTAAAAAAAATTAACAAAATCGGTCTACAAATATACAAATTGTAGATAGTGGTATTATGCCAAAACATTTCGAAGGGCCGGCTAAAAAGTGAAAGCCATAAAAATCAAAATTTACACAGATCTTACTAGATTAAAAACCAAATTCATGACTATTTTACAAAGAATATATCATAGAAATAAATTAACAAAATTGAAATACAAAAATACAAATTGTAGATAGTGGTATTATGGAAAAATATTAGGAAGGGTTGGCTGAAAATTGAAAGCCATAAAAATCAAAATTGTGAGAAACATATTGGTAAGATTAGCAAGGAGCGCTCGACACAACCCTTGTGTGCTATTATTCCGAATTGGATTTCGCCTGCCATAGAGGTAACCTTGAGCAGCTTTTTCAGTGAGACTTGGGTGAGTTGTTGGTGAGGGTGATGTAGACGCTAGGGTTGTCTTAGATGGATTGTTGGAATGACGTGTCAGGTTTGTTGGGCATGATCTCTCTGATCTCTGGTGATTTCTATTTTTGTGTTGCCGTATTTTGGGTTTCTTTGCAAACCCCCATAAATTTATGAAGCTTTGACTATGTTTTAATCAAAAAATACTTTATATACATAAACATAAATTTGGTAATTCATACTTCCTATACATATACATACTTCCTATATTAATACATTATTTTATTAATATGTAAATATTTATTTAAATCTTAAAACTAATTTGTTTTATAAAAATTTTTTTATTCTAAGAAACCCATCAAGCCCACGTACTCCTTGCATTGCCGTGAAATATTGTTGTTGTCCCCCTCTTGCTACCATATGCGCCCGGATGCACTGGGCACCTAGTGCAAAACACAAGCTAAATGAACTTAAAACACAAGCTAAATAAACTCAAAGCGTATGTTTCAATTCATAAGGAAAAAATAAATGAACATGAAGAATAAAAATGTAATGAATGCATGCAATTCATTATTTCCCAGCAAACGTCATCATTAATGCTTCGTGACTTGCGTTATTAATGCTTTTGAGTTCTATAATTTTTGCATTATGTACATCAAATTGATGTAAAGACCATTCTTTATTTGCAACCATTGAAAAAGTAATATGATTGTGTCAATATTTTATATTGGTGAGAAGGTCTCTGTACAATCGATCCCATAGATTTGCACGTAGCCCTTAGCTATTAGTCTTTCTTTATGTCTCTCAATCTTCCCATGTGCGTTGTATTTTATTGTAAATACCCATTTGCAGCCTACAACTTTCTTCTCTGTTGAGCTAACACACTTTTCCCAAGTTTTCTTTTTCTTAAGGGCATCGATCTTCGTATTTACAATAAACTTTTGTATTTTGGTCAAACTTCTATCTTCTACAAATATAGCTAATATGTATGTTTGTGCATTTTTATTTCTAACACACTGATGTAGGACAACGAGACATTCAATACCATTTTCATTCTCCATCTAACCCCTTATATCCGTGTAAAAATATTTACGAACCATAAAAACTATCAAAGCAATATTTACAAAGATCTGTTCAAATAGGAGGGACCCTATTAAAGGCCCTTGACAAGCCCCTTTATGAAAGAGTCTAATTAATTTTAGGTTTAATTGGGTCAATTTTTAAAATGTTATGTTTTTATTGGGTCTTGAAAGGGTCAAGTCGGGTCATAAATGTATCAATTGTTTCAAAGACTTTTAAACACTATCAAATAATAAATGTTTCATATTTGCGTGCCAAACTGCCAATGGTCCGCTGTCAAAAATTTGAGGTGATATAGACAAACTATCACTCTCCATAGATAAAACTAAATTCTTTTTGGATCGGACCGAACCAACTTAACCCATTTTTTTTTTATCTTTTTTTGGCCCAACTCGACTTGTCTCGATATGCATGTGACCCATCCCCATCCTAACCCGACCCAATACACAAGTCTATTTACAAAATATGCTTCAAACTTATCAAAAAATTGAAATGTAACAAGTATTATAAGTACTTGTTTTAAAATACTTATTTTTCACAGTTTAGTATGTAGACAATACTTTGTACAATGTATGTTATCTCATATTGTCATGTAACTTGTGCAAGTTTGATAAGTGTTGTATAGTCAAACCCATTTTATGATACTTAATAGAAAAACATAAGGAGACAAATCGAAAAAAAGATTGGACTGCCTTTATTTTACAATTATCCACAAAAAATCAATTTCAGCACCCATTAATCGCAGGGTACTGAAACTAATACTGTGTAAAGGATCTACTTGATTTGATAACTTACCATAGTACAAAGTCTATAAACAAATAAAAAAAATAATGATAAATATATATATAAAATAAAAAATAAAATAAAAATCTACCCTATTCTTTCCTCTTCCTCCTCCTCTCTGCGTAATTTGTCTCTATAAGCAACGTAACCTAAAACTGTGAAGACGCCATTATTTTTTAATTACTATTACTTGTTTTTCTTTTCTTTTCTTTTATTTTTTTTTTTTACCAAAAATTTATAAAATTAATCTTTGATAGCATTCAGATTTACAATAAAACCAAGCAGGATTTTGTTCTATCAGTCAATCTTCCATTGTATCCTTCTCGAAATTAAGGTACAAATTTCCTCTTTCTCTCTCCTATGTCGGCCGGGATTTTATTCCCTAGGGTTCTTATTTTACCGCTTAATTCGAAATTAAATTATGATAAATTAGGGTTTAATTATAAAATTGGGGGCATTGGTTTGTGTTTAAATTCATTTTTAATAACTGGGTATTTGTTATTTTGTTGATTTAGCTTAGATTTTTGGGTGTTCTTGCAGTTTCAAGCTGTATTTCTTGTAAAGTT
This sequence comes from Dysphania ambrosioides, assembly GCA_026401315.1. Taxonomy (NCBI): domain Eukaryota; kingdom Viridiplantae; phylum Streptophyta; class Magnoliopsida; order Caryophyllales; family Amaranthaceae; genus Dysphania; species Dysphania ambrosioides. The sequence continues at coordinate 23,251,529 of CM048666.1, forward strand.
GCGAACTTTAGGGTTTCATGCTGTTGGGATTGTAAATTGTGGTACTTCATTTGTTGCATTTTGTTAAATTTTGGATTCGTTTGCTGTTTTTTTGCTATTTTGAGGAAGTTCATTTGATTGGCTGAATTGGCGTCACTGTACGTACTTGCTGGTTTTGTGCACATAGTTGAAAATGGAAGCGGACGCTTGTAAGGATAAAGACCTTATTGCTGAGGATAGTGAGGATGAAGATGTACCCTTAGTTTTTAGTAGAAGGAAAACTAATCAAGTTAGCTCAGAATTAAAGAATTCTTCATCATCAGGGAGACCTGATAAGCTGCCAGGGAAGTTAGGTTCTGATGTTCGAACCCCTAATGATCAGAGCTCTAGTGCTTTGAAGGCCAAGACGGTTTCTTCTTCGAAGCCGTCTTCTTCTAAGCCAAGTCTTGGAACTCAAAAGTCTCCACCTCCGTCCTCTAAGCCTTTGAAATCATCACCTTCATTGACCAGGCCTTCTCCGTCTCCACCACCTTCATCGAATAGACCTTCTCCATCTCCATCAGTATCGTCTAAGAGACCTTCTCTGTCTCCACCACCTTCGTCTAGGAGACCTTCTTCATCTCCTGTGCCATCGAGAGCACCACATGTTAAATCACCGTCAGTAAATGGAGCCTCGTCAGCAAATCACCAGCCAAAGAAGGAAGTTCCGGTTAGGGAGGATAAGCGCGATGTCATTGCTGTTAAAGAGGAAAAACCTGTGAATCATTTTGGTGATGATTCGGATGATTCTGATGATAATAAGCCACTTAGTATAAGGCGTTCAGTTGGGTCACTGATGGGAACTTCCAATGTGGCTGATGTGGAAAACAAGCCCTCAAATGGTGATTCTGAGGATTCTGATGATGATAAGCCACTTTGTGCAAGGATTGATAAGGGGAGGCCTACTGCTGGATCATCTCAGACTCAAAAGTTCAAGGCTGTGAGTGTGAAACCACCAGATGATTCAGATGATGAAAAACCTTTGTCAGCTAAGTTACAGATGAAAGGCAATAATGGGACAACTTCTAGCAGATATAATGGTTCTGGTGAAGATAAGCCATTGAATTCTAAACTCCAACAAAATGGATCCATTAAGAGGGAAATTCCAAGTAAGAAAGGGCTTGTTGGTTCAGCTAAAAGGCCTTCAGCAGACTCCTCTGCTGGTCAATCTTCTTCGGTTAAAAAGGCAAAGCTTTCAGATGCATCCACATCAGGTAAAGCTAAGCAAATACCCACAAAAGCAAGGGCCAAGGATGATGATGACCACATTCCTATAGGTCAACGTTTGAATAAAGGTGCTTCTACTAGTAAATCCTTGCCAGCAAAGAAGGTTTCTAAAGTTGTTTCTTCCAAGTTGAGGAAAGTCAATAAGAAATCAAAAAAAATAATGAAGAAAACGAATTACTCAAAGTCTTCGAAAGAGCTACCCAATTCAGGTGATGGGCAGAAATGGACCACCCTAGTTCATAGTGGTGTCATCTTTCCTCCTCCATACCAGCCTCATGGGATTAAGATGCTTTATAATGGTAAACCAGTCAACCTCACACCTGAGCAGGAGGAGGTATGTCTTATTCTTCTTCTTAATTGAGGGCTGTCTCTCTGAATATCTATCAGCTTATCACCTTTTTTTGTTTATGCAGGGTTACTTACTTGTTCTTTGCTTCAATTTACATATTTCTGTTCACAGGTTGCAACTATGTATGCTGTGATGCTTGAGACAGATTATGTGAAGAAGGAAAAATTTAATGAAAACTTTTTTAGTGATTGGAAGAAAACTCTAGGGAAGAACCATGTGATTCAGGACCTTAACAAGTGTGATTTTAGGCCGATACATGAATGGCATCTAAGTGAGAAGGAGAAAAAGAAACAAATGACCACTGAAGTAAGTATCTAACTATAGAATAGTGACTTTTTGATTAAAATTTATTTATACATTTTTCGGAGTTGCCTAAAATTTACTCTCTGTCTACATTCAAATGTTTTTTTCCCCTTATCATACTCCTTGACTCCCTGCCAAAAGCTAACTGTCCGACTATTTTTGGGATGGAGGTGACACGTGCCAAGATGATATGTATTGGTGTTGAATTTAATAATTGTATAACAGCTCTTTCGGTGATTGGGTGTATACATTAGACGTCACTGGTGTAAATATCTGTTGGTTTATATGGTTGGCTATGTAATCCTCAATTATACTGGTTAAATGAACGGTATTACTTCAAGATTTTTTTTATGCTTTTGATCTTGAGAATTGACATGAATCCTCATCCTTGCAGGAGAAGAAGGCAGTAAAAGAAGAAAAATTGAAACAAGAAGAGAAGTATATGTGGGCTATTGTGGATGGTGTCAAAGAAAAGGTTTCCTTCCCTTCTTGCAACTGCAGTTATAGTGGTTTAGTCATTGATTGCATATTTTTTTAGTTCCTGTGGTTTTGATCTTCTTCATACTTATTCAAAAGCCACCGTTTCTACTTCTGTTTTTTTCGGGACTGTTTTGTTTGATAGTTACTCAAATAGTTAGGGTGTTTCGTACATTACATCTCGATTTCAGTTTTTTGTGCTGGAACATAATCATGTTTGTTAAATGTCATTGCATGTGTGTAGCATCAAGAAGAATTTATCTCAGGCAACTAATTAAATTTTATTATTACTTTTTTAATATAATGTTGGCAATCTTTCCACTTGTGGTACCCTGCTTCTTCCTTAATTAAGTGGGTGACATAATGGTCAAGTTTCAAGTAGTGAAGTGTTTTTTTCTAATTTTGTTTTTGATAACTTGGTTATAAATGTTATTTAGAGTGGGTCATGTGAACATGTCATGTGTTCCCTATTGAATGAATGCATGTTTTAATCATCTATTCTCATGATATTAAGTATACTTTTACTTGGGCTTCTCACTAGTTTGGCTAGCTAGTGAAGTAATGAACCTTTTTCAGGGAGGGAAAAGGGCTGAGCTTTTTGACTGGGATGTCTTTACAACTGTAATATAAGTTAAATGCCTAATATGATTCTATTCTGGTGTTACTGATATTAAGACCTGCCTATGGCATTGTAGCAAATTCTTTTGTACTAACATTACTAATCCCTTATTGATTTCAACGTAGATTAATGGTGATAATGATTCCTTTTTTGTGCATGATACACAGTTGATCTACTGGCACTTGAGCTGTGCTTGCTGTCTTCTCCCTTTGAGAAATACTCAGTATTATTTCATTAGGAAGATAAGTAACATTCTGAGTGTGATTTACTCTTAAGATAGAAAAGTAGGCAACCCACAGCTAGTGTTCCTATTTGTTTCTCGGTGAAACATTGCTTCTACTATATTTTTGTGCACTGCACTCTGCATTCTGCTTCTTTGAATCTGAATTATCTTTGCCATTTTTTCTCTCTTTTTTTTACAGGTGGGGAACTTCAGAGTTGAGCCTCCTGGGTTGTTTAGGGGCCGCGGCGAGCATCCCAAGGTTTTCAAAGTGGACTAATTAGTGGACTATTAGTGGACTAATATGGTTAATATCTCTAAGTCATAGTTTTAATTATCATGGTGCAGATGGGGAAGCTCAAAAAGCGTATATATCCAAGTGACATAACTATAAATATAGGAAAGGATGCTCCGATTCCTGAATGTCCTATCCCTGGTCAGAGGTGGTGGTTTATTCATTTTTCTATTTGTCTCTAAATAATGGATTTTTTTTTTTTTTTTTGAAAAATAGAGAATGCTTTCTGTTCACTTTTGATCTTTTTCGGCAGTTGGAAAGAAGTTAGGCATGACAACACAGTTACATGGTTGGCTTATTGGAATGATCCCATTAACCCAAAAGAGTTCAAGTATGTGTTCTTGGCAGCTAGCAGTACATTAAAGGGGCAAAGTGACAAGGAGAAATATGAGAAAGCTAGGAAGTTGAAGGTTATTTCTTTGTAGGACTTTCACCTCCAAGTTTGCTGTTGGTCTTGAGCTGTGGATGATTTGTTTTAATACTTGCTTTTGTGTAGTGCAGGAATATATTGAAGGTATTAGAAAAACATATATTAAAAATTTCAAGAGCAATGATATGACCAAGAAACAGATCGCAGTTGCTACATATCTCATTGATAGACTTGCTCTGAGGGCGGGTAATGAGAAGGTAGATATGAGATCATCTTCATCTTGACATTTATACTTATGACTAGATTTTAAACCTGTGTGATATGGATTAGTTTTTTATTTGACTAATATTCATAATTAAGTTTCGTATTGTTAGTTTCTTTAAATCAATAAAGATATATATGAGATGATTTAGGTGATAAATAGATATATGAATCAATATTGATTGTGATGAATTATATCATTGTTTTGACATTATTTTCTTAAAACTTTATGGGATTAACTTTTTATAATTTTTATCCCTTAGATTTTAGGACAATTTTACGTAATTTTACATATTAATTTATTTTCTTTTTCAAATGACTTGGCAGTAGTCACTAAGCATGAGTTTAAGCCACAAATTACCTATCCTGCAATATAATTTAGAGAATCATGTTCTTCTCTCAATAATAACATAAATTATCCACTAAGATGCTTGTATCTACATTGCACATGCTGTCCACTCTTTATTCAATCAATAAACAAACATTGGCATACTTGGCACTACAAAATGAAATTTTCTCAATGAAGACCAAGATGGAAATTTTAGCTCATTGTAGTCATATAGGTGCCGGAGCTAGAAAAAAAATAGCCATAAAAGAAAGGTTAAATAATCTAAAGGTTAAATAATCTAAACACCTTTTTAAACCTGTTGGCTGCTTCACATTATTATGTAACTCCGTGTTTGGGTGTTTAAAAGTTTTAGTGGTGGATTAAAACTAAAAAACTGGGTATGGTAGAACTTTTCAATCCATACGATTTTATCATTTGAATCATTGTTAAGATTTTATATCCTGAACAGCCAAACTCGATTTAGGTATGTCATTATTCATGTATTTTGACTTTGATTTATAATATAAATATAACTATAAATTGTGAAGTTCAATGGCATATAAAACTGCTAATCATACTGTACAAGTGTACATCTACTATCATTGAAATCAGGGATATGCAAAGGAAAGAGTCTAACATGACAAAGTACAGTTTTTCTTGGAGTCCGTTATGAGAAGAGCCAAATCCCAAATCAATTTTGAAAATCAATCATGACAATGTGATAAAATTCATTAGTTAGTTGCCTCTAGACATGTATACCCGTATTAGTGTAGAACTTCAACCGAAGCAAGGCCTCTTACTTTCTTTGGTGATCGTTACTCGTTAATTTAGTGAATCGCATGGAGTGGCATGATCGTTTGAGGGTTGTATGTGACATATTGGAGTCGTTAGTACTACAAATCAATGTCTTACTAGAGCTAGTGATACAGTGGGATATATGTGCTAATTCTTGATGATACACTTCGTGGCGATTCATATCATTAAATTTTACCTATTCAATGTCCATTGCCTCTGGTGAGACAAAGTCAAACTGTTGAAGGACTTTCAGCGACCAACCAATGTGAATATGCATGGCTTGGGTCTTGGGGTTTACTTGTGTATAAGAAGCAAAACAATTTAGAGCGAATATGGTTTTGGGGAATCAGAGAATGATTTATATAGAATTGTAAAATGGTGTGAGTTTAGAGGTATCATCCTAGCTTTTACATTTGAGATGAAATTTTTTTTTGTCCAACCAATATTATTATTTTTATATGACTATTACGCTTTATAGATGAAGCTAAGGGCCTGTTTCAGCATCTAGCTTACTTTACGTTGGCTCACGAAAGTTATTCTGCCATGGGTTTGTCCTATGTATATGAAAGGTTTTGAAGGCTCTATTTTGTATTGGATGAATTTTTATCGTTTACTTTTCATATTACGACATGAATATGTTTTGAATGAAACCCTTCCTCAGTGTAGTTTAATACTGGCTTAAACCTGTTACTGTTAGATGTAGAATCACAAAACTGGTTGCTTAGATTAGGTATTCCCTGCGGCATACAATAGTCTGATTTTTAGATTATAGCACATTGTATGCCAGTGAGTCTTTTGGGCATATTGATATATATAGAGCATAATAAAAGGAGGTATCTCTAGTATGCTGGGTCTGGGATTTACTTCCCTACTGGTTAGTTGAACTTGAATTTCTGAGTTAATTGAGCTCTCTGCTATATTTAGAAGCTTTTTTGATGATTGGTCCGATCTCTCCAGCCTGAAAGCAGTTCACATAGTTTGCTTTAGTCACTAATTTCCACATGGTCTTTCAAGGTTGACATTTGCTTTGTGTTCTTTGGTTTAGACCACAAGAAGAGTGAAGAAATCATGATACCCTGGGGATCGTGTTACTTATCTATTAACACTTTCTTATTCTGTGGTACTTCTTGCTGTATTCCAGGATGATGATGAAGCAGATACTGTTGGTTGTTGTACATTGAAAGTGGAAAATGTAAAACCATTGAAGTCACCCATATTGGAGGTAAGATGTTTTTCCTTTCTTTCTGACTTGGTTCAACTCTGAAATAATGACGTGAACATTAATGAATTCCTATTAAGTATTAGAATTTTAAATAAATTGGGTTAAGTTGTTAATGTAGATATGTTTCTTCTGGATATTCTTGCCTAGGGTAGTTAGGGTTGATCGAGGGCAGTTAGGTGGTTGTTACTTCTAAATTTTGCAGCTCCAGAAACTTTTACAAACTTATCTTATTTGTTACCCTCCAGTTTGATTTCCTTGGTAAGGATTCTATCAAGTACTACAAACAATTTGAAGCTGATGTTGATGTGTACAATGCTGTTATAAAGTTCCGAGAAGGTATGAAATAGCTGATCATGTGCCGATTAAGTTGGTGTTTTTTATTAATTGAATCTTTATCAACAATATTTGTTCTAATCAGGGAAACGTGATGGTGATGATCTCTTTGACAAGTTGGATACTAGCAAACTTAATGCTCATCTGAAAGAATTAATGCCTGGGCTTACTGCAAAAGTTTTTCGAACATTTAATGCATCTATCACTTTGGATGACATGGTATGACATTTTGATTAAATCTATTTTTATAGCTTAGGATGAGTGGTTGTGTTCTCATGCTGTTTCATAATCCATATATGATGTCTTTGAACAATTCTACGCTTGAACTACGTGTTACATGAATTAAAAGGAATTGAGAATTGATACAGGAATGGTATGGTAATTCCTCGCTATCCTTGTGATATTATGATCAATGTTGCATAGTTAATTTCAAGGTCTCGATAGAAATGCTTAAAATGGAGATTATACGTGAAGTTATTCATATCTTTTGATGGCTTCTTCTTAGACACCATGGTATAACTATTATAGATGATATGCTTCAATATTATCTACACATTTATGTTTTTCTCAAGGTATGTTTGTTTGTGATAGCTTGCCAAAGGAGCTGGAAGTGGAGAGGTGCCAGAGAAAATTGCCAATTATCAGCATGCCAACAAGGAGGTGGGTTGAGTCCTGTGTGTCATGAAAGCTTTGCTCTGAGGTCCTTATACTAGGTTTCATGCCATGTTTCACTTCTCCTTTTACAGGTCGCAATCATTTGTAATCACCAGCGTACAGTATCAAAATCTCATTCTGCACAGATGGATAAATTAAATACAAAAATAGAAGAAGCGAAGGTATGGCCCTCTGTTTTACTAGAATCGTGTAGCTCTTTTTATGGGCATAATTTGATGTTGCTAATGACATCATGGAAGAAATGTAGTCCTTTTGTGTATGCTGACTTCATGATTTTTAGAAGCATTATTGATATCTCTCTTTCGGCTGGTATATTGTGGATTGCATATTAATTAGATACATGGTTTTGGAACTGACAATAGGCTGAGTTGAATGAGTTGAAGACAGATTTGGATCGGGCAAAGAAAGGAAAGCCACCATTGAAGGACAATAACGGAAAACAAAAGAGAAATTTGAGCCCTGAAGCGTAATTGTCTTGACGCCTTTGCTATATTATTTTTATTTTGAAAACTTCTGATCTAATGTTGTCTTCAACTTTTTGGTTGATAACTTTCTTATTTTCTTGTAGGATTGAGAAAAAGATATTCTCAGCAGAGACAAAAATTGAAAAGTATGAGCGTGATATGAAAAGTAAAGAGGATCTCAAAGAAATAGCTCTGGGCACATCAAAGATAAACTATCTTGACCCGCGTATCACAGTTGCATGGTGCAAAAGAAATGAAGTCCCCATTGAGAAAGTAAGTCTGTCTTATTTACCATCATAGTGTTTTGCTTATTAATTCTATATGATAACTGTAACCTTGTGGATGTGAACTACAGAGTACGTAGCTATACTCTCAGTTACTCACTCTCTGTCCCTGTTTCACTTATTGGTCACAGATCTTTAACAAGTCTCTGCTGGCGAAGTTCTCGTGGGCTATGGATTGTGATCCCAGCTTCAGATTTTGACAGGTTTTAAATCTTTCTTTGCCATTGTCCATCATTGGTACGGGATGGTATTGCAGTTCCTTTTGGAGTGATTCATTCTTATCTCCTCTGGATTATCGTGCTGGTTGTTACATCCCTGAAAGTATTTTTTTTTTCCGGCTTAATCTGAGCGGCCTTTTCTTTCCTTTTTCCCATGTTATTTCTAAGATGACGGGAAACTGAGACAATCCTCTGATGAGTAGAAATTTTAGAGTTGTACTATTACTCAAGAATGTTTCATTGCATAATTCAACATTTCAAAGATATGTGGGCTATTTGCATTAGTGAAGCTGATGAAGCAAGTTCAGTGGATATGAAATACCGCCCCCCATCGCCCCTTACTGAGATATGACTTACAGAATTGTGTTCATAATGCTAAGATTGCTAGTGTATAGACCCTTTTCAGAATTAAATTGTACAAGTATAGGTCTTTTGATTGCATTTCAATTCAAGATTCTCTTAGATTTCTTATGACATAGCTGTGTATTTATTTTTTTTTGGCTTGACCCTTCTTTTGGGTATACAGAAGCTGAAACTTGTACTATCAAACTATCAATTGAGATCCGCTGAGATAATTAACTGCATGAGGTGAGGTGAGTATGCAGTTAAAAAAAAGGAGCTGTTCATGAATGGGTTGGGCCTACTGAAAATTAGGCCCATGTCTGATACTATTGAGCCAGACATCAGGCTGGTTCTGAAACAACGCAGTAATAATTCTAAGATTGTTTCCTAATTAGACCTATTTAAATGGGAGGACATAGGGCTCTTTATCACCTTATTTGTTAAAATGTCTAATCAATTATGAGATGGATTGGGTTGGTCTTTTAAACGATTATGTTTTATTGGATTTTTAATGGGTCAAGTCGGGTCAATATAGACCAATAGTTTCTAAAACTTTTAAACACTATTGGGCAATAAATGTTTTTTACGTGTTTGTCAATGGTTTGTTGTAAAAAATTGGAGGTTATACAAGCAGTTTATTACCTTTTATAGATAGAATTATATTCTCTTTGAATTAACCCAGCTTGATTCGGCCCATTTTATATCTTCTTTGACCCTATCCGACTCAACTCGTTTTGCATTTGATTCATCTCGACCCTAACCCGACTCAATGCACATGTTTATTCCGAATCGTAGAATTATCCTACTCATGTACTCTAGATGAACAACTTTACAATTTTTTTTTGACATCAAGAAAAGATGTCCATGAACATAAACAGTTTTGTCCAGTACACTAAATGTTGGCATACTTTTCTCAAAATTTATTTTAGAGGTTATATACATTTTTATTGGGGTGCTAAAGAGGGGATAGCCCAAGAGCAATAAACTTTAAAACATGGCATCTATACTTTACTAAAAAGTAAGTTTTGGCTTGAATTTGCATTTTTCCCTAACTTGAATAAATGATTTTCATAGATTGTTTGAAAATTCACAAGTACAATAGTTCTCATCAAGCTGTTTTCATCATCATTTTGACTTATTGATTTTTTTCCTACCTCAACAATAATCAGCAATTTACCTCTTCAAGTTACAAGTAAAATTTTAAGGCGATTTGTAGTTGTAGTTGGGAATTGTCTTCGCAAGGTGCCTTCATGTATTTATTTTTTTAAAAAAATTAATACGAAAAGTTCATTTTGTTTAATAAAGTAATTAATTAAAAAATGCTTAATTTTCATAATATTTTCGAATATTTTGGTGGAGATGGAGTTAATTATCATTGAATTTTTCAATATGATGAAAATTTTGCCACGTGTTAAACAAGTGGCAATACAATTGGGTTTCTTTTTTATGATAGGAACATGTAAAATGTAATGAGATGGTTGATATGATAAATTATTGCAATACAATCATTATGATAAAAATAAAGATTAAAATATCATAACTGTCGTGAAGATGGACATAGAGAGGAAAGGTTGAGATTGATTTTTTTTTTTTTTAATTATATTGTTAAGGTATGTGAGTGTCCCTCTAGTGAGAGATAGCACATAGTTGGTACTCCTAAATGGGGGCAACACAACTATGAGATGATTGTACATTCAGAGAGGCATCAATATGTTAACGACCTTAATCCAAGTCCATGAAATGACAGAGGTGCAAGTGAAACATATTTAGAAATTGAGAACTATGTTGGAGAAAATATTTTAGAAGATAATTCAAACTCAAAGTACATCTTCAATAGAAGGTATAAGTTGAGGAGAGAAAAATCAGAAGGAAGGAACCCGACTCAATAGTTTTTATATCAAGTAGTTTAACATAAGTACTTATAATGGTTTTTAACCGATAAAGAAACTAGCGTAGTCACCACTTATTCTTGGTACATATGAAGCCTACTGATAACATATGTATATATCTATATGTGATTCCCATAGATTTTATGTAAAAAACAAACAAGCTAGCACAAGTAACATCAAGGGGAGATAGTTGGGATGACATTAGAAAATATGAATTTTATGATCGGTTTCGAAATCATCAAGGATAGAATGAGGAAAATTTGACAAGCTAAGGAATTACACCAACCCTAATATCAACCCATATGTGATTATAATTGATTGTGAGAGAGGACTTTTTACATTGATTAGTGATAGATTTTGTGATGCTACTCATTTAATTTTCTTTACACATGACATATCAACAATTGTGTGGTCACTAATATATATTATCTTTCGGCAAGAATAAAGTGTTGGCATAAAAATTTCAAAAGAAGAGATTGAGTAAAGGCATGCATTCTATTATAGACGAGGAGTACAACAACGTTGTGATCATGGGCCCTTCAATAGTGGGATATGTAGAGAAACAGTTGATGCCTCAGAGAGAAATTTGTTCCGCGTTAGATGAACCAAGTTCTTCCTTTTGGGTTGAAATATTGGCTCAATTCCTACATTTGGGTGCTTAACAAGCTTTTCGAACGATTAATCTAGGCCATTGACACGCGGTATCAAACAATATTTTGAGGGTTTAGGTCAAAATAACATCCCGTGTCAACCTTTTTTTTTAAAAAAAATCTCTATGATTGCACTTTCCACCATTGCACGCATTTGTTGGCTTACAGGATGAAGATAACGAGAGAGTTAAGCGGTCAAGTTGAAACTAGGTATGGATTTGCTTTCTTAAAAACTCATGGGATTTCATGTGTATGCACTATATACCGTTGTATGTAGTTAAGCAAGGAATTCTAGCGAGATCATATCCATCCTTCCTAGAGATCATTCATTATCAGAGAAAGAGTGGACTCAAAGCTTGTTGATTAATATGTGCACCACTCTTGAGAAATTATAATCCATGTTACATCAAGTCATTCTTCATTTATACATGATGTCAATTATCTTCTACAAAATATGCTTCACCTTGGTGAGTGGGATTATGTTGAATCTAGAGATGACCAAATTGCGGGCCGGGCCAAAAGGTTGGTTGTCTATCCATTCTACGGGTTGGGATTATATTCGAGCCTAAAGTTGTTGTCCAAATCCCATAAAATTGGGCCTTGTGGGCTTTTCGAGCTTTGCGAGCCTCATTTAGATATTTTTCTGTTAACTATGTTTTAGGAATGTAAAAAAAGTCTCACCAAACTATAGATTATGAAAACGCCCACTAAAAACACCCGGTCTCCATTATAAACACAATTGATAAGAACTGATTACTTTTTGCAATAGAGAACAAGTTCCATCACCATTGAGTACGTAGTATATCAATTTGTATAAGTGGGGGCATGCTAACTCAATCTGATTCCAAAAAAAAAAAAAAAAATTTGATGTTTTAAGTCATGACAAATAATAAGTAGACGACTACTTATTATTTAGATGTTTCCCTCGATTCTAAGATTTTGTATTAATCAGGCATGTTTTCGGGTTATGCATTATTATCCGAACCCATTCCAAAAATTTTCGGGTCAAAATTAACTTGCCCAAACCCTGATTTCGAACTGATTTTTGGTGCCCAAACACGGACTTTTGGGCCGGGCTGGGTCATTATTGATCAGGTCTAATTGAATCCAATGAGACCGCTATAACTAGAGGTCGACAATCACAATAACTTTGGTGCATTTGAGTATATTTAGAGTGGTCGTGGTCGCACTTCTAATTCCGGGAGATCTTTAAATTGTTAATCTCGGGGTCATGGTTGATTTTCGTCGTCAGTTAACATGCGCTTGTTCGATATTACCGCACTCATTTTCTACTTTTTTTTATTTTTTATTTTTATTGATTTACAATTTTTTGTTATTGCGTTGATTTTCATCAATTTCATCAAGAATGGACGTAAATAATTTTCCATATAAAGATAGAGTTCCTATCATTATTTTGCTGCCAGGATTGAATGATGTTATTAGTGATAATTGTAGATTTCGATGTATTACTAATGTGTTTCGTGTTGGTGAACAGACTAGTTCACGACATGTCAAGTCGTCAATAACAAAATAACAATGTAATGGAATAAAAATTACCATGTATAATAATATGGTTTGGACACTAATCTTAAATCTTTTGCGTATTAATTAGGGAAGGAGGATCTTGTGGAATTGAGAATTCATGGAGATTATTTGTAACTTATTCCCTATTGCCAACTTATTAAGTGTGCATTCATGTGGTTTAGGTATAAAAATTACATTTTCTTAGATTTACTTATGATTTTCCCAATCTATCAATAATTTTCCCATGACACGGAATTCGAAAATCAAATGTGGCACTTAGCATCTTTTCCAGGCTAACTATCAAGGTAATATTTAGTGTATGAAACCCAAATATCAAACTTATGATACATGGCTTTTGTAGGTATTTTAAGGTATGTATTCGAATATAGTATGAGTATAATTATACATAAAAAGTTTGAAGCATGATTAAGTTAAAATTATTATAGAAATTCTTTTATTGATGTGATAAATGATTTTTAAAAAACAATTTTTCACCAAGTACCATGTTATTGATCATCACCCTCTTCTTGATAGTCCTCATCTTCTCTACTATCACCATTGTCCTCCTCAACATGTGACTAATGATGCCGTGCATCTTCCCTTTCCTTCCTAACCGAAGCAAAAATACCACGAGTACGTGTACGCCTAAGATCTTAATCATCCTCCACATTATATCTCCTCATGTGAATGAAACTCGATTTTCATTTCCCTCCATGATATTGCAATGCTTCATTTTTCAATAATATTAACATGTAAAATAATTTTCTTAATTTTTGTTAAATGACAATAACACAAAAGTTATTATAATAATTTAATTATGAGCCAATAGTCAAGTTAGTAATGATAAAATACTTCTCATTGTAAGCAAGGGTTATCGGATGGTGTTTAGTGAAGAATTTTGTATTTGACCAGGTAACCATGACTTACAAAAAAATACGACTCAAAATAAGAATCAATTAAATTATATTTAAAAAGATAAAATAAGATATGACAGAGAGTATTGATGATTAAATTTTTTATTTGGTTCATTGTTAAAAGTGAAATTAATAAACGATTTATTGTAATGATATGGATGAGAGATAATATGTGATAATGACCCATGAACAATTTTTTTTTGTTCACATAAGGGATGATTTAAATAATATAAATTATAGCAGGATATTAAGATATAGATATTGTTATATTAATTATAACTATTGTTATTTTAGTTATAACTATTGTTATATTATATAAATATATTTTTATATCAGATATAAAAATATAAAAGATTATATAAATATAAATATTATAATATTATATATAAAAATAAAATTATAAAAATATATATAATATATTTATATAATATATAAATTAGAAATTTATATGCACAATCGTGGAAGGACTTTCAAGTATGTTTAGAAGTTGTATATCTTACATTCTTACGGAGTATGGTTTCTCTTGTAGCATAAGGTCCGATTTACGAGAACAATTATTTTTACGTTGCGGATTGACAGGTTGTGCACTACTTTTTATAGTCACTTCTGATCCATAGGCCATAGCTAATTAGCTACCCGGTAACCCGGTAAGTGACGCAAGACACTTTTTTTTTTTTTTTCCTTTTTACTTTAGGTGCACTAGTTTTTGTTATCCCATAGACATACTATGATTAAGTAGAAAATTAGTTAGCACATTGATTATAGCGTAAAATTTCGAACTTCACATCCCTTTATAACACGACAACGGGGTGGTTTGACTTTTAGGAATCCTAAGGGGTAACTTTAGAAATACTAATAATAATAATAATAATAATAATAATAATAATAATAATAATAATAATAATAATAATAATAATTCTTTTGTTCGTTTTTATTGTTTCTACTTTATAAAATAAGTAGTTTTATTGTTTTTGTAGAGAATTTTTTTTTTCACTTATCTAATTATTTTACGATGAAATTACCCTAATTGAAAAATATAATTCTCAACGTTTCCTTAGTTCAAGATAAAAATTGTATTAAAAATTTGACCTTTTCACCCATATTCATAATTACCCATCATTTTCCACCCTCTCTATGCTTGAGAATTAATGACAACCAAACATAACATCTTCTCATAATTAAATAATACTCTAGCACTTCGATTCTTTTTTTGTTTTTCCGTATAAAATTTATAGATTTTAGAGCCAAATATTAACTATATATACTCCCCAATCTACTAGAAAAAACATAATTATGTGAGATTTTGATAGATTTATTTTAATGTATATTTTTTTAAATATCAACTTTTTATAATTTTTACAAATACATAATTGAAGATGTCTAAGTTTTAAGTTAGTCTTGAGATATGCACAAAAGCTAGAGGGACGAACAAAGAGAAATAGAGGGAGTATCTCCATTATCTTCAAATTAATTATCCAGTCAACCATGATTCACTGAGAGTCTTCTTTTTATTTTTTTCCCATTTTATTCACAATAGAAACAATATATTTGGCATTATGTACTTTAATAGGTCTTGACTCTTGAGTTAGTGTAGAAATAAAGGTGGAATCACAATATCACAACAAAGTAAGGTTCTTGTGTAGTATAGAAATTTAAATAATAAAGCAATGAATATACAGTATTTAAATGTGTGAAATTGAAAGATGCAATGTACTATTTATGCATGCAAAGTTAAAGATTTAACTTATCAAATGAAAAAGAGACTTAGACAAGTTCCTCTAGATGACATACTTCAACTTAGGTTATGAAGCCTAAAATAATATAGTGTATAATAAGAGAATATGATTTGGCTTTAAAAATACCATCGATTGTAAATGAAAATAGCACCAAAATATCAAAGTATGGATTATGATATGCATGAGAAATAAGATTTTGGATACACTTAGATAAATCATTCAAGGTTGATGTTTTTTCGAGGTTTGCTCATAAAAAGATAAATCATGATACTTAAAAGAATCTAGTGTATGAGAAATGGTTTTCCACTCTCCACAACACATTATTGATCAAAGTAAAAGAAAAAATAAATTGAAGAAAAATAAAGAAATAGAAAAAATAAAGAAAAAGAAAAAATATAGAAAAAGAAAAAATAAAGAAAAATAAGACATAATTACATATAGAAGACATAAATGAAAATGCAAGAGGAAGGGATTTGATTAATTAAGAGGAGATCGTCGTAGCTAGAGGGATAAGCTTCATAAAATTTAGGTGTTCAAAGTTAGAATGTTGTGACTTTTGAATAATCTAGTGTTGAAAAGATGTTTATCCTTTGACAAAATATTATTAATTTGCATAAATGAAAAAAAAAGGTATACTCGGGAGTTAATCAAAAGATGAACATTAAGAAAGATGCATCTCTAGGAGATATTGAACTCAAGTGGAAAAATATAATGGTCAAGTATGAGACATGTATTGTCACACCTTTAATAAATCATTGGCAATAAAAATCTTAAATTTAATAACTTGAGTGAAGGATCATACAGCAACAAAAGAAACTTATAAAATGTGTCTAGCCTAAGTTATATTTAGCAACAAATTGACTTGGATCCACATAAAAAAAAGGTGATTCAAGGACAAAGCATAAATTATTATTCTGAAATTAATTTTGGAAATGAAGAAAATAAACTTCCACAGACTCCAACGTGAAGTCTACTCTTGATGTTCCTGAGTCGATCTATCTGTGCGATCATATGAAATCATTCACTATCCTGGAAACTAACACTCTCGAGTAGACTATGTTGGACACCCATGAACCTTAATTAGTTGCCAACAATACTAGGTTTGTAGTTCCTCAAACATCTCTCCAAATGCCATTGTGGTTGCACGGAAACAAAGTCAGATTCGGACACTGAGTCATTTCTAGGTAAGTAACCTGTGGAAATGAGGCCTTCAATTGCAACCAACTTATGTCTAGTGTAGCCAAGTACTTAAGATGCAATGTCTTGACATTTTTCCACTTAACTTTTCCTAGGTAGGTCAGATCATTCACTTCCCCCCCTATAACGTAGAGTTTCTTCAAGTTCTGTGTCAATCTTTGATTCCTCCACAGTAAACACTCCACTGCCTTTTGTGGAATTGCTTGGACTTCTAATTTCTGCAGTTGCGCTGGCAGTCCGGCTGAGCACTTTGTCATCGCTAAGCTTCTTTCCAAACGCCGTTGTGAAACCAATGCTTTTCTAGTCTCCAATGTATTATCCTGTTTCCCCTGGGATTTTCCCTCTTCATCAGATTCAGATACTTTTATCCATTCAAGTTTTAGCTTTAGAAGCTTCTCGAATTTGGAAAAGGCTTTCAGATCATCCTCAACCGGAAAACTCATCTTCCGCGTTCTGATACTTAGCTTTCTTAAAGTTGTTCCCAGATGGTTTGCCAAGTTCATGAATTTGCACGAAGAACTGGTGTCCACATCTGATATCACGAACCCCTCGAGCACCTGAAGCTTGGTTAATGAGGTGATGCCCTTGGGAATACGATCGAGTAGGTAGCACTGTGAGATATCCAAATGTGTTAGATTCTTCAGCTTACCAATCCTCTTTGGAATAGCCTCCAAGTGTGGGCATGCTTTGAGATCCAAAACCCGAAGGGTGTTCCCAAGAGAGCAGATTTCATCACCAAGCTCCGTGACCCTTGATATCTCTTTCATATTTATACATCTTACCTTCTTCAGGTATTTCAAGGATCGGAGGAATTCTACTTGTTCAGCCTCTATAGTTTGTTCAGGGTCATTGCTCGACCACTTCCCCAAGTGAAGCACCTTGAGATTCCTCATCTTGCGCAGCCATCCATCTTTGATGTTAAGGATCAACGCATCAAGGTTCAACAATGTTTCGATAGTTGATAAAGATACTGATTTCTCGGAGATAGCAGTACCATTGGAATCAGTTATTATGGATATGTCATCGGCAGTTCCCTTCTTCCTTAGCATAACAACATTTTGATGATCCTTATTGTAGGTTTTTATCAGCCTATATTTTGTGGTCGGCCTATTCTTTCTGATGCAAAAATCTTGCTCGATAGCACCCACGTCAACGAGCTTCATCAATAACTTATCAGCAGCTACTCCAGCATCTTCGCCATCGTTGCCCTCGTCGATCAATCCTTGGCCAGTCCACCAGTAGATTAGGTCTCTTCTCTTCAACAATGCGTCTTCTTCAACCAGCAAGAAGCAGGATAGAGCTTGCAGCAACTCATCCTCTAAATCTAATATGGGTGGTTGGCCTGACCCAGGGTGCGCAATCATGCTCATCTTCGTCCTATTCATCAGCTCAGAAATTTTCTGTGCAAATGACTTAGGCAGGGTATCTCCTGAGCAGTTGATGTCAGAATCAAAATCAAGAAGATTCATTGAATCGAACCATTTATTTAATTCATCGAAGGAGCCTAGTAAGACATTGGGGTCGCTGATATTACTGACACTTTTATACAGATGGCGACGCAGGGTAGCCATGGCTTTCGCCAGTTCATCATTGGCCATTGATGAAATGGGTGAAAAGATTGGGAAGCTTCAGTTTTTTTTCCCCTTTCTTAGATTTTGCTTCCTATTACTCATGACTTACAGCAATACAAAACCCATAGAGAAGGGGCTTAGCTTCTAGGAAGGGCCTCTCCAAGCTAAAGCCCGAAAAAAAGGAAATGTGACAAACTGACAACTGACAATAATGATTAAAATATGAGAGTTTTTTTTTTTAAAATATGAGTTTTTTTTTTTTAAAAATATATGAGAGTTTTTTAAAAAATAATGACCAAAATGCCTTGTAGGAACCCATGCTTCTTTATTTTGGTACGTTTATCCTAGTCAATAAAACAATAAAGTCTTTTCTAATTCATACCTAATATAAATTATATCAGGTAAATAAGATATCAGATATAAATATTGTTATATTAGAATTTTTTTTTTCTATTTTTTTTATAAAAAATTGCCAAAATAAGCCACTTCGAAACTATTTTTAAAAATAAGACGATTTTGGTATGAGGTTAGCTAAGGCAAAATCATTACCCCATTCAACAATTTATAGTAAATTGGATTATGAGATAAAAATGAGCCACGAGAAATCGTTGTCTAGGGCAACCATTTTAGCTCAAAGAAAATCATTGCTTGGGGCAACGATTTCCATTGGCTGAGCCACAAGAAATCGTTGTCTAGGGCAACCATTTTAGCTCAAAGAAAATTGTTGCTTGGGGCAACGATTTTTCTTAATTGAGCCACGAAAAATCGTTGTCTAAGACAACCATTTTTGCTCAAAGAAAATCGTTGCTTGGGGCAACGATTTTCCTTAGCCCACATTTCTCCCATTTTTCTACACAACTTATTACAAAATCATTGCATGGAACAACAATTTTTGTCTGAAGCAAAATTAGCTTATTTTTTAAATTAGTTTGGAAAGTAAAATTGTTTTAAAAAAAAAAGCTTAGAAATATTTTTTTTTGTTATATCAGATAATAAAATATAGAAGATATAAAAATACAGAAAAACATAAATAAGGTATAGATATTATGATAATAAAATTACAAAATATCACTTGATATATTTATATTAGGTATAAATTAGAAATTTCTCATAAGACAATAATGATTAAAATACGAGAGTTTTTTTTTTAAAAATCCCACCAAACTCTTTGTACATTTAACATATGTATTTTATTATGTGAAGATTTTTAAAAACAACTCAATCTTATATTATTTAATGTAAGGATTCTTTGAAAGAGTGCAAAAAGAACTCTTAAAGAATTGTGACTAAAGTTTGTGACATTTGAATTCATGAAAATTTGAATATGGATAACTTCGATATTATTTAGGTTTTTTTTACTCTTTCTTTCCTACGTAATTTGAAGAGCAATAGTATGGGTTTCCCTAACTTTCTCTTTTCAATCACCCTTATTTCGATCAAAATGTAAAAACTAATTTGCCCAACACCAATCCTTTTCTATTTTTCTTATACTCTTAAATTTGTGAACATTCAGAAATGGGGTAAAAAAATGGGAGAAAAAGAGTGCTTTGCCCATATTTTGTTTGAGAAATGTTTATACATTCTCACACAACTAGTGCTTAATTTAATTTGTTTATCATATATGATATAGGAGTAGTGTTCAAGAACAAGATTGGCTAGTGATATCCTCTTGAGATTTCTGGTAGTCGTAGGATCTGGGCCTGGAAGGTCAGTGAACAGACGACGAAGATGGTTAAGCATGAGCAACAGAACGAAACTTCGGAGCTTTCTCAAGTGGAAGAACGATTCACCACACAACCCCAGATTCAACATAGCACGGGTAACATATGTGTCTCCTTTGATGGATTTATTTAAATTTTTATATTATGGATTAAGATTAGGGAGTTATTTGAAGGTTCGGTTGCTCATAAGATTAGGGAGTTATTATGGATTAAGACCGCTGAGGTTTTGTGGGTAAGAGATTGGGTTTGTTTTCATATATATATATATCTTAATTATATTTTTTTGAATAAATCAAATATTTTTCGGTTTTAGTATGAGTTCAGTTTTAATTTGGTTGGATTCATTACCTTAAAAGTAATCGTAGTTCTATATAGAAAAGCACCAGTATAGCACTCCTGAAGAACTTTCCACGTACTGATGAAGATGAAGATGAAGATGAAGATGAAGATGTGAGAATAGGGAAATGTAAAAGCAAAAGATTACCAAAATAGCTATTTTGGACAAACTAATTCCGTAAATGACGGTAGTAAAATTTTAACT
Source organism: Dysphania ambrosioides (assembly GCA_026401315.1). Lineage (NCBI taxonomy): Eukaryota > Viridiplantae > Streptophyta > Magnoliopsida > Caryophyllales > Amaranthaceae > Dysphania > Dysphania ambrosioides. The sequence continues at coordinate 23,272,072 of CM048666.1, forward strand.
CCAAAATCCAAAAACCAAAAAGTATTTTAACTCCAAATTCCAAAAACCAAAAAGTATATTTTAGTAGGAAAAAAAAAAATATAAATATTATTTAATTTATACAATAATAAAAAAAAAAAATATTTATATCAGATATAAATTAGGAATTTATTATATTTAACGTAAACATATTTTTTCCGCAATTATTTATATATACCTTGTATTCGTTTTTTGGGCTCTCACAGATGATGCAAGGCCTAGGGCAGAAGTGATTGAAGAGATTCTTAATCACTTGCAGATGGATGACTGTGATCCAATAGTTCTTCACGGGGAAGAAGGGGTAGGAAAAACATGGATAGCAAGAGTAGTGTCAAAACATGCCATCTCAAAGCAAATCGTTGATGTCACTCTCTGGATAGATGAGGCCTACGTTTACATAGAACAACTTACTGAGGTAGTAAAGAACGTGGCTTACCAGCTTTCAATAAAGCAGGACATGCCGGGCGCTGAGTACTATTTCGAAAATGGGAATGGCATGAACTATCTTTCCCAAATTGAATCCTTGAAACAAACCCTTAAGGGGAAAAAATATCTCGTTGTATTTGATAGTATTTGCAGTTGGGATTCTGCGTCCATGATGTGTAATGACGCATTTTGGATGAATAAGCTATCTGATTCTGAAAATTATTCGCCCAAGATTTTAGTCACAGCTCGCTACCATTACATTGCCGAGTATGTTCCCTCATCCCCTGTTGCGTTGGAGCTAAAGCATTTGACTTTGTTAGAATCAAAGAGTTTACTGCAAAGGAATTGGTATGGAAATCACATTCCATTGCTAAATGAAGATGGCTTCGAAGATGTTCCTTTACTAAACGAAGATGATCTCGAAGATATTGTGAAGAGATGCAAGTATTTGCCGGGTGCAATTGTATTCATGGGTAATGTATTGCAGTACGCCCTCAACAACGCACCTGATGATCTATACCGAAATCTGGCCATTGCAGAGGCTAAAAAAGAGTCCAATATGTTTTGGGTACTTGGTTATGAGAAATTCATGGGAAATGTGACGCTCCGTAGATGCTTATGGAGAAGCTGGATGGCTTTGGATGAGTCCTTCAATAGAATGAATTATAATGATCTGATATTGTACTGGATAATGGAAGGGTTATTTAAAAACGCTACTTCTCTTGAAAAAGCCTATAACCTCGGTCATAGTGTTCTGATCGACCTTGTAGATGCTGGGCTGGTAGGTGAGCGAGAGGCTGGTGATGTTGCCTTGGAATTTGCAGGGCTTAATTTTGGGATGCATCTCCGTGAGGTTTTATGCGACGATACTGACGATATCAACAACCTTCCCAACTTGTTTAATGGCCACAACAATGTAAAGCGAATGGATGGTAGCATAGCAGGCTTCCAAGGAGAAAGTGGGGAGGCCAAGCTGAAAACGCTTGTTGTCAAAGGAAATGACAACAGTAAAGTTGATCTAATTGACATTTTTAGGAAATCTTTTGGGTTTAAAGAACTCAAGAACTTGTGCGTTTCCCATGTACAGGAGCTGAATCTATCGCTTTTCGACGAGTGCGATAAACTCCAAGTACTCATTTTGAGGGACTGTCATTCAGTAACCCACATAGAGAGCATTACAGCTCACAGATGTTTGGCTGTTCTGGAAATCTCTGAATGTAGTTCCTTTGAGGTTCCTGAGGGTTTATTTGCCCTTCTGAAGGAACTTAAAATGCTTAACCTTTCTGGCACTAAGATAAAGTCTTTGTCATCATGTCTATTGCCGTATAATGTACAGCAAGTAATTTTGCAGAAGTGCATTTATCTAGAAAGCTTCCCAGATATTACAGGATATGGTAGACTTCGAAAGCTCGATCTTTCTGGAGCCAAGTTCGACACATTGGATAACAAACCCTGGGGTCTTGAAAATCTCGGCTCGCTCCAGGAGTTGCATCTTTCAGAGACAAATATTTACGAGGTACCTGACCTAGGCGAACTCAGGGGGTTAGAATATCTCTTCCTTAGAAAATGCCCCCTGTTGAAAAAAATCGGAACTCTGAGCACATTGTGTTATCTAAGAGTCATTGACGCCTCTGGCTGTAGCGAGCTGGATTGTTTTGGAGAGGAGAACCTCCCAAGTGGTGGCAGTTTGGAGAAACTCGATCTTTCCAGCACAATGGTTCCCAAGATTCCACCCTTGAAAAGCAGACTCAAACATCTTTGCTTGAAGGGCTGTCCCCAGCTTAAAGAGCTCCCACCCATAGAAAATGCAAAGTTACTCCGCATTCTGGATGCATCAGACGCCATTCAATTGGAGAAAATCAATTGCTCCTTAGAAGAGATGCTACAGCTGCAGGAACTTCTCCTTTCGAACACCAAAATAACAACTCTGCCACCACTTCCCAGTTCGAAGAGCTTACGGAAGCTTATCTTGAGAGGCTGCGAATCATTACTGTCGCTGCCAGATATGTTTCAGCTGACCAGTCCCTTACTTGTTGATATTCAAGGCTGCAATGCCTTGCAAGCTGTACAACCGCTTCATTTTCCCAGTAATGCTGTAGTCTTGAGTGATAATCCCTGAACTTGTGAAGGGTATGTATCCTTGCAAAATTCTTGAAAAGTCATTCCCTTTGGAAACAAGGATCAGTCTTTAGTACAGTAATAACAGTGCTTTGTTTTTGCGCGCAGGAAGTGAGAGTTGAGCAATGGAGGGTAGAAAGAACGCAAATCTTCTGATGAATTACCAGACTGCAGTGACCTCCAATGAATTGTAATGGATCATTGCTTTCAAACAATTGCGCTTTTATGGTATTTCTTTGATAATAGGATGATATAATTTCGTTATAGTCCATTTTATTACCTACATAAATGTTAAGTTGTGGAGCCTGATTAATAGTGGCGGTTTTGATCCATCGTCTTCGAAACTCGACATTACTTGAATCAAAATCATCTATTCCATTATTTATCTTTTGTGAAATAAGTGGTTACCAAGCTGAAATAATAAGTGCGTCAAGAGTGGGTAAGCAAGCATAGGATTTCATGCCAATCTTTTTTGTATAGAAAAGTTAAAGCATATCATGTTGTATGACCAACCACACAGTTGATAACAACTAATTCCGAGTTTTATGTGGTTTTTGGTCCATTTTAAGTTATTGTTGCACAACTATGCTTAGATTGCCAATGTATAGACCCTTTAAGAAAACAAATGCTAATGAGAATATTTACAAATAAATTAGCACTTTAATTGCGATTTTACAAGTTAACTACCTACAAAAAAAAAAATTCACTAAACATAGATACCGTTTTGGTAAGAGATTCATTTGACTAAATGTATATACTTGTAATTAACAGTAGAACGTTTCTCTAGTCTGCGTGAACTTTAAAGGGAATACCAAAAAGTTGTGTTATGGGTGGAGCTATCAAAATCTGACCGACTCGATAAACTACTCGAAATCGACCTGGACCCGACCTGATTATGACCCGAAAAGTGAGACCCGTAAACCGACTCAACCAAGATGAAAAAGTAGTAACCAAGATGAAATAGTAAGTGCATCAAACATGTGGTTTTATGCCCATCTTTCTTTTATAGAAAGTTTGTTATTTAGATGGGCACTTACAAGAAGGGGTGTGAATTGGAAGTGAGGGAAAATTTTCAATTTTGTGGAATAATTAAACAACTGGAACAGAGAAACAGAAAGAAATAACAAAGATTTTTCACGTGGAAACTCTTATGCCCAAGAGAAAAACCACGACCCTACTCAGGAATTTTCAACAGTCCACTATATGGGCAAAACCTAATACACTCTATTATTCCACTCTGAACATCGAGTTCTCTTATCTCTACATCCTTTTGACTTAACTCTAAATCACTTACTCTTTTCTCTTGAACTTCACTCTAAGTTTAACAACTCACTCTCCACCAATTGCATAACTTTATACAATAAGCTTTCTCAAAAGATTTCAAATAAAACTCTAAGGCATGTAAGATAGGATGAAGATGGAATAAGCTCAGCTTAAGAGGTGGCAACTAGCTTTTAGAATATTTTCAATGAAAGCACTGGATACTTGGTCAGTAAAATTGCATTTATAAAGTGGGAGGATGAGGGACTTAAATACTCATGGCCATAAGTACTTCTCACCCACCACTTTGCATGAAATAAGAAAGCAAAGTATAAAATTAGTTACCCATTGTGTAAGTACGATTAGGTACTAATAACTTTATACTTAGTTAAAATCCTTGTGCTTTGAAGTCTAAAAATGCCCATGCTTGCGGGGAAGAAATACAAGGAGAAAAAGGTGGAAACTTTTGTTGAAAATCATCTTGTTTGATAAAGCAAAGATTACCTAGATTTTTAGTTTAGAAATTTCTAAGACAAAAGCTCCTTTAAAAACATATTTTGATACAAAGAAAATTTGAACTTAGTTGAACCATCTGGACCTCTCCCACGTGCTTATAATTTCCTTATAGCACACTCATGCCTTTGGGCTTCTCTTGCTCCACGAAGCTTGGGCTTCACTTAAAGTTTAGTGTACCATTCCAGCTTTGGAACAGCTCACCGTGGCAGAATGTAACTCCTCTCAAAGCTCTATAAAAATGATTGCATTGCTTCTGTATTTCATTGAGTGCTTTAATTTTCTTATGGGTAGGGTAAATATAGTTGTTGCAGCTCATCTTCACTTGGCTCCTACTACGGAGCACTAAACAATTAACTACACACATTTAGAAATAAAAACCCTTTAGAAATTAAACATTATTTTTCATAACCAAAACACTTAGAGGAATCAACAAAATTAAAGCATATTGTGTTGTTTGTCAAACCATATCGTTGATGACAATTAATTCCAATTTTTTTGTGTGGTTTTTGGTTCATTTTGAAGTTTAATATGTGTCGTGGAATTGTGCTTAATGTATAGGCCCTTGAACAAAACAAAGCTAATGAGAATATCTACTAATGAATTAGCACTTTAGTTACGATTCAACAAGTTAATTATTGTAAAAGAAGCAAGTTAACTAAAAATGAAGACTTATTAAAAGATATTCAATAACGTTAAGATTTATTTTAGTTAATGTATTTATATCTTAACCTACAACATAATTGTTTCTTTCTCTAGTGTACGTGAACTTTGAAGTTAAAATTCTTTTTTCGTATTTCAATATATCTACAACTTTAATTAAAGAAAAATCTCACTGACATCATCATTTTAGAAAAGGCTAAAATACATTGCTGATGTCAAAATTATTGCTAATTTTATTTTACAAGAAAACCTCATTGATTTGAAAGTTAAACTGATTGTATCTTTGCTAGTTCAACTTGGCACATTGGATGGTGTTCTATATATATGGACCCTAATTCAAGTTAAATGGCATTTCTATATCTTAATTTTCATTTGGTTTGCCTTAGGATCTCCATTTTTGTGGTGTATTATGTAACACAAGCTCCCCTAGTCCAAATCTTCTATTTCTATTTATATCCTAGCTTGTGTGATTGTTCATCCGAGTAAATATACAACATTTGGTATCAGAACCAGCTTTAAACTTATTTCAAATTTACATTCAAAACCCTTTCTTTAATCCCTCTTAATATGACAAGTGGAAGCAACACTGATTTGGAAAACCTTGGTTGCTTGTTTGAGGCAAGAAAAGAACGAAATGGTGCAATAGAAAGCGGAGTAGGATAGGCGTATAAGACTTATGCTAGACAAACTTAGGGAGTTACCAGTTGTATTTCGACAACATAGGGGACATTTTCCTTTACCACCCTTGTCCCAACATGGAGAAGAAACCATAATGAAGGAAAATCAGTCCAACTTGGGCAGGTTTAATCCTAGACAAGGAAGGTTGTAAGCACCATGGAAGCTCAATGGCATGCATCAAGATAGATATCTAGGAGTATGATGGTAAGCTTGATCCCGGTGAAATAGTTGAAGGAGTTTTGGATTATAAAATGACACTAGAATATAAAAGAAAATGACTGTACACGAAATGAAGCACAGAAAAATTACAGGAAAAACTCATGATTTGAGAGTTAAACTAAACACCCCTTTACTAGTTCAACCTGGCATATTAAATGGAATCTAAGGACCCCAAATCAAATTTTAGTTTGCCTGGTGTGTATTATGTAAGGCAAGCTTCCCTAGTACTAATCTTTTATTTTGATTCTAAGTTGTGTGATTGTTCATCCGAGCAATTATACAACACTACCAAGACAAGCTCGCCTCCAAACCCACAGTTGTCAGTGTTGCCCTGCTTAGCTACGTAGTAGTTCTTAATTAAATTTTCAAATTTAAACGTTAAGACTGGGTCAACCAAGTGATAATGGCCTAATGGGGATGGGCAATTTGAAAACATTTAAGAACAGTGAAAGATTCGTTACGTTGTTTTATTTGCATAAAATAAACATATTCCTCGTAATTAGTATTAGCTAAGCATTAGCACTAATAATTTTGTCTAACTTTGTTTGCATACACAAGTACAACTAGTGGAGATCTCGTCAGCCATGAGACCCAACCAGATAAAAAAAATCATAATTTTTTCATTAAGCTGTTGTGCAATAAAGTAAACCGACCTATGTATGTACAAAAGTTAAAAGATTCAATCTTCCATTAACTCCGATTTCTGTTCAACGAGTACTATAGGGAATCATTTGGATTATCAAATACTAGAAACAAAACATGTACGAATCGGTTAGAACTAGAGCCACTTCCTCGTATGATTTAGGACATTCTGACATATAATATTTTCTTTTTATTAACTCCTAGAAAGAACCCGTTGGGCTATTTTCTCTCTTTCTTGATGCCTTAATTACATCTATACACTTAGAGACTCATTGTATGTTTGTTTTGAAGGAGAATTTCTACAAAGAGATGGATTATTTATGCATCTTGAAGTAATATTTGTCTAGCATGTTCTCTATTTGTAATCTAAAATAAAAAAAAAGAAACAAAACAATGACAAAATATAAAAAGGTTCAAAAAGATCAAGATGTGGGTTGGTTGAGAATCTTGAGTGGAAATTTAATTTGAAAAATTGTCAAAAGTAGGATATCATAGTGGTGGTGAATGCCATCTCCTTAGGTTAAAGAAAGAAAGAAGAAAAAGTCGAGCTAGAAAAAGAGAAAAAAGATTGAAAAGCAAGAAAAGATGCTAGTTTGGATAGTTTGGAGGATATAAGGATGTATTGCAATCCGACATTTGTTTATATAGTGGAATTTATTGTAATCTTGAGCATTAGATTCCGAAATATTGTCGTCTCACCCTATTTAAACCAAGCCTACCCATTGTTTGAGAATCATGACTTTTAAGTTTATATCATAATTGAAGATGGAGAAAGAAAAAAGACAAGCTGAAAGAATAGAATTTCACAGAGTTGATGCATATTGCTAGATTGAAAGTTTCTTTGACCTTATGAAACACATGAGTGTCTTCTATTTCCTATGCATACCTAAGGTCAAAAGTCTTTGACATATGAACAAGTCTAGCATGGGGGAATGTGTGGTAACACATAGTCTGTTTCCGAGTGTTTGAAGTTCATGGATTTTGCAAAACTGCTTTGTTTTTTTAATGAGCATTTGTTATTTCAACTATGAATTTTTGCAAACCATGGCATGTGTATTTCTTGATAGAAATTGTCTCAGTTCCTTCGAGGTTCATGCTTGGTAACCAATTAAATCTAGCTTGGGGGAGTTTGATAAGTCCTATTTTGTGCACGATTCAGGAGTGTTTCTAGGGATATTAACATGTAGTTTAGATGGATTAAGGGTATTTTTGCATGTTTTAGCTTACTTGTGCTCCTTCAATACGTTTATGTGTGTTTCATGGTTTTGATGCATTTCAAGAATGTATGAAGCCGTTTCGGTGGATTAGTGTGCCTTGACTCGTACGTCAAGGATCTTGCGACTTCAAGGCAAGGAATCAAGCTCTAAAGGATCACGCCCAAACAAGACATTGAGAGCAAGGAGCAAGAGAGGAAGGCATGGGCTCAAGTGCCCCTTGAGTAGAAGAGTGGGAAAAAGCTTAGAATTGGAGGAAATCAAGTGGCACATATGTGCCTTATTCTACCACGTTCATGCATTTTTGGTAGAGAAAATCAGTGAGCCATATGATCTCTGAAGAAACTAGGCACATTTGTACCTCCACAGTACTGAACTCAAGCACGTCCATCTGTAGATTCTATGCACGATGCTAGGCATGTTCGTGCCCCAATGTTTTAAGGCCCATTTTAGCCAATCCCTTCCCTACATCATTAGGACTCGTGGATTAGTATAAATAAAAGAGACTTATTATTATGTAAAGTATATAATTCAGATTTTATTACTCTAATTTATTTTTTTACTCTCTAAAGAATGTTATATTGAAGGCTCTTCAGGGGTGCTTATTGAGTTGAGCTACTCGCGAGCAACTTGGACTCAACTCGGTCAAAGCTCGACTCGAGAACGAACTCGACTTGATAAGTTAACTAGCCAAGCGAGCAAATCAAAGCTTGACTCAAAAAGCTCGTGAGAAACTTGAATTTTTATTTATAATATATATATTTATAGAAAAATATACTTAAGATATAAAAGATGGTTTGATATATATACCAAAAGTCCCACATTAGATTAAAATGAGCTTTAATCGAGCTCGAGCTTTAAACGAGCTTTAATTGAGCTCGAGTTGAGTTTGAAATGAGCTTTAATCAAGCTTGAAATGAGCTTTAATCGAGCTCAAGTCGAGCTTGAAATGAGCTTTTATCAAGCTTGACTCGAGCTCGAGAATTGAGTTTTTGAATCGAGCTCGAGCTTCAGTTTTTTAGCTCACGAACTTTCGAGCTCGAGTTTTAGTTATCGAGCTCGAGTCGAGCTTAGCCAAACTCGAGCTCGACTCGGCTCATCCCTAGGCTCTTGTATTCCTGATCTTAAACCAATCATGTTTATTATTATGTAAAGTATATATTTTTCTTCTTTAATTATCTTATTTTATTATAATCGTGTTTTATTTGGTAATTTTCTTTATGTCTAAGTTTGCAATGAGTGAATGGTACTCGAATCTTGGGTTCGTTTTGATGAACCCTAATACGAATTGATGCACGTTTGGTCTTAATTTCTGATTTACCCCACTTTTATTCAATCCTTTCTTCTAGGATTGTGTTATTCTCATTCATAGACTAGACATAGTTTATTCAATTGAAGGTGATTAGGTTTATAATGGCTGTTGATTCATAATCAAGTCTAGAGCCCTAGTTTAAGGTGTGAATGTCATCCTGACAATACATGGCGAGATCACTAGGGTTTCTTGAATTTTGCGCTTAATGTCTCTCTTTTGCATGACTCCACGATAATAGGCATAATTGTATTAGAGGGAAGTCATTGATACTCGAAAAGACCTTGGGTATTTTATAGGGAGCATTCGTCCTAGGATTTGTGTATTTGTTTGAGTTTGAAGGGATACTAAACTTTTATATATGCATTGATTCATATTAGAGGGGATTCTTTACCCTAGATATTTTTAACCATTGTTGAAGACCTATCATTAGTGAGTTAGCATTAAATAAATCTTCTCCATAGTTTTCGATACTCGTTAGCTGTAATAAAAGCCAATTTAATTAGCTCTTCAGCCTGTCTATCTCTTGAGATTCGACTCTACTTATCAGAGTACATAGTTATTGCTAGGCATTTTTTATAAGTTATGATAGCCTCTTCAAGATGGTGACTATGACAAAGTGAAGTTGTTTCCAACTTTAGTTGGGCTACGGGAATAACATATATATGAGAATGTTATGCAACATGGAGTAAGATATGAAGGCATATCAGATTGAAATCAGTCTTCAAGTGGTGGTTTGTTATGGGAATTCTAATCATCCTTATTATTACTTCAATTGATATCATAGCAAAGTTCTAGGATGCATTTGATCATTCATGCGCAATACAAGGATATATTGGAAATAAATGATAACAAAAATAAACTACCCAGTTTTAGGAAATTAAAAAACTATATAAACACTTCATTTTCATTGTAAGATCATCCAATAAGAAAAAGATTGAGAGAAAAGCTAAAGAGAGAAGCCTTCATGAATTTTTCTGCTTTTGATTTCTTACTTATTATATATAATTTTTCTTTAATATGATCACATATGTATATAATTCTGCCGTAGAACTGAGCTCCTTTCTTTATGAAAGAAATAATTTCCTTGAATAATTCATTAAGCATCCTTGACTTATATACAAGAGAATAAGCGTAAAGTTAAGCTAAGCATATCAAATGATTTGCTATAATTAAGGGCTTAATATAAGGCTAAATATACACTTAACGAAGATAACAACTATACACGGCAGAATATATCACACACTATATAAACGGATTATAGCCCTAACCCACAGCACACTAAACTAGCATATACCTTTCTATGCGTTTTTTATTCTACTTTGGAGGAGGAAGTGTCCCAGGCGATAGCTATGATGAAGATGCAGGAAACAGCTCAAGCATTAGCCAATGTAATATGCACATAGACTGTTGGTATTATTTTCATTTTAGTTTATTTATGTTGTCCTTTTCATTATGTTTATATTGTGGTCAAGTTACTACATGAGAAGCATATCCTTTATTAGGAAGACAAGTTATAAGTACAACTATGTCTGACCTATAATGGATCAAGAAATTATGAGGGTTGAGGCCAGTCTTATCAATGCCATTCTCTTTACATTTTACCAGAAAATTTAGTCTAACAGTGAAAGTTTGTCCCTCACAGCCTTCGAGTTGCGAGACCAAACCCCACTACTAACACTTTGTGAGAGGGGATTCCCTAACTCTTCTCCCACTCCTAAAGGCTTTGCTCAGTAAACCACAGTGCGTTCCCATATGAGGGTTTCAACTCTGTAATCAAAACGTTTCTTTTTACCGACCTACAAATAATTATACTTCTGATACTTAGCTTAATGGTTTGTTGCAGAGTATGGTAGTTGAGAGTCGCGGGCCGTGGGGTGTTCGGAATATTGGGGATCCATGGTCCTTCAAAAGTGAGAAACTTGAAAGGATCACCGAGGTGATAGTCGCACATGGCGATAATATTACTGGACTTGGGATAATCACCGTCAAGCCAACCAGTGACGGCAATTGGACAGCTTGTTCTCATATGTTCGGAAATTTCCAGGAAAAGTTAGCAAAGGTCAAACCTTCACAACCTTTACACTCTTCTATAATTTGAGAAATCAAATTTTATAAAGTTCTCAGTTTGATCTATTCTCTGCTGCTCTCTATAAAAGATTTTATGTATGAGATATTCCTAATTTATCTTTGATATAAATATATTAGGCGTTATTTTCGTAATTTTATTTCTATATCTGGTATTATAATGTCTATACCTAATATAATAATGCATATATATGAAATTTTAATATCATGATATAATTTATATCATGTATAGATTAAAAAAGCCCCTCACGTGTATTATCCAGAGATATGAAGACTCTATGTTGAATGGGATGAACACTTACAAGAGGGAGGGTGAATTGGAAGTGTAAGTTAAATAAAACTTTTAAAGGAATTAAACTGGAACTTGACAGAAAGGAATTTGACGAAAGGAACACAAGAGATTTTAGCGTGAAAATCCTTTTTGCCCAACCCAAAGGGAAAACCCATGACCCACTCGGGATTTCTCAACTCTTTTCACTAATGGGGCAATCCTTGATTACAATCTATTAGTTACTCTCAACTCGAGTTCCACTTAGAACTAGAGTTCCCTTTAGCAATGACTCTCTTAAGTCAAAGCACTCTCTCTTACTCCCTTTTAGACTTTGCTCTAAGTCTATACAAGGTCCCTCAACCTTGCTACCCTAGTACAACTCAGTACTACGAATTCTCACAAGGTTCCTCAACCTTATCACCCTAGTACAACTCAGTACTATGCACACTCTAGTACAACTCAGTACTATATGCACACCCTAGTACAACTCAGTACTATGCACACTCTAGTACAACTCAGTACTATGCACATCCTAATACAACTCAGTATTATGCACTCAAAGATTACAACTCAATAAATATCTTGCATAAGGACTGTAGAGTTTGGAACAAGGATTTAAGCCTTTAACAAACTAGTGTGAAAAATATTTTCTCTCAAGAAAATCTGTTTAAGAGTAGGCTAGTTGTGTAGAAAATAAGTTTCAAAGAACTTTTATATATAGAGTTCTACATAGTTTTTGGTTTGACCCAACTTCTCTGTGATCTCTTTGATTTAAGAAAAATATCCTATAAGATTAAGAATCTTTCTTTATATCAAATTGACGTGGGAGCTAGAGTCCTTGCCATAAAAATCATTTAGTTATTGATTGCAAATCTACTACTTTACATACTTACTAACTCAACAACACTTCCCCATATAAATAGAAAACTTGCTAAGATGTAATCCGTGTAAAATGGAACTCACAGCCAATAAAATAGGAAATATAGAATATATTTACAAGATCACTTTATTACGATAAAATCATGTTCATTAAATCAAAAGTTTTCCATAAAAATCTTTTCCCAAAAATTTCAATTTAAAGATTTATTTTCCATAAAAACTCTCGTAGATCTCTTTTGATAAAAGGAACTTTGAATCTCACCAATTAAGTTTTATACCTCGTGTGTTCCAAATACTTAGATCTATATCCTTACATAAATCCTAAGTATACTCCTACTTAGTGTTCATGCTCTCCACTGCTTGGAGCTTCTCCTCTAATGCTCCATCTAGAATTTCGACTCTGGAACTCGAAGGCTCAATCAACCAGAACTCATACTTAAGTTTCCATAGATGATTGGATTTTTACTCTTTGCTTGACTTCATAATTCTTGTTAAACTTGATGTCTTCATTGACTTAGTATAACAGTTTTAGGAACTTCCTTGCTCCTACTCCTAAACTTGCTTCCTTAACCTATACAATATTTAGACAAACAACATCAAATGCGTTTGCATTGTCATCATCAAAACTCATCACAAGGTGGAACAACACTCTAGCTATGTCTACCTTTCCTTTCAAACAAAATAACCAATAGTTGTCCTATCTACTTATCTAATCTCGAAGACAAAAATTAAACTAAGTGTATTTTTTTCTTTCATTGTGTAGTTTTTTTTCCTATGCTAATCTTTCACTATTTATGTAGGTTGTACTTAAAAAAGGGGAATACATAACACAAATAACTGGTGAAATTGCTGCCTACTACGACGATAAAACACGTCTTATCACCAAGCTGAACATACACACTAATATGGTTCCAAATGGGTATGGAGCCTATGGTTATGCAGATGGCTGTAGGGATATTGAAAAGTTTTCGTCCCCCGTTGTACCAAATACTCAAATTGTTGGTTTTTTTGGAACACATGCTCACAAAATTCGATCTATCGGGACCTACACAGCAAATGTATGCATCCGTTATACTTCGTATCAAATTTCACGTATGGTAAACATAATAGTAGAAGAAAAAACTAAATATTTTCTTTACTAATTTGTTGTTCTTCAAATTCAGGCGCCCTGATCGTGCTCTTAGGATTCTGTTATAGGGAAGTCTGCCGCAACATTCCACTGAAGTATAAGCAATAAGTTATATATGAAGCATCAGTTGAGTTAAATCACGGATGAAGTCATGTGTTTAAGGGTTCTAATTTTATGTGGTGCTCCTCTAAGAGCGTCACCTTTTTCCTTTTGTACGTTGGTGTTCAATTGTTCAATATTATGCCATATTTAGGTATGTACTACAGGGTTGGTGGCCTCCCAAGAGTGATTTGTTGTCAGAAACTATAGTGAATGTTTTCTTGTCGTTGTTTATAATTGCCTGATGTAATGGTTTGTCGTGAACTTGAGCGATTCTTGTCTTAGCTTGTTGTGAATGTTGTCTATGGTTGTCCTGGCTATATGTAATGGTTTAGCACTCATAATATAAATGTTCTTTCTTGCGTGTTATTTGTTAGGGAATAATGCAAGTTATCTTCTTCCCTTATCCTGTTATGTACGTAGTCTTATTTTGGTTGTTTTCCAATAGTCAAAATTACCTAAGTAAGTTCTTATTAATCTTAGGCTAGTATCTTGGCTTGATTAAGTTAAGGATAAATCTTGTACTATATATTTCGCTGCCTTCCTCTGTGAATAATTAATTAAAACCTTTTAAACTCTCATATGGTGTCATATTCTAGATCCCTAATCTCCCACACTTCCGCAACCATGAACGATGCTATCATCCCAAATCATGATGATCCAACCAATTTATTCACCCTCATACACATTGACAACTCTATCAAACTTGTAAACTAATGTAATTCCCCTTGATTGGAGCTTCTCATTAATCACATATATATAGTAAATGTACAGCCTAAGTATAAGAGTTCTAGTATAACTAAATTACATTGAAAATATATCTTTACAAGATAAAATCTATACATGATAAAATTTGTACAAGATAATATTTACATATTATCTATCAAAACTCAACCCCTCCAACTATGTTGCCTGGAAAACCCAAATTCAAGCAACCCTATTAGGTTATGACCTAGGGAAATTTGTCGAGGGCTCCTTTCCGTCTCCTCCAACCTCTATAACAACTGATGGTGTTTGAGTTGTCAATCCTACAACACCTGCTTGGTTTCGCCAGGATAGGCTCATATTTGGAGCTATTGTTGGTCTTGGACTTTGTATTTTGACTTTCATCATTACATTGTCAAATACCGAGCGCTCAAAAGTGAAGATCCTTAAAATGAATCTGTTCTTTCTATAGTATGCATGAACTTTGAAGATAAAATTCATCTTCTAGATGTTGGAAATATTAGCGGAAGTTAGTGGGTTATTATTGCAAGTTAGGAGAGGAGTAAAGATGAGTTGGATGATAAGACAATATTTTTGAATTGTTAAGTGAATATAGCTTACATTACTTGCTTTTCCAAAGTACAAGAAGTGGCTATTTATAGCCTTGGTAAGTCGGTGATTGTACCGACATTGCAAGCTCCTAGTTTCTAGGCTATTCTAGCTAAACTTAGAGAATTATACACTTTCTAGCATATTACATTTATATCTAGATAATTCTTGAGATTATTCTAGGTTGCTAATTCTAGATTTTTCCGAAGATTTTTACTAACAATATTCTAGAAACATGTTCTACAAGTTTCTTGTTTAGATTTTTTACATAGATTTTTCTAGATTAACATCTAATACTCCCCCTTAATCTGAAAAATCTTAAATTCCAAGCTGTCTTCTAAATTCGATGAACTTTTCTGTTGGAAGTGCCTTGGTAAATATATCTGCGAGTTGCTCCTCTGTCTTGCATAATTGTAACTTGATCTCTTGTTTCTTGACTAGTTCTCGGATGAAGTGGTGTCCTATCTCGATGTGCTTCGTGCGACTATGAAAGACTGGATTCTTTGTCATTGCTATGGCTGACATGTTGTCACAATAGAGAGTAGTTGGATCTTCTGTGTCTTGTTGTAGATCTTTTAGGATTCTCCTTAGCCATACTGCTTCACATGCCGCACTTGTTGCTGATATGTACTCAGCTTCAGATGATGATAGTGCCACTGTTGCTTGCTTCTTTGACGACCATGAGATAGACTTGGATCCTAGCTGGAACTCGTATCCACTTGTACTTCTTCGATCGTCGATGCTTCCTGCCCAATCGCTGTATGTGTAGCCTGTAAGCCTGTAGTTATTCTCGGACTCGTACATTATTCCATAGCTCTTTGTTCCTTTGATGTACCGAAGTATCCTTTTGGCTGCTGCTAAGTGATCTTTGCTTGGGTCACTCATGAACCTTGAAATGATGCTAACTGCATGAACAATGTCAGGTCTTGTGTTTGTGAGATAAATGAGAGATCCGACCAAGCTTCGATAGAGTGATGCATCCATCTTCTGTTTGCCATCATACTTCGAGAGCTTCTCATTTGTAGCCATTGGTGTAGCCATTGGCTTACAATCGTTCATGTTGAATTTCTTGAGCATATCTTCGGCATATTTTTCTTGTGAGAGAATTATTTTACCTGGACTTTGTTTGACTTGCATACCGAGGAAGTACTTTATAGCTCCGAGGTCTGTCATCTCATATTCTGACGTCATTGCCTTCTTGAATTCTTCTATCATCCTTGGATCGGTGCCTGTGTAGATGAGGTCATCTACATATAGGCATAAGATGAGAAAATCTGATCCTTGAGTCTTGATATAGAGTGATGGCTCACTTGGGCTTTTTGTAAACCCATTTTGGAGAAGATAGCCATCAATTTTGTTGTTCCATGCTCGAGGAGCTTGCTTGAGCCCATAGAGGGCCTTTTGAAGGCGATAAACTTTGTCTTCTTTGCCTTCGATAACATATCCTTGAGGTTGTTCAACATACACCTCTTCTTCTAGCTCCCCATTGAGAAATGCAGACTTGACATCAAGTTGATAAACTGATAACTTGAATTGTGTAGCAAGGGCAAGGACTAACCTGATTGTCTCCATGCGGACCACCGGAGCATATGTCTCATTAAAGTCAATGCCTGGTTGCTGTGAGTAGCCTTTGACTACGAGACGTGCCTTGTGCTTTTGGATGGAGCCATCTTCATTGAACTTTGTCTTGTAGACCCATTTGAGGCCTATAACTTCTTTATCTTGTGGCTTCTCCACAAGCTTCCATGTGTTATTCTTCTCTATCATCTTGATCTCTTCATTCATGGCATTGATCCATTTTTTATCTTGAGCAGCTTCTTGAAAATTTTGTGGTTAACCTGCGAAGATTGCATAATTGCATGATTGCATTAATAGTGTTCTAAGTAGCCTGGGGGACGCCGATCTCGATGGGATCTTCGAACTTCTTGTCTTGGACTTGTTTCTGGTGTTGAACTTGAGCTTGATGGTGATCTTGGACTCCTTGATGGTGATCTTGGATTGTTTGATGGTGATGGACTTGCTGATGATTGTGTTGGTGACTGACTTGGGCCTACTCCTTGATCTGGGCTTGGTGGTGGAATGACTGCTGCTGGAACCTCTAGATTTTTCTCATTCCATTGCCATTGTGCTCCTTCGTCAAATATGGCATTTCTTGAGATGATCAACTTTTAGGATTCGGGCTGATAGAGACGATATCCTTTAGACTCGTCACTGTATCCAATGAAGATACATTTTTCTCCTTTTCCATCGAGCTTGTCTCGATTCTCCTTCGGGACGTGGGCATATGCAATGCACTCGAAAACTTTAAGGTGCTCAGCTGTTGGCTTCCTCTTGTGCCAGGCTTCATAGGGTGTCATGCTTCTGACTGATTTTGTGGTAGATCTATTGAGAATGTAGATAGCTGTGTGGACAGCCTCGGCCCAAAAGTATTTAGGTAGATTTTTACCTTGCATCATACTGCGGGCCATTTCAGCAATTATCCTGTTTCTCCTTTCCGCCACACCATTTTGTTGTGGTGTGTAGCTGACTGTGAGCTCCTTTTTAATTCCATGCTCTTTACAAAATTTGTTGAACTCACTACTTGTGAATTCTCCCCCACGATCGGTTCGTAGAACCTTTATTGAATGCCCACTTTGTTTTTCTGTGAGGGCTTTGAATTGCAAAAAGTGGGATAATGCTTCTGATTTTTTCTCCAAGAAATATACCCACATCATGCGTGAAAAATCATCAACAAACAACAGAAAATATCTTTTTCCGCCAAGAGACGGATTCTTGGTAGGGCCCCATATATCTGCATGGACAAGTTCTAATGGAGCTCTGGCCCTCCAAGATGAGGTTGAGAATGGTGATCTATGCATTTTGCCATAGATGCAACCCTCACATATTTTCTTTTCATTAGTGATTGGTGGTAGCCCAATCACCATTTTTCTATTTCTTACCAGTTTTAAACTGTCAAAATTTAAATGCCTGAATCTTAAATGCCACAAGGTGGATTCATCCATTATTGAACTTAGGGAAGTATTAGACTCCAATTGCATTTTAAGTGGAAATATTTTATTTGGAGCCATTTTAGTAGTACTGATTAATTGCCCCTTTTTCTTATCATATATGTGGCATTGGTTATTATCAAATTTTACCATGTAGCCCTTTTGGACTAATTGGCCTACACTTAACAAATTTTGAGCAAGCCTAGGAACATAAAAGACATCGGAGATGTATTTAGAGGAGCCATTTTTAGTCTTAACAACGATTGTTCCTTTTCCAACAACTTCTTGATTACTTCCATCACCAAGTGTTATTTGTGATTTTATATTTTCATCAATATTAACAAATGAATTTTTATTGCCGGTCATGTGATTGGAACAACCACTATCTATGTACCATACATCATTTTGTTCTTCTTGAGCATTTAAACATATGTAAAATAACTGATCATGAGAGTTATTATTTTCTGTGAAATTGACCTCTTCTTTTTGCCGGAAATAACAATCTTTTTCGAAGTGACAATGTCGGGTACATTTTTTGCATTTGTACCGACAATCTTTTGTGTTGTGACCATTTTTCTTGCATAATATACAATATGAGTTATTTTGATTATTATCTCGGCTCCCTTGATTTTCGTTATTTCCTCTCCCCCTACCACGGTTATTAAAATTTCCTCTTTTTGATTGAAATTTTTTTCCGTGGCCATTTTTATTTTCACCATTATTAGAAAATTTTAATTTAGCTTGAAAAACTTGTTCTACTGGCTGCTCCTCAAATCTATGAATTCTTTCTTTGTGAGCTAAATAGAGAGCCTATTAGCTCAGTCATGGTTAGCGAGTTTAAATCTTTATTTGCTTCTTCTATAGCAGCCACAACATGATCAAATTTTCTATTAAGAGTTCTTAATATTTTCTTGATTATTTTAACATTTTCAATGGTATCTCCATTAGATCGAATTTGGTTAACAATATTTGTGACTCGGTCAACATATGATTGAATTGATTCATTATCGGTCATTTGCATACTATCAAATTGTCCCCATAAAGATTGAAGTTTAAAATTACCTTTTCCGAGCCTCTATATTTTGTCTCCAAGATGCTCCATGCCTCCTTGGCCGTTGTAGCAGCCATGATTGTTGGTAAAATTGTTTCATCAACTCCACGATATATTATAGATAGGGCATCATGATCCCTTCTTTTGTTTTGTTTGTATTGACACTTTTTAGTGTCATCCCAAGAAGCCTCTTCATTGGCATCTTTGGGTTTTTCATATCCATCTTGTATAATTTCCCATATATCTTGGGTGATAAAGATGGACTTCATTTGCATGCTCCATTGATCATACTTCTCCCCCTTAAATGTAGGTAACCAATTAACTTGGGGATTGAAAATGTTTGTGTTTGTGTTTGTGTTTGAAGTAGGGGAGGCCATTTGAAGGTATTGATATGGAGTTTAGATGATGGATGGAAATTGGAGGCTTAGGATTTGAGTGGCTCTTGATACCAAATGTTGGAAATATTAGTGAAAGTTAGTGGGTTATTATTACAAGTTAGGAGAGGAGTAAAGATGAGTTGGATGATAAGACAATATTTTTGAATTGTTAAGTGAATATAGCTTACATTACTTGCTTTTCCAAAGTACAAGAAGTGGCTATTTATAGCCTTGGTAAGTCGGTGATTGTACCGACATTGCAAGCTCCTAGTTTCTAGGCTATTCTAGCTAAACTTAGAGAATTATACACTTTCTAGCATATTATATTCATATCTAGATAATTCTTGAGATTATTCTAGGTTGCTAATTCTAGATTTTTCCTAAGATTTTTACTAACAATATTCTAGAAACATGTTCTACAAGTTTCTTGTTTAGATTTTTTACATAGATTTTTCTAGATTAACATCTAATACTAGATTGTTCAGAGTGCAACATGATTACTCGTTGAAAACAAGTGACAGTACTCCGTAATAAAATATAAATGAGTAATTAATTATTTGGAGAAGAGGTTGCCTCCATCCCCGAATGAACTATAGCAGGGAATCTAGAACGTATTGAGACTCTTGAGAATACAGTGGTAAAAGTTTGGACCAAAACCAAAGAGATTAAATTATTAGGGGGAAAAAGGACATATTGGGGTTAGATATTAGTATATTACTGAAGAGTGGGGGCTTGAAGGACAATTATATGATGTTAGTCCATCACAATTTTAGTGGAGTGGGGTTGTATCACAATTATATTATGCTACAGCCTTAAAGTTTAAAATGTGTAACAGACTACCGGTGTAAGGGGTGACTAAATAGTGAAAAGTTTTTAGAAAAAAATAATAATAAGCCGGTATCCGTTTAAATCGGATAGAGTTATGAGCCGATTTTCAAACTAATCCGGATATTAGTATATTACTGAAGAGTGGGGGCTTATTATTTAATATTCCGTTTATTTATTCTTAATAATATTAAGTACAGCTGGATCGCAAGCTATCAGGGAACAACCTTCGCAGTAATCTAAATTCTCCAACCGCTGTTGCAGAAGGATCTTTTCATATGCAACTTGTTTCAACACTTTTTTGTGTTGACTTCACTGTATTTTCGTCGTCAGTAATCGTTCTTATAAAATGTGTGAAGAACTTAAATCAGAAAGCTGAGGAATACGAACGAATCCATAGTATGAAGCAGAGCATTCAGGTGCACTTATTTTTTTTCACTTCTCTCATATGTTTATATTTCAGCTTTTACTTCATTTTTTGTTTCTAAATTGCGGTTTGCTTACGAGTGGGAACTCGAAAAATTCAGGCATAAGAATGGACTCCTTAGGTCTGCTCTCAGCTGGTCACGTCCATGGTTCAAGCGATGTTTGATCTAAGGAAAGGAACCCTCTAATGTACGAAGTATGTCTTAGGCTTAACTAGTCATTGTGGTTCTAGTTCGCCTAAAATAAGCCAGGCTCGAGGACTAGACTAGCTTAGGGGTTTAGGATGCCTAAGCTTGAACAGTAGAGACCAATCCACGGGCACCTAGTTCATACTAATATTACACCAGTAGCATGGTTTGATACCATTCTTGGTCATTTATTTGATCTTTCCTCCACAGTTTGAAACTGGACTCGTATTATTGTACAAATTATACTTCAAGTATTGTCATATGACTATTTATGGAGGAATATTTCTATCTTCAAATAAACTTCCCATTTGGTGTTGGTGCGAGGTGAAACTAGTTAATGTAGAGATTGAATTTTTCTATTTTTCCTAATGATTTTGTAAGTTCTATTCCATTTGTCCATTAATATTTGCTCCATTTGAGTATTTTTTTTTTGAGAGTTTTTTTTGGTCAAAATAGAGAAATTAGTAAGAAAAAGAGGGATTATATTTTTGGTGATCTTTTAAGCACTTCTATATTATGAATTTTTTTTACGATTTGTAATGTGCACCTCTTTGACGGTTGATATCCTAAGATACATATTGATTTCTTAAAAATATCTAAAATATACATATTTTGAATTACCTATCAGTATTTATACATTTTCAGAATACAAACTTTAGTAAGGGATAACTTTTGTTGTATTGAGAGTCAACTTCTTTTTAGTCACACAATAACCTTATTGTATCTTATATGCTTATAAAATCATCCCTGCATAGTATATACCGAAAAAAAAAGGTATGTTCATAGAACTAACCATTACTCGTAGTTGAATACTTGAATGTTCATACAAGAAAATAAGCGAGATTGTTGCTATGATCATAAACAAACAGGTCGTAAAAGCATCCCTATACTAATATTAAAGCTCCATTTCTTATTATGCTTTAAGATTTGATCATAATTAGTTTATTTTACATAATTCAAAACGAAAAAGGACTCAAGCTATATCATCCAAGAGTTATACTTCATTTACATGTGAATGCCAGGCCACTTAGATCTATCCCTCATAAGCTATGTGCTTTTGTGTAGGTCTCCTGAAGCTCCTATTTTAAGAGATCTTGCTAAAAAAAAGTAGCACACTATGGCAGCAGCAATTGTGGGGCAGGCAGACACTATGGCAGCAGCAATTGTGGGGCAGGCAGAGAAACTATGGGAGGATTGGAATATCCGAGTATGCATCCTTTTAAGCTTCGTCATTCAATGTTGTTTAACATTTCTTGCACCTTGGAGGAAACGCAACAAAAACACGAGTTTCTTCATTTGGATATTGTACCTGTTAGCTGATGCAATTGCACTCTACACCATTGGTTTGATCTCCAATAGCTCATCCAGCACAATAACAGAGGCCATCCTCGTGTTTTGGTCACCCTTCTTATTACTTCACCTTGGAGGGCCGGATACAATCACTGCTCTTGCTCTTGAAGATAATGAGCTTTGGCTACGGCATCTCCTCCAACTTGGCACCCAATCAGCTGGCACCATTTACCTTTTCTACAGGTCTTTCCAAAACAAGTTTGGAGCTGAGTTGTTGTTTCCTTCAGTCATTATGTATATCAGTGGATGTGTCAAGTACCTTGAAAGAACATCATCTCTATACTTTGCTAGTATGGATACCTATAGGGAATCCCTTATTGGGAAGCCTAATGCAGGGCCAAATTACGCGGCTCTTATGGAAGAATACGCTAGCAGAAAGGCAGCTAACATTCCAGTACAAATCAAATCGAACTTAGAAACTGCTCAGAGTTCTAGTTCATCACGATCTTCACGAGGCAATCAAAGTTCATCACATCATACAGTCGCTCATGATTTAAGTTCATCACATGGTTCACGAACTGGTTCAATTTCATCCCATCAAACAGTTGCTCATGGTTCAATTTCATCGCAAACTTCGCGCACCACTGCAGGTTTATCACGTCAAACAAGTGCTCATGGTTCAAGTCGCTCACCAACTTTGCAAACCCAGGGAAGTTCTCAGCAAACAGGTGCTGGTGATTGTGAGCAAGGATGTATAGAACAAATTGAAGATATGAATTTGGTCAAGGAAGCACATGACTTCTACCTAAAATTCAGAGGCCTTATTGCAGATACCATGTTCAGTTTCAAAGAGCGTACTGAAAGCCGTCAGTTCTTCCTTGACAAGCAGAAAAAACAAATAAGTGGGGTGCAAGCATTCAAGATGATCCAAATTGAGCTCAATTTCATTTACGATGTGTTCTTTACAAAGATGCATACATTACAGAGAGCACGTGGAATCACTCGCATCTTTTCCATTGGTTCTATCGTTGCCGCCTTCCTGCTGTTCTTCTTCAGGCATTCACATAAGTACAGCCAGCGAGATCTGTACATCACTTATGTGTTGCTAGGAGGTGCTGTTACCATGGAAGTGATAGCCATTATCATGCTCTCATTCTCTGACTGGGCTGTTGTTGTAGCTGTGGATAGTGCAAAGCGAAGGTGCAAAGCCCCCTTTTCTACTATCCTATTAAAGTTCTGGTTGAAGCACCGTCCTCGTAGGTGGTCCGAAGAGGTTTCACAGTATGACTTGCTTTACTATTGCCTAAATGACCAATCTACCCTAGTCAACCTCTTACTTTTTCAAAGCTTCAAGGATGTAGCAGAAAATTTCTTATACGTTTCAAGACATGATTTTGATGAAGAATTGGGAAATCTCATTTATGCTGAGTTGAAGAGAATAGCTGAAGCTGCAGATGAACCAAAGAATACAAAGAAGGCTTGTGAAGCGAGAGGAAATCTTGTTTTCGACGAAGAGTTTGCTACACTCTCTAAAGGCTTACACGCTTGGACTGTAGATGTTGACTATGATGAAAGCCTTCTTCTTTGGCATATTGCCACAAACTTGTGCGTTTTGGAAAGTGTCAGAAGGAATGATGATAACAAAGGATCACCACTCTCAAAATCCTGCCTTGATTTTCGCAAATACAGTAAGATGATTGGAAATTATATGATGTATCTCCTAATTATGAAGCCTTCAATGACTTCTTCGGTGGCTGGAATCGCACAAGTCCGGTTCCAAGACACATGTGAGGAAGCCAAAAAATTCATACGCAGGAAACTACCCCGTGAAGAAGTTGGAAGGTTGGCCAAAGTGATCCAATTTTTCAAATTTCTTGGACGGATGATTTTACTGTCTTTATGTGCAGTAAAAAATTTGGCATTATATTGTTGCTGCTGGAACAAAGCTTCAGAGGATAGAGAGGAGAAAAAGTTGAAGCTCGATGATAAAAGGCTTAGAAGTCTTTGTCGAAGGATACTTGATGTTAACACAGAAAAGAAGCCGGTGGAAGTAAAGGGTGACAGAAGCCAGTCAGTCATGTTTGATGCATGCAGGTTGGCCAAGGAGTTGATCAAAATAGGGCAGAGGGACGGCGAGGAGACACAGTGGAAAGTGACTTTTAAGGTATGGGTGGAGCTGCTGTGCTATGCTGCTAGTCGAAGCAAACCTACTGCCCATGTTGCGCAACTACGAGAGGGTGGAGAGCTCATCACAATAGTTTGGCTATTGATGGCTCATCTTGGCTTAGGGGAGCAGTTTCGCATCAACAAGGGCACTGGTTGGGCTAAGCTTATTGTTCGGAAATGATTCGCAAATCAAGTGAATTGTATGAATCATTCTCTGAACTTTAGTTCTATATCATAAATTAAGGTGTCTCTCGTTATCATGGCCAAAATTTATATTTTTGGTGTTTGGATTTTCAAATTATATGTTTTAAGTTGATGTCCACTACAGTAAGTTAGAGGCAAAAAAGTACCGCGCTGTAAACTATCCAACTACTAACAGCAATAAAGCTTCCCTACCAATTACCCCACAAGCTCGTCTGTGACTGTTCGCAGCATCATTTTGACGCCCGCAAGGTTGGAGTCTTGGTGTTAGAGTCTAGTGTTCCTATCAGTGTTGTAGTATGGTCTGAATAGAAGGCTCAGGGATGAACATGGTAGAGATGTAGAACTAACTAGATACATTACCAAGAACACCAACAGAATATCTTTGACACAAATTTTGTCAGGGTGTCCTTCAGCAATTTGTTCGAAGCCAAAATTTCAAATGTGAAATTCATAATATAAAATTTTTTAAGACAACTTTTTCTTATGTTGCGCATGCACATGGAACTGTTAAGCATTACATAGGCTCAAAGCTATATCTAAGCGTTATTCGTGGATCTCGATCATATCTCTCGACTATTAGCATTTTTTTTTTTTGCAAGTTGACATTAGGTTATTGTGAGTAGTGGGTCTAGTCGTCTAGGGAAGATAATTAAACACCGAACGCCCGTCTGTCACAAAATGATAACTTTGACTATATTATTTTTCTGACAACCAACCAATACCCAAGTAAACCTACCTAACTACATCAAATTAAGTGATGTTCTTTTATTTATTTATTTGAAACTCTAATGACCAACATTATAACAAATAAATTAAATATATCATTTAGTACATCTAACTTTACTTGCATTTGATACATATTAGATGCATTTAGCTATTAAATCTTTTATTAAGTATTCTGTACGTAATGCATGTCAATTATCGAATCATATACAAGTATTGAATACAAAGAAAATACATATTTTTTTAGAAAAATATAGAGTTAATATTTGTGGAAGGTTATAACACACTATTTTAAATTATATTTCAAATATATTTCAAAAGTGTCTTGATGGTATTAGATACCTTATAGGGTCATATTAAGAGGTTTGAATCTATTAAATACTTAAGAACGGGTTTTCAAAAGTTAGAAATCATATTTAGTCTCCAATTATAAGAATCTTGAAATATGGTCGAAAATAATAAAGTGGATACTTCCTAGAGTCTTCATTAGTAGGAGGTCTTACCTTTAGGACGTGTATACCTATATAAAAATAATTCTTATTTCAGATCCTAATACTAAGTTAATACTGTAAGAGAGGTCGAACTACAAGGAACTAAGCATTGGACTGCTATGAAAGTCACCTACACAGTCAAGCTGTCAACAACACGAGGTTGGGAATGAGATAAACTAACAAATTGACAATAAAGTTAGCATTATTTAGGGTGGTTGGCTCCCCAACTAGTGAGAAAATGATGAATTAGCAATCCATAAACACTGTACTCTTCCCTTTCTAACTAGTAGATGTTGGATGGGATGAACACTTACAAGAAGGGGGGGGGGGGGGGGGGGGGGGGGGGGGGTGAATTGGAAGTACAATATAATTAAAAAAATTTGTGAAATTAAACTAGAATTTGTAAATAGAAAGGAACTTAACAAAAGAAACACAAGAGATTTTAGCATGAAAACCCTTTATGCCCAACCCAAAGGGAAAAACCACGACCCAATTGAGATTTTCAACTCTTTTCACTAATAGGACAATATGTGATTATAATCTATTAGCTACTCTCAAATTGAGTTTCACTCAGAACTGAAGTTCCCTTTAACAATGACTCTATCAAGTCAAAGCGCTATCTCTTGCTCTCTCTCTCTCTCCTTCTTTTTTCCTATTCTCTCTCTCAAATTTAAATCTAAGTCGATATAAAATCTCTCAATCTTGTCACCCCTAGTACAACTTAATACTACTCTTAAAGATTACAATAAAAACTATTTTCATGACTTTGAAACTTAGCAAAAAGGAACTCGCGATTTAAGCCTTAATAACTGACAAAATAATTTTTCTCTCTAGAAAGCTTTTATGCATGAGTCAGTTGTACATTAAATGAGTGAGCAAAGTCCTTATTTATAGGTAGCAACCAAGCTTTCATGCATTCATCGCTCCACTTCCTTGAATTAAGAAAAAATAATGGTCATGCAAAGTGGATGTAAATAAGGTAGTTTTAATAAGGTCAATGACCAAAAAAGATATGCATGATTTTACAACGAGTAGGAGTAAACACGGCTGGAGCTTAGTTAGGAAATCAATATCTAAGGAAGTTGTTGAGTGAAAGTAGACTACTTAGTTTTCATATTACCCAAAAAAATTTTTAATAAAAATTTCATTTAATTTAATAAGGAAAATCCTTTTATCATTTAACCTTCACTAAAATACTTAGAGTAAAAATAGGAAAACCATTTTTCACAAAATCTCGTATTGAATTTTCCAAAAATCAATTTTCACAAAATCAATTTTTCTAACTAATCGTTTAAAACACAAAAGGAACTTTGACTCATTGACTTAGGCTTATTCATTGCTTGTTCCAATTAACTAAATTTCTTGTCGCTTACATAAATCCTAAGTATACTCCTACTTAGTCTTCATGTCCTCTTGTCTTGAAGCTACCTCATTATTGCTTCAATGCAAGTCCCTACTCCGACTCTTATCAATCAATATTTGCAGTTCTTCGGTCCAAATCTTGATTGTATTTGACTTTTGTTACTTGACTGTTTTGAGCTTCCCTTTGCTTCTATTCCAAAGCATGAATCAAAAAACCTTCACACACTAAACAAATATCAAATATGTTTGCAAATCTTATCATCACCAAAACCAAATAAAAGTAGATCAATAATTATGAAAATAAGGTGGTCATATACTCCATGAAAATACCAAATTCAAAATACAGGGCATTCAATACTTGAACTCCCCATATTCGTCCTACCATGTACAATGTCTGGCATTTAGAACGACATTTAAGGGACCTATTCATAAGTTCTTATCTACATTCTCCCGTGCAATAAAAATCATGAATAGGAATGAGCAATGGGTGGACAGTGCACCCGCTCCAGAAAAAAAATGTACAACATGTACATGGAAAATGTACATTACGCACATGAAAAATGTACATAGTACACATGCGAGTTATGTACATTCCACATAATTCACATGTGTACTATGTACATTTTTTATGTATGTAATGTACGTTTTTCATGTACGTGATGTACATTTTCCTTGTATGTGATGTACATTTTCCTTGTATGTGATGTACATTTTCCATATACGTGATGTACATTCCACATAACTCACATGTGTACAATGTACATTTTCATATACGTAATGTACATTTTCCATATACGTGATGTACATTTTTTTGGAGCGGGTGCACCATGAGCATGGTGCACCCGGGTGCACCTTCGAATTTACGCAACTCCAACGTACACTTTCTCTCAATTTCTCACCCCCAAAATTTTCACTCTTCACACTCTCGCTTATCCCACGATAACATTACGCAACTATACAACAAAACCCACAAAATTCCTTGGTGTTCTAACTAGCGATGACATAGAACAACAAAACCCATGATGTTCGTTGTTAACATCTAGCGACGACATAGAGGGTTGCCGTTATAAATAAGTCTTGAGGATAAAAATATACCAATAACAGCCAAAAAACTTCTCGTTGAATGATGTTCTTACGGTCATAAAATTCAAAATTTTGAAGAATAATAATATTCCGTCATTGATTTTAAATTTATATAACAAGAACTTCACAACCAGACAATATGTTTAAAGTTTCTTATTTTTCAATATTACACGAAAAAATCTTTCATTTAAAATACATTTAAATAAACACAATTGAGTTGTTATAGATGATCAGATCAAATTCAAGAGACCCCTACAATGTAATCCTAAATCAATCCTATAGTGATATACGACGTAACACCCATGTTTAGGTTCTTTATATTGAAAATAAAACCTAAATCAGAGTCTTGGAAGCTCCAATGAGTGGCAGCTCAATGGGAGTTTTTTTTTTTTTTTTGAAAAGTATTTCGGGTTGAATAGTGTGTACTCATATTTCGTAAATTTTAATTGTTCTTTGAATCTATCTTATTGGGGGATAGACTTAGCTTATGAGTTGGTTTTTGCAAGAAATATTATCTATCGTTGCAGGAATCTATGGAACAAGCGAACGCAATGTCTAAGCAAACTCAATGTCTTTTTCTTTTGTCTTGTTCTGATAATTAGCCTAATTTTAATAAATATATTTACATTTCTTTTTTCAAAGTTATTTAAAACTATTTATGTCTATCTTAAAGGTGTGTTTGATTTATTAACGAATGATACAGTTGTATTGTTAAGCTTTATTTTAGGCTTTGTAATTAAGATTAATCATGATTATTTAAGAACTAAGATTCTTAATTAACAATTGAAAAGTCTAGGCTATTATACTCTCACTAGGATTAGAATTGTCTAAACTTAAAAAGTCTCAAAAGTTATTATGCTTTGAGATATTTTCAAAGAAGTGTAGGCATTGAGTGCTTCTTAGGTTCCTATGAGAAAGTCAAAGCCTATCTCAAATTATCCAAAATAATAGATTTTCGAGGTAATAATTATTTATATTACTTTTTTGAGATATTTTTGAATAATTTTTTAAAATTGAAATAAATTTATTGCATACTTCATAAAGTTATATGAGTAGACAATGAGTCTTTCTATACCTTATTATATTCGATTTTGAAAGGCTTTAAACTCAAGTTTAGGATTCAATTTGAAAATTACTTGAATTAGATAAGAAAATTACCATCATGAACCAAATACGGATTGTAATAAAAAAATTATAATTCATAATTATAAATTTTGGCATGCAATAACTTTTAAATTGCAATAACAA
The DNA here is from genome assembly GCA_026401315.1 of Dysphania ambrosioides. Taxonomy (NCBI): domain Eukaryota; kingdom Viridiplantae; phylum Streptophyta; class Magnoliopsida; order Caryophyllales; family Amaranthaceae; genus Dysphania; species Dysphania ambrosioides. The sequence goes on from CM048666.1 coordinate 23,301,333, forward strand.
TAGTCCGAATGGAGCAAAAAGATAAAAACTTCTTAACTTTATTATCCAAAAAGTTATATAATGTGCATAGAATATAATTTGTCCAATAATAACTATTATCTAAACTTAAATAAGTACTTGATAAAAATAGGTTTTATTCACAACTTTAGTATGAGAATTTCATTAGTCATAAAATGATATATAAATTCAATAGTACATTTATGTAAACAAATTTAATTTATAAATTTCATAAAATACTCTTTCTCTACAATATTATACTTAAACAACGAAGCCCCACTCAAACATCGCAAAGGGCTGCTCACTCGTGAGAAATTCAAGGATGATACAGGATACTCGCACCGTTTCACTAAGTTTGCAACATTTCCATATTTGAAGTCAAAGTTCAAAAATTTTGACCACAAGTTCTTATTATGTTATAAAAAAAATTAAAGTGCGATTTGTTGGATGCATTTTAATGCAAATTTTTAAAATATCAATTTTTCATAATTTTTTTTACCTTCTGAATTTGGAAATGAAAACGATTAGAGTCTTGTCTTGAATACCGTGAAAAATCAAATGTAGCAAACTTGTTAAGAAGTTGGGAGTAAAATTATTATGGGCTTCTACGTGATTAGATGGTTTCAAAATCATAAATGTTTGATAAAGGGGTCCATGATATGATCAAGCTTGATTATGATGATAATAGGTGGTTAATAAGGGTTATAGAGTACAAAATAAAAACATGTGATAAGGGATTAACTTTAGGGTATGGCTTCGTCTGATTATGTTCATTTGTTATATGGCATAAGGGTTTGGTTAGATCAAGGATTTTGATTAGATATTTGTCGGTGATGATGATGCTACATATCCCATGCGCCCTTTTTAATATAAAGTACAACTTATTTTTACTATAAATTTGATCTAAAGAAATGATAAAATATAGATATAACGTTTTAAATTTTGACCATATTTATAGAATTAAAATGAGTTTTTTTTTTTAATTTTTACCTAATATAAATTATATTAAGATATTAAAAATTTAGATATAGATATTATTATACCAGATATAGATATTATTATATCATATATGAAATTACAAGAGACGTAAAAATATAGAAAAATATATATTCTGTATTGACATTATGATCTCAGGTATAAAAATAAAATTACGAATAATATATCTCTTAATATAATTATATACGGTATATATTAAGAATTTTTCATTAAAAACAATCCATTATTATCTGAAAAAGAATTATTAATCTGTATAAAAGACGGGCCCCATAAACTAGAAGAAATATTTTAATCTCTAATAGCATAATGGACAATATTGCTCTTCAATATTGAAGAGTTCAGATTAAGGCATGAAAATACTTACAAATATGAACTCATTGCATAAACTAGACTAGACCATTTCCTTTTCTCTCTTCTACTAAATACATCAACCATTATATTCCACACAAATTAAAGGGAAATGGTGATGGTTGATAAGCAAACGGCTAATGGATCTCAAGGTAAGCCAAATTGGTGCCTGGAACTCGATGGATGTGAACGAATCGCCGAAGTGATCATAAACGGTGGAGACGCCGTCAACCGGATCGGCTTCGTAATAGCTGATGCATACGGCAGGACTACCACTAGAAGCTTTGGTAGTCCTTCCGGAGTCATCTCAAAGGTAACCAACTAACTATCAGTACAAGTCAATCCTCTTCTTTTTCACACGATAATAATATTTTCTTCCATGTTTTTACATTATTTGTTTCAAGAACAATTGACATCTCTCTTTACAAGTGTGGTCTATACCAATAACTTCCTTGACTTTTCTCTTAAAAAAAGGAAAAAAAAAAAAAACACTACTTCATCCAGTTTACATTGAAATTGTATTACATATTTTTTATAAAAAAAAAGTTTTATAGTATTTATATGAATTTTTTTTATATTGTATATGCTCATTTATTTAAATTGTAATAATGTACTCCCGGCCTCCATGTATGATTTTTATAAACTAGAAAAAAGAAGGTAATTATATTGGTTAATAAAGGGGCATATAAACTAGTTGTGGGTGAGTGGCCTTAATGAGTGGATGGGCTTTAGGTGGACATCTAGGGGAAAATAGTGATTTAAAAGTGAGAGAGCAAGTAGGTGAGGTTTAATTAACTTTATAATTTCATAGCACCAAGAATAGACAACATATACTCTTACAAGGAAAACAAATAATATTTTCTTTACATTTCTTAATATTTGTATGTGAAAACAAATTAACTAGCAAAACTCTACTAACCTCGAAAAATATGTAAGAAACAACTCTTTTAAGTATCTAGGGATGATATATATGATGAGTTTTTCTAATTCGTATTTAGTATAAATTATATCAGGATATTAAAATATCTAATATAGGTGTTGTTATATCATATATAATATCAGGTATAAACATTATATTATTAAGTATAGAAATGAAATTATTAGAAATATTTTCTAATATATTTATATCATATATAAATTAGAAATTTCTCTATGTATAATTTATGTGAATAATACATGTATCATTTTGTGTTAATTCAATTGTTACTGGATCCATTATTGAATTTGAAATGCAGCTTAAACTGAAGAGTAACGAGTACATAACAAATGTAAGCGGGAAGCATGGGGTGTATTCTTACTGCGGTTATAGGGTAATTGCTTCGTTGACTATATACACCAATTTCTGTCCTAGTGGATATGGTCCATATGGAGAGGCCAATCACCTCTGTACTGATCTTTGTGAATTCTCAACTAAAGCTCGACGTGGTTCGATTGTTGGATTTCATGGAAGATCTAGCCAACATCTTGAATCCATAGGAATTTTGGTGAGAAGAGTATGAATGTAAGAGTACTTAGCAAATTCTGAATTTAGTGAATTACAATAACTATTATTCTTATCATTTCCTTGAAGTTGATAAAATGCAACCTCGATGCATGTTATTCTTTGATGTGTCTAGGATTCTCTAATCACTCCTAATCTTGATGATTAATGGATTGACCATCACAAGAGGAATGAGCTTGTATTAATTCCAAGCCACTGTAAATGTAGTAATGTTGTACGAGCATGTTTTACGAGAAATGTCAAAAATATATCCTATATATAAGTTGCAAAACTTATATCAAGTCTAGTTTTTGAATTATTTGGAATTTATTGTACGACTTCTCGACTTTCCAATCTAAGATTTTTCAAAAAGAACTCCAAACGAAGTAATATTATTAGAAAATGGAACTACAATCATATTTTTGAGTATGTAATGTAACATATATTGTTTGATATAAATTCTAACACCTTTTATGTTTTACCTTCACAAAAATTAGGATATGATGAATACGTGGGTAGAGTTGATGAAAATATGTGCAATGCAATTATGCGATCACATCTGTTGACAAGAGAGTACGTGACTAGAAGAGATCACAAAATATTGGAAATTAAGCAATCTTGCAAGAACATCCAAAAAGGAAAATAATTCTTACATATGGGAATTGAAAGACAGAGAACATATGTATCGTATTTCCCTTATAATATAAGCCTTCTATTTGAGGTCAAGGGTAAAAGGACCATTTACTCCTCACTTTGCAATAAGTCCTTTTAGTCGTCCACGCTCCTTGAGTATCTTCTTCTCCAAATTGAGTACAGCCATATTTGCTTCAATATTTTTTTGTAATTGATCAATTCTGTGAACAATTTTCCTCTTACCTCTGTCCTCAATAGTTGATTCCACAAGTGGCTCAGCTGGCACTACCTTTCCAACTACTTTGGTCTTCTTCTCCTGGTGAGTAAGCACACATCATAGATTAAACACATTTATATATTTAGGGATAATTTGGTAAATAAAGCTTTTTTTAATTCATACTGATATAAATTATATTAATATATTAAAATTTCATATATAAGTAGTGTTATATCAGATATAAGTATGGTTACATCCGATATAGCTATTGTTATATTAGATATAGAAATATAAAAGATATAAAAAATACATTAAAACTCATATTAGGTATAAATATTATTATTCTAAATGATTTGATTGTGACAATATATTAGAGATAATAGTCTCGTTTTTGGATTAGTTCAGTGATTAACATGTTAGTGAGTCATAGATGAACAAAACTACAAAAGAATTCACTTTGTGTACGTGTTTATTGTAAGATGACTAACAGTTAGCCGTTAGATGACCTTAGTGTATGTTTGTCGTTTCTCATATTTACAAGAAAATTAGTTCAATGATTGAAAAAAGACATTGACAAAGCTATAACTATTTACCGTTTATTTTATGCATTTAAAGTATGAGCAAAGAGACGAAATACAATGACAAGGCTAGCTGAAAAAGAAATAAAAGCTGCACACCTACCTGATTGTTAGGTTCAAGTTCAAGGGAAACGCACTCCAGATGGACAAAAAATTGACAGTCTGAGCAGCTATAGGCTCCAGGATTGGGGCTCACTACCTGATCACAAACTTGGCAAACAACCTTTCTGTGAATCGGGAAATCCTCCAAAAGTTGAAGAGAACAACTATGACTTTTGTGGTTGACAGTATATGGGAACTGAATGCACGCCTTGTGCAGACTGAAATCGCACTCGACACAGCGGAAGATTGGGGTTTGATAGCTAAAACCCTTACAAGCATAGCAACAGAAGAAAGATGCTGGATCAGGGAAGTACTTGAGGTCATGGTGGTGAATGTCACCAATGAGCTCATGCCGCAGGCTAGGTTTCCGAGAGGCACACCCGAGGTGGAGGTCGAAGCTACACTCTTCACAGTGGAAGGTGTTCCTCATCACGCGAGTACCACAGGCTCCACACCTGTTTAGAAATGGAGGAGCAGAAAGGAAGATTAGAGTGTGGTCTGATCGATGGAGATGATGATGATGGCCTGATAAGGACGGTGTTCTTTCAGTTTGGATGTTTTCGGAACATCTTTTGTGGATCCAAAAGTCACAGGGCTCGCATCCACTAACTGGACCTATGAGTGGGAGCTCGCAGACATCGCAACGTTTCCCACTTACATCATCAATTAGTACATTCACCTTCTGGTTTTCCTGCACCTTCCTGCTACAGGCCTGCTGCTGCTCGTTGACGCAATAAAATTCAAGAGTGTGGCAGTGTAGATTGCCGCTGCTTACTTCTGATAAAGCGCACTTGATATCGAACTTTCTTGGGCACTCGATGCATTTATATCCCAAGAAGCTGCTTGTGAACTTTTTAGGACAGCCGTAGCAATGGCAATCCGAATTACATTCCACACGGCTCAGAGTGAGCTCGGCGTGAGGATGTATGGGACGCTTAACCAGTGTTTTTGGCAATTCAAGGCAGGTGCTATGCACATAATAAGGGTAGCTGGAGGAATAATACATCTGACCCACGACCTGCTGGTCGCACCTTGAGCATCTGATGTAGTCTTCTTCAAGAGCATCAGCTTGCTCAAGCTGATCATTAGTCTGATGATGAGTATTGAAGTCACATCCATTACTTACTGTCTTATTTCTCGTTTCCTCTTCTTCCATCTTAACTGTCGAATTGAACCTGATTTGTTTTGTCAAAAATGAAATAATAGTATTGAATGTGATCTATTTTCTTATTCCTAGATCTTTATTTGAGAAGCCGTGGTCATGGAGTACCCGGCCTTTGTTATACAAGCTGTTATTCAGATGGATGTGTACTACAGCCTGTACTAGACTGCTATATCGTGCTTAAGGTGAGTATATTCACGGTTACACGTTAAAGCTCTTAACCGGTCTATTTGTAAAAGGATCTAATCAATTATAGGTTTAATTGGGTCGATCTTGTAAATGGTTGTATTTATTGGGTCTTTAATGGGTCAAGTCGGGTTAATAATGGATGAATAGTTTTCAAGGCTTTTAAATACTACGGAGTATTAGGTAATGAATTATTTCCACTTATTTGGCGATGGTCTATTATCAAAGATTGAAGATAATACAAAATTATCACCCTTTATAGATAAAAACTATACTCTCTTTGGCAGGCCGACTTGGCCTTTTTCGTATCTATTTTGGCCTGACCTGATTCGACCCATTTTACATCTTATTTGGCTCTAGCCCGACTTGACTTGTTTTGTATGTGACCCTTTGCAGCCTTAACCGGACCCAATGCACAAGTCTACTCCCCTCCCCTCTATACATTTTTAATTCCATAAAATTAAATACGTGAAAGGAAGTTAAAACACTATTTTCATTTTGATAAATAAAATAAGGTAGCATGAACCACAAATGTATAGAAATAAGGCTAACAGGAACCACAAAAAACAAGGCTAACAAACTAAGGCTTACAGGAACCACAAAAAAGTAGAATATTAATCGACATCAATCATGTATGGTACCTAAAAAATGAAACACAGTACAAAGTATTAGGATTCATATTATAACTACTCCTTATTTTTGGACGGGAGGTATTGTAAATACTCTTAGAGTGATAACATATAACTTATATAGGTCTAAGATTAGGGGCGTATCGTAGTGTATTGGCGTAGAAGAGAGAAGAATCCACCATGTAATGGGTTGAACTTCAAAGTTCGGACTACTATCTCGACAAGCTCGCCTCCAAACCCACAGTTGTTAGTGTTGCCCTGTCTTTGTCAGTTCTTTATTAATGTCGCAAATTACAAGTTAAGAATGGGTCAACCAGAAGTGATAATGGGGATGGGCAATTTGAAGACATTAAAGAAGAGTGAAGGAATAGTGGAATAAACAAATACCTCGTATATATCTAGTAAAGATCTCAACATTATTGTTGTTGAGCAATTCGAGGCGTATAAATACTAAACATATTGTTATTTTTGAGAGCTAGATATCCCCTATAATTTGTAAACACTTAAGAAGAGTGAAGGGAATCGTCGAATAAACAAATACGGAGTACCTCGTAACTAGTATTAGCTGAGCACTATTATTTTCTCAACTTTATTTGCTTAAACAAGTAAAACTAATGGGTCTAGTGGAGATCTCAACATGACTGTTGTTGAGAAATTAGAGGCATAGAAAATACTAAATAAATTGTTTTTTAGAGCGCTAAATATCCCCTTTAAATTTTCAAACCGTTCCAATAAATGATCACTTTACCCCTTATTTTTCACTTAATCACGTAGACACCCTCCATCCACCATCCATGAAAAAGACTAATAGTAACCGTACTTTTAAGTAATCCGTAAACGGTTAACTAGTATTTAACGGTACGATTAACGTTTAACTGAACGGTTAAACGTTAACCGTTTCATTTCATTTTTATGCACTTGTACACCTAATATTGTGAAATTATTTTTACTACCTAGACCAATCTTTTTACTTATACGATTCGCCTCAAGGCTAGTTGTCTAACTAGGACCCACCTCTTTTTTTGTAATATTATTTAATAAATAAATATTATTATAGTTAGTATTAATTATTTAGATATATTTGTATTGAGGAAATATTTAGTTAGGGTATATGTACTTAAGTAGTTTGAACAATTCTTGGACGATATGGACCACATTTGTTGTTAATTTATGCCACATAAACTCCACCCAACCAAAAAGATTATTTTCTTCGAAATTGTCAATTGTGATATAGTTTTATTTGTCTATACTTGTTAATAAATTTTATTGACTCCGTAAAAAAATATGGAATAAGTTACAAATTAAAAAACAAGGTGCATACAAAAAGTCAAACTCTCATTGAACTAACAATAATGTATATTCAAGGGAGCACATCGCATCGACTGAGATGTTGTACAACAAAGTAAATCAACCTATCTATTTCTAATGAATTTAAGTGCAGTAAGTATCCTAATGTCATCTTCTAAGTCCAAAGTTAAAGATTCAATCTTTCCCATTGACTCTGATTTCTGTTCAACGAGTAACAGAAGAGAAGGGAACGGGGCGTTACATTTTTCCTTGGCAAAGCTCTCACAAATTTCTCGAAACTGTAGTAGTGAATCATCTGGGTTCTTCTCTGAAACTTCCTGAAAACAAAAAATGTAACTGATTAAATTTCCACATTAGTATCATTTGATCATCTAGTTTACTCAAGATCACACGTGTGGATGTTAACTAGTCAAGTTGATTAAGTTACAGTCATTCAAGACCATAAGTAAGTGATGTTACATTAATAGTTTTTGACTTTATTATGGTTATTTGGTTAACACCTAGAGAGTAAAACCACAAAATTGATTTCAGTAAAAACCCTCAGGGTGATCAAATACTCAATCAGCGATAAGTTACAGTCACAAAATTGAGGCAGAAGCCTGACAATGAGACTATGAACATATGATCATATCAACATATTTGCAGGACTTTTTTATTTTTAAGCTTTTTTTAAAAAAATTTGAAAAATTTAGCTTCAGATTAAAAACGCTACCTGGGACAGCGTTTTGCCTGGGACTGGTTTTGGGGGGTTAATCTGGGTCAGGGGAAAACGCTGTCCAGGGCAGCATTTTTCTTTAGAATATTTTCAGGAATCTGTGCAAGGAATCTGGTCAGTAAGCTAGTCAAAATCGTTGTCTCGAGCAGCGATTTTCCTGATGCCCAGTTTTTTTTTTTAGATTTTTTTTAAAGAAAAACGCTGTCCTGAGCAGCGTTTTTTCCCTGACCCAGATTAACCCTCCTACACCAGAATATTCTAAAGAAAGACGCTGTCCTGACAGCGTTTTTATATGACCCAAAATTTCTCTCCAAATTCAGCCCCATGCAAAACGCTGCCTTGTGCAGCGTTTTTTATTAGGTATAATGCTGTCCGAGACAGCGTTTTTAGTCCGACCCTAAATTCAGCTTATTTTTTAAAATAGTTTAAACAATAGCTTATTTTTCAAATTAAAAATAAAAAAAAATTCTATTCGCAGAGCGCCATAAACATGAACTTGGAGGTCTCTTTTTTCTTTGTTTTTAAGTTACCACTTTAAGGATTAAAGTTTACTAGTTAATTTGAAGATCTATGGATGAAATAAAGATGAAAGATTTGACAAATTACCTGAGGTGAGGCAAACGCACAATTTCGATGGAACAAAAACTCATTGGGGCATTCTAAGCACTTAAATAGAGGCTCTTTTTGGATTATGTCCCTGGCACATGTTTCGCAATAATCGCCAGGACTCCACTCATATACACCTCCCGGAATATCTTGAGCCTCAGGTGGGATGTACTGCAGTGGATGATGGTGCTCGTCGTCATTGATCATGATTTTCTGGTATTTGATGCAAGTTTCGTGGATGGAAAAATTACAAGGGACGCATCGATACACTCCAATATTTGCAGGTACTTCAGGCCACCCTTGGTCGCACCAATTACACTTGATATCATTGTAACGATTAGCAACCTCTTGTTTGATGCGTACTAAAATGAGAGGATGTTCATGCGCTGTGTGCTTGAGCATAGGCATTTGCTGAGCACATTCGATATGAATGTAAAAGTCGGAGCAGAGAGTACATTGGTAAACCTCGCACAGTCGATTCGAGCTGAACTGCCTTAACTTAGATCTGCAAGCATAGCAATATTCAGAGGGATAAAAGGATGGATGCCGAAGAGGTGGACAGGGAAATCCCAAAACCAATTTATGAGTGTGGAAGGGATGCTGGATCTCAGCAGGCAACAAAGAACAGGATTCATGGCAACTGAAACCCTTCGAGCAGTGACACTTGATAGTTCCCGCACAAAGCTCACCACAGCGCAAACACTGCTCGTACGATCCTCGGGAGACCAGCTCTTGGGCTTTAAGACCTGTAATTTTAACTTCTGTTTTCTCGAAGATTTTTGACTTCGGAAGCCAGATACTAGGCCTAGGGAGTACCTCCTCCGGACAAGTCTTGTGGACGGCGAACTTGCAGGGTAGACAAGCATAAATCCACCCAGATCGGATGGGGACCTTACATGAACTGCAGAGGATACCATGGTAATCTCTCACTGAATCTGTGAGAACCAGGCGATGCACATGTTCATCAATGTAAGGTAATACATGGGCTGGGATGGGATTCGACGCGTCACTCTCACTTGTAGCCATTGTATAAAGCTCGGATCGATCAATATTTGCAATTTGTAATGATTCTGCATATGTTTCCATGTGCTAAGAAACTTAACATGGGATAAATTTGGAAATAAACTAAATTATTAAAGTTCAATCAACTACTACAGGCTACAGCTAAAAGATCCACAGTAACTCAACCCCAAAGTGTGGGGAAAGTTTCATTTTGTGGTAATTATGGGATAAGTGCATTTTGAATTTATTTTTGAGATATACAATAGTGCACATCTTGAAGGGTGAAATGAATATTTTTCTCTATTTTTTTTGAAGTTGAAATATTTAGAGTTGAAGTTGAAATATTTTCACGTGGATCTATTATTTTCCTTTATTTTTTTTAAAGATATACTATTTATAACTAAAATTGGACTAGTGCATATGAAGTTGTACTAATAAATATGAAGTTACATTCTTAGAAATGAAGTTACGTTCAGCGTTGGCCATGTTTGTTTACTTTTGCTAATTTTTATACATTTTTTGTCAATTTTTTATTTTTTAAAATAAAATATTAGTGAGATATGCATTGTTACATATCTTCAAGATATATTAGACACTTTTCGTTATTGAATAACCTCTACTTAAATATCATTTTTTTAGAGAACCACTTCGACCTAAGAAATTATGGTTACACACTTGATTTCAGACAAGTGAGATATTAAAGGAAATATCATTTGGTTAAATGTAAATACTTTAATGTAAATGGAATAAATTATGGAGATAAAATTTATTTGGATATTTGAGGTGGTCAAAACGTTTTGCTAAAAATAAATTATGACTTATATGCTACTAAGATTAGCTTACTATTAATTATATTTGAGTCCTTTAAGGTCATATATATAAGTAAGAAATTAGATCAAGACACACCAAAAGCTAAGAATAGCAAAAGGGGAGGTTATGTGAAGGGTTGCAAATGAATTAATTAGATGGTTAATGCACCATTAAGCTACCTAGTCAAATTCAAGATGTTATTGAACTCTTTCAGAGGAAGTAAATTAATGATAAATCATAATCTTTTGCTCTTCTCCATAATATAACACAACCAAGAAAAGTAATAAAGGAAAGAGTTCATTCTTCTGTACTATACGTGGGATATCCGATTAGTGCTTGTCGACCAATATTAAAAGATTGATATTCGCCCGTTTTACGTATCTCTAATTGAGGAAACGTAGTACCCTTTGTGTTGTGGAATTCTCGAATAAAGGGATGTCATTGTATACTATTAGTTCATATTATTATGTGCATAATAATATCTTGTTTAGATGCTAAGAATTTGTTTCTAATGATTTTGCTAATTGCATCTACATTTCTAGATATATGTGTTCTCCATATCTATTTATCAATAATCTTTCAACAAATGCTTTAGAATCACATCATTTCCATCTTCAGTTTTTTTTATTTAAAAGTGCCAACTTTTGTGAAGAATCAATAGAAGACAAATAGGATCAATATACTTTAGGGGGGAGGGGAGAATAGTCAATTTTCCCAATTAGGTGCTAAAAAGTTTTGAAAAGACTTTCAAATGCGAGATTACTTAATAAAATAAGTTTAAACTTATCTCAAGGGCTTTGACACGTGTTTCAAAAATTGCAAATAGGCTTTGATTGAATTAATCCTTTGAAACAAGAACAAAGTAAGCAAAGAAACAAATACGAAAATGCAAATGTAAAGGGGACAAGTATTTGTTATAAAATTTGGCAAAGAAGCTATGAATGATAATGTTCCTGATCCATTGTCTAAACCACTTTCGCAGGCCAAGCAGGAGTTGCATTTGGCTGTAATAGGAATCAAGAATATTGGGGATTGGCTTGGATTTCTGTACATATTTTGAATGATGATTTCTAGTTTATTATAGTAAGACATTTGAGTTTATGACATTTATCATTTATGAAATAAATTTCATCTTTCATTTAATTATGGCTTGGTACTAAACGAATGTCTGAGTTTATCTATATTTTCTAAATAGGATATCGAGAAGATGTTGGATGATGAAACCCTAATGAGTGGACTAGAAATAGTGGACACTAATGATAATAAAATACTAGTGTGCAACTTTATTTATAGTATTGTTTCATGGGCTAGTCGACATAGGATGTCATAAATCAATTGCTTGAATTTAAGCTAAGAGCTTGTATGAGACATACCCACCATGAGAATCCTTTACAAAACATTGTCATAAGCATATCTCATCACTATTGGAGAGTATGAAGACTATTCCTCATACCTGAGTAATTCACTGTCTATTGACTTTTGGATTTGGATTAGTTTACTTTGGTGGTGTTACATGTCACACCGTAAAAGGAGACTATAATTCTATTGCGTTGTAAAAAAAAGACTATAAAATCAGTTTTCAAGTTGCTATGAATCTAATAAATGAAATTCAATGTACACGTTTGAGATTGTCTTCCTATATCATAGGATTGATGTCTTATTGGCCTATCAAAATACTGTGAGATGCATGACCATGCTTAGATGACTTATGCATTAATCATCTGTCTTAATAGTTTAGTTTGTGAATTTGAGAAACACATTTGAATTAGATATAGATGAGAAGGGATCTTAATTTATGTTCAAATCATTCTCAAGTTAACATTGGTATCCTACCTTAGGATTCAAATACTTTTATTTTTGCTCTTAGAGAACTAAAGAACTTTAGAAGATCTCACCCTATCTTCTACACTATAGCTTCCCTAGCTTCACTTTAGCATCTCAATTACTAAAAACAAAAGACACCTCATTTTTTCTGAATTTTTGAGTATTATAAGTTCTACTCAAATTAAGTATATCACTTTTATTATTTTTATCACTCTTTTAAACACTCAAAGATATACTTTTTCTTTTTCTTTTTCTTTTCTCTCAATCTAATTACAATGAAGAATGATAAGAATTAGAGAGAATATTTGTAATGTTGTAGCTTTAGAATTATTTCACGTTGAAGGCTTGTTCTTTTCTTTAGACTTCAACAAACTCTTTATACATCTATCAATGTAACGGTTGATTTTCAACAGATCTTCAAGGGACCGTTGCCTTTGAAAAATTCAAATGTTTGTTGAGAGAAACTTGCTGACCACTTCAAAACTTTGCAGTAGAAAATATCTTCTCTTTTGAATTGTTGTTGCTAACGAATGAAGAGGAAATTCAAATGCTTCTTCAAGGACTCAACCGCATCCTTATAAAAAGAGATAAGATAGACTTTGACTAATCTGATTTGTTATCCCATCCATGAAATTAGGATGTTGATGAAACTTTAAATTCTTCAATACTATAGCCATAAAATAAGGAATCCCAAACCATATTTTCATTTGAGTCAACATGAGCTCCAAACATTTTCTTTCATTCGTGCAAGTGCATGGGAGACCTATTCTTTTGACTTCCATCATTCAAGTAAACGTTAAAAAGCATAGACCTTATCAAGGTGGAGACTTCAATCTCCCCCTTGATGGAAGTCAAAACAATAAAGCAATAATAAAGTATACATAAAAAAATAAACATGCAAGCAAGCAAATAAAATGCATAAAACCAAAATGATATGGACTGTTCTCCCCCTTTTTGACTTCCAGTCAAGGAGAGAGGCCCAAAAAGTAATGTTGGATCAACAAAAGTGCAAAAATTAAAAATAGTTAAGTTACAACCAAATCAAATAAAAAATTGTATGAACAAAAGTTAGGAAAAGGCAAATCATAAAAACAACTTCAGAAAGACGAGTCTTTGAAATACGTTTGACCAGTAACAAGGAGCTTGTCAAAATGATCATCCATCTTTGCACTCAAATCAACAATATCAAGACGCATAACATCAACTTCAAGCTCCAACCCAGCAAGCCTAAAGTTGATCTTGGATAAAGTAGATGCACCATGATCTTTGGTAGCGACCTTTGAATATGGGAGCTTAAGGATAAGTCTTCACACAATTTCTAAGAGCCATCAGAAGCAACAAAAACCCCAATGCAATTAAAGGTTTCCATTGTAATCCAAGAAGAGGCATAACTTTCAATTTCCTTAGAAGATACACCAATCTTTTAATATTTAAAGAACAAGGAAGAAGGTTGGCATATGACAGGGAATTGGCTTGGGAAGATGAAATTGTATGATACATGTGGGTAAGAATAAGGTTGGATACGTTGACATCAAAACCACTCATAATAAGAAACATAAGGGCTAAGTTTTGGGAAGGGAACCAGATCTAGGGAAGGGAACCAAAAGAGGGATAGACAGAACTGGGTGCCTTATGAATCGGAGGAGAAGGCACCTTATAAATCTTTAGAACATCAGTTACAGGCAAACGAGGAGGTGAAGGAAGCACACTTTCCAAAGCGATAAAGCTGGGAGGAGGAGAAAGAACATCTTCAATAATGGGTAGAGTTTCTTAGGCATAAGTGTTGAGTTCCTTAAGTTTTGATGTTTTGAATGATGACAAACAGTTACAGGAAACAAGTCACAAGAAGTTGGAACTGTCTCCTTGACTGCTATGCTTAAAGCAGTCACATATTATCTATTGCATGTTAACCATGTTATATGTGCAGTAGTTAAGCTGACTCCAAGACTTGGAGCATAGAAGCCTTTCGAAGACATTCGAAGAAAGATACCTTGCTCAAGATGAAGCATCCAAGGAAGATTCAAGTCTTGTAGATTACATGAAAAGAAGATCATTTGTACTTTACTGTTAATCTAGTTTTTTATGTAATATACTCCGTAGTATGACTTATATGAGTAGGCAATATAAGTGTTTTAAGTGTGATAAGTCATGTTATGAATTCTGGTACAAAGTTGGAACAGAATTCATAACTTACTTAATTTAGGGAACCAGGTTCAGGGAACCGGGTTTACTGAATGGAATATCAAGCTGCGTATCTTTGAAAAATTTTGTAAAAATATTTTCTAAAGAATTATTTTGGAAAATATATTGAGCAGCTGGTAGATTAGATGAGAATATATTGGTTACCTAAAAACTAGGAATATTTACCTTATTTGATTCTATCTATATGATTAAGTCAAATAAGATAAATACTTTCCTAAACTCACATAAGGTGACAGCTCAAAAGATTATGTGACTTTAGGAAAGTCAGGGTTTTTGTAATCATATATATAAACTCATCTAATCAACCAAATTCAATAAGTCTCTCACGTGAAGAAAACTGAGTTTATCTCTAGAGAGCATTATACACACTTAAGCATAAAAACCTCTCATTAAGTCATATACACGAGCAACATTATAACTTATATCTTTCTCTCATATTAGCTTTTAGAAGCAAGATCAAAGGAGAGTTTGATTCTATAAAGAGCCTTCAACAGAGGGGTTGATAGGCTGGGAGAGTGTTTGTGAGTTCAAACACAAAAGGGCTTACTAGTGTAAGTCGAGTGCACACTCGGAGTAGAGTGTGGGGTGAACTGGTTCCCGGAGTAGGGAAATAGTTGAGTGTCTGTGTTCTTTGTTTTTCGAAGTAGATTAATAAAAGAGCATAGAGTAGGAGGACGTAGGCCTGAGTTGGCTGAACCTCGTTAAATTGTGTGTCTTCCTTTATTGCTCTACATACATTCCACTACTAATAGGAACCAGTTTTGCTGGTTCCTCCCACAGATCGAAAAAGTGAGAAAAATAGGCCAAGACTATTTAACACTCAATTCATCCCCCCCCCCCTCTTGAGTGCTCTAAAACCTTTAATAAGGTTCAGAGCCTAGGCTTCTCATAAGAGTAACATCTAGAGAAGTCAAGTATGAGTACTCATGAATTGAACGTTATGAGCTACGACAATAAGACAACAAAGTTCAATGGTAACAACTATGCTTGGTGGAAAAACAGGATCAAGAATGTGATCATGGGAATTGATTATGAATATTGGCTAGTTGTCAAAAATGGTCCCAACATCATTTTCAAGACAGATGAAGAGGGAAACAGGATTCCAAAGAAAGATAGTGAACTAGTTACTGCTGATTACAAACTGCTGGAGAAGAATGCCAAAGCAATGTCAATTCTACAACAGGCTATAGGTGAGACTGAAACAAATCGGATCTCAGGTTGCAGCAATGCAAAAGAGATTTGGGATACCCTCGAACTTGCTTTTGAGGGAACCAGCGAGGTAAAAAGGTCCAAAATTGATTTACTTATGTCTAAATATGAATTGTTTGCTATGAATAAAAATGAAAAGATTAATGACTGTTTTCGTAGATTTATGACAATAGTTAATGATCTTAGATCTCTTGGTAAGAACTTTTCTGATGAGGATCTTGTGAGAAAAGTTTTGCGCAGGTTGACAGATGCATGGACATCCAAGGTAACAGCAATATATGAGGCAAAGGATCTATCAACTCTATCTCTGGAACAACTGATTGGTTCCCTCATGACTCATGAAATATTGATTGATTCTAAGTCTGAGAAGGAACCAGCCAGAGGAACAGCTCTTAAGGGAACAATAGAAGAAGAAGAAGATGAGATTGGCATGATTGCTAAAAGATTTGAAAGAACTCTTCGTGATCAAAGGAAGAATTTTAAAGGTAAGAACTTTAAGAAATCTAACTCTTCTTCTGTAGGTTGCTTCAAGTGTGGAGATAAGGGACATCTTATTTGAGATTGCCCTAAGTGGAAGGACAAACAATCCAAATCTGGAGATAAATGGGCCTTCAAAAATGCAATGATAGCAGCCATGTGGGGTGATTCTGATTTAGGGTCTGATGAAGATGTGGAATCACCTAACTCTGATGTTTGTTTGACGGCCTTCACAAACATTCAGGGAAACATCACTGACTCAGGAACCAGAGGGGGAACCAGTACATTCAGAAAATGCTTAATGGCAAAGAAGGATGTGCTACACGAACACAAGGTAAACTTAGAACAAGTTAGGAAAGATATGCATGAATATGATAGAGATAATATGCTTGAATGTATTGACTCTTTATTAGATGAATGCTATAAACTTGGTGAAACTTACATAACTGGCAAAAGAAAACTTAAAGAAAAACGTGTTGAATGTGAAATTGCTGTTGCTAGTTGTGATCACCTAGAAGAAGTTTGCTTTGAATTGAAAAATCAAGTAGCTGAACTAGAGGTTGAATTAGACAAGTGTAAGGTAGAACTGGAGAAGGAAAGGTCTTCTAAATCTGACTGTCCTAGTGATGGTGAGGAGGATCTAACCTCTTGGCTCCCCAGAGACTTATCAACTGCTAGTGAATCTCTTAATTTTTCAGTAGCTATAGGTAAAGCAAATTCCTGTAGTAGAACTTCCTTGTTGGAAGCCTTTGAAATATTGGCTCACAACTTGGAAGAAATACACAAAGAATTTGTTTCACTTAAGGCTGCTCAGTTCACTGTTTCCCCTACAAGTACCAGTGTTAAGATTAGTGATGTAATAGATGAGTGTGAAGATACTATTTATGATTTGCATGCTGAGATTCATAAACTGAAAAAAGATAAGCAATCAGTAATTGTTGACATGACTATTGATCCTATGGTTTCGAAACTTAATTTACAACTTAAATCCTTAAAAAGTGATTTTGATTTTCTAAAAGATAAAAACGAGTTGTTGATTAAGAATCTTGAAACCAGAGAGAAAGAACTTCATGATAGTCATAGACATGTTGAAAAATTATTGACTGCACAGGAAACTTTGAATTCTTTAATTTCATTTAAAAGTTACAAAGGAAGAGTTGGTCTTGGATATACTAGACAGAGAACCAGGACTAACTGGTCCCCCAGGGAAACCACGTGGGTTAAAGAATTCAAAAGAGGTAAGTATGTAATGACTAAAGAGATGCATGTTTGTTATCATTGTGGAATAAATGGGCATAAGATACATGAGTGTCCTGCTAAGAATAACAGTGAGACTAAGAACAATAAACATGTGAAGTTAATGTCATTGAAAAGGGACCTAAACATGTTTGGGTTCCTAAAACTAATGTTTGATTTGTTCTTGCAGGCTAAAGTGAAAGGAGATACCTATTGGTATTTGGACAGTGGTTGCTCAAGACACATATCCGGGGATAAAAGTCAATTCCTTTCACTAGTAGCCTTTGACGGTGGAAGTGTCACCTTTGGAGATAACAGCAAGGGAGCCATCACTGGTATAGGTAAGGTAGGTAAGACACTTTCAAATGCAATTGATGATGTATATTATGTTGAGGGCTTACAACATAATCTCTTGAGTATTTCTCAATTATTTGATAAAGGTAATAGAGTTGAGTTTCAAGCTAATCTTTGTCACATAGTTAATTCTCAAACAGGCGAACCTGTATGTGAGGGAACCAGGAAGCATGATGTTTACATCACCTTTCTGGATAAAATTCCTCAAGACAAGTCTGTTTGTTTGAAAGCTGTTTCTGATAATAACCAATGGATTTGGCATAAGAGATTTGGACATGCTAGCTTAACACTTTTGAACAAATTAAGGTCTCGTGATTTGGTGGTAGGACTTCCTAACATCACTTATGAGGCAGATAAAGTTTGTTCAGAATGTGTTAAAGGGAAACAGGTCAAAATCTCTTTTAAGCCTAAAACTGTTTTGAGTACCAGCAGACCCTTCGAACTTGTACACATTGATTTGTGTGGTCCCATGAGGATACAAAGTCGAAGAGGTCATAGATATGTCTGGGTTATGGTTGATGACTATTCCAGGTACACTTGGGTAATAATGCTACATTCAAAAGATGAAACGTTCGATGAATGGGTAGCATTGTGAAGCAAGTGGAGAACCAGCTCTCTCACAAGCTGGTCTCGGTAAGATCAGACCATGGTACCGAATTTGATAATGCTAACTTTGTTGATTATTGTAGGGAACAGGGAGTTAGTCACAACTTCTCATCCCTAAGAACACCACAGCAAAATGGTGTTGTTGAAAGAAAGAATAGAACTCTTGAGGAGATGGCCAGAACAATGCTCATTGAGAGTGGTCTCCCTAAGAGTTTCTGGGGTGAAGCTGTGGACACTGCTTGCTATATTTTAAATAGAGGTCTCATTAGACCAAAGTTAAATAAGACTCCATATGAACTCCTTAGAGGTCAAAAGCCTAATATTGCATACTTTCGTGCATTTGGATACAAATGTTATATTCATAACAATGGGAAGAACCAGCTTGATAAATTTGATCCTAGGAGTGATGAGGGAATCTTTCTTGGATATTCTCCTCAAAGCAAAGCATATAGAGTCCTAAATAAAAGGACTATGTGTGTTGAGGAGAATGTGCATGTCATCTTTGATGAATTTAACATGTCTTTTGAGATTGCGCAGGTACAACCTGATGAAATGATTGGATTGATGGAGTTTACTGGGAACCATGATACTAGTCCCCTAAATGAAGTGCAAGCAGATCTAGGCTCACTTGATACTCCACAAAATAATGATAATGAGGAGTCTAGAAAATAAAATAAAGACAATTCAGAAGAGGAATCAAGACCAAATAGTTCCTCAAGTGACAGATAGGTAAGGAGTTCAGGGGGAATGAATGAAGATGCCTCCCCTAAACCTGAGGTAAGTAATGTAAATGGAAACAGCTTGAATATGAATCTTACTGGTTCCAAAGAAATTGATGAGATTCATGATCATGCTGGTTCCCAATCAAATGAAGAAGCACAAAATGATTTCTCTTTTAAAAGTTTCAAATATCAATCTTCTCATCCTCCAGATCAGATCATTAGTGATATTAATAAAGGAGTTCAAACGAGAAGAAATATTTTTCAAAACTTTTGTGTCTTTTATTCTTTCCTGTCTAATATAGAGCCAACTGACTATAAAATGGCACTGACTGATCCTGATTGGGTTCTAGCAATGCAGGATGAATTAAATCAGTTCCATAGGAACCAGGTTTGGCATCTTGTACCTAGACCAAAGGATAGGTCAGTTATTGGTACAAAATGGGTCTTCAGAAACAAATTGGATGACCTAGGTACAATAGTCAGAAACAAAGCTAGGCTAGTGGTGCAAGGTTACAATCAACAAGAAGGGATTGACTATGATGAGACTTTTGCACCAGTAGCTAGGCTAGAGGCAATTAGGATTTTAATTGCTTATGCTGCTCACATGAATATGAAATTATTTCAGATGGATGTAAAGACTGTCTTCTTAAATGGATTTTTGAAGGAAGAGGTATATGTAGAGCAGCCACCTGGTTTTGAAGACAAGCTATTTCCCCAACATGTTTACAAGTTAGACAAAGCTCTATATGGATTGAAGCAAGCTCCAAGAGCTTGGTATGAAAGATTGTCTAAGTTCTTGATGGAGAATGATTACAAGAGGGGAATAGTAGACAAGACACTGTTTATCAAAGCCAGGGGGAACAACTTGATTATAGTACAAATTTATGTTGATGATATCTTATTTGGTGCTACTAATCAAGTATTATGTGATGAGTTTGCTAATCTTATGCAGAGTGAGTTTGAAATGAGCATGATGGGAGAACTAGGATTCTTTCTAGGATTGCAGATTAAGCAAATGGAGAATGGAACCATGATACATCAGCAAAAATACTTGAAAGAATTGCTGAAGAAATTTGGCATGGAAAATAGCAAGGCTTATGATACACCTATTTCCACATCCACAAAATTAGATAATGATCTAAAGGGAAAAGATGTTAAAGCCACACTTTATAGAGGAATGATTGGTTCCCTTCTCTATCTAACAGCTAGTAGACCTGATATTGTGTTTTCTGTTGGATTGTGTGCTAGGTTTCAAAGTAATCCAAAGGAATCTCAATTAAAGGCTGTTAGAAGGATACTTAGGTATCTTGTGGGAACAACAGACTTATGCTTGTCGTACCCCAAAGGGAGTGCAATTGATCTTATTGGGTACGCTGATGCAGACTATGCTGGATTTCTTGTTGATAGAAAAAGCACATTAGGTATGACACACTTTCTTGGCTCCTGTCTAATATCATGGGGTTCTAAAAAGCAAAACTCAGTGGCCTTATCCACAGCAGAGGCAGAATATATTGCAGCAGCTTCATGCTGCTCCCAGCTACTGTGGGTAAGGAACCAGCTGAAGGATTTTGGTGTTGTTTATAATAGTGTTCCTATATTTTGTGACAACACTAGTGCAATTAATATTTCTAAGAATCCAGTTCAGCATTCCAAAACCAAACATATAGAGATTAGACATCATTTTTTGAGAGATAATGTAGAAAAAGGTTTAGTGGAAGTATTGTTTTGCAAAAGTGAAGATCAAATAGATGATATCTTCACAAAACCCTTGTGTAGAGAAGTTTTTTGTAAATTAAGAATCTTACTAGGTTTAGTTAGATTTTAGTCTTTGGCTTCATCTATTTCCCTCAATGATTGGTTAAAATGGTATTCTCTTGTATAGTATATGTACATACCTATGTCGAAATCCTTCAAGTTTTATGTAAATGTTTTAAGATCTCAAAAGGATTAAAAATCATTGTTGCAAGAAACAGGTGAAATTAAACCAAGTTGCGAGAAACAGAATGAAGTGGTTTTAATCAAGTATCAGGAAAGGGAAACATCAGATCAGCACTGATATATCTTCCGAATAATATTTTCATATCTTTGGAAGATTATTATAAGATATTTTCCTTTTGGAAGGAAATAATCTTATTTCAGTCATTTACCATAAAAATAATGGCAAATCAATCACTTGCCTAGTTTATAGGATGGTTAAGATATTTATGGCAAGTAATGATAGTTATCTTTTCAATTTTTAAAACTTGTCATACTTGTCAAATCAATTAACCGTCATTTTTTTTGAATTTCCATATTTCTGTTTTGCTTCAAATATATATATAACCCTTTGTGCAGCTTCATTACTTCTCATTCATCACTCTCCTTCTTTCTTTTGCGTGCTGCTCAACCATCAGAGTGTTGTTCATCATCTTCATTCTCAATTTCTCTTTTACAATGGGAAGAAAGATAGTAGCTTCATCTAAGAGAGGAAGAGGAAAGGGGTCTACTAGTGACTCCACTCAATCTAGAGGAACCCCCATCGTTGTTCCACCTACCTCTCAACAAAAACAAACCCAAATTGAACCTTCATCACCCAATGTAGTTTCATCACCTTCAGAAACTCCTACCACAATCCCAGATTCCCCTCAAAAATCCTCCTCACCACCAAAATCGACCAAACCCTCATCAAAACAACCTAATCCTATCTTTCATCCTCCAGAAACTGATGACTCTGTCATCAAGGAACCTGTACCATCTCAGGGGGAACAGGAGACAGAAGCTCATCAATCTGTGAGCCAAGAGGTGGAGGTTAGTAGTGCTGAAGAGCACAGTGACGAAGTGGAAGTGGTTGAGGTTACTGGGTTCAAGGAAGGATCACCAGATGAAAAGGTTAGGAGAAGTGGTCGTTTCACACGTTCTTCTGTAAAAAGGAAAATTGATGACACCCAGGAGGAACAGTCTGCTAATTCTGTGCAAAGAACCAAGAAAAAGAGGTTGCCTACTAAAACCTCTCGTGCTTCAAAAGGTAAATCTATAGAATCTATTCCTACTGGTTCTATTGATTTAAATTCTAGATTAGTGTTATCTGGGTGTGGTGTTGAAAAAGGATATTTTGATATTGCTGCATTATCTGAGTTCAAGGAGTTGCTTGATTATCAAGGTTGGTTAACATTGTTTGATGTTTGTGCTGCAAATATGTCTAGAGTTAGGGAATTTTATGTTAATATCAAGCAAATGCCTGATATGTCCATAAATTCATGTGTGAATGGGGTTGATGTTAGTTTATCAGTTGCTTCTCTGTCAAGTCTGTTAAGTATTCCAAGAGATGGTTTTGATAAGTACTCAGGTGACTGGTGGCCCATGCTTGTTGGGTTCACACCAGAGGAGATATATGCTTTTATTTAGGAGAGAAGATGCCCAAAAAGTCAGGGGTTCTTAAGTCTATAAATTTGAAGGAACCAGTTATGCTTGTTCTACACTCTCTGTGTAACAAGGTTTTAATACCAAGGGCTCAGGGTAGAGGTACTGTGAGAATAATGGAAATGGTATTAATGTATCTGATAATGAAGAAGGTGAAAATCAATCTTCCTACATTAATGTTGGCCCATATGATGAACTGTCATGGGTCATCTCATCACTCCTTGCCTTATGGATCCTTTATAACCCACCTGCTCAAATCTAACAATGTACCCCTGAGTGGTTCCACTGTCCCAGTTACAGTGTTTACCAGGGTCATCTTAAAGCAGAAGGGTTTAGATATAAGTGGGGATCAGCTGCTGTTTAAATCAGAGGAACCAGTGGAGGATGTGAGATCTCCAACAAAGAAGAATAAGAAAGTAGAGGAGCCAATAGGTCAGGCTCTAGTTCTGAAAAGGTTGGAGGATCAGGAGAATTTGCTTAAAAACATCATTGGTCTGGTCCAAGATTTATTCTCTTCTATTGATTCTAGGTTTATTAATCTGGAAAAGAAGCTTGCTGGATCTCATGATCAAGAAGCACCTGGTACAAGTGCTGCTGCTCCACAGTCTCCTCCTGAAGAAGAGATGCATGATGCTGAGGAAGGAGATGAAGATGAGTAACCAGCTGATGATGGAGACCAGGATGTTGAAAGAGAAGAGGAGGATGAGAATGATGAAGATTGATTTTGTTTTCTGTTTTTGCCTGCCTACCCTATCTCTTATGACTGATTCTGTTGATTTGCTTCTTCCCACTCCATGAACTGTTCTTTTGATATGGAGTTGGGGTATCTAATTTGTTGAACTTTGTTTGGTATTTGTTTTGAACAATTTTACTTCTGCTATGACATGCCTCGTTTGACTAATCTATTTTTGCAGCATTTAACTTGAATAGTGGTTGATGCCACTGCATGGATGAGTATATTTAATAATTTGTGCATTTTATTTTTACTTGAGTACTTTTTAATGATGCCAAAAGGGGGAAAGAGTTGAAGCTGAAGCCTAGGATCTTCTTAGCCCTTTAGGATTTTTAGATTAAGTCAAATAGGAGTCGAGTCAAGTTAAAGAAAATTTTTTCAGTGTGTGTTCATTTTTTGTCCGAAAGATTGTTGATGTACTCAATCCTAGTTGAGTACTTTATTGGAGTTTGTATGTTTTTAATGTACTTGGATTGCAGGAACTTCAATTAGTTTGTCATCATCAAAAAGGGGGAATTTGTTGAGCTCCTTAAGTTTTGATGTTTTGAATGATGACAAACAGTTACAGGAAACATGTCACAAGAAGTTGGAACTGTCTCCTTGACTGCTATGCTTAAAGCAGTCACATATTATCTATTGCATGTTAACCATGTTATATGTGCAGTAGTTAAGATGACTCCAAGACTTGGAGCATAGAAGCCTTTCGAAGAAAGATACCTTGCTCAAGATGAAGAATCCAAGGAAGATTCAAGTCTTGTAGATTACATGAAAAGAAGATCATTTGTACTTTACTGTTAATCTAGTTTTTCATGTAATATGCTCCGTAGTATGACTTATATGAGTAGGCAATATAAGTGTTTAAAGTGTGATAAGTCATGTTATGAATTCTGGTACAAAGTTGGAACAGAATTCATAACTTACTTAATTCAGGGAACCAGGTTCAGGGAACCGGGTTTACTGAATGGAATATCAAGCTGCGTATCTTTGAAAAGATTTTGTAAAAATATTTTCTAAAGAATTATTTTGGAAAATATATTGAGCAGCTGGTAGATTAGATGAGAATATATTGGTTACCTAAAAACTAGGAATATTTACCTTATTTGATTCTATCTATATGATTAAGTCAAATAAGATAAATACTTTCCTAAACTCACATAAGGTGACAGCTCAAAAGATTATGTGACTTTAGGAAAGCCAGGGTTTTTGTAATCATCTATATAAACTCATCTAATCAACCAAATTCAATAAGTCTCTCACGTGAAGAAAACTGAGTTTATCTCTAGAGAGCATTATACACACTTAAGCATAAAAACCTCCCATTAAGTCATATACACGAGCACCATTATAACTTATATCTTTCTCTCATATTAGCTTTTAGAAGCAAGATCAAAGGAGAGTTTGATTCTGTAAAGAGCCTTCAACAGAGGGGTTGATAGGCTGGGAGAGTGTTTGTGAGTTCAAACACAAAAGGGCTTACTAGTGTAAGTCGAGTGCACACTCGGAGTAGAGTGTGGGGTGAACTGGTTCCTGGAGTAGGGAAACAGTTGAGTGTCTGTGTTCTTTGTTTTTCGAAGTAGATTAATAAAAGAGCATAGAGTAGGAGGACGTAGGCCTGAGTTGGCTGAACCTCGTTAAATTGTGTGTCTTCCTTTATTGCTCTACATACATTCCGCTGCTAATAGGAACCAGCAAAACTGGTTCCTCCCACAGATCGAAAAAGTGAGAAAAATAGGCCAAGACTATTTAACACTCAATTCACGTTGGAATGGGTGGAGGAGAAGAGGGTGGAGGAGGAGAAGCAGCTGGAATAGAGTAGTCCACAGATGGAATTGTAGTTTTAGCTTTTCTAGAAGGTAGAGTTCTAGTATGTTTCTGAGCAGCTTTCGTACCGGTAGGTTTTCTCTTGGGAGCCATTGAAAACATAAAAAATAAGGTCAGATGAAATGATGGAGAGGAAGTACAAGAGATGGAGTACGACTTTGGTGATCTGAAAAAGGGTATTGGTAGGGTTATTTAATGAAATTGAAAAGATATGGGGAAGAGTACAAGATATGGAAGGATCTAATTGAATGACGGTTAAGAGGGAAGCTTGAGGTGACGGTTCAAGAGGCGATGATGAACATATGATAGATTAGGCTAGGTACACATAATTCAAAGGGTTTTAATAGACTTGGGAGAAACATTGAAATCCCAATAAGAAATTTGAAAAACACACGAAACTTAATAAAAACAAAATAAAATTTCCGTAAAAAAGTGTAATAAAAAAATTTAAAAATTAAATAGAACAAAAAAATAAAAACATTTACAAAAATAATAAATACTTATCTATCGGATAAGTACCCATTATCATGATCCAAATTAATAAAGGCACGTTTGTTATCAAGGAGATGGAATACACGACACTCTTGATTTGTATGTGCAAAACACAATTATTTAATATTTTTATGCAACAATATAGATATGTTCCAGTGCTCCCCCTAAGTTGATGCTTCCTTGTTCAACATGTCAAGCTCAAGTCGTATAAAATTAAATCGTTATTCACTTAAGGGCTTAGTAAATATGTCAGCAAGTTGGAAATTAGTAGAAACAAATGAGATAGTTACATCACCTTTCTCCACATGATTGCAAATAAAATGATGTCGAACATCTATATGCTTAGTACGTGAGTGCTGCAAAGGATTCTTAGTTATGGAAATAGCACTTGTATTATCACATTTTATAGGTATGCCTTTAAATTCCAATCCAAGATCGTGAAGTTATTGAGATATCCATAATATTTGAGAACAACAAGCAGCGACTGCAATATATTCGGCTTTAGCTATAGAGAGAGCTATCGAATTTTGTTTCTTAGAATGCCGACTAATGAGAGATGATCCCAAAAACTAATAGCAACCAAAAGTGTTTTTTCTATCAATTTTATAACCTGCAAAGTCAGCATCTAAATATCCAACAAGCTCAAAGTTACTATTTCTAGGATACCAAAGACCGAAAGGCTTAGACCCATTGAGATAGCGTAATATTCTCTTGGTTGTACTCAAGTGAGATTCCTTGGGGTTAGCTTGAAAACGCGCACACATACAAACAATAAACAAAATATTAGGTCGTCTTGTAGTAAGATAGAGAAGTGATCCAATCATACCTCGATATTCCTTTTGATTTACAGACTTATCATTTTCATCTTGATCTAGAAGCAATGTTGAATCCATAGGTTTTAGCTTCTTTGGATTGAGTCATTTTGTATTTTTTAGGAGGTTTATTATATATTTTCCTTGATTAATAAATATTCCTCCTTTTTCTTAATTTACTTGCAATCCAAGGAAGAAATTCAACTAAGCCATCAAGCTCATTTCGAATTCCCTACACATAATCTCAGAAAATTCCTTGCAAAGAGAATCATTAGTAACACTGAATAAAATGTCATCAACATAAACTTGAATAATCGAAATATCTTTACCTTTGGTCTTTACAAAAAGAGTTTTGTCAATCAACCCTCGTTTGAAATCATTTTCTAAAATGTACTTTGAAAGACGCTTATACCAAGCCCTTGTAGCTTATTTGAAGCCATATAGCGCTTCATCAAGTTTAAAAACATGATTTGAAAATTTTTCATTTTCAAAACTGAGGGGTTGAGCAACATATACCTCTTCTTGTAAATAGCCGTTCAAGAATGCACATTTTATGTCCATTTAAACTAACTTGATTCGCATCAAGGAAGCAAAGGCAAGCAACATTCAAATAACCTCCATTTTAGCCATAGGAGCAAACGTTTCTTCATAGTCAATCCCTTCTCCTTGGTTGTATCTTTGGGCTACGAGTCTTGCTTTGTTCATTACTATCTTTCCATTTTCATCAGGCTTATTTCTAAACATCCATCTTGTTCCAATGATTTAATGAAAGGTGTGTCGAGAACCTAGCAAATATAGCCTAACTATTCCTCCTAACTATGTAGTAGGGCAAGTAAGGGTCGAATCCCAAGAGACTAATGGTTCAGGTACCTAGATTAATTTGAACTAAACTAAGCTAGTAATCAAAATGAATAGTGATGACCTAATCTAAAACTAAAATGAGCAAGATTGATATGAAATAATCAAGGGTTAAAGGCTTCTAGAATTAAGTATCCCCTCTAACATAAACTAATGCAACAACGATTCCTTCTTCCCTTATTCAATTACTAACAATTCTTAGGATAGATACGCCCTAATCAATACCAATGATTTCTTTTGATCAATAAATAGCTTATTCAACAATGCAATCACACCTATTTTCATGGAGTCATTCAATTCAAAGACTTTAAGCATAGCATCTCAAGAATCAACTTTCATTGTAACCTAATCACATTCGACAAATACTATTTCTAGTCATTCATCGATAATAAACCCGACCCTAAAATAAATGAAATGTAAACTAATCAAAAATGGCAATTAGTATTCAATAACACATCATTCCATGCTAGGGTTCAACCTAACCTTAGAATAAAGAAAACTACTCTAGCATATTGAATGAAATGACAAATGAAATATTAACTGAAATCATGTTTAACAATAATATAATAGAGAATAGAGAAGATAAAATAATACTTGATTTTTAGATTGCTTGAAAATATCAATGGATTCTTGTACACCAAAGCCTTGCTTCAATAAGTGCCAAAGAGAAAGAGCAAAAGTGAACACTATTGAAAAACCCTGAGCTCGTGAATAATGAAAAACTAAAACTAATGAAAACTAAAAACTAAGAAAAGAAAAATCAGAAAATTCCCCTAAACTAGCCAAAAGTGGCATACACCTTACATGGAAAGATCAACGTCTAGCTAAAGCCATGTTACAATAGATCTTCAAAAATCTCGAAACAAGGCTACTAAACAAAGCGTATACTCCCAAAATGAGTCAAGCACAACATGCTTATGATATCATGGGAGCTCTTATTACTTCAAAATCCTGTAAAACATGTTTGAGAAGAGCAATATCGAAATATATGAAATAAAAGCTCATAAAGGAGAAAAATATAGAGAAAATGTGATAAAAATAGATCATTAAGACACTAAAACCAAGAATAAAATCGTGTTATCAGTAAAAGTTAAAATAAGAATTTTCAAAATGAGAAGGATGATAAGACATTTTGGCTCTTAACGGATGATATTTTACGAACATATAGTTACCCTTTTTTAACTTGTAGTGACTAAATATTTTTTTCACTTATAATAACTTTTTATTGTTATAATGACATTTTTTATTATAATTATTATTTTTTATTATTATAGTAACTATTTTTTACGTGAAATCTCTAGCGTTGACTCTTACCATTTGAATGGGAAATATATCTTTTTATTTTTCTTATTTTAGGCAATCTTCTTATTTGATCTCTTTCCTATATTTTATGGGTTTTTTTCTCCCCTTTTTTCAATTAGCCTTTACGTACATTTAATAAGTTTTTCTCTCTCTCCTTTTTTTTCAAAATTCGAGAAATGCTAGATTTTGAAGTTGCAAAAGGTGGTTGGGTGATGAACCCATTTTTAATGGTTAGTTGAAGCCTCGAAGGTTACTAAAGAGGTTGTCGTGTTGGCCTTAACGGCGGTAATATTAATGGCCTTGGTAGAGGAATGTAGAGACCATGATTTAAAAAATGTTTTTTGGGTATAAGTTTTGTGATTAAGGCTATATTTAGTTCAACTAAATTAATACTTTTTCTGTTTCTTTTTATTTTTTTTCAATTATATATTGTGAAAATTCCAAAACAAACTTAAAATTTAAATATTATTAATTATGTATTTGTAAAAATGGTAAAAAAAAAAATTAATCAAGGCAAAACTTACGAGTACTTTAATCCAATAGTGACTAAAGCACTAGTAATATATTTTACTTACGGAGTATCAAGTTAAATGTTAAGCTAGTCTTCAGGGCTTTATATTTTTTATTAAAAAATTATAGCAAAAGGTTTTATAAAAAGAAAAAAGGAAAATGCTGGAGCGTTGCATTGAATTTTGAATCACGAAAGTAAATTAATTTTTAAAAACATTTCATAACGTAATCACCTAATTGTAGAGATTCCTAAAGTACTATTTGAAGAAATAATGTGTCTCAATGATGAGTGCAGTGTACTGGGCATTAAAAAAATTGGTATAGTTATTAGAGATTAATCAAGAAAATTCTTTACATTAGAAAAATCATGTAATATCTAGAACAATCTAGCTAAATCCTACGAAAAATCTAGGTAAATATATCCTAGATAAATATCTATGGATAGATTAGTCTAGAATTACTACCTAGAAATATCTAGCCAACGGTAATTAGAATACTCTAGAGCTTACAAGAAAAAAGTGAAGTCGGTGCATGCAAACTTCCACCGACATCAAACAAAAAGTCAACCATTTCTCCAAACTCTCCCTTTGCTCACATCCAAATTTACATTGTAAAATTAAGCTCACTACACTTCCGCACATTAATTTTCCAACAATAGTGTTACTCGACCAATATGGCCAGCGTTGAATGGGCGAACTCGTCCCTTCCTGTTAGTAGACGCTAACACTGCTGAAAGTCTGAAATTTCTTGCAAATCATCCAATTTTGCTAGTAGTATTTCCCCATATAGCCTTCTCTTCACCCATTTCATTCATCATTGAATATTTCGATGTCGACTTCCGGCAGCTATACCCACCGCGATTTGCTGAATGCCATGGATAACCTGCACCGCTGTCTGTCTGATCCCAGCTTCGAGATCCAAGACGCTCATCGCATTAAGTTGACCGATAAATTTTATGAGTTGAAGCACCAGTACCATTTATTGGATCATAATAATCCCTCCACCATGTCTGATGTCACCATAGATGATAGTCAGCCTGATTCGCTGGCAAAGAAAATGTCTGAACTGCTGAACATCTTTAACATCAGCTCAATCGCATACCCTGATCAGTTAGACACTAAACCCATATCAGAACTGGGATGTGATCTACTGCGGTCTCTATTATGCTTCTTCCTGTTCGGAGAAGCTGCAGAGATGAAGAAAAAGGAAGTCATTTACTGGTGGGTTGGACAGGGGTTGATCGAGGACGAGGATGGCAAAGTTGCAGAAGAGGCTGCCGATGTGATACTTAATAAGCTCATTCAAGCAGGGGCCATCGAGCAAGTTATCTGCAGCACAAGTCAAAAAAAGTCCAGTAAATATAGGATGACGGCAATCTACAATAAGCTGCAACAATGTGAGGATCCTCAAAAAGTTGGTATGCTAAGAAAGGGAGAAACTAAACTGGTTCTGACTGATCACATTGGTCAGACTCTCAATGAGAAATCAAAAGAATGTATGGAAAGATTGGAAATATTGTTTAATCCCCAAGTGTCGATACTTAACATTAGTAAAGATTGGTTGCACAAGATGAGGAATCTCAAGGTGATTCACTTAGGGAGGTGGTGGAATGATGACCCTGAGCAACATATAGAGGTCGAAAAGATGGAATTTCTCGAAGCCTTGAAATACCTTAGGCAATTAAGATTCATAAGTTATAAAGGGATATCAAGGATTATCGAGCTTGATGATAAAATTTGTTGTCTTGGGGATAATCTTCGGGTTTTAGATCTCCAAGCATGCCCCAATTTAGAGAAGCTTCCAAAGGAAATTGGGAATCTTAGGAATCTAACCCATTTGGACCTCTCTGAGTGTTACCTGCTTGATCGTATTCCCAAGGGGATCACCTCATTGGTCAAACTCCAAGTGCTTGAGGGGTTTGTGATAAGTGATGTGCGTAGTAGTTCTTCTTGCAAGTTCAAGGACTTGGCAAATTATCTTGGGAAAAACCTAATTAAGCTTAGCATTAGAACGCGAAAGGTAGGTTTCCCGTTTGAGGATGACCTGAAGGCCTTCGCCAAACTGGTGAAGCTTCTGAAGCTGAAGATTGTATGGATCAGAATATCAGATTCTGATGATGAGGAAGCACCTCAGATAATACAAGAAGTCACTACACTGAAGGCTAAAGATGGTTTGTATAATTCTCGATCATTGGTAAGAACTATCACGAACTCTTTGGGATTAGGGGAAGGAGATCCTTATAATTCTGGACTACCTGAGCAGCTGCAGAAACTGGAAGTCCAAGCTATTCCTCAAGCGGCAGTACAGAAATTGATGTTCAGCAATCACCAAAGGTTAGTGAATTTGAAGAAACTTTACGTTATAGGTGGAGAAGTTTCTGATCTTACCGATCAAGGAAAAGCGAGGTGGGACATGGTCGAAAGACTGCACCTCAAGCACTTGACTAAGCTGCATATGAATTGGAGGCACTTCATGGCCTCATTTCCTCGGGTTACTTACTTGGAGAAAGCTCGGTGCCCTAATCTTTCATTATTCCCATGTGACCACTATGGTATTTGGAGAAAGCCTGAAGACCTTTGAGGAACAACGACCTTAACTCGTATTAAAATTCATGTTGTGCCCATCATACCTATTCATGATCGGCCAACCCCTCACTCACCAATTCTGTAAGGATATTGTAAGAGAGACAGTAAAAGATAGGAAATTGTCAGAGATTTTGTCATTTCTATCACTATTAAATGCGCTCAATCAGGCTGTAGGGAGTGCAGCAGGAATGTAATGTAGTGATCTTTATGGTGATCAATTCAAATGTAATGTAAGAGTGTCATAAAAGAGAAGTCACAGTACAACTTTCATTTGTTATTTTTTGCCAGTATGCTTTCAAATAGTCATGTTTCGCAGCTATATTCAAACCATTGACAAATCTATATCATCAATTAATATATGGCAAGAAAGTCTATTTTGTTGACTGAGAGTGACAAATTATAGGGATGAATATGGATCTTGAATTCTTGATATCCTATATTAAGAAAGGATAAGCTTCCAACAATTTACGAACGAAACTAATTAGTACTTAAAAATTTGTTATGAAAACAAATGCAAACAAAAAAATAAGCACTCTAAGTTAACTAAAATCGGAGACTCTTTTAGAAAGAGATTCATTACAGCTAAGATTCATTTGATCTAATCTATATACTCTTTAATTCATAATAGAACTTTTATTCTTTCTCTAATCAACATGAACTTTGAAAGTTAAACTTTATTTTTGAATAATCAATTGGGAGATGAAATAAGATCAAATATACTTTAGAGGAGGTGAATAGAAAAAGTCCAATTTTCGCAGTCAAGAGTTCAAGGTCTTGAACTGACTTTCAAAGGAGCAATATAATAAGAATTGAGGCTGAACGTAAAATCTAGATGTCAACGCCTTGAAATTGATTTCAAAGGTTGTTGCTCAGACTTTGACTATTAGGTGTTGCTTTAGACAATGAATGAAACATACAGAAAATTTCAAAGGTTGTTGCTCAGACTTTGACTATTAGGTGCTGCTTTAGACAATGAATGAAACATACAGAAAAATGTAAGTAATAAAAGCAAAAAGTAAAGGAGACAAAACACAGTGGTTTGTCACGAAGTTCGGCAGGAATTTGTCTACGTCTCCGCCTAGTGTTGTCCGACCCTTAGAATTTAACTCGCTTTTTATTTCTTCTCTTAGAGACCTCAAGTTTCCTAGAAGATCTCACTTTCTATTTTCTACTCCGTAGCTGTCCAACTAAACTTTAGCGCCTCATATCCTAAAACTAAAAAGAGTTCCACTTTTACTATACATTTGATTATGATGGATATACTATTAGTATAGTACTCTTTTTAAACACTCAAGAGTTTGTACTAATTTTCTCTCAATCTAATAATAAGATAAGGTACGCAAAACTAGAGAGAAAATAATGTGTTTGAATGTTGTAGCTTGTGATCGATATTCTTGTTGATGGCTTGTGACTGATAATCTCGTTGATGGCTTGTGTGCTTGTCTTTTTTCAGCTTTAATGCATGGGTATTTATAAATTAAACTTCAATGACTTCTCTTTGCTTGGACCTATTTAGATAGCCGTTGAAAGTAGGCTAAAAATAAGTTGCTGAAATTCTAATTTCTCTTGAATATTTTCAACATGATTTCCTCCAATATAGATGTGACCAAATCGTTTATTTGTAGATGTTGGAGTTTGATATCTTTTGAATATTTCTCAACAAGAATCTTTCCACTTAGTGTATTGCACTTTAATATTCAAATTGATTTCTTATTCCAAATAAATATGAATTTGGTAACTAGCAAACTTGTTTTAAAGCAAGTCAGTGAAATCTTCAGCATATATAGCGTAAATGATTTGATGAAATTAAGAGATATCTTTGACAATAAAAGCATGTTTAAATAAGTTATGTTAGAGAATAAAACAAGTAAAATAAGAAAAGGATAAAAACAAAAGATTTAGAAAATTAGAACAGTTTTATCCTTTGACAAAGTGCATGGAACATTGCTGAATTCTTTGGGGCGTGACTACGGCAAGTAATTTATCCAAGAAAAACTTTATGGTTGCCCGTTACATACAATTTGGGCTAAAAACAAGATAAGCAAAGCACATTAAAATATAGCAGCTTAAGTAAATATTAGACAAACTAATAATATGAAATTAAAGCTTGGGCCCAACAAGTACTTGGTTGCAAAAATACTTTGATTAGCATAGGTTAGCATAATAATCATCAATTCAATAAAATATAAGTTTGGTTTAAGCACATTGGGTTTTAACGGATGATGTTGCTAATTCTCTTAAACTTTGCATTTTAGTTTCCATTATATTTTCAACTCTCTTGGACTTTGTATTTTAGCTTCCATCATTAAACATAAAAGCCTTACTAATCAAGGTGGAGTCTACATTTTTCCATGAATCAAATTTCAAATATTCCAATATAGAGGTACAAACTTGTGTTTATTTTTTAATGTGCAACACGATGACTCGTATAAACAAGTGACAATATCTTGTTAAAAATGAGGTATTAATTATTGGCAATAGATAATACCTCCACCCCAATAAACAAGAAATTTTAAATTTATACCTGATATAAATATATCATGAGTCTTTTTGTAATTACATTCCTTTATCTGAAATCATAATGTTTATATATGATAAGAATTTTTTGATATTTTTATATCTTATAATTTTTATATCTAATACAATAATATATATATAACTTATATTAGATATGAATTAAAAAAGTCTCGAATAAAAATCCAAAAAACGGCTTAATTAGTTCAAAAAAGGATAAGAAGCATAAGAGAGCGAAAGGATAAACATAATTTAGGGAGAGAGGGGGGAGTGAATAGAGAGACAAGCTAGACAGGGACAATTCACCAACTAAGATAAGCTCTATTTTAATAGCTATAATTTGCAAAAAGTTATTAATTAATTAATCTATTTCTTTAGAGATACGATAGCACCAAATTTTCCACATAGGGAATTTCGAGGTTTTCATTATTTTTAAGCACTTAATAACTTTTATATATCAACTTTCTTAATTAAGTTATTTACAAGCAAAAAGTATCGGTGAGGCAAACGGCATCTCGCAGAAAGGTTATGTGCACAACACCCTATGACTTTTAAAATCATGTCCATGGAGTCCAAACAAAGATCAAATTACCATACAATAAATAAAGTCATTCTCCTTCCCCTTTCCCCCTTCCCCCTTCCCCCACACAATTTCAAAATTTATGGATTCTTGATAGTTTTATTCACTTTAAAATAGTACAAATTAAATTTTTT
This sequence comes from Dysphania ambrosioides, assembly GCA_026401315.1. Taxonomy (NCBI): domain Eukaryota; kingdom Viridiplantae; phylum Streptophyta; class Magnoliopsida; order Caryophyllales; family Amaranthaceae; genus Dysphania; species Dysphania ambrosioides. The sequence goes on from CM048666.1 coordinate 23,336,472, forward strand.
GTATGATTGAAAACCCACCAATACCCCACAACACACAGTACTGAAATGATGAAAATATCAAACATTTGTAAGTTCGCCATTTATTGTAACAGATGGCCTCACAAGTCATAAACTGCGTTTAAGATGTGCACTATCTTAAGAGATAATATTGTTAATAGTTGTAATAATTCTTTCCGTAATTATGTCTTTTGTTTTTATTATCTATTGACTATTACTCACGGTTAGGATGGCAATGAACCAAATCCTTATAACCAAGTCCTTATGGATTCATATACAAATCCGTGTTTCAAGGATGAATTTATATCCAGATTCAGATTTGCTGGGTATGGAAAGTAAGGATCCATATTCAAATCCAACGGATCAGGGTCTAAACGAATCCTGCATATTTTGCCAAGAACAAAATCAAATGTTTACGCGTCTTTTGAATAACAATACAAATAAGTATAAATGAGTAAATGGAAAAACGGGTAATGGATCTGGATCCGAGTATTATGGTTAAACCTGTACCCGGAGTTGTTTTTCAGCCATAAGACCCGGATCCGACCCGGATTTGTCGGGTCTAAATTTTAAAAACCCATATCCGCAAAAACAGATATGGATTCACCGATCCGAGTCGGGTTCAATATCTGTTGATAGATAATTATTAATTTCTAGCCTTAAACCGCAGCTTTAGTTTCCTTTAATTTGTTAAATTAGCTTGCCTTCTCTATTTATAGTTGTAATCCTGCTTTGCAATTCAAAACAAAATGTATTCAAACTCTATAGTGTATAACATTTCTGAAAAATAAGTTGGGACGTTCTAGTTTTCACTGACCTGTAAACTTTACATTCTTAGCTTGATATCATGAGCTACAGTCTACTATAAAGTTTATTATTAATTTATTGTCAGCCAAACTTTGTTTGATCAATTGAAGTCCTTGAAAACGACGAATTTATATGCCAACCCAAAAACTAATAGATAATAAATACTGTATTTATAATTCTGTACTACGGTATCTTTTTACAATTTCTAATGAGCATCTTTTTGAAGCTTGATATACTTGGATACATGCTGAATTATAATATAATAAAATATACTTATTTCGAATAGAATTACAAGTCAGTATTTTTAAATTTTTGGAATATCTATTATTACAATGTGCTAAAAGACAATTGAAGAGAGAAATATTTTTTTTGCCAAAAACATTTTTCTTCTTTTTCTGTTAAATTTTATAAGAATGTTACCTACAAACTTGATAAAAATACTATCAATAGCTGAATAGTTTTTTGTATTATTTTTTTGTAAAATTAACTTTTTATGTCTTCAACATTAGTTTCAAAGTAAATCTTAGAAGATACAAAAAAATATATTTTTTCACTATTTTCAAATAGTTTAAAAGTGACAATATTATTTTTCAACCTTTTGAAATAGATTAAAAAATTCAGTTTTATATAATATTAAATCAACTTAACGTGTTAAGTTTAATTGAGTTTGGTTTGACCATTTCATTGTTATGTATTTTAAATTTGGTTATAATCAAGTTTTAAGACCTAATAATTTATTGTTAAATACTCAAGATTATCACATATGTTTAGATAAAATCTGGACGTGCTTACATGGCCTTATTGATTAAACTTTTTAAAAAAACAAGTGTGAAAGCTTAAAAATACGACTTTAAAGAACAAGAGTAAAGCTAACGTAATGCCCCTAGATGTATATATTGAATATTATATTTTGGGTGTCAACTAGTTTAGTTAGTTAAAGTCTTGTATTCAAGACTTGTGATCAAATCTCGTTTACATCAATTATTGTCTTGTCGCTTGCAGCTCTCTTTACATAAAATAAATTATTTTGGTGCTTAACTAACTCTGATCTAATAATTATTATATGGGGCATATGTTTTGCACTTTTCTTCTTTTACTTATTTTTTTTAATTATCTATATATATATATATATATAGGAATGTAGATACACAAAGCGGAATTTCAAGAAACGATTTCTTGCATCTACAACAGGTTATGATCTCCTGTACATTTCAAAACGAATTATAGGAATAAAATTTCATACCCTTGAAGCGTGATTTCTACAAAACAAAGAGTACTTCACACTTCTATATGAAAATCCTTAAAATACCAAATATTGCTCCTCTAGTATTGGTTCACAAGCAACGATTGAATCTCCATGTATGCTAGTACGGAATAAGAAAAACCTTTTTCTTATTGCTTTTCTTGGTGATGGCAAAAGAGAATGAATAAGCTTTGAGAGAACATGGCAAAGAGTAGTACTTGCTTTCTTACAACCTTTGTTTATTTATAAGTAACATTCTTATGTTACAAAATAAACTCATTAGTCAATACTTCACGTACATAAGCAGGACTTTTTAGCTTTTTAACCTCTTTTGTACTTTATCCAATCATATACTTATATGTGTGACCTCATAGGACTGGTTTATTAGTAGCCATGCACTAATCAAATTAGATCACAAATCATTGTTGCTTTATAGCAAAACACTATGATTACCTATAATAATCGATTATAGTTATCTCCATAAATTGTCCATGTTATATTCAATTGTTACACTTGATCAAAGGATAATTTCCTTCAATCTCCCACTTGTCCTAGAACAAATGTGTAACCACAAATTTCTTAAGTCTCTAAATTTTGAATTTGATAATATAATGACATCCCATGTTATCCATACTAATATTCAAATTATTTCCCGAAATCCAAGCTTAAACTATCGAAACAAATGATTAACTATTAATCCATTTGAGCACGGCTATGCATTTTTCACTTCTTACTCTCTTCAAGATGCCTAAGACATCAATCCTAATAATTAGGAGGACTTATTCAATATTATACAACCAAAACTCTCACTTAACTTTTAGTAATCCCGAACATTTTCTTTATAACCTCCTTTTACGGTATGACGTCAAAAACATAATAATCACTAAATGAGACTAGTGTCGCACTCATGTTGGCCTAGTTAACAAGATTTCACAGGCATAACATTAGCCACCCTAGTAGATTTTCAAAGCTTTTGTTGGCCTAGTTAACAATATAATTACTTTTTTTGATACATATAAATTGAGAGAATAAGTAACACATAAAGGTAATTCATCAAATTTATCTGTAAAAAGATAACAGACAAGATAAAATTATTTCTTGTTACCTATAAAGAGAGACATTAAAAACAAGTGATGGGTAGATGTGTTAACAATATCTCAAATACTAGTGACCTAGTGTCTACAAGATGGTTATAGCTAGTCCAAGGCTTTAGGTAATGTAAGTATTCCCTCAAATAGGGTAATAGCCACGTTGCCTATGGAACCAAACAACAATCCCCCATTCTGGTTGGCTTTGTGCACCAGCTTTCCATTACTAGAAGATAAAAGGAGCTCAAGAGAATTCCACTCGGCGCTTTCATTCAAGTGAAGATTATAGTCTGATGGTTTGCAAACTTGTGTATAGACCTGCACTCAAACATGAAGCAAGTTTAAGGAAGCACGTTTCAGAGTAGAAGCAAGAGAGTTTCTAAAGCTACAATACTAAGTCAAATAAGATATCAAGCTTACTAGAATTATGAAGTCAAGCAATGAGTAAAAAGGCAGTCATCTATGGGAACTTAAGAACGAGTTCCAGTAGATTGAGTGTTTGAGTTTTAGTGTCAAAATTTAAGATGGAACATTAAAGGATAAGCACCAAGTAGTGGAGAACATGAAAAATAAATAGGAGTATACTTAGGATTCATGAAAGCATATAAATCTAAGTGTTTGGAACATACAAGGTATCAAACTTAATTGGTGAAATTCAAAGTTCATTTTATTAAACGAGACTACCTGGAGTTTTTAGGAAATTATTTTTATGGAATATAAATCATTAGACTAAAGTTTTTTGGAAAATGTTTTAATGAAAAACTTCTGATTTAATAAACATGATTTTCTCATAAAAACATTATTTTGAAAATGTATCCTATAATTTTCCTTTTTTATTGGTAGTGAGATTCACTTTTCATGGACTAAATCTTAGCTAGTATTCTATTTCTATGATAGTATTGTTGACTTATTTGGAATGTGAAGAAGTGGATTTGTAATCAATAACTAACTGATTTATATGTGCATAGATTTGAGTCAAAGGAGGATTCCTAATTTGATGGAATATTTACCTTAAATCAAGGAGATCATGGAGAAGTAGGGTCAAATCAAGATCTATATATAAATGTATCTTTGAAGCTCATTTTTCTCACAACTACCCATCACTTAAATAGATTTTCCTAAGAGAAAATATGTTATATGCTAGTTTCTTAAAAAGTTTGAATCATTATTCCAAATTCTTGAGTCCTTATGCAAGTAAACTATTGAGTATTAATCCTTGAGTGAGTAGTAGTGAGTTATATTAGAGGTGATAAGGTTGATGGACCTTGTAAGAGTGCGTAATATTGAGTTGTACTAAGTTGACAAGTTTGAGTGACCTTGTAGAAAATTAAAGTTAAGTGTAAAAGAGAGAAGATGAAAAGTGTGAGAGAGAGCAAGAGAAAGCGTTTTGACTTGAGGGAGTCAATACTAAAGGGAGTCAATACTAAAGGGAATTCAATTCTAAATGGTACTTGGATTAAAAGTTGCTAATAAGTTATAATCGAGGATTGCTCTATTTGTGAAAAGAGTTGAAAAATCACGAGTGGGTCATGGTTTTTCCTTAGACTTTACCACAAAGGGTTTCCACGCTAAAATTTCTTATGTCCCTTTCGTCAAGTTCCTTTTCTATTACAAGTTTCAATTTAATTTTACAAAAAAAGTTTTGATTAACTTACACTTTTAATTCACCTCCTCTTAGCTTGTAAGTGTTCAGTTCATTCCATACTATTTGATTTTAACTAGAAAATAACCGTTAAAAAGGATGAAGAATCTACCTTGATTACTAACGTTTTATGTTTAATGATGAAAGCCAAAATACAAAGTCAAATAAAGTTGAAAATATAATGGAAATCAAAATGCATAGTGTTAACAATGTGATGAAAGTAATGGAAGCTAAAATGCAAAGTTTTATACACTTTTCAAAGAATGAGAATAAACATTTGAGCCGCGTCTTTAACGTTTGAGCCACGTCCTCAAAGAAGTCAGCAAAGTTTAAAGCACTTTATCAAAGAATAAGAATCTTCTAATTGCCTAAATCTTGTATTTCTATCCTTTCCTTATGTTGCTTATTTTATTTTCAAACTAACATATTTAAACGTGATTTTATTGTCATAGAATATCTCTTGATTTTAGCAAATAAATGATGCCCATATATGTTGAAGATTATTTAAGTTAATTTTGATAGTTACCAAAATTCAAGCACCGTTATTATGGAAAAAAAAATATGTTTAAAGCTTCAAGGTACACCAAATTAAGTAAACAGATTCTTGCTGTAAAATATTAAAAATATATCAATCCTCAACAGCCCAAAAATCAATGATTCTCTACAACTATATTGGAGGAAATTTTGCTGAAATTATTAAAGGAAAATCAAATTTTCAGCAACCTATTTTCAGCCTTCTTTCAACGACTATGTGCTCAAGTTCAAGTATATATACATTTCCATGCTTTGAAGCTAAAGGCGAGAGACAAGAACAAAAACTATAAACAAGAATATTAGTCTCAAGCTATAGCCACAAAGCTTCATTATTTTCTCTCTAGTTTTGAATATAATATATTGTATTTAAATTGAGAGAAAATCGAAGTATAAATTCTTGAGTGTTTAAAAGAATATTTTGCGAGAATGTTATACTAAGAGTATACCCATAATACTCAAACGTATAGAAAAAGAGAGAGAGCTTTTATTATTAGGATATGAAATGCTAAAGCGTAGTTGGGGTGATCTGGAGTAAAAATTGAGAATTAAGATCTTATAGGGTGCTTTAGGTCTCTTAGGGGAGTAATAAAGGAGTGAGTTAAATCCTAAGAGTTTGACAACCCTAGGTGGGGACATAGACAAATTAGTTGTCAAATTTCGTATCAAATTTTCGTGTTTTGTCTGATTTACTTTTGCTTTCTACTTACGTTTTTAGGTTAATTTATTTCGTTCATTGATTAAAGTAGCGAACAGTCAAAGCCAGTTAAAGCCTTCGACATCCAGATTCAAAGATAAGCGTCAAACTTATATTTCGCCTTTGAAAGTTAATTCAAGACTTTGAGCTCCTTAATATAAAAATCGGATATACTCTATTTACCGCCCCTCTAAAGTATAATTGATTTTATTCCATCTCCCAATTGATTCTTCAAAGGCCATCTTTAGAGGAGAATATTAGTTCAAGCATCAAGGAAATCTCCTTGTTATGATATTCGTAATGTTATGTGACATTCTTTTGATATATAATATATATCTATGTGACCATGTCATTGCATATGTGATTTACTAGGCGACTAGGCCCTGGACTCCCAAACTAATGTAACAAACTAACAAGTACCCCGACAAAAAATCATGCATCCCAGAATCTATACAATAAGATAGAAGATGTCATCGTGCAAAAAAAAATTCTCATAATTTCCCAAGTTAATCCTCTTACCATTATACACTAGAAGGTCTAGAACTACTCAAAATAAACAAAATCTCTTCCACAGCATTTCATTTCAGTAAGGTAAAAGTAAAATACAAACAAATAGTAATAAACATTTTTTGATTTTTTATTCTTTATTATTTTTCATATTCATGACCTATAATACACATATTCAACTATTAATATATACTGCGTCTAATGAAATCCACGATAAAATACTCTTTTTGTCTTTTTTTTTTTCTTCTCGTCTAGAATTCGAGAAGAAACTAGACGACATTAAATATCATTATGATTCTATAAAAGTAATTTAAATTAATCTAACAATAAGATCATATTCTATACACGAAGATAAACAAAATCTAGAAGGGAAAAAAATTAAAAAGAAAAGGAGTACTGAACTAATTTACCTCGTTGAATTTACCATGACCGGTGCTGTTAAAACACATGACCCATAGACAGTCTTCTCCTTCAGAATTGTAACCAGAATAAATGATAGCTGCTTTGGAACTTTTATCCCCTCCATAATATTGACCATGAAGGAAGGCACCCCATTGTCCATTTTGTATAATGACTGGGCATGGGGCCTCGCATATGCGTCCGATCCAACTATGATCGGCATAGAAGGTCACCGGATCTCCAGTTGCATTGTAAATTAAACACATGGTACACACTTTATCGTCACCAAATCTAGGCACCAATCTTTCCACATATGCTCTTGCACTCGTATCCTTTCCATCTTCGTTTTTCATCCGCAGTGCCACTCTTGCACGGTCTATTTGGCTTAACTCCCTACCTTCCCCCATCTCCCTTAGGTACTCTTTAGTGATGGGTGTTCCAAACACGTTCGATGCCATTGTATACTCTTTGATTTGGCACCTGCAAATACAAATTGCTGATATTCTAAACCCACTAAACCTTATAGAAAAAGAAAAAAAAAAACTTGTGTTAGACTTTAGATGGATGAAAATGTGGCAAAAATCTCTAGCCTCCAAACCAGAAAGGGATAAGGCGAGCCAAGTGGCTAGTCAAGCATCGTTTCTCAGATCTCGAGATTACAGAAATTCCACTATCTCGGTCACATTCTATCTTGATAAATGACAAAATTTTTAATTATCTATATTTAAGGATATTTTTATAATTTTATTTTTATATCTAAAATATAATATTTATATCGGATATAAGATTTTAGTTATTTTTATATCTTTTATATTTTTATATCTGATATAACAATATTCATATCTGATATAACAACATTTATCTAATATAACAATATATTTATTCTCTCAGTTCTTTTTTGTTTGTCACATTTGCTTTTTACACAATTTTTAATGCACATATTATAACTATAATATGTATTATAAAAACTATAAAATTTACATATTAAAAAACCATACTTCGAGACGAATCTAACAATATTCCACATGATTATATTTTAACTTATATATATATCAACGAAAAATCATATTTAAGTTTCTCACTATTCAAATGAAATATTTTAAATGAGGCAAACAAAAAAGAATGGAGAGAGTATTTAATATCTCTATATCTTTGTATAATTTATATCAGATATAAATTAGGAAATCCTATGAGAAATATTAAAAAAAATGGTGCTTATATAAATAAAAAGAATGAATTGAGTATGTTCTTTAAATGTTAAAACTAAATGTTATTTTATCGTCTTTTGTTTATATAATCGACATGCAATACCATTCTTTCTCTTTAAATGGTACAGACTATTCCCTTCGTCCCATATAAAATGCCCCAAATGTTAATAGTGGGCCCTTTATAAGCAATCATTATTTCATAAAGACTTAGCTAATGGAGTGAGAAAGTGAGATTTGTCCCTTAAATCCATCCAGTTGCACATGGGAGTGTCCAAAAATTTTTAGAGGAAATTTGATTTTCCCACCATTAAAAAGTTAGCTAAACATTCAAAATTCTGGAGGGGAGCTGTACAACAATCCTTTTATAAAGGGGGTGTTAGGAGAGAGATAAAGAATTCCATATTCAACTCAAATACAAACGCAAACGACCAAATGAAATCAAATTTAAATACAACAATCAAATGTATAGAACGACCGAATGTGGGGCCCGTCTCTCTCAGAATCGTGTCATCACTAAGAGTATCTATAGAGCTGTCAATTGGAAACATTTCCAATGATTCAAAGGAGTCAATGCCAGCACCATCAGAGGCAACAGAGAATCATCAAAGGCAGCTAGTTAACACCACAAACCAAACAGCATGGGCCATTGAGTAGGACATCATTAATGGCAACTAGTTAACAATAATAACTACAGAGGTAGCATGGGACATTAATGGAAATAACACAAAATCAGAGCAACACATCCTCATCCAACACATTCACACAGGTTGTGAGTTTGATGTAGCCAATGGAAATAACACAGTAACACAACCAGACAACCTCAACCAACACAACAATAATGCAACTGCATTTTATGTAGCCAATGGAAACAACACAGCAACACAGCCTCATAGCCTCATAGCCTCAGCCTATGTAGCAACATAGCATCTGTGGTTTATTCCATTAATGGAAACAACACATCAACACAACCTCAGCTACTAGAAGACACACCAAACTCACAGAGTAGTCAGATACCACAGCAACACATATCACATGAAGCACCACAAAATTAAAACAAGGGGCTAAGGGCCAAAAGGAGAGATCTAAGTGAGGAGGAGAGGTTACAATGCATAACACAAATACTAGAACACATCAAGCAATTAAAGGTAAAACATGGTTACATTTCACAGTTGACTGAGTAGTGGGGGTGTAGCCGTTGGACCATACAACGTTTGAGGTAAAGAGCACTATCAAGAACCAAGACAATATTAAACCAAGCAAGAATTATAAAGGACGTGTCAGTCCAAAAGGTAACACACTTGTTACTGAGGATCTTATGTCGGTTCCATTAAAAAGTAGGACCAACATTAGGTCCTTAGCCAGATTATTGAACATTAGCAAGAGTGTTGTCCACAGATTTATGAAGGGTTTAATCAAGCGACATAATAATTCAATGAAGCCTACATTAACTCTGCAAAATAAAGTACAAAGACTGGAATGGTGTTTGTCCCATTTGGTTAATTTGAACACAGCTCCAACATTTCAAGATATATACAATACTGTGCATGTGGACAAAAAGTGGTTCTATATGTCTAAGGCCACACAAACATTCTACCTAGCCCTCACAAAGTAATGTTATTAACAGCAATAGCTAGGCCACAATTCACCAAGGATGGGAGTGTCATATTCGATGGAAAGATAGGTTGTTGGCCATTTTCAGAAGAAGTCCCAGCAAAGAGAAGTAGTGTTCATAGAGCAGCAAGGACAATGGAAGTTAAACCAATACAAAGAATTACACAAAATGTCATGAGTTCTACGTTCATCACAAAGCTTATCCCATCTATTAAAGCAAAGTGGCCCTTAGGATCACAGGGATCAATTACCATACAACAAGACAATGCAACTCCTCATATTAATAAGACAGATGTAGAGTTTGAAGCAACAACTAACACAGATGGGTTTCATATAAAACTAGTCTCACAGCCACCTAATAGTCTATATACTAATATGTTGGACTTGGGGTTTTTCAGAGCAATTCAAGCAATACAACATGATCAAGCACCAAGAACAATGGAATAATTAGTGGAAGCAGTTAAACATGCTTATGATGTCTTTGAACCGAGGCTAATCAATCATATATTCATAACATTACAATGTGTCATGATAGAAAAAATGAAGACAAGTGGTGGTAATAATTATAAAATGCCACACATTGGGAAATAGAGGTTGGGTATGCTCCTAAATTTAGTGGAGGTACCAACAACCATAGTCCAAGATTGTGTCAGCTCATTAGTCAATGGACAAGTGCACACAGAAGAACATGCACAACATGGAAGCACAAGACATCAAAGTACTGCTTATATGGCATAAGAAGAGGCAGCAAACATAGAAGAATCTCAAATACCAAGTAACATGGAGATTACGAACTTACTAAATGGGCAAGCTTATTGTAATATGCATGTTATTTTTTGGAAATGAATAACAATTAATGTAAATACTCTAATATTTGTAAGATAAGGGCTTTATTTTGTTTCTATATGCGTGCTTACTATATAAAAGATGCATAACAACTTTTGTACAAAACCCTTTCAAAACATAATATTCAAAAGATGCCCTCTCAATCATGTTTAATTTTCAGCATATATATATATATATATATATATATATATATATATATATATATATATATATATATATAGGCATATAAGTACAAGCTGTCAATTCAACATCAGATTATGTATAGGAGGTTCGATGATTTCAAGATGAAATACGATGTGTTCGAGGCTTTGACACTCTTATCAAGAGGTTAGACGCGGGTATTGTAGCTTAGGCATGCGTTCTAAGTCACTCTCGAAGATCCCATAAAGTTCAGAAGCCATTAGACATTTCGAAGAAGATGTATAGCAAGATTTAGGCTCAGATTCGACCGAATCTGAACACTATTTGGTCGAATGGAAGACAAGAGCTCAAGCATATGATTTAAGATCTCTGATATGGCCAAATCAGATCCCATTCAGCCAAATCATGGTCCATTCGGCCGAATCAAGGTCCATTCGGCCGAATCAAAGCTCTCCTTTGGTCGAATGGTGGACAGTTCCCAGACTTATGTTCCCTTGCTTAAGCTTTCTATTTTGGGCAAATCATATCACCATTCGGCCGAATCACCTCCCATTCGGCCGAATCAACCTACCATTCAGCCAAATGGCCTTTAATTCACGCAGAATTTATCTCTTCACGAGCCGGCCCTCGAGGGTTCTTCTAGGGTTTTACCCCCCTTATGTTCTTAGGGTATAAATACCCCCTTTCTCTGTGTAAAACCCTCATGCCTATTTTGAGAGCTCTTGTGCCTTAACTTGGAACATCATTTTATTGCTTTTCATTTCATTCATGCCCTAGTTTAGATTTAAGGCTTTTATTGTTCTCCTTTTCAAGCATTGTATTTTGGATTCAGAATTTCTTTCATTTAAGCAATCTCATTCACGTAAGTTATCGTTTCTTTTATTTCTCTATGTCGTTTAATGCTTTCACTTATTTCTTTTGTTAATTCCATTGCTCTTTCTATTATCCTTGCTCCATTTACGGCTTTGATAGGGTAGTTGTCGGTTTTGATTTCTTCATTGTTTCCCCTTTTCATCCTCTTGTTCATTTACGGTCAAATTGTTTATGCTTTCAATCATGTTTTTGTTCATTGTTTATGCCCTAGCTTTTACTAGTATGAGTGAGTAGTTTTCTTAGGGGTGTGATTAGTGAAACCCTAGGTTTGCCTTGTTCTTTATGCGTAGGGTTAGGGTTTGAGATTATCGATGATTGTTTGATTGACATTCAATGTGAATCTTGTCCTGCCACTCCTTAGGAGACATAGGGCGATTTTAGGTTGTTTATGTGATTTATAGGGTCGCAAACTTCCTCTCGTTATCTAGAGTGTCTTGATTGATTGTTGATCGATTTCCCCTAACCTAGCGTATCTACTAGTTTTATTGTCCTTCCTAGGGTGGAGCTAATCTATCCCCGTTTATCTTTCATTGCTATTTATCATCGTTTTTATCCTTGCTTTACTTTCTTGTCATTAGTATAGTTTAGACCATTAATATCTCAAATAAACTCTCTACATCAAGTCTAGAACCTAGCATCCCTTGTCCTTGAGGTTCGACCCCCGACTTACCATTACACTAGTTGTAGTAGTATTAGGGTGATTACAAGTATTGTTTGTGTAACTAGTCTTTTAGTAAACGACGCTAAAAGCCGGTTATCACCTACTTACCTCACACATAAACAGATGGATCATCAGCTAGCAATTGTGCAAAATATTTTTAAGAGAACACTCCTTCATCATTGAGAGCATATGCTTACAACAAACCAGTCAAACCATGCATACCACACACATAAACACATGTAAACCAAGAAAGCACCAGGAATAATCCAACAACACATACCAAAAAACAACAACAAATATCATTCCACGATGCTCGGAACACATTCCAGCTAATATGCCACGAAAAACACAAATCAAGAAACCAGAAGAATACTCATCCAAACTAACAACAAACCACATACTGGCACGAATTAAAATACCAACATGCTTAAAAATACCAAACATGGTCAATAATCCCCCAAAAAATCAATACCAACCACCAATAATGCCAACAGAATAGTAATAAAGAAACAATAGAGCAAAAATAACAAACAACAGAGCAACAAAAACCAAACAACATAGCACCAATAATCAAACATGCCAAATTATAATCAAACAATGGAGAAACAATAACCAAATGAAAGAGCATCTATAATCAAACATGCTAGGTTATAATGAAACAACAAAGCAGCAATAACCAAACAACATAGCATTTATAATCAAACATGCTAGGTTATAATGAAATAATAGACAGAAATAACCAAACAACAGAGCTAAAAAAATCAAACATGCCAAATTATAATCAAATAACTGAGCATGCTTCTACCAAACATCATAGCAACAAAAATTAAGTATTTTATAGTGGCCACAAAGTCCTACAAGTGGCCAAGATAAACCTTGAATGTGTGTATATAGTAGAATTTATGCTTTTTGATAAGCTACTTAAATAAAAAAAATCCTTTTCATAATAAGTTGGAAGAAAGCATGGAATCATATAAGAAGATCTAAGCAAAATTTTAATTACGAACAATATTAAAACCATATGTGTCGTTGAGGTTCTCTCTGAGCACATATATCAACCTTTATCATGGCTACACATGCGTATAAGCAAGAAACAAAAGGACCAGGGCTAAAGCTAGCCTAAGATCCTGAATAATATTTTTCCGCTATTTTATACTTCCTCCTTCCCAAATTAATTGTCTTCTAGAGTTGTAGACGATGCAACAAAGCAACAAAAATCAAACATGCCCTAAACACACAAATGGAACCCAACACACAGAAATTGACCAAAAAACATGGAACCCTACACAAATGGAACCCAACAAGCCAACACACAGAAACATGAAACAGAGAAACCACTAAGAATAAGACAAATATACGTTAGGCCACCATAAACATGCGAAAACACAATCACAAGAACAAACCATCAAAAATTAAAAAAGAGTAAAAGAGAGTAAGAGATTAAATCCCTATGGCTTCATGAAGTAATTGGGCACGAGTAGTTTGAGCATGTCGTGACTAGGTTCGGGGTGGTAGCCGGGAGGTAACCATTCCTCCTTCTCCTTCTTTACTCCGGTATTTCTGGCCTCAAATATCAGATCTCCTTTTGTTGGCCTTTGAAATGTAGATTGAGTCCTTTTTCATACTCATAGAGGCCCCACTCAAGTCTCATTTTTTCCCTCCTCTATTGACGCTATCGATATTCCGAGGTGGACCACACCTTCTCCGGTGTCTCAGGTTCAACCAATTCCGACGGCGGTAGAAATGAGTGAGGTGTGTGGTGAATCGGCAAAGGGATTCATAATTGAGGAGTACAAGAAATGGTAGGAGGAGGACTTTGGAGACTTCTTTTTGAGTATTAGACAGATAAGGAGGGGATCTTACCGGTGCAAAGCCAGACCCAGTAGCCGTCGGAGACAAAGGAGTGTCCGGTACAAATTCTGACCACTCATCACAAGAGTCGGACCAGATCTCATCACACATCGTGTGACATTCACAATGAAGAAGAGGATATGGTTTATTACCCTAAAACCTCCCAGAACAGAGGAGAGTTCAACGACGAAGTGGTGGAGAGCAGAGAGGATATGGGTGAAGTACACACCAAAATGATCAGCAAAGGGAGATTTTTATTTTAGTGTGGTTTTCAATCAAAGATGCACTAAGATGAGAACAAGATCTAGGGTTTTCTCTTCGGAAAAAGAGGAGAACTCGAGAAATCAGTCGGAAGATCAGAAGAGAGGAAGTGAGGCAGAGTGTCATGATTAGGCTAGGTTAGGGTTTTGGAGGGAGATGTTAATTAGGAAGGACGCGTATGTGGCAACAATATGGTCCATAAATGTGTTGAATTGTAGCATTAATGAGGATGTTTAATGGGCTTAACAATAGCCCAAACGTTACCTTAAAGGGAAATGGAACAAACTTTACGGGACACCCCTAAAAGGAAAACAGGGCTTTTTTTATGGGACGGAGGGAGTACATAATATGAGTTTTATTTCAAACTTTATATGAAGCCCCAAAAGAGAATTTGTTCACTAAGACCAGCTCAAACGAACACATTAACCAAACAATAGCAAATTGCCCTTATCTGAAACAATAACAAAGAAAAAGTTATTAAGTATATACAAACTTGGTAAAATTAAATTTTGCAAACCTCCATTCTATAAAAATTATAACATTTGGCTTTTATGGTTATCGAGATACAACTTTGCTCATTTAAATCTTCAATTATCAATTAACATATATTGTAAAAAGTTGATATTACAAAATATATGATAAACTAATTTAACGATATTTTTAGGTAGCCTTTGCATATACTTATTGAGTGAATACTTATGGTCAAAATAGTGAATGAATATTTTAAAAATTAAACTATTGCAATTATAATGAAATAAAGTTAGGTATTTTATTTGTTGTTGTTGTTTGGTTTTGATGGTAATAAGATTTGCAAACGTATTTCATGTTTGTTTAGTGTGTGAAAGTTTTTGATTCATGTTTCGGAGTAAAAGAAAAGAGAAGGTCAAAATCATCAAATACAATCATGGTGACTACTTTTTAGTCACTAATTATAACCGCAAGTGCACGGCTATTGCAGTACAATTACGAGTCGTCCTCTAGGAAGCTAATATAGGGTCAATTTAGCTCAATTTTATTAGATTACGCTAGAAATGAGTCGTTTAGTGAAACTAATAGCTAAGATTGCAAAGATTAAAATGTGTTATCGATAAGAGAAAAGCCTAGGACATTAATACATCCCCACTAACATGCATTAACCTTCATCAAATACACCAACATCAATGATCAAATCAAACAACCCTTCAATTATCCTAACCTCAACTTTCGCTTCTTGATTAGTTTAATTGTATTAGGTGTAGCCCTCTTAATCTCAGCTCTCGCTTCTTGATTAATTAGCAAATATCATTAAGACAAAGGAAATAATTAATCTCAACCGTCGCTTCTTGATTAATTAAACCAATGAATTTAACCTAATGATCAATTTTAACAACCTAATAAATCAACCTTAATTTGACATTGAGTTGATACAAGAATCAACTTAACACATGCTAGGGCTCATATATTAACATCCTAGAAAAGAAATTACTCACTAATCATAATTAAAGCCATATGAACAATAATAAAATCAAGCATAAATATAGAAATCATAAAACTAAATAACATAACAAGAGGCATGAATAAAACACAAATAAAATCAACCAAAGAAAAACTAGAGAAAACTTACTTGAGAATGAAATTGTTAATGAAACTAGGAATGAAATTTGATTATTCAAGAGTAGTAATATTTTCGAGGGAGAATTACATAAATAAAACCATAAAACTAAAACCTAGAAAAAAGAGAGAAGAGAGGAAGAAGAGAGGAGGAAGAAGAAGCAAAAACCTAGAATACTAGAATCATGAATCAAAATTGAAAAACTTCTCCTCAAAGCCTAATCTAGAAATTAGGAAAACTAACTACCCAAAATCAGAAAATTAAAATAAAAAAATAGAAAAGAGAAAAAGAAACTTTAAAAGAAGAAAAAAAAAAGAAATCTTTTTTTTTTCCTTCCTTCAATTGTGCCGTGAGATCTACTCTTGCTTCTTCTTTTTTTTGTTTTTTTTACTTTACTTTTTTTTTAAATAACTTTTGGGCTAATTCTTCTTTTTCTTTTCTTAGCCCAATTTCCACCATCAAATCAATACTAGCTCCACCATATTTTTGTTATTGAAATACATTTATACTAAAAAGCCTTAAAAATTAGCAATAATCGATATGATTAAAGCCGAAATATAATTAGGGACTTTTAGCATAAATTCGGTTAAATAAACCCGAAATCACTCGAAACTCACCCAAAAGGAGTTTGAATCAATACCGAAAAGTACAAATAAATGTACTTATCAAATCAAGACTGGATCGAATATGCAAATGTTGATAGATAAGTTTCGGAGTAGGAATTTTCATTTAAGCAACAATGAGGTAGCTTCAAAACAAGAGGACATAAAGAGTAAGTAGAACATGAACACTAAGTAGGATTATACTTAGGATTTATGTTAATGACAAAAAACTTAGTTAATTGAAAAAAGCAATAAATTAAGACTAATTTAATGGGTTAAAGTTCCTTTGGTGCTTTAAATGTTAAGTTAGGGAAATTGATTTTGTGAAAACTGATTTTGGAAAATTAAACAAAACATATTTTAAGTGATTTTTGTGAAAACTAAATTTCCTATTTTCACTCTAAATGATTTGGTGAAGTTTGACTAATAAAAGAACTCTTCTAAATTAAATTAATTATTTTTTTTAGTTAAAATCAATTTTGGAAAATTTGGAAACTTAGTCTCATAATTTCACTCAATCGCTTCTTAAGTTGTTAACTTCTTCCTAAGTAGGCTATAGCTGTTTTTTACTCATACACGTTAAAATCATGCATGCCCATTTTTTATATTTGACCTTATCAAAACTACCTTATTTACATCCACTTTGCACAACATTATCTTTCCTCAATTCAAAGAAGTGTGTGAATGCATGGAAGCTTGTTTGCTACTTATAAATAAAAGATTTTGCTACTTATTCTATATACAACTGACTTACGCATAAAAGTTATCTAAAGAGAAAAAAATTCTTTTGTCAGTTATCAAGGATTAAAATCGCAAGTTTCTTTCGGCTAAATTACAAAGTCACAAAAATAGTTTTTATTGTAATATTTAAGAATAATATTGAGTTGTAATAGGATGGCAAGACTGAGAGATCTATTGTAAAAGACTTTGAGTCAAGTCTAGAGAGAAAGAAACTCCAATTGTAAGTGTGGAACATGAGTTGAAAGTAGATAATAAATTATAATCGATGATTAACCAATTAGTGAAAAGAGTTGAAAATTTCTGAGTGGGTGATGATTTTCCAGTTTAATTTCGCAAAAAGTTTTGAATTAACTAAATACTTCCAATTCAGCCCTCTTATAAGTGTTCTTCCATTTGACATTTGTGATTTGTGAATAATATCAACATACAAGTCCTTTTTTTCTTTAAATGGTACGGAATACTAGTTTCATTTGAAACTTTCGATGAAGCCCAGTTGAAAAACAGAATTTGTCCATGGGGCCAACTCGAAATGGACACGTTAAAACTAACTATACTACTATAGCAAACTGGTCTGATCTGAAGCATTAACATTTTTAAGATTAACGCACATATTAATTAAATTGAAGTTATTGATTTGCAATGTTAGTTATTATGCTCTATCAATTCAAGTTTATGGAGCATTAGATTAGGTCCCACATGACGCACATATTTTATTAAAGTCGATCCGATAATATCAAAATTTTAACCAGATTTTATAGGGATCTAATTCATGAACATAACAAAATTTGTAAAAATTAAGAAAAGAGTGAAATTAAACCCTACACAACTTGAGCAGTTGAGTTAATTTAATATCTCCTTAAATTGTTGTTATTTAGCGATTTCAATATATCAAAATTATTTTTAAATAATGAGAATAATATTTTTATATCTTATAAGACTTAATTACTTGAAAATATGTTAATTTAAATAATTAAAATACTATAAAAATTTAATAAGAAATGAATATATTCTAGTTCACCTTATAGATAACTTTAAGGTAACAAGAAAAATTTTATGAAAATTTTTTATCTCTCCAATTTTCTTTTCGTATATAGTATTGGATAGCTAGATATATAGATATTATAAAACTTCCATCAATTTGTCCATTGGATGATATTATATCCATTTTATTTTAGTTTGAACATTTTGATCAATTTGATTGAACTTGAAAAATATGTTCTCCATACGTGTTTATACTAAAATGGAAAAGTTATACTAAATCATTCCACGAGAAGGAATTATGCATTTCACATTTAATTTTATTAACTTATACTTTCGTTTACTCTCCTCTGCTTATTTTAATATATTTTAGCAAAATGTAGTTAAGTTCACCAAAAAAACAAAAATATGATCACAAAAACAAGTTAAGCTCAGTAAAAATAAGACGAGGAGGATAGAGCCTCAAGGCTTAATTCCTTCTACAAGAAGACCATCTATAATGAAGCAACTTGATCTTCCAAGGATTATAACAGCTAATTTCTAGCGGGTTTTGGATAAAATTAATTGAAACTATGATTCCTAATGATGGTGTTGTCTCTCTAACATATCAAAAATAATCTAACTTTACCTGTTATTATGTAGAAGAATGGCAAAAGACTGAGGATACTTCAATAACTACTAATTAAACACATAATAATATCAGAAAAAAGGTTATTCATCACTAAGACTAACCAACTATAATGACAACCAACTATTTCAAGAGGAATGGTGCGCCTGAATTAGTACTGTCAACCTCTCTCAAGTATTCACAACTTTCCTAACATGCATTCAAACCTACTCCCACATATATTTTTATATATTTGAATATGTTGATTCCTTGAATAATAAAACTATTAAACCATTTATAATGTCTTAGTGCCCTTAAAAACAACTATACATATTATAATAGCGAAAGTTATCTAACATAATAACCATTTATAACCATTGAAATAATCATGGAAGTCTGAAGTAAAAAGCTATACTGGAAGGGAAAAAAAGTTGAAACAACGTGGAGTTTATTCTGATCAGCTATATCTGATCCAAAGATTTCAATCCCATAAGACTATGGATAGAGAATTATTATGATCAGCAGCATCTTCTACCGATGCAAAGGTGGCCAGTGACGAGAAAGCTTTCGCCTTTGGAGGGGTCTATGAAGGCGAATTTTCGCTCTTTCAAGTACTCATTCCAAGCTGCACCAGATTCCTCACTCGAGTACTTGGTCCAAACAGCAGTAGAGTTCTCATATCTACTATGTGTTAGCCTTTTGAACTCTTTCAAATCCTTGTTCTTTGTAATATCCTTTGTATCCTTCAAGTCAACAATGAAGATATCTCCGTAAGGCCTCACAGAATGCGCGAATAGAGGCAGAGAGATTGGCTCACAGGACACCGCGGCAAGATCTGCTGCAACAACAATACTCTTACCATCAGGGCTGAAATATGGATGGTTCACATGCCCAGCAAATAGTTCTCGTCCGGGTCCTGCTCCGGCTCCGCTCATATCGTATCCACTGTCTATGACTTTTACGTATGTGAATGGAGTGTCTGCCTTCACTAGATAGACACCGAAGAACCCCGGGTCAGGCAGGTCGGGTTTTTGAGGTGCAGTGGGATTGGCACGGTTAGAGGCAAAAACAATCCATTCTCCATTTGGTGACCAATGGCAGTGTGTGTCAGTACATTTCCCTTCAGTGAGCTGTGTTACTTTCGCTCCCCCATACTCTCCTAAGTGTGCATCCTCCATTATGTATAGATTCTTGTTGCCATTTCTTGTAGATCGAAAGACTAGCTTTGTCCCTGTTACACATTTTCAACCCCAATCATCCAATTTATTAGTAAATTAATCACTGATCAATCATATTACTCGATATTATAGTCACAAGATATAAAAATCATTATTAATCACACCATCTATAGGATGTTTAAAGTTGTACTCAAAATGGATAAATGATTTAACGCATCCAAAATCTTTAATGACCCACACCCATTATGATAGCACAAAATTCTCTTTTTTTTCGAAAGTCCTATTTTTTTTTTCCTACTTTATACAATTATATTTCGTTGCAAATATTCTACTTTTTATTCAATCCTCATTAGATGAATAAAGTGAAGAAATACAACTTGTTACTTGCAAAACCCCAATGCTAAAAGGATACTTTAATAAGGCAAAACATATAAAGTGAAATAAAAGAAACGAGTACCATATATCTATTATCCAAAAACACAAAAAGAAAGGGGCCTCAACTTTATAAAGTGAAATAAAAGAAACGAGTACCATATATCTATTATCCCAAAACAAAAAAGAAAGGGGTCTCAACTTTATATAGTGAAATAAAAGAAACGAGTACCATATATGATATATCTATTCTCCCGAAACAAAAAGAAAGGGGCCTCAACTTTTGGTAATACAATGTCTTGCATTTACCAGAAGAAAGTGTACATAGAACTTGCAACACCCACAGCCAAAATATATGTGGTGGAAGGTGGTTTAATATCTTGGCAA
Source organism: Dysphania ambrosioides (assembly GCA_026401315.1). NCBI lineage: Eukaryota > Viridiplantae > Streptophyta > Magnoliopsida > Caryophyllales > Amaranthaceae > Dysphania > Dysphania ambrosioides. The sequence goes on from CM048666.1 coordinate 23,357,291, forward strand.
TAAGTAAAAATGGTATATTTGCATATCTCTACTTAACTACTCCCTTTGATCCCATTAAATTTGCATCATTTCTATTTATATATCTTGTTGGATGCATCTCAATATAGATTTTAAAATATCAAGTTTTTATAATTTGTTGCCTTATGACTTTGGAAATAATAACGTTCAAATTGGTGTTTTAAATACTGTAAATAATCAAATGTTGCAAAATTAGTGTCACCGATGAAGTAAATGCCAATTTCTAACATCTATAACTATTATTAAAGCAAAACCCCTGGTGATGTCATATTTTAACACGTGTCAAGCTATTATTAAAAAATTTCCCGCCTTTTTTAAAGATGATATCATCTCCTTTTTTATACTTTACATTAATATTAGATTGAAAATTATTATACATGGAAAATTATATGACTATAAAACTACCTTTATTTCTTCCTTTTATTTCATGTTTTATCTCTACCTTTTTCTATAATAATTTTTTCGTTTAATATAATAAAAAGTATTATCCCAATTAAATTTCGTACGATTTTCTATAAAACCAATAAGTTTTCACCAATAAATAAAAATATTCTCAATAACAATCGTAAGTAGCACTACTGCACAAGGCAAGTATAGGAAATTACCCTCTGGATTGGTAGATGGAAAAGCATTGTTGAATTTTTTGGTAAGCCGTTTTGATACCTGCTGACCAGCAGCAGCCACGGGGATTGCAATAATGTGCACAATTTTATCTTTACTGAATGTAGGTCCCTGGCATACGTACAATATATCTTTATCTGGATTTTGATTCCAAACTGGTGCGAAGACGCCGTTTGAGTCCGCCTATACAAAGTCAATCGCATTATATTCGAAAGCCTTTTTTTTTAGCTCAAAACTTAAAAAAAGGGCAATGCACGATTTTTTTTTATATGTAATATTGGAATAACCTAATATCAGAGTTTTGTACCATAATTTTTGTTATATGCAAATATTGTTATTAGTTTTACTCTTTAATATATTAAAAGCTGTAATTAAATATCTAACATGAATAATTATCACTATTTAATGTTTATATTTCACATACGCCATATAAGATTAACCTTTTATTTTCTTTTAACCTTTTATTTTCTTTTAACCTTGTACTTTCAAGGATTGATGAATATTTTATCAAATCAAACAATTATTTTTGTTCGATATAATCTACTGATATTATCTTTGCTTGTTGTAGCTATTTAAAAAAAAAAAAAACTACTTATCAAAATATAAATGTGCAGTAAATTGTATAAAGATTGTAATATGTTGTGTTGAGATGTAACGTTATATTAAGGGTCACTTTTACTAAGCACTATGTATACAAGTCATGTCGGATTATTTACCCTTTCGAGTACAAGTCGGGTTTAGTTCGGCCGATTCGGGTTCAGTTAAATTTCGGGTTTGGGTTATATAAAGTCGAGTTTTAGCCGGGTTTGTGGCGGGTAATTTTGAGTATAAGTCATATTTAGGTTGGATATTATCGGTCGGATAGTGTTGAGATTGACTCAATATTTGAGACGTTTAATCAACTATTTTGGGTTCAAGTCTGATTTTGGTCATATAACTAACACGATGAAATATTAAGTTTTAGAAGAAAATTATATCTCTTACAAAAGCAACAAAGTATTACAAAATATTTAATCAAAGTTAGGTTAAATAATTATTAAGTGAGATGTTATATTATGTAAGTTAAATTTGGGTACTTCATAGAAGGCAGCTTATTCTTTTTTGGAAAAAATAAATTTAAGAAAGTATGTAAATCTAATAATTCGAATCATATTTGAGATTTGTAACAAAAACTTATTTTGGCAGGGCCTCCTTAACTTATGTTAGTTGGTCCAAAGTCAATAAGATATATTATTTGATCCATCATATAATTTTTTATATTATATTTTTTAAAGTAAAAATCAATAAACATAATGCGATTTCTCCAAAATTAGGTTATAAGTTATTACGACAGGTAGGATCAACAACAAATCAAAATAAAACGGGTCATGGGTCACAATAGATCGAGTTTATAGCAAGTTATCTTTGGTTATAATATATTTTGGGTTATACTCAGGTCGGGTGTCATTTTGGGTTTGCTTCATAGTCAAGTCGGTTCGGCAATTATCGGTTTTTGTCGAGTCGGGTGCAAGTTTAGGTTCGGGTCAAATAATATAAGATAAAGTCGGCTGTCGATTAATATCAAGTCGGGTTCCATGTTACCAATATCACATTTAAAACGGGTACAGATTAAATTCAAATTGTGACAAGTTCAGGTCAATAATTCAGGTCGGATCAATTTTTGACAGATCTAAGGAATACTCAAAATGCATATGTATAGTAACTTACATCGAAAACGTTACGCAACCCTTTATCATCGGCGACCCATACGGATCTGAACTCATTGTCAACAAAAGCAAGCCTTTTTCCATCAGGGGAAAATGTTGGAAATACTCCCGAGACTCTAAATACTCCTACTTTAGCATCCGGAGATTTTATTTTGATGAACTGTGTCTCCACAACTGCAAACTGCCAAGTGCAAACATGCAAAAATAAAAGAGTTTTCAAGCATTTAAATATTGAGCAATATATATGAAGTAATATATACAAAGTATTGTTACTATAGATCTGTCATCTATGAGTATGATATTCTTCAAAATAAAAAAAATTAAAATGTTACTCTGTAAATAAGCAAGTCAATACCTCGTCAACATTGTCGGTGACCTTGCAACGATGGTAACCTACACGCTTCTCCCCATCTTCATCAACCGTTACAAAGGGGTTGAAATGGTCAGCCAAAGGTCTAACAGACTGAGTTAGTTTTTCTATGGCTTCCTTGGGATGAGCTGAATTGCCGGAAACCTCAAATACTTCAATATGGCGATATTGTGCTACATTACGAATATCCCCGAATTTCGATCGCTCACGCATAGTCGCAACTGCCACAGTGGTAGCATCGATGGCTGCCGGAGTAATGGCACTTATGTTTGCCGGGGTCACCCGTACTACTGAGTTGGAGCCCTTATTAACGTTCACTTGAAAAACACCCCACCTTTTTTCTATTTTAACCTTTTCAATGTTACGGTGGAAGAACAAAATGTCGTCACTCCCCCACGTTGGCCAGCCAGCATCTTTCACTACCAACTTGCGTGTATTTGAAGGATTGTCTACCTCAAAGACAACAATATTAGTCTCTAAGTCTTCAATTTCACCACACCAACCGCCAGGTTTACCCTCGAATGATGCAACAGCTATCTTTCGTCCATTTGGTGACACTGAGGGGCTAAAATCAACTTGATCTGTTTATTCAATTGATATCAACCAAAATAAGGACATAATTCAATTTCTTGCTATTATATACGGAGTTCATAAGATCCTCAAAAGATTAGATATCAGATACTGTCTCCGAAACATTCAAGTTGACCAGTACTTGGAAAAAAATTTACTTCATTATTGTAAAACATTGTAGAAAATTTCTAATGAAAATGTTGAAGAAACTCTTTTTTTCCATATCATGTTTTTGTTGTTTATTTAGCAAAAAATATTGTTCATTTGTTGAACTTAGACTTTATTGATAGTGTTTGATTTTAAATTCTTATAATGTTATAAAAAATAATATATTTAAATGAATTAACGTAAATTTTTAAAATATTAATTTTTCATATTTTTTTACACATTTAAATAACGTTTAAAGTCGTGTTTTGAAAAATACAAAAGTCAAATAAAATTTTCTCTGGGACGAGGGAGTACTAATTAGCGTCTGATCGCCTAAAATGCATTACCTTATGTTGGTAGGATAGTACAATCACCAATTAACTACCCCTCATTCTAAATAATCACTTTAAAAAACAAAAGAGTGTTGTACCTTTGGGAGTGAGGCGTTCAGTTTTACCGGACACGAGATGTGTCCGATAAACAGCAGTCCAAGGCTGATGAAATTGGCGAGGATCGTCCTTAGTGGAGATGTAGATAAGATAATCACCAGCAATATAGCCGTGATCCTCGAGACGGGGACCATCGAAGGTGCCATATACCTCAGCAAAGTTGAAAACTTTGACAGTATCATCATTGAACCGCAGAGAAATATGAAGAGTTTCAAGCCCTCTGTTTCGCTCGGACACAAAGACAAGGCCGCTAGAGATACGACCTGAAACTACATCATCAGGATTTGCACCTGATTTCGAAGCAAAAGATGGATTTGAGAGCATTTTCTTAAGAGCTGCCTTGGACAATTCCTGGCCATTGTAGTTATACGAGACTCCATCGGTCATAAGGAGCTCTTTCCGATCATCTTCAAAAGATGAACTTAATGGATATGGCAATGAGTATATGTCGAGTGCGACTGGGGGTCGATAAGTTGCGAAGAAGGAAATGCTACCTCTATCTTCCCCCATCACTGCTTTCAATTCAATCACTCTCTTTTGGCTCTAACTTAGAAATTTAGAGGTGCAGGATTGAGCGTAGGAACTCTATTCTCCTTGTCATTGGGTGACTTCTAATTTATAGTATAGTAGTTATTGTATTAATTAGGCCCTGCTCACTTATCTTGGACATTTTGAATTTAAATTATTATTGTAGTTTAGGTGACATGGTGTATTACAGAACTAATTAGGCCCTGCTCACCTATTTGAATATGCTGAATTTAAATTATTTGTATTGAACTAAAGTTATTTTTGCCTGAAATTCAATCATTTTTATCACTGTATCTCTCAAATATTGTCCCATTTTAACCAAAAATTCTCACAATAAATAGTCAAATAGTGTATTCTTTTAGAGACGAAGGGAGTAGTGAATTAAAAAATTTGTTAGAAAACCAAACTAGTTTGTATTAAACTTTTAATTACTTTATTTTATAATAATTATATTTGGTTTTATGTTATACTAAAATATTCCAAAATAGAACTTAGTTTTACTTGAATATAATTATATCCAAAGCTATGCTTCAGGACTTTATACAGCAATCAGCATCTATTGATAACATTTCTCTTTAAAAAAATCTATGGGTAGCACTCCGATGTACGTCGTTTAATTTTATAACAATATCCAATAATCTTATGCTACCGACTTTATTTATCTTGAATTTGGGTCCATATATTTTCTTGATGAGAATAGTTACACCATAGCCTTCGCAAATTTCCAAATTATTACAGTAAGCATATACTCCGTACATATTAAGTGCCAAAAAAAAAAAAGGATACAGTGTATATTTACATCAGCCTTTATATGAAAAATAAAAAAGAAGAAAAACAAAGACTTTGAGAAGTCAAGATAATAATACAATCCGAATTTTTTCCACAGAATCAATGCCCATAATGTAGTCCGACACGTCTGATCAGTGATCACTTTAATAATACAATAACAAATTGACTTGACTTTGATGTATTATCAAATAAAGCAGATCTTGTCCCCTTCATATTGAAAGCATAACACATGACACTATATTACATAACTTCTAATTTAATTATAATACTATTTGGAGTTATTATCTACTTTAAGATCCAATATTTGGGTTTATTAATTTTTTTTACATTTTTCGCCCAATTTTTCTTACGAATTATCCTAAGGAGTGTATAAACCTAGTTGATTACATTTCGTGAATTAAATTATTATGATTTTAATCTGAAATATTACTCAAAATATGTCAAAACTATATTCATTGATACTTTTCCAGCTAGCATTTTTACGCTTGTAAAGATGAACGTTTTGTAATTTTATCCTCCTGGTCGGTTACTCAAAAAAAATACTCATTGGTACTTTTATTTGGACAAAATACAAGTGCGAGTTCAACCAATATTGCAAACTTATAGCATAATCATCTCCTTAATCTTATCCGATTCTAATGGATACGTTATTCATTTCTTTTACAGAATCCCAAAGACTATGGCTAGATAAGTGCAATTCAGCATTAGGTATTCATGACTAATCAGTATTATATGTCTAGTTAAATCAGAGACAGTGATATTTAATTTGTTGAGATTCGCCAGTTCTACTGCTTCCGTTCAAAACATACAACTATGATTATAAAATTAAAGACAAATATGAATATGGAAAAAAATGTAATTCCATATTATTTTTCTTAGGGACTAGTTAGTTAAATTTATAAGTTACAAAATTAATGGAAAAAAAATATTATTTTCCACTATATTGTATGCATGAGAAAATAAAGATTATAGCCCCCATGTACAACGTGCAATATATGCAAGAAAAGTTATCATGATCATAACCATAACGTTAGAATTCAACAGTACACATACTAAACATTACATAAAATTTATCAAGAGTTTTAATTAACAACAGACTATAAATTGGCTAGTAATTGGTCTTTACCAAGAGCAACGGTTGTTGTCTTTTAATAAGGTGTTAGAATATTGATAGTAGAGTAGGGAAAAGAAAGAATAGATATTACAAAAGAGTTAGAAGTAGAATATTTAGAAATAGTTTGGTTCGCCATTCAAAAAATTAAAAGGTATGAAAGTTCATTTCTTGAGAATATGGATTTAAATGACCATACCCTTTTAATATTGTTTGATTGTATGGATGATTTGATAGTATAAATGAATGAATTGTGAATATTTAGAGTTAGGGTGAATAGAATTCCAAAATGCTGAGGAAGATATTGAATTCCTTGGCTATGCAATTCCATTTCAAAAATGTTCAACCAAACTTACCCTATTTAAGTTATGGATTCAAAACTCATTTTAAAATGTTGTTTCAAACATCCCTTAAATCATTACTCTATGTATTTTTGTTACATAATATTACTCACATATTTAGTATTTATAGGGGAATTCAAACAAATGAAATTAATGTAACATATATTACAAGCATTACAGACTTTATTTATCTTGAATTTGGATACTTGAGTCCATATAATTTTTTGATGAGAAATAGTTACACCACAACTTTGGCAAATTTCCAAATTATTACAGTAAGCAGATACGGTATATATTAACATTAGCATTTTGATGAAAAAAAAAACGAAAACAAAGACTTAGAGAAGTCAATATAATATTCAACTAGTACGATTTTAGTTGAAATTAGCATAGTGCGATCCGGATTTACCTCAAAAAATAACTCCCATTAATTAGTCTGACACATCTGATCAGTTTAATAATAAAATGACGACTTTGATGCGTTCTCAAACAAAGCAAAACTTGTCGCCTACACGCCCAACTGTGTTGGTTTCAAATTGACAATTCAATTCGAATTCGATTCAACTCAAACCCTGATCCGAATGAAAAAGTCCAATTCAAACTCGTTTAGAGTTCGAATCCGATAAAAAAGTCCGAATTTGAATAGAAGATGGACTGAACTCGGATCTTGTACTACATCCGACCGAATATGATTCGAGTTCGACCCGAATAAAATCCAGCTCATATTTTTAAATTTTTTATTTATAATTCATACGAAAAAATATTAATCGAGTATAATTTTTATTACTAGTTTTTTCCATTTTATAAAAATAATTTTTCTTAATTTCAAGAAGGTCCATTATATATCATTAATGCTTAATTAGAGGCTTTAATTTGATCAAAATTATTCTAAGAAGACCCTTGTTTTTATATCTTGTTTCTTCTTTATCCTTTTCTTAACGGAGGTCCGATAGATCAGATCGGATTTGGAGGTCCAATGGATCTAATTTGGACTATATGATTTCGGACTCGAATTCGGATTCGGATCCATAATAAAGATCCGAAAACTAAATAGATCGGAGTCGAATTTCGCTAGATCAGACCCGACTCTGGCTCATTCCCATTCCTAAGTTTATCCTTGCCAAAAAAAAAAATTTGATAGTTTATAACGTACAGTTGTCCCATAAAACGGATCAAAGTCTTGGTAAACCGTAAAGTATTTAAAAAATCTAAGATCAAAAGTCACGTAAATAATGTACTTTTTTACCTGTCGTCAATCATTAAATATCGGTTTGTGTTCTAATATTATTATCATAACTAGAATGATGATTCCGATCTTGAAATATTCGACTCTGCAAGTGTATTTCTATCTAATCAAGACACCAAACGAGATTATATAAAACTTTAAGGTTATTAAATCGCTCCGTTTCCGATGGACGAGCCACACAGGCACGCAGCTACAAAAGTATTTTTTATGGGTACTTGGTGCGTATTTGATTTATACATTACTTTGTATTAAATTTTCATTTGAAGTTTTCTTTAGGAAATTTATCTCTTATGTGAATTTCTTAAAATTTGGTTTAGATTTGGATTAGTTGTACATAGGCATTCACATTTTATAGTAATTGACATGGATATTGACCACGAAGTCAGAATCAATATCTAATTCGGAATTAGTGGAAATCACGATATTTGATGTTCAATATCTAAAAAATTCGGATTTGTTATATCGAATATCAATTAATTATTTGAATTCAGTATTATTTTTAGAAAATTAATTTCACTTTTAAAATACTTTATTTTGTAAATAAAATGTAAAATAAACCTTAATTTTTGGATATTTAGATTTGATATCTATCTGCCATAACTTCTAATCAAAATATTTTGAAATTTTTTGGGTCATTAGGTATTTGAAAATCCAAAAAATTGATAATAGATTGGGGTATTCGAAATTTTTTTCGGAAATTTCTGGTCATTGAGAATCCAAATATTGATATCTGATAGGGTATTCGAACTTTTCAAATATCGATTCTAATTTTTAATAAATCCAAAAATTCAATCCTAATTGTTTTTGGAAAGTTTCCGGTAATTAACCACCTTATGTCTTTTGCAATAAGCCAGAGGAAAAACATGGTTTCAAGTCGTGGTCTATTTAAAAGTTATCAAATAATTATTTTAATAATCTAAACTAAGGAGCTCCCAACTTTATTTATCTTAAATTCGGATAATTCCTTTTGATTGCATGATTAGCGTAGTCACCTCATAGCTTTTGCACTTTTCCAAATTATCACAGTAAAAGCAGATACAGTGTACATTCACTTTAGCCTTTAGATGAAAAAAATAGAGAACAAAATACAAAGACTTTAGGAAGTCAAAATTATTTACGGTACAATTTTACTTGAAATTATCATAGTACGTGATATGATCCGGATTTACCTCATAATACAATTCCCAATTTCCCATCAACTAGTCTGACAAATCTATTATATTATTTATAATGATAACTTTAATTATACAATGATAACTTGATTTTGATGCGTTGTCGTCTGACAAAGCAGAACTTTTTCCCTTCATAATACAATGTGGAGTTATTATCTATTATAAGATCAACATTTTTGTTTTAATTTTGGCTTTAAGGATTTATGAATATTAAAAAAAATTAGCTGCGATTCACTTGTCAAATTCGACAATTTTTCTTTTTCTTAGTGGACTAATACCCTCTATCTCTCTAGCAAAAACATCTATAGGGGTGACAAACGAATCAGGTTGGTCGGTTTCGTGTTCGGGTCACCTATTTTCGGGTCAGCTGTCCCCCACCCAAACCTGATCCATTTAATTTTTCTAGTTAAAAACTCAAACCCAAACCTAACCCATTTAACTTCGGATTGGGTTCGTGTCAACCCATATAAGTTTTTGTGTCGAAAATATCAACCATATTCTTTATTTTCGGGTCAAGTTCAGGTCGGTTGGGTTAGATTTTGCCACCCAGAGTTGAGATGAAAACGACTGACAAGTTGACAATAATAGTTTAATTATCTTTTAGGGTTTTAATTTGGGCTTGGGGTTTGGGTAAAGTGGGTGACTTGGCTAAGTAAATTTTTTTTAACCTACTTAATATAGTTTGATTATAAGGTCGGGTTCGGGTTAACCCAACCTGATTTTGATCCGAAAATAATATTGGGTTACGTGGCTCATTTTTGGATTGGAATTTTCAACCTTAACCTAATTCATTTAATTTCAGGTCGGGTTCGTGTCAACCAATTTAAGTTTTCGTGTCGAAAATCTCAACCTTAACCCCCTATTTTTGGGTCGGATTCGAATCGGGTTTTCAGGTCAGGTCAATTTTTGCCATGCCTATTAATAATGTTTAGTATGTAGTTTCATTGGAAGCTACCTACATTTAATTTTACTACATTATCAAAACATCTTAAGCTACCAACTGGCAACTTTATTTATCTTGACTTAAGATAACCTCTTCGATTCCATATAATTTCTTGATGATGATAGATACACCATAACCTTGCACCTTTCCTAATTACCACGGTAAGAAGATACAATGTATAATTACATTGCTACATTACCCTTTAGGGAAAAAAAACAATAAAAATAAAAACAAAATTTTTGAGAAGGTAAACAATATTAAACGAGTACTACGTACTACGTAGAACTATATACTTGAAATTGTTATAGTGATACGTCTAAATCTAGTAAAAAAAAAAAAGAATTGTCAAGTTTATAAGTTATCAAATTTCAATATTAATACGATGCGTTAGGGAAAATACCCAAACATAAACGGGTGAGGGGCTTTGGAATACCCAGGACAGTTGGGCCTTACAATAATTATAGTGCGTGGAGTTATTGGCATGTGATCAATTTAATAATACTCCATACTATGAAAACCTGACCGGTAGATAATAAGTTAATTCATTTTGACTTCGATGGATTCACCAATAAATCAGAACATGTCTCCTTCAGAATGAAATTTCAATACTTTCCAGTTTAATAATTATATATACCGCGTGGAGTTATTATCCACTTTAAGATATCCGTATCTGGATCGGCTCTAGAGACTTATTGTCGTTATTGATAATATTGGGTTACGAAGTGTTCAATTCATACTTATCTGATCAGATGTAACTCTTTTTTTACATGTCATACTTGAATGAAATTTGTGTCCAAAGCTATGCTTCATATACAACAATCAACTTCTATTGATAGCATTTCCCTAAAAAAACACTTGATAGCTCTAATTAAATCAATAATCTCATGTTACCGACTTTTTTCTTGATGAGAATGGTTGCACAGTAGCTTTTGCACCATTCCAATTTACCACTATATATTTACAATGGTAGCCTTTAGATGGAAAGACAAAATGAGCAAAACGCAACAAATTCGAAAAGTTTAAATTATGGTAAACGAGTAATTCCTTCATCTCTAATTGTATGTTACATTTTCATTTTTGGAGTGGAAGATTAAAAATTTTGACTATAAATTCTAATTATATTATAACAGATAATATATTTAAGTGGAAATTTATTAGATTTATGTTAATGTAAATTTTTAGAATATTAAATTCATATCTTTTTTGTCTTACATATTTAAAAATAAAAACATTTTTAATCGTGTATGATAAGTTAAATGGGTAAAACATTACTCCTCGGTCTTTTTTTTATTTGCTACATTTCTATTTTCAGAGTCAAACTTTAAAAACTTTGACCATAAATTCTATTATATTATAATAAATAATATATTCTAATGATGTCTTGTTGGATACATCTTTATATAAAATTTTTAAAATACCAAAAAAAAATTTAATTTTTTATCTTATAAATTTAAAAATAAAATCTCTTTATAATATGTCATAAAAATTAAATGTATAGTAGAAGACAGGCAGAAGTTTACCTCGAAATCATCATTGCTATATAATCAGGATTTAATATAAAATAAAACTCCCATTAAATCTGACACATCTGATCAACTATTTAATAATAAAAATACAGGTAGACTTTGATGAGCCCCTTTCAAATTAAAATCCACATGTCATGATACTATACAATAAAACTAGACTTTAAGATCTAACAACTGGTTTGATTTTGGCTTAAGTAGAATTGTTAATATTAATTCATCATTCTCTAAAACATTGTTCCCCTAATTTTTGTTACTCTTGGGTTTAATTATCCAAGTGTTATAATCACAACTACTCGATTATTGTCATTGCCTTGATATTTAAGAAGTAGATCGCGAAATAGACGTACTAAATAATAAGAAATTATTTTCTATGAATTGTGTCACATCTCACATGCATAGCATGGTCAGGACTCAGGGTTACCCCCATCTGCTCTTTGTTACCCATTATCACTTTTTATTAAATTATGAGTTCAACCTTTTTTTATAAATGCCTCGTCCAATAAAAACGGATCAAAGTGTCGGTGAACCATAAAAAAATTTAGTATCATTTCAGAAGTCAAGTAAATAATGTACACTGTTACGTGCAGTAAATTATTAATATTAGCTTGTGTATTATTATTATTATTATTATTATTATTATTATTATTATTATTATTATTATTATTATTGTCGTCGTTATTGTTTTAATTAATACTATGATTCTATTCTCTCATACATAATTAAATTCTCGACTTAAGTTTACCTTGCAAAAAAAAAAAAAAAGATTAAGTTTATTTTGAGAATTTCCTAGAAAAGTTAATTTTACTTTAGTTTACTTTTGTGATTTCTCAAATTAAGTTTACCCATGTAAAAAAAAGGTAAACTTTACTCCTTGGAATTTCTTAGAAAATTTCCTAGAAAAGTTAAGTTTACTTTTGGGAAAGTTAAGTTTACTTTTGTGAATTTCCTAGAAAATTGTTCAATCTTAATTAGTTGTATAAAGGCATTTACATTTTGTTGGAATTGACATGAATATTATTTGGGTTGAACACGAATCAAATATTCGATTAGAAATTAGTGAAAGTCGATCAAAATTTCTAATATTTTACCTATCACATATATTGAATACCAATATTTGAATTTAGTAATTTTTTATAAACTTAAATACTCGCTTCCTAGAAAATTCCACCTCCCCCATCGACATGCGATGTCACAACTTTTGTTGAACATTGGGCAACTCGCCTAGAGGTGTCCAGAGGGTCGGTCCGGGCCAGCCACCGGGCCGGTCCAGTTCTGGGCTGGGCTTGGATGGATTGATTAGTACCGAATCATGAACGAAACCGAATCAAATCACAAACCAAATTAGCAAATAGGAACGAATTTGGTATCGAATAAATCGAATTGAATGGACTCGAATCGAATCGAATCGAATCGAACCGAATTGAAATGAATCAAAAGAAATTACATATAAACACATTTACAAATTTGAATAGAGAAATTAAACATTTACTCATAATGGCATTTTTTGTAAACTTTTAAATAAGGTCTTTTCTTTTAATTTTTTTCTTGATAATTATGTATTATTAAACTAATTACGTATATTCGCCTAATTTCATATTTACGTATTATTAAACCAAATAAAATGACAAAACTAATTAACCTATTATTAAACAAATTGTTTATTATTAATCTAATTAATGTAATTAGCTAATTACATATTTACTTATAATCCATTATCTTATTAATTTATTTTATAATTAAACATGTTTTGGGGGTTGGGGAAAAAAGAACAGGCTTGCACTTAATTTAGGAAATCAAAATTTAATCAAATAATTAAATATTGATTTTCAAAATTAAGTTGTCTATATATCCCGAAGGAATCAAAGCTCACGTAGTTCTGTTATGTACCTCGAGGGGTGCGTAGCCTAGCCAAGGACAGCCTCCAAACCTCCTTCAACTGTTGGATTGTCGCTTGATTCGCTCGTGTCCATCATCATCCAATGATCTTCTTCGTCATTGTACTCCTCCCTCAATCCTTGGGTCATACGCTCTGCCTGATCCCAATCTTTCTTATATACGCATATTTCTATGTTCTCCGGAGATAAGTGAAATATCTTCTCGTCCAGTACTCTTCTACCTGCACTAAAAGCAGACTCGGAAGCAATAGAGGAGGCGGGAATTGCAAGGATATCCTTTGCGATTCTTGCCAGAACAGGAAATTGCTATTCATGATCGCGCCACCACTTAATAATTGAAAATTTTTCATCGGTTTCATGTTGGTAAGAAAGATATTCGTTAATAATGTAAAGTGATGAAGAAGAAGAAGCCGATGTTTTTTTTAATTTTTTTTAAATTGTACTAAGTACCGGCACGAATCGCATACCGGAACTTCCACTAGACTACGATAAATTTTGGGAAGTTGCATGAATAGAAGCATAATAATCATATAAACTAGATAAAATATTTTTACATTTTTCTATATAGGCATTGACATTGTATTGTAAACCTAGAGTGACATAGTAAAATTCTAACACGTTTTCTAAACCCGAAGTCTTGACCCCGAGATCAAGAATAGCAGCTATACCATATATGACGGGGAATTCACTAAAGTAAGAATACCATTTACTTAGCATACTAGTAAGTACATCACTAATTTGGGTGATGTCGAAATGCTCGTGAAGAGTGTTAACTATGCTAACACACTCTAATATAACTAAATGAATGTTAGGGTCGTAAACATATCAAAAAAATTTGTATTGTCAAATGCTGCTAAAATATCACGAATGTAAATTGCGGTATTCCAATGAAAATCTCTAATAAGTTCATCAGGTTTCGCTCGGGTTTCGTTATAAAGAATGGTCAAAACCTCACAGTATTTAATGGCATCATTTAACAGTTTATATGTTGCGTCCCAACGGGTCGGTGTATCGAGACTTCATTGTCTCTTCTTAAGGCTTCTTTCCTTATATAAGGCCATATACTTTCTTTTAACCGATGTAGTAATTCTAATCCATTTGATTACACTCCTAATGGGGTTAAGCAAGTTGCTTAACTCAGCTAAACCTTTTTGAACCTAGAGGTTCATAATATGAGCACAACAACGAACATGTAAAAGCTCTCCACTCTTCAACAATTTTAAGCTAGGTTCCGATATTAAATAATCTACATTTTATTTTTTCTAAAGCATTATCTAAGGAAAGGGAAACAAATTATCAATTAAGTAAAAGGTTCTAAGACATTTTATTATCCTTACCTTAAGGTTGTAACCGATATGTCTCTCCTCCATAGCTTCAAAGAAAATGATATATTTTTTTAATGTACCACTCATCATCTATCCAATGGGCGGTTACACAAAGAAAAGGTTCACCAAAACAAGAGGTCCATATATCACTAGTAAGGCTAATACAACCGTTAAAAGTGCGAATTTTTTTTATTAAACTACTTCTATATTTGTAATAAGCAATTTGGGTATGGCATTTAAGTGTGTTCCTAGGGACACATCTATAAGCGGGTTGTAAAGAGGTTTTAGCGAAATGTTAGAAGTTCAGACTCTCACCATGGCTAAACGAAAATTCATCTGTAATTGCAAAGTTAGCCATTTCATCAATCATCATATCTCTATTATACATAAAAGGCATACCTCCTCCGAGAATGGAACCCATATACCCGTATAGTTGTATTTGACTTGACGATTCTTCTGCGCCTGCGGATTCAGCTGCTTCTAGGTTTATTTTGTGTACTCCGGTCAAATGACGGGATAATGTCTCCGTCCCATAACTAGTCTTCCATGAATAAGAAGCTATTGACTTCTTCCCTTATTGCTTGCACATTAAGCAATAGCACATGGATTTTTTCCCTTTAAAAGTAGCGTCGGTCATTAGAACCTTCTCGAAATATAGCCATACAAGTGAAGATTTCTTTCTACAGTGAGTAGACTCGGGTATTCCACCTTCACCATCATCTTCACCTTCACCTTCACCTTCACCTTCATTTCATATCAAGTTAAGCCAAAAACTAACATTATTAGATCATTAACTAACTAATTAACATAATCAACCTAATATAACATAATCAAATAATGTAACTAATTTAACATGATTAATCAATTTAACTTAAACATTATCAACCAATCTAACATAACTAATCTTAACATAACATAATTAAATAATCTAACATAACTAATCAAATTAACATTAATTAATTAGAAGTTTAAGAGTTACCTTGAGTAGTTGAAGGAGGCGGACACATCTTCAAAGTTGGAGTTTTAGGAATTTGAGCCGCAGGAATACCAAAAAATTGTTGCTCCAAGTCATGAGCAAAATCCGCGGTATCTTTGTACGAGCTGCTAACGCTGAGTCTACGTCTTGAAGCCATTTGTTTTAT
The DNA here is from genome assembly GCA_026401315.1 of Dysphania ambrosioides. Lineage (NCBI taxonomy): Eukaryota > Viridiplantae > Streptophyta > Magnoliopsida > Caryophyllales > Amaranthaceae > Dysphania > Dysphania ambrosioides. The sequence continues at coordinate 23,373,190 of CM048666.1, forward strand.
GAAATGTAGTAGTAGTAGTAATAAGTAAGCTAATTGTATTTAGTAGTAATTGAGATATTGAGAGTGAATTTGTAAGGAATGAAATCGAATTCATCGGTTTATATAGGGGTGGCATCAACGACTATATTGACGGCTATAATAACGACTCTTTTCCAACGAATTTAGCGGGCCGCGATGGGGTGGTTTGGTTTGAATGAGTGGGTTGATTTGATTTTTTCACGAAGTAAATTCAATAGGGTCAGGGTTGGAAATTTGAGATTTGTATTCAGCCTACTAAGAAACCGGACCAAACCGGGCTTGGCCCAGTCCCTCGTCGGGCCAGACTGGTTCTGGCCAGTGGCGGGACGGGTTGGGGCTGGGCTGAATCGGCGCACTGGCCATTTCTAAACCCGACACACGTCTCGTTTAGGAAGATGATTGTTATACTATGTGATGTGTGGTAGATTTTATGGACACTTGTGAGGGATTGATGGTGTTTGAGACTCCTACACCTATCCATGTGCTCCTAGATATTTCTTTGGAGTTACTCAATTGGACCTAATGACCCATCACTATACTGGGGATGGTTTGCACGTGACTCTATCTACTTTCGTTGGAATATGGATCGGACGATGATCTATTTACCTGAGGTAGGTTTAAGTTAGGCACTACTGATGTATGGGTCAACATTATTTATGGACAAGACATGGTTAAGCCACATCCCTATGTGAGCTCAGGGATGGACATATGAGTAGGATTGACAGGGATGCTTGGGGTTCTATCATGTTGACTTTTCTATATATCTAAGCTAGTGATGCCAACAAAGCTTGAGGGGCTAGCATTTCAGGTTATCTTTTACTTTTGCAAACCTGGATTTATGAGTACTTTCCTGTCCTTCAGCCTCACCCTCTACACATTGTTATCGGCCCCACCAGACCTCATGTTGAGATGTTGAGGTCGCGGGTAAAACCTCCAAGCGTGGCTTGCTTGATGATCATTATTAAGAAGCAATTGGATTGTATAATGAACCTCAAGGGTAGAACATTTGTACCTATTGTACTTTGATTATGTAATATATGCTGTTAATGACGTCATTTATAACTTATTTAGGTATGTTAAATTCTTTACAAGCTTAACAAGATAAACTCTATTCCTTGGACAATACATAAAGCATGGATATGAATCATCAAGCCATACATGCCTAATTTGGTCCTAGGACATCTTGGATACATGCAAGTCAGCTTGGATATATGCTAGAGTCAGCATATAGTCTTGCTTTTCCGCAGCGATATCAGGTCTAATTTCCACATGCGACCATCGAGTAGGCGTGAAGAGGATTTTCAGTATCCTTTAGGGTTGACTTGGAGAGGTTTATTACATAACTTGGAGTCGAATGCTTGTGTTTCTAATTACATGGAGGGGGTTTGTGAGGTTTCACATCCCATATTAGTTGATGAGGTACGGTGGTGGTCCCTTCTATGTGTGATCAGATGAATACTCGATATAAAAGTATTTATGTACTTAATTTTATAAGATTTTAAATTTTTTTTATAGTAATTAGTAAGAATTATAATTAAAAATAAAGTTCTAATTAGAATATGTTTATTAAGAATAACATTTCATAACAATTAACATTAATTAAATAATTATAATTAATTGCAAAAAGTAGTAGTGAAATACGCTTTACGTCCAAGGAAAATGTCTTGCCATAGGGATAGACATTTGAGAAAACCATTTTGCCCTAGAGCTAGACTTTTGAAAATAACCTTCAACTCTAGGACTAGACATCTTTCTTAGATGTCCCCCCTTGGGATATGTGTATGAGGAAGACGTCATGCCCTAGGTTGGGTGTTTTCCTTAGACGTCTAGCCCTAAGGCAAGACATTTGTCTCATATGTCCATGCACTAGAAAAGTTTAAATAATGAAGTTACCTTAAAAGAAGACTTCGAGAGATCGTTAGCCATTCGCCGGATATTGCCAGGTAAATAGTCGAGGTTGGTGGCGGGGCAATGGGTGGACAGTGCACCCGGGTGCACCATGAGCATGGTGCACCCGCTCCAGAAAAAATGTACATCACGTACATGGAAAATGTACATTACGCACATGAAAAATGTACATAGTACACATGCGAGTTACGTACATTCCACATAATTCACTTGTGTACTATGTACATTTTTTATGTATGTAATGTACATTTTTCATGTACGTGATGTACATTTTCCTTGTATGTGATGTACATTTTCCTTGTATGTGATGTACATTTTCCATATACGTGATGTACATTCCACATAACTCACATGTGTATAATGTACATTTTTCATATACGTAATGTACATTTTTCATGTACGTGGCGGGGTGACTAAGATGGATGGCGGCAATGAGTAGTATGGAGAGTGGAGTAGGAGGAGAATAAAAAGGATGATGTTTATGTGAATAAAAAGATTATGGAGGGGGAAAAACATTATTTAATTGAGCAGTATAAGTAATTTTTGGCTCATAAATAATGCTCTTTAATTTAAACAAACTTTTAAGCATAAATTTTGATATATTATATTCTGTTTATTTTCATATATTTTCTTACACATGTGATGGAACGGAATTGCCTTTGAAAAAGCAAGGTCATCGAGTTTTTAAATCAATTAGTAAAATTATAGTTTTAATTAAAAAATTGTTATTATAGTGATGATACTCCCTTCGTTACTTTTTGTTTTTCACATTTGATTTTTGCACATATTATAATTATATGATTATATATATATATATATATATATATATATAATTTGCATATTAAAAAACAATATGACAAATCAAATAAGATTTCACATGAATATATTTTAACTTATATATATACCAATGAAAAATCATATTTAAGTTTCTCACTCGTCAAATGGAATATTTTAAATATGACAAATAAAAGTAAACGAATAAAATATATAAATCTACTACGCATAGAACGAGCCCTAAACTAGTTACTTTATTGATTAGATACTTTGTACTATTAATTTAGCAATTGTGATAGTAAAGCTAAATAAATTTAGAGATATAGCTACATTTATCCGTCATTTATAGAAAGTAAAAATAATTAAAAATCGCTTAATTGAATTTCAAAATCATTAATCAAGGTTAAAGGAGGATAATGTAGTTAATAATTAGGTTGACAGTTAATAATTAAGCGCCTTGTGATTATTATGAGATATTCAAAATTTTCGTTGATTGATTTTGTCCAAGTTACATAGTGGGGAATGGGGATCCCAAAGTCCTGCGCACATCTTGCATTTAATAATGCAGATTCACATTTTTAAAATTTAATTAAATAATTTTTTTTTTTTTTTGGCAAAGGGTTGTACTGTTCATGTAGCATGAAATATCTACTCAAATAACATAATCCTTCATTGTTAAGCAGCAAACCAGTTGTTTCCTGGTGGCATGCATTTAGATCTAATTAAGATATTTATATTTGACTTCGACGACTATAAGAAAAACTTCAATGCCATTACCAGTCCAACGGTTCGATTCTATAAATACTGAGAGCTTAAAAGGATTGAAGTATAGCTGCTCTCTTTGAAGTTAAAAAAAACAATGGTGCAAAAGTACTTCGATGATGAAGATGTTAGTGGAATTCAGCTTGTATCAGGTACTTTTTTCTTCATACTAACATTGTTTTTTTCACAACTTTCTCTTTATATATCTTCAGTATACAACATTTGAGAACGATTTGGACTCTAAACGGTAGCAATGCACGTTGTAAATTGTCCCACCAAAGACTGAAAATGAAAGATTAAGATTACTTATTCAATCATCTATCAGTTTATACTATGACGCAATTTATATTATGATAATTTAAAGATTTGTTCGTGACGCATATAACATTGTACAGAGTCTAGTGATTACGATTATGATGGAACAACATCGAAGTTCTACCGTAAGAGGTATGCATCACTGAAAAAAGAGAAATTCGCGGTGCTGGTGCAGTTGACGGGAACAGAAGGTCCAGGTGATGACAGACCTGGGTTGGATATCGTCATTGTGCTGGATATTAGTGGGAGTATGCGAGGGAAGAACCTGGAAAACATGAAAATTGCAACCAAATTCTTGGTCAAAAAACTTAGCCCCGTCGATCGTCTATCTGTTGTCACATTCTCTAACCAAGCCCAAAGGTTGTGTCCACTGACCCTGATGACTCAAGATGCTCAATCCAAAATCGAAAGCCAAATCCAATCCCTGAGTGCACACGGGGGTACCAACATCACTGCTGGTCTTGAGGAGGCTATGCAGGTGATCAATGATCGAAGATTTACCAGTCGACGTGATTTTGCCATCATGTTTATGTCTGACGGTAACCCTTCCAAAAACTATGACGGTAGCCATGTTAACTTTGGTGATGTGCCTGTTCATACGTTTGGTTTGGGACAAGATTACCACCCCAAGGTATCCTTAATCAATCCTTTTTCTTTAGTACTATTTCTTTTCCATGAAAAATTGTGCTGTTTAATATATATGTATAGAAGCTTTTTTAATTCCTATACGATATAAATTATATTAGAATATTAAAATATCTAATATATGTAATAAATATATAAAAATACAAAAATTTCATATTAGATATATATATTATAATGATATAAAAATAAAATTATAAAAAAGCCCTTGATATAAATTAGGAATTAGTAATTTCTCTTTACTTATATGCATTAAATATAAACTTTATTATTGACATATTATGAAAAATAAGAAAGATACTATTCTTTCCTCAAAAAAATAATAATAATAAAGTTGAACTTTCTTCTTCTCATAAAATATAAGCGTGTATGTAACATGCTCCTTCTTTTTGCTATGGTCATAGGTGCTCAAGAACATTGCCGAGAGGAGCAAGGGAGGAACATTCAATACTTCTGATGTTGAAAACCCAGATACGAGCAGCTTGAGCAAAGCATTTGCCCTGTGTTTAGGTGGGCTACTCAGTGTCGTAGTTAAAGATTTAACTTTGGCCATCACTCGGATAAATAATTCAGAAATCGTCAATGTGTCTGCTGGAAATTATCCACAAACACGAAATGATGAGGAAGTAACTATTTCATTGGGCAATCTCTATAGTAGAGAGAGCCGTAACATATTGGTGGATCTTGTTCTTGCGGAGGTCCAAAGTCCCAAAGGCATGGAGATAATGGAGTATACGTATACTTACAAGTAGGTGTTGCACATATTATACATATATTTATCTAATCTATTCACTGGCAATACTTTCACCTTTCATTTTTCAAATGAAACACATTTTTGCATACCCAAGATGATTTCGATCGGCGGGGGCGGAATAGGGTGGAGGAAAACATAATACGTAGTATTATGTATGGGTGTTAAGCACTGATGAAATGTAAAAAAATGTTTTAACAGAAAATTAATCCTTTCTCTAAAATGTTAATGAAAATTTATATTTAGCTAGCTATGGCCTCTTCCAAAATCCTGATTCCGCCGGTATCAATCTGACATTGTTGGTTTTTCAAAATGCACTGCTAATGTGATCTGAGTAAAATACAGTATTTCTGGCAGTACACATATAACCTGTAGGCATGTTGGTTGTACAGAAAACTCATAGACGGAGTGGAGACTGATGTCCCTCCAACGACTGTTACCGTAACTCGTACCGACCTTCCTTTGGATGATGAGGTTCCAGAGATACTGAATGAGAAGGCACGTACACAAACAGCAGCGAAGATGAAAGATGCCAGGATTTTGGCTGATGACGAGAAATTCGATGATGCTAAGGGTAAGCTCGCTGAAGCCCATAAGGACCTTGAAGGCAATAAAGAGCTAGACCAGTCAGACCCATTGATTAAGGGACTACAAGCTGAACTGAAACAATTCGCAAAGTTGATGGAAACACCAGATATTTATGAAAAGCTTGGACGAGCATTTGCTTTTGCATCAGAGCTTTCCCACGCTCTCCAGCGTGCCTCTGCAAGAGGTGACGTGAATGAGTTACGACTATTCGCAACTAAGGCTATGGAGCAGGTGCTTGAACAAGTCCAAAATTTTGAGAAGAATCCGGACACTTATGTAGTGCCATCAGCTGCTGCAGATTCAAAGGAAAGAGTCAAAGAAGAGAAGGCCAAAGCTAAGGATACGACGGTTTCTGCTGTTGCTGACATTCTAAGCAAACATCTTGAAGACGCTATTAAGGCCCTCAAAGCGATCCAGGATGTCATCAATAAAAGTCGTTAATTCATGCGAGTTTCAAGGCAGCATGCTTGCTCTGTGCTGCGGCTAAAATCTACTCTATGTTTTATTTCTTCTATGCATTTCCAACAAATAAGTCAATAGCTTTGTTATATAGGGAAAGTCTCTACCGTACTGCCCTTAAAGGTTATTGTGTGTGTTCTTTGGAAAAGTTTAATCCTTTCGCTACTTTTTTTTTTTTAAAAAAAAAAAGTAAGCATTGCATGTCTGTTCATTAATATAATTTATGATCATTTGTTGAGATGAATATTAAGCCATTTAGAATCGTATTATTTGTATTGACTTATATGATACACATTCAATGATTGAATGCGACACATCATATAATTACAGTAAAAATTGACAACACACTAGCTAAGAAATTTTTTTGTTGAATAGCGCGCCATAAGAGACAATATGGGCGGGCAAATATTAATGGGAAAGTTGGGCAAGAAAATTTTTTAACAATTTTTTTTTTTATTTACTAAACATACAATTGTGTAGGATAACTAAAAAAAAATAAAATTCTAGTTCAAGGCTTGAATATTTTCTCATCAAAACATTAGAAACGAAAGTAAAAAAGTTAGTGCCATCGTATTGTTTAGTATATTCCTTCAAAGTAGTCAAATTAATTAGTTATTAGTAAGTCAAAGTTGTTATGACTATTTATTATCTAGGTACTTAGCTAAGGAAACGTGGGTTTGTTAGTGGGTTTAATAATGGGATATGCTTCAATTCCACTTTATTAGATTTTAGTTTGATGTTTGTAGCCTATTTATATTACTCTTGAATTACGTAAGTTAAGCATGCAAAACTATTATTCAGTTTCTTTTGAACTTGCTTCATGCTTCCTTTTCTTTATCTTTCTTTCTATTAAAATTTCAACTTGGTATCAGAGCTTCCAGATTCGATCTTAAGTCCACAAAAAAATTTGTCGTAAGTGAAACAAAGAACATCATCTTGTTTCATTAGTATTTGTCGTAGTAAGTTTTGTGAGTGGGTAAGCATGGCAAATGGTAGTATAAACTCGTCATCGCAACCCTTATTTCCAATGTTTAAGGATGAGAATTATCATCTGTAGAGTCTCAAGATGAAGACTTTGTTCAAGTCTCAAGAGTTGTGGGATTTGGTGGAGAACGGTTATGATGGGCTGAACCCGATGCCGGCTATTTCCGATCACCAATTGCAATAAAATCGTAAGAAAGATGCAAATGCTCTATTTTTATCCAATCGACATTGGATGATGAGATTTTTCCTCGAATTTCGGCTGCGTAAACATCTAAGAAAGTGTGGGATTCGAAGGACAACGCCAATCTATTATAAGGACAACATATACATTAGAAAAGAAAGTAAAAAAAAGTAGTGCCTCATTCACATATCGTATGTCCTATCAACGGTAAACTTTGCGCTTCTCGAACACTGTTGACATCCGCTATCACAAAGGGATCATATTATTCTGCCATCTGTTTGATATTTTGAAAGATTATAATTTGTATGATATCTCGCTCTCATGTACACTCAAAGATATCAATTCATTGGCCTGAGACTACTGTTACTAATAAGGCTTGGAAATCAGATTTCTCTTGAAAATTTATCACCGCGACCATGGTTTCATCAATAGTTGTTGGGGTTATTGAATCAATTGATTAGAAGTGTCACGTATCATGTCTGGCCTAAAACTACCGTTACTAATAGGGCTTGGAACATGCCCAATGATCTCCATCAAATCTATGAAAATGACATTTTCATTCCCACACAGAGGACGTACATTCCCCTAATTGATAACCATCTCACTATTGCAGGGCTCATCTATGTTTATCACATAAAGGTTAGTGTTTAAATATTCAATCTGAAGATTGGTGGCTATAGTGATGTTCAAAGCTATACCAAATCAAAGAATCAGGTTTACGCGGCTAGCAATCATATATTAAAGAATAACTCTCTTTATTCAGGTTTAGAAAAATCTCTCAAAGACTAAATTTTCATTTTCTTGTTCTATCAAGCGAACTCGGTTGATCTTATATAGGTAACAACATAGCTCGTTGTTCCTAAATACATGGGATAAGTCTATCAAGATAACTCCTAGTAATAGACTCTTACTAAAACTCTTCCTAACAATCATATCTTACTTCAAAGATAGAATCCTAGATTATTATAAAGTGTTTATACAATATTAAAATTAACCAACATTCTCCCCCTTAATTCCAATATGAATTTCTTCTACTCCAAGCAATGACTTCATCTCCTTGAACTTGATTCGTGCCAAACCTTTGTGAGTACGTCAGCCTTTCTGTTCAAGCATATTGGTTTCCTAATATCCAATCTTACCTTATACAATCAATCCAGTGATCTTTTACTTTCACCAACATCCTTCCATCTCGATCATACATGGTCCAAAATTTGTCATTCATAGGGATTTTGCAGCCAAATTTCGTTGCTTGACCTAGAATCAAGATATTTATCCTTAGCTCGGGTATTAGGTATATTTCGGTCATGAGTTTTTATTACCATCCTTTTGTTGAAAAAGTATTAAACCTTTTCCTACAATCTCAAGAGAGTTAAAGTCCTCCAAGAGAGTTAAAGTCTCGCCTCCTTCACTCGATCCACACCAATATTCCTAGTCTTTATTGCATCCCATATTGCTTTTGAGGTCTCTTGTTCTCCTACTTGAAGAATAAGGCTCTCGGGGATGGATTGGAATACCAAAGTGATAGCCATGTTGTTCATTTTTGTATTGGATGACCCAGGTTCTATGGTGTCTCATACGTCGTGCACTTTCATCATCACCCGCATTTGCATTTCCCAAACCGTGTAGTTTGTAGCACTAAGCATGGGACATTAGATTGTTAGACTACTTGCCTCCTTTCTTCTTTGTGTATCACCTATCTCTCAAGATCTACACCTTACGTAGGACCTCTCTGTATAGCACCGCACACGTACAACTTCCCTGCTGGACTGAAAAATTCACGACCTTCCCGCTGTACATCTTCCTGCTGGACGGAGCCACTGCACGTCTACTGGACAAAACCACTGCACATCTGTTGGACAGAACTGACGCACTTCCTTGGACCAAAGCCACTGCACCAACTAAAGATTGGTGGCTACCGTGATGTTCAAAGCTATATCGAATCAAAGAATCAGGTTCACGCAGCTAGCAATAAGATATTAAAGAATAACTATCTTTATTCGAGTTTAGAAAAATCTCTCAAAAACCAAATTCTGATTTTCTTCTTTTATTAAACCACAACGCGATTGATCCTATATAGGTAACAACATAGCTTGTTCTTCCTAAATACGTGGGATAAGTCTATCAAGATAACTCTTAGTAATAGACTCCTACTAAAACTCTTCATAACAATCATATCTTACTATAAAGATAGAGTCATAGCTAGATTATGATGAAGTGTTTATTCAATATTGGAATTAACCAACACAATCTTCCCTTCCAAGCACCCGATTAACTTTTCCTCCAAATTACCTCTTTTATCTTTGATCCGCATGATGACAAAACTCGGCTTAAATCGGCATGTTCTCTTTACACAACTAGATAGGGGTGGAAAACAGATCAGGTCGGGTCGGGTCGGGTTCGTGTTCGGGTCACCTTCTTTCGTGTTAGCTATCCTCCAACCCGAACCTGATCCATTTAAGTTTTTGATTTGAAAACCCTAACCTGAACCTAACCCATTTAATTTTGGGTCGGGTTTATGTCAACCCATTTAAGTTTTTGTTGCAAAATATCAACCCTACCCGCTATTTTCGGGTCAAGTTTGGATCGAGTTGGGTCAGTTTTTGTCGCCCCTGAGATGTGGTTATTCAATAGAGTGGTTGAAGAAAAAGAAAACTTTTATAGTTGAGATGAAATGGCTAACAAGTTGACAATAGTAGTTTGATTGTCTTTTAAGGTTTTAGTTTGAGCTTGAGGTTTGGGCAGAACGAGTGACTGGCCCAGTAATTTTTTTTAATCTACTTAATATAATTTTGTTATAAGGTCGGGTTTAGGTTGACTCCACCTGATTTTGACCCAAAATAATTTCAGGTAATGTGGGTCATTTTTGGGTTGGAATTTTTAACCTTAACCTAACCCATTTAATTTCGGGTCGGGTTCGTGTCAACCTATTTAAGTTTTCATGTCGAAAATCTCAACCCTAACCCGATGTTTTTGGGTCGGGTTTTCAGGTCAGGTCAGTTTTTGCCACCCTACAACTAGAGATGTACAAATATTACATATGTACATGTCATGTATAATCTTATGTTGATAAAGCAAAGGAATTAGCAACTCGAATTGCAGCTGCCCAATTGACGTCTATGAGTACCTAAGCTATTATTGCTTGATTGAATTAAAAAAAAGTTACCATTGCTTGATTTTTCAATTGATTGTGAAAAGAGTAGTTAAAATTGTGGTCCAAATTATAAAACTAGATTGATTGCTTATTAGTCACTAATTATAATCGCAAGTGCACGGCTGTTGCAGTACAATCACGAGTCGTCTTCTAGAAAGCTAATATAGGGTCAACTTAGCTCAATTTTACTAGATTACGCTAGAAACGAGTTGTTTGATGAAACTAATAACTAAAATTGCAAAGATTAAAATGTGATATAAAAAAAAGAAAGGCCTAGGATATTAATACATCCCCACTAACATGCATTAACCATCATCAAATACACCAACATCAATGATCAAATCAAACAACCCTTCAATTATCCTAACCTCAGCTTTCGCTTCTTGATTAATCTAATTATATTAGGAGTATCCCTCTTAATCTCAACTCTTGCTTCTTGATTAATTAGGAAATATCATTAAGACAAAGGAAATAATTAATTTCAACCGTCGCTTCTTGACTAATTAAACCAATGAATTTAACCTAATGATTAATTTTAACAACCTAATAAACTAACCTTAATTTGACATTGAATTTATTAATAGAATCCACTTAATACATGCTAGGGTTCATATATTAACATCGTTGAAAGGAAATTACTCACTAATCATAATTAAAGCCATATGAACAATAATAAAATCAAGCATAAATATAGAAATCGTAAATTTATAAGAAAATTAAATTAAATAGCAAAGAGACATGAATAAATAAGAAAAAATATAATGAACTAAAGAAAAATAGAGAAAACTTACTTGAGATTTAAATTGATGATGAAACTAGGAATAAAATTTTATTATTCAAGTGTAACAATATTTTTGAGAGAGAAATACCTAAGAAAAACCATAAAACTAAACCCTAGAAAAAGAAAGAAGAGAGGAAGAAGAGAGAATATGAATGGAGAATAAAATAAAAAAACTGCCCAAGAGTCCCCTAAAACCCTAGCCTAAAAATTAGAAACTACAACTTCAGAAAAATAAAATAAAATAAATAAAATAGAGAAGAAAAAAAACTTTAAAAGAAAAAGAAATCCTTTTCTTCCTTGAATTGTGCCGTGAGAACTCCTTGAGCATTGGGATCCTCCCCTTGCTTTGCTTGGCCGTACTTCCCCATATCATACATTATTAATTTTTTTTTTACTTTTTTTTTTCAACTCTTTTGGGCTAATTTCTTCTTTGTCTTTTCTTTGCCCAAATTTCATATCACAAACCAATACTCTACCATATATCCATTAGTATGCATTTATACTAAAAAAAGTCTTAAAAATTAGCAATAATCAACATGATTAGAGCTAGATTATAATTATGAACTTTTAGCATAAATAACTTCAAATAAAGCCGAAATCACTCAAAACTCACCCAAAAAGAGTTTGAATCAACACCGAAAAATAAAAATAAATGTACTTATCAAACTCCCCATGCTTAACCCTTGCTCATCCTCGAGCAAACTCAAGGTGACTAGATGAAAATAAGGGCTAAACATGATCTCCAAACTAATAATTACTCCTTATATCTCCCTTCCTAATCTTCACTAATCCCGATGTAAGCTAAGTAGTCCAATGAACCAAACCACTTACTCCCCCATGCTTAGCTTACACAATAACACACAATAAACACAATAAAAATCCAACACAAATTAATAAGATCAACAAGATATGACCTTGCTAACAACATAAATAATATGAGCATTATGTTGTGAAACTCCCTTGGCTATAAACTTCCTTATAACTCTAAGAAACAAGAATTGCATAGAAAATATGTTTTCTACTTATCCCTCCAAATGATGAAAAATTCCCGAATTCCTTCCTTATCGCTCCATCTCCTTATGACACCAACTCCAAAACAATTGAGATTCAAAAATAGATTTATCTCTTTTCTTTTGTCTCTTAATTTGCCTAGGAACCCTTTCGGGTTTTCATCCTAGCCTCTCATTTCATTTCCAAGCCTCACAACTCACCCACTCATGATAAACCACTCTTTTGCCTAAGTTTCCCTTTTGGATTTTTAACCTAACCGGGCCCCCAAAATTCTTTCTTATGTCGCCCTTTCGGGTTTTTGTCATAGCTAGGTTTGTTGTTTTCATTCTTTTTTTCATATTTTTTTTCTTTTTTTTTTTGAAATTACCAAAGGAAGCTTGAAAGCAATAAACAAATATGTACAAACACCATGATATACTCCCCCCATGCTTAGATGAAGCAATGTCCCCAGTGCTTAAAGAAAATAGGAAGTGAAGTAGGGTTGAGAGTATACACGTGGCTCTACTAAGTAGGAGATGACACTGGTGATTCTTGTTGGCGCATCCACGTGTGAATGTCCTTCAGCATTGACATCATGGAACCCACGGGTGATAAAGGCACCTTGGACAATAGAAAAGCTAGCTACTAGTTTTTCTGTTGGTCGAATGTTCCATTTGTTTGACCAAGAAGGCATCAATATCGATTTCCATAGCATATGGTGCAAAAAGTATAGATCGTCCTTTTGCACCAACCCACAACTAGATCTCCCTAGAACACTGCTAGCTAATAGACGGTGGACATAGCGGATGACAGGATGATGAATAAGATTAGCTGCACTACTCTTGGGGTCGTAGGAGGGTTGACGACGAGTTAAAGATTGCCAAATGGGATCACCCGACCAATAAGCAGAGGTATATCTCGGGCCACTAGTCAGTAAACCAAGTGCGGCATTAAGTGTGGCTAGATCCCATCTATACTCCACATTATATAACTGAAAGGAAATTAACCCGTGCTCACAACCCTCACTAATATACATGTTTGCCGAAAGGGTACTAAAAATTTCTAGCGTAGCTCTTTTGTAAGTAGGGGTCTTTTGAGTGAAGTGAGGACCCCAAATTTGAGAAGAGCCAAGCAACATCCCTTTCAATATTGAGGGTTTTCAAAACATCGTCATCACAAAACCGAGTAGGCACCACTCAACGCACAAACAATCGATCGTATTTGTTTCTAATGCTCGAGTCTTGAAAGACTATGTCATAATAATCAATTGTTACTCTAGGTTTCTTCACAAGCCTAGATGTCAGTTTTCCTTTGGCCTTTGAGGAGGAGGGCTTCTTTGCATTATTGGTACTCTTTTTAGCACGAGTCATTCGTGCAATGAAGGATGCTTTCAAAAATCAAGCTCAAAGATCACAAATTGGAATCACCCTGTCAAAGAATCACCAAAACTGGTGGCGCCGGCGGCTCTGGTGTCGCGGCGGAGTAGCGTTGGCGGCTAGGGTTTCTGGTGGGACGCTAGCACTGGGGTGCTATCGAGTGTGGTGGGGCGTGACAGGAGAGAGAGGAGAGGGGGGGCTGTCGGGTCTAGTGGTGCGCGAAGGGAGAGATGCAATGTTGGGGTGCTACGGGTTATCGGCGGCTGGGTTTCTGGTGGGCGCTGGCGATGTGGCTGGGGTGTACGGTGGGTTGCTGCGAGTAAGGAGTGGGATGATGAGGGTGATGTGAAGTTAGGAGTTTAGAAGTTGGGGTTTAGGGTAATGAGAAGTTAGGAGTAATAATTCCATTGAATATTTTCAGCTAGGTTCTAGAGTTGCTCTAGAAATTTTGGGATTTTCTAGAGCTGCTCTAGAAACTTTCTGTTCTAAATTCTTCATAAACAACCAAACATGCTAGCATATTTCTAAATCGTAGCACTGATCTAGACCTGCTCTAGAAATATGTTGCCCCCATGACTCCAATACTCACAAATCAGCTTATTTCTAGACTTGCTCTAGAAATTTTCCTTAAATCTTGACCATATATAGAAAGGGGCTGATTTGATACATAATATGTACTCCAAACTACTCCAAAACATTCAAGTTGCCTCGATAAATTGGTGAAGATAATTGATTCCAATCTCCAAATGCATCATACTTAAACAACCTATAAGAAAAACAAAGACAAACCAAGTATAAAATCCACAAGAAAAATAAACTAAATCAAAAGACATAAAATGATGGGTTGCCTCCCACCAAGCGCTCGTTTAATGTCAATGAGCTTGACACCTTACCGAAAATTAGTTTGGAGAGTCAATAGCAAGGCAAAGAACTTCCTTGCTTTCAATAGGCACTCTCAAGTCATACTTTTTCAGTCTACTTCCATTCACTTTGAATGATCCCTCATTTGAACTAACCTCAAACGAGCCATATGGAAAAGCCTTCGTAATGGTGAATGGCCTTGACCATCTCGAACGAAGTTTACCAGGAAAGAACTTCAAATGAGTATTATACACAAGCACATTATCTCCAACTTCAAGATGACGCTTCTCAATGCGCTTGTCATGCCAAATCTTTGTCTTTTCCTTGTAAATTCTCCAACTCTCATAAGCATTCAATCGAATCTATTCAAGTTCATTGAGATCCAATAAACGCTTCTCACCAGCAGTTTTTAAATCAAAATTCAATACCTTTACTACCTAATGAGCTCTATGCTGCAACTCCACTGAAAGATGACACGCTTTTCCATAAACAAGTCTATATGGTGTGATACCAATAGGAGTCTTGAAAGCCGTTCGATAGGCCTAAAGAGCATCATTCAATTTTTGAGACCAATCTTTTCGAGAATGATCAATAGTTTTCTCTAGAATAGCCTTAATTTCTCAATTAGAAACTTTAACTTGCCCACTTGTCTGTGGATGGTAAGGTAGAGCAAAACAATGATGAACACCATACTTCTTCAAGAGGGCTTCAAACTTACATTCAATGAAGTGAGTGCCATTATCACTAATCAACACCCTAGGCACCCCAAATTGAGGAAATATGACGTTCTTGAAGAATTTGCTCACCACCCTAGCATCGTTAGTTAGAGTAGCAATCGCTTCCACCCGTTTTGACTCATAATCACAAGCTACTAAGATATATATGTTTCCATATGAAGATGGGTAAGGCCCTTGAAAATCAATTCCCCAAACATCAAAAATCTCAACTTCAAGAATGAAATTGAGAGGAATTTCATTGTGTTTAGAGATATTCCATGTTCGTTGACAATGATCACAACCCTTATAAAAGGCACGAGTATCCTTGTGTAATGTAGGCCAATAGAATCTACTCTCTAAAACCTTAGCAGTTGTTTTAGAGGTCGCTGCATGACCACCACATTGCAAAGTATGACAATGTTGTAGAATTGACTCCACCTCTTCTTCTGGTACACATCTCCTAACAATCCCATCAGAACACTCCTTAAAAAGGAATAGATCATCCCAAAAGTAGAACTTAACCTCATAAAAGAATTTCTTCTTTGCATAAGGCTCAAGATTGTCAGGCTTCACCCCACATGCTAAGTAATTAGCCATATCGTCAAACCAAGGCGCCTTACCTGAAGTGGAAATTGCATACAAATGGTCATCAGGAAAAGAGTCATCAATTAGAAGTCTATCATGAGTAGCTTCTAACGTCAACCGAGATAAATGGTCTGCAACAAGATTTTCGGCTCCCTTTTTGTGTCTAATCTCTAAGTCAAACTTTTGTAGGAGTAGAATCCAGCTGATCAATCGGAGTTTTGCATCCTTTTTGTTCAACAAAAATTTTAATGTCAAATGATCTGTATGAACTATAACCTTCGAACCAACTAAGTAGGACCAAAATTTCTCAATGGCATACACTACTGCTAGAAACTCCTTTTCTGTAGTGGCATAATTCATCTGAGCTGGGTCAAGAGTCCTACTAGAATAGTAAATTGCATGGAGTTTTCCATCTTTCTTTTGGCCTAGCATTGCTCCTATAGCATAGTCACTAGCATCGCACAAGAGCTCAAAAGGTAAGCTCTAGTTAGGGGGTTGAATGATCGGTGCTGAGATGAGTGCCTGTTTTAAATGATTAAAAGCATGCAAACATTCATCAGTAAAAATAAATGGGGCATCTTCAGCTAAAAGTTCAGTTAAATGTTGGGCAATTTTAGAAAAATTTATAATAAATCTTCTGTAAAAACCAGCATACCCAAGAAAAATTTGCACTCCTTTCACGTTGGTGGGGGGTGGAAGCTTCTCTATGACCTCAACCTTGGCCCTATCAACCTCAATGCCTTGAGGTGATACCACACGGCCAAGCACAACACCTTCTTGTACCATAAAATGACATTTCTCCCAATTAAGAACCAAATTGACCTCCAAGCAACGTTTTAACACCTTTTCAAGATTACCTAGGCAAAGCTCAAAGGTGCTTCCATATACTGAAGAGTCATCCATAAATACTTCCATCGATGTCTCAATCAAATCTGAAAAAATAGCCATCATGTTGAAAAGTAGCTGGAGCATTACACAAGCCAAATGGCATTCTTTGATAGGCAAATGTTTCATAAGGACATGTGAAAGTGGTCTTTTCTCTATTATCAGGATGGACAGGGTTTTGAATGAACCAGAGTATCCATCCAAATAACAGAAATAAGCATGATTGGTCAAACGCTCCAATATTTGGTCAATAAAGGGAAGGGGAAAATGATATTTTCGGGTGGCTTTATTTAACTTATGATAATAAATGCACATTTTCCACCTAGTAACAGTTCTAGTAGAAATTAACTCACCTTTATCATTACGCACAATAGTTATACCTCCTTTCTTAGGTACGAGTTAAACTGGACGTACCCATTTGCTATCAGAAATAGGGTAGATGATTTCGACATCCAACAACTTAAGCACTTCCTTCTTCACAACCTCCTTCATGTTAGGATTTAGACACCTTTGAGCTTCAATTTTTGGCTTAGCCTCTTCTTTTAAATATATCCTGTGAGTAAAAATAGACGGGCTTATCCGTTTTATATCTTTAATTATGTACCCAATGACTTTTTGGTACTTACGTACGAGGTTCAAGAGTTGAGTCAACTCATTTCCATTGAATTCACTATTGACGATAATGGGATAGGTAGAATTCTCACCTAAATAAACATATTTTAAAGTAGAAGGTAAAGGTTTAAGTTCTACCTCAGGAGGCGTAGATCTCTCCTACACAACATCATCGTTGCTCATCATCTCAAAGGGGGAAGAAGAATGATTTGAGGGAGCTTCATTGAGTAGGCATTTAACTTCAAGAGCCTCAGTACTACTCTTTGCTCTCCCTTCTAAACATAGCTTCAATGCATCAACCTCAGCTTCCTATGAAGATTTGGAAGCTATCTTCTCTACTAAATCAATACTAAAACAATAATTTGAAGATGATGGGTTAGTCATTGCTTTGTGGAGTTCAAACTCCACCTTGTCATCTCCTACCTCCATGGATAACTTGCCACTTTTCTCATCAGTTAGTGCACCTGCAGTAGTAAAACAAGGCCTACCGAAAATAATAAGAGTTTAGGTATCTTCAAGGATGCCCATAACCACAAAATCATAGGGAAAAACCAATTTCCCAACAAATATAGGAACATCCATGAGGATACCCATATGGTATCTAATACTCCTGTTAGCAAGCTGTAGTGTCATTCCAGTTTGAGATAAAGATCTCACATAATGTAGTTTCTTATAAACAAATAAAGGCATAAGACTAACACTAGCTCCCAAATCACGCAATGCACGATCAATAGACAAATGAACAACTGTAATAGGGATAGAAAACCTACCTGGATCACCCATTTTGGGTGGAAGTTAGTTCAAAATAACTGCACTGCATTGTTGTGACAATTCCCTCAGTTTTCTTTCTATTCGTAACCTAATCCTTTAAAAATCGAGCAAAAGATGGAATTTCAGACATAACATCAATGAATGGGATGTGAAGCTACACATCCTTCACCATCTGTAGAAATTTTCCATATCTCTTTTCAAGCCTTGCTTGTGCCAACCTCTGAGAAAAAGGAGCAGGTTGAATATAAGGTTGAGGAGGTGATGATTGCTTGCTAGCATCTTTCTCAAAGTTCTCAACTATTACACTCTTGTCTTTCTCAGCAGTCTCTTTTCTCACTTTAACCACAGGAAATGGATCCTTCAAATTCATACCACTCCTAGTGGTAATTGCATTCACTTGACTAGGACCCTTTTCATTAGTCTCAGGTTGAGATGGCAACTGATTTGAACCCCTTTGTTGGGATGACATCTGCTGTCCCAATTGGATTTATTGATTCTTCAATATCTTAAATTAGGTCTGCATTTGAGTCATGGATGACTCAAGCTTAGATATACTCTTCCTCATATCAGCATTAGCTTGAGATTGAGTAGCCACAAACTGCTCCATCATCAATTCTAAAGATGTCTTTTAGGGAGGATCTTGTTACTGCATTGGAGGTCTAAATATAGGTTGTTGGTATTGAGGTGGTCTAGGATTGAAGCCAGGAGGATTGAGTTGTGGTTGTGGAGGAAGTTATGGATTTAACAGATTTTGCTCCTGTATGTGAGGTTTAGATGCCTATGACCTAGATTATAGGTATAACCATACAAAGCATTAACCTTCTCAAGATATTGAGTCACCATAGAACATGTCTCAGATACATGCCCCTTACCTTCACATATCTCATAAACTTGTACCATACGAGAAGGAGAAGCAACAGTAGGTGAAACAACAGAGAGCTTCTTAACCTTTGAAGTGAGCATAGTAATCTGTTGTATAAGAGCTCCTATGATATCCTTATCGGCTCCTACACGTGACTTAGTTAGTGCTTCCCTTTCATTACACCAAGAGGCTATATTTTGTGTGACTGTCTCAAAGAGTTGAACAAGTTGCATATTAGTTTTAGAGCTCATATTCCCTCCATAAGCTGCATCGATTGAAGACTTATGCTCATAAAAAATGCTTGAGTAAAAGGATTGTACCAATAGCCAATCAGGTATCCCATGATGAGGACATTTCCTTTGAAGGTCCTTGAACCTTTCCCACGCCTCATAATAAGATTCAAATGGTTGTTGCTTGAAAGTTTGAATCTCTGTTCTAAGATGTGAAGTCTTGCGTGGTGGGAAATTTTTTGTCAGAAAACCTGTAGCTAGATCATTCCAGGTGACATACTTGTTTGGTGGTTCTGACTTCAACCAAACTTTGGCTTTGTCCCTCAAAATAAATGGGAACAATCTCATCCTGATTGCATCTTCTAACACAGAACCAATGGAAATTGTGTCACACTTTTCCAGAAAATTTGATAAATGATCATGAGGACTTTCAGTAGCATTTCCACCAATTGATTTCTCTCAATGAGCTAGATCAAGTGTGTTACAACTCAAAATTATCGGCTTCTGTCACAGGTTTTATAATACAGGATGTGAAAGAGTGCATTGGAGATGGTCTCCCCATTTCACCAAAGGGTCTAGCCATTGGAGGTGGTATAGATTGCTCTCTTGATTGCTTTTTTTTAGTCACTAATTATAACTGAAAGTGCACGGCTGTTGCAGTACAATCACGAGTCGTCCTCTAAAAAGCTAATATAGGGTCAACTTAGCTCAATTTTACTAGATTACGCTAGAAACGAGTTGTTTAATGAAACTAATAACTAAAATTGCAAAGATTAAAATGTGATATCAAAAAGAGAAAGGCTTAGGATATTAATGCATTCCCACTAACATGCATTAACCATCATCAAATACACCAACATCAATGATCAAATCAAACAACCCTTCAATTATCCTAACCTTAGCTTTCGCTTCTTGATTAATCTAATTGTATTAGGTGTAGCCCTCTTAATCTCAGCTCTCACTTCTTGATTAATTAGAAAATATCATTAAGACAAAGGAAATAATTAATTTCAACCGTCTCTTCTTGTCTAATTAAACCAATGAATTTAACCTAATGATTAATTTTAACAACCTAATAAACTAACCTTAATATGACATTGAGTTGATAATAGAATCAACTTAACACATGCTATGGTTCATATATTAACATCCTTGAAATGAAATTACTCACTAATCATAATTAAAGCCATATGAACAATTATAAAATCAAGCATAAATATAGAAATCATAAAAATATAAGGAAATTAAATTAAATAACAAAGAGACATGAATAAATAAGCAAAAATATAATGAACTAAAGAAAAATAGAGAAAACTTACTTGAGATTTAAATTGATGATGAAACTAGGAATAAAATTTTATTATTCAAGAGTAACAATATTTTTGAGAGAGAAATACCTAAGCAAAACCATAAAACTAAACCCTAGAAAAAGAGAGAAGAGAGGAAGAAGAGAGAATATGAATGGAGAATAAAATAAAAAAAAACTGCCCAAGAGTCCCCTAAAACCCTAGCCTAAAAATTAGAAACTACAACTTCAGAAAATTAAAATAAAATAAATAAAATAGAGAAGAAAAAAAAACTGTAAAAGAAAAAGAAATCCTTTTCTTCCTTGAATTGTGCCGTGAGAACTCCTTGAGCATTGGGATCCTCCTCTTGCTTTGCTTGGCTGTGCTTCCCTATATCATTCATTATTAATTTTTTTATTTACTTTTTTTTCAACTTTTTTGGGCTAATTTCTTCTTTGTCTTTTCTTGGCCTAAATTTCATATAACAAACCAATACTCTACCATATATCCATTAGTATGTATTTATACTAAAAAAAGTCTTAAAAAATTAGCAAAGATTAACATGATTAGAGCTAGATTATAATTATGGACTTTTAGCATAAATAACTTCAAATAAAGCCGAAATCACTCAAAACTCACCCAAAAAGAGTTTGAATCAACAATGAAAAATACAAATAAATGTACTTACCATAGATTCGTGACTAGGGTTCAATAAAATTATATCTTAACAAATTACTATATTATAATTAAAGAAATAAATGAAAGTACAAAAGAAAATAAAGAATAGATAAATACTTGAATTAATGAAAATTCCTAAATTTTTCTCCCCAAAACCTATACCCATAAAAATTATGAATAATGTCCCTCTAAAATAACAATGCTAAGTGTATTTATAATAACTTAGTGAAACAAAACCAACAAGGAAAATGGTTGCGGAAGATTAGGCACGAACGTGCCTAATTTCCGTCTTGAGATCGGTAGCGTAAAAAGTATGAATTTCATATGGGCAAGAACGACGTTTAACATTGAGGTCGATTAATCGTTCCAAGTTATTTAAATGGGTCACCAATCACCTGAAAAACCTGTTATCTAACCATGAAACAACTAACTGTCATGAATTGATCATATTAATATTCATTACCTATTTGAACAAAGCTGGGATTTATTACTGTAAATTAGAATCCACTTAAAAAAATTTACTCCAAATCTCCATCAAATTCATAATAAAACACTCCGTATATTGAATTTATTAAATATGTAGCGACCCGTATATCACACGTGATAATTCTAACAATCTGCACAGCCATCTAGTCCAATATGATACCAACAATTAACGAGATCGCTAAACCCTGACCCACACCTCTGAAGCCCTCAATATTCGGATTAACCATAATATATAAACCATTACATTTTATAACATTATTCAAGGCAGCATCCCTGCATGAGTACATGCTCCATCAAACCAGTATTACTTGCAATCCACCGTTCTAGCTACTTAGCATAACAATTTATTGGGATTAGCACATATAAAACGTAACAGGAAAAGGCTCGATCGAAGACAAGCTTTGTTACATCAGGTACAACACAAAAAGTGAAAGTTTAATCTAACATGAACGATTATGATTTGCTGGGATGCATAGGTGCCCAGTCATGTGAATGCTTTCAGCTCCGTCTCTATGGACATAAGGGCATTTGGGTTGGTACTCCCTAGTTTCTTCATTGCCGGCTATTTGTACGTTCCATTTTGCGTGCAAGTCCTCAGTCGAGGCCATAGTCCAAGTCGGAGTAGAATTTTCATACCTACTATGTGTGATGCGTGTGACTTTCTTCACATTCTCATTCTTATGGAAGTCATCAGTGTCGATGTCGATCATAAAGATGTCGCCGTATGGTCTCACCGAGTGCACAAAGAGAGGCATCGACACTGGATCACAAGATACTGCAGCTATATCAGAAGTAACAACGAGGGTCTTCCCATCGGGACTGAATAATGGATGGTTCACATGTCCTGGAAATAATTCTTTTGATAAAGTGTAACCACTGTCTATCACTTTTATCACCACACTTATATTATCTACCTTCACCATGTACACCCCAAAGTATCCTGGATCAGGTAGATCTTCTTGTTTTTTGGCCTTGGGATTAGCACGGTTCGACGCGAATACGATCCAATCTTGTGTAGGGGACCATTCACAATGTGTGTCCGTCCAATCTCCTTCTGTTAGTCTTGTTATTTCTCCTTCATTGAATTCCCCTAAATCTGCATTTTCCATTATGTAAAGGTTCTTGGACCCATTCTTTGTAGATCGATAAACAAGTTTGTTCCCTGCGTTAAAATCCAAGTTTCAAAATATGAGTTTTTTAGTCCAGTTATATAAAAAAAATTGTCAAAATTTAATCTTTTTCATAAATATTAAGAGTAAATATTCTCTTAAAGTGGTAGAGTTAGGGGTTACTGTAAACATCAAATATGTTTATCACAAGCATGGTAAACTTTCTTGTTAAGTCTCATTTAAATGAAAGAAAAGTGTGCTTATCTTTTAAATAATTTAAGAAAGTAACAATTAATTTAAGGTGTTGGTTACCCTCTTGATTGGTTGATGGAAAAGCACTGTTGTAACCCTCTTGTGTTAGATACAAGAACTGTCTTTTATTTCCCGTCGCATTGGTGATTGCCAGGATTTGAACTGTGTCAGTTGTGGTGAAAGAAGGCCCAACACTGACATAAAGTATGTCTCTTCCTTTGTTCCATACCGGCGAATATATACTGTTTGCGTCATTTCTCTGTATCATATAATAAAACTCGTCAATTATGTATGAAGCTTATATTTGTGAGGTGTTAGATTAAGTACATGCGTCAATACCATGTCGATAAAGGTACTATACCCTGTTTCTATTAATGTATCTAGAGATCATCATAGTAATATGGAAAGGACTTTAACTACCTTGTAAATCATGTGCAAGCCAGTGCTGTCAGCAACCCAAACGGCCTTGAATTCATTGTCAACAAATGCAAGCTTCGTGCCACATTCCGAAATGGACGGAAACACGCCTGAGACCCTGAATACGCCTATCTCTGGATCTGGAGATTGCAGCTTGTAGAAATCTTTGTCGACAACATTATACTGTCTCATTTAACGAGAAAGGAAAATTGATGTGTAAATAACTTTTTAGAATGCAGTCACGCAAATTATCCAACATTGCAACAATGAGTAGCGGGATTAGCAAAATGTGGCAGGATTTTATTATCATAAGATGCAATGGTTTACTTGATTAGAACAGGCTTGACTAGTAGATTGATTGTATTATGAAGTGTGGGGGTGTGTTTAGCCTAAAGACGAGAGTATACATACAAACGATGCAAGCTAAGCTAAGCGGGTATACGATAAATAAATAAATAAAACCCTTTAAGAACAAAGATTGACGAAGTGTTTTGTACATACCGCGTTGGCCTTTTCGGTATGGCAACGATGGTAGCCAATGAACTTTCCTCCCCTGATATCTTCTATGACGAAGGGATTGAAATGATCAGCCTTGGGTCTGATTTTCAGTGTGATTTTCTCGGATTCATCTTTTGGTTTGTTTATATCAAAAATCTCAATGTGTCTATATTGATCTTCTTCACGCTCATCCTGCTCTTGGAACGTGAACTTTCGACGAACAGTGGCAACAACTACTTTAGTGTCATCGATGGCTGCCGGAGTCAAAGCATTGATCTCCTCCGGAGTTACACGAGTCAAGGATGCGGTTCTGTCAAGAAGATCCACTCGGAACACCCCCCAACGCTTATCTACTTTTATCTTCTCGATGTTATGGTGGAAGAATAGAACATTGTCACTTCCCCAAGTTGGCCAACCTCCATCCAAGACAACCAACTCTCGATTCAAAGGCCCCTCTACATTCATAACATATATGCTCGTCTTCAAATCCTCCACCTCACCATCCCAACCACCTTTGTTCTCGAATGATGCCACAGCTATTCTTTTTCCGTTAGGTGACGCAGAGGGACTCAAATCTGCTTGCCCTGTTTATTCGATAATGGGTAAGATTAGCACTAGCGCGCCTCTAAAATGAATATAGTTTGTCCACTACATATTTCCTAACTCAATATGCAGTTCATTTAAAGATCGATCTTTGTTACAAGAAAAACTATTTATTATGTGGTCTAAAATCCACCTGTTATTTACGGGGTGGACAATTTATACAACAATACGTTTGCTAGCTACCTGTTGTATAAGACCAATTTGACGCCACGCGATGCAAATCGCCTTAGCTTGTTAATACTTTTGAATTACCCTTTTTGAGATGATTACTTAAACATTTAACAGGGTAAATATATTAGTTCAATATAGATACTATATAACAATAGAGAAATTTCTAATTTATACCTAATATAAATATATTAGAGACATTTTTGTAATTTTATTTCTATACTTATAATCATAATATATATACCTGATATATGTTTTTCTGCATTTTTATAATTTTTATAATTTTTTGTATTTTTATAATTTTTTGTATTTTTATATCTAATATAATAATACATATATCTTATATAACAATAGATATATCAAATATAACAATATCTGTATATGAGGTTTTAATATTATGATATAATTTATATTAGGTATGAATTAGAAAAGCCTCAATAACAATAACCTATGTTACTTAAAAAGATTACTTTAAACATTAATCAATGAACAATAAGTTTATTATCGGCCTAGCTCGTGAACTTGATTGCTATTGCAAAACTAGGATATATTTTTTGCCATAAAAGAAATAGGATGTATTTGATGCCAAAAAAAAAACTAGGATGAACTTGTTAAGAAAGGATTAATCATCAACTTATAAAATAATACTCCATACTCATTCTCTATCAATAATCTTGAACCAATAATATAATTCTCTTGAGAAAGAAGTTTTGAAAAGAGAGTAAGATTATATTGCATACCTTGTGGGGTAAGGCGTTCAGTTTGACCAGTTTTAAGATTGGTCTTATAAACGGCAGTCCAAGGCTGATGAAATTCTGAGACAGGCTGCATAGTGGAGACATAGACAAGGTAGTCGCCTGCAAAGCAGCCACTATCTTCCATGCGAACACCCTTGAAGGTGTCATAAACATCAGCGAAATGGAACACTTGGGGTGTCTTGCCTTGGAGCAGGAGAGCAATGTGAAGAACCTCAAGGCTATGGGTTCGTTCGGACACAAAGATAAGGCCCGAGAGTCGACCTGAATCGACGTCGGCCTCTGTGCCGTGGGGAGCCAACAGTGGACGCTTAAGCATTGTCTTGAGTGCCGATGGCGGGATGGCTTGACCATTGTAGTTGTAGGACAATTCATCCGTCATGAGCACTTCGTCTTGCGGAGACGAAGGTGGACATTTGGCGGAGTATATATCGAGTGGCACAGGTGGTCGATAGGTTGAAAAGAAGGCAATGCTACCCCTATTCTCCTCTTTCTTCTCTACCGTCTTCTCTTCTCCATGATTGAATATGTCTAAATCAAACATGATATCAAATCAGCTTACCATATTTATTAAAATATTACAATTTTTATCCTCAAAAAACATTCAAGATAGACTTAAAGAAGCAAGCAATTCAACGCAACATGAAAAGAAATATGTAAAATCAATTTCATGAATGATCTTACCTTTCACAATCTTTTCCCCAATTCCAAACATCTTATGACCAGAGTTGAGAATGTGTATTTTTTATATTTGACAAGGTGTGGAGGAAATATGTTAATATGTAGTATGTATATATAAGCGATCATTTCGGTGGATTGTGGGAGGAGTGTGTAAGTTTTAACCATGTGTTTATATTTAGCTTAGTTTTTTTTAATAAAGCTTGATGATTATCAAAAAAGATCTTGGGTAAAAGAGCAAGTTTTTTGTACTATGGAGATCATTTATTGAAATATAATTAATTCTTCTTGAAGAATCAATAGGGAGATGGAATATGATTAATTATACTCTAAAGAGGGGGTGAATAGACTATAACCGATTTTCGCATTCAAGATCTCAAGGTCTTAAACTGACTTTCAAAGGCGGAATATAAGCGTTAAGACTTATCTTTGAATCTAGATCAACGCCTTGAAATTGGTTTCAAAGGCTTTTGCTCAGGCTTTGACTGGTCGCTGCTTTGATTAATGAACGAAACAAACATAAAACTTAAGCAATGAAGACAGAAATAAGATGAGACAAAACACGGAGATTTGATACGAAGTTCGTCAACTAATTTGCCTACGTCTCCGCCTAGGGTTGTCCAACCCTTAGGATTTAACTCGCTCTTTTATTACTTCCCTTAGAGACCTAAAGCACCCTAGAAGATCTTAATCTCCATCTTCTACTTCATAGCACCCCAGCTACACTTTAGCATCTCAGATCCTAGTAATAAAAAGCTCTCTCTTTTTCTATACGTTTGAGTATTATGGGTATACTCTTAGTATAACACTCTCTCAAAATATTCTTTTAAACACTCAAGAGTTTATACTTTGATTTTCTCTCAATCTAAATACAAGATAAAGTTTGTGGAACTAGAGAGAAAATAATGAAGCTATGTTGATGTAGCTTGTGACTGACATTCACGATTAAAGCTTATGTTCTTGTCTCACTTTCTGTCTCGTTGTGTCTCTACTCGTCTCTCTCTTTCTTCAACTTCAAAGCTTGGAATATATACTGAACTTGATTTCAAGCCATTGAAAGGAAGCTCAAAATAAGCTGCTAAAAATCTGATTTGCCTTTAATACTTTCAGCAAGATTTCCTCCAATATGGCTGTAGAGAATCATTCATTTTGGCTGTTGAAGATTGATATCATTTGAATATTTTACAGCAAGAATCTTTTCCCTTTATTTGCTGCACTTTGAAGCTTCAACATATTTCTTTTTCCATAACCACAATGCTTGAATTTTGGTAACTACCAAAATTAACTTGAAGAATCTTCAACATATATGAGCATCATTTATTTGCTGAAATTAAGAGATATCTTTGACAATAAAATCATGTCTAATTAAGTTAGGTTAGAGAATAAAATAAGTGAAATAAGAAAAGGATAAAACACAAGATTTAGGCAATTAGAATATTCTTATCCTTTGACAAAGTATTTGAACTTTTCTGACTGCTTTGAGACGTGGCTCAAGCTTTTGAAGACGTGGCTCAAAAGTTATTCTCATCATTTGACAGAGGGCATAACATTTTGTATTATAGCTTCCATTACTTCCATCACATTGTCAACTCTATGCATTTTTTGTTTCCATGATATTTTCAACTCTACTTAACTTTGCATTTTGACTTCCATCATTAGACATAAAAACGTTAGTAATCAAGGTGGAGTCTTCACTTCCCAAATAGTGAAATTCTAGAATATGAAAGAAAAGTTTACATCCCACTTCGTAGCACACCATACTTCACTATTCAACGCTGGTTTTCCAATCTAGTACAAGCAATGAACCCAATTGTTGCAAAACAATTTTCTTCTATACAGTATGAACAACGTAACTATTTCACAAAAGGCAGAGGATCAGCTAAGTTCTAGTTGGAAAAATAAGTTCTAAGCATAAGGTTAAGTGAATTAAAACCACCCAAAAGTTCTTGAACAATGACTTCAAATATTAGAGAATTGGAAGACGTCAAAACGTATTAAATTTTGGAACTTTTTTATTTTTTAACCTTTTTTTAAATTTTTTTTTGAAATATAACCTCTGCAACAAACTATTTTTAGAAAAATGACCATGGTCTAGGTTCAGTATAAAGTCATTGTCCTAGGCAGCGACTTTTATGTAAAAGTCGCTTTTCCTTATTAATATTTTGTTAAATAAAAATAATTTTTAAAAAAAATAAAAAATAAAATTACTTTTTAAAAAATATTTTATTAAAAAAATATTTTTTTAATAAAAAATTTAAAAATAAATAATTTTTTTATTTTTTAATAAAATAACCTTTTTAAAAATAAAAATAATAAAAAACTTATTAGTACAAAAGACAACGACTTTATATCGAAGCTAACCTATTTATTTTGTAAGAGGCATAGCGTGTGTGTGAGTTTTCTTTTCCAACAACCACTATTCTTACCCCTGATGAATCGAGTTTGATGACAAGGTAAGACAGTGCTGAACGTTTATTGCATTTTTGACATGGGGAAGTATTGAATCCATAATTGTATGATAAATAATCGATCATCATACTACGTAAATTCAGATCTTTGCAGGTCTCATTTCACATTATTGGACCATATACATTTTGTAGTCGATCTATTCCAACATGTGTGAATTCATAATGCTGATTAATAGGCTTTATTTACTTTCCAAGCAACCTAAGAAAATGGAATTTCTCACCCATGCATGCACCTACCGTTTCACTGTCTTCTGCATAACAATATGTAGTTGGACTGTTGGAGTACAAGCTATTAATATTTTACAGTACCAGTGTTTTAAAACCCGTCAAAAGCGGAGGATATTGTAAGTAATTCTCACACTTACAACCAACTCCCACCACCCAGTTTCTTAAACTTCTAGTTTATGTGCATAATATAAATCTATTAAAGTCAAACTTTAATTTTATAAACTTTATGTGGATTAAGATGAGCACATGCTAATTAAGAGTTATCTATAACAAATTTTATATTACTGCAATCATCAAACGCATAAACCAAAGTCCAATGATGGGTTTATCGTCTGATCACTCAGCTTTATGTATGATAAAATACTGGCTAATTGACATCAACAATCTTAACAACTCAAGAAAACGATCTTTTACTGGCCAATACGGTGCAAAAGCAGAGTCAAGAACATTATTGAATCTCGTGATCAATGAATCATCAGTGGAGTAGATTGATATTATAGCTTTTTTATGCATCCATCATCAATCCATACATTTAAATATTGATGAAAAGAGAACGACAATATAATTAACTATTTTTGGAATTGAAAGCGCATTGTTAGAAAACATTGATTTAATAAATCCATTTTTTAAAGATACAGATATAATGCTCGAATCTGGACTCCTTTACTATCTTCTTATATTGGCTAATAAAGTGAGTCAATTGTAGCAATATTAATAAAATAGTAACAAAACATAAAAAATAGAAAAGTAAGTTTTAAGAACATAACGAATAAAATGCCTCCACATAAAGATAGTACAACTTTTGATCATTCTAAATAATATGGGTTTATGCTTTTTGATTCAATTTTATGTAATAAAAGATCTTGTATATACACGGAATACAATAAATTGATGTATTTCTAATAAAAGTTACGTCTTAATTTAACAAAAGTTACCCCTCAACACAACATATCTCATTTTTTTTAAATTAATTTTAAGGGGTAACTTTTATTATATTAAAGGATAACTTTTATTGGAGATATAATAAACTTATTGTATTCTGTGTGCATATAAAATTTTGTGTTTTTTAATCCTAAATTCATTTTTATCATCTTTTATTATTTTCAAAAAACTTTAATATTTGATTTACTAACATGGCGATCTTATGTTGATGCTCTCAATATATACTAATTTTTATATAATAGTTTCTTAGGGATGTTGCACGAGTTCTATTTTTTCCCAATTTGTGAGGGGGTTTATTATTTTTTCTTTGTTAAACGTATGTAATATATATAGGCAAATTTGTAATACAATATCGAGAATAATAAATATATTAAATAGTTAACAGATTATTTACTCTATGTAATTTTGAATTAAATTATTTTGAATGTACTTTTACATATAGCTTTTGTAAAACAATTTTGACCACATTGGTAAGTCTTAGAACACTTCTTTGTAAATAATAGTTTTGGTGGCCTAGCTTCTTGTTTTCAATTGGTTGGAATAGTAACGTTGATATGCTTGTAGGAATTATTCCATGCATGAATAAATATATCATATATCCCATAAAAAATATACAAACTTGAAATTGATAAAAAAATATATCATATATCCCATAAAAAATTTAGTGTGACAATTGAGTGAAAATAAAATACCGCCCTCTTCGTCAGTCATGACTTTATCAAGACTTATCAAAAACTTAACAAAATTCATTTTCATTTGTGATTCAAGAGATCAAAAAGTTTACACAATGTAACCTTTATTTCTTGATAAGATTTGGTAAAATTAAAATAGTGACATGCTTGAACTCAAATCTTATATTGTTTCATCTAATGTCATTATATGATTTGGACCATGGCAAATCTTGAACCAATTCTCTAGGGAGGTCAAAAAAATTTCACACTCTTCATATAGAATTTTACTTAGACAACATGGTAGAGAAAAAATAACTAGAAAAAAAGAAATAATAACAATAGTGATATCTAAAAAAAACTAATAAAATTAAAAAAGAAATAATGGTAAGAGGGATGAGTGAAACCCATTATTTGTGCACAGAATGGTAGGAGGGGAATGGTAAAAGATAAAATTATTTCTTTATTGGAATATAAGAAAAATATGCAAATTCTTTTATAAGGATAAAAAAGTTCTTATTAAATGGAGTATTTTGTGAGTAAAATCGCTTTAAAAATAAATATGTTACATTAAGTTTAAAAAATCCGCTATTACAACCTTTTATTTTGTAGAAAACCATGACTAATATCTACGTAAATTGTTGATTCTTGGTAAAAACCAAAGACAATATTTAAAGATAAAAATTACTGGCGTGTGTTTGTATTCTAGTAGAGAGAGTGCAGATTGTGCCCTTGACTAATACCTAGTTAGCTATATGTTGAATGCGTTATGATAGTAAGAGGTATGATTCTATGAGGACATGAGGTAAAATCCTCAGCAGAGTAGCAGTAAGTTGTGGTTTTTTGGCTTTTCTAAGGTATGTGTGTTAGAAAAACAACTTAGATTTGAATCCTTGTGGGGTCGAGCCCTTGTAGACCTAGCTTAAGATTCGAACATTTTTTTAAGTTTTTTAAAAAATATTTTCAAAAATATGTTCTGGATCAAAATATTTTTAGAAATAAGTTTATTTAGGTTCGGGTCTAAATTGATGTCTAGGAAAATAATTTTATGTAAATAAAATAGTTGCCCTAGATAGCGATCGATAGGTCACCCTAGATTGGGTTGGCCCAAAGTATTTTTTAGTTTTTTTTTTATTTGAAGCAAAAACGCTCTGGTTAGGGGTGATACACACTGGGTTGAAAGTTAAAACGATGCAATTTTACGAAAAGGAAAATTGATGTCCTAGACAACGATCAATTTTCCTTAGTTATTGAAAAAAACGTTAATGATTTTGGTTTAATTAAAAAAAACAAAACACATTTGGCTCAATCCAATTCAGGGTGATCTAAGTAAAATAGTTAGTTACCCCATACAACTATACAGACCCGAACCTAAATAAGGTTATTTTAAAAAAATATTTTGGTCTAGAGATTTTTTTGAATTTTTTTTTAAAAAAAGCTTAAAAAATTTCCTTTGATTTAAGGGATTGCAAAGAGTTTTTGTAAGATAAAATTGTTTATGAATTAGTTACATTTATAATTTGGTCATGACAATTATATTTAAAGTAAGTAACAATACTCTTTCCTATTTTTATTTGTTCCCTTAGTATGTGATCCTATGTTATATAGTATACATTCCCCACCATAATATAGATGCTCAATAGTTGTCATGTTTTGATGGAATTTTTTGTGCTTTAATTTGTTCCCTTATTTAGTTAGAAACTATATCCTACCTAACAATTCACCAAAACGAAAAAATAAAATTGTTCCTTAACTCCTTGTCTTTTTAAAAAAATTATTACTTTACAAAAGACAATAATTGTCAAAGTATTATAATCAAAGATAAATATTGTTTCAACTTGACTAAGGATCCTAATGTCCAAAAAATCATAATGGTTTCAAATTATATTTAAATATTATTTACTTGTATTTACTCTTATGTCCCACTCTTATTTGCATAATTAAAGCTAATTTTTAAAAAGATCCAAAAATTTTAACAATAAGTTTTCCTAAGTGGTGCTTCTAAACTCTTAAAAAAGTTATTTCTTTTATGTATTTAGTTAGATTAGATTAAATGAGTACATGTATTTAAATTAATACACTTACTAGGCAAGTACAAGGAGAAAATTTTTTTTAACCTTTTTTTAAAAAAATTTAAAATATAATCCCCGCACTAAAGTATTTCGAAACAGGACCCTGGGATTAGGTTTAGTATAAAGTCGTTGTCTAGGATAACAACTTTATATTTAAATATCGTTATCCGAGATAGCGATTTTGAGTTTTTTTTATTTATTTTTAAAAAAGATTATTTTATTAAAAAATAAAAATAAAATTTAAATTTAAATTTTTTTTCTTAAAAGTCGCTGTCATTGCAAAAAAAATTATTTATTTTTAAATTTTTTTATTAAAAAATATATAAAAAATTATTCTTTAATAAAAAAAATTAAAAAAAATAATTTTTATTAAAATTCACTGTCCTTGACAACGAATTTCAAGAAAAAAATATTAAACTTTTTATTTTTTAAAAAAGTTATTTTCATTTAACAACATATTAATAAGGACATTAACTTTCATATAAAAGTCGTTGTGCAGGGTTATTTTTCGAAATAATTTGTAGCGGGGTTTATATTTCGAATTTCTTTTAAAAAAAAGTTAAATTCTCAATTTTCTGTGAGTTCCCCAAAATTAATTATTCTAACAGTAAATAGGTTTAAGGAACCATTCTCTCAATAAGGGGATTCTCTATATATATTTAACGAGTTGAGTGAAAGTCATGAGCCACGAAGGTAAGAAATTATAAGAAAGTTATTCATCTGATTATCTGAGTGTATTGACTATTAAGATGGGCGGCTCTAATTCCAAGCAGAAGTTTGATGACGATGAGCCAATTGTTGCAACCGCCGTTGCTGAGGATGACTCAGGTACATATTCATTTGCGGCTTTCTCACTTTAATTTCTCTCTAGTTGGGTCAAAGCAATCCATATGATCTACATTTTGGTACTAGTGATATTTGTTTCTACAAATGTTCAACAATAATGCTCCCTTCTCTCTCTCTCGTTGAAGTAATCAACATGCTTAGGTAGATGAGGCGAGGGAATTCACAGTGGTAACGGCGCTGTCTATGTTCTCGAACACATCTTAAGCTACTTGGGCTACTTATATAGTCATATCATATGCACTCGCTGGCTAAAACTCTTGAAGAATAGGAAAACTTGTATGCTAAAACCATGAACAGTAGAACTATATGATTATCATATATAAGTTACAAATGATTGATTGCTTAAGAATAGAGTTTCTTCATATATAAGGCTAATGCTATGTTTCCTGCTTGATTCAAGTATATATCTTGACTATGATTATTCCAACTTGATATCGAATAACAAATATTTCTTTAAAAAAGATAAAGTGTGTATTGATCCGGTGAATAGAGAGACTTACAATAACGATGTAGACAAGATTAAGTATTGGATATGATGATGGCCAAGTGCCGTAAAACTATCTACTTTAGCTAACTGACATTATATTTCTCGAATTGCGCATTCCTCATACAACAACTTTTTTTTCATTTAATTGCTAGGGGAAGACGTCTTTGGAGTACCATTTGAAATGGGAAAAGTCCGGTTGCAATTCGAAAATGAGCCGGAAATACCACTAGAAGAAACCAACTACAAGCTGTTAATAGAGGTGATGGGACGAGAAACGGGAGGTAACAAACAAGGAGTGGACGTTGTAATGGTAATAGACGTTAGTGATAGAATTGCAGGAGAAAAGTTGGAGGAAATGAAACGAGCCATTCAATCCATGATCAAGAGTCTTGATCCGTCTGATCGTTTGTCGATCATAACCTTCTCATCAGATCCCGAGAGGAAGTCCAAACTGCGCCAGATGACTCGAAAAGCACGAGAAGAGACTGATATACTGGTCCAAAATTTATCATCAGCAAAAGGCAGTCCTAACATCACCTCTGGTCTCGCACTGGGATTAAAAGTGCTGGACGAGCGCAAACAATCAGCTGGCCGGTCCGGGGCTATCATGCTTGTGTCTGGTAGCATACAGAGTGCTAGTAGCTATGCAACGAAGATTTCCCTTGATCATTATACTGTTTTCACTATTGCTGCTGAGGCTGGTGGAGTGTTTGATGCCGTAAAGGTATGTTAAATTAACTCTTATAAATCATAGCACTAACTTGTTTCAAGTGAAATTGTGTTAGCCGATTATATTTGACTTTCATGATCAAGAATATGTTAAGCATGTGTTAGAGCCTTTCGATATTCTTTTCAAAGTCCTGTGTAACAGTAAATAATTTTACTCATAATAATGATACATACTGTATAAAGTAAAATTAAAATGTATTATGTATTTGGTATTATATGTAGGATAGCTATTGGAAAATGAAGTAGTCTTCTTCAGGTGACTAGTGGGAAAAAATCCCCATCCCTTTCTCTCTACCCATTTTATCTCTCATCAATATCAGATTTTTTATAACAAGAATTTTGATCCATAATTCTTCCCATCAATGGGCTAAAAATCTCCTCATCACACTCTATTCTACTTTTCACCATATCCCACCACATTTGCCACGTGTCAAGTGTTGATTGGTTCATATCATCAATTCAACAAAACAAAAAAAAAAAAGAAAATGGACCACGTGATCCAATGCATTTTTTTGCCCAATTCTTGGGTTGATTTCCTTCCACCCATGAGCAAAAAACTTCCTTCTTGCTGATGTGAAGAAGTGGGAGAAAAATACCCGTAAGCAATGAGATTTTTCTTTGATGATGTGGGTGCTCTTAACGCAATAACTTGACAAGCTAAGAACTAGCTGTAACACTATATTTTATGTAGCTATGTAGTATTCGTTTCTAACGTTCAAAACTAGTTGTCTGTAAAATACATTTATTTGAACAATTACCCATGTCAAGCTAACTTATAATTTGTATGTGACTAACTTCATTAGGTGGAGAGTGTACATCCCAATTCTCACAGTAGTATGAGATTTTTTAAGAAATGTCCAAAAATAAATCCGTGAGGACTTAGTCCAAAATAGAGAATATCATACTATTGCGTATTATTCATAGCCAATGGGCCCAATATGAGGCCATTTTTATCTAAAGTGATTGTTTTATATTTTTCAAGCTATGATTAATAGTCGTTGCTTGCTCAAAAGGTACCCAACGACATTGCAAAAAACAGCGAAGGGGGACATCTGAGCACTGTACTCTCCCAGTGTTTGCGTG
The DNA here is from genome assembly GCA_026401315.1 of Dysphania ambrosioides. Lineage (NCBI taxonomy): Eukaryota > Viridiplantae > Streptophyta > Magnoliopsida > Caryophyllales > Amaranthaceae > Dysphania > Dysphania ambrosioides. Next base: position 23,408,845 of record CM048666.1, read on the forward strand.
AGCAACTTAGCGTGCTCGTTCAGGACGTGGAGCTAGTTCTCAAACCACTCTCCGATTACGCGAGCCACAATTTGAAGATCACAAACAAAATCAACAAGGTTTATGCAAGAAACCATCCACAAACAACTGATCCAGAAACTGGAGCTGTAATTGTTACATTTGGCCACCTTTATCAGAAAGAGTTGCACCCCGTGTTGGTCGACCTCTTTCTCCCTGGAGTACCTAATGAGGTTGACCTTGATGCTCTTAAAATTGCTTGCACTTACAGGTTTGTGGCGATAATACTTTTAAATACAGTACTTTTTAATCGTAAGGAGAAGGAACCTGACCATATCTCAACCCTCGCGGTAATTATGGATTCAATACTTGGTTTGAGACTTATCGACTCTGACACTGTGCTATCCAAAAACAAAAATGTATCTCGTCCCAAATTAGTTGTTACATTTGACTTATCATGATTTCAAAACACAATTTAAAACGTTTTTTTATCTAAATTCGTAAGAAAAAAAATTATGTAAACTTGATATTTTAAAAATTTATATTGAGATGCATTTAACAAGATCTCATTTAAATATATTATTTGTTATAACATAATTAATATTTGTTGTAAAAGTTTTTAAATTTTAACTCCAAAAATGGAAATGTAGCTAGTAAATTAGGACGGAAATAGTATATATCTAGTAAAGTGTCTACACTAACAGTCCAAATTAGATTAAACATTCGAGAACATGACTATAACATCCTCTCAAAAGAACATATAGTTTAAAACAAAGGAAGACACGGCTAAAATAAAATAGCATATCTTATCTTAAGGTTTAATTTGTAAAACAAACTTTCAAATAAAAAACATAACTATTATTGATGATGAAAATTGCAGGGGAGATTCCGGTAAGTTGACAAGTACCAATCAGTTTGTGTTGCGTGTTATCCGGACCAGCACACCTAACACGAAACAAAGTGATGCAAGTGAAGCTGAGATAAAACGTGTGGAAGCAGTAGAATTGATGGAGGCAAATACTATAGCTTCGAGAGGTGATATGCGCGCTTATGCTATTCCGCGCATGAGAGGCAAGAAGTCGCAGGTTGTCCCCTTGGTGCCATCTTACCATCACTCAGCCACTACGCTGATCAGATCGCAGTTGGAGCTCCCGAAAACATTCCCAAAATTGTTCATCAGAAGGCCTGAATCAACATTTGGCCATCAACCGCGTGCTAGTTTCGTTACTAAAGCCACCATGAATGCATTTCCTGCACTAGCATAGCCTAGCTCCCTCTATGCTCGCCCTAGGCTACCAAGAGTTTGAGTCCAAATATATGTTGTCGAGCCCATTCTAGCTTGTTGGTTTATTGTCATATCAGTTGGAATGTGGTGGTTCCAATTGTTTAATTTCTCTATTATGTACGGATTATCAATAATACGTCCAGTTGTACTTTAAATCTTTTGGAATAGTGATGATAAATTGATAATGCTGATGCTGGTTTTAGTTGCTCGTGTCCACTTGAAAAAACAAAATTGCAAAGGAAATAGGCAACGCTTTGTTCATTTGTAAGGAACAAGTACATATATATAGTAATAATGCATACATGACCCGAGTTAAAATCTAAACATCACTTGGTATACACGGTGCTCGCTAAAAAATTTCATCAAAATGGCCTGCCATCATATCAAACACCATTTTGACATGAATGGAGCAAGTAAGAAGTTAGAAGCATATTCCCATCGGTTATATATGATGCATACAAGTACAAGACTACGACAACATAACCTTTCCTAGGAAAAAATAAAACACAATCTTTTTAAGTTACCTTTTCCGCCTCTTCAAAAATAACCTAATTTATAGTAATTAAGTAAAGCATATATGTAAGTTAATTTTTTCATATAAGAACCTTTTTTTTTTTACAGTAAACTCTAAACTTATATAAAAACGTGACGTGGGATTATTTATCTTAGATAAATAATCAAGACAAAGCTTCACTTGAACTTGTTATGCTCTCACACAGGCAGGCCCAATACAAGCTAGCTAATGGGTCCGTTCCATTAAATTTTCAATAGGTCCTTGACTGCACTTGCGTCAAATGGGTCTTTTTAGAGGTGACAAAAATTGACCCAACCTGAAAATCCGACCTGAACCTGATCCGAAATACCATGTTAAAGTTGAGATTTTCGACACGAAAAGTTAAATGGGTTGACAAGGACTCGACCCGAAATTAAATAGGTTAGGTTAAGGTTGAAAATTCTAACCCGTAAATGACCCACATAACCCGAAATTATTTACGGGTCAAAATCAGGTGAGGTCAACTCAAATCTAGCCTTATAACCAAACTATATTAAGTAGATTAAAAATATTTATTTGACTAGTCACCTACTCAACTTAAACCCCAAGCGCAAATCAAAACCCTAAAAGACAATTAAACTACTACGGTCAACTTGTCAGCAATTTCATCTCAACCCTAAAAGTCTTCTTTTTCCTCAACCCTTCTATTGAATAACCATATCAACAAGGGTGGCAAACACTGGCCTAACCTGAAAACTCAACCCGAATACGACTTGAAAATAGCGGGTTCGAATTGAGATTTTCGACACAAAAACTTAAAACTCGTGAAGTTCTATTTAGGACTCGATCCACTTTTAAAGTTTTTAACTCAACCGATCAAAATTTGTTTTTAGACTAACCAATCCAAACTAAACCCAAAACAAAATCAGCCCACCCAAAACACGAAAGTAATACTCTGTATTGTGAGCAATTCGACGAAGCTTCGAGCAATCGGACATCCAACATTCAACATTGGTCGCAGATCACCCAGGTGAGCCCTCTCTCTCTCTCTCTTCTCAATTCCTCAACTCTTCAACGTTTCCCTTCAAAATCCTATCTTCAATCAACTTTTCTGCGTTCTATGATAAATCCTTATCTTGCAGATATCGAAATCAAATTGAGATTTTTCTGGGGTTTTGTCTGATTGTATCCTCCCAATTCGCTCAAAGTCACAGCAAAAGAAAGTGAAGTTTTGAGTGAAGAGACAAAATGGGGTTCTTTGTAACATCTCTAATTTTCTTGGTGATTGGGATAATTGCTTGCCTTTGTACCAGAATTTGCTTCAATCGTGGGCCTTCTACCAATCTGTAATTCCTACTCATTTCATTCTCTCTCTCTCTCCTCTGTTGGGTTTTTCATGTTTTGTTTTGCTAGATTTGTGATTCGTTTGTTAAAGGTTGGATCTTTGGATCTTCATTTGCGGAATGTAATCTATACGTTGTTGATTCAATGCTAATGGTTTGATGATTGACTTGTTCAAGTTGTGAGAGACTTAAATTTAGTGATTTAGGTTCATTGGAACTTGTTTACATTCTTTGGATACATTGAAGTGGTATATGTTGATTTATTCTTCTGCTTGTTTGTTTAAGAAGTTGGATTTCTATTTGAAGAAGCAAACAATTTACGTGGACCGATTATGTTGTTGAGACGGATGTTTAATGGCGGTGTACCAAGGGGTTTTTGTCTTTCGGGTGAATGGAAGAAAGTGGTCTTTGATGGTGAAAACAAAAAACTGATTGGGATTTGGAAGGGAGAATATTGAGGTAAAGATGAAGGTATGGTGAGGTTTATGCTGGTTATTAGGGAATGTCATGACTTGCAGATGGAATAGAAATTTGGAAATGGCACTTGAGGGTGCAAGTATGTTGGAATGTAGATCTATAGCGAGGGTTTTTGTGGAAGGGATCTTGTGGATTTATCATTGATGGTTGAAGGAAGAGATGGTCAAGTTCAACTAATTCTTCACATTAGAGATTGTTTTTGTGTGTCCTACTGTCCGTGTTTGTAGATTGGCTGGGGGGTGCAAATATGAAGTAAATCTTATAACGTTGCTGATACAATTAATTATCAGTAAAGAAGCTCTTTGTTTGGGTTGAGGGATGGGAGGTTATGCAGCTATCCTCGAATCTCCTTTGACATGCATAGCATACTAACCATAAGAACACAGATATCTGATCTTAAGAGATGATTCAGTTGGGTTTTGTTATCAACTAGAAGAGGTTAAAGGTTTTATTGTGTTTTACGTGAATATTTTACTATGAAGTTCTCCTGTAGTAGCTTCTTTACCAATATTGGGTCTGTTGAGTAACTGATGTCTGATTTATATGTAATTCTCTCCTTTTATGAGAACATGATCCTGGCAGGTTAAATCATATCTGTAGTATTTGAAATTTAGGCAGTTCTTCATCCAAAATTTTTTCCATTAGTATTTCATACTCCTGAATTCCTTAACTAAGAAATTTTAAACTTCAAATTTTATTCATAAATTGAGAAAATGGTTTCCCCTTAATCTAAAAGATGTTGTCAATAATCTGTTGAACACTCCTGTACCCTCTAAGTTGTTACTCATCTTGTTTTCCTCAAGAAGCTTCAAAATAATTTACCTATTAAAGTCTATAGGAATTGGTAGAGCTCCTGAATTTCCAAAGCAGTTATGCATGTACTCTTGTTCCTGCCTCATACTCTACCTGATGCTTATGTTAAATTTGCATGTTTCTTCGAGGACTTCACACTAAGTTTGTATCAAAGACAATCAATGGTTACCTTTTGCTATTTTTGGTCATGGTTTTCCTCATCAAGCATCCAACGTTCTGTTCTTTTGAAGCTGTATGCATTACCAAGCTGTACTTCAGTGAAGAAATGATTGGATACACTGAAGAAGTGTATGTTGGATTTATTTATTTTAGAATTTTGATGTACATGCAAAGAAGCAAACAATTTACAAGGACCACTATGTTGTTGAGATGTATGTTTTTACGTTAATTTGATGGCAGTTGTACTTGAGGGGGTTTAAGTTATCACCCTTCTTAGAGTAAAGGAATGGGAGTGGTCTTCAATGAAACAGTGATTGGAGAGAGAAAATTGAAGTAAAGATGTAGGAATGGCTGTTAGTTTTGGTTATTTGGGAAGTCATGTCTTGCAGATGGATTAGAACTGGACACTTGAGCATGCAAGTGTGCTAGGTGGCATATCTTGAGGGTTTTTGTGGGAGGAATCTTACTTATGGATTTTACTGTTGATGGTTGTAGGAAAATAAGATGTTTGAGAAGATTTTTTGTTTGACAAATTGAGAACCGTGTCACACAACTTTACAAATGTGAGTTGATACTTGATAGTCAGCCAGTATCCTTTCTTTGCAATGAAATATAAGATCTGTAAAGAATAAAAATGAAGGATTAGGCGGAGAAGATGATGTATTAAGGAATCATGATAAATGGGAAATCGGTGCTGTTCATAGTCTTCCACACCATCAGCACTATCTCACAATTTTGGAGTCAATCATTAGGCTTATGAACTACTTGACTGGAGCAAAAATCATATAGCTACTAAACTAAAAAATAAAAATCAGGAGAAAGAACTTGTTGTCCAATCTAGGAAAAACATTGTCCTATTGATCCTCTGAAATATGAGGATGTTGTGGCTTGTGAAAAGGAATCTGTACCAACAGTTTCTGAATACTATCTAGACCCTGAATTTGATGCTAATAATATGAAGTGAAATTTAAGTTTGGCATTTGCTAGCTCCATTATAAGCTTTATATAATTTTATGAAGTTGCATTATGCATTTTCAGTAACATTAAATGTTTCTTGGAGAATTGCTGGGTCTCTTCATGGCTCTAGCCCAATTTCTGCCAAAGTTATTAATTTTATGTATTGATTTGTTCTACGGTTTAAGGGGAAGATTCAGTTCTGCAAATGGATCTCTTGTGGGACTTGGCTCATCCTATGTGCCGTTTTGTTGTCTACAAAAATGTCATTTATAGATGTTATGTTAATGTTGTGTATTTTAGAACTATTGTTGACTAATGAATTTTTATCTCTTGCAGGTTCCACCTAACTTTGGTTATTACAGCAACAGTTTGCTGTTGGATGATGTAAGTCTATTTGCCTACTTATTTCTTTACTTAGTGAAGTGAAAATAGAAGTAATGTACTAGCTGAGTAACTCATGTTTAAGTACAAAAGGTTTTATTGGGCATGTGATGTTGCATTGGCTTTTCCGCTATCATATGATTTGTGTGCAATCCTAAAATTAGGTGGGAAGTTTCTAACAAAAGCTCTGGAAGATATTCTAATTTGTAGACGTGCATTTGTTTCTTGTCATTTGGAGATGAAATTTTTGTTCCTGACAAGTGTTGCTGGCTGGTCTGTTGACTGTAGATAGACGTGCCAGCAACTGTTTTTTTTTCTGATGCTTATTTAAGTCCCCCTGCCTTTGGGGTATGGTATATGCTGTTTTGTTTCTTAAAATTAGAGTGTTGGGATTTACAAAGCCCTAAGCATGGTCAAGCTTGCTTCAGTTTAGTGAGGGGACATCTGCAGAAGAGGGGTTTGAAATATGGGGAATGAGAGAATGGAAGAGACACTAGGAAATAATATAGGGAGGCATAATGATGGTAGTAATTCAAAGGAAATTTGAAAAATATGCTTCCTGCCTTACTGGTGTAAGTGCTTTGGAGTGATTTCAGGTTTAGGGCATAGGTTTTTGATTGAGGTTGGTGTATATTAGTGATAACTGGCAAAGGAGCTCACTGCCCCTTGAAGAAAAAAAATATGAAGTAATTCCTGTAAAGCATGCTCAACTATGCAACTTACCTCTTAAAAGATGATTAGTGTAGTTCTTGTATGTATCTTATTCTGTCTCATAGAGAGATGTTGTCTCTGCTTCAAAGCCAAAAGCATTTGGCTTTGTTGATCCCACCTGTGGCCGAATTCTCACTAATTGTTATTGCGGTGGTTGTCTGAGGCATTGAGTGCTCCATAGAAAAGACCAGGTCGACTACTAGAAGGAATGGCTGGCTAGAAAACCATGACAATTGTAGTTTTTTTATCCTCAATTCACATTCCCCTCATATGCATGCCCGTATCCTGGCTGTTCTTGAACTGTACTAACATCTTTGATTGACACAACCACTTTTTGGTGATAGGCCATCTTTTGGTTGATTACCTGCTAGGTGCAATTTGATTTTGAGCTTATTGCCTGGAGAATTATACTGGGAAAATAGTTTATCTCGTTTTATTTCTCATTTCTGTCATCCTCTATGGTTCTATGCCTATGTCCTAGTCTATATGACCATACGCTTGGGTTAAGAGCATTCTTGCTGAGATTAACCTTACTATTTGTAAGCTCTATTGTTAAATTATCCAAAAGAAGGTATTAATAATGCAGCTATATGGTTTCATGTTTTCCCCCGCCTCCCGCACTCCGTTTTTCTGTTCGGTTACTCTTCACCATGTTAATTATAAATCTCTGTGTAGGTGGGCTATTGTATATCTTGCGCAGATGAAGCCCCTTATCAACCCTATACTGAATGAAGCGGAGTGAATAGGTTTTGTGGACGAATATTAGAAAGAGTGCCTCTCTAGATTCCACATATTACCATTTTGCAGATTTTCAGAGGACCTCACTGAGAGCCATGTTGTGACAGCGATTTCTCATGTGGATTTGTATGTAATTCTATTATTGCTGAGAACAACGATATTCCTATTTTTGCTTCAAATCTTTTCTTGTAATTTATGCATGAATCTCTTGTTTGAACTGATGAAAGTTCTTTGTTGATGAAATAATAAGTTGGTGGAACACGAGAATATGGTATAACCTACAAAGTATGATTCTTGCAGGAGTTGCAGCATTGGTTTTTTGGGTATATAACCTCATCTGTATAAGTCATGGCCAAGAGAAGCCAACTTTTTTTAATCGAGAGTCGAAGTAATTTATACATTTATTGATTGTCAGTTTGTTAAGTTGGCATTTTGGAATATTAACTTAGGGATCATTTAGGTATTAGAGCAAATTTTGTTTGAGACAGTCTTATATAAATCCTTGATTTCATAGAGCACCATCCCACTTGGAAAGATTCTACGAGTACTGCTATTTGTGTGTTACAAATTTTTATATTTTTGGCAATGATAGATGAACTTAAATAACAGCCACACTTACACTTCTAGCTATTATTGCTAGTTTGTGGGTTACAAATTAATGCTCTTCTTCATCTGTCAAAAGTACTTGCACTTCTTGCCTTCAACGTGTAGTATTGAAAAGGGTACACACTATCGCTAAACCTAAATCGGATGGGTTATATGCAAAATGGGTCAGGTTGAGTTGGGTTAAAGAAGATGCTAACGGGTCGAGTTTTATCTATGGAGGGTGTTAGTTTATATGTATCACCTCCCTTCTTTGGCAGAGGATCATTGACAACCAAGTAAGAAAGGTTTATTACCTAATAATGTTTAAAATTCGTAGAAGTTATTGACCCGTTATTGAGTCGATTTGACCATTTAAAGACCCAGTAAAATACAACCTTTTAAAAGACTGAAATTAAGCCTATAATTGATTAAAGCCTTTTAAAAACGGCCGATCAAGGATTTTTAATATGACCTCTTCCATGTGAACTGATCTAACTATCACATCAATATACCGAAGATTTTCACTTCTCTGGCCAATTTTCGTAGTTCATAGTTGTATTCGATTGATACAAAGCAGATGTCTATATGAGGTAAATGTTCATGAAGAATTCACTTCCTTGACAATCACATCTAGTTGCTCCTCATACATGTCATAATGCATATAATTGGAGATTTGGTAAGCGACTAGATTTTTACTTCTCTATAGTTGCTTATGACAAAGATCAATTAGTCCCCATTTGGGGCAATCCCCTTCTTTGAACGATTATATTGCGCTTAAAGTAACCGTTGATTCTTTGATCTAAAAGCATGCCTCTTCTTCGTTCAAACAATTTAGTCTACTCCGCAAAGACAGTAATAGAAAGCTATAAGAAGTTTAAAATGAACTCTCTTCTTTATTTATAGCCACAAATACTACACGGTATTTTAAATTGATGAATAACTGAAAATTTGCTAATAATCACTACTTATGACTCTTACTTTACACTACTTTCTACTTCCCTAGTTTTTTTTTTCTTTTCCATTTGACTTTTTACGATGCTACGATTTAAAATATTTGTCTATAAATTATAAAAACTTAACATTTTAAAAATTTGTACCGAAATACTATTATTAAAATTTACCTCTCTTAACATGATAAGAATAGTAAAATAAATTTTTTTTTTAAATAAGATCTTCCGACGTCGTTTGGCAATGCGCCAACAAATCAAACAAGCAAAAGAGGGAAAAAGGAAAAGAAAAAAGGGGTCTAAAAAAAACTAAAACCCTAAAACATTTGTCTCTCTCTCGCTATCTTCACTCACTCCCTTCCTTCCATTCCAGGATAAATCATCCCTATAAAATCCTCACTTTTTTGTTTTTCTCATTCCAAAACCCAAAAATAATTGCTTTAAAAAAATGGCAACAACCTTAGGAATAACAAATGCAAATGAATTAGTGTATTCCACTCCAATTTCAACCCAATTTCATACCAAAAAAAGCTTCAATTATAATAAAACAAGAACATTCTTCTTCCCCAAAACTTCAAGTAGAAGAAATGGAAAAGCTTTTTCAACAAGCTGCTCTTTCACTCCAATGGAAACTGCTAAGATAAAGGTTGTGGGTGTTGGTGGTGGCGGCAATAATGCTGTTAATCGCATGATTGGTAGTGGCTTGCAGGTATGATATTCACTCTCTTTTTTTGGTTTTTTTTCCTTCCAAGATTCAATCTTTTTGGTATATTGACTTCAAAGTTTCAATCTTTATTTGGTTAGACCCAATTTGATGTGATTGATGTTGGGTTTTGGGTATGTTTTATTGAAAATTGGGGTACATGCTTATTAATTTTATTGGAAAATTAGACTTTTGGCTATATGGATATGAGAACTGAGTTTTTTCTTTCGTATAAATTATTTAGTTAATTAGATCAAAATTTATGTGTTTAATTTTGGGTTTATTTCATTTTAAATTGTGGTACATTGTTATATATTTTTATTGTTGAATTAGTCTCATGGGTAAATATAATTGAATTTTGGGTAATATGATGATTTATATCAATTTTATAATCAAATTTTGGTTTTTAAAATTTTTAAAATTTATTTTGTTGATATAGAGTTTGGGGTATATTTAATTGATAATTGAGGTACATTCTTTATTTTTTACCAATTCGAACAGAAATGTTGAGTTTTTTGAGAAATATTAATTTAATGGTCAAGTTGAAGCTGCTGAATTCTTATGTGAGCTTTAGTTAGTTGATTTTCCATCAACTGTGAACTGTGATTGAACTCTTCGATTTCAATATTGAATTGGGCTTTTGGATATGTTGATGGAGCGTGTCTTTGTCTTCCTGGCTTCTTGCTACTGAATTTTTCGCAGTTTTGGAGCATATTTTCTGTATAATTTGCCTAGAATGTGATCCCCTCTCCTTTTTTTTCTGAGGTTGTATTTAATGGTTGCGTTTTTGGCCTTTCTCATTGTATAATTTGTGACATGTGAAACTTTAGTTTTTTTAGATTCGAAGATGTGTCAACGTTAAAAGAAAGGAATGCTGTTCTTCTGCTATTATTTAAATTGAAAATTTATCGTTGAAGGTCAGTTTTATGCAGTTAAGTTGTTGTTTTGGAGATTGGGTTGACATAGATTAAAATGGAAGAATTTATAATCCCTATCCATATCAGTAGCACGATTTGAAATTCATTCAAATTGAATTGGTGTATCAGTCATTGCAGTTTTCATAAGGAAATGTTGAATCGATCGCGAATAATTTCATTGTTATATTGTGTGCTCGCTATTTAGCTTAATTATATGTATATTTTTTTTACCTATGGTCACTCTTGGGATTGTGGAGATCAACATAAACGTTATTCTTTCTCACTTTGTTCCCTCTTGGGATTGTGGAGATCAACATAAAAGTTATTCTTTCTCACTTTGTTCTTTGTTGTAGGATGGTGATTACCTGGTTTATAATATGTGAGGTTTTGAGTAGAACTTTCTGAAAAATGACACTTAACATACCCTTTTGTTGTGTAAGAAGTATGCCTTTCTGGTATAGTGGTATGTGTCCCAAGGAAGCTCATTTTTTGTTTCTGTACTTTGAATTGTTTCTTGTAGCCGAATAATGCAGAAAATAAAAGTTAAACTTGTCAAATTGGATGTTTTGTGTTTGATATTGAGTCTATTTAGTGGGATTTCTCTTTCATTGCCTTTGTAAAGAACTATAAAGAATGAAGTTTAGAATTTTGGTCTCATAAAAAATAATCAATATGATTTTTTAATTCTCTCTTGTTGACTTTCCTTGGAATATTGATGGTAGTAGACCACTACTGGTGATCAACTCTCTCTCATTAGGATCTATTCACCACTGACTTTTCTTCTCATGATGATGTGGTATATATGAAAGGCAGCAGGAAAACTACATTTTTACTTTTTTACAAAAATTGGCTGTATAAGGAATAGTCCGATGTTGCAACTTCTTGCATCCAATTTGATGCGTGCATGTCTTTGGTGTCAGGGTGTTGATTTTTATGCCATAAACACAGATGCCCAGGCGTTATTGCAATCAGCTGCTGAGCACCCACTTCAAATTGGAGAGCTATTGACTCGTGGATTGGGTCAGGCACTTTCCACTCTGTTCAGAATAATGTAGTTTTGATTCTTCTTGGTATTTATAATTTAATCACGTATCAGTATGTTGTGTCCCTGAATGATTATCCTTGATACCTATTTTATGACCACTTTTTTTTTCTTCTATATCATTTTTCTCTATTTTGTGTCTTCCTTCTCATAGTGACATCTTTGTATTGGAGCAGGTACTGGTGGCAATCCATCACTTGGGGAACAGGCTGCTCAGGAATCTAAAGAAGCTATTGCGACTGCACTAGCAGGATCAGACCTTGTGTTTATAACGGCTGGAATGGGTGGGGGTACTGGGTCGGGTGCTGCCCCAGTCATTGCTCAGATATCCAAGGATGCAGGTTACCTCACTGTGGGTGTGGTCACTTATCCTTTCAGCTTTGAGGGCCGCAAAAGGTCGTTGCAGGCAGGTGCTACTGTAGCTCCTTTGGCATATGCGAACAATTCCTTTTTCTTGACTGGACTTCTTGTTTGTTACATCCATTTGATGAATGAAATTTGTTCATTTGCCAGTTTTTTATCCATTCACAATTATAACTTATCTTTGTCTTTTTCTTGCCCATTGATGGGAATTCCTATGATCTTTCATGAAGCTCATATCGAGTTTACTTAAATTGATGGGAATTCCTATGTTTTTAATCTCATCAGGCACTGGAGGCTATAGAAAAACTGCAGAATAATGTTGATACCCTCATTGTGATACCAAATGATCGTCTCTTGGACATTGCTGATGAACAAACACCTCTTCAGGATGCTTTTCAGCTGGCTGATGATGTTCTTCGACAGGGTGTGCAAGGAATTTCAGACATAATTACGGTATCTCGATGAATAATTTTCTCCTGTTATATTTCTTGAAGGGTCGGTAATGCTATATGTGAAACTGAGTTGATGCTGCTATATGTGTGACGTTACTGTCTATAGCAACAGGATTGCATGGCTTAATCATTTAGAGTGTTTGCTACTTCCTGGGATGTTATCGTTCTTTTTACACATATTAGTGCGTATTTTCTTGGCTTTGGCGAATGGTACATTGTTTATTGAAAGTACATTGGTGATCACATAAATGATAGTGGTTGTAGGCAAACTCTGCTTGCATCCTACAACAGCCCACAGGTCAGCTCTTACATTCCTGCTTCTTGGAGATTTTGAAGTAGTTTTTTCCCTGTTTCTTAGATTCCGGGACTTGTAAACGTGGACTTTGCTGATGTCAAGGCAATCATGAAGGATTCTGGAACTGCAATGCTTGGAGTGGGTGTTTCCTCTAGTAAAAACCGTGCAGAAGAAGCAGCTGAGCAAGCAACTTTGGCACCTCTTATTGGATCATCCATACAGTCAGCTACTGGCGTTGTATACAATATAACCGGTGGAAAGGATATAACATTGCAGGAAGTTAACAGGGTTTCACAGGTATTATTTCAGTCTATTTTATCCTTTTTGAGCACTTTTTGTTCTCGAACGCTTCTACTATTAACAACCTACTAAAGCTGGATACTAATCTAATCTGTTGTAGAATGAATCTGCTTTAGGGCAATGAACCTATTGAAAGCTAAGAAGTTTTGAGCTTCACTTAGATAATTTTTACTAATATCAAAAATTTGACATTGTCAGGTGGTTACAAGTTTGGCAGATCCATCAGCTAACATTATATTCGGGGCTGTTGTGGATGATCGTTATAATGGAGAGATTCATGTGACTATCATTGCCACAGGATTCTCTCAGTCATTTCAAAAGACTCTTCTAACAGATCCCAAAGCTTCGAGGCTCTTTGATAAAGTAACTCAGGAAAGCAAAGGATCTACTGTTCTGCCTAAGTCATCCCCCATTTCGCCGAACACTGCACCACCACGACAACCTCCAAGAAAGTTGTTCTTTTAGACTCTGAAACACGACTTCCAAGTCTTGCCATTGTTTGCCCTGTTGGTTTGGGTTTGTAATGATCCAAAAAAAAAAGGCAATGTTTTATCATCCTAGTTTCTACTCCAGATGTCTCTGCATAAGGGGCTTTTTCCTATGGCAGTTTGCTTAATTCTGTAATCTAGCAAATATCCATGGTACAAATGTGCCATATGATTAATGCTAATGCTACACAAGATTAAATTTAGGGATGATAATGAGACCACAAACTTTAGTATCAATCTAACTTGACTCACTCAATCCACATATGAGCTTGGCTGGAAAATTAATGCTAACTCTGTCATAGTTTGACTTTTAAGGCCGATGTTATTTAACATTTGCTGAAATTGCATATTGTATTAATGGTAGATAGTTGCATTTGTAAAGATGTTGCAGTCTCAGATAACTTTCTGTAATGGAGCGACTCTGTAAGCTGCTTTTTAGGCAAAAGCGAGTAGGCATTGCCGAATTATTCAAGCAGAGAAACACGGAATTTGGCTAACCTGTATGTTTCAAAAAGTAACAAAATGAGCGGATATGAAATAACCGTTTCGTTTGCCAACATTTACGAGCAACTTACGAGAATTGAATACTAGTTTGATACTCACTTTTAGAGGTGCTTATTGAGTTGAGTTATTCAAAATCGACTCGGTCAAAATTCGGTTCAATTGAACTCGACTCGAGATCGAAATTAACTCGATAAGTTAACGAGCCAAGTCGAGCAAATCAAAGCTCGACTTGAAAAGCTTGTGAGTAACTCGAATTTTTATTTATAGTATATATATATATATATATTTATTTATAGAATACTTAAGATATAAGATTGAAATAAAATAAAAGATGGTTTGATATATAAACCAAAAGTCCCATTAGATAAAAATGAAAGATGGTTTAAAGCAATTAATATATATATATATATATATATATATATATATATATATATATATATATATATATATATATATATATATATATATATATATATATATATATATATATATATATATATATATAAACCCAATTGTATTTTTCACTTAAAACCATATTAAGCTTATTAAAGCTAAAACTTAGCTTTCTTGTTGGCCCGATTTGGGTACAAGTACTTAGGCTTATTGAACTTTTAATTGATCTGAAAATGAGTCGGGCTCGAGCTTGAAACGAGCTCGAGTTTGAGTCGAGCTTGAAACGAGCTCGAGTTTGGGTCGAGCTTGAAACGAGATCGAGTTTGAGTCGAGCTTGAAACGAGCTTTAATCGAGCTCGAGTCAAGCTTGAAACGAGCTTTAATTAAACTCAAGAATTGAGTTTTCGAGTCAAGCTCAAACTTCGGTTTTTTAGCTCACGAGCTTTCGAACTCGAGTTTTAGTTATCGAGCTTGAGTCGAGCTTAGTCAAACTCGAGCTCGACTCGGCTCATAAGCACCCCTACTCACTCTATCTCTAATTGTTTGTCCGATTTGACTTTTTATTTCCGAATCTGTAAGGCAAAAAGTTATGAAAACTTGATATTCTAAAAATTTACATTGAGATTTCCAATTGAATATATTATTTTTATAGCATGATGAGAATTTATAGTTAAACTTTTTAAACTTTAACTCTATAAATAAAAATTGAGAGTTTTTTTTTATAGAAACAGAGTGCTTAATACTTGTAATAGTACTAACATCATCATGTTGTTTCAAATATGGTAGTTCCATTGGCTAACAAAAAATTGGGAAGCTATTGTGGATGCTCGCTACAATGGAGAAATTTATACAACTAGTATTACCCCATGCTCCCCAGTAATTAGACCCTGCACCCGGGTGCACAGTGAGCATCGTGCACCCAGTACAAAACGCACGGACATTACACATAAAACGCAGGCAAATTGATATGTCAACATAGGCAATGAACATATGAGTGTAAGGCAATGAACATCCGGGTGTAAGGCAATAAACATTGACAGTTTCAAAAATTTCCCCCACTAAGTGCAATGATTACGACTGAATATCCCACGTAACATACTATTTCGATTTCCCATCCAACACGTTTCCCACTTCCCCAATACTCAATAATAATTTATTTTTTTGCCTTTGAAGTGTATGTTCAGTACCTTTAAACGTAATGTTCATTGCATTTGAACGTAGTGTTCATTGCCTTTGAACGTATTGTTTAGTGCTTTTGAATATGAAGTTCATTGCATGTGAACGTAAATTTCATTGCCTTTGAATGTAATGTTCAATGTTCATTTTAATACATATGTGTATAGCGCGTGTACATTCCCAATGCAAAAGTTCAGATTTAAAAATAATATTACAAAGTTATCTGTGTGTTTCTTCTCCCAATGCGCAAATTACATAATACTGAACATAACTATTTCGATTTTCCATGCAACACGTTCCCCAAGACTCAATAATAATTTTTTTTTTGCCTTGGAAGTGTATGTTCAATGCCTTTGAACGTATTGTTCATTGCCTTTGAACAAAATGTTCAGTGCCTTTGAACATAATGTTCATTGCATGTGAACATAAATTTCATTGCCTTTGAACATGATGTTCATTGCCTATGACCGTAATGTTTATGTTTATTTTAATAAATATGTGTATAGTGGGTGTATATTCCTAATGCAAAAGTTCAGATTTAAAATTATATTGCAAAGTTATATGTGTGTTTCTTTTCCCAATGCGCAAATTATGAAGTACTAAACATGACTATTTCGATTTCCCATTCAACACGTTCCCAAAGACTCAATAATATTTTTTTTTGCCTTTGAAGTGTATGTTAAGTGTTTTTTAACATATTGTTCATTGCCTTTGAACGTAATGTTCAGTGCCTTTGAACATGATGTTCATTGCATGTGATCGTGAATTACATTGCCTTTGAACGTGATGTTTATTGCCTTTGAACGTAATGTTCATAGCCTATGAATGTAATGTTAATTGCCTATGAACGTAATATTCATTGTCTTTGAACGTAATGTTCAATGTTCATTTTAATAAATATGTGTCCAGTGTGTGTGCATTTCTAATGCAAAAGTTCAGAATTAAAATTATATTACAAAATTATATGTGCGTTTCTTTTCCCAATGCGTAAATTACAAAGCAATGAACATGACTATTTCGATTTCCCATGCAACACGTTTCCTAGTACTCGGATATAATTTTTTTTTTCCTTTGAAGTGTATGTTCAGTGCCTTTGAACGTGATGTTTATTGCCTTTGAACGTAATGTTCAGTGCCTTTGAACATGATGTTCATTGCATGTGAACGTAAATTTCATTGTCTTTGAACGTAATGTTCATTGCCTATAAACATAATATTCATTTCCTTTGAACATAATGTTCAATTAATAAATATGTGCACACTGTGTGTACATTACCAATGCAAAAGTTCATATTTAAAAATAATATTGTAAAGTTATTTGTGCGTTTTTTTCCCAATGAGCAAATTACGAAGCACTGAACATGACTATTTCGATTTCCCATGCAACACATTCCTCAATACTCAGTAATATTTTTTTTTGGCCTTTAAACGTAATGTTCATTGCTTTTTAACATAATGTTCAATGCCTTTGAACATATGTTCATTGCATGTGAACGTAAATTCAATTTTCTTTGAATGTGATGTTCATGACCTTTGAATGTAATGTTCATTGCCTTTGAATGTAATGTTCAATGTTCATTTCAATAAATATGTGTACAGTGCGTAATATTTAGCTTGATATAACATGTTTATTGTTATAATATAAGATGTTCAGTGAAGTAATATATGATGTTTAGTAGTAGAATATATAATGTTCATTTTCATAGTTTGTGTACAGTACGTGACCTATTCTAAATGTAAAAAGATCATATTTTCAATGAACCATTGGGACCTGTACTACTCCCACTGCAAAAATAATTATATTTTTTCCAATTACAAAGTCAATTACATGGGGAATAATGAATATTATACATCTCAATGTTCATTGCCTGGTAAAAGAATGTTCATACATTTTATTTTCTTTGACTTTGCCTGCGTTTTATTTGTAATGTATGTGGTTTTGGCCAGGGTGCGCGATGCTCACTGTGCACTTGGATCCATAATCTTATTTACACATCCCCCCCCCCCCCCCCCCCCCCCCCCCCCCCCAAAAAAAAAAAATAAATAAATAAATTATTTAACAGCTTCCAAGAAAGTTGTTTTTTACTTCCAAATAATCAAATATGATTCACTTTGTATAATGTGTCATGAAATAATGTTGAAATTAGATATGAGTTATTTTTTAGATAAGAATCAATGTGGATTGCATATTTAATGATATTTATGCTAACCATACTTAACTACTTTTATTCAGGAATAGAGAAGTATGCAATACTGGGCTACCCACATTTTGTGGAGAGGGAGGACCTACCTCTATCACACACACGCGTGCCGCACCGGGCTGGGTCGGGTTTGGATTTGGGTTTGAGTTGTTGACCAAGCTTATTTTTTTGCTAAACGCTATAACTGTTTTGTTATGTTCAGGTTTTTAAAATCTGTTCAAAACGTTTTGTAACTGCTTGATCAGTTCCAAAATAACATTTTAAAAAAAAGCCACGGTTTTATTTTTTAGACAGAGACACATAAACATTTTCTATCTAAATTTTTTTTTCTCTTCTACAAAGACCGAGCAGTTCCAATACTTTTGTGGTGTTTTCATTGCCCGGTGGTATAGTGCAAGACCATAGGTACTTGATATTTCTGAGAGACTATTATATCCGGGGGATATCCGGTAGTGTACGATCTGCTTGCACAAATTTAAGGCAGTACCGTGAATGTTCTAAAGAGAGCGACATAGTCCGCGACTCAGTCTCATTCCCGGTAATATTGTTCATACTATTTTCGTCTTTGCAAGTTTCGGTAACAACAGTTATATCCCTAATCTCTATATGCACAATGTTACTTGATGATCCTTGTGATCATGGGGACAAGAAGTTGTCCATATCATGAATCATGATGTTCTCAGTGCATGATGTAGCTCCTCTAGAAAAACTACCTGTAGAATACAAATATGACAGTATGCAATATTGTCGACTCTAAAGGTGAAATAAGGCATAAAGCATGTGTACTTAGGTCACCGGAGTGCAAATATCGCATGCATAGAAATTCAATTTTCTGCCAAATAAAAAAAGAGATGTTTTATTTTACTTTTCGTTTAATACAATGTATGATATATATTCGGGCAACGTGCAATTATCCCACACACTATATTATAAAGGAAGTAAAACTTCCATTTTCCACCAATGTGGGACTTTGAAGTTTTCACAAAATTCACGTTTGTTCCAACAACTATGATTGAGAACAATCTACTATACTGAGTACTCAGTACTCAGTACTCACATAGAGAATAACCAAGTGATTCTGTGTTAGAGAGAGTTCAACTTGAAGCTTAACACCATGTTGATCGAGAGGACTTACAATGTTGTTCACACTCATACACTAAGTCACTAAAGTCTTTGACTCTAAGTGGACCGTCGCAGTTCTATGTGCAACACTGCAACCCTCTCATCCTTCACATGATAAGCACAATGTGCTTATATAACTTGACTCCAAGCATAATCTCTTACCAATTTCACCCCTTGTGCAACTGTTTCCTCGACTTATTTTTGTTGAACTTATTTTATTTTTGGTAAACTTACTTTTACTAAACTTTGAAGTTATCTTATTTTTCTAATGATTGCTTCTCTAGACTAACTTTTGCTGGATTCAACAGGTTTTTATAAAACTTATGGTATTTTTGCTAAACATAACTTATTTATTAGTCTTAATCTTTGCACACCGGTCCTAGCATCACATTCATGTCCTACCAATAGTCAAGGCTCCAATTAAGTTTCACAAGGATAGTACGCCACGAATATTGGCAAAGGAAGATGGTTTAGAGAGAGAGAGAGAGTGTGTGTGTATGAAAAACTTCCGGGAGAGAACCCTACTTATAGGCCTAGTTGTACAAACCTTAGTAATTCTCAAGTTCTTGAGAAATCTTTACATTATACAAATCTTAATAAATCAGTGCAAAAGTATCTAGAAAACTTTACAAAACTCTAAACGAGATATATATACAAAGAGACTTCTTTACAAGTCTAATGTCTTTCGTCAAGGACGCTCAATCTTGGCTAGAATGGAACAAAACCTTCCAATACACTCTTCTATGTGTATTTAGTGGCCTCACCAAATTACAGTTCAATCCAAGATCATTCAGTCACCTGTTTGTAGGAGCAATTCATTTTATGATTTAGCAATGGATGATGATATGCATTGAGTGCCACATATCAATTAATTTACTGGGTACACTGTCAGAATACAATCTTTAAAAACTTGCATTGAGAAACTACAAAAATAAGGATAGTTCAGGAGCTGGAGTGAAAGAAAACATGCTATGACCAAAATGTTCAAACAGTGAGGATAATAAACGACCGCCATCGGTCTCTTCCTTCCAGGCCAGATCAAGGGCAGATGCCTTTTGAGCTTCAATTTCTACTTTGTCCCTTCTACCACTGCTTCCTGGGACGTTTTCATTCTGCAATTGTTGGCTCATGGCTGAAAGGCCGGGATCAGATCCCCCAACCGCTGGAGCAAATCCTCCAGCAACCCCTTGCATGCTGACTTGCATGGAGTTCACAGGCACCACTCCCATCACACCATTGGTTGATAATTTCTTCAGTGGTGGTTGTTGTAGCATGTTGTCCATGCTAGCTTTTCGCTTGCCTAAATACGAAAAGATGAAGGCAGAACCCAGAGATTAGCACATATCCAATGAAATTTCTAAGAAGGCCGTTATGGCTTTCAACCTTCTAATGAGGCTCACAATTAATATCATAGCCAAGTGAACGAGGCAGAGGCAGAGGCAGAGGCAATGGGAAACATTCACATCCCCCATGGCCCAACTGGGGTATGTATTGCCATATTCTACTAATATTGAAAAGGATTGTTTTTTTCACAATTTATGCTCCTGGATCAGTTCATCATATTGAAATACTCTCAGATGCCTCCATAGCAGGAAATAGACAAGGCAGAAATCAGGTCGTAGAACCTTCCCAAACCCAATGGTGGTATGCATAATGGCCTAAGCCTGCTGTCTCTCACAAACCCTTGCAAAAACCTATTCAGTGCTCCCCTAGAACCACAAACCCAACCCAGAAAGAACCAATCACATGTACAAAAGATCAGATTTTTCAGTGTTACCCCTATGCTCCAAGTCACTCCTCATTAGAGATCAGGCATATGCCTCACCACTTAAGTGACTCCTCTCCCATCCCCACCAAAAGTAAGAAACAAGGGAGGAAAAGATAACATAAAAAATTTAAAAACTCTTACTGGGCAGCATGTTCATAATCTTCTTATTGGACTTCAAAACAGGTCTAGCCAGCGGTAAACTTGGAAATTTCTTCAGCTGATCATGCATGCATTTGCCAGCAGCAAACTAGAACATTTGTTAATAAGTCAGTTAAAAGCAGATTAGAGGAACACATAAAAATTAGAGATTTTGTAATAAGAGCTCACCAACAATGCTCCATAAACACGCCAAGCTTCTTGCCTTTTAATCTCATTTTTCTGCCCTTCTAGTTGCATTTCTGGCACCAAAAGTTGCATATATGGCTCTAGATTTGGTAGCATGAGCAGACGGACCTGAAGTCATGTAAAATTGATCAAGCTTTAACATAACATCAAAGCAGCTGAAGAAAAAATCTCCTTTCATTCTTTTTTTTTTTTTTGTAGAAAATGATTAAAACATAGAACAAGGTTAGGATCCACTAAGGGAGCCGTTACAGCGTTAGAAAGTTTGGTTTTTGGTATTAAAGAAAGTTACGGAATAAATATATTAATGTTATTCTGTAATTATTCTATGCTTATGAAACATACCACACTAGGTCCAAGGGCAGCAAGCCCATGAATAGCACCATAATGTTGAGGCAGCGATTTTTTGGGGTCCAGAAAAGCATGGAGCAATGTCCTGGTGACTCGAGGCTGGAGGTTGTGATAAACATGCCCAAATCTGTTAAAGGTGTTTAGCCAATTAGACAGAGATGGAAGACCAAAATCAGGTTAAAGAAAAGGCAGTCAAGGTTACTCAAGAGTGCAGCACCATAGCAGCATATGATTTGAAACCAACTGTAGAAATGCATTATTTGTTCATCCAAGTTGGTATACACCATAAGTGCAATCCAGTAATGCGAATCATACCTTCGACATATTCTGGCAACTAGTTTTGCACTAAGGTTTCTCAGCTCCCAATGATTGTCAGAATACCTGTTTCCTATCCTCTTCGCAATCATACAGGTGATGACCGAAGGCATGAGCTGGTGCACCTGAATAAAAGCATGAGCACAATTTCAGATGCAAAGAACAGAAAATCATTGGGATCACATTCACATAATCCAAAATAGTCCAGCATGTCTTAGTCCATAGGGCACACCATTATGTTGAATAAAAAGCTAGACTATTTATGATTAATATACAAAGAGATGGGTTTTATGCCAGTAAACAGAAAAGTAGATAGGATAATAATCAAACGCCAAGTCATGTTAATGCCAAAGTTATTAAAAATAATAACAGATTATATGACAACAAAATGCCAGTTCTTGCACTTTAGTTTGCAGCATAAGAAGCTTTAACAGCTTGCCAAAGCCAATAGATTCAGCAAATGGAACATTTTTTAGCAAATGATTGAGAAAAGAAGATAATCAATGAAAGACCCCATTTTAGCAGTATGAGTGAAATTGGACTTACATAAGGTTCTACAAATATATGTGGGTTTTGGAGAAGACTCCAAACAATTCGCATCAATCCAGATAGGAGACTTAATTTATTCAAATTCCGAGAAACCTGTATTATATGAATACAGTCATTGTCTTGAAGAAATGCATGAAATTTAAAACAATCCAATATGAATTTGATTAGAGATGGTAGTCACATAATAATATTCCATATTTACCTCATCACCAATGAAACATGTGAAGTAAGGTAGCAGAGGATGAAGTCCTGAATCAGTTGCCAAGCTCCGCAAAGCTTCTTTAAAGAGGACAGTATCAGACTTGCGTGTAGTAAGCTCAATAACTTTGTCAAAATAAAGCTATATTCAGAATGGAAGAAAGGCATAGGGTCAATGAAAGGCAACTCATATTTCAATGAAAGCAAAAAAATATTTATAAAAAAAAAAAAAAGAAACCTGAAGCTCTCGAGATAAGACATGTTTGACAGGAAGCTTAATGTCAATAGGGATTCCTTCATCTTTGTACTCTAATCTATTTCCATCAGACGAACCTGCAAGAGGAGTAAAAGAACATTGACATTTTTACATAAACAACCCTTATTCCTTGAAAATTTTAGGCATTTGCAGCAAAACCAAATCACTAAACAACTTGCAATGGAAAGATATGATACCTTCAAAAAAAGGATTCTCAGGAATGGCAGGTTGTACCCCTTCTATGGCCAGCCAATGCATTGAAACAGAGGTGTCCAGGGGAGCTCTTGGAACTGGTGCTTCAGTAACCTACATTAATAAGGTGGATCATGGGATACAAATAGTGTGAAGATTGATTTGGACAGCTACAAAACTTCTCCAGTATCAGTAAAAACTTACATCTTTCAAATCTAGATCAAGGTCCTTAACATAGATCAAATCCTTTTGTCCAGCAGCTCTTTTAAAATGCAAAGGATCCTTGGAGGCAAAACCATAGATTGGCTGAAGCACAGAGAACAAGAATCAACATATATAAATATAAACATGATATTTAAATCTAAAGACCAAAATAAGGCCAACAAACCAGCTTAAACACACAAATAGCTTAATGAGCAATAAAATCAACATTTCCCCTAATGCTCTATACAGGCTCCAACTTCTGGTAATGGATAATGGTTGGCATAGAGGGTAATATGTATGCGAAATCTTACCTGACATATGTTATGTGCTATTTCCAAAAGACTCTTAATACAAATGCAACAGCCATTTGCTACTTCATTATAATTGAAAGGCAGATAGTTTAATAAGCCACATCTACTTCTATTGTAATTTTTGTAAACCAAAATCAAATAAGAGTCTATTTTTGGCTCCATTGGAATAACATGCAAAATATAAATCCAATAGCCAAGCCACTTATGTTGGAAAGAAAAACGGATTTATTTTTTATAGAGGCTCTGAATCTCACAAGCATTTTTTTTTTCTGTGAGTTTAGTAGACAATGCATTCATGCCCTTAAAAGGTGGTGGGCATTGGAGCTAAAACAACTGATCTTCGTAGGAGGCTAAGATGGACTGACAGAGCATGAATGTCAGGGTTCCGGAACAAAAATGGGCATGCATGTTTGGCGTAGGAGTCTATGCTATTTGGAATGAAAGAAATGATGCTGCTTGGAACCAAAGAGTGGTCAGAGATGCTGCTCTAGTTAAGGAAACCCAATATATTGTACAGAGTAGAATTAGAGGAGTCATAAGTAGGAAGGTTTGTCAATCTGATAAATATTGGTTAGAAGCTTTGTAGTTGGTTTCATATTTTCTGGTGTTGTTTGCAGCCTTGTGTGTGTTGTGTACTTCTGTTAGGTTCTTCGGGGCTGTCTTAGACTCCCAGTTGATCTCTTAAGTTGTACAATAGTTTTTGAGTTTTTAATAATATTACCTTACCAAGAAAATTGAAAGATGTAAGCTTCAATGCTTTACTCTTGTCATTAACATAACCTTCTAGCATAATCATAAAAAAGGATAGTCTAACTCTTACCTCCACATTTCTCAGGTAGAGAGCAGCATCGACATCATCTGCTGTTAAAATTGTGCGCTTGGAGTGTCGCATGCATTTGATTGCCTCCTACAAAGATTCAGAATCTCAATTTCAGTTTTTCTCAGCTTAATTTCCACAGCATTGTGGTATTCTGAATTAATGATACATGAAAAACATTCGTAAATTCAGGAATAAAAGGCGAGCAGTAGTTTCAAGAAGCAAGTTTAGCTATATCACAGAAGTTTCTACTTTTAGCTAGTCTAAGTCGACAAGAAATTAAAACGAATTCAGCATCTAAAAAATCCAAAGACTTGGTATTTTTCAAAGTTTCACCGCGTAGAAGTTTAAAGAAACGAAGCAAGCCAAAGTAGACCTCTTTATTATTAGACACATAAGCTTCATAAAAATTCAGACCTTCTTCTGAACTTATAGGTATTGCAGTCACATGAAGACATAAACTTTGTGGCTCAACATTTAGATACATGACAATTCAATCATTAGCAACGCCAACCCTATCAATTGAGTTACAAAAATCCCATGCTTTTATGCTTCTGCATCATCTCTTTTCCAAACTCCACCACCTCCCACTCTAACCAACAAAAAACACCAAACAAGACTTCCAATTATTCACAATTACATTGTTGTAGACAGCCAAATCCCACCTCATCTCATACATTCGATACGACATCCAATTCTCAAATTGAAAGCACTGGAATTTGAGAATGCAACAACAAAAACACCAAATAACAGTACCTCAAATTCCACTCAATCACACAGTATAGCCTACAATTCACCCTTAACAAGTATCAACATTGCTGGCAGTAAACACCAACTAGCTTAGTTGACCATGTCTGGATAGGGTAATAACAAAGACCTCAGATCGAATCTCCTCTATATTAACAGTACAGCCAACCATTCACCCTTAACAAACCTAAATGTTGCTAACAAATTGGACGCCAACACTTTAGTTGATTAAAGCCTCTTTGGAGTAATAACTAAGATCTCACATTGAATCTCCTCCATAAAAACAGTATAACCAACAATTTACCCTTAGTAAGCATCAACATTGCTGACAGTGGACACAAACTAGCTTAGTTAATTAAGTCTTAGTGGATTATACCCAAAACGTTGAATCGATCTCTCGTCAAAATAAACAATACTGACAAACAATCCATACAAGATTCTAAATATTCATCAAATCAACAGCAACCCAAAATTCCCAAAAATATAATACTTAAACAAGTATAACAGCAAACAAAATTAAAGGGTTTAATGTTAATTAAAGTAATGTTTACCTGCATGATCTCACGAACGCGGTATTCGACATCGGGAGCAAGAGCAAGAGCAACATCTGGGGCTAAATTATTGATGCCAATGCTCTGAGCAATCACCTCAATCGTTTCCTTTTGCACTACGCTCATCCCTCTTTTTCTTCCAATCAATTAATTTTGGATTAATTTAGTCGCATCACAAAACCTCACTTTATAGTTGCTCCAAAAAAAGCCAATTTTGAACAAATCCCACCCCAAATTTGCCCCAAAAAATGTGAAATTCGGACTAATGAAGTTGCATTGCAAAACCCCACTTCAAAAAACCTTAAATTTTCTCACCTTTGTCGCTGCTTTTCTTCAGTAATTGAAGAGAGAGATGGGTGTTGATGGTTTGTTGATTTTTCTCAAAGTTGGGGAAGTGAGTAGAAACTCGGAAATTAAAGGTTGAAGCTTGACCTGATAGCGGGAACTAACAAGTTATGGACTTATGGGTAACTAAGAGGAAGATGTTGATCAGTTTATCGTGGGTTATGTTAGATCAAGGCTAATTACTGGATTTTTATTTTTTTTCTTGAAATCGTAGGGAGCTATAAGAACAAATTAGGAGATAGAATATTATCTTACCAACTTAGCTAATTAATATCCACTAAAATATAAAATTTTGGACAGTTTTTATATCTAATACTGTATGAGTTATGAAGTACTTTGTAATAATTTGTTCATTAAAAATAAGGTAATGTTATATACAACCTTTATAATTGTGGATAAACATTTAATGAATTTCTAAATAAAAAAAGTTCGTGAATTATTTGTGACAAAATCATATGTAAATTGGTATTATTAATGCTTGATTTTATTTAATTTTTCCTATTTGGCTTTTCATTTACATCTTAAAGTTGTATTTAGCATTTTCTTGAAAAATATTTAAGTTCAAAATTATTTAATAGATTAGCAATCTAAAATAAGAGGGTGTATGACTACTTAAGAAATACAAACATCACATGTAGGTTGCTAATATATACACGCCCTAGTTCATTAATCACTTGAATGTGATGATTTTCTAGCTCTAAGCATCACGTACTATTCAATTGTATCCTTGGGCATATGATATAATTTGTGTCAATTAGATGGAGTTATAAGAATTTTGTCCTTCTTAACAAGCAATAATACTAGAGGAGGGCAAGGGCAGAGCTAGGATGACTTGGCTTGATACGAGACACAAAAACACAAGTTAGGTCGTGCCACAAATAAAGTTGTGGGAGTTGTATAGCAATGGCAAAAGCTTAGAAAAACTCTTAAGAGACTATTTTTTAACCCTTAAGCATAAGAAGTGGCCATTTTGAAATTTTTTTAAGAAATCACTCTTAGTTTACGTGATTAGTAGAAATTGGATTGGATCATAGTATCTCCACCCCAGATTAAATAACACAACAAGTTGAGAATAGAGATTTAGACTGTAAGTAATAGAAATATCAAATTTCATTTTAGTAAAAAGGTAGATGTGATAGGAGTTGGTGGATTATTATTTTAATTGATTGAGAGAGACTGTAAAACATTAAGTTTTGGTGTTGGAAATAGAGAGGTAGAGAAATATTAGTGGATCCATACGATAAGAAAAAAAAGTTTGCCAATTTATTTTGGACAATCATATGTAATAAGCATGTCATTTAACCAAAGACTAATAGAGCACGTAGATTTAGATTCAAAATTGACTAACCAATAATTATAAAACGAAATTTTTGAATAGTTATGTGAATACTAGCAAGTTTTATTTAACAACATTATTTCTCCTAAGTTTTTTCATGTTTATTTTGTTTAAAACATTTCAATAAAAAGAATTGAAGAAAGATAAGTAAATTGTGTATCGTACTTTTAGCATTAAAGTTAGAACATTTATTTGAACGTCTTTTTATATTTTCAATTACATAATAATCATAAGATGATACATTGGTGTAATGATTATTCAAGCCTTATAAGAATGAATCTAAGGTATTATTAATGTGTGAGATCTTAAAAAAATTTTGAGAGAAAAAAAATATTACTAAGAGCACTCCCACCAGTGTGGGAAAATCTCCTCACGAGTAAAAGTAAGGGTGTAAAATAAATACTCGAGCTTCACATCAGTAAGAGGAAAAAACCACTAGTGAGGGGAAAATAAAAAGTACACCGGATGAGGGAAAATGTTGGTGAACAGTGAAGGGTTGTGTGAACATTGGGAACTGTACGTGAAAGTTGCTTTTTCCTCAAATACCATGCGGCATTGGAAACAAAAGTGAAATGGGTGGAAGTAAAAGTGGGCCCCACCACTTAAAAAAAATTCTGAGCAATGGTCAGACAGCAGCACCAATCACAAAGCAACACATGTCACTGGCTGGGACTCTCATGCGCGTGTCAGCTGGACGAATTGTCGATCAACACGTGTCCCTGCTCTGGCCAATCAGAAATTTGTAACGGTAATATTACCGTTTAAACTATAAAAAAATTTATAAATTCACCAACAGTCATAAAAAAAATTTCCTCTATAAATAGACATCCATTTTGTTATATTTTGATATACTTTCATAAACCACAAAAATCTCCTATATTCAAAAAATTCTCAACTTCTTATATTATTATTATTATCATCAATAATATTATATACACCATTTTTATTATTAAAATTATTTTTATAATTATTATTAGTGTTGGTGTTTTTATTTTGTAAAATTTACTTTAATTATTGCTATTTTAAGTAAATATTGTTATTTTCACTTATTATTGTTAAAAACTTTATTATTTTACTATTTTATCAACTTATGGATCCTAACAACCCTAATTTCTCTAATTATTTTTCTGATTTAGGTGATGATTTTGTCAATAATCCTCGATTTCATCTTTTCCTACAAAGATTAGGAAACACTAATTTCCAAAATTCACCACAACAAACACCTCCTGAAATTCCTCTCAAAAACAATACATATGAATCACCTCCTGTTTATCAAGGGAGCAATTCTCAATATGATGATGAACTGGAAGAAACTGTTCAAGAAACACCACAATACACACCACCTCCTCCAAGAATGTCGGTCAATCAAAATCAAACACTCGCGAAAGGGAATCGAATGTGGTCTGTTGCAGAGGAAGAATCTCTAATTGGTTTGTATCTGCAATTCAGTGAAGATGCAATTGTTAGTACAAACCAAAAAGCAGCTGTGCTTTGGCAAAAAAATTTTGCGGCATATGATCAAGCCTAGGTTGAGAAGCCCCACATCCTACCACCAAGACCTTTGAGGAGTTTGGATAGTCGTTGGAGAAGGATGGCAATTGATTTAATACAATGGAGTAGTTTCTATGACGAAGCTCGAGGGGCAACAAGAAGTGGTTACAACGAAGCGGACCGAATTAATAACGCAAGTAAGTTATTCTACATTTCCTCCAAGCCTACTCCACATAATTTTAATTGTCACCATGGTTGGGAAATGGTTAAAAATGACCCGAAGTGGAGGATAAAACTGAGATGGGCGTTGTCAAGAGAGGAAAGATTAGCTTGTGGTGATGCTATTGAAGATGATAGTAGTGGAAGTGATAAGAGGTGTAGGACTGAAGATGAAGGTCATGTTCTCTCTACCGGTTTCTCTTCTAGAGGTTTTTCTCGTCCCGATGTGTTAAAAAGGCAAAGGCCAAGCGTAATAAGGGCAAACATGTGGCTTCTGAAATTTCAACCATTGGTGAGCATATGAAGCAGAATAATGCAAGTAGGGAAATTGGGGCACAACTACGTTTGAAGAAGTTGGATTTTGACATGGAAAGGGAAAGGAGGAAACAAAAACAAGTTGAAATTCACCAAAGGCAAGTAGACATGTAAGAGAGAATGCTCAACTATGAAATGTTGCAAGGTTTAATTACAAAATGTACGTACCTAACTCCTGATGAAGAGGCCTACAAAGAAGAATTGAGTGCACTACTCTATAGTAGAAGAAACATGTAACTAATATTATTACATATGTTTTATGATCAAATTAATGTGTTTATTTATGTTTTATTGAGTTGATGTTAAATCTATATTTTATTTAGTTAATATAATCATTTTTATTTTAAGTAATGTTTAATGTAATCCTTTTTATTTAAATCAATGTTAGATGTTATCGTTTTTTATTTACATGCATTAGTAAATCATAAATCTGCTTCAATAAAATCATAAATCTGCATCAGAGCATCAATAAAGCAACTCATTGAAGAGTCATATCAATTTCAATAAAATTTGCTTCAGAGTATCAATAAAGCAACTCAATAAATCTACATCATAGCATCAATAAAGCAACTCATTGAAGAGTCGTATCAGCTTTACAAGCATCAATAAATCAATTGCAATTCAGAGCTATGTATTGTAGTGTCCCACATTACATGCATTGATACATCAATTACATTTCAAATATTTGCATTAAAGTGTCATATATCACATGCATTGATTAGTCAATTTCAATTAAGAGTTACTCACATGCACTTTCAGAGCAACTCACATGCATTGCTAGTCACTTGTACTATATATACATGTGTTAATACTGAATGGAAACAAGCACTCCAAACACCCCAAACACACCAACTACCAAACCATAACCAAAATATGTCTTTCACTTCCTCCACCTCAAGCTCAAGTTCTTCTGATTTCTCAAATAATGTTGCATTTAATAGCTTAGTTGATGATTTTGTAGCAAACCACCTACCTCGTATTATAATTCCCCAACATTCACCACAAGAATCCCAACTTAATAATGATATTGAATGTGTCCCGGAGCCTAAAAGAGATAGGGAAAGAGAAAAAGGGCATGTGCAATTATATAAAGATTATGTTGCAAATAATGCGGTGTATAACAACAACCAATTCCGCCGTAGATTTTGTATGCAACGGTTTTTGTTCCGTCGCATTATGAACAAGGTGGTTGAAGGGGATCAATTCTTCCAGCAACGTCGAAATGCAGCTGAAAAGCTTGGTTTATCACCATTGCAAAAATGCACTGCTGCAATAAGAATGTTAGCATATGGCGTAGCCCCAGATGCTGTGGATGAATATTTACGTATTGGCCAAACTACCTCTAGGAGGGCATTGCAACATTTTTGTCAAGGGGTTATTTCACAATTTGAAAGTGAATATCTAAGAATACCTACAGATGAAGATTTAAGGAGAATCCTTCATCAAAATAATTTGTGTGGTTTTCCAGGCATGATTGGGATAGACTGCATGCATTGGGAGTGGAAGAATTGTCCTACGGCTTGGAAAGCACAATATGCTGGTCGTAGCAAGAGTGCAACCCTTATTCTCGAAGCGGTTGCTGATCAAGATTTATGGATTTGGCATGCGTTTTTTGGAATGTCTGGATCATGTAACGATCTCAATGTCTTATACCGATCACCGGTGTTTGATGATGTTCTACAAGGTCGTGCACCATCCATAAATTTTGCGGTGAACGAACATCATTATGAGTTGGGCTATTACTTGGCCGATGGAATTTACCCGAAATGGCCAACTTTTATACAAGGTATAACACATCCTCAGGTTCAGAAAGACAAGTTGTTTGTTGATCAACAAGCAGCAGTTCAGAAAGACGTTGAACGGGCTTTCGGAGTTTTACAAGCTAGGATTGCTATACGATGACAATCGACACTTGCATTCGATGAAGATATTTTGTATGACATTATGAAAGCATGTATAATAATGCACAACATGGTCGTTGAGGATGAATGACACAACTACACACGTGTAGAAGTTTTGAGACGATACTACGAAAAAGATCGACCACAACGTACAGCAGCGCGAGCGGGACCGAGTAGAAGTGCCATGGTGAACAACAATAGGCCATTTGAATTCAATGTCGGGCGGCCACACAACATTGATGTCAACGCATATTTTCAGAGGAGGATTGCCCTTCGTGATATAGAAATTCATTCGTCTCTCAAACATGATTTAGTAGAGCACATATGGCAGAACTTTCGTCATAATACAACCGAATAAATAAATTTGTAGTTTGTAATCGTATCATTATTTAAGTTTTTGTACTCTTGTATTGTTTCATTTTAGGTAAAACCGCTTTTATCTAGTTTGTAATCATACCTTTTATTTAAGATTCGATATATTTGTGTACCAATTTTTTTAGTTGTATTGAAAAGTTAAATAAAAAAATTATATTAAAAATATATTTATTAATTTTAAGCGTAAAATATTGCAAATTACAAATTATACAAAATTATTAATTTATTAAATTAAAATATAAATCGTAATTTAAAAAATAAAATCTTATTAATTTTAAGCCATTTTAATTGTATTGAAAAGTTCAATAGGTAGCATAAACATTATTAAAAAAACTAAAGAGAAAATAAATAAGGTGATGTGCATTATGGTGAGATATCGAAAATAGTAGAGGAAAGAGTGATAAGGAATTTTTTTTTTAATCATTGGTGTGGTAAAAAAAAAACCTCATGAGAGGAATTGAATGAGAAGAGCGAGAAAGTGAATAGAGAGAGATTGAGAGATTTTTTTTTTCCTCACTGTCAATAGTCTAATGTGTGAGTATGACTTGACATAGTGCCATATCACTTTCCAAATCATGATGATACTTGGAGAGAGTATATCCATTGCCTTTAAGATTTAATAATAGAGTATAGATAACAATTAAACATCTAAATAACAAATACATTAATTAAGGATACATCCATTAAGCATTTCAATAGATAACACTTTATCAAGAATCAGCTCATATACATCCTTTAGAAGTCTCTCCTTGAAGGGATGGTCACAAGGAACAGTACTATCACACCCTCTATCAAGCCTACATCATTAGAGCATTTTTTTCTTCTTCTTATATATATAGTAACTTGTGAAAAATAATATGATTGTAATTTGACATGAATTCTCAAGTGTCAGGTCATTAGTTGTTTATTTGTTTCATCAATAGTTATCCAATTATAGTAGTAATGCTATAATTTTGCGGCGTTCAATGGTATAAAGAGGACGTGGCAAAAATAAGTGGGAGATCAACAATTACATACTTTATACAAAAGTGGGAACAAGTTTGAGGATTTTTCACCTCCCAGAATCTTGCAAGAAAAATATGATTATACAAGAAAAAAATTTTACATCACACACTTATGTTACATTATGATTATACGTACTTTATCAACACAAAGATAGCAAGGATTAGAATCACAATCCCAGCAACTAACAGCGTTAGGCACAAGCAGGAGCAACCACCACTGGTTTTCTTATTCAGAATTGCTAGACTCCTTGATATACGCTGTCCACCCACCATTGGAACAAAAGGAGGGGAAAATGAGTTAGAAGCTTGCAAAACGTAACATTCATAAAAGTCATGCTCATCACCAAAATAATAGAGGGATACCTAAATTACCCTAATTTAGATTGAATAGGGGGGAGACTGAGGATTGTATACTCATTCTAAAGGGTTTGTTAGTAAATTCGTGTTAGCCAACAGTAGTCCCAACCAAGGAAAGCATAAAAGAAACAAAGTTGGCAGTAAAAATTAGGCCAAATGTGCCAGACATGTAAAATGGGGCTTCCCAACTGTGTCACAATTTACAAAGATACAGATCCCAACTCTTGTGTCTGCATATAAGATAGGTGGGCCAAAAGTTATGTCCTATGCCACTGGAACCAATACCACACTTCACATATAACCTCAAATTAGGGTTTTTGTCAAAAAACAATATAAAAAAATTTACATAACTAGGCATACCTAGGAGACAATATTTAAATATATAAGAAGGTTTTTCACAAAGATTATGCAAGACAAGATAAAACATTATGAAATTGGGCTCAGATCCAAGGAAATTATTTAACTAATACCTTTTCATAAGAAGACATGGAATTGGTGTTAGTATGTCACCAATAGACAATCATAGTATCTATACTGAAAAGAACAGCAAACTATCCACTACAACTCATAAGGAGAAAACATTTATAACAGGCCAAAAAATATAAGTTTACCCTAGACTGCATACATCCTACACAATACAGTCAAAGTAATTCTCGCCAAGGAAATGGTCAAGGAACCCAAATGTGAAAAAACTATGTGAACTCAACTCAAGTTAGTACTTCTCTCTGCAAAGTCCAGAAAAAATTGCTGGTCCAGAAAACTATTACTAATCTCTTCAAAGTTAAACACAACACCCACCAACCACAACCCCTCACCCAAGGAAAAGAAAAATAAGGTCCAGAAAAAACCTAGGGATAAGAGTCTTCAAAGTTCAAACCAAACGTGGACGTCCTAAATAGGGTGGGAAAGATTTCCCAATAGATCAGCAAATGACTAATAACAAACACTTTTAAAAATGTTCTGGATCTTCAAATACAACAAGAGACGTTATTTGGTAGCATAAAAGTCATCTAATACTCAGCCACAAAACATCATTCATATCAGAAAAAGAAACAGAATTTAAAGGGAAGGAGATATCAGAAGACTACCTGCAGTCGAGTGCCTGTAAATTCAACATGTTGATCCAGGGTATCCTGCCCAATTAACAGTCACATAAACAATGGCACTAGTATAAATTTGAACTTCTAGGAGTTCAAAGAATATCAAATAGGGTGTTACAACAATCTGACTCAAAGGTAGAAACTGTACAATGAGTCTTGTGTGGAGCTCAAGTTCTTCATTCACAGCAAGTGCAATGTGTTTTGTACTTATAACAGTCTCCTCCAACTGATCAAGCCCTTCATCTTGCTCTGTCCAAATTCAAATTCAACATAAACGTAAAAAAACAAAACACACTTGCGAAACTTGTCCAGGAGGCAGGAAACCAATTGAAGCAGCAGAAAAAGGAAATAAAGGGACTACAATATGTTAGCAGTTGAACAAGATTAAGCTGCTTGCCTCTCATGATTTGTCTTTGAAGACTGACTACGCCTTGATTATCTAGTCCAGAAGCTCTAGTCATGGCATCAACAGGCTTTGTCTCAGGGCCAAGTAAGCTGTCTCTGTTGGCGAAGTTTGACATGTTCAAAGTGGTAGCCATTTGGTTTGTCTTTTTTCTCAAATTTGAAAGTATGTCCTTACGGCGGTTCAATTCTTTCTCTGTTCTGCAAGGTCACAAGAGAATATCTGTGAGAAAGTTTCTTAAATATCAAAGGGAAAGCTGAAACCACCACGCATTTAGAAAAACTGTCATACATTAACATGCAACATTCCACTTACTGGGAAGCTGACAGGAACAAGTTAAAATGTCAACTATTTCAAGCTTTCTTACTACGCATGCTTCTATGGGACAGGTGAATACAGCACATTATAGGTGGAATCCACCGACATATTAAAGAAATTATGTTTCCCTACAACACACATTGTAATATATTATGCTCACATATTCAAATTTTATGAATGAAGTCTTCTTTGCAGCTTCATATACATGATGGAAAACTACATCCAACTCTTCCTAACCCTACTTTAGAATGGATGAACACATCATATCATTATCGGATATGGAACAAGGGCCACATAAAAATAAAAATAAAAGTCAACTCATACAAAAACAATATGTGAACAAGGGCCACTGAACCACAAAATCAATGTATACAGCCAAACCCAAGAAAACGTCAAAGACAATCAAAAACACTAAAAATCTCTGACTAATGTCTCTTCCAACAAAAAAGTCACTAAAAAATTTCATAGATGACATAAAGTTGTTTTCCACCTAGCACAACTTTGAGATATTTGAAAATCATTGCCATATTGTCTCAACCCACAACA
Source organism: Dysphania ambrosioides (assembly GCA_026401315.1). Classification (NCBI taxonomy): domain Eukaryota; kingdom Viridiplantae; phylum Streptophyta; class Magnoliopsida; order Caryophyllales; family Amaranthaceae; genus Dysphania; species Dysphania ambrosioides. The sequence goes on from CM048666.1 coordinate 23,443,997, forward strand.
AATGAAGATGTTAACATTTTCTTCTGTACCTTTCTTTGCTTTTACAAAATCACAACTTTCAGATATTTGAAAATCATTTCCATATTGCCTCAACCCACAACAAATGAAGATGTTAAAACATTCTTCTGTATCTTTCCTTGCTATCACAACTCTCAGATATTAGAAAATCATTGCCATAATAGCTCATAAAAGACCAGATGAGAAGCAGAATCGAACAAAATCCTGCTTGCTGATACTAGCTAAATCCCAATTTTCCTTTTTCAGAGCATAGTCACAAAACTTACACGCTTCCTCAAGCAATTCTTCCACCATCAACAGTATCATATTGAACATAATACTTTGTGTATATATATATACATTTTTGTAGAAATCAAGATCTTGAACAGAGAGATGCCTTATCAAGTTTGAACTTAAAAGAAAGTAACAACACAAAGGAATACAAAAAATAAAAGAGAGAGATTGATAGAAGATAAAGGCCAAACTTAACAGTACATTATCATAAATGAGCAGCGGAAAGAGCTTCACCAAGCTGTTATTTTTGTTTGTTTATCTGAAATAACTAAAAAGTTTGGATATATCAAAGGTATTCCCCTATCCCCTGTAGCAAAAAATCAACTGAATGGGAAAGCTGGAGCTGTTTGGTGATAACCCCCAAAAAAGGCTGTTTTCAAGTGCAGTGGATACTAAACTACATTATTAACTTGAAAGATTCCAGACTTTGGATGAGCCAAGATGCAAGAGATCCAAGACAGGCCAGATACAGGCAGAAAAAAATAACATAAAATGTGCGGCAAATGCTATAAATGTATAACGTATGTAAAGCCAAGTAATTTCTTACTTCTGAATAAAAACTTCAAGCTACAGAGTAAGTTTAAAAAACAGAAGCTCAAGATAAGACTCACATAGTCTGCCTACTAGGAAGCTTAGACAACAGAGATTCTAGGCTATCCAGTCTAGCCCCCAAGATTGTGATCTTTCGCCGTATAGCTGAAAAGTGACGCTGCGATTCTGGTCCTGAACCTGACATTGCAGTCTTCTCAGATATCATGCCATTAATATCATCAGCTAGTTTGGTCGCTTCATTGTACTCCTTCATCCAAAAGTCCCCAGATGTCGAAGCCATCATACCTTTTAAGAAAACAAAAGATCCTTGGGTCCATTAATATATATAAGATTATCATTAGTTAATAGTTATCGACAAAACCATAAATACACTCCCAACAGACCTCCCCAAACCCCTAACCTAAGGGCAGGGATCGGTACATTCTAGAAATCTCTACTGGATTCCACAGTAAAGAACCAAGATTTCAATCAAAGTTCATCATGGTCAACTATGATGTTAAGCTAGTCATAACAAATAAGCAAGGCGATCTTGATGCCGCTATGCTGCAAATCGACTGAAACAATCCCATTCTTCCAGACCCCAACAACCTCTCTACCCTGTAAATTAACAATCCTATGCACACAAATCCATCAGTAAAAAGAAAACAGGTCAATTAACATGAAAATTGTAGCAATGTGATCATAAGAAGTGACCACGTCTTGAAATTCACCCTGTAAATTGAGGAATGAACATAAAATTCCATTGTACAACCTCTCTACCCTACTGAATAAGGGGCTTAAAGCAGTAATCAAATTATATTATTAAAATAAAAGATATGAAGATGATCGGAAAATAAATGAACTAGGATCAGAATATTGGTGCTCACCTAATTAGTGTTTGAATTTGGAGAATTGGGTGGTTGAATGAGGAGAGAGAGAGTAAGCGGAGACGGTGTCGTCGTCAACGACTATGATCGACGATGATCAAAGACTTTTTCTGTTATAAGGTAGGTGGGGCACAAGGGATGTTGAGAAGGAAGCCAGGCACGTCGTCGCCACCACCGCTTTGAGCCGACTCCCACCTTTCTTTTCTCTTGAAACTTCAACGACTCTTGTTTGATATTAACGACGCCGTTTTAGGGGTTAGTACCTTTTCATGAAAATAATAATAATATTATTACGACGATTAGTCATATACAAGATATTAAGTCATATGCCAAATATTAGTTGAGATCATCATATTAACTTATTAAAATATAAAAGGTCGTCACGCACTAATTTAGCTAAGGTGATCCTTCGTATAAAAATTATGATTTTAGTTATAGAATTAAATGTCTCAAATATTGAATTTATTATCTCAATTATACAAATAAAAATCTTAGGTATACAAATAAAGATTTCATGTAGTATATTTATTATCTTATTTATACAAATAAAGGTATCAGAAATTGAATTTATTATCTCAGATATACAAATAAAGATCTCAGATAAATCCTTCATATACAACTTATGATTTCAGTTATAGAATTAAAGGTCTCAAATATTGAATTTATTATCTCAACTCTACGAATAAAGGTCTCAGGTATATAAATAAAGATCACATGTATTATATTTATTATCTCAATTAAATAAATAAAGGTCTTAGGTATTGAATTTATTTACAAATAAAGATCTCAAATATTGAATTTATTATGTCACAGATAAAAATAAAGATTTCAGATATTGAATTTCTTATCTCAGATATATAAATCATTATCTCCAATTCCATGGAAATATTCCATAGAGAGTGGAGAATGAGTAGCAGCACACAAGGGAGAGAATTTCATGTACAACGCTAAAAAAGTTATATTTAACCAATCGCAATACAATGAGCATAAACAAAGCACACATAGAAGAGAATGAATCAACTACTATATTTCAAGAAATTCAATTCGCAAGAACGTAAAAAGCAAAAGCAATCATAGAAACAAAGTTTTCTGCCGGAAAAGCATTGTGAGTATATTCAGATGTTGTCGATCTTGTTCGGTCCAACTACAATCATGGTTGAGGTTCTTGCTAAGCACTTCAACATTTCTGGCATACACCATCATCAATGAGTCCTCTTGGAATTAATCTTTTGCAGACTCCTAGTCAAGTCGATTCAACAGAAGTGGGTGATGATTTGTCGGAGTATTTGCAAAAGCTTTTATTGTGTTATCTCAAGTCTTTTTGTCTACGGGTTTGTGTTTGTTTAAATTATGTTTGTTACACCAATAAAATGGTGTGACTTGTCACGACCAATACCAGTTAGTCAGTCATAAGACCATGCTCAGTAGTTGGGGAAAACTTTTCCCAAAATTTTTATCCATAACTCTTCTCATCAATAGGCTAAAAAATCTCCTCATCACACTCTTTCTTACTTTTCACCATACCTCACCACATCTTCTCTCTCCTATATATTTAACACAGTTGTATTAAAGTTTTTGTTTAATTGGTGCATACTATATTATTATCAATATCAATATCAATTTTGTTTAGCGTATTATTTAACGTGATTAAAATCATTATTTTTTTAATATTTTTTAACTTTATTGGAAACTTATTAAATACTACTGCATATTACAAACTAATTTAAACAATTACCAAATTTTTTTTATTTAACTTTATTATTTTGTATTGAAACTAATTAATTAAAGTAGACCATGATAACTTGAAATTAATAAACTCAATGAAATGAATTCAAATTGCATAATAATACAAAATATAACACATATTACGAACTAATTTAAGGAAGATAACAACGAACATTACTCATATAAACATGAAATATTACACCTAATTCATACATTTATTGATTATTGTGGCTGTTTTTTTCGTAGGTGTTCCGTTTGTTTATCACACATGGATGTTCTCCTTTACAAGTAGTTGTTCATGTCGGTTGGTTGTCTGGTTTCGAATTGAAAAGGTTCTTCACTATTCATTGTTGCGCTTGTACTCGGTCCTGCTCTCGATGTTGTACGTCGAGATTGATCTTCATAAAAGTTGCGTAATTCTTCGTATCAGACATATGTATGTCTTTCATCTTCAACAATCATGTTATGAATAATTAAACAAGCCTTCATGATGTTTCTCAACATATCTTCATCTAAAGCAAGAAACGGTTGTCGTAATATTGCAAATCGAATGCACACTCAACATCCTTACGAGCCATTGATTGCTTCATTGAAAAAAGTCTTTGCTTAACAGTTTGGGGATGAGTAATTCCTTGGATGAAAATAGTCTAATTTGGATAAATACCATTAGTTAGGTAATACTTCATAATATATTTAAGTTCATTAACAATGAAACTTATAGGAGGGTACTCGACCTTGCAACACATTATCAAACACAGGAAAACGGTAAAGAATGTTAAGGTCATTACATGAACCTGAAATTCCGAAAACGGCATGCCATATCCATAATTCATGATCAGTGACGGCTTCGCGACTGAGGCTTGTCTTATCGCTCCATCCCGCATGCTGAGCTTTCCAAGCGTGAGGGCAATTTTTCCATTCATAATGCATGCAATCAATACTACCAATCATGCCTGAAAATCCATGCTTTGTATTTTGGTGAAGGATCCTTTATAAATCCTCATTTGTGGGACTTTGTAAATATTTAGCTTCAAAGTGCTTGATCACATCTTGAGTGAAATGCTCAAGTGATCGTCTTGTAATTGTTTCACCTATTTGAAGTATTCATCAACTGCATTAGGAGCCAACCCATAGGCTAGAATTCTTATTGATGTAGTACATTTTTTTGCAATCTTGTCAATCCTAGCTTCCCAACAACATTACGTCTTATTAGAAGAAAACATTATTTTCCACAATAGTATTCATAATATGACAAAATAAGAGTTTTTTCATCCGACACTTTCGTTGGAACATAGTCTCACTCTAGGTTGGGCTAACTGCAAAGTAATCATTATACAAGCAATTGTGACCTTCTTTTGGATTTCTATTCATTGTAATTATAGCATTAGCTCGTTCATTTTGAATGGGAGGTCATGTTTGGGCTTGATCGATTGGGAACAACAAAGTTGGCAACTGATATGCAATAAAATTATCAACAATGTGATCAATTTCTTCATATTGATCTTCAGAGGAAGAACTTGAGTTAAAGCTCTTTTCAAACAACATAATTGGAAATGATTTTTTTTGTAGTATTAAGAATGTTTTATTGTGAAAAATAACGGAGGTATACATATGCTTATATAGACGTTTAAGCTTTATTGTATGAAAACATTGGTGTATTGATAATACGTTGATGTCTTGAAAATACATTGATGGTTGTCTGAGTAAAAGCATTGAATGAGAAATATCAAATCCAGAATACACAAAAAATAGCACTCTCCTTATAGCACCTTCCAAAAATACCTTTAAAAGAGTAATTGTTAATGATCTCCAATACAAAATCAACCTTTTAAAAACCTAGGTCAATGAACTCAAAAATGACCTCATAGCCCTGCAAATCAATGAGTTAGAGATCAAAACTAGAACGACAATCCTTGAAGAAGGATCCTCCCAGTTTTTAGGATCTATTGAGATTGAAAATACCCAACATAAAACAGGATTTGTTTCTCTCATTAATAAAATCAATTTTCAGAAATGGTACTCAAAGGTCACCTTCAAAATCGGTGATTTCAAACAAAATTTTATTGCACTTATAGATAGTGGTGCTGATTAGAATTGTATCAAAGAAGGAATTATCCCGATCCTGCTCCCTTTGGTATCAGAGCCAAGTGATTAATAATATTTATTAAGAATGTTTATACTAATTATTGGTAAAGTGTTGGCAAACCTGTAAATCCATTGGTGAGCCTAAGAAAGTAGGTGCTCCCGGTTGGTGTTCCCACTGTTCCCAATTAGCATAGATATTACTTTTTAGATATATGTTATCGATGGCCTCTTGGTTAAGAAGAGTTGTTAGATTAGGATATTCTAAGGCTGATATAATTCAAAGTCAAGAGACTCATATACCTGTTGATTTTTCAAATTGGAGTATTCCGAAAGAAGATCCTACTCAGTTATATAGGATCGGTCCTCTAGAATTCAAAACTACATTTAGCATAAAAACTCATGAAGAAACTAGGAGTATTCAACAAGATATCGAAACTATGTATTTATTGTTAAATACAAATGTTGAGACATATCTTGCTCATAATTATCGTTTCATTCATTTTGGTCTAGTTTAAATAGATGTTAAGCCTAAAGGTGTTGATTGCCCTATATTCCTAGCTTTAAGAGATAATCATCTTAAAACCTAGAAAGATTCATTGTTAGTTGTAGTTCAAACAAATGTCTGTAATGGACCTATATATTTCAACTGCTTCCCTGATTTTACCATAGATCTAAAGGATCTATTAGCTTTAGAATCATTAATCTTAGATATTCATGTTATAGACAATAAATTCAAAGAATTTGCTAAAAACTTTGCAATAGTTTTTAGGATATATTTTAGATTAATGAACACTACTGTTAATCCAAAGTTTATTCATGCTCCCTCTTCTAAAGGAGAGACCCTATTTATAGATGTTCATACTGGTGAAACCAAATCCTTAGTCACTTCTGCTAAGAAATTAGCTTGAGATCAAATTACTACTCTTGAGATTTTACGATTTCCAAATCCAATGCCAAATAAATATCTGAAACAGGACATAAATAAAATAGTAGAGGATTTGACCAAAGTAATTCTTAGATTTGGTTCGTTTAGAGAAACAAGACCTAACTCTTCTATTAATATGGCTAGAAGATCATTTTCTATTCCAGCCAAATATCAACCAGAAATGTCAGAGTCTTCAAGAACTCATGAAGATTCATTTAAAGTCCATTACAAATCTCCTATTCCTGAATATCAATTTTCCTCTTTTTCTCCTCCTCAATCACCTACAGTTTTAGATATGCAAAACTTTAATACAATAAACACCATCACCAAGGAAGAATTTCAAATAGATAAAGATTTCTTAAGAAGAGATTTTGAATCAAAAGAAAATTCTCAGAAGCAAAAATGGTTTATGTCTTTTGATGAGTCTTTAAGAAATCTGATTAGAGAAATCTAGTATAGAGACATGAAACGACTCCAAATAAATATTCCCTTTTTCATATGGTTTACTTCATTCTGTGAAGATAAAGGTATTAATGAACCTTTTACCCAACACTATATTCAAACTCAAACCACTTTACGAAGAAATTGGCAGTTAGAAGATGGATCAACAATTAATATCATTCATCCACCCTTTTCTCCTATAATAATTCCTAGTGGAGACAATCAAATACTTGCTTGCCCTCTTAAAAAGGGAAGATATAATAAAAAAGATGACCCAGCCAAAGTAGAAGATATTATTAAGGTTTATCATCAGAACAATTTCACAAATCAAACCCTTCATACTATTGCCTCTCAAGTAGATCATCTTTCTACTAGAATAGAATCTATAAAAGAACAGTCCTCTACCTCCTCTAAAGGACAATCCTCTAGATTCCCTACCAGTGTTTCGGTTTCGCACTTTAAACCACAAGGTTTGACTCAAACTATGGCAAACTCCATAATTAATAATCCCTCTTCTTCAAATAATTCCCAGACTATCTTAAACAAAATATCTCAAAATCTAGAGGAATTAGCAAATTCTCAAAACTTAAGAGTCATTCATAGTCGTCTTTCTGAAAATGAATCAAGTAGTGATTCTAATTCAGAAGATGATATAGATAATATTCAAAATATGTTTCAAGAACCCTCTCTTATAAATAGAATAAAAAAAACAAATGGAGAAATGCTCCAACAAAAACTTATTACCCTAGACCAACTCCTCCGGATATACAGTTTGAGGAACGATCTAAGTTCAAAGAAAAATCTTATTCTCCTGATGTTGTCCATGAATGGAATATAGATGGAAAATCAGATTATGATATTTTAAATACTCTTCAAGAGATAGGTATGGCAAAAATTGCCTATTCGACCCGAGAATCTAATGAACAAATCGTTTTTGGATCCTTATTTCAGGGTTTACTAGCCAATTAAAAAACTGGTGGGACAATTGTCTTACACCAGATAATCAGCTAGAAATATTTAATTATAAAATCTTTGTCCTCAATTCTCAAAATGAACTCATAGAAAAATTTGATATCTGTGATTTCCTCATAATAGTTATTGCCTACTATTTTATAGGAGATCCTTCACCTTCCCTTGTAACAGGAAAATCAATTCTCTAAAACTTAAGATGTCCTACTTTAGGAGACTATAGGTGGTATCGAGACATGTTCCTTACATATGTCCTCCAAAGAAAGGACTGCGGAGAACCATTTTGAAAAGAAAAACTCATATATAGCCTTCCTAAACTTGTTGCCCAAAGAATATTCAGAAAGTTAAAAGAATTATCTCAATCAGATGAGATCCCTTTCAAAGACAAAACCTATGGTGAACTCTTCACATTAGTTAAAAATGAAGGATTAGCTCTTTGTGAAGAACTTAAGCTACAAGCCAAATATACTTCTGAAAAGATGCAATCTAGGAAAGAGCTTGGTTATTTCTATGAAGCATTTGGTTGTGAAACAATTAGGGCCCCTTCATCTATTAAATGCAAATCTAAACTTCAAAAGGAAAAGAAGTTTAGACGATTCCCTAGGAATCATACTTCGCCTCCTTCAAAACCTTCTTATTACAAAAGGCCCAAAAAAGAATTTTTCTCCCAAAAAATAATCTGTTATTCATGTGGGAAAAGGGGACATAAAGCAAATAATTGTACTACTAAGAAAAAATCCAAGAACTTTTCTCAAATGATGTTGAACTAGAAGAAATAATTGACCAAACTCAGAACATGAAGAATCGTCTTTTGACCAAATAGATGATACTGATCCAAGTAGTACTGACTCCTCATAGTCTTCTTCACTAATTCAAACAATAAATGTCATTTCTAGCAATGAAGACAATGAGTTTTTATTCGATCTAATAGATAAAGTTCAAAATCCGGAGTTAAAGACACATACTTTACTTCGCCTGAGAAATATCATCCTTAAAGAAAAAGACCCTTCTCATTCCACTTCCCTACCAATTACAGAACCCTTTAGTATTTCAAAACTGTTTGAGAAATATTCAAATCCAGAATACACAAATAATAGCACTCTCCTTACAGCACCTTCTAAAAATACCTTTAAAAGGGTAACGGTTAATGATCTCTAATACGAAATCAACCTTTTAAAAACCCAGGTCAATGAACTCAAAAATGACCTCATAGCCCTGCAAATCAATGAGTTAGAGATTAAAACTAGAATGATAATCCTTGAAGAAGGATCCTCCCAGTTTTTAGGATTTACTAATATTGAAAATACCCAACATGAGACAGGATTTGTTTCTCTCATTAATAAAATCAATTTTCAGAAATGGTACTCAAAGGTCACCTTCCAAATCGGTGATTTCAAACAAAATTTTATTGCACTCTGTAGGGATATTTGCTTCTATAAAATCTTTCTCATAAGGTAGGGTGACAATATGTTTCTTCCTACTCCAAAAGGCATTAGGAATGTCTGCACAGACTTTTAATTTGAAAGTATTTTCTAGGTCTAGAATCTTTTGTTGAATAGAAGGATGTTGAAGCCATTCTTCTATTTTTTGGTGATTAACCTCAGTTTTGAGGGTAGCAATTAAATATTTCTTGTTATGAATTGTATTTAACTTCTAAAAAAAACTGATGAGTTTTGTAAGAGGTTTATATCCTTTTGAATCATAGGAGTGAGGAACTTAAAGGAGATTTGTTTACCTAGGATATTAGTATTGACGACTATATTATCTACCTTAAAAGGATAGATTTGAGTTAAAAAAGGGGTTCCTAGGATTATTTCTTCCTTAATATCCTTGACGACTATAAAAGTATTTTTGAATTTATAGTCGTTGTTGACTATATTAACTTTTGGAATTTTGAATCTGATAATCATAGGAGAGCTATTAGCACTAAGTAATTTTGTGCTAGTCTTCTCATAGAATTTTGGTGGGATAATTCCTTCTTTGATATAATTCTGATCAGCACCAAGACCCATTAAGATGAATGTAGAATTAGGAGAATTTTGTAAAAAAGAAATACAAGTTTCTTTTGGATAAAAAACTTATTCGACCGTCCAAATCTCCTTAGAGTTGTGCAACATTTTATGTTATGAATGCAGCAGAAAAAGAGCGAGGAGTTCCTAGGTTAGTGATAAATTACAAACCCTTGAACAAAGTCTTTCAATGGATTAGATACCCCATTCCTAACAAAAGAGATCTTTTAAATAGACTCTTCAATGCAAAGATTTTCTCAAAATTTGATATGAAATCAGGATTCTGGCAAATTCAAATAGCCGAAAAGGATAGGTACAAAACAACTTTCACAATACCTTTTGGCCACTATGAATGGAATGTCATGCCTTTTGGTTTAAAAAATGCTCCTTCTGAATTCCAACATATCATGAATGATATTTTCAATACATTCCCATTCATAATAGGTTACATAGATGATGTTTTAGTCTTCTCTAATAGTTTAGACCAACATTTCAAACATTTACTAACCTTTCTACATACTATAGAAAAAAAATGGTTTAGTCTTTTCGAGCTCAAAAATAAAACTTTTCCAAACCAATATTAGATTCCTTGGTCATGATATTGTTCGAGGAACCATTAAACCCATCAATAGATCCATAGAGTTTGCTTCAAAATTTCCTAATGAACTTAAAGAAAAAACCCAACTTCAAAGATTCTTAGGATGTCTAAATTATGTTTCAGATTTTTTTCCAAACTTACGTCAATTATGTGCTCCCTTATTCTAAAGATTGCAAAAAATCCCCTACTTGGACAACAGAACATAATGAGATAGTTAAAACCCTCAAAGAAAAGATAAAATCATTACCATGTCTTTGCATACCTAATCAATCTGCATACATGATAGTAGAAACAAATGCTTCTAACATAGGCTATGGTGGTATACTCAAACAAAGGGTAGATGGTTTAATACAATTAGTAAGGTTTCATTCTGAAGTCTGGTTAGGTCCTCAAAATAATTATTCTACTATTAAAAAAGAATTTTTATCAATTGTTTTATGTGTATCAAAATTTTAAAGCGATTTATACAATAAAAAATTTCTTATTCGCATTGATTGCAAATATGCTAAAGATTTTTTAGAAAAGGATGTCAAAAATATTGTTTCAAAACAAATCTTTGCCCGTTGGCAAGCTATTTTATCTATATTTGATTTTCAAATAGAGCACATCAAAAGCAAAATAATTCTCTTCCTGATTTTCTTACCAGAGAATTCTTACAAGGTCATCAAAATGTCTCATAAGAAGAAATCTGACAAACTTAAAGGATTTCAGTCAGCGGATGACTCTGAGATGAAACCTCAAAAGGATTTACCTTCATATTCAAAAAACTTTACGACTACAAACCAATTTGCTAATTTACAAAACTTTCCACCACTAGCTTATTCTCAAATTGTTTAAAATTCCCCCACTAATTTAACCTCTTCTAAAACATATTCAAAAAAACCCAAAATCAGCCTATTTCACAAAAGAAGCCACGGAAGCCATTTGCCTTACAAAATTCTCTTCCCCTCAAAGCCCAGACACCATAAAAGCCTTTATTAGATGATCCTTCCCAGAAAGATGTGAATGCTTTCTTGAAAACCCTGCAAAAGTTCAAAGATTTTATGAATTCATATTAGTTGATTCAAATTCCACTGAGATTCAACATGTTAAATCTCCATTTGGAAATATAATCTATTCAAAATGTATCATCAAAAGGATTGTTAACCAAACCGAATGGTTAAGTCCCTATGATGAAAAATCACTTTCAAAAACCTTTTTTCCTCAAAACTATTCATATTTTGGTTACAAAATGGCTTGGTTAAGCGCCTTCCTCCTTCAAGCTTTTAATCATTTATGGTTTTTGTCTTTTGATAATTTTTTCCTAAAAGAACAAATACCATTATGGTTTTTCCATTGGTGGCACTTTTATGGTCCAGTTCAAGAAATCTTCTCTCCTCCTTGTCTTGAAGGATTCCAAATATTTTCATCAGCCTCCAAGTCAGAAAAATTCATAAATCCTCTCCTTTTCCATGCTGAGTTTAAAATCCATGGATACTCTACTGGAGTTATAGTCTAAAGCCATAGCTCCCTTCTCCATATCCTTGGATGTTAGTCCGAGAATTTAAGGTTAAATGGTGGGAGAAATTCTGCTTAGAACTTTGCTCCCCTGAAAATGTGAAAGACTTTATTCAAACCGGTAAAAAACTTGAATGGGCCATCCATCAAGTCTAAAAAACAAATACCTCTTCTTCCTCTCGAAGAAGAGACAAAACTACTTCCTCTTATAAAAACCTGACTCCTATTCAAAAAGAAGAACTAGAGAAACTTTATTCAGATCCAGACTTTGCTAGAAGACTCATCAAAGGAACAACCAGTTCAAAATCCTCTGATGACAGTGAATCTGACTACTGAGGTTCTGAAACAGCTTATGACCCTTTTAATGGTCCCTGCTCTCAATACCCTTTCGAGAGTTAAAAAAAAAGGTTTTCCTCTTTTAATACGATTGGCCGCGAATGAAAAGTCTACAACCAGAACACAAAGACTTATTGTAATTATGCACTCCTTTTATTTCAATCTTTTGTGTACCATTTACTTCGCTTAACCCGAGCTTCCCTCAGAACTCAGGCGTGAAATCTTCTCACCTTGCAATGAAGTTAGAAAGCAATGGCGCCGCAATGAGCAGCAACCACCATTACAAGGTTTATCAAAAAGCGTTATCAAACAAAGATCAAAATATTTTGGTCGATGTTCAAATTATGGTCGTCAAATTCATCCAGGAAAATGTCGATGGTCTACTTCCAAATCAGAAGATGAACTTAAGGAATTGGTTCTCATTGGTGCTATTAGGTATTCTACCGAACTACCTATTCGAGAAAATTCACTTATTTAAATCACTATGGATAATGAGTTGGGCCAAATTTCCTACAAACTTCAAAATGAATCAATAATTCGAAATACAGAAATCGACGAAGACGAGTAATAATTCAAAGCAACAAAAGTTGGCAAGACAAGACAACACCAGAGCAATATTTCAAAAAGATAAACAGTAAAAGCAGAATGTCGGCAGAATAATTCAAAAAACAAAAGGCAGCAAGTTGGCAAGCATGAGTAATTCAAAAGAGTGTCGACAGAAGATCTACCGCACACTTGGTAGCAGATTATTCAAAGTACCTTTTTAATTGTATCTTTTTCCTCTATAAATAGCCTTCTCCCGTCTCAGGGTAAGAGGCAGGCAAAGTTAAGCAGCCTTAGTTTTAGTTCTCAATAAAAGCTCTGTAAGCAAAGTATTCCTAGCCTTGAGCAGTGCTCAAATCTTTGTAAGTGTATTTTGAAAGTTTTCAATAATATTTTCTATATTATTTGAATTATGTCTTTAATTTTCAATTCCGTCTTATAAAGTCAGTTCTTAGTTTATCCCAATCCTATCCCTGCCAGTCAGTTCTTATTTTATCCCGATCTTGCCCCCTTTGATTTTATCCCGATCCTGCCCCCTGCCGGTCAGTTCTTATTTTATCCCGATCCTGGTCGTGTTTAGGCTTGATCGATTGGGAACAACAAAGTTGGCAACTGATATGCAATGAAATTATCAATAATGTTATCAATTTCTTCATATTGATCTTCAGAGGAAGAACTTGAGTTAAAGCTCTTTTCAAACAACATAATTGGAAATGATTTTTTTGTAGTATTAAGAATGTTTTATTGTGAAAAATAATGGAGGTATACATATGCTTATATAGACGTTGAAGCATTATTGTATGAAAACATTAATGCATTGATAATACATTAATGTCTTGAAAATACATTAATGGTTGTCTAAGTAAAAGCATTGAATGAGAAATATCAATGACAATAGTATATCTAATAAAAACAAAGCATTGATGGTTTTTTGATAAAAGCATTGAATGAAAAATATCAAGGACAATGACACATCTAATAGAAATAAAGCATTGATGGTTTTTTGATAAAAGAATTGAATAAGAAATATCAATGACAACAACACATCTAATAAGAACAAAGTATCGATGGTTGTCATATAAAAGCATTGAAAGAGAAATATCAATGACAATAGCACATCTAATAAAACCAAAGTATAGATGGTTGTCAAATAACAACATTGAAGAGAAATATCAATGACAACAACATATCTAATAAAAAAAGTATTGATGGTTATCAGATAAAAGCATTGAAAGAGAAATATCAATGACAAGAACACATCTAATGAAAAAAGTATTGTTGTTGCCTGATAAAAGCATGTCATGATGCAATGAAATTATCAAAATTCAAATTCGAATAATTCAAATTGAAATTTCTTTTAAATTCATAAATATATACACGAGTACATAAAGATATTATAACGCTAATTAGAAAAATAGAAATTAATATAATAATAACTTAATAACTTAAATAAAATAAATATACATTCATAACTAAAAAGGTAACTAAAGACATAATCTAATACACAAAATTTATAAAGACATAAACTATTACATGAAACATAAAGACATACACTTAAAGCATACACTAAAATCTTAAATATTTAATTATCACCATATAATTCTGAAAGCAATTTATCCCTGTAAATCTCTTCACTTGGAGATAGGATATTCTTATATAGCAAGATTTGCAACAAGTTGACTTTCATCCTCTTTTCATCCAATTGTAGCTTCATTTCCTCCAATTTCATTTGTTTTTCTTTCTTAATTCCTTTTCCTAGTCTAATTCTAATTTTTCTTGTTTAAATTGGATATCATGACCTCTTACTTTTGCGTGAGCTTTAAGCTGCTCACTAATACTCAAAATAGCTTCATCTAATGTTATCCTTTTACCCTTTTGTTTGTTCTTAGCTTTCTTCACATCATCTGGTAGGGGAACACCCCTAGGTACATGACTAATGCTAACCACAATGATGTCCCAATCTCCAACGAGTCTAACTCGCTTGCCACTACCAATACTTTCGTCTTTACCAGAAGTTGAATGAATTGCATCCCTTTCCTTCTTTGGCATCATCAACTTAACTCTTCTTTTCCATTTTGGATAATGAGACAACATCGTCCAATCAAGCTCAAATGAAAATTTTCTTCTTTCAGAGTTACAAAATAATATGTGAGTGTTCGCTATCATATTTGCTTAGGTGTTCCCGCTCCCATTATATGCACAGATTCTTCATAACAAGCAACCCACTTCATAATATCTGAACTCAATCTTCTCTAAGGGTTCTCCATCATCTTACTATTTCATGGCGGTAATTCTCTGGGATTTGCTACTTGAGCTACTTGGTAAAAATCATCAACTTTTCTCCAAAAGACTGATGCTTTGTAGTTGGTTCCAACAATTGGATCAGAGCAATGCTTCATGTAAGAAGCAATTAACGCCTCATCTTCTCTAATGGACCAATTACAAGCAGTCAAAAAAATTTGTTGTGAAGGTGAATCATTGGGCAACATAGGAGATATTATTGGCGTCGAAGGGTATTATGGTGTCTTTGGCACATTGTTGTCTCCACCTCCACCTTCACATTCATCAAATTGGTTGTGACCTTGAAAGATAGGTGTTGAGAATGAAATGTTTAGTGGTTTGGATATTAAGTGAAGGTGTTTGTTGTGGAAATCTCGGGAAATTAGAAGAATTTACTCCCATTCTTTGCATAAATAGATTAAATTGAGGATGGTTGATTAAAGAAGGATCAAAATCTTCGAAATAATGAGAATTTTGAAAGAAATTAGGTTGATTAGGATCCATTTTAAAAGATGATAAAATAAAACGTAAAATAGAAGAAGTAATAATAATAACAAAAACAACGACGACAATATTGAGAAATAACAACAACAATAGTAGTAAAAATGATAATAATAATAATTATTATTATTATTATAATAATTTTTGCTAAAGATAACAATATAATTAATTTAGAGAGATAATACCAAATTTTTTTTGTGCCAAAATGTATGAAAATGGATCTCTATTTATAAAACACAAAAAGTTAGGAATTTTGATATATATTTTTTATATAAATTATTATTGCCAGAAAAAACCGTTGAAATATAAAGGTTGTAAAATATAACCGTTATTCTGATTAATCAAATTTATCACATGTCAAATGTTGATTGGACAACGTCATCCATTCAAAAAAAGAAAAAAAAGAAAATGGATTACACATGACCCACTTCACGAGGTCCAATACATTTTTTTTGCCCAATTCATAGGCTGATTTTGTCCAGTCGTGAGCAAGGAAAATCTTTCTTGTTGATGTGAAGGCTTGGACAAATATTTTTGACCTTTCACCCGTGAGCAAGAAAAAGCCTTCTTGCTATTGCGGGTTTTCTAATCTAAGGATGATGAATTGATGACTGGTAGAATAAATGTTGTGCTTCTATTGAAATTAACATGTTTTTTTTTTTTTGTTGATGGCTTGATATGAACTAATTTCTTGATTGATTTTAAATGTATGATTTATAATTTTGGCCACGCATAATATTGGTTGCTATTTTTGTGTATTGTTTCTAAAGAAAATCCTTTACACCTATTTCGCTTATGGCCTTTTGGCTAAAAGAGTTTAGATTAGTAGTAAAATTGATGTTCCCTTAATGTATTGAGTGCTTATTTTCTTTATAATTATGAGATTTATAGGTAAATAGAAATATTTGGGTTATAGACTTATAGGAGTGGTGTGATGAAGTGACCTTAGTTTCCTATCGTGACATTCGTCTCATATAAATCTTAGATTTAAATTATTCACATCAAAATATAACCAACTCAAGTTCACTATATCCATTGATAAACTTACACTCTCATCTTAATTCCCTTTGCAAGTACTTTATACAAAAATATTATGGCGTAAGTAACAAAATCAATGACTAAGTTTTAATAAAGCAATTATATCCTAACATAAAATATGACGCTTCCACACAAATATAAATCATTATCTCGCTTGAATTTGACTTTTGTTTTCCTTCATAACATATTATTTTCATAGTTTTTAATACTTTATATGAAAATAATAAAGTTTTTAATCATTCATTCACTCATCTATATTAATAATAAATAAATATCGTCAAAATAATAATTATAAGTCTCAATAATTTATGATGGATGAATGATGATTGATGATGAATAGAGATATAAGAAATGGGAGTTATTATTTTTTTGAAAAAAAAAATGGATCGCTAAACACCGCCCGTGATTATCCAGCTATCGTCCGTATTTTATACGTATTTGACACCTTTTTTACGATTTTTCCCTTATATATTATATACTTAATCTAACCTTATTTAAACATATGTAATAATTATTTAACATTTTAGTTTACTAACCTAATTTAATAATTTAATTTACTAATCTAGTTTAACCTATTTACTAACCTAATTTAATAATTTAATTTACTAATCTAATTTAACCTATTTACTAATGTTTAAATGTAATGACCTAATTTAATCCATTTGTTCACCTAATTGTACTCTTTTCTTTTCCTATCTCTTATAAACCTATTTTTTCACTCTTTCAATACTTTTCCTTCATTCACTCACTCAAACTCTCTTAAACACCTATTTCTCTCCTAAGAAACCTCTTTCATAAAACCAAATTTTTTCTTCAAAAATTCACCATGTCAAGAGCGGGTAAAGAACCAAGTCGAAGCTTGAGTGGAAAAATAAGTAGAGTTGCGGGTAAAGCTCTAAGAGGATTAACAGGTTCTTCATCATCAAAAGTATGTATTAATTTGTTTTTTTAGCAATTTATGGTTTCTTATGTGTATTATTTTGATTTTGAACTAATTTGAAGTTATTTGTATGTATTTTAATGGAGTATAATGATTTCTAGTAATAGCTTGTTTGTTCCGCCACTGTTGATTTCGTTGAATTTGGTCGATTTGTGTTTGACGAAGAAGATGAAAAAAAAATTAATTAGAACCGTGTGAAATACACGGTTCTACCACTGTTCTCCTCATTCGGTCTACCTCGTCCTTAATCAATGACAGACAATAATGAGAAACACGACCATGAAGCTGGTTATATATGAACTCTTGGTATAGAGTGTCATGACGACTTCGTGACTGCTCGAGGTTGTATTGAACGTTCTGTCGCTGGGTTTGTAAATGCTTGTGGAAACGTTCAAATAACGTATCCATAGCACTAGTAGAGGAATCCAACAAGTCCTTCAGGGCAGTGTGTGAGCTCTCAACTCTGCATGTCGTCCTGTTCCCTAGGTGAAGGAACTGGTTCGTATGGTACTTCACGAACCGCTCAGCATGGGGCAGCCATTGGTTCTCTACATACTGCACCAGAATAGGGCACCATGCATAGGAATCCTGGAATTGTATCATTGCATTGTTGTGCTTCGCTTCTGTCTTTGCATTCATAATTTTGCTCCATTTACCCATTTTAACATCAGCAGCGCACCTCTTGTCTTTCAAAATGTCGTATGCCTTCTTCTCTACACAGTTGTTGATGGGCCATGTGCAAAGTAAATGGCGCGATTGGGGAAATAACTCCGCAATGGGACGAAATAGACCTCCCTCACAATCAGTCACTATCACTTTAGGGTGCACTTCTAAGCCAATTAGATGCTTTAGTTTATCTAATACCCACCAGTAACTCTCTGATTTCTCATCCTTCATGATTGCATAACCGATCACAAAGTTTGAATTTGTTGGAGTCATTCCAATTATCTCAACCAGCGAATATCTATGCTTGTTTGTTTTGTACGTTGAATCAATTAGAATCACATATGGCCAGGTACGTAACATCAAGCTAGATTCAGGATGCACCATAAACACACGAGTCAGTTGAAATATCCTAGTGTCAATATCAAACCAAAATTCATATTCATATTTCTTTGCTTGGTTAAACATCTATTGGATTGCATTCCTTCCTTCAGAGTTTTCCATCCTCTTCTTAAATCTCTCGTTATAAATGTGCCGCACGTTAGGGTTGTCTTCTGGATACTGGTCCAATATTGATGCTAAGATCTTCTTCGATTTCACATGTGCGTCACTCATTCCCCTTACGGTTTCCTTAGCAGCTGGACTTAAGCCACTCACTTGTCCATGCCCCACTGGATACACCACCAACTTATGGTTATGAAACCCCCATTTCGAAACACCCTCAATATACCAACAATCACGCTCTGGACGCTCTAACGCTTTGATCTTGAATTTGCAACTGCACCCCTTTCTCTTCGTATTAAACCTCTGTGCATTCAAAAAGTTTCGATCCTTTTTCTTTCCATATCGGTGGCAAAACAACCACTTATGCACACGACCATCAGATTGATGTTTATGTGTTGCAGAAACCAACATAAATCCATATTTCATGGCTTCTTCTTGAGCCCATACTTTAGCGTCCATAAACGTAGCAAAATCTTGTTCGTGACTGAAAACCCCACTATAATCAATTTCATCCCCGCCAAAGTCCTGAAATTTCATATAGAGATCACTATATTAGACATGTATTTCTAATATGTAATTTACATCAATAAGCCATGTTCGTATAAATCGACATTAGCCATTGATATTTCTAATAAGAATCGATTAGCAATGTTTATCAAATATAACTAACGAGTAGAGTTTTTACGAAAAAGCAACCAACCAAACACTTAAACTGGACATTATTCAAGCCCAAAAAAAGTCCAACATGGACATTTCTCTTGTCCCACACTAACGTCCAAATTGGACGTTTGTGCTTCCCTATAAAACGTCCAAAATGGACGTTTTCATAGCACTAGAAATCGTCCACATTGGACGTTTATTATGCCACCAAGAAACGTCCAAATTGGACGTTTACCAATCCACAAAGAACGTCCATTATGGACGTTTGATCCATCCAATTAGCGTCCGAAATGGACGATCCAATGGGTACTGAAGAAACATCCAAATTTCACGATTTATTCAACATGAAAATAGTCTGTATTTTACGGTTCCAAACAACAATAAAAACGTCTAAACCATACGTTTTCTCTGTAATTACCATCTTAATTAACCCAATCCTACATTAACTAACACTTATCATACAATTATATAACTATAAATATACAAAACGTAGAATTATATATATAAATACATGTATTTAATCTAATCATGTAGTTCAATATACAACAAAATGAAATGAATTACTTGAAATTCTCATAAGAACAAACATTACCTCATCAGACATTGTTGAAATTGAACAGAGAAAACTGAAGAATGGAATTGATGGAGTTCAAATTGAACAAAAGAAATTGAACTGAAGGAATGAAACTGAAGGAATCGAAGGAAATAGAGGTAATGAAAGAAGAAGAATAGGAGAATGTTAGATATATTTTGGAATGTGAGAAATGAAATGTTACTGAGAGTAAAAACTATAAATACTGAAAATAATCACCGAAAACTCAGAATAAAATGACAGGTAAAGTTTGGAATGTGAGAAATGAAATACTACTGAGAGTAAAAACTATAAATACTGAAAAAAAATTACCGAAAACTCAGAGTAAAATTAACTGATATTGAGTGATAAAAGTTAAAATATATTTAGCGTATATAAATATAAACTAAGGGCAAATTTGTCATGTACAAAATACGGACGGTAACTGCCAAAAAAAAACCCAAGTTTAAGGAAAAAGGTAAAGAATAAAGAATCCATTGGAAAAAAAAGAAGAAAAAATCCTAAAAAAAAAGAGCGAGACAGTGTTGAAAGCAAGTGAGAGGACTAGAGGAGCCAGAGTGCCTCTCTAAATCTGCCCCGCTCTCTCGCCTCGCAGCATCCTTCAGTCTCACACTCGGAGCAAGAGTGAGACGGGTGTAGATTTATGGGAAGATGTCAGACCTAGACAGACAAATAGAGCAGCTCAAGAGGTGCGAACCCTTGAAGGAATCCGAAGTGAAAGCACTATGTCTTAAAGCTATGGAAATTCTTGTCGAAGAAAGTAATGTTCAAAGGGTTGATGCTCCTGTCACTGTATGTCTTCCTTTTCCCTTCCAATTTCTGGGTTTTCTTTGTTTTTCCTTCTATTTTTCTGGGTCTCCTTTATTTTTGCTCATCTTTGCTTCCTTTGTTTTTATTTTTTGGGTTTTGGACTGTATTATATGGTTTTGGACTTATATAATATGGTTGCAATATTAGTTTTTGTGCAATTTGATTGATTGTGCATGTTGGGGCTGGTTTTACTGTCCAGTTATCATTTGGGTTTGGTTTAGTTGGGCAGATTTGTAATGATATATTCTGTTAGTTGAAAGTTGAAATTGTTATCATAGGGGTAATTATTGTGTACTCTCCGGACTCGTGTCCCCCGAATTGTGGCTCCCTCGTCTGGCTTCGATTGCGGGGTTAGGGTAGAGAACATTCTGTGATATTATAAGTAATGCTGATTGTATACTGCTAGATTTGGTGGAGAAAGGAGACTGAGAGCAATGGGGTCAAGTCTATGTATGACCTTGTTGGGATTGATGAGAAGAGGATGGATATTTCATTGAATTGATCTTGGAAGTCTGGAAAGGGAGGTTTGCTAAGCTGCATACCAAGGGCTTTTACATGTTGATTTGGACTGGTTACTGTTTGGATTAGTAGTTTTATGGGGTTTTAGCTGGATATATTGGTTGGTTTGTCAGTATATTTTTGGATATGAACCAATAAGTTTGTCTTGGTAGTTTAGACATCAGTTTGAGTACAATTGGTTATTAGATCATATTTCTCCTCCATCATTTTTATGTCTATTATATCATTGCATCACATACTATGAACTCAAGAGAGTTGTGTGTGTGTGTGTGTTGGGGGTTGGGGGGGGGGGGGGGGGGGGGGGGGGGGGGGTTGGGAAGAGTGTAGATACTAAGGCTCTTGTTTATTTCTGAAAAGTACCCAATGACATTTATGACAAGATATGATGATTATGATCGTTACTCACTTGTTGCTACTGCTGTACAAGTGCTGTGTCTTCTTAGGGATCATGTTCCTTGACAGATTTGTATTGTCTAAAGGCTCTAAAATGCCTATTTGCCTCATAAGAGTTATAAATGTTGGTAGTAATCAATTGGTTAAAACTTGAAAGTGGGTCCAAATCTGAACCTGGTACATCAAAAACATGGGATTGCCCTGAGCAAGTTAGCGCATGGTGCAGGATATGTTGCACACACTGCGTAACCCATGGCTATCATTCAGTCCAACAAAGTGTATCATGCCTAGCAAGCAACAACTAGCCTTGGATGGCCCTATTGCCAGCACCATCGGTAAGAAAGTTGGTTAGTGACAAGACAAGCTCTGCCTGGCTGGCCTAGCATTAACCTCGTGATGAGACTAGTAAGTTCTTTTATTAGCAAGTTTGCTCACATTATGCTTAATGCAAAGCCTGATGCTTATGAAACAAAGCTTGTACACATCTCATGTTAATAGTCCAAGGCTTGAGGGGATGCAGCTGTTTTTCCAATTTCCAAGAACAGATCATGCGTGAAGAATAGACTAGTGAGCTGTCAAATGCTACCTTTGGTTTGATGTAAATTTAATAAAACCATAGGAATTAGGAGGCTAAGCTAAAATTTGAATTTATCCTTATTTTTGATAGTGCATTCAGTATCCCTAAGGCTATCTATCCATGATCCTAATTAGGATTTATTGATTTATCTCTCTTTACAAACAGAACTCTATTCCCAAGGCCAAGGCCAAGGTAAGTAATGTTGTGTTGTTGCCAGAAGATATGCTTTTGATAGATCACACTTAGCAATTCATAGTCAAGCATGATCAGTTTAGTTAGCAATATTCTTGAATTATGAAAAGAGTCCATTTAAGCTTTCTTTGGAATACGACAAGTTACCTATGCCGTTGCTTTCTAATGGGGCTTTCTAATGGGGCGTAAATTTGATAAATTTGTATGCAAATATTTTATTTGCTAGCTGTCTGATTTTAGTTCTCCATTTTTGTATGATTTGTTAGCATGGGTAGTAAATGAGAACATTGTGATAATGTCCCCTACATTTTTTCACAGATATGTGGCGACATTCATGGGCAGTTTTATGATATGAAAGAATTGTTCAAAGTGGGTGGTGATTGTCCAAAGACAAACTACCTGTTTCTTGGAGATTTTGTGGATAGAGGATTTTATTCTGTTGAGACTTTTCTACTCCTTCTCGCTCTTAAGGTATATTACAAGCTTACTTCCTCTTGGCTTTATTTTTGGCAAGCTCAGTAGTAAGATACATATTATTGCTTTTAGCTTGAATCCTGAACGATGTTAGCTCTTTATATGAATGTACATGATGTTGATTCCCGTTGATGTTTTCTTCAAGTAAATGCAAATCAACACTCCAAATAGTCCAGTTTAACAATGCCCATGCTTCAGTTGCTTCTTCTTACTTCTTCATACTTTAGTTTCTGCTGTTAGTGAGACAATCTAAAGAAGTGATTACTTGTGCTCTGCAATAATGCAAAATATGATAGGTTTATAAAAAATGATATGGAACTTACTAACAGGATCCTTTGGCTTCCTTCTTTCTTTTGTAAGAGAGTTTGAAAAAAACTACTTTTGATCGGCCATATTATTGAAAAACCTCTTGTCCTGCTAATGTTACCAGGACTGCAAGAAATTCTATTTTTTCTTGTGGAAACTTCTGTGATTCAACCCATGGAAGCAAGGATTTGGAAAGGAAAAATGTCAAGTCTATTTTCCGTGGAACGGGATTTACTATCTTTGGTTTAAAGTATACTGATTAAAATGTCTTATCTTTGGTTTGTTGTTGTATCAAAATGCTTGTGCTTCTTATTGTAAAATAACAAAGACAATTTTAAGCTTGTTTTGTGTTGGAGAAGGGACCTTTCCATATCTTTAGAGGCTTCAAAGTAATGATGATTTTAGTTGATATTAGATCAATATTTCTTTCTTTAGTTGAGAGTGCTAGAGCAGGACCTCTTAGTTGTCTAATGGGTAGGGATTTTAATATGGACGTGGAAAAGGAACACCAAACAAGACTCAATATTGATGATATTCTTTTGGGGGAGAAGTAATAGTATTGGATCCTTTTTGATCCAAATATTTCAACAATTTGAACTTTGTTGTTCCAACTTCCAAGGGTTATGTTTAGGCGTACTTATCAAGTGGGAACCTGGAAATAGGAACGCTCATCCGTTTTCATTGTGCTTTTAAATTTTATCTTATTGTTTTAATAGTATTGAAGTAAGGTTTCTTTCTATATTTTTTTAGGGGTAGAACCAAAAGTAGCTCAGGTCCAATGAGCAGCACCAATATTGGGTGCAATGAGCAGGATGAACATAAGGTTGGGTGTATAAGGCAGCATAAACTATCATTTAGGTGTGCATAATGATATATTCCTGCAAATTTTTGTAGACTAACGTCTATTCTCAACCTTCGAAAACCTTTTTCCTTTCCACGAGCCACATGCGCCTTGATTTGTTCAATAACTACTCTCACCAAAATCTACCATAATTTATGATCATATGTCATCAGATGCACCAACATTGTAGAGTTTGTGCTGCTCTATGCACTGGCTAAAGGTGATGCTGCGGTGCTGCCCCTTGCATCAAAGCCATAGTTGGTGCTATTGAGGCCAATTAACCCTTTTTGGTTGATTTCGTTTGGAAACTAATCATGTGATGTGCAATTGTAGGTGAGATATCCCGACCGGATAACACTAATTAGAGGGAACCATGAGAGTCGTCAAATTACTCAGGTTGTCCTTGTGTCGCATCTTATTTCAGGTTCTTTTTTTTTCTGAAACTGTTGTGTTGGTAGCTGATTATCCTTTGTTTCCCAGGTTTATGGTTTCTACGATGAGTGCCTCCGGAAATATGGTTCTGTAAATGTTTGGAGATATTGCACTGATATATTCGATTACTTAAGGTTTGTATATCTTTGGTGATAATTTTTATAAGATTCTGGTTGTGAATGGTTATTATTTTAATTGTTACAAATGATATTTATAATGCGCAATGATATTAGAGTGGGATGACACACATAATGATTTCAGAGTCCAATGGAGAATGGACAATGATGTGAAGAGTCAAATCGTTGAAATTATATTTGTTAATAAAAATGCACAATGGTGCTATGGTAAAATTTTGAATTTATTGGTAGACTACTTCTGTCGGTCACTTGTAGCTGTACTTTTTGCTACCTCTTCTTTTTCTGAGTAACGCTACTCGCTATGGCAGTCTATCAGCTCTCATTGAGAATAAAATCTTCAGTGTTCATGGTGGTCTTTCTCCATCCATAACAACATTAGACCAGGTTAGAAAAATATATCCAGTTTCCTGTTGATATTTGGGTCTTTTCTGCCAGATTTGTCTTTTATGGTGCATATTTCCCAGATACGGACAATTGACAGAAAGCAAGAAGTGCCGCATGATGGTGCCATGTGTGACCTCCTATGGTCTGACCCTGAAGACGCTGTTGATGGTTGGGGAATGAGTCCTCGTGGGGCAGGCTACCTTTTTGGTGGCTCTGTGGTTACATCGTTCAACCACACAAATAATATTGATTACATATGTCGTGCACATCAATTGGTAATGGAAGGTTTCAAATGGATGTTTAACCATCAGATTGTTACAGTTTGGTCTGCTCCAAATTACTGTTATAGGTAATTTTGAGAATTATTGTCCAGTCAACAATGATGAATGACCATTGAGACCATAATATCTGGCACTTTGTTCATTTTCTTGGGACATTGTAGGTGTGGTAATGTTGCTGCGATACTTGAGATTGATGAGAATCTTCATAAAGAATTCCGTGTTTTCCAAGCTGCTCCGCAGGTTTGTATATCTAACTTATAGTTGTTTGGCAACAAGTATTTGCTACTATTTACATTTGGCTAGAAGCAAGGGACTACTCTTACTTTAAGGCTGTGTTTGGCACTTCAGCCTCGGCTTGAAAGAGCTACAGTTTTGGTATTCATGCAGAAGAGTACCATTTGAAGTCAATTATGAGAAACTAGCTTGTGGAGCTCTCAGCTCTCTTCTTATGTTTCGGTTCCTTCAATGCCCTTGCTAAAAAAAGCTATATGTGAGCTTAATTTTTGTATGATGGTTTTTTAATCTTCTTGACTAGCTGAGCTATTTTGCTGGGAGGTAGGCGCTGGTAAATGGCTATTAGTTGAACAGAAAGTCTAACTGATGAATTCAACAAGTACTTTGTTGGTTGATTTAGCTATTAGACTATCATAACCTTACAAATTACAGTTTTTTTTTATGGGCATAACCTTGCTAGTAACAAGCATTCTTTTCATGTACAATTGTATATTCTTCCTCAAACTTAAGCTTCTTGTAAAATAAGCCTCCAAAAAAAAGCTTCTCCTAGTCAAACTGTGAGTCCTACACACTTTTGTCAACTTGCTTTCTCACCAAGACTGATCTAAGAACCTTCCTTGGATGCTAAGTATCCTGAAGCATGTCAAGTTTCAAAGTGTTTGGCACAAAGTAAGTTCATGTTCAAGCTATTGGGCGTGAAGTCATTCTGCCTCTTACTGTGCCTTGAAGTACTCTCCAGGGTGAAATATAATATAACATCCCTTGAATCTGATGACATAGCTTTGTAATTTCAAAGAAATTAAGCTTAAAAATTGCCTTTTTTCACTCCTTTAAAGGGTGGTATGTTTCTTTGTTTTGTACTTATGCTTTCCTCCACCTTAATACAGGAAGCACGGGGAACTCCTGCTAAAAAGCCTGCACCAGATTACTTTCTCTGAAGATGGTCAGTTGTATACTCTAGTCATCTGTGATTATTTAATTGGTGTTGGATGGAGGTGAAGTTGGTACATACATAGTGAATGAAACAATGATTTGGCTTTTTGAAGGAGTTGGGCTCTGAACCCAGGACGTGTTAATTTTGGGCAGTCTTCGGAGCCGAATCTTCTGTGACTGCCCTGGCAGTTTTTTTTTTTCTGTACTTCTGTACTGTGGAATTATAGAGAATGAGGGGAATCAAATATGGAGCCGCACTACTCCCGAAAATCCACAACATGGGAAACGGGGTGGTTAACTGATTATGATGTGTGAATGGTTTGTAGGTTGAAATAGGCTTCATTAAGACGCGTAGGTGGGAATTCACATGTAATTTCTAATATTTCAATTTTGATTGTGTTGGGAAGATATTTGAAGCGAATTGGCAGCTCAATGAATGCAGCCCATCAGTTCTTTGACAATGATTACAATGATCCAATGAACCTGAACATTTTCATGGCTCCTTTGTACCCTGGTCTGTGGAAAACTCACTCAAGTACCCTTTGATCTAATGGTCAGAGCATAACTTTGTGATTTTGAGGCCATAGTATTGGGAGATGAATTCTTTTCTTCCCCCACTTTCAAGAGTCCGAATTTAAACGGGCAGGGTATCCATTCAAGAGTCCGAATTAGCAGGAAAGTTGCAACTTGCTAGTATGGATGCATTTAATTACTAAACGAGCACATTACTTCTGGGTTTGACTATATGAAATTATCATTTTTTATAATGAAGCTTTAATCGCTCTGCATTGCTTAAATGACAGATTTTGTTCACCGTATCTAAAATCTATCACATAAAGTTTCCGACTATAATTGTTTTATGTTTACATGCATGGCTTTTATATTACCATATCGGATCTAATTGAAACATATTGTGTGGTTTTGAAATTTTTTAGCTATTAGGATTTTAATTATTTTTAATTTATACACATTGATAATTGTAATTTAACTAGTCATGATATAATTATTTAAGGCTAATTTGTAAAATATTATGCTTATTATTATTAACCGTCCAAAATTGTTACTTTTGAAGTAATAAAACAATTACTAGATATATAATATTAAAAGTTATCTATAATCGAGTACATAGTATTATAAATATCTTATTAATAATACTCTTATTTTTTTGTTAGTCATATTTTGAATTTTTACTACCTTTAGAATATTTTTTGAACTAAAAGACCCACATTAAGGAATAAAAATTATATATTTTTTAATTTATGTTAAATATAGCATTGAGAATCTAACTATATTTAATATAATATTATAATTCCTTTTTTTTCATTTTCCCCCTCTCCCTCTCTCACAAAGTTTTATTTCCATTATTAAAAAAATACCCCACTATTGCCTCATTAATTATCAACTAAACACTGATTCCCTAATACTTTTCATTTTTTAGTTTAGATTCACAATAGAACCATAAAAATACCCCACAAAGTTTTTGAAGGTGGTATGTAAGACTTGAGATCGAATTCCGTTCACCATAACTGTTGCCTTTTCGTTTGTAAATCTCTTATATAAAAAAAAGGAACAGAAAGAGTATTTTTTTTTTTTTGGATTTAGTAAAAATACTTTAATATAATATTCCCTCTCTTCTTTTTTTCTTCCCATTTTGAATATTATAAATTTTAGAGCTAAGCTTTGACTATAAATTTTTCTCAATCTAGACGAAAAAGCATATTATTTTGGGATCTTGATAAATTCTTCCATGTGTATATTTTCAAATATTAGTTTTTTTTTTTTATAATTTTTACAAATACACAATTAAATTTATTTGAATTTTAAATTTATATTGGAATTTACACAAAGGCAAATAAGAATAAAAATAACGGAGGGAGTAGTATAGAATAAATATTAACTAATAATTACTACTAATCATTAACTAGAAATCATTAATAATTTTCTTAATATAATAATAAAAAATGGTAATGTTCATATAATTATAAAGACACTATTAAAATTTATTAGATTTGGTTAAAAATTAGACCTTATTGAAATTTAACAAATTATTGGACCTTATCTAAACTTACAAGTCCTAAAAACTAATTCTCTTTATCAAGAAAATGCATTCTTAATGTGACACGCCTATAACAGCCACAAGTCTCTATATAAAGCGAAGAAGCAAAATATTCATGTGAGTGATACGAATCAAATTGTACTTCTTCTATTATTTTTTTATTTGTCATATTTATTTTTTACACAATTTTTAAAACACATATTAGAGATTTAATATTTATAAATACATATTATAAAAAATTATAAATTTTGAATATTAGAAAACTATACTTTAGGACGAATCTAATAAGATTCCACCATAAATGACAAAATTTTAAATCTTTTTTTTTTTTAGAGATGGAAAATTAAAATTTTAGTAAAACTTATATGTAGTATTGATCATGCTTAATAATAAAATTATCCAAAACAAAAACCACGAAGTACAATGTACAGATTATTATTATACTGTACTAATTTTTTTATTTATGTTTTTAGTTTTTTTATACTTTGTATTTCATAAGTGAAAATCAAAAACAAAAAACAATAAGTAAAAATCGAATTGTTTCTGGTCTTTTGCTATTACCTAAATTAGACTTTTTGTATTTTGATGAAATGACCTTAATTTCACCTTTATATATTATTATTATTATTATTACTACTATTATTATTATTATTATAATAGTAATAGTAATAATAATAATAATAATAATAATAATAGTAACGCTAACAAGTATTATTCGCTGCCAAAAAAAAAAGTATTATTCACCTTTGTTAATTTCTTTCAAATTCGATTCGTCCCAACGTATGATCATACGCTCATACCTCATGAACAAGTGAACAACTTGGTTTCGATGACAATCTTTACTCTCTATGAGTATGATGACCAAGAAAATCTCCGTAAAACTTTGAGGGAAATCCACGTGAAAGGCTCTTCTGGCAACGACCCAGGAAGCATCACGAGAAGCCGGAGATCTGGAATTTTCTTTCACTTTTTTCTAAACACGATACTCCATTTGCAGTTTTGTACTACTCTTTCTTACTTCACTCATTCAAGGTCAGTCTTTCCTATTCCAAGCTCCAATCTTTCATCAAATTTCCTGTTAATTTCCTCAAATTTGGTAAGATTTGAGGTCTTTTCTGATCTGGGTATTGCTTATTTGTTGCTAAATTGGCTAATTGATGGCTGATTTGAAGTGGGTTTTCCTTTAACCTATACAAGAAACTTGATTTTTGCTGTTATCTTTATTCAGTTTTCTGGGATTTTGAGAAAAATTTGGAGTTTAAATGCATGCATTTATGGGTTGTGAAAAATCCTAATAATCATTGATGTTATCAGTAATTGGTTCTAACGGAGTGAATTGGTATTGTTAACATATGCAATGAGTATGTGGAATTGCAAGATCCGGAAGTTATCTCATTGGCCTTTTAATAACTGATTAGCAAGTGTCTAGCCTTGGTTGTTATTGGTTTGGCGTTGAGAACTGTTTTGGTCCCAAATGTTTCTGGGGTTGATAAGAAAGGGAAGCTGGTTGTGAGTGATATTCGTGTTCGGTTGTTAGAAAAGGATTCGGATTATGGGATTAGGAGGGATAAGTTTGTGAAGGTGCCACAGATTGTGTGGGGTTAAACAATCAGAAGATAGCGTTTGCAAGGGCGTGCCTTACTGCTTGAATGTTGAACCGGATGCTTATGATGCCGAGTTTAAGTGCTTCATTATTTTATAAGGAAATACGCATCCTATTTTGTTTGATAAGGTATTCCGGTATAGGAAGTTTAGTTCTCTCTGTAATGGGTTTGTTCAGCTGACTGAGGTGATAGAGCTGCAAAAAGGGAGTGGAAGAAAGGGAGTGGAAGAAAGTGGACATTTGTGAGAGACTTTGATCAGTTGCAGGAATTTAGTAGAGACCTGTATGATCAGTATGAAGTCATACACATTGTAGGAAAGAACCCGTTTCTCTGGCAAGATCACTGGCCTGCCAAGGACTATTCTAGGGTATTTGAGTGTTTAGTTTCAATCGATGAGTATGCAAAAAAAAGCTGATCAAATTGTTTCTAAGATTAGAGCTGCAGGAAGAGAAGCAATAGATGGGAAATTATCGCCTGAGAAGGGCAAGGAAGGTAGTGGTTCAGCTCCAAGTTGCTGCCTATGTCTTATATGGCTGTTCATTTGAGGATATAAAAAGACTGGATGATTCATTGTAAGAAGCTAGAGCAAAGATCCAACATAAATGAAATTTATAGTAGTAAGGAAGAAATTATCGAACGAGTAACATTAAGGACCTGAGCGTACCAACAGTTGTTTACCTAGTTGTCGCGGATAATCTGTTGGTAGACAAGACAGTATTTAATGACTGGCAAGAAGGGTCACTTCCTTTTGAGAAAAAGAAACTAGATGTTGGTCTTATTTATGACAATACCCGTATCTTATCAAGTCAGCAATTGACAATGAAGTATGCTTAAGATCTGATGTTTTTGTGGGGAATAGTTTTTCTACATTCTCTATACTTGAGAGGACACAGAAGATGATCCGTGTGGGAGTTTCAAGTTCTTGTAACAACTTAAGGGGGCCTTCATATGCCTACAATGTAATGGGGGTCTTTGGTGATCTGAGAAAATGGTTTTCAAATATGTCAAATACAAGCCTCCTAGCCATTAGCTATGGTTCCAACTATGTCACCTGTTGATGTTCTGCAATGCTGTTCTTGTTCGTTCTTTCCATGTATTTACGTGTAACATTCTTGGTATAGTGATTGCTGGTATGATTGGACTCACAGCTTGCTTAATATTAAACTGAGCAGATAATTTGGGGTCCATAATACTTTGTTTTTCATCTGCCACTCTGCCAGCAGCTTTTTAGGGATTAGATGCATTATTTTCTTGCTTTTTAATACTATTTTTATCAGAAGGAGCAGGTAGAACTTGCTAAATTACCTTTGTATATCCTGTACACATAAATTATACTGACATTGCGAAGAGATTATAATAAAATAGCTTTGTTACCTTGCATTGAAGCATTGGAGCTCATTTATTGTGAGGTAAACTTTATTTTCCCCTTGTCAAAAGATGTTGACAGTAGCATTGATAGTCTTTTGATTGGTGCATGTTGGTACTGTTGGCTGATTACTTGAATGCTGATGATGCAATAAAACTCTTTGTTTTTTTCAGTCTTTTCATGTGTCCCTACTCTCTTTGCATGTGGCAGGGTTAGCCTTTGTTTACTACTCTGGAATAGGACTTTTATGTGAAGTTTATATGCAGGAATGTTGAGTAGGTTGGTGATTATCCATAGTGAAATATTTTAGATGTGTTATGACTGTCATCCAATATTCCAATGGCTCGAGCTTAATTATTTTAGCATGGTGCATATGGATATGTTCTGAAGGTGACCTCATGGTTTCTGTAGTAAATAACAAAATGTTTTGCTTCCACAATTTAATATTATTATTTTTATTTCATTTGCTTTTTTATATTTGTATATTTTGCAAAGGTAGGAAGACCCATGAGAATGAAATATACTTTTCACTCATCCCGAAGTAGGTCTTCCACTAGAGGTAGTTGAGCCAAGAGGTCTGGTGTTATGGTGAAACAAGGGCTCATAGAACCAAAAGGTCCAAAACACACTTGCAAAATTTATGAGTTTTTCTAAGGTCATGCTATACGCAAAGTTTGTACTTCTTGAATGATGTGAAACTATATATGAGTGGTAGTTTGTCGCCGTTAATGCTGGAAGAACTTATTCTTCAAGTGGATGGAGCTCCACTACCTTAGAGTGAGATATCATTGAGGTGAACCCCTGAAGATGAGAAGAAATCAATGGAAAAATTACTTTGTCCTTTTTGCAGCTTTTCGGTGAGCTAAACATGTCTATCCATTTTTACTGCACTTTAATAAGCATTGAAAGAACGTTGAACTCTTTCTTGATTTTAGTATATTGTTCATGATCATGTTTGAGAAGATATTAGTGATGAGAACTGAAATGTATTATGCATGACTGACACGAGTGCTAGTTTAATTTCTTATGCCCCCATTACTGCCCAAAAGTTTATTGGTAATTCTGAGTTCCCCTGGAACTTGTAATGTAATTCAATTGATTCAAGGCAGTCTGAAAATTCAATCTTCAGACTTGAGTTATGTGGACATGTTGCTTTCTTTGATGAATCTATTCTGTATAACTTTTGAATGGGTAATGGCTAGTATTCGTACACCTGAACTTTACTGAGTCTTATTGTTGGTTAAGCTTTTACTCGTTGCTGCTGTGGATTATTGAACTAAAATGTGGGTCTATTTAATTTTTTAGGTGCATCCGTTTATGTGTGCATGAGTATTCTGATGGGGGGAGGTGGGATTGTTGATGGTGTTCCTACTTATTATAGATCTAGACATCTAATTTGGCATTGTTTGGGGACTGGCTTTTTTGCGAGTTTTGTTTGTTGGCCACGGCCTTTTCATGTGGCTTAACATCCGAAAATTATGTTTTGTTAATGGCTATTCAAGCAGATCAGAGCAACCTTTTTTTTCTCTGGATTTTTTGTCTGTAAAAAGTTTTTTGTAATTAGCTAACATCTGAATACTGGTTTCAGCAACATCATTGTAAAGTTCTAAATAAAAGAATACAATTATACAAGTAGCTATGCACCAGCATGTTAAAACAAGTCAGTGACTAAACCAACTGCCAAAAGCTAACAGATCACTAAACAAGGCCTTCATCCAAAGCCTGTGATATGAAGTTGTGCATTAGTAACTGATCTTCAGTAGCAGCTTGTGTTACTCTCATGCTTCAATATATAGCCCAAGGTTGCATTTCAGAGCAACTGAGGTATCATAGTTCTACTTCTTAGGCTGAAATTTTGTTACCGCATTATCCATATTAATTTTCTTCTGCTTTACTAGCTTCAATTGCCAGATTGTCATTGTGGGCCATCAAGTGAACCTTTCTTTTATTTTTTCTATAGGCTTTCAGAACTGGGCATTTTTACCACCTATCACTCTGAATTGGTGACTTTGTTTTGTGGACTTGTATTCCATCCAGGTACGCTTCAGTTTATCTAAATGTTTCTTTTTTTATACCCTTTAATCGAACATACTGAGAATATTCCTACATCCCTTCTATATGAATATATACCGTTACCGTTGTCTATAAGCCATGCTATTACTATTTTCTGCTGAGTAGTCCAGTCATGCAAAAATTAGATGATAATTTGCTGCCACTCTGCTGCTATACTAAGTAGCAATTCCATATTCCTAAGGGGAGAAAGCATTCCTTATATTGAGAGAGATAGCTTATGCCAAATTGGCAAGAAATGATACAGCAATTTTATTAATTATAGCTATGATTCTTTAGGATGGAAGGCAACAAATTGACATGCACTAGGACTCTAGGAGGATTGATTCTAGATAGTAGAGCATCCTAATCTTCTTTTCTATCACTCAAAGAGTAAGCCAAAAATAGATGTTGCAACAAGAAGGATTGATTCTGTTACCTATGCTTATTGTTTTATTCAGTGATTAGTGCTGGCACCAAGATATTCAGATTCTGTGTAATCTACAAGCTGGTGGAATTAATGTTCCAATATATTTCGTACACATAATTATCAGAACTTTATGGTGTTTTTCAAAGGCACTTAGGCTGATTCTTTTTAACCAGTATAGTTGATATCACCTCAAGCTTCCACATTCAAGCTTTATTGAGTCTAAGCAAACCTCTGATTTCATGAGATGCAGTTTGAGTTATAACTTGTTTTCTGAAGTTCTTTTTCTTTTTTGAGGGAACGAAAAATATAAATGTTACTCAACTAGGAGAATGCAATTTTACTCTTTATTTGAAAAATTAAATATTTAATGTACCTTTCCATCAAATCTAACTAAATATATAAAAGAAGTTTTCAAAAGTACATAAGACAACACATAGGAAAAGAATTTAATTATCATCTTTATTTATTGTAAATTTTAAAAAGAGAAACTAAAGTAACATAATTTATAGTACTTAATATTAGTGTAAATTCACAACTAATATTATAAATTTATAATTTTAATATCGTAATGGATTGTTCGGGAATTTACAAAAAATAGGGTCACAAAGATATTCAAGAAATAAATAGTCGTAAACGAGATCACTTTCCCAAAAGTATAATTTCGATCCTCTAAACTACAACCCGGATTACACAAAATTTACTTAGGAGATAAAATGAAGAATTATTATAATTTTGTGTAGTAAAATTATAATACAACGAAGACAAGTTTTGTATTTGTGATGATGATAAATAAAAGTACCAATGCCTAAAGGAAAGAAGAAAAATGATTTTCTCTTATCCCTTCATCATATGAATGTTCTCATATATTTATAGTTGTATGAAAACCAACCAAAAGGCACCTATCAAAAGACACCTTTTAATCAATACTTTAAGTATTTGAAACAATGTCAAACAACATTTACTAAATCAAGCCTTTTCATATATATTCATTTTTCCTTGGTTTATCGTATACAACAATTTTATTCATATGTTTGTTTAAGTCATAACACCATAACTAAATGACTTAAATTATACATAACTTGAATATAATCAACCAAATATTCTAAATCTCCAACAATCCTCCCGAATTTAGAGTATTAAAAATGATTTATTGCATCAACATCATCATAACAAAACAATCTTGTGCATAAATGAAAGTGTACTAAGACTTGAACTCCCACTAAGTGCAATGCTCATTCCATTTGGTATCGTAAAACGTTTGAACCAAATTCAATACATATTGGACATTTGAAGATATTACACACACAAAGTTAAATACTTGAAGTCATTATTAAATTGACACTTTAAGCCATGTGTCCATATCTATTCATAAGTACATCAAAGCTATGCTCCAAGTAACTTCTTGAAGTGGGTAACCTCGTACTTATATAGGTAGAATTCCAAAACATACTCCTTTGATGAAAAGCAAGTTCCCAATTATCAAAAGAGAAAGTTAATCTTATTGAACCTAAGACCCAACGTCTTATTGTGCGTTAAATTAAGATTTCCTCTTTTGTAATTATTTAGGGCTCCAATCCTAAACCAATTGCCATCTTCTCATTAATATCCCTAGCCAACGCCTTTGTGAAGCAATTAACGAGATTAACATTTGTTCGAATATAATCAATGGTAATAACACTATCCTTGATAAGTCCTTGGATGAAGCTATGGCATACTCCAATGTGTCTTGACTTACCATTATACACTTGGCTATATGCCTTAGCCAAAAGAAAAACCCGTCCACTTGTGGATGAATGATCTCTATTATAGATCCAACTTGCATCCGAATATCCTTAAGGATATTTACTATAACACAAACCATAGTCTATGGTTTTCTTCAAGTACTTTAACACACTGCAAACTGCTTGCCAATGTTGCATAATAGGATTACTAGTATATCTACTTAATTGACCTACCACATAAGCAATATCTAGTCTAGTATGTGTCATGGTATACATCAAACAACCTATGGCTTTAGCATACTCCAATTGTGAAACCGCATTACCTTCATTAGGTAATAATTTTATACTAGGATCCATTAGTGTTGAATAAAGAGATGTTGAAAATTCACTAACGTTGAACTTCTTGAGCACTTTCTCAATGTAGTGAGATTGAGTCAAAATCAACTTTTCTTGTTTCCTCTTTATTCTTATGCTCAAGATGACATTCGCTTCACCCATGTCTTTAATGGAAAATTTTGAGCTAAGGATTGACTTTGTCATTTGAACTTGTGACAAAATCATTCCAAAGATCAACATGACATCTTCATTATTGTCATCAAATTTGTTATATATGCACTTGTCTGTATTATTCAATTTAAACCTATTAGACAACACAACTTCTTCAAATTTTTGATGTCACTGCGTATTTTAGCCCATACAAAGATTTAATCAACTTGCAAACTTTATGCTCTTGGCCTTCCACAACAAACCCTTCCGTTGTCGCATGTAAACCACTTCTTCCAAATCTCCATTCAAGAATGCAATCTTAACATCTATTTGATGAATCACAAGATTTTTAATAGCCGCAAGAGTTATTAAGAATCTTATAGTTGAGATTCTTGCAACAGGTGCATATATATCGAAATACTCGATACCAGGCTTTTGTGTAAAGCCTTGTGCAACCAACCGTGCTTTTAACTTATCTATTGTTCAATCAACTTTCAATTCTTTTTGAAGATCTAGTTGCACCCTATAAGTTTACATTTAGGGGGTAAAGTAGCTAATACCCAAGTATTTTTTCCATGATGGAGTCCATCTCATCATTAATTGCCTCATTCCAAAATATGGCATCATGAGACTTCATAGCCTCATTATAAGTCATAGGATCATCTTCCACATTAAAAATATATGGAAATTTTGTTTTTGGAATCCATTCTCTTTCGTGTAATAGTTCGTGGGTTATTAAGGGTAAGCCAAGGAAGTTGCGAGGAAAGATATACTAGCAACTTTAGCAGTTTACATCTATGATGCACATATGCGTCAAAATACACCCATACCCTGTACTTGATACGAGTACGTCTCTAAGACCCCGGGTACGGATGGTTGACTATGGGTACGGCTGAGTTATACCCAACCCGTATCCAATTGATTTGGGTTTCTTGCACAACCCGTTAGCCCAAAAAAAAGATTCTCATATAAGCCTAGCAGGCCAACAACCTAGAAAAAAAAAACTGAATCTCATATTATTGTACCGCAGCCAGCAAATACATAATTAAGCCCAACAAGCAATGCCATGTCCTAACTAGAAAAAAAGACAGAACTCATCTCAAATACATCTCACCAACAATTCATCTCTAATACATCTCAACCATCAATTCCCAGCAGCCTAAAAGAAAAAAATAGAATTCATAGTAATGTCATGCCCTAACTCTCAATCTCTCAATTCTGATTTATGATTTTAATTTGTATAATTTATGTTTTATTTTTTGCCATACCCGTATCTATAAATTTTGATTTTGCCGTATCCCGTACCCGTATTCGTTTCCGGATTCATATTTGGATTCGTATCGGTGCAACATAGGTTTACATCAAACTCATACTTCTATAAGGAGCATGCCAACGTTTATGATTTGATACACTTATCATATTTAATCGTGGATCATTCCCTCATTTGTTGCATGATTCACGTGAAAAAAGCAGTAGACAAATACCAACGTGAGTGGTTAGATCTGCCCATATCAAGTGCATCTCAAACAAAATGGCTATTGTTAAAGAAATGATGTCAAATTTCCAAAAATTGGAGAAATTCGAAGGTGTGGACTTTAGTAGATGGCAAAAGAAGATGCACTTTTTGTTGACATCACTTGGTGTGGCTTATGTTCTTTCAACTCCAAAGCCATTGGAAGAGGAAGATGAAGCTTTGGATACTACCCGTAAGAGGAACAAATGGAAAATGATGACTACATTTGCCGTGGTCATATTCTCAATGATATGTCCAATGACTTATTTGATGTTTACCAATTTTATGAGTCTACAAAATCACTTTAGGATGATTTAGAGACTAAATACATGGTAGAGAATGCTTCTAGTAGGAAATTTCTTATTAGTTAATTTAATAACTTTAAGATGGATGATAGTAGAACAGTTATGGAACAATACCATGAAATTCAAAAAAATTTATGTAGCTTTAAACAACTCAATATTATCTTAGACGATACCTTTATTTTTTCTTTAATTATTAATAAACTATCAAATTCTTGGAAAGATTTTAGGAACAACATAAAACATTATTCTTGAGGAATTATGTTCCCATATTCGGATTGAATAGGGAATCCGAATTTAAGATGGTCAAAAGGATGTAAATCCTAGTTCTACTACCATTAATATGGTAGGAGAAGGTAAGACTAATAATAGAAAGAGAGGAAATGATTTAAACACAAATAAGGGCAAAAAACCCAAAATGAAAAGTGATGGTAAAAAATCACGAGCTTGTTGTGTTTATGGAAAACCCGGACATTTTAAGGACTGTATCATATGGACGAAGAAATAGAGTAAGATAAAAATTCAAGGTGAGAAAGGTGAGGCAAGCCAATTCCATGAGAAACAAGGTAATTCTTATACATAAATTTCACTCAATTCATTTATGAATTATGTGTGCATGATTTCTGAAATCAATTGTGTATTGGATGATTGTTCTTGGTACATCGATTCAGGAGCATCAAAGCATGTTTGCAAAGATCGATCATTGTTCAAAACCTTCATGGAGGTTGTTGATGGAGAATACTCTATATGGGCAAACTCTACCACTAAGGTACTGGCAAGGGCAATCCTACATTTAAACAACCTTTAGACAATACAAATTTATCGGACTCAAACACCATTTTAAAACCTAATTGGCTCAAGATAGCATCGGATACAAGATTTCTCCTAAGTTCAGGAGCATACAACATATCTCTTAAAATAAGAGATTTTCTCGAACTAAATACTAGTTCAACTTGTCCCTTGCCTAACACCTTAGTGGTAGAGTCATTACCCACATCATCAACCTCCATGAAGGGCTTGAACAATGATTGATCTTTGCAAACATGCCTCGATACTCCTAAATCGATGTACCACTAATAATTATCCTGTACACAATTGATTTCAGAAATCATGCACACATAATTCATAAATGAATTAAGTGAAATTTGTGTACAAAAATTACCTTATTTCTCATGAGATTGACTTGCCTCACCTTTCCCACCTTGAGTTTCTATTTTACTTTATTTCTTCTTCCATATGGTACAGTCCTTAAAATGTTCGGGTTTTCCACAAACCCAATAAGCTCATGATTTCTAACCATCATTTTCCATTTTGGGTTTTTTGCCCTTATTTGTGTTTGAATCATTTCCTCTCTTCCTATCATTAGTCTTAACTTCCTCTACGATATTAATGCTAGTAGAACTAGGATTTTCCTCATTTTGACCATCCTGAATTTGGATTCCCCCTTCAATCCGAATATAGGAACCTAATTCCTCAAGTCTAATGTTTTCTTTTCTATGTTTTAGGTTATTCCTAAAATCTTTCCAAGAGTTCGGTTGTTTATCAATTATTGAAAAAACAATAAAGGTCTCATCCAAGTTAATATTGAGTTATTTAAAGTTACCTAAATTTTTTTGAAATTCATGGTATCGTTCCATAACTAGTCTACTATCAACCATCTTATAGTTATTAAACTTGCTAACAAGAAATTTCTTAATTGAAGCATCCTATGTCATATATTTAGTTTCCAAATCATCCCAAAGTACTTTTGCAGACTCATAAAATTGGTAAACATCAAATAAGTCATTGGACAAATTGTTGAGAATATGACCACGGCAAATGTAGTCATCGTTTTCCATTTGTTCATCTTACTGGTAGTACCCAAAGTTTCATCTTCCAACTCCAATGACTTCGGAGTTGAAAGAACATAAGCCACACCAAGCAATGTCAATAAAAAGTGCATCTTCTTTTGCCATCTCTTATAATCCACTCCTTCGAATTTCTCCATTTTTTGGAAATTTGACATCATTTCCTTAGTAGTAGCCATTTTGTTTGAGATGCACTTGATATTGGTATTTGTCCACTACTTTTTTCAGGGGAATTACGCAACGAATGAGGGAGGGTTCAATAGTAGTTAATTATATGTTTCAATAAACTTTAAAAAGTTCTGACTATTTGCAAGATGTTGTGTATGAGCTAAATTAAGATTCATTTAGAGTTAATTGTACTATGATATGTTGAAATTTGGGTCGTAGCTAAGGTTGTGAGGATCGGGTTAGATTCGATCAGTAGAATTGGATCGTGAAAACACATATATTCTACTCTTACATTGTCCATATAGTAAGAAAAAATATAATAGTTAATCATTTTTTCTTTATTCTTGTAATTTATTATATTGTGTTAACCTAAAAGCAAAACCAGATTAGCAGTGATTGATTCCAAATAATCTTAGGTTCTTGGAGTGATTGGAACTATAATTTTGACTCTATATACCTATTTCAATGACTTATGTTAAGTCGTCAAAAATGAATTAAGGATCCAATTGTAATTGTTTTGGAAATCGGTTGAAATGATATTTAAAGTCAAAATGATAGGTCCAATCATTTATAGTGCCTGATATGACCTTATTAGTCTCATGATAAGGATATCAAGATGTTCTTTTATCGGGTTTGAGATTTTTCAAAGATGACCGAATTTTAATGGTTTATCATAAACTACTTTTGAGATATTTTCAAAATTAATATAAAAGTACTATATGCATCATAGGGGTCATATGAGGATGTTTTGAACCATTTAATACGTTTTATTCAATATCCAAAAGCCCCAAAAACGAGTTTAGGATCAAATTGTAAGATTTTTGGGAATTGGTTGAAATGAGGGTTTAGAATCAAAATAGATGGATTCATCACTTTGAAAGCCTAATATAGTTCTTCGTGTTCCATCTCCCTGTCTGATTGCCTTAAATGACCTAATTTTAAATGTTAGTTTTTGGGAAGCAAATTAAGCTGAATACTTTTTTTT
Organism: Dysphania ambrosioides; assembly: GCA_026401315.1. Taxonomy (NCBI): domain Eukaryota; kingdom Viridiplantae; phylum Streptophyta; class Magnoliopsida; order Caryophyllales; family Amaranthaceae; genus Dysphania; species Dysphania ambrosioides. Next base: position 23,485,052 of record CM048666.1, read on the forward strand.
ATTCATAATTTTAGCCCAGAGTTCCATAAGATCATAAAATGATGCTTATGCAACTGTAAAGAAAAATTTCATGAAACATCGTATAAAATATGATACTTGATCTCTATCTATTTTATTAGGTAAAAGACTTATATTTTGACTAAGATTATAAATTATCCACATATAACAAAAAATAGTCGAACAACTCGTGCAATGCTCCATCCTAAAAACTAGTAAATTAATAAATAAATCCTTGAGTAATCCCTAATGTATCTTCTTACTTTTATGTTTTTGTTCACTGTCTAATTTTATTATTTGTAATTAGTACACAAGTACAGAGCAAGAGTGGGAGATCCTATCTTGATGAAAGAATAAAACAATCTACTAGTTCCCACTTCAAAATATTCAGATGCTGCGGATTCTGTAAGCTGTGGAATAAATTTAGGCATGTGATTATAAGTTTATTCTCTACAGATAGGTGTTGGACATGTGTTGCCAATCCACATTTCATATTACATAAATTTAGACTAGTAATATGAGATGTAGGAGCTGCATCTTTTTGTGCCAAAGTGACAAGGGAATCGTCTCCCTTTTTCTTTTTCTCTTTATCACTGATGCTATCACAGGTCAATAGTTTAAATAATAAATTGTTCGGATTCCACACACTCTGCAAGTTGCAGAAGATGATGGTGGGCTATATAATGTGGGGAGTGTAGCTCTTCTCTGTGCTGTAAGTTGAGCAGAACCAGACACTTGAAGAAAACCAACTCAATAGGCTTGCTGTTTCACATCTGCTCCTACTCCACATTTCTACTTATGGTAAGTAATTTCTTCTAGCTATGCAATTTCATTGTGGAATAATTTAGCATGATGAAGAAATGTGATTGACACTTAAGTTACCGCTTATGAGTTCATCGTCACCTCCAAATCATTCCTGTTGTGATCAAATCTCAGCTACCACTAAGTGTGGTTATTTTATTAGGTGATTTGTTACTCTGTAATTCGTGCATATGATTAGTGAAGTGGATAATCAACATTACTCTTGGCAATCTTGTTTGTTATATTTTGAAATTCCTAAAAAAACTTTCTGCCATCTATTAATTTAACTTCAAGGAGATTATTTTTTTCCTAGTATGTGAGTATGCCACTTGGAATCACCGTTGCATGAAATGTGTCATGTCATTTAGGATGACAATTCAGAATATTGTATATATAAGCAAAAATTATGACAATCGTCTTGAATTAGGAAATGATTTCTTTTACAAGCAAGCACTTAGGCTGGAACAAATAAATAAAACTTATATTACAAAACAAAATGGGTATTATTAAAATATAAGTGTTTAGTATTCATTAAATCAAACATAACTTTTGCAACTCGTGACAAAAAATTAAGTTTCTAGTCGTGAATTTTGTTTTAAAAAAAGATCCACTTATAATGTTTTTAAGAAAACATTATGAACAATTTTTGGAATTATTATGTATTATGACATTGGTAAGACCAAACTAGTTAAGTGTTAATAGCATAGTGAGTTTGGTTTAATCATTAGCTTGATTAGTGTAGGAGATACGAGTTGTGATTTAGCCTAATATTTGTGTTCCATATTTAAATTTAATTATAGTGGGGTACATTATTTATTTAGATTATTTTGATTGTATTATTCTAAACAAGTCATTGATCTTAGAGTAGGAACAGTAAGTAAATTACTTCCTAATCATATTGTGATTTTCATATGATGAAAATTCTTTTAAATTAGTTGGTGTTGTATGTCTAATTCTTGAATCATACTAATATATTACCAATAATAAAAATCAAATCTTGATGAATATTCCTGCATTCCAAAATATAAATTTTATTTAAATAGTAGCTAAAATTTAATTGTGTTTATAATATCTTAAACATTACATTGCCCGGGCACATCTGGTGATTACTTAATCATCTGCTTACAGGCGAATGAGAGAAGGTTCAGTTTCAACCTATCAAATGATAATTACTTGGTATTCATCCAACAAGTACGAGACTGGGCGAAGCATCCAAATAGGGTTTCTCATGGCCGCCCTGTCCTTCCGTATCCACCTCCAACTCTGAGGCAAGCTGAGTATGCGAACATTCAGTTACGAGCTAGAGATCAAAGTAAAAGAGAGAGAATTATTACAGCGAGAATCAGACGGCATGACCTCTACATTGTTGCCTATCAGATGGAACAATCTAACCTTTGGCTTGAGTTTGAGCCCGACAAGGGTACACCGACAGTAGTTCCCAACTCTAAAACCCTTGGATTTGGTGGGAACTATAATGATCTAGGTAAGCTAGAAAACCTTGGGAACGTAGGCTACAGCACACTAAAAAACAGCATCCTAGACCTTGCTGTAACCACAGACAGCAATACTAGGAAGTCCTCGTTGCGTGCTTTACTTGTTATGATATCTGAGTCGGTTAGATTTCAGAAACTTTCTGATCTTTTTGCCCCCATGGTGCATAGACAAAAAGATGTTAAATACGAAACTTGGATGAAAACTCTAATTAATGATTGGGGTAGTCTTTCCAACAGGCTACTATGTGAGGATCAATTTGGTATTTACTTCAGGCTCCCTGATAAGGCGATTGGAAAACCTCATGATCTCACCAAGGAACTTGGAATAGTCACATCAAGTGATGCAGCTAAGTGTATTGCCGTGTTATTAGGAAACACTCCAGACCGAGAAGCTTTATACCAAGGTGATACTGCCCTTCGATGGAAAGGATCACCTCTTCTTGAGGTGTTTGCTGTTGGTATCAACAAATTTGCTGGTGAAATCTATGGAAAGATTCAAGTCCAAGATGGCTTGGGTACCAACTACCTTTTGTACAACAGAGAGAGGAGTGATTTCGAATCTATTCAAAACTCCGGGCCTCTGACTCTTGCTGGTCCAAATCGTGGTTTATCAACTAGTTCCTTTAAAGTGACATACAATCTTAAGCAGAGAGCCAAAAGCCCATCTTTAGATACTGAAATCATCAAAGGAGATTTCGAAAGGAAACCTAGTGACATTAGTCAAATCTTTGACAGGCGTGCTTTCTATACCTTGAAAGGCAAAAATGGGTCGTCTGCAACAGTCTACTTCACCTCATTCCGTGATGCAGTACAAGCTACTGTAGAAATTGTGCTCGTGAATGGAGAACATAACAAAGAACAGCTAGCTCAATTTTATGGAAGCCTTGTAGCTCGTTATGGAAAGCACGAATATCATGATGAGGAAAGTAAGCTTTACTACCGAACTACTCTTTTTAAGAAGCTTAGCAAAGAGAACAGTGTAAAAGTGAAGCTTGGGAACCCCATCCCGTTGTCGCGGTCTGTGCTAGCTGTGCCTACTTCTGAATCCCTGGTAATTGATGCAGACATCACTTCTGTTGGTTCTAAAAATGATATAGCAAAGGGGTCAGCTGATTTTCCTTGTCAGTTGGATGGAAACTCCATGAAAGATATCAAGGGAAACGGTGGTCTTGTCCGAATAACAGTAGCGTGGAAAGCCAAGATCTCTGCTTGATCGAAAAACATGATTCCTGCACACAGATTACTCCTGTACTGCTAATCCCTTAATGTTTCCATAGTGTATGTGTTGTAATAAGCTTTTTATAGGTCTTAATAATGTATACAGATGTGTGCTTTGTGTTTGAGTGGCCATGCGATATCCTTTGGCTGCAAAGAGTGTGACACTACCTCTGCTTCCTTTTCAATGTTTTTCCATTGATTTGCTGGAATACGATATTACAGGATATGGTACTTCACTACCGAATTCCAGATAAACATAGATGCCCTAGGAGTGGTTTTAGAGAGATCAGAGGAAAGTAACTACCAAGGTCAGCTAGTTCTAAGAAAAAAGTAACGAGGCCAACTGAAAGTACGACACCATGAATGACTTAATTATAAGTTAAGCGTATGTTTGTGATATTAAACATCCAACCTAGCTTTCACGCAGGTAAACTATTGTTGTGAGTTAGTGGATTGAGATATGGTCCCCTTGATCTCGAGTTATGCATACTTCATTAGGGATTATGGATCGAACCTTAAGAACTAAACTACCGATGAATTTGTTAGGTCTCCAGCAATTATGCCCATCAGTCCAGGAATTGATCTGTTAATGATCCAAAATCTATAAATATAACACAAAATCTTATAATCTTGATTGTTTAGCCTAATCCCGTTAGACTTCTCAACTATTAGAGGACCGTTTCAGAATTTATTTGAAAAGATTATCATGCAACATAACAAAAGATTCAACTCTTTCGTAAGTCTCGCATCATATTCTCTGTAGTACTGCTTCTCAGTTTATCAATTCAGGATTGTTACATTACATAACTCGGACACAGAAACACGATTCTCTACATGACCCGGTCATTAAATCAATTCTAAAATCAATAAACACGATTCAGGATTTATTAACACAAGATAAACTTAATTATTAGCATAATTTGGATTAAACATATGCCCAATCTTCAAATTACACATGAAATCACTTGCTCAAATCTTTTAAAAACACACCAAAATAAAACAGATACAACTTTGGGGAGGATTGATTACAATTTGTTAATTCAAAAAGTAACAAACTCAAATCTGACCTCCAACAACTGACCAACCTTCTTCATCTTCATCATCTGATGGACTCAACACATATGCAACATCATAGAAACCCATGTACCCATCATCCCCATCTTCCGTTACACCTGCATGGATTATCAAATCATCCTCTTCTTTATCTTTAACACCATCATCATCATTAACAGCATTATCTTCATGATCACTCTCTATCAAAATCTCTTGGCGTTTATCATATGATACGAGATCCTCCAACTCAGGCTCATCATCGTCATCATGATAAAGATTCTCATCGTCATCATCAATTAAATATTGTTGATGATGATAACTAATATTCAACTCATTTAGAATATCAGAAGCAGAGTTTCCATACTTCCGCAAATTATTCGAACCAACCAAGCGCCAATTGACCTGCTGGTAATTCACAGCTGCGTCCGAAGTCTTAAGCTTTTGAGAGCCCTTAGCCTTGTCCTTAGCTTTACAAGCAGGATGTAGATGACACCCAGAGCACCGAACTTTTTCACATTTACCTGTGAACTTAGAGTGGTTGGTAGGCTTGTTAGAGACCTTGGTAAAGAGGCCAGCCGTAGGCGGGAATTCGAGCGCATTAACGACTCGAGACGGGGGCCTAGGGTTCAACGGTGCGGCTAATACATGGTATGTGCGTACCATACCGTGCGGGCGACCTTCCCTCCTCATTGTGTTGAGATTTTGTGGATATGTGTTGAGTGTTGAGGGTTGGGAGGGGGAAGGGGGAAGGGGGAAGAGGGAAGGGGGTTTGATAAGGTGGAAGCTGTAAACGTTGAAAGCGCAGTGAGTGAGTTTTTTTAATGCGAAGATTGTGGCTTTATGTATAGAATGACAGGGCTGAGGATTTGGAAGTTGGGTTTGACTTTAGAAAGGCTTTGCTTGGTGAGCAAGTATTCTTGGAGGCCAAGGTTAATATGAATTGTTGGTTTCCACTTTGGGTTTTGATTAACCGCCCTTGACCGTTAATATATTGTTTGATTTTGGTCCATTTTAAGATGAATATACTCCCTCTATCTCTAAAAGAAAGCCTTATTTGACTTTTATAATCTCTAAAACATGTGACTTTAAACGTTTTTATCTCTCAATCCGTAAGATAAAAATTTATGAAAAATTGATATTAAAAAAATTTACATTAAGATGCATCCAATAAGATCTCACTAAAATATATTATTTTTTATAATATGATGAGAATTTATGGTTAAACTTTTCGAACTTTGACTCTAAATAGTAAAATGGGGCTTCCTTTTAGGGCTGGACAGAGTATTTTTATATTTTAATTCTTATTATCTTTAAGTTCATCTAATAAGAAATTATAACAAGTTAATATCTTGAAAAGGTTCTACTTATCACTATATTAGTATATTTTCTTTTATATTATAATAGTTATAAAATACCGTCAAATTATGGTTTGGGTATTTCACATTTAAAAATTATTCTTGAATAACTCACAAACAAGATTGGTCAAAGTGATGGATAATCTATTAAGTTTGACAAAAATAAGTCGAAATTAGGCAAATTCATGTTTGGTTCGATGATATTCTCACACAAGCTGAGCATTCTTAAGAGATGAGTTCGAGTAAATTTTTTACTTAACAAGCCAAGGTCGAACAAAAGAATTATAAATATGCTTACTCAATAATCCTTAACAAGTTCAATTCGAAAAAGAAATACTCGATTCGACTCATTTGCAACTCATATATATACTTAGGCATCCACTTAAATGGAAGGACGAAAACACGCATCAGTAAAATGCACCTAGAGGCTTAATAAACTATTGTAATTAAGTATTATCAACATAAATTAGAGGTCCAAGGTCCAACAAATCCACACTTAACTTTAAGAGTATGGAAAAACCGTATTCGCTAAGATATAAATAAAAATAGTAATGAAGCCCATAACGAACTTAAGAATCTTGAATCCAAGTCACGAAGACAAAAAGTATGACTTACCAGAAGAGTCAAATCCACTTGGACATAGTATTGAATGAAGGTGGTAAAAAAATTAAAATTTTAAGGTATAAGTGCCAGTGAGCCAGGATGACTCAGCCCAATCCGAACCCACAATGGTCCAGCCTAGATTTGAACCAGCCCACAAGTTTAGTGAGCCAGTCACGAATCAATATCTCTCAGCACTAATCGGTTCGAGGAGAAAACGATTTGAATAGGTGGATTTGTTTACCCCATTTTGAGTCATTTATGTCATTTACTTGCCCTTATTGAGAGAGTTTTCTCTATTCTTTTAGCCTTTATTTACCCTATTTTGAGTCATTTTATAGCTTATTTCATGTATGACTCTAATTTTGGACATTTCATCTCATCCCACTAGTTTACCCCGTGATTCCTTGTATTTTTCTATGATTACTTGTTTCTCCATTTGGATCTTGCAGGATCATGGTTTATACAATGCAAGTAGAAATGGAGCAAAGAAACAATAATCAAGGGTGAAGGTACAAGAAAATGAACCAAGAGACCTCTCTTTCTCAAAGGAAAAGAAGCCAAGTGGTTGCTCAACATTAATCCATGCAGCTGCTCAGTTTAAATATTTGCATAGTTTAATAAGAAAGTTCGAGAGGGCATTGAGCGAGCAGCAAGATGCCTCTTATAAGATAATTTTTCCATCTGTGTTGCCTCTCAAAATTGTACTAAGAGATTGCTTAGTTCAATTTCAATAGAAGTTATTCCCTTATGAGCGACCGCTCATCATTCTTTCTAAGATGCCACTTAGAACGAGTTTTTGGCCAATTAAGCGGATTTCCACGTTCTTCTTCCTTAGGTTTGATTTATTTCGGGGGGGGGGGGGGGGGGGGGGGGGGTATAATTAAAAAAAAAGGAAAAACAACTATAGAGGGATAATCAGTTCTAGCGTAGAATATTATTAGAGACAATCCATGGTTAAAGCAATTGTAGAATCGTTGAAGCACGATTAATGAAGTAGTGAATCATCTTTTCGATTATCAAGAGTAATTTTTAATTTTCCATTATTCTTCTATTTATTGTTTCAGCATTAGTAGTATTCTCTAGCAATTGTGTGCTTTGTGTTTTGCGGCATTCTATTATTGATTCCTCTATAACAATGAATTTCTATTTGATTGCTTGCATTAATAATTCGATGGAATTTGTCTTAACAAGTCACGAGTAGTTAGTTTAGCTAGGGAAAAAGGTAAAAACTCAATCCCAAGCATGGATTAGGTTTAGAGTAGGGATGGCAACGGACCGGATCTGGACCGGGTCCTGATAGATCCAGATCCGGATCCATTTTTCAAGGATGGATCCAGATCCAGATCCAGATCCGCTGGGTATGAAAAGTAAGGATCCAGATCCAAATCCAACGGATCCGGGTCCAAAACGGGTCCAAAACGGATCTTGCATATTTAGGTGTATTTACCACCATAAGGGATAATTTGGGCGGGAAGACATTTTTTGTGCTATTATATTATTGTTTATAATACTCCGTAACTAGAAAAATGAATTTGTAATTGAAATTATGGACTTTATTATACACATTAAAACATTTGCCTAGACATTAATGAGAAAAGAACTTTTTTTTCAGATCGAATTATAAAGAAAATTACAGTATTTTAAATTAGACAAATTAAAAAAAGTTATCAAAATCAATTTTTCATTCTTTTTTAATAGATATCCAAATCGACCTTATTTGAATACTTCTTACTAACGGTCGAACTTTACCTTACTATCATTCTCTCCTTTCTTTGTTGGTTACTGGTTTGTAAATATATTAGTATCACGAAAAATATTTCAAGACGGGTCCAAAACGGGTATTATGGTTGGACCCGTACCCGGATCCGTTTTTCAGTCATAGGACCCGGATCCGACCCGGATCCGTCGGGTCTAAATTTTGAAGACCCATATCAGTAAAAACGGATATGGATCCACGGATCCGGGTCGGGTCCATTACCCGTTGCCATCCCTAGTTTAGAGGAGTGAGTTAGGAGCGAAGTAGAATCGATTTAATTGGTTTGGCATTAGGAGCTGGTAGAGATCTAGATTCGACCATATAAGTTTTTGCCCTTCTATTTTCCTTAGTCATGTCATTGAGAAATAGTTCTAAGGGGATGGTGCCATGCTTAAATGAATTGATTTAGTTATATGTTGTTTAGGGTATTCGAGATTGTATTATGTTTCGTTTACTCAAATCACTCGGACGACAATCGTTGTTATTATTACAACTCCAATGTTTAATGGACTACCATACAAGAGGTCATTTGGATGGCAATCGTCGTCACTATTATGTGCTCCCTCGGAATGTCAGCGTACAAGACTCTCTTGTACAAAGTCTAGAAAAGGGAATAATTAACAAGACCCAATAATATTGATGGAATAGGTATGTACCCTTTTAAAAATTTGATCCTTTTATAAAGCAAGTTTTAAAACTTTATGATCCCAATTTTCATTTATGCATTGACATCTTACTATAAGGGATTGCCACCTTAACAAAAGTTTCCTATGAAACTGCTATTGGTGGTGCTATTTCAAAACGACGTAATATTATAACTTAATCCCTCCTATGTTTAAAATGATGATATACATTATGTATATATACCTGGCCAATCTGCATAATAGTGATGGTAGCACTCCATCTAATTGTAGAATCTTGTTTAGAAACAAGTGGGTGATTGCAGCATCATATACATTAGACACCTAAATGGTGGTGAAACCAGTGATACCAATAATGTAAAAAGTGAGCAACCCATCAAAAGTCAAATGCTCAAGTCTATATTATTGGTTAGACTCTTTTACAAACGGGTCGGTCAAGGGCCTTTAACGAACCCTCACCCATTTAAACAGGTCTAGTTGTTACCATGTTTATGACGTACTCAACGTTCTACATTACGTTTTATTAAACTCTGCTAATTTGCTTCTACCACAGCTTTGTGCTGCTAAGGTCTTACTCTAAAAATACAATATTAAAAAGCTGGTTGTGGCATTTTTTGAGCTGATGTGGAGAGATATGATAATTAATACTACGTATATGTTGTTGATTGAGTTGCATACAATGCGACTGTTTTTGCTGAGGATTGCTTTCCATCATTTGATGAGATTTCCATTTCAGTACGTCACCAAAGTCAGTTACTTGTTTTACGTATTGGTTTCTAAATCATCTTTTTGGTAGGTTTTTCGTTCCTTTTAGGCAGAGCTATGATAATATACATATTGGAATTTGTTTTTTATTTTTTCTTAAAAAAAATTGAAAAATAAGTCACGTTTGAAAGTAATTTAAAAAATAAGTTAATTTTGCTTCGGAGTGAAAATGTTGCATGAGGCAACGTTTTATCATAAGCAAAATCGTTGCCCCAAACAACGTTTTGCATGAAGTTGGAAATATGGGGGTAAAACTGGGTCAGTGAATTTCGGTCAGTAAAAAAAGTTGCTTTTTTTAACTCGGGCAACGTTCCCGCAACTTTTTTTTAAAAAAAAAAACTTTAGTTAAACCAAAAAATGTTGCCTGATTTACTGACCGAAAACGTTGTCGTAGACAACATTTTTTCTCTGCCCCACTGTCACCTTCTCTTTTCAACTTCATGCAAAATGTTGACTGAGCCAATGATTTTGCTTATGCTAAAACGTTGCCCGATGCAACGTTTTCACTCCGAAGCTAAATTAACTTATTTTTTAAATTACTTTATAAGATAGTTTATTTTTTTAATTTTTTTTTAAAAAAAAGCTTATAAATAAAAAAAATCTACATATTGCCTTGCCTTTGTTATTTTGCTTATTTGTTAGAACATCAATCTTCCCTCAGTGTTGATTTTCGTATAAAGGTTCTGGCACAATTTTGTCATCAATATGTGAAGGTTTTGCCACATCTGTGTACATTAAGGCAATAGTGTACAAACCTTAACATTTTTGCTGTAGAAATTTTCTGTATAATTACTGATGATGTTCGAAGGTTACTATAAAATATTACAAATAGAGGAGTGGCTACATGGCGATCGTGACTCAATTATCAAGTGAAGCTACTGAGGAGTTTATCTAGACAAGTGGGAAGAGAGTGGTTGTAAATTTGTCATTGACTAAAAATTATCGGTCTTATCAAAATCATTTAGTGAGTTTAGTCTCCACTAACCAGTACTTGCCTTTACTATATGAATGCACGTAATTAGTTGCAAGTTGAACGTTGTGTTTGTTAGCCAACTTGTCATAAGATCACATAATGCAAGACTCAATTGTTAAGTGGTGTTATAGAGGAATTACAATCAAGGACTTGACCTAAAAACCCTGATTAGTATAAAAAACGAGGTGTAAATATAGTAATTATTAGGATAATTTATTTACCTTAAAGAAATTACTCGAATTTGGTTTAAGTATAGTAAACCAATTCAATCGAATCAAACTGAATTACTCAATTTCCCAAAATTGAGTAAAATTAATTACCTTAACCGATTGCCTAATCGAAACTTGATTTTACTCTATCAACCTTACTACCACGGTTTACAATTACCAACTCATTTTAATAATTTTATTATTAAGGTGTAGAATCTTTGTAAATTAGACCGAGGAGGGGTGTTCAATAAAGTAGTAGAGCAAAGAGATGTGTGATTTGCTTAGTTAGTAAGACAAAACTAGGGGAAGTGGATGTTACACCAGTCATTATTTTTAAAATTTAAAATATCACTAGAAAATGACAAGCTCTTAAGTCTTGTAGGTGGCAGCTAATCTTGATCAATTGGTGGTCAAGATATTGAAAGATTCAAACATCAACAAAAAATATTAAAAATGGTGATGAAACTCTTGGGACATTATAATGGACATCGCTAATGGGAGAAGAAGATAACCAGAACTCAGAACTCAGAACTCAGAACTCAGAACTCAGAACTCAGAACGCCAAACACAAAAACCAACCAGAGCTAAAAAATCAAATCATGACTTCGCTAGAAACCAAAGATCTTAAGGAAGCAGCACTGTGGGGAGATGTAAATTTCCTCAAAAAATGTGTTGCAACCAATAAACCCATAGATTTCTACGTGACATTCTTCCCCAAGTCGGACGACCAGTCTGGAAAAGGTCATTATGGAAATATCTTACACATGGCGGCAATGGAGAACAGAGATACTTTCATAAGAGAAGTAATTGGGATGTTGCCTAAGGAACGCACTCATCAACTGCTCATCCAATCAAGGGACGAACATATGTTCATTAACCCTCTTCATATAGCAGCTTTCGTCGGCAATATTGAGATAGTAAAGATGTTTCTAGAAGTGTACAGATCATTACCATCTGATCTTGAAAAAGTACCTTGGTTACTCAAGAATTCATATGGAAATAACCCGTGCTTTGTGGCTTTAAGTAATGAGAAAGAGGAAATTGCATTGGTAATATTTAACATTGATCCAGAGCAGCTTTGTCATGAGACTAATGGATGCGGCTCTTCCTTACTTTACGAAGCTATATTATATAAGATGAGCAAATTAGCTTTGGAGATCTTCAGGTCCTCCGGTTCTTGTAATTGCGCCGGGCCCGACAGCTCCACTGCGTTGCACGTAATAAGTCGATTGGAATGTTCAGGTATGAGCTCAATGACCTTCCCTACCTTTCTTGCACTGTTGCACATGATTTGCTCTAACATAGTAGATTTTAGCACAATTATATAAAACAACAAAGAAACAACGAAAAAGAAAAACTCCATAACTAACAAAATAAAAGCCTAAGACTTAATCGCATACGAGTCAAAGAAAGGAAAGAAACAACGAGAAAGTAGGACTCGTACGAGTCAAAACAACTCTATTCAAGTCCTCCAATCATACTCTTTTCCTCAAATATTTCTCGTGTGATTTTTCGTAATACACAACTTTAGACATTTTTATCTCCAAATATGTAAGGTAAAAAGTATAAAAACTTAATATTCTAAAAAATTATATTGAGATGCATTTAATAAGATCTTAATTGAATATATTATTTCTTATAACATAGATAAGAATTTATGGTCAAATTTTTCAAACTTTGACTCTATAAATATAAATGGGGCAATTTTTGGGTGACGGAGAGAGTAAGTCATAACTATAAAAAGACCTTTCAAGGCCACCTCAAAAAACACCGGCTTATCTTCCATATCTACCCATAGTTAGTCAACCTCTAGCTTATAATTCTACCATGTCTAGGTTACCCTTCTCTATTAAGCCTACCTACCTGCTAGATCTGTTCAAATGGAAGGGGATCCATTAAAAGTCTTTGACAAGTCCGTTTGTAAAAGAGACTAATTAATAATAAGCCTAATGAGTCGGTCTCTTAAAGGGTCATGATTTATTGGGTCTTTAATGGGTCAAGTCGTGTTAATAATGGGCCAATAGTTTCCAAGACTTTTAAACAATATCAAATAATGCATTATTTCCACTTATTTATCGATGATCTACTACCAAAAATTAGAGTTGATACATGTAAACTATCACCCTTTATAGATAAAAATTATACTCTCTTTGGACGACCCAACCCGTTATGTATCTCCTTTGTCCCGGCCCGACCCAACTCGTTTTGCATCTTCTTTGATCCGATCCGGCCCGTTTTGCTTGTGACTCATCCGGGTTCTGACCCGACTCAATACACAGGTCTACTACCCGCTGTATTCCTCCCCTTTTCCAATCTTCCCAAAGCTTTTTGAACCAAGCCTACACAAGCCAGAAGGAAACCCAATTGGTCTAGAGGGATTCAACCTCCTCATCAAAACGACTAACCCTCCATTTTCAAATCCTCCAAGTTGCGATTGTGAATCAGGCTCAGCTAGAATTCAACACCCCGGTGGGGCTAAGAAAGCCAACTTAGCTTAATTGCCTCATTGACCGAAACACCAAACCATCAAGTCTTAGGTTTGGTCATACTATCCCAAAACCTTCTAGCAATACCGTCCATCTCATCACAAGTCGATCAAAGAATTCGATCTGTTTTCATAGCATAATAGGATCACAAAATTTCCTTTATTAATATTATGTTATTTTTTATTTTAGTTGTATTTATTGTCAGCTAACACACAAAATGAGATAAAGTAAAATAATACCTGGACAAATTTATTTTACCTCAAAAAGTACAAATAATAGAGTATATGCATTGTACTGTACGGTGTTCAAATGGGAGGGGCCCTTTACCGGCCCGTTTGTAAAATGGTCTAATCGGTCGGTCTCTTAGAGGATCATGTTTTATTGAGTTTTTAAAGGGTCAATAATGGGTCAATAGTTTCCAAGACTTTTAAACACTATCCGGTAATGAATTATTTCCGCATACTTACCGATAGTCCACTACCAAAGATTGAGGTGATACATGTAAACTATCACCCTCTATAGATAAAAACTATACTATTTTTTGACGGCCCGACCGGACTCGGCCCGTTGTGTATTTCCTTTGACTCGGCCCGTTTAGTGTCTCCTTTGACTCGGCCCGACCAGACCCGTTTTGCATGTGACCCATTCCGGCCCTAACCCGACCCAATGCACAGGTCTAATTGTACGATCTCTCTAGATGTCATGCACACACAATAGTGGCATAATCCCCTAATTGTATATTAGTTGGTTTTAGGATGGAAACTAGCAGAGCTCATATGTGATTAGACTATCCTCTAGCAAGAGATAATAGAGTTTCTCACAACCTAATAGTTTATATATTAAGTACATAAATTATATTATATATGCATTTCTATATAAATTCGATAGAAAACTTTATGCTTAAATGTTTATTTTATTGAAAAATAGATAAATATAATGGGTTACTTTCGGATTATGGTTTTCCTTAGATATTTTGGAGAAAAAACGTATTATCTTCAATAATGTTACACATTTTTTAGCTCATACAAGGTATACTAACAAATATTCCATAACAAACGTTTCTACATTACAGAAGAGGCAAAAGAAATATGCCGAGGATTACTTCAAAGAGACGCAGGCCTAACAAACCAAACCAGAAGGGATGGAATTTCGATATTCAATGAATGGGCTAAGGATGGTAAATTATGGCCATATGAATGTGTTCTAGAAAGTATTGATATCATCCCAGATGGAAAGAAGGTGGTTGTCGATTTGATTTCTCAAACGGATAAAAATGGTTCCAACCCTCTCCATAATTTAGTTCTTAACAATACTGTTGAAGAAGGTAATATTGAAATAGCAAAATTACTCGTTAATTTTTACAAGAAGGAAGCATCAGGCATATCATCATCAGATCAACTTCCTTGGACTAGGCAGAATAATTATGAATGTACACCATTGTCCTTCGCGTTATACCATTACTTAGAAAAGTATGCAAAGTATATGTTGTTGGTGGATGCAAATGTGGTTACATGTTCACAAGATGTTTTGTTTTTAGCCATATCAAATGGATGTCATGAAGTAGCTGAAAATATTCTGGAAATAATACAGAATCAAGGTTGGTCTCAACTTCTTACTAACAAAGACCAAAAGAATGTGTTGCATCGTGCACCATTATGCAAAGGTAGGTGAGTCTACTTCATTCTCTTTCCATTTTTTTCCCCCACATTTAAGCATCTTTTCCAATAATAATAACTATTACATCTTTATCGTATCACATCTCATATCCAAATTTCTTTTAAAAATAAGATTCTTTTTCCTTTCATCGATATTTTATACTACGACGTATAGTAACTTATTGAAATAGCAAAAGTAAGGTGTTGCATGTTTTCATTGTACTAACATGTAACAATCTTTTTTAAAAAGCAGAAGACTTTTGCATCCGACTAATTGAAGGATATCCCGAATTCATCAAAGGAGTAGATAATCGGGGTAATACGGTATTGCATAGTTGGATGAGTTACAATCCTAAACCATGGTTGTTTGAGTACATTCTGAAGAGCCAGTGGAGAAGTTCGTTTGTTAAACTCATTAGTACCGTGGACTACATGGACCGAAATAACCCTATCCATGCTGCTGCAACTCATTACAATGAAGCAACAAAACAAGTTGTAGAGCTCCTTGTAGAAGCTTACAATGAAACAGGGAATTCAAATCAAGTTTTTAAGCCATGGTTTACAATAAATAAAGCAAATCAAGGACCTTTGCACGTGGCCATAAGCAACAGACATGAAACATGTGCAATGTACATATTATCACTTCTCGGACATGAATCTTACAATATAAATATATTACTTGATTATTACGAGCCGAAGCACTCTACTTTGTTTCTTGCCATTCAAAATGGTTGCTTTGAAGTAGCCAAACAGATATTGGAAAAATTGGATAAGAACATGTGGACAGAATATCTGAAGAATCCCTCTAATGGTCAAAATATATTGCATCTGGCTACAGAATTGACAGGTAACACTTGATCTTGATCTACTTCAGTATTCGCTTCTTTAAGT
This sequence comes from Dysphania ambrosioides, assembly GCA_026401315.1. Classification (NCBI taxonomy): domain Eukaryota; kingdom Viridiplantae; phylum Streptophyta; class Magnoliopsida; order Caryophyllales; family Amaranthaceae; genus Dysphania; species Dysphania ambrosioides. Next base: position 23,500,948 of record CM048666.1, read on the forward strand.
CAAGTTGTCTAGTTTTACACTTGCCTGTACAAATTTTGACATCTTGTACCAATATTTTTTTGAATAATAGCCAGACTTTTTTCATTACAAAAACTGCTGATGATTCCCTTCTAAAAAGGTAAAATTTAGGTAAAAATCCTGAATCTGGTAGTATTTTTTTCAGGTGGAGAGAATAATATGATCAATATCTAGCCAAGATGGTTGTCACTTTAATATGCATTTGGTCAATTTAATATGTATTTTTTTTTTTTTTGTTATTTATGTTTTCTTTTTTTTAGTTATTAGTGAAATATTCCCCTTTTTACTAATAATTGGTAATACTTGAAAGCAGATGTACAGTTGGGGACATGGTTGGTTAACGAAGCATCCCAATTCATCAGCGAACAAGATGACAGCAACCAATCACCTTGGGATAAAGCATATGAAGTAGGAGCTACATGGTTTATTGAAGCTGTACTGGAAAAGGATCCATCCGTGTTCAATAAAGAACCTTTGTGTTGGACTAAAGCATGCGAAAAAGGTCATGTCTTGGCTCTTGGTGCCTACATCAACCATGATCCAGGAGCATTCAGAGATCTTTGTATTGAGAGCAAGGATTCTCCTTTGCATCATATACATCTTAAAACTTTGACAAAGTATGAAGAGTTTCTCAAGTATCCTTACATGAAGGATATGATTAATCTTCAAAATTCCCAAGGTGAAACTCCGTTACATCAATCAATACGCAGAACAGACAAATTCTTGACAGAAGTACTGCTCAATATGGATCAGATAATATACGACATCAAGGATGCTACAGATTTATCCGCCATAGAGTTAATGGCCCAAAAATGCAGGGAGGCTGAGGACAAGCAAACATGGGTATGTTCGTTTGCAGAAGTTTTTAGATTTAACTTGAACTTGTTAATTATCATTGCTACGCTTATTATGTACAAAATAAAGAATAGAAACTTGAATGAAATGCATGTTTTTTTTTCTAAATAGATGTCATAAGTTGGTTTACATTTACTGATGGAAAAATTAACCATCAATTATTATTCATTACAGGAACGTATTTGCAAAAGAATTGAACTTGATCCGAGTGTTCAAACGACATATTTTCACAGAAAGACGAACTTATTAGAAGTGCGTACCTCACTTTTTGTGGTAGCGGCTTTACTAGCCACTATTACGTTTACAGCTGGATTCACTCTACCCGGTGGATTCGATCAAAACAACGGGGAAGCAGTCTTAGGCAAGAAGGCTTCTTTTTTAGTGTTTCTGATATTCGATACATTGGCCTTATTTTTTTCTATGTTGGTGTTGATTTGTCTTACATGGTCCATGGTCTACAGTTCTAGTCAATCGTTGGTATTGATTGATCGGAGTATGGTATTATTACGTATAGCACTTAACTGCACCTTAGTATCATTTATGACCGGAGTCTATGTTGTTATGGCTCCAAAATCACTGTGGGCAGCTGTCCTTATCATTGTCATCATGAGCTCTCTTATTGGAATTTCCGTCAGCAAAACTATCTTGAATAACTTGATCCTTCTAGACAAGTTTGTACCTACTCCAAAGAAGAAGCCGAAAACCAGCCTGGAGGATCCAGAATTGGTAAGCTCTTATAGATAACTGCATAATAGTGATGGTAGCACTCCATTTAATTGTAGAATCTTGTTTAGAAACAAGTGGGTGATTGCACCATCATATTCATTAGACACCTAAATGGTGGTGAAACCAGTGATACCAATAATGTAAAAAGTGAGCAGCCCATCAAAAGTCAAATGCTCAAGTCTATATATTTGAATTGCAGGGCATCTCTAATGAACAGGATCACTTGCATGAAGCTTAGTCACCGAGGGCAGGACTCGAATGAAGGACGTCGTACTGCTATCCAGACAAAGGGAAGGAATTGGACGTGTAAGAGAAATTAATGCAGGCTGAACTCCAGACCTCTTTGTAAATTGTAAATGGAAACTGTAATGTTGCTGTCATGGTTATGCTTAACTCAACGTTAGCTTACAATTTTATTTAACACTACTAGTTTGCTTCTACCACAACTTTGTGCTGCTAAAGTCTTACTGCCACAACTTTTATTTAACACCCCATTATTTTGAGCAAATGTGCAAATTTAACTCCAGAAATTCACAGCTGATTGACAAATTCAAGCCAAAATTCACCAGAAATGTAGGATTGTTGACACCTTAAATAGGAAAATTAGCTTTTAATAATATCAACAATTTTTGGGTGGTACTAAAAATAGGATTTTGAAAATTTCTTTACATAATACAAAATTTAACTCAAAGAAGCTTGTACTCAGTTTCTTCTTTCAAAAGGAGGATTCTATTTCTTTATCAAATTTAACTCTGTAAACACCTAGCCATCTAGTGGAGAGGCTGATATATTTGTTAGTCTAATAATGTTTTGTTTAAATTCATACGTACTTCCATCACAAACTAAAGAGGGGAATGAAAATTGTTGAGTGAGTTTCTTAATAGAAAAAATTTATGAGAATAATCTAATTTTTGACCGATTCACTTTTATTAATCCAACATTTTGTTTATTTATGATTTCACCTACCTTTGGTCACTATTTGCTTTCACTGAACCACTTTACAGGCTACTTCAATTTCTAAATTAATCAAAACAAAATCAGCTAGTAAAAGGCCTAAGACAGGGACTTCATTTAATTTAGTATCCCAAAAAGCAGAAAAGAATAAGCGTCTTCCTTTGGTAAGCATTTCTTTAAAAATAAAACTCTATCCCAAAAGTTCTTCCTTTTACCCTAATGAGTTGAGTAAACTAGTAAACTACCTTTTAATTGAGTTCTTTGAATCGCTCATTGGCTTGACTTTACTAGCGTCGTAAGGCCGAGGTGAGATGTCTTCTCTCATTGCCTGGGCTTAGGCACAGAAGTAGCTCGGCAAAGGACGAGCTTTGATTTGCGACTGTGTTGAAGCCAACGGAAAAAGTCTATAAATTGTTCTTCTACAAATAAGTAGTATTCATTTTTTTTGGCAAAAATATTGAGTATTTGGAATTAGGGTTTCAGGCTTATCTCAGTGGAATCTCAAATATTTTTTGTTAATTTCGAAAACCCAGCTAGTGCTGTTGATTTATGGATGGAGATGAATATGCGTTCTGCTATACCGATGCAAACATAAAGTGGAAATTGTTTCAATTAATTGAAAGTTCCCAGATCTTACTCTTCTCCTCCACCTATTCTGGCTAATCCTTTGGAAGAATTTCCGAAATCACCTGACCCATTCTTTGTATCATCATCAAGAGAAATGATTGCAAGCCCTCTACAGATGCAGGCTACTGTAAGCCCTTTATAGATACAGGCAAACTCTATAGCTTCTCATATTGGGTCCTCCAGTAGTGATTCTTCTTTGGTGAGGGATTCTCTGTAGACATGGATTTCCCTTCATTTTCACCTTGTGAAAGGCTTCCTAAGATTTCTCCATTTAATTCTCAGTCAGTAGGAGGCGAAGTGCATTTTCCTCCAAATCATGTTACTGTATCAGATTTGCCGTTGACTGGCTTTATAAACTATCAACCAGAATCACGAGAAAGAAATTTAGAGAGTGAAAGCGGTTCCATTGAGCAGATATCAACTGTAGAGTTAAAAACAAGTGTTATGATTACTGAGGCATTGCGAATGCAAATTGAAGTTCAAAAGCAGCTCCATGAACAGCTTGAGATTCAATGGAAACTACAATTACTAATCCAAGTATAGTCAACAGTGAAGAGTATTGGTCCGACTTCCATTATAGACTGTCCAAAAAGTATTTGATGTTATTGTATTTTTTTTATTAATTGAGGGTTTAATTTTGTTGTGTTTTAATTAATTGATACAATTACCTGCAATTGTATCAATTACTTGTTCATGACCGACAACTGCAAGTTACAATTGGGGGTTGTTTAGTGAAAGAAAAGAGTAGCCAAAAAAAGGTGCATTTAGAAATAAACAAAAAGTTGGATTAATAAAAGAGAATCGGACAAAAGTTGGATTATTCCCATCAATTTTTCCTATACAAATCACCAATGAATGCTTATGCGTAGATGCAACTATCTCAATGAGATCAAAGCTTCTAGAAGTGGCGTATTTAGTTTTCGAAGTTATACTCAAAAAGTTTAGCAAATTAGATTTGGAGATCTTGAGCCTCCTTGCGGATCATCTAATTTATGAAGAATTTTTTTTAAAACCCATCTAATAAAGTGGTTTATGACAAGACTAGTGGATTATCGCTCAATTTTATATCAATTGGTTTTAGTATGAAACTTTATAGAGCTCGTGATTATCGGACTATCCCCTAGTAGGATATAACAAAATTTCTCACAATCTAAATCGTTTATATAGTTGTATTACTTAAGCAGTATGACAAATAAAATTTAATAAAGCTACAAAACAAGTTGTAGAGCTCCTTATGGAAGCTTAAAAGAAAAATATTCAGATTGGGTTGTGGATCCCATGAATTATTACAAAGAAGAATATTATATATTAACTTTTCTAAAATATATAAGTTTAGTTAAAAGTTAATATTTTACAATAATGATTTACATTAGTCAATTCCACGACGGCCTTATTATAAGTTTTACGGCCATGTTTGTAAGTTGGAATCTCGTATTAATTTGAATTTTGATTTTTTTTTATTTTTTATTTTTTTAAATAAACCCTTACTTATTCTTCCCAATTACTAAATTACCCAACTACACACTTATATATAGTAGCCCTCACACTCCACTGCACTCGACTCAACTCTACCCTCATTCACAATGAACCACAACAGCAAGGTACATAAGATTATCACTTGAAACGACTTTTAAACTTAATGCATGTCATATTGTTTGCATGTGTGCTTTAATTTTTGCATATTTGATGGTTTTGTGTAAGGAAGGCAATAAACCGGATCCTTATGGATCCAGATCCGCTGGGTATGAAAAGTAAGGATTCATATTTAAATCCAACGGATTCGGGTTCATATAGGTTCAAAAAGGATACTACATATTTTGCCTATTTTTTGCGATAAAAATAAGTTTTAAATTTATAAACCTTCATTTTACATTAACGATAACAGTCCAACGAAGGATGTAAGTTCAATACTTGAATATAATTCATATAACTAATCAACTATTACCAAACAACAAAGTACAAATGAACAAAAGCAAATTTTTACATGTTTTTCGAATAACACTACAAACAAGTACAAATGAGTAAATGAAAAAACGGGTAACAAGTCTAGATCTAGGTAGATCCCTTTTTCAGTCACAGGACTCAGATCTGATCCGATTCCATCTGGTCTAAATTTTAAAGACCCGTATCCGCTCGGATTCGGGTCGGGTCCAATATCCGTTTTCATCCCTAATTTTGTGACGTTTCAATTCATCAGACCGGCTGGCCCGGTGTGCCTTGGTGTTGTGTATGTGTTTGTAATTGTTGCAGTGGTGATGGGTGGTTGTACGGACCACCAAGCATGTCAGTGACAATCTTTGCATTATCAATGCAATTATGCAACTATCCCAAATACGTACCACTAGCTTAACTTGTCATATTACGATGGAACAACTTTACAGAGCTCGTTTGTGATCAAACTATCCTCTAGCGAGAGATTACGAAGTTTATTACTATCTAACAATTTATAAGATATTATACCTAGTATTAGAAAGGTTATACATGCTTATCAATATAAATTTTATGGAAAACTTTCTTAAATATTTTTTTATTAAAAAATTATATAAATTCAATGGGTCATTTTCGTATTATGATTTTTGTTAAAAAGAGAATATTTAATTTTTCATCAGTATTTTGGCTTATACCATGAATAAAATAGAAAATAATATTTCTATCATTAAGCTTTTGGAGGGAAAATATATTCTATTCTGATGTGTTTTAATGGATAATATGTGATAGTTTAGGAATGTCACCTATTGTCTTTAGTTTTACCTCAATTTCTAAGAAAGTCTATCAATTAAAAATGTTCCAAATTTTTAGCTCATGAAGGTTTTTACAAATATTCCATGCCAAACGTTTCTATATTACTATATTACAGAAGAGGCAAAAGAAATATGTCGACGATTACTTCAAAGAGACCCAAGCCTAATAAAGCAAACCAATACTTATAAATATTCAACATTTCCATCTATGGGCATATGTCGGTAGATTGTGCATATGAATGTGTTCTAGAAAATATTGATATCATCCCACATGGAAAGAAGGTTTTTGTCGATTTGATTTCTCAAATGAACCAAAATGGTCACAACCATGATCTTACAATTTCATACGTAATAAAATCCAAGAGGCTAACTGATATCATTGTAGGATTGTAGACGCGATTAGTAAAATTTCAAGAAACATTTTCATAGCATTTAACCATGATTTCATGCATATAATAATATGAGTTATCAATGTAGAATAACATACCCTTTTACGAGTGAATTTCTCAAAGCAAAGGGTACGTCTTTTTGAAGATCTTAGAACGTTAATTATCGTTCCTCTATTATTGGTTCACGAGTAATGATCGAATCTCCCACGTAAGCTAGTACTGAATCAAAAACTTTTCTTGATTACTTTTTAGGTTTTAGTTATGTGAATGGAGGCAAAAAGAGCATAAAATATTTAAATTCGGGTTAGAGAGCTGTTTCATAAATCCCATATATCTCTTTTTATATATGTAATATTTACACATATAAATATTTACATATATATAACTTATTTACATATATGTAACATTTACATATACAAGTCAATGTGTTAATTAACTTATTGTAACTTAATAACCTAATTACTTTCATTGCAACTTCCCACATAACTACATTGTATTTATTCAATCAATTACTTATACATATGACCTTATAGGACTCGATCGGTTGAAGTTAATAGTTCGCTAATCTGATTAACATGCAGATTATAGTAAGTTTCTAGCAAAACACTATAATCCCCTAAAATAACCGAATATATTATTCTCTCCACAATTAGTCCTAGTTATATCTAGTCATTACACTTATTGAGGACATTTCCTTTAGGCGGTGGTCTTGAATTGTCCTTCCTAGATTACCTTATTGAGGTAGTAGCTGGATAATGGTTAAACTTCCACTAGTATTGCCCTATTTTTATTATAGAGTCAAATTTTAAAAAGTTTGATCATAAATTCTCACCGTGTTATGAGAAATAATATATTCAAGTGAGATCTTGTTGGATACATCTCAATATAAATTTTTAAAATATCAAGTTCCATAATATTTTGCTTTAATATTTGGAGATAAAAACGCTTAAAGTCGTGCATTAGAGATCAGATCGTAAATAGTCAAATGGGGTAAATTTAGTGGGATAGAGGGAGTATAACTATGAATATTAAAAACAATCTACTACGTATATGATATTGCTAGGAAATAAAGTTGTTTATGATAAGACTAGTGGGATATTCGTTTAATCCTATACCAATTGGTCGTGGGATGGAATGGCCTTACAGAGCTAGCTTGTGATCAAACTATTCTCAGGTGAGAGATCACAAAGTTTGTTACTATCTAACAACTTATATGGTATTAATATATACATAGTTATATTATATATGGATATTTATATAAACTTAATAGAGAACTTTCTTATAAATTTTTTATTAAAAAAATATATAAATTTAATAGGTTACTTTTGGATTATGCATAGTTTTTATTAGGAAAGGAAATTTAATTTTTCATCGGCATTTTGACTTATACCAAAATAAAAAGGGAAATTATATTTCTGCCATAACCTTTCTTGGAGGCAAAATATGTTCTATTCGGATGTGCTTTAATAGATAATATGAGGTAGCTAGTTAAGAATATGCCCTTTTCTCTCTAGTTTTATACCGTAAAAGTATTAAATTATTTACCTCAATTTCTACGAGAGCCTACCAATTGCAAAATAATGTTACAATATTTTTAGCTCATACAAGGTACTTATAAATATTCCATGACAAACAAACATTTCTATATTAAATTGCAGAATAGGCAAAAGAGATACGCCGACTATTACTTCAAAGAGAGCCGGACCAAATCAAGAAAATCTATGACCATAAATGGGGTAAATTGTGGCCATTTGAATTTGTTCTAAAAAATATTGGTATCATTTCAGGTGGAAAGATGGTTTTTGTCGATTTGGTTTCCCAAATGGACGAAAATGGCTACATCCCTCTTCAATTCTATTGAAGAAAACAGCATTGAAATAGCATAATTACTCATAGATTTTTACAAAAGGGAAGCATAATCAGTACTTATACTTAACTCGAGAAAACATTAAGGCCATGTTCATCTTACCTTATCTTTTGTTGAACTTTATTTGCTACACTTATATTATTCGTGTAGCATTTAATATTTTCCTAATCTCAAATGCTGCTTAATTTTTAATTTATTTTAGTTGAATTGATCTTATTTTCATTTAAATATTTACACAGAATATTTGAAGAATCCTTCTAAGACCATTATCAACAGTGGACAAAATTTTGTCATCTAATTCTCTCTCTAACTACTTTCTCATTCATCCCACCCAATTATCCTCATGAGTTTTTTTGTGAGTAAAATGTTACCCCAGCAATGAGTAAAAAAAACTCATCACTAATTTCTCTCTTACTTTTTCCAATACCTCACCACACTTTTGTCTCTCTTCCATATTCACCAATTTTACTTAATTTTCTAATTATTGTATAATTATAATAATAATAATAATTAATTTTACTTTATAATAATAATAATTAAAAAAAATTTAATAAAAAAATTAATAACAACAAATATGAAAATAACAGTAGAATAATTTACCTTAACGAAGATTTGCAAAAATAAATGTGTATGATAACAGTTGGGAAGTAGATAATGGTGAAAAACGAATTCAATTATGAAAATGTATTTTTTTTAAGTTGTGGAAAAATAAAGCAAAATGGGTGTCATTTTATAGAGAATTTTTTTTATGACCGTTGGTAATTTTTTTTAAATTGTTTGAATGCCGAAAATAGCCATTGAATTGTAAAACAATATAAAAAAATCTTTTTCTGATTGGTCTAAGATTCTGGCTGAGACACGTGGCGGGCTCTGATTCGCCCAGTCAAGATTTTTTTTACCAGAAATTTGGCTGACTTGGCAGCTGATGTCACGGATGACGTCACCGACACACCAAATGTGGGGCCCACATGAATTTTTTTCCTCATGAGAATAGTGACCACTGTCGTGATGCATTTTTCATTCATTTTACTCACCATTTTTACTCGTGGGGAAAATTTTACTCAATGGACGAAATATATTGCATTTGGCTACAGATTTGACAAGTAACACTTGATCTAGTTTTATAAGAGCAAACTTTACCAAATTTTGACATCTTACGGAGTATTATTTAGAACATCATTCTTCTTTTATTGCAAACCTATATCTTAAAACAACCTGCCATTGTGATTGTAATTTGTAGGTGGACATTTTTTTTGACTAATAGCCGTTCTTAGATTTTTTTTTTTTTATATTGATGATCGACTTTCTTTTATCATTACGAAACTTGTTGATTATTCCCCTACCCTTTGAACCCTTCATCTAAAATTTAGGGAAAAAAAACCATTGACTGCTAGCTAAGATGGTAGTGACTTTAATATATATGCATTTGGTGAGGTATAATATTTGAACATTTATTATGCAAGCTTATTTAATTGTCGAACGACATGTAATAGCTCATTGTAGTTGAACAATGAATCTTAGATCACCTTTTTTAGAAGTAACTAAATTTGAAGTGTGTTTTATTTGGCTAATTTTTACTTATTTTTTCATGATTTTACCTTATCTAATCTTATATTATTTTATTAAAATAAACTAGATATTTCGTGAGTGCTCAATTTTGAGTTTTTACTAAAATATATGAAAAACATATTGGATATTAATACATCAAGTATTTTCAATTGAAAACAACATTTGTTATTAGAAAGTTATTGTTCAATATTACCATGATATTAGCCCATAATGGTACTATTTGCTTTTGATTTAACTTGTGCAATTTTCTTAATTTATTTGCCGAAGGAAGAATTGCCACCATATATAGTAATACTAATTATAATAACAACTGGTATATTGGTGCAAGTTACACTCCAGATGATTGTATGTGCTATATTAGTAAAAAAAAAAAAAAATTTACATAGCAATTGTCACTCATTAATTGAATATATGTATAAATTATTTATATTATAAATATATTAATTTAAGGTGGAATGTCCATTTAGTGAGTAATATAATTTTTCTAATGATATCTGTAAATGTACTATATATGATGGGAATTCAAGGTATGATATCAAGGATGCTACAGGTGTTTCCGCCTTAGATTTGCTGTCTCATAAATGCAAGGAGGTCAAGAACGATCAAGCATGGGAATTTTTTTTTTTTTGGAAAACTTTTCAGGGTTAACTTAAACTTGTTAGTTCGCAATTTTGCCTTGATAATAGAAACTTGAATGAAAAGCATGATGATTTACAACCCCCATACACATACACCTATTTTTTTAATTAAAAGAAATACTATTGGATCTACCTACTAAATGGGTTAATAAATTACTACTTACTCCATCCGTTCTTTTTTGTTCTTCCCATTTTTCCCATCTGAAAATTTAAAATATTGTTCTCATTTGGAATCCTTCTATTTTAGTTTAATATTGTAATTGAATGAAAAAATTTGGTTGGGATCACTATTTATGTGATAAGTAGCTCATTGGTTGATTTTTTTAATTGTTTAATGCCATATACTTTAGAAATTCTACTATTTATTTAATGTTCAACCCACTTGTATTATTTTTTAATAGAATCTATTTTTATTTTTAGATTAATTTAAATTATTTTATAAAATTTTAGTGATATTTAATATTGTATTGATTTCTTCCCTTATTACAAATGAGAAGGAAAAAAAAGAATGGAGAGAGTAATACGTTCCAATCAAGTTTTGTATCATAAAAAATATCATGTCGCAATAACAAAGAAGGTTTTTTGCCTCTATTTGAAACGCAATTGTTGAAGGGTTATACCATATTTAAGCATCTATTCTAAGTATACAACATTAATGGAGTAAGATTAGTTTGTGATAATTTAAGCCTTTTTTCGCAATAACATTACTTAAATTTTTTTTATTGATGTGGAATCTTGTTTTAGAAACAACTGCAGTGATTTCACCATCATATACATTAGACGCCAAAGTGGTGGTAAAATCAATGATATCACTTCTGTAAAAAAAAAAAAAAAAAAAAATTGAGTAACCCACTAACCCTTCAATAGTCAAATGCTCAAGTCTACATGTTTGAATTGCAGGGCAACTCTAATAAACAGGATCACTTGCTTGAAGCTTAATGAGGGCAGGACTCAAATGAAGCACGTCCTATACCGAGCCAGACAAAGGAGGAATTGGACGCGGAAGATTAAAAAGAAAGCATGATGCAGTCCAGCCCTCTTTGTAAATGGATACTCTGATGTTTTTTTTTTATAGCTGTGATGTTGTTACCATGGTTATTCTAAACACTACATTTACCTTATGTTTTATTTAACTCCGCTAGTTTGCTTCTACCAAAACTTTAAGGTATTACTCAAAAAATAGTATAGAAAAAAAAGTGTGTGTGCCACATAATCCCCCAATATATTGAGCAAATTAAATATGCAAATTAACCACTATTATAAAGTATTATTGTACCTAGCATACAAGGTAAAAAAAAAAAGGAAAACAGTTCATATAGATTCCAAGTACCTTTTAAAAAAAAAAAAAAAAGATTCCAAGTACCTTAAAAAGAAAAATTGACTTTTAATAATGTCAATTATATCAACAATGGTTGGTACTAATTAAAATTAATAATATGACATTTGAAGTATATTTTAAATAATACTAATTTTCAATTTTTTATATGCCAAATGATTCGTAATGAACGAAGTAACAGTATAAGGAAATCCGATTAGGATGTTATTTTTTTATGATAAAATATCTAGACCTGGCAGCATGCAAAAATAAATTACATGCGTCCGTTTCGTTGGAAAAATAGGAAAAAGAAATTTTTGGTACTCTATTTATTTTATTTTAGTGGTGCCCTTTTTACCTCATATATCATTTTATTATGTGCATTATATCATATGAATATATACATAATTCATCAGGATTATGTACATTACATACATATACAATGTATATCATTTTCATTATAAATTCAGTATGCAAAAGTACATTAATGACAATTCTATCTTATTTTTAATATTAATTACAATTTAAATATACATATCATTCTTAAAAATGTATATGATATGTTTTCATTGCAATTTGTGGCATTTATACAAAAGACAAATAGTTAGAAATACATACAAATTCTTGCTTCTATTCCCAGTGGTTTAATTATCAATGATGTTTAATATTACAAATCTAACATAGTAATATAAAAAAAATATATATATATTGATAATATTTTGAACATTCAATTACAATTTAAGCATTTGCAGAGGAATCTCGTTTTCAATAGTGTAAAAGGGACAATAATGAATTGGGCTATTAAACCTGGGCCTTCATATGGGTCAAAGATACGAAGTTAGCAACCCAAATAAAAATTCAAACATCCTACAACGAGTGACTTTCTCTCTCCTATATGTTTTTGGGAAACCTACCCACGCGGCCACGCCCCTCTTCTTCGGTTGTAGTTTCAGTAAATCACAATAGTCAGCCATCTCATCTCTCAATCGCAAACACCAAACCTCCCCATTCATAATTCAATCTACAACTTCACCCGCCAACTTTACTCGTAAATTTTTATCCCCAATTTCTTATACTCTTCTAAATTTCCACCTCTTTCCCTCTCCCCTTCAACGTCTCTCTCCCCCCCTTCTTTCTCTCTCTCCTCTCCCTTCCTTCAATGGCTGCTTTTCTTACTATTCTCTCCTCCTTTGCAGGTTCTAGAAGCTTTCTCCCCTCCTTCTCTTCATCTCATGGATGACGCGTCCTCAGCTCCCCACGATTCCGGCGCCGGAGGTAATTCTACGAAGCGGTCGGTGGATGTGGATGTTGGCGGCGGAGGTGAAGAGGTGAGGGCTAAGAGGAGGAGGACGGGGGATGATGCTGGAGTTGAGATGAGGAGAGTTGCGGAGATTGTGCTGGTTTTGTCTGCGCTAGGGAGGATGAGAGCGGGGAGAGATCCGACTGTGACGGAGAAGGCATTGATGGAGGAAGCGAGGAGGAAGGTTGTGGCTTTGTGTCAGGAGTTGGCGCCTAAGGATATTCTTCCAGCTGAGGCTTTTGGTGGTGTGATTGAGGATTTAGGGCTTAGTCGTTTGAAGGATAGAGGTGTAGGGTTTCGTACTCCGAAGATCTCGATTTCGGAGAGGATTGCCCTCTCCAAACGCAGGGTGAGCTTGTTTAGTTTGCAATTGAATTTTATGTTTATTATATGTTCTATTTATTATGCTTGATTTGAGTAAGCAATGTTGATAAAAAGGTTTCTTACTTCTTAAGTTTAGTTTTTGATGCAATTATGACCGGGTTGATTGGAGATAACGTATAGAGTTATCGAAATTGATGATGAAAGACACATACTTGTTGGGGGAGATGCGTTTCCTTGAACCTTTGCTTAAGGACTTTCCTTGGAATACAACATGGAACTCGTTGTTTCCTCCTTTCATTACCATTTTTCATCCAATCTACCCTTTTCCGGGTCCTGCAACCATAAACCGAAAGGTCATTAGTGTATTTTATATCAAGACATTTTGTGTGGGAAATATTGATTAGTCTATTTGAAGATATGAAGCACGGGTACTTTATTTGTTTCTCATCCCTGTACCGGGGACATCTCTGGTACATCACTTATTAGTGTGTCATACCCGCTGTTTAATAATTTTCTGATTTGCCGTTCTCCGTCCCCATTCGAGTACCAGTTTTTTACCCCGTCCCCCTATCGGTGCAACATAGAGTTGAAGTAAATGGTTGATTAAGCTGCATTCAGATTTTTGGATCAAGTTGCTGTTTAGTGTTGAGGTTACTCTGATTCTCGTAAATTGCACATGCCTTTGCTTGTATATTTGTCTCTGGACTGGTTGATGAAGTTTTTATGTCTAGCTTTCTATGTTAACTGTTAATAGTGGTTTCATATTTATTGGACGTTATTCGTGTGACTTTGTGAGTGACATGGTTTGTTTTTCTTTTTTATATGGGAATAATGGTCATTGGGAAGTTAATGAAGTATTGAAGAAGGTTTTAGGTTTAAATGAGTAAGATTTCTGTTCATTTCATGCTTACTGTGCAGCTGTCCTTTTGCTTCTGCCATAAATGATGTGTATCATTGCATAAATTTTCTTTTTTTGACTTTAATTCAGCACAAGTTTGCATTTGTCAACAATCAAAAGCATTCTTGTCATTCCATTATTTCTTGTCTGGATCTGTCTTAAGATTTATAGCAGTACTTAATGTGTCTATTTACATCAAATATGAGATTAATGTGTACTGGTAGGATTCTAATCCATATTAAGGCTTAAATATTTACATCCAATATGAGAGTAAGATATGTTTATGTGTTTTTCTAAACAAACAACCTTTATGTAAGAGGGGCAGTCTCATCTCGAGTTGTGGATTACGCTGGTAAATAAAATTTGAAATTGCAGACTTCAAAGATTACTCTTCTGATTATTTTCTAAACTTTGATTCTAGTCAAATCATTTGTTGTAGTTAAATTAGTCATGCATGCGACCCATTGGACTTATCTTGAACTATCTCTTTTTCTCTATGGATGTGTATTGTAGATGGAAGAATCCAAGGCATTTGCTGTGCCTCCTGCTTCATATCCATCTCAGAGAGTGCAAACTACCAGTGTGGCGACTGGAGAGAATCGTGGGATCCCTCCTACTGTCCGTGGGTTCCCATCTGATAAAGTGGGTCATGTGCCTGTATCCACTGGAACTTTTCCACCTCCTGCTTCTGTCACTAATGTTTCTCCAGCAGCTTCTATGCCTATGCGGATTCATCTTCCTAGCACTGAAGTTCGCCAACCAGCTGTTACTCCTGCTGTAATGAATGATATAGTTAGAGATTCTGGTCCCTTAATACCGCCTGGATTTGATAGAACACCTATAAGACCTGAAGGAAAGCCAAATGGGCATTCTATATCACATGTTCCAGGTTTGTTTTCATTATTGCTAATCATTTTATCAAAGTGATTGTGTTGATATGTTAATATGCAATAGTTTATAAGTCTTTACTAGGAATAGATGCCAAGTTTTCAACATTGAAAGCTGAAATAGGGAATTTAGATTAGATATATTAGTATATTGGGGAAGAGTGATAGGTTATTCTAAAATGATTCAGAAGTGCATGCCCTACTACAATATAATCTTATGGTAGATATAAGACTGCCCTTGAGCAATAATTAGTTGGTTGTTGATGTTTTGCGTTAATTAGCTTAGTCATCCTTGTTGAGTCAACAATAGTTTTGTATTCAGGAGAGCTGCAAACACCCTAAAAAAGTAAAAAGGGCCAAGTCCAAAATCGCAAATAATTGACCTTCAATTTAGGACATTTTAGAGTTTATCGGGCACAGAAAAGGTAACCACAGGATGTGTAGACTTGTCAAATATATAATGTTTTTCCAGGTTTGGGTTATAATCGGGTTGGTTCATTTCGGGTCGTGTTGAATAATACTTATTCTTGACCCACTAACTCCGGTTTCGACCGTTCAACTCAATCCAATTGGTTAAGTGATTTCCTAACATGTATTTTTTTCCCTAACTTTTATTTCAATGGGAAACATAGCATTTTTACATCCTTATTATCAAAAGGTTGTTGTCATATGCTTTTACATTAAAATATGAGGAAAAGTATAATTTATTATCGTAAACAAGAAAATTAACTTACTTAGTAATGCATAAGAACACCAATATACTAGCTCCATAACGTGGTGCTTGAATATGTGATGCACATATATGGATGTTTGAGTATAGTGAGAATTTTGAAATGAATGACAATCATTAAGTAAATAAAAGGGTTATTTTCAACATGCTTTTTGGGTTTTTCAATATGCTTTTTGGTTTGGAATGTAAAATCCTGCCCAAAACCCTCTTAAAGTCTAATTAGGAGCTACCCATGAATCGTAGAGGAGCTCGGGAGGCCTTTTGGGTGTTCAATCACCTCTAAACTGTTGATTCAATTGATTTGCCTAGAAATTTTCATAGAATCAACTTTTTATTACAAACGTTAGCCAATAAAACAGAATATGATTTAAGAACATCTTGCAAATGAAGGAATCAGATTAAGAAATTATTTGTGCTGCCAATCATAGATAGTAATGTTACTAATGAAATCTTTGAGAATGTAGTTACTTCAACAAAGTCCATCCAGGCATGCAAAGGAGTACTTATCCAAGCAAATCTTGCTTTTAAGGCTAATTACCAAATGCAAAGCTTTATGCTACCAAAGATCATTCTTACAAAACTTGACAAAATGTATGGAAAGTCATTTTGGAATAAAGTTCCTACTTTGCAAGCTCTGAAACTAAAAAGTTGTAAACCAATGCCTTGGAGGTTAAGGGTTTAGGAAAGTTGAAGTCACAACAAATCTATGCAACGTAAGCTACTCTAGGGAGTTCTTTCCTATCCCTCCAACTTATGAGTTCAAATAGTCACAAAAAATATCTCAACAAAAATCTTTTCAAGACATTAAAGGTAATAATTGTTCTTTGTGGCAATAGAAATATCTCATGAAATTAATACCTATCTTTTAGAATGGAGGGACAATTAGTAATGATGAAACCATTGATTTATGGAGGGACAATTGGTTCCAGTAAACTTACCTCCCTCACCCACTATTAATCCCTCTCCTTTAAAGGTTAACGAATTCTTTAGCAAGGAGAAAAAGCAGAATGTCTCTCAGATTTTAGAACTTCTTCCTCGACTAGAAAGCAATAGTATTCCCATACAAATTCTTTGGGGTCCCTTACCAAGTGGTGAATTCATTACTAAGTCAGCTTGCCTAATCCAAGCTTACATTTAGCATCTAAAAACAGAGTTGCCTTTAGATGGATCTGGAAATTAAATGCTACCTTTAAGATAAAGAATTTCACTTGGAAGATTGCTATTGACACTCTACTAGCCAATGACAGACTCATCTGTGGCCATGTTATAGTTTCGGCCTTTTTCCAATGCTGTTATCATAGTTTAGAGGATAACTCTCATTTTTTTCCGAGATTCTCGATTTTCCTACTCACTTTTGGTTCACTTCAAGCTCAAAGTTTAATTTCTAATATCCCTTCTAACCAAAATTCAGACCTGAAGTCAACTTTGCAATCTAATAAAGAATAGTGTGGTTGGTAAATTACCTAATGACTAAGTGAGGCATCCTATTCAACTAGGTAAGTTTGGGAAAAAATTGCTCTAAATCGTTTATTTGATCACGAAGAGATAACACCTCAAGTTTCTTTGCATAGGTCCCAAGGGACCCCAAGCGGCCTTTTGGTTGGTTGAAACCTCTCCAGTCTCAACCACATCCAAACTAGCATTTCAATCATTTTCCACTATGCTTTTAAGTAGGGCCCAAACATGTTTTATGGCTGTTAAAGGTTTGATGGTAGGTAATGAATGGCTCCATATCTTCTAAAATACAACACCTACATTAGCTCTAAATAGCTTGTTCAAGCAATTTTCAAAACTCTTATGATTGGAACCATTTCTCATGGGTCTTATAGGGTAATATGGAGGCCCCACAGCTAATTAGAACCATCTAATTGAAATCTAAAAAGCCACTTCTATCGATTTTCAAAACTTTACCAATTGGGTCTTAAACTCATTTCCGGATTTTCGCAAACCAACCCTTCGAATATTACCTTAGAGGGTATCTAGTACCATTAGTATAATTTCAGATTTCTTTGGCAAACTTTCTAAAAAAATATGTATATCGTTTGAATTTGGTCATTTCATACAATTTGCTTCTGTTCATGTGACACCTTCATATGCTGCCCATGTGTCTTATGGATCTTTACTTGATGCCCGCATTGGTTTGCATTTTTTGTAATAATCACACGTCAAAAATTAAATATTTGAGGTGTTTTAAAGTTCCCGTAGGCTGGGATTTGTTATTTCTCTGGATGTGTGCTTGCTTTGCCGTGATAATGTTTTTACTTCACAGTTACCTTTGGAGGAGGCTTTTTATGTGATGTGTGTGGTTAATGTATACTAGAGAGCTAGAAGCACCTTAGGAAGGTAAGAAATGGAGCAAAACGACTGTGGTTGTGGTGAATTCCATTGTTTTACTGTGAGTCATAATATAGTTTAGGGGAATCACTCAAATATTTAAGGTGTTATATAAATGATTTCTGTATTTGGCACTATAGGAGCAAGAGTTTTACATGAATGTGTGTCATATGCTTCATGACTGTCAACAAAATTCCATACATCCTAAGATTATACCACATCTGATTTTGTATCCTACATCATTTTTATTAGAGCTTATGGTGAATTATGTATTAAAAATAAAATTAGTAAAAATATAATTCGTTAGTCTCTCTCTAGGAAATGTGCTTTTCTTGTTTCCGTTTTGGAAGTAATATCTACATCTTCTTGAGCATTAAATGCGAATGTAGTTGAAACCGTTTGCAATGGCTGGTGGATCTTGCTTTGCTGTTATGTACATGTGTTAATGTATGGTAAACTATAGTTAGGAGGGTTGTTTGATTCTGAGAAAGGTTGGACATGAGTGAGGACATTATTATACTAAAAAGTCAATTGTGTATTTGGCAAATCAGTTGTACCAGAAACAACACCAGTTGATGTACGTTTCTCCAGAAACAGGGATCGCCTTAGCAAAGAGGCTTCCTTGAGATGTTTGCATTTTGTGTAGCTTAATTTAGAAACCTCTCCTTTTCTCTTCTAAACCTTATCTTTTGTAATTTTCATGGTATTCCACACTCATATACACTAATTTGTGCCTTTTTGGTATAATCTCACATATTTATCTTGTCAATTATAATATGACCAAGTGCAATGGTCTAGTTTGATCTTTACACTGCTCTTCTATTGGATTTTGATAATTGTGCTAAATCTAACCCCATTGGATTTAAGTTTTTAATAACATTTTTGTAGATATTATCAGTTATATCACATCAGATTCCATCACTTAGTTGTTCAAGTATCATGGCTATCGATTATGTGAACCTTGTTTAGCCACTTTGGTATCTTAGTTTTGTAGAATAGCTACAAACTTATACCTTACGTTTCTTTTTGAGCTCTGCAGCTACTCAACATATGATGAGGACTACTCCTGTACAGCTACGACCTCAAATTCCAATGCCAGTTAATGTTGGAACAAAGAATATGGTGCTGGATCTACTCCCTGGGAGATCTGACAGTAACGTTAGCTTAAGTGCTCCACCTATGACATCACATCCAGCTGTTGCTCAAATGCCAGGGCTTGTCGTGAATCAGACAACTGCTGGATCTTTGCCCACTATGCATCATCCTGTTCAGGGTATGCCATTTGTTCATGCTCCAACTATCAATCAACATCTTGAGGTATCTAGGTTAGTGCAGCAGCTGCTGACTCCAAAGTTTCCTCCACGTTCTGTGTGGACTCCTCCTTCGAGGGATTATATGAATAGAGCAGTGCCATGTCAGTTCTGCAAGCTTGTTATTAATGAGGTGGAAAATATGGTTGTTTGTGATGCTTGTGAGAAGGGTTTTCATGTGGGGTGCCTTCAATCACACAATGCAAAAAGCATACCTAGAGGTGAGTGGCATTGTCCTAAGTGTTTGTCAATGAGCAATGGGAAACTGTTTCCTCCAAAATATGGCCGTGTTACCAGAAATATGAATGTTCCAAAAGTCATTTCCAACACAACTGGAGTTCAGTTGCCCTCAGATAGAAAGGCGGGAACTGTAAATGAGAAGGTGAATCAGCTAAATGCAACGATAGACAGAATCCAAGATTCTAAATTACATATTCAGTTGAATCAGTCAAACGTGACAACAAACAGAAGCCAAGATTCTAAACAACTTTCTCAGCCTGTTAAAGTTAAACCTTCATCTAACTCAAACCTTCAACCTGGAAGTGAGATTGATAGAATGGATATTTCTATAAATGCACAGGCAGGAGTTAAGTCTGAAAATTTCCCAAACAATTCAACAGAGGCTGCAGCTGAGGCCTCTTTGCCAACATCAGCTGACTCTTCTAGTGACAAACCTTCTCAGAAGGTGAAATCTGAAATATCTCCTTCTGAAGATGGGCTAGTATCTGTGACGGAGACCATAGTTTCAGTTGCATCACAGGCAAATAACAAATTTGATGACTTGCTGAAGTCAAGCAATCAAAGTAATGTTGACCCAAAGGTGTTAGATGGTGTTGACATTCCTGTACATCAACATAGTGACAGGAATGGAGTTATTGAATCTCATCAATATAATGATGATGACAACGATAGAAAAGATGCTGCGCAGGAAAACCTGGTTGAGATAGCGAGAGTTCATGGCCTGGCTGAGGAGCTTGCTGAGGCTTCTGAGAGTAGCCTGCACAATGTTGATTGGGTTGGTGATATATATAAAATTGTGGACGAAAAGAAGTTTTTTAGATCTTGTCACATTAATGGAACTGTGTATCAAGTGCAGCATTATGCCCTTCACGATTCTGGAAAGGGCAAATTGAGGCCTTTGAAGCTCCAAGTAAGTCTTCAAGATCAACTATTTTTAGCTTGTCTAGATTTTTTGCAAAATGTTATGTTATAGTGGTATACATAATGTCATTTGTGGTCTGCCTTCTTATACTGATTTTTCTGCTATGCTTCAGGCCATGTGGGAAGATAGTCAAACTAGTTCCAAATGGCTTGCTGTCAATAAGTGTTACTTTCCTGATGACTTGCCAGAGGAGGTTGGCCGCCCTGGTGCTCCTCAGAGCAATGAGGTGCTATTTTACACGTTTTGTTAGAAACTTTCTTATCAACATGTTCTCTTTGTTGACTGTTTAAGGTCACAGTATAGTTTGGTACGAGTTTAGAACATTACTATGATTTTTATATTTTTAAGTATCACTGTATGTTCAAAATCTGGACTGTGAGTTAATTGTTGATTTAATTTAGGTCTATGAGTCTACTCATGAAAGCAGAATGTTGGCGGGCTTTGTTCAAGGCCCATGTGAAGTCCTTCCATTCAGGAAGTTTGGGGAAGAAACTGAGAGAAACAATCAGTGTTCGCCAGCAAAAGACAGTAGACAGACAGTTTTTATACGCAAGTATGTCTCTTCATTTCTAGCTGCTAGGCAGGCTGTTCTTTTACTCTCAAGTGATGAATCTTTGTCATCTTTGTTTTGAGTGTTTACTTCCACGTTGCTGGGAGTCCTGAGGTTCTAGGAGGGAGGTGGGAGGGGAGATCATATCTGTACAACCCAGCTTATTGAATGATAATGTTAAGTGTATGAGATATGTAAGTTGTGTGTTAAAGACATTCAACTTGTCCTAATAGTTTTATGGACTTATAACTCTTTCAAAGCTTAAAGATTTGTTCCATGATAACAAAAATTAAGCATAAAGTTTTTCTTTTCTTCATGTAACTCTTTCACCTCCTGGGCGAGATAAGCTACTTTAAGCTAGGAGTCTCTTTTCTTGCTGCCTAGCTCCCTGAAAACTACGTTTGACTTGCATATTTAAGCATATAGCTAGCATAAGACATGCAAAAGAGTGTTTTAAGCAGCCAAATCAAAGAAAATAAGCAGAAACTGATGGTGGTGTAAAAATTATACAAAACCTAATTGAACACAAAGAAACTAAGAGAAGCTATGCTGAAGGATGAAAAAGATAACAGTTATTGGGGAACAGGGTAAGAAAAAGCATCGAAGAAATATCTTCCTACAACAGCATGAAGAAACCAAAAAAGAAATGTCAAAAAGGCTGGGAGGATTTTTTTTTTTTCCTGTAAATGTTGGTATCTGTTATTCAAGCTTTTTTGTTGTGTTGTGAGGCCTTGTGCCACATCTGTAATTATACGGTATTTCCTTGCAGTTGGTTCTATGACGAGACAAGACGGGCTTTCTGCCCCAATGCTAGCTGATCTTTGATGTGGTATCAATGCTGTAGTTGATGATGCAATTTTTTATGGCATACAGCTCATATGTCTTCAGGTACTTAGGTTCGTTTTTGTTGTAGTTGCCTTTTAAACTCTATATGATTATTGTTGTTAGATATGATTGTTGTTGTTAGATATGATTGGAAATGCTATGTTACACAAAAGATAGAGCGGGGAGGGGGGTTTTAAGAGAACCTGAAATCTGTTGATATTTCTTTTTATTCCAATCATAATCTTTTTTGTGCATAAAATTCACTTATCCATTGCAGTAAAAAAGACATTACAATTAGTTCAGGACGGCCTAATTCATTTTTATATCTGGGTTCTGTATCAATCAATTAAGCTGACATAAAATGCTGAATTACTACATCTGCAAGTACTTTGTCAAGCCCAATAAGTTCATATTCTTTTGCGATGCAATGAATGTACTTATGAAATTGGTCATGTTAACTGCAGCAACTCATCTCCCTCCACCCTACCTTTTTGGCATGCCACTGAAGCTCCCTTAAGGTAGAATGACTATGTTATAGCTAGAGATGTACAGGCTCTGCCTGCTGTCTGGGTGACCATACAGGTAAGAGACTAGAGTGGAAGTTATGGCTTTAGAGTTTTGCACTGGGAAAGAGAGTAGTGTGTTCCTTCAGCTTTTGTGCACCCCTGGCCTTGCTCATTGTCAAAACTCAAAAATAGTATCACCTAAGCTTTAAGATGTAATTTCTGCTACATAGTGTTGTTAAGACATTTGAGAACCTTGAATTTGGGGGGGGACACTTTTGAAAGTCTAGTTTCATATTTTCACTGCTAAACTTGAGTGTATTTTCATTTTTCTTTTATCATGATGGTTTAATTCTATTTCCTGGTTATGGCATGGAGACACTGCAAAGCTGTTTATCATTCAGGTTTAGGATTTCAAAACAAATCACGAAATCCTACATAAAATTCAGTTTTTAGGTTGAGATGCAAACATTTGAATGATTGTACTCTAGTATAGATAAATATGTAATCGAGTTTATCAGATTTTACTTTTGTGCTCATTTCTTTTGCTCGAGTTATACATAGGCTTTCTCATGACAGTCTCCCTCCTTCCTCCAGGTAATATATATATTGCAGATGGAGTTCTCAGCCTTTAGTTAATCTGGTTTCTCCTCTGTTGTACAATCTGTACAATTAGTGCGTCAGTATCCCTTGTATAATATTTCTTTCATAGCCTTCTAGGTAAAATTTGTACAGGGTTTGCCCTAATTTTGGGTGCCCAATCTTTTAGTGAAGATAATATCCAAGCCTTTTTTCACTCTTAATATTGTGGTAGATTTAAATATGGAGCTTCCAGAAATAGTTGTATATGAACATTTTTGTTTCTCAATTACGTTGATCCTTTGCTTCATTTTTGTCTTTGAATCATATTATTTTATTTGTGTTTATATTTTTATATTTTTATTTATTTTTTTTATCATGGACTGTTATTCTCTTAGTGAATGCTTGAGATGTACGTTATTTGTATTAGTCATATGGTTATCCAATTTAAGATTGAAAATCAGAATATCTTATTAAATGCTATGTTGTATTTTTTTAAGTCCATAACCATGACTTTCATGCATATCTATTCCCAAGAATCTCAAATAAAATGGCGTATACCCTGCTCAACAGCCATGGTTAATCAACGAACATGTGATTGAATGTCTATTAAAATCAATACAGGTCCTGTTTGTCTATTCCTTCTCTGTTGCTTTTTATTTTATGTAGGATGTCTAGAATAAATGTTGCTATAAGTCGACAGTGATCCACTTAACATATTTTTTTGGAAAAATTGAAAGGAAAAATACTTCCTTTAACCTATATTGTCTACCAAGGTTAATTTTTATTTATTTTTGAAAAATCCTACCTTTATATATTTTGTATTTTAAAGATATTCTTGATTGGTTACCTATTGAACGGGTTATTCAACTTTATATTTTCATCATCCTCAAATTTGAATAGAGAAATAGGTCTATTTCACATAAATCTTAAAAAAAATTGCTTGGGGGTATCGTGAAGCTACTAGATTAGCAGCTTCATATAGAACAAACACATTTACGAGTCCCACTTGTAATTGAATAAAATCTATCTGGACTGCTAGCCATGTTATAAACAAACTCATAGGTGTTGGTGTGTAGCTCCATTGTTTCAAGAGAAGTGTTGATAAATTAGCGCTTAATAAAAATTGATCCCTGCTTCTGCGCATTGAAAAAAGCACCGCCATAAGAACACCACCCCCAACTTTCTTGATTATTTTCTTTGGGAACACAAAGTTTGGTTCCAAAAGGTTAGGGAAGTAAATTTCCCAACAATATACATTCACAAGGCATAATCTGCGTGCCTATATAAATTAGATACTTAGCTTTCAAGGATTTCATTCTTTCCAGATTTTGATAATTTTCAATTTGAGTGAAGGATGTTTTTTTTGTGGTGTCAAAGATGTTAAATTTTGAATAGTTGCTTTGGATCGAACTTAAGCTTGGGTTCCATTGTACAATTACGTTGGTGAGTTGCTTTGGTTTAAGTTTTGAACAATTGAAGAAGAAACCCCCAACTTATCACAATGGCCTTTTGCCCAGCCAGTCATATTTTTATTAAATATTTTAAAATACAAAACATACAAAGATGATATTTTTCAAAAATAAAATGAACGTTGACATTTATGGACAATATAGGTTAAAGGTTATATATTTTATTTTAATTTTTCCTATTTTTTTTAGTATGCATAATCTTTTTAGAGTAAACATATTTTTTTTCTTAGTATGCATAATCTTTTTAGAGTACTCTGAACTACAAGATGAGTTGTTTAATGTTTATACTAAGATTTTCTATAGATGTAGCTGAAGTCGTTGTGTATGGCTAAGTATTCCATTCATCCCATATTACCTAGGCACACTTATTATATACAACTTTAATTATCAATATGCAAAATTATTCATTTACAAAATTATTAGTATGTTAAATGACTTATAGGATCAAAATGAATGAGTTTAATGGACTTATAAATTAGATTGGAGGGAGTAATGTGAGTATCATCTATATGTTGAAGTTTTCATATTTTTATTCTAAAGAAAACCTTTAAAACCCCATTTAAGACCAATTTAAGAAATTAGAATGTATATTATATGGGGGGAAAAAATCAAAAGGTATGTATTTATCTTAGAAAAAATTGATATGATGCATTTATAGTTGTTGCTTGAGATTTGATAAAGAGACAAAGTAAAAAGCTTCACTCCCCATCTCACAGACAAGGACCCTAAATAAGGGTTGGATGGTTGTGCATGTTCCGGACAATTCATCAATCATGTCAATATATTTGAAATTATTGACTTCCTACACAAACCTATGCCTAGGATAAGTCATACTTCAACTGATGTATCTTTAAAACCAGTCTTTTTGTGAAGTACTGGTCCTTTGTCGCAGTGAAATGTGCTTCCTTTGTCTCGGATGACAGCAATAGTGTCAGAACACTTATTACCTATATTGAATTTTGTCTTATGAATCCAAAACCAAGAGTTTACTAATATTCCTTTCTTTTTTTACCATTTGCTTTTTCTCAAATTTTAATGTAAATTTAAAACTTAAATATTTTCAATTCATATTTGAAAAATATATATTAATTCGAATTTATCAAAATTTCAATTGAATATGTTTTCTTTATCTAAATTAGAAAGGATTTGTAGTCAAAATTTGACTTTACAATCTATAATATTCCAAATAAGAAGAATAAAAAAAAACAGAAAGTGTACATATATTACAGAAATATACATGGATAATTGTTCTTGATGGTTTTAAGAAGTGCATGCATTGGTGTTTAAGGGGTGGGGTCAACAAAGTTTTCCCGGGCTTAACTATAGATTTATTGTCAATTTTTGGATTTTTTGAAAGTTTTTGACGTTTATCATAGCCATTCATTTTAGCTCAAAATTAATTGCATTTTGGTCAGAATTTAAAAAAATAAAAAAGAAGTCGAGTTGATTAATGTGACAAGCGTATTGCAAAGCCATGTTATAACGAATAAATTATACAAGAAGATTTGGGTTGTGTAGCAATTTCTTCAATCCTCATGTTGATTATGTTATTATTAATTTTTATGTACCAATAGTTGGATTGGCGTAAAGAATAAATTCTTTCTCTGAATTGGTAGAATAAATCCTTGGACCGTATATAGGTGTTTTAAAAATTGTTGGGATGAGACAAGCTTAAAATTGGTTAAAGGCAATGTTTGTAAATTCACTTGAAGATCTACAATGATGGTTTGAATATGGTGATATAGATTCAATTATTTACATCTTTAGTTTTAAAAATTGATTACATTCTTGTTATTTACAAACCCTATATTAAATTGTAAACCATCGAAAACACTATAAAGAGATATTAGATTAGTAGAGGTGAAAAAAATGGTAAATTTTTAACATTTTACATCTTTATCAAATTTTATCTTTGTTTCTCTCTTAATTGTTTGGTAGTTTTATTGATATTTAAGGTTATTTTGAAGGTAGAATGTGTGTGGAAGAGATTATTTTGGGAAGATTATGATTATTTTTAGGGTAGTTAGGGGGGAGTTTAGTGCTATTTTTTGTTAGTGGGTAGGTGGTTTTGGAGTGAGGTGGGTTGCGGACCATGTAAGGTGGGTCGGTGGGTGTTTTAGGGGGTTGACATGGTGTGCGAATCAGACATTGAGGTGATACTAGGTCGCTAATGGTGTGTCGTGAAGTGTTATGGTTCGTCATGGATGGTGGAAGTGGTAGTTATGTTGTTTATGTGAAGAAGAGATTCAGATTTAGGATGAATCAGGGGAGGAAAGAATCATGGTAGAGGAAGGAATCAAAGAGGTCAAGGGAATATTGGATTGGTGTAACTAGGAGTTCTTAATGAATCAAGCTACTCGGGATCAATTGTATTTTTGGGTATTCAAACCAAAAAATACAAGTTTCAAATGATAGAGAATTGACCAATTAATAATCGCCACAAACGGATCGGTATAAGGTTGTGTTTGATCGTGTTTTAGTTTGTTTTTGTGCGTGATTGGAATAGAATAAAAGGATAGTTTCGTTGATTAGCTTTAGGGATTATTTGGATACAGATTCACCACCAAAAAATCAGAATAGTTTCCTCGGAACACCACCAATTTCATCAACGATTGAAATAGGCTAGCAAAGGACAAACTCACTAATTTTAATCCAAAAGCTTAGAGAATTCAGAAAGTCATGAATGACAAAAGGTTTAATTCATCAAAATCTGATTTCATTCAATGTCATTCGACTCCTTTATATAGTAGGAGCTCCCTAGGGTCTACAAGAAGTTAAAAACACCAAGACTCTATCTAAACACGTGAATAACAAGCTAAACACGTGAATAACAAGTAGTTTAAGCAATGACAACTCAAATACACTTGAATCCCTAGGAATAAAGATAAAATCTGACTTTGGCTAACTATCCCTAAGATAAACTTAACTAGAAACATTAAAGAATCAACTTCCTAAGACAATAATGCATTGAAATCCGAAATTCCTATGATTGGCTAGATATAGTTATATTACAATTGAAAAGACTCAAAGAAAAGACTAGTTAACAAATTAAAACTCTATCTACCTTATCCTTGAAGAAGTTGAACTGAAATTGCTCTTTTATCCCCTGTTGGACGTGTCTATCTTCAAATCTTCATCTTCTATCAAACTCTATTCAAGTCTTCTTATCATATCCAACTTATCAAGTCATCTATAATTGGCAAAACTCTTCAATTCCCACGTCATCTTAGAATGTATGAACATGGACCAACTCCTTTGGTTAATCTTTGGCTCTCACGTTGACCTAGTTTTGACCAACTTTAGAGCAACTTTGACCAAGCCTAGATTCAAGCCCTATTCCTAAAGATTGAACCTTTATGGGTTTAAAACGTTTTATTTACTACCTAATCTACTTCCATATTAAGCTGATTCCATCTTTCCCCAACTACCACTTTCCCAAAGTGGAAAGTTTCCCAAAGTAGAAAGTTTCCATTTTAGGAAAGTCAATCTAAGTCAATGCCTTAGAAGACCATACAAAAATAAGTATGTTTCTCCTGTTGACTTTTCAATATATTTGCAATGCATTGGGCTACCTCTTTAACCCTTAAGGGAGCTTTTGTAATCTTCAATTATATAGCTTCTTAATCCCTAACAGGATCAGCTCAGGCTCAGCTCGGTCAAATAGAGCTCAGCTCGAGACTTTAACGAACCAAGCCGAACAAGGTCTGCTCGACTCGAAAACTCGTTAAAAAGTTCGATAAAATTTAATATATAAATATTTTTAAATTTTTTGATATAATTTTTTAAAATTTAATATATATATATATATATATATAATTTATATTTTGAATTATTTTTTATATTTTATTGTTAAAAAATTTAATTTTTAATTAAAAATT
Source organism: Dysphania ambrosioides (assembly GCA_026401315.1). Lineage (NCBI taxonomy): Eukaryota > Viridiplantae > Streptophyta > Magnoliopsida > Caryophyllales > Amaranthaceae > Dysphania > Dysphania ambrosioides. The sequence continues at coordinate 23,529,399 of CM048666.1, forward strand.
TATTGTCGAACCAAGCTTTGAACCTAATTTCGAGTCGAACTCATATTCAACTATCAAACTCGAGCTTGAACCTGATCTCAAAAGCCTGTCGAGCTTGAGCCGAGTATATCCTTATTGAAAACGTGCTGAACATTTCCTTATCGAGTTTGAGCCGAGCCTAGGCTAGACTCGTTGATTAAACACCCCTAGGTATAACAAACAATAACCCACAAAAAAATTACGGTAGTTAATTGTCTTTCTCGTTGAAACCCCCATACAAAACACTCTCTAAAAATTTACTGATATAAGAGCGAAAGATGCTGCAGGAACATGAACATATTTTTCATGCAATCATCTCTTCATTTAAGAAGATAATATAACGTTTTCTGAATACAATTAGTCTCAATTTTCAAGTGAAGTGGGTGTTTAATAAGACATGGGTGACATTTTACATGTCATAGGAATTTCATGATCAGAGTTATGTGTAGATAATAAATGGACATAGCGGGTGACTATCATTGACTTGAGAATTGTGGAGACGTATCCGCTTAGCATGATCGTGATCATCTCATACTTAAATCTACTTCTTGGGGGTTCTAATTAGAGACTCTTGTGCAAAGGGACAAGGTTAAAGGCTATAATATATTTACTTCACTTCGGTACTTTTGATATAAATTATATCAAGATATTAAAATATCATATATATATATATATATATATATATATATATATATATATATATATATATATATAGGAGAGGGATCCAATGAGAAGGGTGCTTAAAATAAGAAGAATAAGAAGAGATTTTAGCCATTCAAATGGTAAGATCTAACACTAGAGATTTCATGTATAAAAAATGCTTACTATAATAATAAAAAATAGTCACTATAATAATAAAAAGAGTAACTATAATAATAAAAAGAATCATTATAAGTTAAAACATTATTTGGTCACTATGAGTTAAAAAGGGTCACTATGAGTACATAAAATATCATCCGTTGGATTTAGGAGATGAAGAGCCAATATGCCTTCTCATCCTTCTTATTTTAAGTACCCTTCTTATTTTAACTTTTACCTATATATATATATATATATATATATATATATATATATATATATATATATATATATATATATGTATTGTTATATTAGATATAACTATTGTTATATCAGGTATAAGTGGTTTTATATTAGATATAGAAATATAAAGATGTAAAAATACTAGAGAAAATTCATATTAAATATAGACATTATGATCTCAACTATAGAAATAAAATTACGAAAATACCCATAAGATATAAATTAGGAATTTCTTTATTTACCTCACCTTCTTACCCATTCTCCTTCACCCGACATCTTGTAATTATTGTTTCTCTTTAGGAATGATAATGGATCGGAGTCGGAGCTTATCAACAAAATTCGAATCCGATCCGACAAGTTCGCGGACTTTAATTTTGGATCCGAATCCGTCAGACCTCTGAATCCAATCCGATCTGTCGAACCTCCGAATCCAACCTGTTGGACCTTCGAATTCGATCTAAAATTTAATATTTTCTTACCTATCTTTTGGTTAATTTCATTACTAATACTATAATATCTTTATAACATATAAAGTAAATTTAAAAAATTTATACAACACAAGACAATACCGTGGTTTATTTATTTATTTTTATTTTGGGTTATTATATTTGGTCTTTTTTTTTAATACTAGCTTTAATACTATTCATTCGGATCGGACTATCGAACTCGGATCATAATCAAGTCGGATGTAATACAATATCCGAATCTGATCCATCTCCTATTCGGAGTTAGAGTTTTTTTATCGAATTCAGAGTCGGAGTTTTTTAAACAGGTTTGGATCGAACTTTTTTCTTTTAATCAGATCGGACTCGGTTCGAATTTGTATTGAATTGTCATCCCTACTTCTCTTTTTAGGATACAGTGAAAACTTAGAATAAATCTAACCATTATTCCCATCAATGATTATCAAACATTCAAACCCATAAAGCTTACTTTGGCTGATATTCAAACCCATCAAAATGAAAGATCGTTTTCTTTGCCAAAACATCATATTTCTTCGCCTCCATTCAAAACCTAAACCCCTATTCAATTATTCCTACTCAAGAATTTGCTCTAAATGATTCCATTGTACAAACTTTTTGAACTATACATTAAGTAGAATACTCCGTATTTCGGTATATTGGAGGACAAACAGTTGAATATTCAACCGACCAACTTCATATAATAATTATACTAATCAGCTTTTGTTTTTACTTTCATATAATACGACTAACACTGCATCATGATTTCTTAAAAAGTCGCAGTTTGTGACTTTATAGCTTTTTGCATCGTAGTGATATCGATTTCGGAAATGGTTTTTTTTTTTCCTAGTAAGATTTATACTATGATAAATTTTTAATCGATTTACTTTTAATAATCCAAACTTTTGATTATTATCAAATTATCCAACTTTTGAATCATATTCGCTTTTATTAGATTTGATTACTAATTACTTGTTGAAAGAGTTGGATTTCTATGCTGACATGGCAACTAAATTTCATATTTTTCTTTAATCACTATCTAATTACATTACCATCAACTCCTTTGATTACTATTCATCATCATCAAGCACCTCCATCAACCTTCCCTTTTTTAAAAGAGGAAAGACAAAAAGAAAAACAAGGTTAAAAAAAAAAAAAAAGAATTACAGGACATTTTACAGACATTTGTGAGTCACATTTGGGTCATACTTAGACCTATTCAAATGGGCGGGGACCCGTTAAGGGCCCATGTCCGACCCGTTTGTAAAATGGCCTAATCAATAATGGGCTTAATGAGTCGGTCTATTAAAGGATCATGTTTTATTGGGTTTTTAATGGGTCAAGTCGGGTCAATAATGGGCCTATAGTTTACAAGACTTTCAAACACTATTAGATAACAAATTATTTCCACTTACTTACCGATGATCAACTACCAAAGATTAGAGGTGATACACGTAAACTATCCACCTCTATAGTTATCTATAGTTAAAAACTATACTCTCTTTGGACGGCCCGACCCAACTCGACCCGTTATTTATCTCCTATGGCCCGACCCGTTTTGCATCTTCTTTGACCGGACCCGATCCGTTTTTCTTGTGACTCATCCCGGCCCAGACCCGGCCCAAAGCACATGTCTAGTCATACTTTATAGAAGCGAATGGAGGTTAAAGGTTGGATTATTAAATTGAATAAGCCAAATTGGATTATTTTCATCAATTTTTCTTTGTATTAATGTACTTCCATAACCATTGTCAAATTCTACAAATTAGAACATATTTAAATAAATTTTGATGGATAAAAACAAAACTTTGAAGGGTGAAAATGGCAATTACTTGATAAAAGAGAAAATATGTTGTCGATACATAGTAACACTTCGCTATGTTCTCCTCAATTTATTTTGCCACACTTCACTTATTTTTGCAACACTTATTTTACTTTTGTCGAACTTATTATTTTTTTATTCTCGTCTTTTGTTGAGCTAAGCTTAGTTTTGCAAAAACTTGTTTTATTTTTGCTGAACTTATATACCTATTTTTACTATACTTAGTTTTCTAAAACCTATTTAAATTAGTTGAAGAGATCAAAATCTTCTTTTTTTTATTACAAGACCATGTTGCTTCTTTACGACAAAACCACTTTTCACGAAGTTAGTGTGCACAAGGTCCTTTGTGAGCACATAACAAAAAAGTAAAGGGGCCACCATGTTAGATAATGCATTGCCTTGATTTAGTATCTAAAGCCCCTAAAAAAATTTAGAATCTATCATCCTATAAGACCTCTCCCCCTATAACACTCATGTTAAACATATTGGTTAAAATTGATGTTTAGCATCAAATTAAATGATTCAATCACTGTTGAGCCTATATGACCCTATAAGACCCTGATAAAAATATAAAGATCGGGTCCGAAATCATCTGAATTGACAAAATTTTGAAGGTAATCCACACTTTTTCAAAATATTTATCCAAAATTGAAAAAGGGGTAAAGAGTTCCTCTTAATGTTATATAAGGAGCTTTAGAATCAATTAGTGCCTTCCGTTCATTCTCCAAAGACCTAAAATGAGTTATGATTTATTTGTAGGAGTTTTGGTAATGAGTTAAATAGGGTATTTAGACTTAACATTGATGGTACCAGTCGCTCGAAGCCTAATATAACTCTATAATAGCCATGGTAAGACTATGAAAATGTTTCTTCATCGAGTCCAATTTTTTTTGAAATGACCCAATTTCAAAGGTTATATATACATCGTTTATGAAATATTTACGAAAACTTTTCTGAAAGTGAAATAAAGAAACTAGTGCCTCCTAGGGTCATATGAGAAGTTTTCGAATCAGTTATTACTTTCATTTGTTCTCAAAAGGCCTAAAAATGAGTTTGAGACTCAATTGTAGGAGTTTTAGTTATCTATATTGAAATGAGTGACGCATTTAGATTCAATATAAATTAAATAGTTCTAATCACTACTAGAGCCTACTCTTATCATATAAGACTCATAGGATCATTAAGATTTACTCATATGATCATTAAGATTTCTCTCATTAGGTCATGATTATTCCACTATGACTAAATTTTGAAGCTCATATTTTCTTTTATATTTTTAGTTAACATATTTTGTTTCATCACTTTTACTAATGCACATTTTCATCCATTGATATCTTTAGTTATACTTAAATAAAAAATAAAAAGTAGATATTTAAAAATATATATCGAGATAAATCTAATAAAATCGTACTTTACTATGATTTTTTCTTATGGATAAATAAAAATAGATAATCAAAGTAGTAAATATGAATAGTTCAAAAGTCAAAATGTATCAATTAATGGTGTTAGGTGCCTCAAAGGGTTATATTAGGATGTTTAGAGCCATTGATGTTCTATTAATATGCTTCTAGAGGGCATAGAAAATGTCTAGGCCCCAACTCTAGGTAGGGGTGTGCATAAACGGTTAACCATACCGTTAACCATTAACCGTTAAGCCTTAATGGTACGGTTAACTGTTATATCGGTTATTGGAAAAGGCTAACAGTAACCGTACCGTTAAGTAATGGTAACCGATAAACGCCGGTATTTAACGGTATGATTAACCGTCCGTTAATCGTTTCACTCCATTTTTATGAACTTGTACACCTAATATTGTGAAATTATTTGTATGATTTCATAACTCATTTGGGTCTTCTACAATAGTAATAACACATATTTATATAAGGTATGATAATGCATGAAAAATTTTTGTGATATTCATTCATGTTTTAGCCTTTTAAGTTTATTTTTTTTTTAAAAAAATAATAATAACGGTTAACCGTTACAAAAATTTCATAATCGTAACCGCGACCGTTAACAGTTAAGGTTAACGGTTCGGTAACCGTAACCGTTAATTGTTAACGGTTTGGTAACCGTAACCGTTAATTTTTAATGGTTCGGTAAAATAACTATTAATATGAATCGGTTATACACGGTTAACGGTTAAGGTTAACGGTTACAATTATTTTGCACACCCCTAACTCTAGGTGCCTTTACATATGGTTAAAATGATTGTTCAGAGGTAATCGAGAAAATTTATGGGGTCTCTTCAGACTCATAAAAAACTCTATTGCCTCCTAGGACCTATGAGAAGCACTATGATATGTGACTTTTGTGACAGAAAAACTTAAAAATGTATTAAATTTGAAGGATACATAACTTGAGACCCTTGTGGTGAAATTTTTTGAAAACTTATAGGGAACTCTTGATGTCTGATATGGTCACAAATGTAACAGCCTGTAGGAACTGAACATGTTTTATGACCTTTCAAAATAGATTATAAGAATGAATGGTTTTAAACCTCTTCTTATAACCACAGGACTCACCGAATACCATTCAAACAATTTTGGATATGTTTTCAAAAATGACTTTAAAATAGTGTATTAATTGACTTTCAAAATTCAATTATTTTGGACAAATACGAATCCAGTGAGATGGCATTTGTATACACTTTATGTGGATCTTATAAGGTCATAGTACACCAAAAAATTATTAGAGTTATTTACTTTGACTCGAATTCTCTAAACACCCATTTTAATTGATTACCAAAACTCCTACAATATGGTCATCTTTTTACATACCAATTTTAAGGTAGCAATTGCCTCTAAACCTCCTAATATGACTTAAGAAGTACCCGATACATTTATTTTAGTTTTGGGGGGGTTTTCCAATAATATGTCAAAATCAAAGCATGTATAGTAATCTTTAATATTTAGGGCATTTTTTTTTATTTCGGTGAGAAAATATCTTTATATTCACCTTGTGTTTCATAGGTCATATTAGGCCCTATAAATGATTAGTAATTAAAGTACTTATCTTATTGGATATTGACAAAACTAATTGGCTGACAATTGAGTCTTGCTTTGATTGCTAAACCTATATAAATAATGGTTAATATCAGTTTTAAAAAGTATTAGCGTTTTATAATGGAGGTTAGTTGGTAGTTAAAGAAGTTAGAAAGATAAACTACACGAGTCACGCACGTGAATGGCCTATTATAACGGACTGTAAGGATTAGGTGCCGAAATTGGGGAAGAAGGATTCTAGGGCTCATTAGCATTATAATTATAAAGTACTGTAGCCTGTAGGAAGTCTGTAGCTATACTTATACTTCAATCGAAACTAAAAGATTATAAATGTTGCTTGCTATATTAGTGTGATATTTTTTTGTCAAAGATTTTATGGGAGATTTATCATACCCTTATGATGGTCAAGATTATATTGAATTTTGGTTAATGTAAAACGATTCACAACCTACAATATCGTTGTTATAGACATTTAATCACCTAAGCCTTATGTTAATGAGGTTGAGAAGAACCTTTTACTCATTGAACTATCTATAAAGATTATGAAACTTTCCTAATTCATACCTGATAATCTAATATAAATTATATCAGGATATTAAGATCTTAGATTTATGTATTATTATATCATATATAGCCAATGTCATATATTTGTATTGTTTTATCATACAAAAGATAAAAAAATACAAAAAAAAATATATTAAATATAGACATTATGATCTCATGTATAGAAATAAAATTACAAAAATACCCTTTAATATATTTATATCATATATAAAATAAGAATTTTTATAAAGGTAAGTTATTCTTGTAATTGTCATGGACAAAATGAATACACTTTTTTTTTTTCTAATAAGATGGAGACAAATTGAATACATATGATATAACACGAAGGCCCATTTTTCTTATAAATTTGAGCGGGGAGCATACAAAAGTTGAGGGCCCTAGAAAAAAGTATCAACCGGCAATATCGGAAATAATTTACTAAGGCATGATGATAAAAACCATAAAGAAAACTAGATAACCAAAACAAAAACAGTGAAAGAACTAATAAAAAAAAAACAGGCACATTCTCATGGCCTTATAAAGCACCTTTATTAATATACCATGCATATGTATATTTGCATGGTCAGAAGTAAGGGTTTAACCTTTTTATTAAAGGAGAATGATAGGTTATTATTTTCTCCCATTTTTTTTTTTCTCACAAGTCACGACCACTCAAAAGCAATTAAGTCATGATCGAGATTGGTCCTTGCATTCTCATTAAATTGCATGGACTACATTTAGATGCATGCCACGCACTTAGAGACTAGCTAGAGATTCAGTATGAAATTAATCCAGCAAAATATTGGGGTTGGTAAACTCATATAACACTATTAGTTGAAGCCATATTGTTTAAGATGTAGCATTCACATGAAGGGGAGGTATAAGAATATGTATGTTGGTTAAACAATCTATAAATAATGCTATTAAGCACACTAGTACATTCTTTTTTCAAAAGACATAAACGTACATAAGACTTTTCTAATTTGTTTCTAATATAATTTGTATAAAAATATTGAGATATTAGATAGATATATATTGTTATAACAAATATATGTATTGTTATATCAGATATAGAAATAAAGAAGATATAAAAATACAAAAAAAAAAGTTTTTAAGTATAGACATTATGATCTCATGTATATAAATAAAATTACAAAAATATCATCTAATATATTTATATGAGATATAAATTAGGAATTTTTCACATAGTATACATATTCACATTCAAAAGAGTTCTTATTTCCCTAGTTCGTTATTGCTCAAAGTGGCGATAATGGCTAGTAACCTTTTACATGCATCTTACCCTTTACGTGTATCATTTGTCATTTTAACATTGCTGACAGTATAGTGTGTATATATATATATATATATATATATATATATATATATATATATATATATATATATATATATATATATATATATATAAATTAAACTACTACTACAAAAACAGAATTTATTATCACTTTATTAGCTGAATTATTGTGCAATTGATTAATGATCAGATTAATAGTTCTTTTTACTAGGATTTATAATTGATCTTATTTAATGAATATTATTGAACAAAATAGCAAGTAAAAATGGTGGTTACTAATTATTACGATCCAAAACAAATAGTATATATTACAAAAGCATACAATTATAACTTATCATAATTCATAAAACTATGACAGACAAGTCGAATGAATTGGCTAAGATTAGGAGGGAAAATAGGGTATATGATTGTGTCTTACATAAAATGAAAGCTCTACAGTAGCATGCATGGTCTCCAAAGAGGGTAGAGAAATGTCTAACACTTTGACGCATTAAAAGTGGGATTTTAGGAAGATAGAGATCATAACTTTGCTATTTTTAGCAGACAAAATAAATATCTTCTTACTTTCACAATGGTATCCTAGCTTTCCCTTTGCTTGTCTTGTATTATACTCCCACCATTGATCACATATATAATTTCGACAATTCCTGTTGTAAAGTTGAGATGGCATTGTGTGACATGCGCTCAGATGCCACCGGACTATATATAGTAGACTTGCTATATAGTTTAAGGTCATGTTATTTTATTTGATCTTTAATAGAAATATATATTTTGATAATATAATTATATAAATATATAAAAGTTACAAGAACTCTTGCATATAATGGGTATATTTGTATACGATATGTTGAGTAAGCCTATTTAACTAAGAAGTGATTAATACTTCATATATGGTTTAAATAGTCAAAACATACATGTTGTAATTTGGTTTACAACAGGCTTGAAGCTAGGCTGTTGTACATATTATATGTCTTTTAATGTAAAGAGAGTCGTAAACGGCAAGGTTTATATGTCCCTTCATTTTTGTATACATACCTACGGTTATCAAACAAAACGCGGATCTTCCGCAGTAACATAGTTAAGGAGAGGGGTAATTAAAGAAGACCGAGCAAGCTAGGGACGAACTATTTTTAACTAAACATATAGTATAACACGCAAAATGTACGTGAGACCAAAATCAGCATTCAATCTTGGCCTTATATTTCTCCATTTCTTGATATCTTTCTTGTAAACTGGTGTCGAGATATTATTAGATTACAATGCCATTTGTTGATAATCCTTTCCAATTATGTCCATATTTTGATAAGGAATCAAGCTCACATAACTACTTTTAGGCATCTCCCAAATAACCGTGGAATTGAGTCACTTATAACCTTGACAATTCTTCCTGCTTCCTAGCTTAATCGATGTGGGAATTGAGATGTACACTCTTCACGGTTAATCAAATCACTAACATTATTTCACAATTGCCTCATTGGTAAATATTTCATGATTTACTCTTTGAAATTTTATTTTTAACTTTTGAATGAGTGGAACTTCACTATGCTTTGAAGAGTTTGTTATTATAAACTAGCTTTTGATTGGTAGACCTTGGTGTTTAAACTACATTATTTACTCTAAAGTAACGATTCAAACCAATGCTTTGAGGTTAACAACAATAATGACTAACGTAACAAATAATGCTCTACTACTTTAACTTGGTATGCGGACTATATATATGAATATCAAAGTCTCATGATACAATATAATCTACTAATAAGTGATAATGTGTCATTTATTCGTTGCCAATAATGATTAAGGGTTGTTAAACGTCGCCCGTAATTCTCCAGCTATCGCCCATATTTTGTACATGAAATGTCAATTTTGCCCTTAGTTTATATTTATATACGTTAAATATATTTTCACTTTTACCACTCAATATCAGTTAATTTTACTCTGAGTTTTCGATGATTACTTTACGTATTTAAAGCTTTTACCTCAGTAACATTTCATCTTTTAGTAACATTTCACTTGAGTTATATATGACAAAAAAACATTACAAGTACCACTGTGTATGCGTACTTTACGTATTTAAAGCTTTTACCTCATTAATATTCGATTCATTTCATTTCTCACATTCTTCTTTGTCCATTACATCTATTTTCTTCGGTTCCTTCAGTTTCTTCAGTTCCTTGAGTTCGATTTCTTCCATTTCGACTCTTTCAGTTCCATTCCTTATAGTCAATTTGACTGGTTGAATTACAACAATGTCGGATGAGGTAATTCATTTCATTTTGTTGTATATTTAAGTATGATTAAGTTAAAATACGTGTATTTTTGTATATTTATAGTTATATAATTGTGTGATAAGTGTTACTTAGTGTAGAATTAGTGTAGAATTAGGTTAACCGTATGTTTGAGACGTTTTATATGTGTGAAAATCGTGCAAGTTGGACGTTTTAACTACCACCACAAACGTGCATTTTCGACGTTATTCATTGCTAAACAAACGTCCAACATGGACGTTCCGTGCTCCTCAACAAACTTCCAAAATGGACGTTTCCTGCACCTCAACAAACGTCCAAATTAGACGTTCCATGCACCTCCATAAACGTCCATCATGGACGTTTCCATGCACCTCCATAAACATCCAACATGGACGTTTCCATACACCTCCACAAACGTCCAAAGTGGACGTTGAATTTATCATCCAAAACGCCCACATTGGACGTTTACATCATCACCCATCATCACCAAAAAACAAAACAACATGCACTCTGTCACAATGAACGTCCAAATTGGACGTTTACCTTAACATATTATTATAATTAGTTATTGATTATTGTTTATTATAATTAGTTATTAATTATTGCATATTTAATTAGTTAATAATAGCGGTATATTAATAATAATACTCGTAATTTATTAGATTAATGACATTATTATTTATTAATAAAAATATGTATTGTATTTTACATGTTTGTATATATTAATAATAATAATTACGTCTGTATTAGTTAAATTTTGTTTAATTGTTAATAGTTAAATTATGTTTATATTGAATTAGTGAGCACATTTGTATTTATTAATTACTTATTATTTATTAATTACTTTTGAAATTTCAGGACTTCGGCGGGGATGGAATCGATTATAGTGGCGTTTTCAGTCACGATCAAGATTTTGCGACGTTTTTGGACGCTAAAGTATGGGCTCAACAAGAAGCCATGAAATATGGATTTATGTTGGTTTTTGCAACACATAAACCTCAATCTGATGGTCGTGTGCATAATGGTTGTTTTGCGATCGATATGGGAAGAAAAAGGACCGAAACCTTTCGAATGCACAGAGGTTTAATACGAAGAGAAAGGGGTGCGGTTGCAAATTTAGGATCAAAGCGTTAGAGCGTCCAGAGCATGATGGTTGGTATATCGAGGGTGTTCCGTAATGGGGGTTTCATAACCATGAGTTCGTGGTGTATCCAGTGGGGCATCGACAAGTGAGTGGCTTAAGTCCAGCTGCTAAGGAAACCGTAAGGGGAATGAGTGACGCACATGTAAAACCGAAGAAGATCTTAGCATCAATATTAGACCAGTATCCAGAAGACAACCCTAACGTGCGACACATTTATAACGAGAGATTTAAGATGAGGATGGAAAACTCTGAAGGAAGGAATGCAATCCAACAGATATTTAACCAAGCAAAGAAATATGAATATGAATTTTGGTTCGATATTGACACTACGACATTTCAACTAACTCGTGTGTTTATGGTGCATCCTGAATCTAGCTTGATGTTACATACCTGACCATATGTGATTCTAATTGATTCAACGTACAAAACAAATAAGCATAGATATCCGCTGGTTGAGATAATTGGGATGACTCCGACAAATTCAAACTTCGTGATCGGCTATGGAATCATGAAGGATGAGAAATCAGAGAGTTACTGGTGGGTGTTAGATAAACTGAGACATCTAATTGGTTTTGAAGTGCACCCTAAAGTGATAGTGACTGATTGTGAGGGAAATCTATTTCGTCCCATAACGGAGTTATTTCCTCAATCGCACCATTTACTTTGCATATGGCACATCAACAACTGTGTAGAGAAGAAGAAGTACGACATTTTGAAAGACAAGAAGTGCGCTGCTGATGTGAAAATGGGTAAATGGAGTAAAATTATGAATGCGAAGACAGAAGCGGAGTACAACAATGCAATGATATAATTCAGGGATTCCTATGTGTGGTGCCCTATTCTGGTGCAGTATATAGAGAACCAATGGCTGCCCCATGCTGAGCGGTTCATGAAGTATCATACGAACCAATTCCTTCATCTAGGGAACAGGACGACATGCAGAGTTAAAAGCTCACACGGTGCCTTGAAGGACTGGTTGGATTCCTCCACCAGTGCTCTGGATACGCTATTTGAGCGTTTCCACAAGCATCTACAAACTCAGCGACAGAATGTTCAATACAACCTCGAGCAGTCACGTAGTCGTCACGACACTCTATACTAAGAGTTCATATATAACTAGCTTCATGGTCGTGTTTCTCATTATTGTCTGTCATTGATTAAGGACGAGGTAGACCGAATGAGGAGGCTTGGTGCTATAGTTGAGAGCAGTTGCGGGTGTGTTATAAAGGCTACACATGGTATCCCGTGTGCTTGTGCTATATATTGAACGGCTGTGGGGAATTTGTCAATGTTTTTAGTTGATATCCACCCATTCTAGAGAATGTTAACCTTTGGCGCACCACATTTAGACTCCGACTACGTCGACCGATCCGAGAAAGCCGTGAATGAATTACGAGGTCTGTTCGAGAGAGTAGCTTCTTCAACCCCTTCCCTAGTATGTGATGCCTCCTGCTACCTATATGGCATGTTGGAGCCTCAGGGATCGTACCTTCAAGAACCAGAGTCACTGACACAAACTCAAGGACGACCTTCCCGACGTGACCAATGTTCACGGAAGTACGCTTATGGACCTGAAATTTTGTCAAAAACTCGATCCAGACAGTCAGGGAAATCATCTCGTCGTTCGTCGAAATCTGTGAACATGCCTCCAGTAATTGGTAGAACGGATATGGAGAACTTCCCGTACAAAGACAAATTACCAAGCATTATATTAAATTACGTTAAAGGGTGGAATGATGTCAAAGCCGATGGAAATTGTGGCTTCAGATGTGTTGCTGATGCATTTCACAATGGAGAAGACAACTACCCTCTTGTACATAGGCTCATGTACAATGAAGTGGTGGCGAACTATGTCAAATACACTACTGTCTATTTCAACAAAGTTGATTAAGCTCTCCAATGAAGTCAGGACGTTGCGGGGAGGATCACTGGATGGAGATCAACGCTGATTTGTTCGCTATCGCCAACATTTACAAGTGTGCAATAATGTTGTTTGGAGTTGGTTTACATGAGCGTGCCTTTTACCTTTCCACTACAGTATTACCTTGGCATTCTCCATTAGCGTACACTGCACCGGTTGCGGAATTGGCTATTGCACATTTGGGGATTTACAAACATTTCATTCGGTTACATACCACCGTTACGATATCCTCTGCCCTGTTTTCTACGAGACATCTCTTGTATAAAGACATAAGTTTCACACTACCGTTACGGTAGATGCTCTTGGGATCTTGTCCATCGAGGATAGCAGGGTCAACACATAGAAGTTCACTCAGTGTCATGGAGGAGACATCAGTACAATCTTCTACCAGCTTACCCTCTGCACGAACACCAAGAATAGCTTCCACGTCATGCAATAAGATAGTCATCTCACCAAATGGAATGTGGAAGGACTTCGTATCTAGTTGCCAACGGTCGACAAAAGCAGATATCAGTGGCGTATCTATGTGATCGAACAACATACTCAGTAGAAAGAGAATGCCAGAATTCAGTAGTCGTTGTTGTATTGGACTTCCATCAAACTTAGAACGAGTCCATATATCGAGAAGGGAGCACATCTTATCACAGTTTTGACACTTTAATACACCGTTTATGCGCTCCTTCCCAACCCAAATGTTGGTTGCAATGTGACCCAAAAAGCTAGGAATCACGTTCCCATCGATAAGGCCGCCAGAAACTCTACCCTTCACAACCCAATAGTCATCTCCCTTCTTCCTCTTACTACTTGGGCTATAAACAGTTGAAGAAGATCTCGATTCTGTTGTACTAGAAAATTACCATCCACGTCTTTACGCAATCTAACATACTGATCCCCTAGTTGTTCCTCCGGCATAGCACTAGCACCACCCAAATCATAGTTCGAAATATCATCATCATCCTGATCCTGATCTTGATCCTCGTCATCTATCACGTAATTATCCAAATCATCATCGTCATCATCATCCTCTCCTGCCTCATCTACCTCATCTACCGGATCCTCATGTAACTGTTGTAACCGTACACCCTCTCTCTCCCTACGTGCAGAAGCTGAGATACTACGGGATCGGGGATGTCTCGGACCTGAATCACCCTCACCATGGATTCCAGGTACCTAGTCCATTATATTAATGATAAATAATAAGTAATTAATAAATGAAAATTAATACTAATTTAATATAAACATAATTTAACTATTAACATTTAAACAAAAATTTAACTAACACATACGTAATTATTATTATTAATATATACAGACATGTAAAATACAGTAGAATTACGACTAATTATACGTATTATTATTAAGAAACAATAATTTCATTAATATAATAAATTACAAGTATTATTATTAATAAATACTAATTATATATTAAATAATTACTAACTAATTATAATAAATAATTATTAACTAAACAATATTGGAGGTAAGAGTAACGTCCAATTTGGACGTTTATAGTGCAGAGGAAACGTCCATCATGGACGTTTAGTAGTGCATGGGAAACCGTCCAATGTGGACGTTGATGTGGAATTTGAACCGTCCAACGTGGACGTTTGTTGAAGAGATGATAAACGTCTAAAGTGGACGTTTATATTAGCAATAGCAACGTCCAACGTGGACGTTTTTGAGGACAAGTTAAACGTCCAAATTGGACGTTTGTAGAGGCAATAGAAACGTTTTTAGGGTGAACAAAACCGTGTGAAATACATGGTTAGACCTAGATTTAACCGCCCAAAATATACGATTCTCATTATAATTTTTTTTCATCTTCTTCCTCAAACACAAATCAAGTTCACCATAATCGACAATGACGGAAGCTGATACTAAATCATTATACTCCATTAAAATACATACAAATAGCTTCATATTAGTTCAAAATCAAAATAATACACATAAGAAACCATTAATTGCTAAAAAAACAAATTAATACATACTTTTAACGATGAAGAAACCGTTAATCCTCTTAGAGCTTTACCTGCAACTCTACTTATTTTTCCACTCAAGCTTCGACTTGGTTCTTTACCCGCTCTTGACATGGTGAATTTTTGAAGAAAAAATTTGGTTTTATGAAAGAGGTTTCTTAGGAGAGAAATAGGTGTTTAAGAGAGTTTGAGTGAGTGAATGAAGGAAAAGTATTGAAAGAGTGAAAAAATAGGTTTATAAGAGATAGGAAAAGAAAAGAGTACAATTAGGTGAACAAATGGATTAAATTAGGTCATTACATTTAAACATTAGTAAATAGGTTAAATTAGATTAGTAAATTAAATTATTAAATTAGGTTAGTAAATAGGTTAAACTAGATTAGTAAATTAAATTATTAAAGTAAACTAAAACCTTAAATAATTATTACATATGTTTAAATAAGGTTAGATTAAGTATATAATATATAAGGGCAAAATCGTAAAGAAGATGTAAAATACGTATAAAATACGGGCGATAGCTGGATAATCACGGACGGTGTTTAGCGATCCACTAATGGTTTTCTATCTAACTTACCTATGTCCCGTCAAAAAAAAAAAACAGTAATTTATTGTGATATTGTTAACGTATGTAACTTTCTGTTCATACGGAGTAAGTCTCAACATCAAAAAAATAAAGTAAACGCAGAGTCTAAAATTTTATTGTTGGTGGGCAAGTCTCATACTGTTCCAATATGCTTATGACACATTATTGCAATTCAAGCTCGCCTTCTTTTCTCTCCCATATAAGTATATAACCAACCTGCTAAGCTAGCTTTTTAAGTCCTATATATATCGGTCCAAGCTATAGCACAAGCTTCCATTGTTACCTAACTTCTTTAATACCCACACTCCTATACTACCTTAATTCTTTAGTAGCTCAATTCTCTCATATTTCTAACTTAGTTTTTCATAAACCCATTATATATAGAGAGAAAATTCTCCAATACCTTGTCTTCTTTTATTTATCAATATTATTTTGATAATATTTACATTATATTAATTATATACCAACATGTCTCGTAAGGGAGAGAATGTCATAGTTTCCAATAGGAAGCTTGAGAAGATGTTGTGCATGAAAGGTGGCAAGGATCAAACCAGCTATGCCAATAATTCTCAAGCCCAGGTTTAATTTACTATATATCCTATCATTTTCCTGATAAATCACGAATATAATACTAGTATTACCTCAATTCAAAAAAGTAGTGTTTTCTCTTGTTATATTATGGTAGATGAACCATGATTAGAGGCCATATCATTTATGTATAATGATGTTTATTGTGTTAGTTTATCACTAACTATTGAGTTTGAAAAGAGTGTATTTTTTTTATGCAGAAAGAGTAATTTTTTTTATTAGTTTGTGTATATAGTCTAAGTTGTTTATTATGTTACAAGCCTTTTCTAATTCATACCTGATATAAGTTATATTAGGATATTGAAATATCACATATAGATAGTGTTATATCAAATATAACTATTATTGTATCTGTATTGTTATATCATATATAGAAATATAAAAAGTATAATATAAAAGATATCACCATAATCTCAAATATAGAAATAAAATTACGAAAATATCTCTTGATATATTTGTAGCAGATATAAAAATAAAATTACGAAAATACCCCTTAATATATTTGTGTTGATCTATTTGTGTCAGATATAAATTAGGAATTTCTCAATTCGTTATCCCTAAATAATTCATAATTGTTCTCCTAAACTGAGATTTTTGATAACTTATTAGAGAGACTTGAGAAAAATTCCATTGTTCCTCTTAACTTATTCAAGATAAGAATTCACAATATATTATATTTGTACGTACATTAGACGATCGATCTTCCTTTTCACGTGTGTCGTACTAACCTTTACTCTTCATTTTACAGACTGTATTCAAACCATCATGTTCAATTAGTTGCAATCTTATGCTAACTCATGAATTTCTTAAATTTGAGTAGGCACAACATGCAAGATCAATGTTGCATCTCCTAAAGGAGGCCCTAGACAAGGTGCAACTAGAATCACCAAGCATGCCCTTTGTGGTGGTGGACCTAGGGTGTTCATGTGGATCCAACACCATCTACACCGTCGATGTGATCGTCAACCACATGGCCAAGCGGTACGAGACCTCTGGGTATGAGCCACCTGAGTTCTCAGCCTTTTTTTCAGACCTACCTTCCAATGACTTCAACACCCTCTTCCAACTCCTTCCTAACTATAACCCCTATAATGGGGAGGGAGGTGGTAGCATGGAGGAGTGCTTGGCTGCAGACAAGTACCGGTCTTACTTTGCTGCCGGTGTTCCCGGAACTTTCTACCGGCGACTTTTTCCAGCAAATTCCATTGATGTTTTTCACTCTGCATTCTCCTTGCACTGGCTTTCTCAGGTATATATATTTATAATATATAGAGATACCTGATATAAATATATCGATGTATTTTTATAATCTACCTAAGATCATAATATCTATATCTGATACGTTTTTTCTATATATAATATAATAATTTATATCAGGTATGAATTAGAATATATATATATATATATATATATATATATATATATATATATATATATATATTGTTTCCATATTTTCTATTAAAAAGAAAAATTAAAATTCAGATTATTTTTCTACAAATTCTTATTGCATCCTTTTTTTTCTTATTCGTGAATAAACTTATGTGAAGTAAGCTGTCATGATTTGATGTTGT
Organism: Dysphania ambrosioides; assembly: GCA_026401315.1. Lineage (NCBI taxonomy): Eukaryota > Viridiplantae > Streptophyta > Magnoliopsida > Caryophyllales > Amaranthaceae > Dysphania > Dysphania ambrosioides. Next base: position 23,547,633 of record CM048666.1, read on the forward strand.
AACATATTAAATCTCAACGGGTAACCAATTATCCATAGTGCACTACATCAGGCCAGTAACACCCTATTTTTTCCTGATACAACTATTAACAAGTTTTAGAATTCGTATTATAAGTGTGAATTAGTTTAAAAAAAATGTTCTGGGTATGAATTAAATTTGACACAAAAACTTTTGTGCTCGATCAATTTAATTTATAGATGTATAGGGAAAGTTTGAGTTAGATCATAGATGCCACCAGAAATATTTGTTAATGAAACTAGGTGTAGCTTTAGAATCAAGCTAAAGAGAACCAGTTTAATTTGGTGCAACTGAATGTCAAGCTTTAACATTACTTAGCAACTGAAATTAATAGTATTCACGAATAAAGGTCAAATATTTTTTGAAGATCGATGACTATTTTTTTAATTTTTTTTTGAATGAATTAGGTAAATATCCTTGGTCAAGACTAATAGAAGTGCTATTAATAAGTAGTACTATACATATATATGATGGAGGGCTAATTAAGTAGCTTTTATTTAATTATATCAACTATATATCTTGCAGATTCCAGAGAGTATATTGGATCAGAGGTCAAAGGCATACAACAAAGGGAGAATATTTATCCATGGAGCTGATGAGATCATAGCAGATGCTTACAAAAAGCAGTTCCAAACAGACTTGGCTGGATTCCTGAGGGCAAGGGCAGTGGAAATGAAGGGAGGTGGGTCCATGTTCCTTGTTTGCCTGGGAAGGACCTCGATGGACCCAACAGATCAAGGTGGGGCTGGCCTCCTCTTTGGGACACACTTTCAAGATGCATGGAATGAACTTGTTCAAGAGGTAATATTTTAACTTGCTAATTTAAAATTTCATAGATATGCCAAACTAAAATCATGATCAACTAGCTACTATGGGGTTTTGCCGCAAGGGGTTTTGCATCATCGGCTACTTACAATGGTGCGAATATAACAACTGCCAAGCGAGCGATTCTATTACTTTCTGACTTAGTCTTCTTAATTTCCTGTCTTCGCCAAGAAGTTCCGTATAACTTTGAAACAGTTAACTCGGTATCCAAGATTAGGAATTTTGGAAAATCTTTTGAATTTTGTTTTATTCATAAAGTAAGTAGGGATTGTGTTGCTAAGGCTCATACTCGAACAGTTTCAACACGACTTCCGATTTACTCATCCTTTTTTTAGGGTTCATTTGTTAGTTAGTTTCTGATATGTCAAAAAAAAAAAAAAAAAAAAAAATTCATATGCATTTCCCTAGCTTGTGAGCCATATTTGGGAATTGCGTTCGAATCATGTCCCCCCAACATCTTTAAAAGTACTGATGGATCAAAAAGATACATTCTAGCTTTTGAAAAAAAGTATAAGCTAAAGTTCGTTGTATGGAGGCTAACAATAATGATAACTAAGGTTGTTTGAAGCCTTTGACAATACTGATTAATGTTCTAAAGTAACCAATCGACAACTGTTAGCTCTATAAGGTAATTTTGTTAAGGACATCCAATAAAAGCTATACTCTGTGAAGTGTGAACTGGTCATCTATTTTTTTTCTTTGAAAACACTGTCAAGTTGTAATCCTAAATTATAATTTTATGTTGACAAATTTGTTCATCATTTTTGGTGATTTTTTCATATACATGTTAGTTTAAATTTCGAAATCCGTAATTATTATATCAAAACTTCCTTGGACACGAGTATCAAGTATCAAAACTTCCTTCTCTGCACACATGTTAGTCATAAAATTCCATTTAATTTGACAGTTCTCTTTCTAATTTTATGTAGTTCAATTTGTAAGCAACACATTTATTTTAAATTTGCAGGGCCTCATAACAAGTGAAAAACGTGACAGTTTCAACATTCCAGTCTATGCACCAAGCTTACAAGACTTCAGGGAAGTAGTCGAAGCCAATGGCTCATTTTCCTTAAACAAGCTAGAAGTTTTTAGGGGTGGAAGCCCCCTGGTGGTAAGCCACCCAGATGATGCGACCGAGATTGGCCGAGCCTTCGCCAACAGCTGTCGAAGCGTTTGTGGGGTCCTTGTCGATGCTCATATAAGTGATCAGCTTGGCACTGAGCTCTTTCTAAGGGTGGAAAGTCGAGCCACAAGCCATGCAAATGAGTTACTAGAACAGCTTCAGTTCTTCCACATTGTTGCCTCCCTCTCTTTTTGCTCAAACCATAAATCAATTACTACTCTGAAGAATATCTAGCTAGTAAAAAAAGGTGGTGGGAAGTAGGTTTTAGGTAGCTATTGGCTGATTGATCCAAGTAAAAAAAAAACAAATGTAGGTTTTAGTTGAGTTAATTCTGTGTATTATTTTGTGTTCTTTCTCATGTATTTTACCATCACTGTTAGCCCCCATCAACCTACATAAGATGAATTACCTGTACTGAGTAAGAAAATTATGTGTTCTTATCAAGTTATTATCATATTGTTGCAATGGTTGCATGTATCTGTGCATACACTAATGTATAACAAAAGTTGCTCATTGATAGATTCAAACTTGGGGCAAACTAGATTATAGTTGGAAGTATGACCAACTAAGTTACTGTTTCTTATTATTTTAACCTTCTCATAAATATATTCATACTCTTAACGTTATAAATTACTTCCTCCAATATTTTAACACTTTGATTTTTATACTATTTATAAATTTGGCTTTGATTTGTTTGGTGAATTATCCTTAAGAAAAAATATAATGAGATCTTATTAGATTCATATCTATATGTAGTTCCAATATATCAACTTTTTATACTTTTACTCATGTATGATTAAAAATATTAATGATTAAAAATATGCATTAATAAGTTTGTTTTGAAAAGAGGTGCAAGTAAAAAAAAAAAAAAAAGAGGAAGTATATTAAAGGGAATATGATCTCCTGACAAGGAATGGGAATGCATGCAATCATTAAAAAAATCAAAACCTTGCAGTTCCTTGCTTGTATATCTTGGTAAATTATTAGCACACTGTCTGATTTAACATTCGGAATGGTGTCAAATGGAGAAGTAAAAGAAGCAAAGATGTATTTAATTGTGTGTGTCTGTCTCGTAAGACAGAAGACAGACTAGAGAATCGTGTTACTCAATAAGTGGGGTAATTCCAGATCTCAATGACAGTTCCTGCAGTCTCAAACCCAAATCATTAAAAGACAAGAATACACATATCAACAGCAAACATAATTCTCATTCACATCATGTATCTGAGGTAGAGCCAATTGCTCATTGGCATATCCAGAAACATTTACATTTCAATCCATTAGAGGAAAAAGAAAAAGGGATGAAGCAGCAACAATAAACATCATCACAGTCAAATCATTTATGTGGTGGCAAATGACATGCCTAATGACCTGCAGACGGATTTGTCAGATACTCGAGTGCTTTCCTGAGGTGTTCAATTGCAACAGGAACTTCATCAAATGCCAATGCCCCCACAGCAAATCTTGCTGCCTTATGTGCTTCGGCAATCTTGTCAGCTGGGGGTTGATAGTTGCTATCGTAATGGTATGTCTGAGCACTGGTTGGAGTCTGAACACTGGTAGGGATATCTTGTATATTTCCATTTCTCCCACTTGAACTGTACTGAGGAGCTGATGCATAGTTCATTACTGATGGACTAGACGGGATTGAATATGAAGCATCAGAACCTTGATAATAAGATGGCTGATGTGATGGGACAGCTGGGAGACTACTTTCAGAAAAACTTGGGTATGACTGAAAGTTAGGATAAGATAAGGGTGGTGGAATGTCCTGAGAATGATAATTTTGTGGAACCTGAGGGAGATGTTGAGGTTCTTGCGGATATGATTGACTATGATATTGCTGAGGATAAGTAGGGTTCTCTGGCCTTCCGAAAGCATGACCAGATTGGTAATCATGAGAAGGATAATCAGCACTGTGGGAAGGATAATCACCAATCGGAAAAGATGGAGGTGAAGGCAAGACATCGGTGGAAGGCTGTCTCTTTAAGTGATCTGGAAATTGATCAGAGGGCGTTCGGTCCAGTACTGGACCCGGGTTATTATCGAGTCCTGCCTGCCTTGGTTCAACATCCTGCAAAAGACAGTCATAAGAATTTGACCTCAGAATCTAAGTCAACACCCATGATATCAGTAGAACTTCATTGTCACTGTACATCACGACTTGTATCCTCTATAATGTGACCCAAATATTTTATTATAGCATCAAGTTAAACTCACAAAAATATTAGAGATATTTGTGAATGCCAGACTTTCTATTAAAAGTATAAACAAGCCTCTGATACTAATAATTCGTAGCATTTCCATGTATGCAAAGTCCAAGTAACAGTTTACAGAACTTAAGTTCAGCTAAATTGCACTAGCATCAATAGGCCATAGTTCCATACAGAGAACTCATAGCTATTGTGCCTTAATCCTAATGAATGGTTGAGAGATGTTGGTCTAGGTTCAAACTCCTAGATCCAGTTTCCTTGTTTGCATCAGTTCCTAAATCCTAGTGTCCATGCTTAGAACATCCATTAAATATTAATATCTTTTTTTTTGTGTGTGTGTGTGTGGTAGGTCTTTCACCAAATTACTTGGCTTCTCAGTGTTCTCTCTGTACTCCACATAATCTCAAACTTAAAATCAAACATTATTTATGCCACCATTTGTTGTCAAGAACCTTACTAAAAATACATAACAAAAACATGGGAACAATGACATAAGTCCACATAACAGGTGTATGACAAGTAGGGAACTTACATGTTCACCACTTGGAGCACTTGATGGAGTGAATGAATCCTGTTCTCCACCAGGAGGACCTGGAACAGGCTTTCTTCCTTCTTTTAGAGCCTTCCTAATATCAGCAGCTTTCCATGCTGCATACTTCTGCTTCTGTTCAAGCTAGTTACCAGGAAAGAAATTTATGAATTACAGCAAAAAGGTAAGCCATGAAAATTACAGAGGTGGAAAGCAATTAAATTGAAGCCCAACAGGAAAAGACTTTTAGATAAAAGAACGGTAATACCAGTAAACAAGAACTTACATCAGGTGCAATTTCTCCAAATTGATTCAAAATCTCAAAGAAGATGCTTGCGGCATAAAAAGTTTTTGCAGTGTTTCTGCAACATATTCAGTATATTAGCATTTGACGTAATATCAACCAAGACCTTCATCCATAATATTTCAAGATGTTTCCCTCAAAGTTGGGACCAAAAGAGACCAAATAACCGTGAAATATGCAAACCCAGGATTAACCCCACTTCTTATTGAGGCAAGTTTAATTTAAAGTATGCGTGCGTGTTGGGGGGAGGGGGGGCAGCGGCAGCTATTAGTGTTGTCTTACACTGCATTAACGGGTTGAAGTTTATCAGATAGTTCTTACAGTAAATGCAGAGCTATTCTCGACCAAACCTATTCTACTTACCCTAAAATGATTGTATATCTTCCTTTGTTATTAACATTCAACTTTTAAGACAACGGGGGTAAAGGGTTTTGGGAACAAGTTCTCAAATAACATAGGACAACCCAGGGCAAGCAATGTGAAGTGAAAAAGGGCCTCATAAGTTCATTATATCTACCCACATCAAATGTGACATCTGGTTTCTAAAGATCCTATCATTCTTTGCCAATCATATCCTCCACAAAAAAGCCAACAAAAAATGACCATCACATCATTATCCACCCTTTCCAGGAAGTCAAATAAAAAATCTACAAGTACTTCAACACAATAGCAGAACAAGCCCAATTCTCGCAAGTAATCATAGAGTTCGGCTGCAATAAGATGGTAGTCAGTGAGTATAAGAACAGTTAATTGTCTGCTGCATTGCTAGCAAGACGCATATTGCACACAATAGACAACAATGGATTATTGGTTCTTGATATCAGCTGCTTACAGTCAGTACTGAGTATCCCTAAGCAAAGAAAAGACTTCAGTCACTCTGAGACCTCAGACAATCAACTGAGCATAGAAGGGAGGCTTTTTGTAAGTTCTTACAGAGGAAATAAAGCAGAAAAGAAATACCTCTCACAAGAATCCCTAGAAGTAAACACAAGCTGCTCTCTTTATCCTGAACGATTCTCCAAAAAAGAAAATTCTAAGTATTACAATTTTCCACCATATACATAAAGATAGGAGCATGAAGTAACAATGCGACAAAGACATAAAAGAGGATTAGAACTACTAATCCCAAGAGTCTCAACCCAAGATTTTTCCAAAAATACGAACCTAAGTAACCTAACCTTTTCCTAGGGCTCTTTGGTTTTTGAAAAGAATGTCCAAGCTCACAAGGTAATCTCTACTCTCCTTCGAACATCCCTACATAATGAAACCTTCATATTCATGCCTCTAAACCACAAGCAACAGAAAAGTGTAAAAGGTTTTATGAGAATAACAGAGAACAAAGACTTTAAAATCATTACATGATGTCTAAAGGGAATATCAACCCTTCTTTTTCTCATTATTTTTTTTCCAAAACACATTACTCCTCCAACATTATCACCTGAACCGCCAAACAAGAGTATCTGCCTAGGATGATGGATATAATTTAGACAGATCTTCCCAAAAGGAAAAATGTAAAGCACCCCTCAAAATTTTCAAAATATTATTATATAGAATATTTTCATTCACAAACTCAAAGTACCACAACAGATGATTTTCTTCCTACTTGAAAACCATTAGTAAACCAGTCACCTCTCCCTTTGAAATCATCCTACTTATAACAAACAATTCTCTCCTGTTCAGCATATGGCTAATGCATCTATTATTCCTTTCCATGAGCTTGTGTTACTACCGAGTTTTGTTCTCAACTTTTATGGCATGGAGTCTTAGAATTAGTCATTGGCCAAATGGCCAATATTTACTTCTCCTCTACTAGCATGTTCCTGTTCAAAGACTTAGCATCCAAATATATTTCTAAACCTTATTAACAGTACCAAACATACTAAAAGCCCTACACTCCATAAGCTCGATTGTGTGATCCTTTTGAGGCAAAAGAGTCATGAAAACAAAAAAGTTCCAAGACACAATCTCATAAGAAAAACCCACTTGCATGACCTTAAGAAAGTAATTAGAAAAATACCAAAAAAGACCTTGCAAACTAGTATCTCCTCAGTCTTAGAAAAATATATCTCAAGCAAAGCACTAACAGTACCAGAAATAGTGCTCCAACTCTAGAATAGGACAAATGTCCAAGATATCAAGCATGGAACAATTATTCTTTCATTTCCCTCATTACAAAAGAAGATCTCCTCTAGAATAACCAATTGAACTTGAATGATCACACCATCCTCAATCCAAGTTTCTTTAGGAACTGTGAAACTCATCAATCCACTTTTATTACTCATTTTGGCCATACTTTTCATTCCCAAGGATCAAATCCTCCAACTTCACTCTAAGATGAGTTCTCTCACATACATATCACTCTACTTCAAACAGATCACTCTACTTCTATCACCCCAATTATCCTCTATGTTCCACAGTTTCAACTTCTCTATAACACATTACATTCTTTCATTCTTCCAACCTATTTTTCACATTAGAAGAATTATTGCTCTCTAATGATTCAGTCTATCCTGCTCTCCTTTCCCAGATCTTTAAGCATGTGTAAGGCCCAAAATATGAACGTATGTAACCTTCAGAAAACAAAAGCAATCCTGCATGTTCATGGTTTTGAATCTCAGTCCCAATATGCAACGAATTGACACTATGAATTGCTTTTTCAGCTAGGTTAACTAATATAAGTATATAACCCTAAATGTAAAATATCAGCAAATGAAGCTGACACAGAACCAATAAGATTGATATATACCAGCTGATAAACAAAAGATATAGCCCATACAGCCAATGTAAAAGTCATGATAATCCATATGATGTGTAACCACTACTGTGTTGCCACGGTCATGACAGTTACCAAGATTAAAAACTATAATACTCATATCTCAATAGATTGCATGTTTATACAATAAGCACATAAAAAAGCACAAAAAAGACCAAAATTGTAAGCAAGAATCATAATCACTACCACATTAAGAGAAAAGAGTCAGTCTAATATAATGTAATAGAATAAGTAAAATAATACAAAAGACCACAATAGCAGGGACCTAAAGCATGAGTATAGACTTTACCAAGTTGCACCTCATACTTGTGATTGGAAAAAAGTAGACATTAACTCTAAGTTCTTCAAAAGGGATATGAGAAGGAAGAACCACAAGAAGCCATTGACAAACCATCTACTCTACCCATCAAAACTAAGATACATATGGATATATAATCATACATGTCAGCTCGCCCAGCTCGATCTTGCTTATCAGCCTTTGCAAACACATTTAATGCAAAACCTTCAACATGCAAATGGTCATCAGGTGACAACTTCAATGACTTCTTATCCTGGAAATATGCATACAGACAAACACAAGTCAGCAAGACACTGATTATATCAGACATTTTTACCACCACTTTTCAGACTGAAACTAGAACCCGTGCTATTTAACACCAAAACAAGATTATTGTAACAAGAGATTTCTCCAAAGAAATTTTTTAATAGTGAGCTTAAAATTTGATATGTGAGAATACCTAGAGCATAACAGTCTTAGTCCACCTTGTTTGAGTCAAAAAGGACAGTGAATTTTGTCTCAAAAGCCAAGAAAATCATCACAAAAATTTGTACTTCCTCCAAATACAAGATTCGGTTATCCATTCAATTGTAGAGTACCAACGCAATCTCCCACTTTTTAACAAACTAATTTCTTATGGAATATCACATTCAATGAGGACTTGTTATGGTAGCTTAAATACCTACTACACCTTATCAACACACATTCTCTACTCTCCAAAAGGGAACATTTGTTCCCGCCCCCTTTGTATAACCAAGTTGAGTAAAAACGTTTTTGTTGTTCCACTTAGTAATTTGGCGACAACAATGCAAACAAATTTGATGTCCATTTGTATTTAGTATTTCCAGAGTAGGAGTATTGGCTCGTCATGCCAAATTGAGAAGATGTCAAGTGCACCAAATCATATGGAGTCACATAAGAGTTAAATCAAGGCATCAATAGAGCTTAAGTCCAAGTTATTGTAGGTTCGAGTTTCAAAGGAGGAATAGTTAAAGCTTCTGCGCGGAAGCTTCATGCCATGGACTTCATGAATTCTAAAGTAGGAGCACACATTAGGTTTAGTGTATGTATAAGGACATTTAGTTGCTTGGAACTACAAGGCATTAAAACTATTAAAACCAAAACATTCCTTTATATATCTAATGACCGGTTTTTTATTAGAAACTATTTAAAAGATTAGAGAAAAGAATTTGTTGAATATATCTTTGAAGTGTATTTTGTTACTACCTAAGTTGTACATAGTAGGTAGCTATCCCTAAGACATGATTCCTGGATCTTTTCATCAAAAGCTAATTGATCACTACTTGCACGGCAAAGCTTCCCTACCCATACTTTAATGACAACAAGGTATGAACAATTACCTACTTTGTAGGATTTTTCCCTTGTTTCGTGGAAGACATTAGGACAGGAATCCATGCTAGAAATTAAGGTAAGAACCTTTATTTCTTATTTTGCAAACTATAACTCCCAGTGCTTTTGCATGAGTTTTTAAGAGAAAATCTAAACTCTAAGTCAGTTGACATTAAGAGTCTTAAACCTTGTTCCAACCATCTAAGTATCCTTGTACATAGAACTTTCACATTGTATTGTTTTGAGTTTTGTTACTGAGTTGTACTGAGGGGAAGGGATTGAGTGATTTGTAGGGTTTAGAATTACGTCCAAAGTGAGAAGTGGGAAAAGAGAAAGAGTATGAATAGTGAAGGGATGAGAGAGTACCTAATAGGGCGCGATTAGGTTTGCCCATTTAGTGAAAAGAATTCAAAATCCCAAGAGGAACGTGATTTCACCTTTGAGTTCAGCACAAAGGGTTTTCACGCAAAAAATTCCCTTGTGTTCCTTTCCCATGTTGCCCGCAAAAAGTTTAAAGATACTACATTTCCAATTTACCCTTCATGCCCTCTTGTAAGTGTCCATCAACCCAACCATTTCTACTCTCGCCCTAATGTCTGTAATCCAGAATTACATCCACAATGCCAATATCATCTGATACAGTGTCATAAAACATCCAAATCCAAAGATGCCTTATCAATTACACACTTAATTACAAAATTTGGTCAACAATCCATCCATTCATATCACAATCCTTTTTCCACAACCAATCTTACGGTCATGACCTAACTCTCACAACAAAATGATCAAACGCATTGAAATAAATAGCAAAATCGATCAAAATTAAGAACAAAATTCTCAAAGATCGAGAAAAAGCGGGACCTTTTCAAGCTGTTTCATGAGAGAAACGAGGAGTGAGCTAGTAGTCTTGGTACGCTCGCTTTGCGGAATCTTCAACCCTCGCTCCATCGCGTACAACCGACCTAATCAACCAAATCCACACCAAAAATCAACAATACGATCGAAAATCAACGAATAAAGCAAGAAAATTACGGTTTTCAAGAACTCAAACAACGATGAGACTGATTGATTTATTGATTGACTGATAAAGGTGACCAAATAGGAGAGAGATTGAGGTCACAGTAATAGGCGACGAGAGGTTCGTGCTTTTGTAGCTCATCGGCGCGCTGAAGATACGGGAGCAGCAGCTTCGCTGGTTCGTTGTCGCTCGCCATTGCTGAAGCTTTGATTGATTAGTCTTAGGGAAGACGATGATAGAAAGGAGACAATTTAAATTTGAAAGCGTCGGGCTTTTCTTAATGAGTGATGAAGTTTCCTTAAGGGCAAAATTTGGGAAATAATGACACGACTAAATTAGATAGCTCTGACTCTCTGAGCCGTGTCGCGCTTTATGTCAAGCGACTCATATATTCTACCTGAAATTCGATCAGTATCGAAAGGAATTTACATCATCAATAGATGGTTTGGATCATAAGGTTAAATACATGGTATCAAAAAAAAATTATTTTCAACTTTGTCTTTTATGTGTCTCGTTACATCAGTTGTTGTCCTCATATGTAGTTTTGCCTCTACTTTTTCGACCACCGCAAATACAATCTTTTTGACCTTATTTTTCTCTATAATTAACTCAAATCAATCTAACCTTAGCATACTATAATGAATTTAGCAACAAACATTTCATGAAAGTACTATAATCTTTGTTCTTCTGTAAGAATTGAAACTTTGTAACATCTCTTAAGTTACTACCGAAAGCTTTGCAATCTCATATTATTAGATCATCCAGTAAAACGAGTCATATAATCAGACCACAAAATTACTCACCTTCATACTTCACTCATGTACTTAGCAATACCATGAGAAAAATACCAAACCCATGTAAAATAAATTGAACAAATTTTAAACAGATGACTTCTTTGGTATTAGAGTTAAAGAAAGAGAACTTTAGTTAGTTGAATTTGACCATGAAAGTCCTACGAAATTCATGAGCTACCTTCCGTTGGATGACAGGTGGCGCCTTGACTGAGTATATAATGGAAATTGGTAATTGAGTTAATGATGAGAGATAGTGTAGAATGGAGATTCCTACTATTCAAGCAATACAGATATTAGTCAATAAGCAAAGTTATGATCTGAGAAAAAAGTGAGGAACTTACATAAAACAATCGTGGAAGCGCGTGGAATGGAGAGAATTAGAGAGAGTTATGGGTTTTGGATTTGAATGGAGAAATGGTATTATTAAGGTTGTTGTTGCATAGTTTTCTTTTTAACCATGAAAAAATCAGGGTGACAAGTCTTGCATCAAACCAAGAAACTAACAATGTTAAAACAATTTTGTGGGCCTCAGGATCTGCATGGATTCACGTGGAGAGACTCTAACTTTTGGAGGTTTTCAATAATTTCACCTTTTATTTGAAGACTCCAATTTCATAGGTTTTCTAATTTGAGAGTAAGCACATTAATTAGAATTATTTTGAAAAAAAAATCAAAAAAAACCTCCCTTCTAAGTATTTCGAAAAATAAACCCGTAGTTTAAGATCGAAGCAAAGTGGATGTCTTGAGTAGCGACTTAATATTAGGTTGTCCACCGAGAAGTAAGAAGCATAGCAAGAGAAAGTCACTTTGAAAATCTTTGTCCTGTATGCTCCAAATGAAAGTCGTTGTCTTCGGTAGCGATTTTTCTTAATGAATTTCACAGCATCACTTTATTTATTTTTCTTGCCAAAATTTACATTTCTTGCGATAAAAACAATAAGAATCCAACACAAATCCCAAGAAACTCAACTTCAATCCAACACATTCCCATGCAACTTAACTCCAATCAAATACAACAAAACAAAACACAACCCGACATTACTCCAACGCAACTCACACCCAAGCTAATCCAACATAACACAATGAACAAACCTTGGTTTGAAAATGCAATAACTTGTATATACATAGTAAAGCGATTACATTACAACTTGTACACTAACATAGTTTTACAAAAGCTATAAAACTACAAACTAGGAGTATCACCCTTGTCAATGCACTCTAAGTGAGGAAATGGTATACTCTCACTCTACGGGTATTGTACATTGTACAATGCACTGAAGTGCCCTAAAAATACCCATAAGGACTTATAGGAGAAGTGTATGACGGTTGATCTTGGGTGGCTAAGAAACCATCTGGTGTCATCTCGAGGCTCATATGAACAGGGATGTCATATTCCTGAGACGAGAAGGGTGAGCATGAACCATCCTTCTTCTCCTCCACTTTTGTTCTTCTTCCTCTCTTCCTTATTCTCCTCCTCTTTCTTCTCCTTCATCTCCTTCTCCTCCTTCTTATCCTCCTTTTCTTCACCATGAAATTTACATTTAAAATTACCATATTACAATGACAAATAACTTTCATATTTATTTTTCACTAACTCCTGAATGAATTGGATTCTCACTATGTCAACCACCAATTGACCCCACTTCCATATCATTTACATGGTCCAACACATGTGAAGAGGTAGTGGACATTTGTGGATGTTTATGATGCGTTTGTAGATAGCTGGGAGACATTCATGGATAGTAGGGAGGTAATTATGGATGATTATTAAGATGCATTTGTGTCCATGATGTGGTTTAATAATAATAAAAAATTTAGAGAAATATGAATGATATAGTCATTTACGCGGGTACAATATGGATTAATGAATTTAGTCAATTTAAAATTTATATTATCTATACATGTCATTCCCATTTAAATAAGTAATTACCTCAAATTATATGTAAGTCAATTCTCTTAAAAGATACTATTTGAGTAATTAGTTTTAATATAAATATAACACCCAAGACAATTATATTATATAATAAAAAACAATACTTTATGGAAATCTAAAGTTGAATAAAAGCGATTGCCTAATCTTTGATAGTTAATATCCACTTCTATTTTCACTCCAAGTTTTTAATTATATTAAAGTCAATTTCCTTAAAAGATACCATTTGAGTAATTAATTTCAATATAAACATGACTCCCAAATTAATTATATTATGTAATTAAAAAAAAGTAAATAACCGATACTTTATGGCAAAACTGAATAAAAGCGATTGCCCAATCTTCGATAATTAATATCCACTTCTATTTTTACTCTAAGTTTTTAATTATATAAAGTCAATTTCCTTAAAAGATACCATTTGAGTAATTAATTTTAATATAAACAAACTCCCAAGACAATTATATTATATAATTTAAAAAGTAAATAAACAATACTTTATAGCAAAACTGAATAAAAGCGATTATCCAATCTTTAATAATTAATATCCACTTCTATTTTCACTCTAAGTTTTTTAATTATATAAAAGTCAATTTCCTTAAAAGATACCATTTTAGTAATTAATTTCATTGTCAACATGACTCCCAAGACAATTATATTATATAACTAAAAAAAGTTAAAAAAAAAATAATACTTTATAGCAAAACTGAATAAAAGCGATTGTCCAATCTTTGATAATCAATTATATTATATAACTAAAAAAAGTAAAAAAAAATAATACTTTATAGCAAAACTGAATAAAAGCGATTGTCCAATCTTTGATAATCAATATCCACTTCTATTTTCAATATAAATTTTCAAGTCTAGATCTAAGCATTAGTTGGGCAAATATTAAGTGCAATATTAGGCATGTTTCAACTAAAGTAGCTTCAAAACTAGTTTTTTGTTTTTTGATGGAAAAAACTATTTTGATGCACTGAACTCAACTAGTCTTAAGTTAAATAACTAATTGCTTGTAAACTTCATTCAGTTAGATATTACCCATTAACTTCCGAGAGAAGGCCCCCAAAGTTTAGTCAAATATTAGAAGATGGGTTATTATTTCATAGATTATGTTCTTCATATTTCCCCACCTTTTCTTATAAATGAATAATTATGTGATAAAGTTAGCAGGCAGCATGTGCTAGAGATTGGTGCTGAGAATCAAATCCACAGTTGGTTGAGCCAGGTCGTGCTGTTGTAGTTAAGCACTTGTGCTCCTGTGATGATATTTATTAGGGCTGTTATAGCTTGGGAAACAGATTTAATTATAATGACGACCATAGTATAAATAACAACCTTCTCTTTGTGGAAGCATAAGTTTGGAGAGGCACTAAAATCAAGAATTGAACAGAGTAATCGAGAACTTTTGTTATTTGCTATTGATTTCCTGAACTATGCTTGATTTACGAGTCTAATAAGTACCAGACCATACAATTATCTTCTTCAGGTTAATACCTTTATGCTCTCAAGCACCTTTACTTAAACAATTCCATGATTGGAATAGTTAAGTGCACCTTCTTAAGGTATTAAACTGTTAATCCTATCTAATATACGTTATTAGAGTTAAATTTGGTCATTATGCCGCCAATCAAATCTAACCTCGATATAAGTCCTTTCATTGCTTATAGGCAGTACCAGGAAATCAAGTCTTCATCTGAGATACGGAGTAAATATTAACATTGGACTACAAAATAACATAAGATTTCATTCATACACATTAAATTAGAGTACAGCCCTGTTCTCAATCACTGCATATACAAGTCAAGAGGCTCTAAGAATCTGCTAGATCGAATCCTGAAGGCTGCAGCCACCAAACAACCACCCCACCCCCTATCTTAAACTAATTCCGTTCTCCAGACTTCTAATCAAGGTAATGATTCTAATGAAGGTTGGCCAGCCTTCTCTGCGGAAGCATAGAAATGAGATTCGAGTTCTTTGAGATTAGCAGCAGCCTCTTCCCCAACTCTACCCAAAGTACTCTCTGTCTTCTCTGTCAGCTTATTGAATTCGCCAATCCGTTGTTCTACATGGTCATTGAGAGATGCAAATCCAGAAAAGATAGCAGTCTGCTTCAATTCTGACACCAACTTCAACAACGAGTCAGCTGCTTGGACCTGTTATTAAATTAAGAACAAGCAAGTGAAATAAAGACGAAGAACAAGAATACAGTGGCATTAAGGAACTGAATGGCAATTCAGTGAAGTTAATAGACAATAATACGGTGGAAAAAGACAGACAAACTGCAATATACTTTCTCAATTTGAATTTATTCCAGGGGAAACCAGGAAACTTACTTTGATGCATATTACAACAGAGAACTCCAGTCAAGAGAACTAGAACCCACCCAACAACTAACGACGTCAGAAATCAAGATTGTTTTATACAAAGCATAAAGACAACAATATATATGGTAATAGACATGCATTAGGCCAAAAGCTTACTAATTATAATAGGGGCTAGTAATAGTTCCAACAGAAAATATTGATAGCATGTAGGAAAGCAAGAGGTCATTCTCAAACAAAGTGATCACTCAAACAGAAAAATATTGTGCACACTATAAAAGTATAAAGTGGTAAGAGCATATTGTTAAAAAAACAAAGGTTATGCAACAAGTTGTCAGAAGTCTTTGTCAAATGCAAGTCAACTTATGTCATATTAAAAGGAATACGGAGAAATTGATAACTCAAAAATTCCTACTTGTTATACTAATATAGCTTCAAGTACCAGAATTACAGACCATAATTCAACCTAAGTCAAAAAGAGAGAACAATAACTTGGACTTAATTCATGGAAACCTATAGACCTCTACAGGTACCTCAAGCTCAGGTAGCAGGAAAATGGATGCAACATATATTCCATATGTGAAGTATGCAAGGTGAATAAATTGATTGAATAGCGAATAGGTAGCCATAATTCCCTGGCGAATACAAAAGGCATTACAGATTGCTCATTTCAGACATTAATCTTTTCATACTATACCCTTCCCTCGAGTGGTCCACATAACAGAAGAGATCTAGTTTGTTTGTCCTAACCTGAAATGCAGAATTGAATACCAAGGTGATTTCTTGCTATCTTAAACAGTTAGTTTAATGCTCAAAGTGTCATTACAAGTAAAAAATTGAACAAGCACCTGGTAATTGCAATCTCAAAATCTTAATAACAAACAATTACTAGGAAGATTTGTCAAAGCAACACGAAGCTAAAGTAAAGTCACAAATAGCCAAGCAACATTGTAAATGGTGCCAAAATTTGGCAAAATTAGTGAGGCAAACAGGCAAGATAGCTTAAATAAAATAATAAGAGTATTCTCTCACCATCCTGGCTGCGCGCACTTCCATCATGAAAGCTTCTTGTTGATTTCTGACGGGAGGATCATTTACCTAGAGAAAAAAATAATTTAAGAGACTTCAATTTTCAGTAATAACGGTGCCTAACATATATAAATGCATGAGCTAAATCAGACTCTTGGCTTTCTCTCGACACAGCAAAAGACACGATATGATCACTTCAAAAGAATTGTGATATATGGAAGTTGCTTTCTCAAAAGAAACAGCAGACAATATTATTGATGGTTGACAAAATTGGAATGCAACGTAATGAAACGAGAACTATATAAGAGGGAGATCGGTTAAAATTTCCAGGGCTTGATACACATTACGAACGAGATCAACGTCCTTGTAGAAAAAAACTTACCAAAGTTCCCCAAATCAAGCACACAAAGATTAGATCAGTCAAGCTGAAATTAAGTATGCATATGCAATATATCTCAAATCAAGAGAAAAAACATAGTCGTTTTTGAAGTTTGCCGAGGTGTAATGGTCAAATGCAGAGGGGGGAAAGATAAGAGAAAGAGAACAAGGTGTTGAGGGATTAAGTTTTTTACTCTTGAGGTGATGAGAGATAATCAAAGCATATGTAATAAACCCAAAACATACAAGGGAAAAGTAGGTGAAGACAAACCCGGGAAACATTGACTAGGACAGTGAAATTGTCAACAAGACTGGAAACATCAGTTTCAACTCTCTGCAAAAGAGCCTTCTGTTTCTGAGCAGCAGCTGCGGCAGCGGCGGCTGTAGGCCCACCTCCGCTGCCTCCTTTATTCATTCTACACTAAAGGAAATGCAGATCAGTCTTAGGTTAGATAGAATAAAAATATATATAGTAAAACCATAGCTATGCGGAAGAGGAACGGAAATGCTCAAATGTCGTGTTCAGGAAATGGCTAAATAGATATGCATTCTAATACAACTAGTTACAGAAAATAATAGTAGTACAAAGATCAAGGAAAAACACCCAAGAACATCCACAACAACTAGCAAAAAGCCCACTTTGTTTCAAGTACTCATTTAATTGGACCAGCCCACTCATTGAATACTGAATGACTATTCCAAAACCAATCCCTAATTTATACAGATACGCATCACTTCGTAAACTGTACCTTAAATTCGATCAATACCAAAATGAAATACTACATCATCATAAAAAATAAATAAAATGAAAAAATGAAAAAAAAAACGACATTAACAGATTTAACAGCAACATCTATTTACCTAGGAGTTTGAAATAGGGCGGAATAACCCAAGGATGAAACTAATTGTACACAAAACAGTATGCCGCAGGGCCTCACTGCAGCAACAAGTCAGCAACAGCAGCAAGAAAACATAAAAAAATCCAACAATTAAGCATTGAAATCAGAACTCCTGACAGACATCCTAAGCATTTGAAAGAAGGTCATTGATGAAATATTATCCACCAAAGACTTTGGGTATAGCTTTGGTTTTTGCCAATACAATTTGTTCTAAACATGATATTATGAATTCACATACACAGTCATTATAACAGTGCCAGGATTAATGGGATCCATACTCGGATATTATGTAGATTATTGCTCATATATCCACACCAAATTAGACATATCATTTCAATTTTCCAACCACTATTCTCTAATTATAAATTTCAAATAGTACATCATATATCCACACAAAATCCAGTTTCGGTAAACATTTCAACGTCAAATCGTACAAAACCCACAACCCAATCGCACCAAACATTCATCATTTCCAGATCGAACAAAACATAAAACACAGGATTCAAAATCACGCGTCAAAATGAATGAATCAATGACAAAAATCTTCAACAACAATCAACAGATCTTTGAGTTCCAGAATACTGTTTATGACTAAACTATACATATCCATACCCACAATTTTTATACATAGTTGGTGTGCAACGCCCTGAATTCGTTACATTAATCAATCCCCAACAAAATCAGTGAGACAAAACACAATTCAGTCGAATGATTCAATAATTTACTCAAAATATTCGAATTATTTTGCCAAAATTATTAATATGCATGTTAATACATTAACGAGCCCATATTTCAGTAAAATTACAAATACAATTGAAAGAGTTACCTCTAAAAGAAGTTGAGGGCAGTCGAAAGTTGAGTCCAAATTACTGGAAAGAAATGGAAAGTTGAGAGAGGATGAGTGAAACTGAGAGATGGTTGAGACCAGAATCAAGTGGCGGTGCCAGAAATTTTGTATTATGAGTTTGGAATCTACCAAAAGAAGCAACATTAGCTTTGGGACGTTGAGACAATATAAGCTTAATATACTAACTCTTTTTTTCTGATTCGAGATTTCAAGTAAATAATCAAAATTCAACATTTCAAAAATAATCCAATTCACATTTTAAAGTAAATCATTCAATTCACATTTCAAAGTAAATCATTCAATTCACAATTGACCAATTCCCAAATCATTCATTCAATTCACAAATGATAAATGATAAATGATAAATGATAAAAGACAAATGAGCAATTCCCAAATCTAATTCAAATCATGAAATCAATTAATCGAGTTATCAATTAAGGAATGAGAGGAGACAAGGAGTTAGGAGGAGTACTTACAAAGTGTCGGACTTCTGGGCGAGTGACTGACTCACTGACCGACTGGTGGCGTGTGCGTGCCGGCCGGGAGGTATGTGTCGGAGCAGAGCCAGACAGGGGGGACTGGCCGACTGGGGGCTGGGGAGCGCCGGATTCAGTGGGAGAGCTCGGAGGACGGAGAGGACAGGGCGGAGCGCGCTGGGCAGCCGGCTGAGTGAGTGCAGAGCAGGAGCAGCAGATAATGTCGCCGTGAGGACTGAAGGAGACAAGGGGTTAGAGAATTAGGGTTTCCAAATGAAAGGATGAGATGATGGCAATTGAGAAAGCAGAAATGAGAAGGGAAAGAGGAAAAAAAAAAAGAGTGAATGCCAGGATTTGAAACTCGGGACTTGGCTGTAGAATCAGGAGTCCTTACCAGTAAGCTAGAAGTTGTATTCATAGTCAAAAATGTTGTAAAGATTATATAATGGGGCCCATGTGATAGAGTTCAGGGAAAATGTTTTGAACGGTATCGGGTACCCGGTTTACATAAATTATGGCCCGTTACCTGACACGCTATTTGCATTTTTAAATACACGGTAATTACCATCCATTTTTTCTGAACACCCCGATTCACTCTTGCGTCCTAAGATTATTACAGACCGGTTTATAACTCATCTCATATGCTATGTGCCATGCCACAAACTCAAAAAGGTGGCCCAAATCCTACTCAAGACCACATTCTAAGTGTGTCGTGCCTACGTGCCTTATTCATTTTGTAATTATTTTACTGTGCTTTGTTGTGATGGATTGTGTCGTGTCATGTTTGTAGTGATTGCCCAAACAAATGCGGCTCAAGCACGACCTACGATCCGACACACACAGTAACATGTAATGTTATGCTCATTGTGTCATTTTTTGTGATGGTCATGCCATGTCATGAGCCTGCCTAGCCCATTGACGTCTTCAGACATGACTCACAAGTAGGGATGACAATGGATATTGGACCCGACCCGGACCCGTGGATCCATATCCGTTTTTGCGGATATATGTTTTTAAATTTTAGACCCGACGGATCTAAGTAGGATCCGGGTCCTATGACTGAAAAACGGATCCGGGTACGGGTCCAACCATAATACCAAGACCCGGATCCGTTACCCGTTTTTTTTTTACAAAATCTGTTATTCTATATTAGGCCCAAATTCAAGTTTTGAGAGAGCTGGCCCAAATTCAAACCCTAAATCTCTCGCTGGCCGCATCGTGACACTCTCATTTGTCTGGTAAACTGGGTGTCTCTCTCACAATCTCACGTTTCACCACTCTCATGGTCTCACACTCTCACCTCGGCGCCACCGCATTGCTACTCTGAAGGTAATTTGTAGAAAGACAACTCTAGATTACAGATATGCCATTTTCTGTTAATCAAATTATCTCATTTGTCATGGTCTCTTGATTATTATTGCTGATTTACTGCTATCAATTTGTAGATTAGACAAATGATGAGGTTTTGCTTGCATAAAATTGTTTATGATATCTTATCCAAACATTTCCATTGCTATGGGTTCGTTCGAAATATTAGCGTGTGAACAAGAAAGTAGATCTAACAAGCATGTTTTCAATTCTTCGAGAAGCACCAATAAAACTTAGTGGGAATTCCCATTATGATTTTATAGGGGTATTCTTTGTTTTTTCAATATTGCAACATTTATCTGTTCCAAATGTTTCTGCTTAATTACAATACTTTCTCAGTATGCATGGAGTATTTGCAATTTTGTTCGTTGGGGATTATGCTAATAAGTCCCTTAAATTGCACCAAGTTGTTATTTTTACTACTCCATTCTATTATTGCTATTATTATCATTGTTGTTATGATAGTTATTATTATTTTTATGGAATAGAATACTAGCAGGGCTCGCCAACATTCGTTGTACAAATGATTTTCCATAACATATGGCTTATGGGAGTGATTATTTTTTAATATTGATACAAAATAAATTTTTATCCTTTGTAATTTTTTCAGATTATGGATGAACAATCAAATTATAAAGAGAATGACGACGGTTCTAGCCACCCTAATGAAGAACCTTTGTGGTGTTGTCTGATCCAAATGAGGAAGGGGATTCAGAAGGGTTTGTTGAGGTTGAGAATGGTACTAGCAAAGAAAATGAATCTAGTACTGCTAAGAAAAATAAGAAACTAACTATTGAAGCATGGGAACATTTTGATGTGGTTAAAATTAGTGGAATACAAAAGGCAAAGTGTAAGTATTGCAAAAGGATACTCTCTTACTCGGGAAGTAGTGGGACTTCCCACCTTCTCAAACATGCAAGAACTTCATGTTCGGGAAAGCATTTAAAGCTTACAATTGGTCAATCACAATTGAGGATCAACACCGAAGTTGATGGGACTAATACTTTGGCGGTTAAGGAAAAGCAAAAGAAAATGATATTTGATCAAGATGTTTCAAGGCAAGAGTTGGTTAAGATGGTAGTAATACATGAGTATCCTTTGTCAATTGTGGATCATGTTGGTTTTAGAAGCTTTGTAAAGAGTTTAAATGATAATTTCAAGATGATTTCAAGGAACACATTGAGGGGCGATGTGATGAAGATGTACAATAGTGACTGAACTTCTCTTAAGGTTTTGTTAGAGGCTAATGAGGGTAGAGTGGCAATAACAGCTGATATGTAGACTGCCTCCAACCAAAAAAAAGGATATATGGTTGTTACTTCACATTTTATTGATCAACAATAGGTTTTGCATAATCGAACATTGAGGTAATATTCCTAAAATTAATGTTTATATACAAATATTACTTTCATATTAGACCAATTGAATTCCGACTACATGATGCTTGTGTTATGTTGTTGCTAATTATTCTAGCTTTTATATTCATGAATTTGGTATGTTTATGTGTAGGTTTTGTTTTGTGCCATGTCCACATATAAAGGGGGTTATTGCTAAGATTCTAATGGATAGTTTGTCTCAATATTCTTTGGAAAACAAAATCTCTTTTATAGTAGTTGATAATTGTACCAGAAATGATGCAATGATCCATGTCTTGTTAGAAAAATTAGAAAGTAGTTGCTTGATATTAAATGGAGATTTTTTGCACATGAGGTGGAGTGCTCATATTCTAAACTTGATTATGAAATATGGTTTACAAGTGATTGATCATGCAATTGTCAAAGTAAGAGAGTACATAGCCTTTTGGATGTCCACCCCTAAAAGAATTGAAAAATTTGAGGAAGCTTGTCTTCTTTTGAATGTCAGTAAACCTAAAAGGGAGGGTCTTGATTGTAAAACTAGGTGGAATTCTACTTACTTAATGTTAGGATCAAGTTTTCCTTTTAAAGATGTTTTTAATAAGTTGAAACATCTAAATAAAAGGCTTAAGTTTTCTGTTTCAAGTGACCATGATTGGCCTATGGCTACTATTGTTTGTCAAAAGTTAGAAATATTCTACAGGTCCACCAAGGTTTTTTCTATAAGAAATCGTTCAACTACTAATTTATTTTTTCGAACTGTTTGTGAGATCATACTTGCTTTCAATCGTTGGGTACAAACTAATGATAATGAGATTATTAGGACAATGGCTAAGAGTATGGTTGAAAAGTTTGCCAAATATTGGTCACATATCAATGGGATTTTGGTTATTGCTGCTATTTTAGATCCTAGAAACAAAATAGATTGTGTGGCTCACTATTTCGGCAAATTATATGGAGATTATACAAATGATGAAATAACAAGAGTAAAAAAGACCCTTGATAGTGCATTTAGTATGGGTGGAAAAGTGGTTAGTGTCCATCGTTCTCGACTTCATTCTCAAACCGTGGAGGCTTCGATGTGCTTTCAAAGTTGGATGGTTGATGATGTGAAAGGTAATGTTTACTTAGTTATATTTCTTTCCCTACTTTTATAATTTTTTGTCACCTAATAAAATGTAACCATGTAACTAATGTAAGACAATTTTGAAGGATCACTTTCATGTTCCACTTTTACCAACGATTGTGAGGGCGATATTGATGCACATGAGGTGGATATCATTGATATGGTAATATTTAACAATTATTATTAATAGTTAAGACACATAATTTTTATTCTTTGTCAATCACTAATATTTTTCTTTGGCTGGTTATTTCTTTGTTTTAGGATGTTGATGATGTTAGTAGTGATGTTAATGAAGATTAGCCCTCTTGGTTCTTTTGAGAGTCGACTTTAGGTGTTATGATGCTTACATTAATGTTTCTTTATTTACTCATTTATAATTGTTTGTATTGTTATTCTAAAGACTTGTAAAAATTTGATTTTATTCATTTGTACTTTGTTGTTTGTAATATTTGAGGAGTTATATGAATTATATTTAAGTATTTAACTTATATCATTTGTTGGATTGTTGAAGTAGATGCAAAATACAGATTTATAAATTTGAAATTTATTATTGTCGTAAAAATATAGGCAAAATATGTAGGATCCTTTTAGGACCCATTTCGGACCCAGATCCGTTGGATCTGGATCCTTACTTTTCATACCCGACAGATCTGGATCTGGGTCTGGATTCATCCTTAAAAAACGGATCCGGATCCAAAAGGACCCGGTCTAGATCCGGTCCGTTGCCATCCCTACTCACAAGTAATTTGAGCTTAAAGTAGTTATCATACGGTTAGTTGACTTGATCAAGACGAATTGAGAACAAGTTGAAGCCTCTTGTCGCCATCCCTAGAAGGATGTTGATAGGTATCGATGGACTTTTCTCTTTGATGTATTCCAATATTTCCAACCATAGAAGCTTGTGGACTTTTCCTGTGACACAAGCTTCCTAGGAATGGCAGGCACTCCAACTCCCAACAATGATAAAGATAAAGTTGTACGTGATTTGGAGGAGGGTTACTCAACCATGCATCCTCATAAACTTCTGAATGTGATCATAAAAACATGTGTTGACAACTGCTCACACTAATACTTCTAAGTGGCAATAAGCGGTGTGTGAACTTGTGATTAGGCTCTAAGATATGCAAAAACTATCAAGGCATATTGTTAACATATCCAAAACTCAACTAGCCTCGCTATTGAAATGGAATGTATTATCTGTTAGGAATGCCATTACTTTATCATGAAAAACGTAGGGCGACAAGAGAAATAAGGGAGGATAAAAGTGAAGGAAGTATCCTCGATCGTTACGCAATTACTAATTATGTAGTAGGATCGTTATAGAGATAATAAATTTCGTTATTTTAGTATCGTAACGTTTTGCTACAAATCAATTGTGATACATGTGTTTAATGTGATTAGGCCTACAACTAATGTAACCTGGTCCTACGAGATTAAATTACCCAATAAATGCAAATAGATCGAGTTTCTCCAAGCCCATTTATCCAATGGGTTGGATGGCATAATTTGAGTATGCCTATATATATATAAATAGGGGAGGGATCATGTGAGAACCTTCCCCTTATGTGAGAACTACTTTTTGGTGAGAACCCATCTAAGACCCTTGGATGCTTGATGATCTATGGCTGAAAATGCATTAGAAATGGATGGCAAATCTGTAAATATCTAAACATTGTGTTAAAAATGTTTCGGCTGGCAGAGTGTTTCAGACAAAGTTTGTACTTTCTTCATACTTTTGCTGGCACAGTGACTTTTGCGTGTTTCATCCTTTTCTTCATTATTAGACTTACAAGTCATCCTCTTCATTTTTACGTGTTTCATCCTTTTCTTCATTATTAGACTTACGTGTTTCATCCTTTTCTTCATTATTGTGCATCGATTTAGAACATTACAATTCAATTGTTTAGAACATTACATTCAATGGTTTAGAACATCAAGTTCAATAGTTTAGAACATGATGTTCACTAGTTTAGAACATGATGTAAACTAGTTTAAAACATGATGTTATTTGGTTTAGAACTTAATGTTCTACGGGTTAGAACATTATGTTAATTGGTCCAATGCTTTGATATTATGTCAAATTGGGCTTAGAACATTATGTGCATTACTTGGTTAACATAATGTTCATTGCATATACTGAATTTCGAGCATTAATCACTAATTCTAACGAAATAACACAAAATTTAGTTCAATAGTTTAGAACATTATGTCAAATTAGGTTGAGAACATTACGTTCAATGGTTTAGAACATCAAGTTCAATAGTTTAGAACATGATGTCCACTAGTTTAGAACATGATGTTCTTTGGTTTAGAACATTATGTTCTTTGGTTTAGAACATAATGTTCTTTGGTTTAGAACATCACGTTAATTGGTCCAATGCTTTGATACTATATCAAATTGGGCTTAGAACATTATGCTCATTACTTGGTTAACATAATGTTCATTGTATATACCGAATTTTGAGCATTAATCACTAATTCTAACGAAATAAAACAAAATCCAGTTCAATAGTCTAGAACATTATGTCAAATTAGGTTGAGAACATTACGTTCAATGGTTTAGAACATCACGTTCAATGGTTTAGAACATCAAGTTCAATAGTTTAGAACATGATGTTCAATAATTTAGAACATGATGTTCTTTGGTTTAGAACACGATGTTCTTCAGTTTAGAACATTATGTTCTTCGGTTTAGAACATCACGTTAATTGGTCCAATGCTTTGATATTATGTCAAATTAGGTTTAGAGTATTAAGTTCATTACTTTAGTACATAATGTTCATTGGTTTAGAACATTATGTTCAATGGTTTAGAACATTATGTTCTTCGGTTTACAACATCATGTTAATTGGTCCAATGCTTTGATATCATGACAAATTAGGTAGAACATTATGCTCATTACTTTAGAAGATCATGTTTATTGGTTTAGAACATTATGTTCAATGGTTTAGAACATGATGCTCATTATTTTGGAAAAACACCGAAACTATGGAACTATCACAAACCTGTTTCGAACAATCTACTTAAAACAAACTACCAGTCTACTCATAACAATGGTTGCAATATGAAGAACATTATATACCTGTTGCGAAAGATATGTATGAACTTGTGGGTTTTGGGATGACGAAGTAAGTGGTGCGAAATGAAGGAATTGTGAAAGTTTGAAGAGAGAAGAAAAGGCAGAAGAAGATGAAAGGGCTCTGAAGAAGTTTTGAAGTAGTGAATGAAAAGTGATGCGTGTTCCCTTTTTCTGAAGTGTCAGTTACACTTTTTAAGCAACTGCCTTTTGTCAGTTTTTGGATTAATTACGGATTTGCCATTATGTTTCGTTAAATGTCATCCATTAGATTTGCCAAGGTGTGTGGTGTTAGATGGGTTCTCACCCTTAAAAGAGTTCTCATATTAGGCACACACACACACACACATACACATATATATATGTGGGAGGGATCCAATGAGAATGGTGCTTAAAATAAGAAGAATAAGAAGAGATCTTAGTCATTCAAATGGTAAGATCCAACACTAGATATTTCATGTAAAAAAAACGATTACTATAATAATAAAAAATGGTTACTATAATAATAAAAAGAGTCATTATAAGTGAAAAAATCTATTTGGTCATTATAAGTTAAAAAAGGGTCACTATAAATACATAAAATATCATCCGTTGGATTTAAGAGATGAAGTGTCAAGATGCCTTTTCATTCTTCTCATTTTAAGTCACTCCATAATTATTGGATTGTTTCCCAAAACGTCTCTTTATATTCTCAATGAATCAGGCTTATAATTTCAACTTGCATAATTTTTTAATAGTTTCCAAAGTATTTATATAACTTTATATTTCATTTTCATAATTTTTTTAGTAGTAATTTGAACACCAATATTAAACTTTGGAATATCAGTATTAGACCTTAAAACAATTTAGTAAATATTTAAAACATATTTAGTTAACATTTAGAACACAAATACTCAACTTTAGAACATTAGTATTACATATTACAACAATAGATAAAAGTTTAGAACATATGTGTGAACCCTTAGAAAACCAATATTAACCTATAGAACATCAATATTAAACCTTAGAACAATAGAATAAACATTTAGAACATATGTATTAAGATTTAAAACATTAATACTCCACTTTAGAACATTAGTATTAGACCTTAGAATAATAGAATAAACATTTAGAATATATGTGTTAAGATTTAGAACACTAGTACTCAAATTTAGAACATCAGTATTACACATTAGAACAATATATTAAAATTTTAAACATATGTGTTAAGGTTTAAAACATTAGTATTGCGTTTTATAACATTAGTAGAACATCAGCTTGTAATCTAAAAGGTTAGACTATTGTTCTAAATATTAAATCTATTGTTCTAAGAACGTATTCTATTAATTTGAAATTTAGTTCTATTGTTCTGAACTTTAAATCTATTGTTCTAAAATTTAATTCTATTGTTCCAAACTTTTGCAATGTTGTTTTGAATATTAACTCTGTTGCTCTAATTAGTAATTCTCTTATTCTAAGGTAGAATTGTAATGTTCAACTCTATTGTTCTAAAATTATTATCTCTTATTCTAAACAGACACTCTTGTTCTAAATAATAAGGCTATTGTTCCAAGTTGTTGTCACTTGTTCTAAACTTTTTCTATGTAGTTTTAAATATTAATTGTATTGTTATAAACAATGATTATATATTCTAAGGTTCGATTCTATAGTTAATTTTGTTGTTTGTATGTTTAGTTCTATTGTTCTAAGAATTGTATTATTCCGAAATTTAATTCTATTGTTTCAAACTTTTGCAATGTTGTTTAGAATATTAACTCTATTATTCTAATTAGTGATTATCTTATTCTAAGGTTCAATTCTATAATTCAACTCTATTGTTCGCGAGTTTACTCCTCTTGTTCTTAATATTAACTATAGTGTTCTAAAAACTGACACTATTGTTCTAAATAATAAGTTTATTATTCTACATTGTTATCTCTTGTTCTAAACTTTATTTCTTTTGTTATAAACTTTTGCTACGTTGTTATAAATATTAAATGTATTATTCAAAATATTAATTATATTTTCTAAGTAGTGATTATATATTCTATGGTTCGATTCTATAGTTTAACTTTGTTATTTGTATATTTAGTTCCTTTGTTCTAAATATTAACACTAGTGTTCTGAAAATTTACACTATTGTTCAAGAAATACCCATAAATCAGAAAATGCTCAAGAAACAGACTATGTAGAAGAAAAAGGTTACCCAAATTCGTTGTACTAGATAAATCTTTAGGGTTTTGCTTGGCTTTTAGATCTAAAGTATTTTGGTTGTCTCGAGGAGAGAGAGTGAGAGAGTGAAGTGTGGATAGCGATGAGGATGAAGATTAAAGAAGAGTCAAAATTGTAAGAGTTTAATGCAGTATTTCACTGATGATGACACACATTGGTCCCCTCTCAAATGTCAGATTTTTCTCTTGTGGTGTTGGATTTGGCTTGTCACATTTTTTTTTTGTCCAAAATCATGAAAATATAATGCACCAATTCAACATATGCCATTGGAAATTAACTTATGTCATTGAAAATTAACATGGTTACTAATTTATAATACTTAAATAGTTTATTAAACGAATCGGCCATTGATTTTGAATTTTCATATTAATGGAAAAAAAAAGTCTGAGTTCAAAATGTCGTCTACAATTTCTACATTGTTTAGGAAAACATATTTTTATGTTATTTAAAATACAAAATCTAATCATATATCCAATTATAGAAAGCTAATTAATTAGCATATTCGATCATTTAAGGTATTTTTCTCCCTCAATAACAAGGTCGTCTAATAGTGGGAGTTCTAATGCACTTCAACTTGTCAAAGTTTGATTAAGTTGGTTCAATAATTTTGAAGTTAGGTGGAATGAATTATGGTTTAGGTCAACATATGTCAAGTCCAAAGGCATAACATCTTGGCCCAACAATTAGGAGGCTTCAATCGTCCTCTAAATTCTTCAATTTTGAGTTTGATATGTTTACTCTTTCATCAGCAAAGTTTGTGTTATCACTAAAAGAAAGTTACTCTAGTGAAAGTTCTCTAAAGGCTTTTTTTATCATTAATATAATCTTTGAGTTTGTTCACGTCACACAAAATCCCATCAAACACTTTTAATTTCATGAAATCTCTGTAATCAACCTGAAATTTTCATTGGTTAAGTTATATCATTGAAAAGTAAATACAAAATCATTGAATTGCAGCAATTATAAAAATAACTTGTCCATTAACAATTATTTCCTTCGTTCTTTTTTTCTTCCCATTTGAAATGTGAGAAGAAATCAAGACAATACAAATATCATTAAAATTTTATAAAAATAATTTATATTAATATGAAAATACAATCAGTTTCTATTTTAAAAAAATGATGCAAGTGAGTTGAACATTTAATAAGTAGTGGGATTTATAAATTTTACGGCATTAAAAATTTTAAAAAATCAACCAATGAGCTAAACATCACATATATAGTGATCCCAATCGACTTTTTCAGTCAATCACAATATTAGACCAAAATAAAAGGATTCCAAATCAGAACAATATTTTAAAATTTTCGATTGAAAAATGGAAAGAAAAAAAAAACATAATGGAATGAGTAGTGAAAAAAATGGTGTACAAATAAGTCCAACAAAGTGATATTTTTTATAGACAAAGTCCAACAAAGTTCATATCCAATGATATAGCTTGATTATTTATAAAAATTTCATAATATCATTTCCATACCTTGAATTTGCAATGATTTTCAGGCCAAAAATCCACTATATTTTACAGTCAGTTGATTATTGATAGGCCACAAGTTTGTGCGTCAAATCTCTACATTCTTAATTCTTTCGACGAACAGGGTTCTCCTTTGTAGTTAGAGATGATGACACTTGGGATTTGTTAGTTTCTTTTAACTTAGAGCTAGCGGCTTATTTGATTGGTAATCTTCTCACCCTTGATGCAGCTGCAAATTATTCAAAATTTAGAAGAAAAAAAACGTAATTACATTATTGAATTTATGTTAGGCATGACAGGATACATTACATCTAAGATAAATTACTTTAAAATGATAATGGACAAAGGGATGCACATACTATACCAACCAATCTTCACTAGCAGACAACCTTAAAAAGTTAACTAATACTCCCTCCGTCCCCCAAAGATTGCTCCATTTCTATTTAGAGAATCAAAGTTAAAAAAATTTGACCATAAATTCTCATCATGTTTTAAGAAATAATATATTCAAGTGGGATCTTGTTGGAAGCATCTCAATTTAAATTTTTAGAATATCAAGTTTTTATAATTTTTTGCCTTACGGATTTTGAGATAAAAAGGTTTAAAGTCGTGTCTTGGAGACCACAAAAAGTCAAATAGGTAATCTTTAAGGGACAGAGGGAGTAGGCCACATTAACAAATACTACGAACATTGAATATCTTTATGCATCTTTCTACCACTATTTTAATGGAGTAGTGCATATTACAAGAAGTATTATCTTTTGTTACGGTGCGCCCAGATTATTGGATAGACCTCGAGTTTGGAATGATATAACAAATCAACTAGCAATCCACACAAAATGCCTCTTAATAGAGGATTTCAACCAGGTTGAACACTCAAGAGATAAGCTGGGAGGGACTGAAACAATAAGAGGGTGGATAGATTTTGTAAACTGGAGACTATCGTCAAGTCTAATCGAAATCCCGTTTTCTGGACCAAGATACACGTGGTCAAAAAACCAAAAAAATAGCAATCTTATTCTAGAACGGTTGGATAGAGGATACATGACACATTCATGGGCTGAATGCTATCCAGAGAGCAGAATTATACATAAGCCAATTATCTACTCTGACCATACTGCTATAATCTATGAAAGTGACAAGCTAAACATGATTAAAGGACGTCCATATCAACTACAAAACTGGTGCTTGAGGTTCCCCCACATTCGAAATATTATTACTAACTCATGGGACAACTTCAATTCCGGCGGAGATGAGTACAAAATTCAACAAAAGATGGATGATGCACACCCAAAGATTAAAGAATGGTGCTTAAAGAGTAAGAAGGCTTATGGGATAAACTGGAAGAATATTAGTGATAACCTAGATAAAAAGGGCCGACAAGTTTTTAACCAGCGCCAAGGAAATCAGTATATAGACGGAATTTTTGATCAGATGGAAGTGTACAAAATACAAAGCCTATACTAGAAGCGATATTTTATGGAAGATTGGAGTAAGGCAGGTGACTACCCCACTAAACTACTTTTTTAACATGTAAAACAACGGCAAAGGAAAAATATGGTTCACTCTCTTAGAAAGGGAGACGGCTTATGGGTAACAGGTCATATGCAAATGATGGATTTATTGGTAGCAAGTCACCAAAAGATATATGAAGGGGAAACAAGTGCTGACTATTCTCAAGAAGTGGATTTTGCGCTGCGTGAACTCTACATCCCCCGGATACATGATAGAGACAAAGACCAAATGGACAGAGAGCTTTCAACAAAAGAAATTAAAAAAGAAATGTTCAGCATGGGGATCAACAAATCTCCAGGCCCAGATGGGTACATAGTGGAATTCTGTAAGGAGTACTGGACTACGGTGGGTGATTCAGTCATCAAGGGAGTTCAGACCATTTTTAGGACTGGGCACATTCTTAGAGCTTGGAATAAAAAAATTTTGGTTATGATTCCAAAGGTCGAATCTCCAAAGAGTGTTGATCAACTTCGTCCGATTAGCCTTTGTAATACAATTTACAAGTGTGTTTCAAAGTGTTTGGTGAATCGTTTCAAGAAGATAATGGGAAACCTAGTTTTAGATAATCAACATGTCTTCATTTCAGGGCGCTACATGGAAGATAATATCCTAATCATTCATGAACTAATACACAAGATCAATACTAGAGGTAAGAACTCCCCCCTAATGGCGATCAAAGTAGACATGAGCATGGCTTACGACCGAATCAACTAGATCTTCCTTATCAAGACTTTACACGCATTTGATTTCTCGGGAAAATGGATCAACCTCATATACCAAAGTGTCTCTACCGTATCCTTTTCAATCCTCTTCAATGGAAAAACGTCTGAGAACTTCTATCCTAAAGCAGGTCTTAGACAAGGGGACCCGCTATTGCCTTACCTTTTCATTTTGTGCATGGAAATTTTCTCCAGGATGCTTCAACAAGGTCAAGACTTAAGGTTGTACAAAGGAATTCAAGTATCTCGAAAAAGCTCCGATGATTAATCACTTATTTTTTTGCGGATGATGCCATTCTCTTTACAAGAGCAACAACAAATGAGTGTGAGCAATTAAACAATGTGGTTAAGAGATTCTGTAAAATCTCAGGACAAAAATTGAATCTAGGTAAATCATATGTGAAGTTTAGCCCAAATATTAAGGAAAATGATAAAAGAAATATTATGAATTGCCTAAACATGGGATCAGTTGATAGTTTGGGGAATCACCTTGGAGTGCCAAATGATATAAGAGGTAGAAAAGCAGGTTTTTTCCAACCAATGGTTGAGAGCATAGAAAATAAGGTGGTATCTTGGAGTGCTATTCCCATGTCCCAACCAATGAAAGTAGTATTGATAAACACAATCCTTGTGTCTATGGTTTCACATGTCATGAAATGTCTTCCATTGCCAATGTCGGTAGTCTCAAAGCTCAACTCCATTATAACGCATTTTTTTTGGGCAAATTCATCAACTGGTAAAGATCGGGGAATCCACTGGGTTAAACGAGAGATCTTATGTCTCCCAAAAGGCATGGGAGGTTTAGGGATTCGGGATTTTGGAACCCTAAACAAAGCTTTCCTCATGAAACAACTATGGAGAATCCATTTAAATCCATAAATTCTCCTCTCAAAAGTAGCCAATGTAACTGGTAGCCTCCTCGCTAAAGGAAACATGAGCACGGGTAAAAAGGTTAGAATCTCTATGGCAAGAAAGGGGCTAGATAAAATGGAAAAGTGGTGCGTGAGGGGGGGGGGGGGGGGGGGGTGCATGGAAGATAGGAACAGGGACCAATGTAGGAGTGGCAAGAGATAACTGGGTGAATGGGAGTGTCCCATAAATCAAATCAAATGTGACTCTTATAAATGCGCAATCTTAGAAAGTTAAAGATTTCCTCCTTCCAAACCCCATGAGATGGGACGCAAGAAAAGTTCGGGAATGTTTTGAACCAAAGTATGCAATGACTATCCTTTCCATGGAACTTCCTGAAGAAAAGGTGGAGGACTATTGTTACTAGTTCCATCACAAGACAGGATGTTACACGGTGAAGACAAGTTATGCCTTCCTTCAAGGCATGCGTCTAAATGACGGGATCAGCCTGGAGGACAGTAAATATTTTAAGACAATTTGGCATCTGGATATCCTTCCGAAATGGAAAAACCTTATGTGGAAAATTTGGCATGATGGAATAGCCACAAAAGTTAATCTAGCTAGAAGAGGGATAACCACAAATCTGATGTGTCCTTTCTGTGGAAAGGAGGAGGAAAATGCTCTCCATTTCTTTAGGTTCTGCCCACTTATAGCTGATTTATGGGCAAATGTAGCCTTGGTAATTAACTCGACTGACTTGGGAATAGCCTCACTGACAGACTGGATCCTCCTTCACATTCGACGCTTCAATAAAATTGGGAATAATGATACTTGGAGAACTCCAGAGTTCATAGGCGGAATTTGGAGCATATGGAAAGTCAGGAATGAGATGGTTTTTAAAGAGAGTAATGATATAACGAGAATTTTCATATTACACATGAAAGAGGCAATGAAGGGACACCAAATATTCGCTAGCAAGGCCCAAATCTATCTCAATGAGTCCAAAGCTCCAGATCGCCTCCCGGATAAACCTCTAGGATTCTATTTAGTTATGTTAGGACAACAAAAGGCTCTTGATTACCATAATAAAATTCAAGCAGATGGATCATGGAATAAAGAGGAAACAAATGGCGGCATAGGTTGGGCAATGAAAACAAATGAAGAGGGGATATGGATGGGTGGAGGTTATCCCATCAAAGCTACTTCAGCCCTGCATGCAGAAGCTATGGCGTGCTTACAGGCCATGAGGTGGGCTTCCACCAAACATCTTTTGCAGGTATGTTTACTCTCGGATTCCTACCTACTTGTGGAGTTTCTTCAGAATAGCAGGATTCCTCCTATTGAAGTGGTCCATACTATCAAAGCAATACACAAGGAGGGTCAAAACTTTTTCAAGTGCACAATTCTCAAAGTCCAAAGACACTAGGTTTCCTAGGCTCACATTATAGCTAATAAATGTAGAACGACTCTAATAACTGTTTAATTTTCGTATAATATGTTACAAAAAAAGAAGTATACACATACTCACTTTTTGTTCCTTTCTTGCACAAGTGATTTTGGTGAATTTTGTTAAAGTTACATGATCAATTATTGTGATTGATTGATAGTATGTACTGAGTCAAATAAAATAATACTCCCCCTTTACCTAAAAAATTGTCCCATTTCTATTTTTAGAGTCAAAATTTGAAAACTTTAACCACAAATACTCATCATGTTATAAGAAATAATATATTCAATTGGGATATTGTTAGATGCATCTCAATGTAAATTTTTTGAATATCAAATTTTCATAATTTTTTGCCTTACAGATTTAGAGATAAAAATGTTAAATTTATGTCTAGGAGACCACAAAAAGTCAAATGTGACAATCTTTTGGAGATAGAGGGAGTAGTTAGGTGTTATTCCACCCTTTTATATGATGAAGTATGGAGCAATGTCTTAAG
This sequence comes from Dysphania ambrosioides, assembly GCA_026401315.1. Classification (NCBI taxonomy): domain Eukaryota; kingdom Viridiplantae; phylum Streptophyta; class Magnoliopsida; order Caryophyllales; family Amaranthaceae; genus Dysphania; species Dysphania ambrosioides. Next base: position 23,582,367 of record CM048666.1, read on the forward strand.
GAATATACGGGCCATATTGACTCCACGGATTATAAGGGAGGTTATATAAATTATTGATCAACATATATGATAATGCTTACTACAAGTGTCTAGGGTTGTATCATATCTAATTAAATTTTTCCAAAAATATAAATATGAGACTATAATCCAATTTTAATTTCTTACTAATATTGACATCAAGTGGAGATGAAATATTGTCGTGACCATTCTCTCTTAAAATCAGTGTAATATGATAATTGTGTATATATAAAACGGGTTATATGATTATACGACTAATTCCCGTGTGGAGTAGACGAGTAGTTATTGTTAAATAATTGTATAACTAAAAGATTAATATTTACGAAAGTTTAAATAAATAATGTAGATGAAAGCTAAAAGAGTAGATATCACATATGCATTACTCATTCCAATGAAGGTTGTTGATGTCTAACAAATATTGATTAGCAGTACGAAATAAGTGTTGAAAGCCATGAAAGGAACATCTTACACGAGTAGGTCTTTGAGTCTTTCTCTACTTTGTGAGCCCCAAAGGAAGAAGATGCGGGTAAAAGAGTTTGGGGTTGTAACGTTGTGACTAGGGATGGCAACGGACCGGATCTGGACCGGATCCTGATAGATCCAGATCCGGATCCGTTTTTCAAGGATGGATCCAGATCCAGATCCAGATCCGCTGGATATGAAAAGTAAGGATCCAGATCCAACGGATCCGGGTCCAAAACGGGTCCAAAACGGATCTTGCATATTTAGGTGTATTTACCACCATAAGGGATAATTTAGGCGGGAAGACATTTTTTGTGATATTATATTATTGTTTATAATACTCCGTAACTAGAAAAATGAATTTGTAATTGAAATTATGGACTTTATTATACACATTAGAACATTTGCCTAGACATTAATGAGAAAAGAACTTTATTTTTCAGATCGAATTATAAAGAAAATTACAGTATTTTAAATTAGACAAATTAAAAAAATGTTATCAAAATCAATTTTTCATTCTTTTTTAATAGATATCCAAATCTACCTTATTTGAATACTTCTTACTAACGGTCGAACTTTATCTTACTATCATTCTCTCCTTTCTTTGTTGGTTACTGGTTTGTAAATATATTAGTATCACGAAAAATATTTCAAGACGGGTCCAAAACGGGTCCTAAACGGGTATTATGGTTGGATCCGTACCCGGATCCGTTTTTCAGTCATAGGACCCGGATCCGACCCGGATCCGTCGGGTCTAAATTTTGAAGACCCATATCCGTAAAAACGGATATGAATTCACGGATCCGGGTCGGGTCCAATACCCGTTGCCATCCCTAGTTGTGACCCATTAAAACATCCAAAACATTTCACATGCAAATTTGCAATTTCACAATTTGTCCTTCTCTTCAGCTTCAAGAATTAGCGTCGTATAAAACTATTAACATTGTGGTTTTCATAAATAGATAGAAGAATTGTCAAGCATGGGCCACATCGCCACATGACATGTATCCTTCGGGTGTTAGATGGACCCTTGCTTAATATTTTCAAGGAGAATAGTTTTCTAAGGCAAGACTCAAGATCCTCTATCTAGCCACTTGGAACTTTAAGTTTTAAATTTCCTATACAATCATAAATATTAAAGAATCCTATAACACCTTTACCTCATTGTCGAACGAAGACGTTGCAAAAAAAATTATAGCATGATTAGGCTTTATATTCTCACTTTTGATAATAAAGATAACACTTCAGAAAAAAAATATGTACTAGTGTACTACATTGGCAAAAAATAAATGTGTACTATTGTTTTTTTTTTTTGGCAAGGAACTATTGGTCTAATGATCTTAATAGACGTCTAATGTCTTTGGCAAAGTCTCCACTGCCATTGGTATAGTATATATTACCAATTTACCATAGACATTTATGAAATACAAGTTGGATATGTATATTAGTGTAGCGATTTAATCACACTTGTAATTATTTCGATTCCATATCTTATTTTCGATCAATGTCATATCATATCTATCCAAGAGCTACCTAAATAGACTCGATACACATAAGGGAGTATATTATGAAATATAAATGAGCATGTTAAGTTGTCTTGAAACTTTCTCATAAAAATGAATTATACTTGAACAAGTTGGTTCTATCACTTTATCGTGTATATTTGTCTTTTGTTATGCTTTTATATCACTTTAGTTATACAAAACCAAGTATGCAATGATAATCATATAATATTGACAAGATATCTAGACAAAATTCAGAAGTAAAAATCATTATTGTTTACAAGTAATGTAATTTGACTACCAATAATGAGATAGTCCATATACTATACAAAAAAAAAAAAAATTGAAAGCAAATGTTAAATAAACATACTCTCACCATCAAATATTAAACTCAAGGTCTTAGAATTTAATCCTCGCTAATCCACCTTCCAACTGGAGAGACCAATATTCAACAAATATCGCAACCTTTGACCACAAAATACCCTGACAAAATTTATTAATGATTATAATGACATCAAACCACATCTTTGAATCAAGCAAAGTACGATTGCACGGAACATAAATCCTCAACCACAGGAGAACTAAGTGTGGGATTAATCTCATTCATATAAGTCTTGACCGCTGACAATGCACAACAGCAAGCCCCCCCCCCCCCCCCCCCCCCCCCCCTTTGAAAGGGCAAAAGGGCAAAAGTGCAAAACCATCTCTATTTGAAGCCTGAAGAGAGAGAGAGACAGAGAGAGAGAGAGCCAAACAACAGTGAAAAGTGGTAAAAAAAAAAGAAAAGAAAAAATGGAGGGCCCCACCACCAACACAAATTCGCACACTCACTCCCGCCCTGTCAGAGCTTCTTCCCGCTACCTTTACGGCCACTCCTCTTCTTCTTCCGCTACTCCGGCCACCTTCACTGGCCCCGTCAGGCGCTGGGAAAAGAAGTGGGTTCATGTGTCCTCATCCCAGCCCTCTATCCCTGCTAAACCCCGCAAGAAATTCCCATCCACCGGCCCCAAGTCACCCGATTCCCCCATCCTCCTCTGCAAGTGGACCCCACTTTCCCGCCCGTCCTCCGCCGCCGCTGAAGATGGGAATTCAAACACCGACCAACTTCCCCGTCGTAAGTGCCGTTACACTCCGGTGGGTCCCCCCTTTTTGCCTTAATTTCTACTTTTTTATTAAATAATTAGGGTTTTCGATTATCTTTAGTTATATTAAAAAATGTCAGAAAACATAATAATTTGTATACCTTTTTTCCTTGATTATTCCGGGTGTTCTTTATTTTTTTTGGGGAAAATCAAAAAAAAAATTGGGAAATAGGGTTTAAGTAGAAAGCTAGGGTATTTAAAATTGTATGACTATGTTGAATGCATGGTTGACTGTTAGAAAGATTTGAACTTTGTACAATTTGATTATTAAAATGGTGGCTTTGGATGATTTGGTTTTATGCCATTTTGATATTAGCTATGTATTTTAGCTAATTGTGATCGTATTGTGATTTAGACCCTTGATGATGACCTTTGATCTGATTAGTAAACCCTTAATTTCTATTGACGTGCTTAGTTTTGATAAATTATGTGTATGCTTAGTGGCAATCATTTCTTGCATGCATGAAATGACAATTTGGGAAAATGAGGAATATGCATGGCTTGGATGGCCATTGGAGATTATGTAAACTATTGACCGGATTGTGGAAATGATTAGTGTTGTGTTTCTGAGAAGTATTGAACTATGATGCTTGGTTATTTGTTATATTATACGGAGTAGGTTGCATTTATTGTTTGATTTCTTAAACATGTAAGCTAGTTGAAAGTTCTCGTTTTAAGTCGGTTTAATGCCTATGTGAATTGGCTGATGCTAAAGAATTTTTAAGATTCTGTGTGTAAGCTGAGTAATGTATGACCTGGACTTGTATGAAACTAGTAAGGTGATTAGAATGCAATTTTGTCTAGTGTGATCCATAAGCTGATATTCCCTTCGATGATATGAATTTTTTTTTTCACAATATTTGAATCCAAGAAGAGCCTTAGTGGCGGATGTACATCAATTCCTGGTAGTTGGCTAAAAAAAAAATTTGGATGTATTTTTTAGTGTTATTATTTGGTTGTTTGGTAAAAAAAATTTATTATATGTTTGATTATCGATTATAACTCACTGGTCCGAAAATCCTGTATCTACCACTGCTGGCTGTTATAGTCATTCTCAGCAGTTGTGATTTCCTCTCGCTCAAGTGGATTCATCTCTGAAATCTCAACTCTGTTGTAAATTGTATTTATGTACACTTTGCTGTCTCATGGGGTACTGATTGAATATCATGTGTTGACAACTTCCTTAGTAATAGGCTAGTGCTAGTCTCTTTCTCGCCTATATATTTTTGTTATGATAAAATTAAATGCTGTCTTTTGGAATTATAAACCATATCTTCCACTAGCAGGTTACCGTCTTTGAGGAGAAGAAGAAGAAGAAGCTAACTGCAAATGGCGTTGCTGATGAAGATAAATCAGGAGAAACTGACCAGTCTACGGCTAAGCCAGTAATGGACAGTGAAGATATCTTTGGGATGCTCGATGTTAACAATGACCTCATGGGACCACGTCAGGTAAAGAAGTTATTGCTAGAGTTATCTTTGCTAATACATCAATTTTTGGTCTATAGGGAGCCACAAAAGACATTGATGCATATGGGATTTGATACGAAATCTTGGGTGCCATGCCCTAAAGTTTTACCTATATAAACTAGTTGGCATCAACATGTCTCAAAGTATTAGTCCTCATAATACAAGTAGAACCTAGATAGGATCTTTTTTTTTTTTTCCTGTTTGTCTTAATCTTAAATGTACCAACAGGCAACAGCTAATTTGTACATTTGAAAAACAAATTGCAGGTGGTGAAAAGGCTGAGAAGTCTGTTGCATACTTTTTTTGCTTGAATGAGTGTTTAAATATGATTTGAAGTCAACTTTTTTGCTTGAATGAGTATTTCAATCCCTGGCTGATGTGTGCAGGGAACAGGTGAGGCTGATCTGATTTATACAAGGAGAAGCCACCTAAATCTCGGCTTGAACCTGGAGAATAAGAACAAAGATGGCCAATCTGGTCTGCAAAAAGGAGGATTTTGGACCTAAACTAATAGTTAGTCCCTGTAGATAGCATAGAAATGAAGGCTTTTGTTCCGTGGATCTCGTAGATTATGCCATTCACCTACTGGGGCAGAATTGTGTTGAAAGTCTAGTATGACAATCTATGTTCTAGTTGAGGATGGTGAAATCCTGGTGTTTGGTATGTTGCTTGAAATGCAATGTAATAACAAAATCCTATTTGGCGTGAATGGGATGACAAGTTAAATTTTCAGTGTATGTATATTAGGCAGAATCACATAACCCTTGAGTCCTTCCAAGATCCCCCTTTCTACACGCAAATCACTTGGCTATGAGCACTAGTTGCTGGCTATGGAAGTTGTGGATGAGAGGTGACTAACAAATCGAAAAAAGCAATCATTGTGCGCACGTGATACAGACATTGAGATTGATTCCAATGAAGGGATCTGAACAACTGAAGGACTAGTACGGGTGACCTGAGTTTTTGAGGAAGAAAAATGTAAAGGCTTTTGTGACCCGCCTCTTACTTTCTGCAGTCAAAGCTACTCCAACCAAATTTTCGTATCCAAGAGAGAAGGGAAGAATAGGTTGACAGAGTGGATAAAGACGCAACAAAAATTAATTAGTATAAGCCAACTTCTTCCTCCTTAAGGCCTAACTTACGGAGTACAAACTAACGACTTTTTGCCCATCCCGCAAAAGGGAAAGAAAAGGTCAAAGACTCAAAGTCAGATATTCTCCAAAATGCGATGCAAATGGAAGCAGAATTTGGTTGGAGCATCAATTTGTAGAGTTTGTACACTCTTCATAGATGGAGATATGAGTTTTCCCACATACATCTACCTCTAAGAACTCAAGTACCAAGAGATGATGTGAACGAGAACGCATACAAGGCAAAAGAGGACACTAAATAAGATCATCCAAAAATGGAGGACGCAGGAATGCAGCATTCTAGATAAGGTACTGTTACAATATGAATACAAATTTGTTAAACTTGACCTTAGAATTAACATGTAAATATCCGAGCGTAGCCAGCGAAATGCAACAGGAAAAATGTAATAATCAAACAGATCCGGTTATCATAGTTTGGTACGTGAAACATGTCGCACAGCTTATGGGCGACTTGTCCGCACTTCATTTGAGATATCTTTTGTAAACCCTGCCGAATCCTCCAAATTGCAACGGAAAGAAGTTAAAAGTGCAACTTTAATTGTGTTCAAGAGTCTTCTTAATTAACTAGCAATTTCACGACCATTCAACCCATTCTCCCATTCAATCCAACATTTCCTGAAACCACAACCCGTTACAATTACCCTGAAGCGACAAGTACATTGAACCTTCTTTCACTTGATAAACACAAAGTAGAGGTAAAAGGTCGCACTAAAGCTCATTTATGTTCTAACAATAAATTTAAGGGAAGGACCAAAAAATTTTATACTATGGTGGCAAGACTGGCAACTATGCTAACCTAATTGTCCGAAAAAATGTAATAATATTAGACAATCACAAGCATTGGCAAATTCTCAAGTATAGCAAGGGATACTGTTGAGATCTCCTGAGCTTCAAGAATTGACCTCATTATTTTCTACAGCAACTGTAACACCAACTTCAGCTGGTCGGATGATCCTGTCATGAAGCGTATACCCCGCCTGCATACACCAAGAATAAATAAATTACTTCACAGATAATCAAGAACACTTTGATAGCAGCAGAGCATAAGCCATCTAATAAGGTATTTATTACACTTCACTATTTCGACATATACTCAGGAAAAGGTCAAAAAAAAAAGAAGTAAATGTTCATTTGAAAATAAGATCGATGCTGAATTGCTGATCTCTTTGTCATGCTCTCGTAGGGGCCCTCAAACTGAGCAAGGATAACAAGCCTTCTCAAGGTGGGGAAGGGGTCAAAAGGTTAGAACATAGACCATACCACACTATACAAATAGGAGTTGAGGATATATCATAGTCATAAGGTCAAAGCTATTAAAATGGATAAGAAAAGAATAAAAGACCAGATAAGCTGAAATCTATTGGAAAATCAAAAAATAACATCACCATCAGCTAACGCCTAACAGTTGGAACAACTGATAAAATTTTCACATTATTTCTTGATCAGAACACTGGACATTACCTTGAGGACAACAGCGACAGTGCCAGGAGGCTTGGTATTGTCAGGAACTTGAAACACTGCATTATGTCTGTTCGGATCAAATTGCTCATTGGTAGGATCATATTTCTCGACACCAGCTTTTCTGAAAACCTGAAACAATGATGCACTTTCAGCAAGAACATATTATATATGTCAATGACATGGAAGCTGAAACTATGCAAGTTCACAGATCATGATCAGAATTGCCAAAACTTCATACAGCAAATGGAATTGGAATATCTGATTCTAACTTTCTTTAATCACGTAAGAAGCATGATATCAGGCCACCAGCAATGTTACAAAGCCGGTAAAACAAGAAAAGAGAAGTTTTATTCAGTCAGAATGAAGACCTGTACAAGTGAGAATATTGGCTAGGATAGATTGTGTAATGCTTCAATGAGGCTACAATAAGATGACAGTCAAAAAAGGAAAAACAGATATATAATTCACATTAAAAGGCAGTGAATACAGAAAAATTAACTGAATGAGAATTAAAATTACCTCTCCAAGCTGCTTTTGGGTCATTTCTACACCTTCCAGTAAGGTTTTCAAAAGTGGCATTGCTCCGGCAGTATCCTGTGATACATCAATTTTCTTGACATTCTCTTTGGTTATAGAGGCTGCTCTGCCAAGGTTATCTGCAACATCCAGTAAATTCTTCGCAAAACTCTGCAATATTAACCACAATGTGCCACAAATGCATTTCAGAAGAGCTATCCAAGGATATGAAGCAGAGACCAACATCCATTTCATAGATACAAACCTGCACAGCAAATTTCTTTGAATTCTCTGCATCACGTTTTGTTCGTTCCATGACATTTTCCATTTCAGCATAATTACGAAGAAATTTGTCTTTCCATTCGGCAAACTCTTTCTCTTTGTTCTCCAGGACATCCTCCTTTTCCATCACAAGTTTGACCAGATCTTCTCTGGAAAGATCATCCATGTCTCCCTCTGAATCTGAATCAAAAAAAGCAGTTCATTTAGTGTCTAGTCTCCGTCTTTCGACGAACTGAGACGTGGGTTGTGAATCTGATTCTTTACTTTGAGCAGAAGTCTCACAATCTGCAGTAGACCCCTCACCTGTTTGCTTTGCAGCGTCATCACCACCAGCGTCTCCTTTTCTCTCTGCAGCAGTCCCCTGCTCTTGTTCAGGGGATGCAATGGTTGACATTCCACAATAAGGGAAACCAACAACGGTTTGTAGTCCACTATGCAAAGGAGACGCCTACCCAAAATGAACAATAAATCATTATTTCGTAAAAAGATACAAAGAACGAAGAGCCAAGGACAAGAAGCATGCATTATTAAGAATAAACATACACGAAGATATCATATATGAGTGTGAAGACTGAAGATAGGTCCATATCAGACATGAAGGCTTAAACTTCTCAATTTTCTCTTTCAAAACTCACTAAAATGGTATGAGGATTAGGAGAAGCTGACTTTGTAAAAAACATAGTCAGACTGTAGTAGCAGTGTAGCACCAACAAACATAGACACCTAACATCCGACTTTCCCAAGGCTGGTAGCAACAAACAACCATAATATACGAGGACTATTAGCCATAATATACGAGGACTATTAGCCATGACAGAAGCAAAGGGAGCCTTTTTATTGCAGCAATATACAAGACTTACAAAAAGAGAAGCAGAGGCACAAAAAGTAGCCACAATAAAATCCCCAAACAGCAATATACATATAAATTATGGACATATATAAGTACAGCAAGGCATAAAAAGACAGGAAAACTTGAGCAAAATAACAGCCTCCACTGCAGAAGATAACATCAAACACTGAACAGGTAGACCTGTTTGATGTGAGATAACAAGAAGGGCATAATAGATGCTTTTTGACAAATAAATTAAAACAACTTACAAGAGTCTAAGAATCTAACTATACTACAGAAGTACAGATCTATAATCCCTTTTGAAACTTGTCATTAACTCCCATGTGATGTTCGTCTAGCCAAGCTACTAAGGTAACCCCAATGTTCACCAAAAGACACACAATCCAAAAATGTAAAGCAAGGAGAAAGCAAATAATGGAGGGTGTCAAATAGCAAATCTGTAACATTAGTAACCAAATTTGGCGGCATAACAAGAGTGAGATAGAGATAAGAAATGTGATACTCCTCGCTCACTCTACCAATTTCGGAGTGCATCAACTAAAACTCCCTCCATCCCACTGTAATAGGCTACATTTCCTATCACGGGTTGTCCCAAAAATATGAGGCTACTATGCATATCTACTTAGTGAAATATGACCTCTAACCAAATGTGGCTTATTAAAATGGGAGAGGAAGTATTAGCCAACATTCAGCTATATAGAGATTTTCTAATCAATTTACATATCCTAAATATTTATACAAAAGTTTATCCAAGTCCACCGTTCATACCACAAGTTAGGATCAAACTTAACAAAAAAAATGATCCAGATTGAGTAAACGATATAGAAGTTCCCAATAAAAAAATAAAGTAAATAATATAAAGAAATAACCAAAGCATTTTAACAGACGAAAAAAGGTCACAATATCGAAACTCAACTAGAGAAACATGAAATCAAGGAAAAGATAAAGCTTTGAACCTCAAACTAGTAATATGACTTGATCAATTCATGCAAAACCACACTGTCAATTTCAATACATCACAACTGTAATTTAGGACATTAATTTTGCTCTTAGGAAAAAAACAGAAAATTCGCGAAAAAAATCTCGAAGAACAACACATCAATTAACCAAATTTGGAACATAAAAATCATTAATTTAGCTACATATGCATACAATTAGCAAACAAGAACTAGCAATTCAAATATTTTTAGGCGAATTCCTTAAACCCCAGCAAAACCCTAGTAAAACTATTTAACATTATAAAAAACTGCAATGAATCATCAAAGCGACAAGAAATTACCTTGATGGAAGCAACGGAAAGAGAATGGAGGCGATTGCAAATGAGATAGGCGGGGATATTGGTTTGATGAAGAGGAGAAGGAAACGAGAGGAAGTGGGTCGCGCACTGAGTGAGAGCTGTTCTTGACGCTCTTCCCAAAACCCTAGTTAGCGACATTTTCGACGCTTTGAGGCGCGAATTCTAGAGAGAGAAAGTTTAGAGAGATAAGAGTGATGGAGGTCTGATTGATGAATTGGGGGATTAAGAGAGGGAGGGAGGCAGGGATGGGGAAATTGTCCGAAGACTGGAGAGGTTCTTGGAGAAGAAGCAAAAGAATGGTATAAGACGGCGTCGGATTGAGGTAGAAATTGTTTTAAGCTCGTCGTTTCAAGATATGGAGAATTTGGGAACGTGCGAGCTGTGACGGCGTGAAGGCGTGAATGCGTGATGGCTTATGACTGGGTGAAGGTTTTTGGAAGGGTTTAGGGCTGGGTTTGGTTCAACGTTTAGTACTATAGTATCAAAATATAGGGTTAGGCATCAAATTTATGGGTTTAGGATAATTGATATCTTGAAACCTATATTTAATATTATAGTTATGGTTCAATAAATTTAAAATCAAATTCAAACTTTGACTAAAAAAATGATATATATATATATATATCCGGTTCATCTTCCTACTTTATTTATTCTCTAATTTCCATGAATTATTCTTCTTTTACGATATCAAGTTGATAACTACAAAATCATATTACTTAAGTTAATATTTTTCACTTTTGTTAAGAACATTTGAATTCATAGTTATCCTTAACATGAGTGGACATATATGGTCGATTGACCTTCATTATCATCTTCCAATTTGAATGCCTACGTGATTGTTGTATATTTTTATATATACATCGAGGTTTTTTATTGGATACAAATATACCCATTAATATTATCTTCATCATAATTAATAAATAGCATGGGCATGGCTAATAGTAATGATATGCAAGGTGTCAGGGAAGGGAGGATATGGAGATATAATGGAGGCATGAAGCCATGGTGGTGGTGGTGGTGTTTTAAGTAAGAATATGGTGGCGGTAACTTGGTAGATGTAAAAGCAAAATAAAACGAAAGGTTAGATATATGAATATATGAATTTGAGCTCTTTTAAAAAAAATTGATTCTAGTGATGAGGGTATGGTCGAAACCCACCTCCCTTTAGGGTATGAAAAATGCATACCTTGAGGATGAGCCCTCCACAAACCAAAAATTCGAAAAAAAAAATAACTAAATACCAAGTATGGGTTCGATTAATAGCAAACCCATATACGATTTCAAAAGTTGTTGAACCAAATGTTATGGAAAAATGGATGAAATAATGGCAAAATCTAAAGTGTTTACTTTAAATGTTAGCAATGATTAAGAATTGAAACATTAGTATGTGTTTAGTGTTTTTGGGTTACTATGTCAAATTACACTAGATAATATAATGACATTATTTGTTAATAATATAATTAAAGTTATGAGTTCATCTTGGACATGAATCGAATAAAATCTATAATACGTTCTTCATTAGGGTTTGACTATATTTTTGTTGTATTGTTGACTTTGATAATAATTAAGGTTATATCCCAACATAATAACATTATTATGTTTATATGAAAGAAAAGTAAATGATTCTACATATGTTCAACATGTAAACGAGTTAGTTAAGGATTATTATATGCTCGTCGTTGAGTTTGACTATTTTTAACATTGAAAAAAGAAAACATTGGCTAGGATGGCATTACCATATGATCAGTGACCCAACCCAAAATTTTTACATTTTTCTTTCTCTCTCTCGCCCCATTCACCCATTTTCCTAAGCCCCAATCGCACCTTCTCCCTCCTCCCATCACCATCCTCAATTGCACCCTCCACCCTTACCTCTCTCTTCTAAATAGACCGTGAACTAGCCTATGACATATTCTATTGGATCCCTCATCAATGCATTTATACCTACAACTCCTCCACGTACCTTACCATCATCCATCGTCGTCACCTAAGAAATTTTCAAGAAAATTGGCTTGCCATCAATATGGTTCGTGGAAATTTTTGTGGCTAGATTTTTGGCTTTCATCATCGTAATCAAATTTCTAATTCATGTGATGGTAGAATTGTGTTATGTTCATATTTCAATAAACTATTAATAAGTTTTGTTGTTGGCTCAAAGCTAAGCTAGACTTTTTCAGTTGCTTCATATTCTTGTACATTGACGCAAACTAGAGTGGTGGAGATGTAAATGGTATCGTCCATTTTAATCTTAGTTTATGGGATTTATGTATTAGATTCTACACATTACATCTTAGGTTTTATATTATAGGTTACAATTTTAAATATTATTGAATTTTATTTGGTTTGGGTTTCTAGATTTTGTACCTCAATTTTGGAATTTAATGTCTTGGTTATTGGAATTCTTTGCTTAAAATTTCAGATTATGCATCTTATATTTTGATGAATACATGTAAAATTTTAAAGTATAGAATTTAGGTTTTTATCACATATTTTGATAGATATATAATCTCAATTGTAAAAATTATGGTCTCAAATATAAAAAACTAATCTCAAATATAAAAACTATAATCTTAGATATAAAAACTGTGATCTCATGTAAATAAAATATGATTAGATATATTAGGTATAAAAATTATAATTTCATTTATACAACCTATGATCTCAGGTATTATTTGAGAAGCAAGAACAATTACTGATGCCTCAAACTCTATTATAACTTCATCTTCGCGTCGATCACATGACCATCTCGAGCATCCCTACACTCACATCAAGTTCTGCCACCATCACCTTGATTCTATCGTGTCAAATCAAGTCGTGGTTGAGATGGAGTGCCACTACGAAGACAAGGAGTGGGAGATCATGTACTTTAAAATATGAGATTATCTCAACCATATAACATATTTATGACACTAAACTTTCCTTGCTTACAACAATAATACTAACATGCTCACTATTAAAAAATGCTATAAAAACATAGCCTTCCATGTAGTTCAATTCAAGACTAATGACATGGATAATCATAACTTACTAATACCTGTCATGAATTACTATTATGGAAATAAGTCATGCAACTTAATTAAAACACGCTTTAAACTTTCTCCATATTCACATATTAAATTCATACATACTTATAAATTCCCTTTATCATGCTTGCATATTCAAATCATATAAATATATCAACTCCTTTACAACATGCCAACAAACATGTATTCAAATATTACTCATGAAATCAATACCATTTCCTAGACATGAACTATATAAAATTGTCACTTTGAGCAATTCCAACACTTAAATACTTGCTTCAACAAATACTTCCAAGCATGTAGACAGTTACTAGTAGAGAACTGTACAATTGCTTTAGTTCAAATTGTTCAATTGCTTCGGTTATATGGGCAAAGCACCTATAGGCGAAGCACTTGTCAATTTGTGCAATTGATGCGGTTATTGAACCGAAGCAACAAATCACCAATTGCTTTGGTTAATAGGAACCGAAGCACTTATAAAGTCAATAAAATTACCAATTGCACAAATTGACAAGTGTTTCACATATAAGTGCTTCGCCCATATAACCGAAGTAATTGAACACAATAATAATAAAATCTTCTATTATGTTTACTAGAGTATATACGGTGTTAATAATACCTATTTCATCAACAACACACACGTTGAAAAGGTTATTTCTATACAAATTTCATGGATCTAATATTGTCCCTTACTACTTAATCTACAACAAAATTAATTGCTACTGGAGTAAGAACTCTTCTAACATTAAGGAGTAAGAACGATAAAATGATCACCTATCTTATGTTGAGAAATTCGGTACACATTTTCATTTTTGAAAAATAAAGACATTGTATTGCATAAGATTCAAATTATGTATACTTTGAAAATTTTAGTTTTTTTGTTGAGTAATAAAATTTTGTTTGAGTCATAGTCACATAATCACTTAGTTCCACAAACCTCAAATCTAAGAAAACATAAATTTCCCACTATAAGCCAAGTCTGGATGAAAAATTGTTACAGTAAACTTTACATATACTTGTTATTGTTTTACACATACACTTGGTCATCATTTGTGCTTTTGTGTAACTTATATACAGTAAAAAAAAGAGTAAATATATATTTTTGAAAGAGACTGGAATACTGAATAGTATATGGTATTATGCAAAGCTCGTCCTTTATGCTTAAAGTTCAAAATGAGCCATTGATTTTACTCTTCATTCTTACTATACTAGACATCCCTATCCATGACATCCCCATCCATGTACTAATTATCAAAAGGCAATATAAAACATGACTTTTGTGAGTTGTTAGTGGGAAATTTTTTTTTTTGGAAGGATTGATAAGTGTTGAGAAATGGATTAAGATGTCAAATCATCAAAAGTTAATAAACCAAATTCAAATTATTTTGTTCAATTTTCAACTAATATTACATACATACTGTTATATTGTAACAATAGTAAATTCTTCTAATCAAGTAGGTTATTTATTATATATATTATTCAAATTTGACTTTAGCTTCATATTGACTATTAGTTTATTACCCTGTATAGACAATTTACTTGATGAAACATGTAAATCACACAGTCGAACAAATTGTTCAATTGTTAGGATAATTACTCAATTTACCTCAACAAGTTTTGTGAAGGTAGCCAAATATATATGCTCCTGCTGGCTGCTGCGAATGTGAATGAGACCAACATAACTACATAAGCATAACTCCCATTCCTCATTCCCGCCCAAACAAGGGCTTCACTCCCCTTCACCACCCTCCTGTAAAAACCAGAAGTTGCAAAACCCTAAGCTCGAGCTTCGCAACAATGGCGGTTATAAGCGACTCCGATTCCAACACGAAAATCGTACAAATTGAAGAGCAAATTGAAGGCGAACGCATCGTAGCGAACGATTACTTCTTCTGCAAAGTCGGCGAATCAATTCCTCTCATGTCCGATGGCTCGACTTTCGACGCTAACGATCCTCCTTTGCAACCCTTGGCTATCTCGCAACGCTTCGGTGTTGTATTCGCCGCTCATTTTTCCGGTAATTAAGTTAATTAAATTATTATCTTATTCTTTTTTTTGAACAATTTTGTTGGAATTGTTTCTGAAATTTTTGATAAGTTGAGCAGGTTTTTGTGTTGCGAAGACGAAGGACGTTGTTGCGGCGGCGAAGGAGATTAAGGATAAAGGAAGTGGTCCGTCGGTTCAGGAATTGAGTGTTGTTGATGTTCTCATTGGTAGGGTTTCCATTTTGTCTTTGTCGATTGATGAATCGTTTGTTTCTGCCGTTGTTGGAGGAGAGATTAAGTGTTTTGAGGTCGATTCCTTACTCAATAAGGTATACTTTCTGCACTATGCTTGTATTATTGAATTGAATTTGAGGAATGATTAGTTGATTAGCTTATTGAAGAGGAAATTAGTGATTTTTATTTGCTTCTTTTTAGATGTTATGATAACTCTTGGATGAAAATGAGGTTTAGTTTTGTTCTCACCGTGGAAACCAATTTTAGCTATTTTTTAGTATTCATTTATGTAATTCCATAAGAATTTTTGGTGGCTCGGTGAAGTTTAAGGAAGCGCTTAGCTTTATATTCCTATTAATGGAGTAACTGATTTCCTATTAATGGTGAAGTTTAAGGAAGCACTTAGCTTTATGTTCATTTCTTCTTTCTGATTGCGAAGTTGGTGTGAATTTGAGAAGAGATGATGTTGTTAGTGAGCAAGAGAAAGAAAAACTTTTATACTTATTAGCCTCCTTAGAAGTGTGCATCCTGCCCGCAACTCTCATGAATAGGATTGGTGGTGTTTACTTTTGGACTGTCACGTTATATAGTACCTTTGCAGATAGGATATATGTTTTGAGTTATGCTCGTGTAGCTTACTTAGCCAAACAAGGTAATTGATGATTTTGGTGAAGAGAGTTCATCATAGTAGTGAATAGATGCGTTGAAGATGGTCTTGAGCAACAATTGTTTGTGACAAGGTAGTCCTTTATTTTGAAGGGGCAATTTGTGGTCCTCTTGGAAGGTTCATGGGTCGGCCCGTAGCAGTGCAACTATTGAGGACAAATTGCCGAAATCACTACTGTTTGCAATCTTTGTGTTCCTTATGCTAAAATGGGTTTACTACTTTACTGTGATATAGGTTCTTGAGATAAGGTGATTCTAAGTTGATGAGACATAAGAGTAGCATATCAAAGTCTGTTTTATGGGACACTTGACCATATCTGACCATATAGTGTTTACTTCCTGATTGTTTATCTTGTTGCTCTTTGAAAGCTATTCAGGATTGGATGATTTAGAGCTTCTAGGAGATTTACTGGTTGAGATTTGCAAGGATAAATTGCAGGTTTCACTAATACTTCCTTTGGTTAGGTTAAACTGGATTTACAGTGATGTAGGCTGTTGAGATAAAGTTATTCTACGTAGACATAAGAGTAATTTATTCGAAGTCTAGTGTTCCTTACAGTGTTAACTTTCTGATTTTTATCTTGTTGCTCTCAAGAAGATAATCTTAAGGGGAACTTTTTTAATCTTGGTGTATCTCAATCTTTTTTACTCTTACCTTTGATATTTCCTTTTCTTTGGTCTTTAAAATTTGATTAATGTGGGCGTTAATTTTGAACTACTCAAGGAGGGAGTTTTAGGCCTAGGGTAAAAGGTGAGAATTTGTTTGCAACCTAAAGATGAGGGAGATATTGCTACATATGATAGGGTCTTAAAAATATTTCCTTTGTGTGTAAATTGTTGTAGCAATCTCCTTTGGAGCCCATTCCCTTTTGGAACAGAGTTATCTGTACTATCCATGTATGGAATTAATGGTTAGGATTTGCTGGGACTAAAGAGTATTACTCAACTTTGTAGTCAAGGTATCCTCTTTGGTCTTTCTTTTACAGAGGTATAGAGTTAGGGTGGCTGTGAGTGATATCATTGAGTTCTGTTCAGTGAAAAATAATCTAGGAGGGGGAGCCAATTGATTTCACCTTTTCCATCATAACCTCTTTACAGTAAGTGGTGCTCCGATTTGGAGTTATTCCTTTGTTCTGTAGTTTTGTTCTATTTAATTCTTTCCCAGGCACTTTGGATGATGTTGATTCTGTCTGGATTCTGGAATACTCTTTATCGATTGTTTCTGTAAAAGAGAACCTGGTTCTTCATTTTATTCCTTTACACTTTTATGTAGAAAATTTTCACTTTGTTTTAAAGAAAAAAAAACCTAGAGACCTTGAGGAGTTTTGAAGCAAGACAGCAATCAGTTCCATCAAGTAGTTGCTGCCGAACTTGATGATTACTTTAAACCTTGTGCCTGGGATTTATGATTTAATTCTATGTTGATCTCTGTAATTCGCTTATACTCATCGTCATTTAGAGGAGTTCTACTTTGATGATATGGTTTTTTTTGTCATGCTTCTCATTCTTTATAGAAAGTAATGGCTCCTTGAATTGTCTGGGCGTATTGTGAAGTAGCCAGATGGTTGTGGCATGTTGGTTAACAGGCTCTCTGTTATTTCCGGGGTTAGGTTGAAATTACATGTGTGGTACATGTGACCCCTTATCCTTTTAGGAAAAAAGATTCTTTAGAGGCATTATTGCAATGATGTCTGTGTGATTCTTTTAATTTTAATGATCACTGTGTAGCTACTTACTCTGTAACTTGCAGGATAAAAAACCCACATTTTGCTGTTCTGTTGAATCAAACCATGTGAAGGATATGCTTTGGATCAAAGAGGCAGTGCCTTCCTTTGCCTTCCTCACATCTATTGGGGAACTTTTTATTGGAGCGGTGAACAAGAATCCTGAACATGTGATGGACGAGGTTGATGCTGGTGAGTGCTTCGTAATTGGTTATTTAGATGTTATACTAGGTTTGAACTGGTAAAAGGGATTGGGAGGTTTGGTTGTGTGGGTTTTCTATAAGGGCTACTCTCTTCTTTGCGTCGGTTGAATTTCCTTAGATACAATTTCTTATCCAAGAGGATTTGAAAATTAAGCATTAATCTAGGCAATTTTAGTACTGTGCCATACATCTTTGCACTAAGAAAAATGCCAAAAGATTAATACTTGAAAGCATATTTTTCTGATTCATTGCTTCCAAATGAGCTCTTTGTTTTTTTTCCTTTGGTTCATAATGTAACGTGATTGACAATCAACCAACATAATAAGAGTGTCTGCCTCGACATATATAAGTTTCTTGGTTGACTCATATTTCAGATCGTTCATGCTTTCAAAAACTCATTCTAGAAGCTCTGCATTTGTATTGTATCTTCTATAATACTTGTTTCTTGATTCATATGCAGTTGGAAGGAGTGCAGATGGAAATTTTGTTGCCATTGGGAGAAAAAACAATCTTGGCATATTTTCTTCAAAATTTGAGAAGATTTTAGAAGTTCTGATTCCAATGGATACATGGTCTGGCGAAAACGACTATATCAAAGGTATGAGATGTCTTTGTGGATTTGAGTTTGTTCATGCTCCATGGGTAAAATTTCCCCTATATTTTTGATTGCGTGAGTGAAATTAATACATGCCTGTTTTTTTGTTTTTATATTTTTCTTGACTGGAGGGTTGATAACTCTTGTACATCCGACCCTTTTTATGATTGTGTATGTAAGTTACATCTTGTTTGCTGGGCAGTATTTTGAGTTGCTAAGCGACTTCTTTTTACATTATTGGTTGTGGTCATGGCAGTGGATAGCATCAGGTGGGTTCGTTCGGATAGTATTGTGGTAGGATGCTTTCAGCAAACTGAAGATGGCAAGGAGGAAAATTACTTCATACAAGTAATCACCTGTAAAGATACCAAAATCATCGATGTAAGTGAAGGGCTTAACTATTTTTCAGCTTTAAATGCATGTTGATAGTAATTTGTTTGTGATCTTAGTTTCTGATTTTTCAAATATAGTATCAGTCTACTGCATGCAAGTATGGACTGGGTTATACCTAGAAGTCCAGTACCTCTGCAATTCATGGATTAGCTTTCCACGATGAATGCAGGACAGCTGTTGTGAAGGGGTTAATGGAAAATATGGACATTCACTTTGTTTGTTGGCATCTTTTGAATTTTTTAGTTAATTTGATAAAATATAAAGCTTCCTTATTTTGTTTGCTAAGCCTCCTCACACCCTTCTTGGTTTTGTGTACTGACTTTTTGAGCCCCTTACTGATTTCTTGTAGGATTCTGCAAAGCTCACTTCAATGGATTTTTGTGATCTTTTTACTGGCATTGTTGATGATATTGTGCCATGTGGCTGTGGGCCGCATCTATTTGTGAATTATTTGGAAAACTGGTACATGTCACTTGCAAACTCATTTCCCTTCTGATTTACTGCTGTAATAGTATTTCTGTAGTAGACCTGTTCAGATTAATCTGTTGAATCGTTGCTGATTGAATAAGGTAATTTGAGCCTGAATTGAAAACTATGTTGAAGTAGAGCTAGCGGTTATCCTTAGGACACTATCTTATTTATTCTATTGATTGATACTTTTTCTTCAGTATCTCATCTTACCTATTGATATAAAGTTGAAAGATTTCTCTTTCTAGGTAGCAGTGATCATCAGAGAACTGCATTGGGGTGCTGAGCCATGGGTTCTATTGTGGGTGGTGATTGGGTTATGTGTGGTTGCTAGTTTGGGGGCCTTGAAATCTTCGATTATTTCGTTATGAAAGAATGCTACATAGAAGTATATAATGGCGTGTCAGCATCTGAAGCCTTGTGTGTACGCATAAGATGCTAACGACCTGTGTGTATTAGAAACCGAGGCTAATCTTTCACTTTGCTTCAGAACCTTAACCTATTAATATTCAAATAAGAGTAGAAAGTCAGGGAAAGAGACCAAAGAGTTGGCCATCTTCACACTATCCTGGGAATCTGAGATAGAAATAGATAAAAGGAATTTGAATGTCCGTGTAGGGCATCTAGTCTTTCTGTTGAAAACCATATGCGCTCGGTATCATTTGTGTCAAAGATTACCACCCTCAATTCCCAATCATGAGGGTCCCTCTTAAAAATTAATACATCATGAGAACAATTATTACGCTCCTCACCCCCAATAAAGAAATAGGAGTAAGATAAGCAATTGACGGCAGTCCATAAAGGAGGGAAAAATGATATTTAATGTCTGCGTGGTGCATCTAGTCTTTCACTTTGAAAACCATATGTGCTCCAAATCATTTGTGCCAAAGAGAACCACCCTCTGCCAGACAACACCATACTACAGCAGCCCAGGCATTTTGGTGTACATACATCCTGAATTCCATTTCACTAGGTGCCCTCTTCTCCTTACCTAGCTTGAGTCCTTAGAAGGTGCTCTCTTCTCCTCTCTAGCCTTGAGTCTTTGACGACAAAAAATCCTTCATGAGCTTCTGTAGACTTCTGGCTACACTCATCAGAAGCTTGAAGAGAGGTAGAAAACACAAGGGTTGATTTGAAGACAAGGACAAATCATAATCGTACTGTCCTGAATAGAAAATTAAACCATGTTCCACCCATATATCTCCCTTGTAACCCTCACTACAATTGGGTCCCAAAAATTACTCTTCTAAAGATTACCCCTTAGAACATGCACATTTCTCACATGTGCCATGTGTCGTTTGGGATTCACAATTTTCTCCTTTAGCCTTGTAATGCCATGGGTTGATCGAACCCAAGGAAAGAAGGAACAACCATTGACAAGGGGACATGTGTGAAAGAACGCCCTAGCTCTGGAGATGGCTTTTTGTGGTGTAAAAAGTGGATCACGTTTGTCCATAGAATAAACAAGAGCCCTTACAGAATCGGTTCATGGGATTCGTCTAGGGAAATGAGAAGAAGATGCTTTGGCAAAGTGCTATGATGGTCATTTTTTGGACTGTGTGGCTAGAAAGGCATGTCGGTGTTTTATTTGGATTTTCTGTCTAATGTGAATTATTGTGGGACAAAGTTTTGTTGTTAGCGTCTTACAGGTGAAAGTCCTTGGGGTTTTCAAAGATTGTTTTTTGGGAATTTTAAGGGACTTGGGCTTATTTGTAACTTCAGTGTTTGTTTCCCTTTTGAGAACACCTTGTCCTCATGCTGTATGTTTTCTACTGTTAATATAGTTATTTACTAACAACAGATATAAAAAATCTCTGTTACTATAACTTATTTGGTTCCTTGATACCCAAACCAATGTCCTTTCCTCTATTCTTCTCTCAACCTATGTTGTGCTTGTGGGCTGGAGCTAGCCGGCACTTCATGTGGGCAGCATGCCGGACACACCAATTGCAGCACCTAGTCATGTCTTGCCATGTGGATGGGTTATCAGAGTTTGTCTTGGTAAAACTCCTGTTCGATATTTGTGTTTTGTATCATGAATGACTTACCCAGCTAAAGACAATTACGTATCCTAGTCTGTAGGAAGTATATTAATCCCGTCATTCTATACTTGGACAAACTGATTTTAAGACTCAAGAGTGACTCAAAAACTTGGAGAGTCGTGATATTTTTAAAAATCTATCAAGATTATTGTACTAATTTTGCTTTCTATAATCTCCCACACCGTTAACTTTTATTATCCAAGTATTTATTTTGGAGTGTGGGAAAGCGGATCATGGACAGTGTTGCATCCCTGCTTTTTATCATCTCTACAGGGAGTTCTCTTGTGGAAATTTGATATCCATCAGTTCATAGAAATTGCTCATGAACTGGCTTTTCCTTCCACTGTTCTGTCTGCTTGATGCTACTCTGCCTTGCTTGTTTGATCTCCTGCCAATTTTACGTTATTTTCATATTAGAAGCTTTAGGTAGTATATTTGTTCAGCTGCGGCAATTAATGAGACCTCATTTGGACTTTTGCAGTGAGCTTGCTTTTGTTTCTAATAGGAAGAATACAGATCAACATATCATGTTGTTTGATTGGTCGCAAGGCGACCATCAAGTATCTGTTGTTGACATTGAGAGAGATAGTTGGCTTCCAAGAATTGAACTTCAAGGTACATAATATTTTGTTTTACTCGTGTGGCTTAGACTCTATGCTGTATGCGTAAATGGATGCTTGGAAGAACGGATAGTTTATCAGCACATTATCTGTGTCCAACATGTATCATCACACGTTAATACAGTGATCTTATATCTTTTTACTTCTCCGTGGACACAACTAAACACTTCCAAAATTAAACCCCAGTCAGAATGTCAGACATTATAACTTTTTAAGGTAATTGTAAATGATAAATTTGAATAACAAAACATTATCTGAACGTTGATACTAAGTTCCAATACCTAGAGCCTGAGTTTTTTTACTCTGTTTATGTTTTGCTCTGTCTTATGCTAGTTGTTTACTGCAGTTAAAAAGTGCTGCAATTTATTTATGTATGGTAGTATGTAATAAGTGGTCTATGAAGATACTTCCTCACAAATTTTCCTGGAGATGACATATTCTGCTGGTACCTTTGCCCCTCTTTTTTGGTTTCCTTTTTCTGTGCCTGTATCATGGCCATCTCTGTAACTAACTAATTATGCTACTCTAAAAAACTGATATATGAAATTGATACGCAAATTTCATCTAGCACAAAAACGTGTTAAATTCGACTGTCTTGCACTTATTCATCAAAGAACCTGTGCAACACAAGTGTTTATGCTCTGAATTTTACACTTGTAATGTTTGGACATAAGAGCCATAGTTGGATGGAAATGGTTGTATTATTCATTTTTGAGTTTTTTTTTCCTGAGATATTATCTCTTTATTTTGGAACTTCATAGTTGCATGGGATTGATAAATGATTTCCTTTGAATTTCAAATATGTTTACATGTTCATGATTTTTAGAGGTAAAGTATGTATTGTATTATAGTTAAACCTTCTATCCTTTTATGATTTCAGAAAATGGGGATGACAACTTGGTTCTTGGGATTTATGTTGACAAATCTTCAGTTTATGAAAGTGTGAAAGTCAAGATCGGAGTTGAAGAGGAGAGAGAACTTCCACCACATTGCCTTCTTGTGTGTTTGACGCTTGAAGGGAAGCTTGTTATGTTTACTGTTGCCAGGTATATAGTTCTTTATTCTCCTGATAAATTATGGTGATTGTTGAAACTTATCTCCTTTATTAATCCTATGAGCTATGATAGCTCCTACAACTACCATAAATGGTTTTTGCGTAGGCAGGCTTTGGTTAATGTGGAGCTTTCTTTTGATCCAAACCTTCTAATGAGAAAAAAAAACTCAAACAATAAACACAGCGCTCTGTACTATATTAAAGACCAGTAATCCTCTGGTAATGCAGGGAAACAATGCCACACCGAAAGAAACCTCTGGGATATCCTTGTAGCATTCCTCGATGAAAATACTTGATAAATTAATCAGTCCCATATGTGTTCATTAACCTTACGAACTTTATTAGTGTTCTCTTGTCCATTTTCTGAATTTTTTGTTCTCCTGTTCATACAGTACTGCTGGGTCTCACCGCCTAAGTAGGGCTTTATCTGCAGCCTCTTCTAATGCACAAAGTACATCTGTTGCTGTGCCTTCAAATTTTGTTGAAGCTCCTTTGCGAATGGAGGAAAAATCCAAACAATCTACTTTTGAATTGGGATTTAATGAATCAAATGCAAAGAAAGCTAGCTCTGTCCATAATGAAACTCCTGTAAAAAAGGATCAAAAGCCATCTGAGCAGAGCACATACACTCGTGGTACTCCAAATGTTGATCAGAACACAAGAGCAGAACTCATTGCTGGAAACAATAATCTGAATGCTGTGGCAGATGTCAAAAATACTAAGCCTTTTGGACAATTGGGGCTGTCTCAAGATGGAACCTCAAACCAGTTTACGGGTTTCCAGGGCTTAAGTTCTTTTGCAGGAGATGCTGTTGCGACTGAGAAATGGAAGATTGATGCTGGTGTATTATTGATTGATAAGTCTCCAGACAAAAACCTAGCTAGTAACTGGCCAGGTTTTGTAAAAGAACAGGTTGGATCACGAGAATTGGACACCACCCCTACCT
Source organism: Dysphania ambrosioides (assembly GCA_026401315.1). NCBI lineage: Eukaryota > Viridiplantae > Streptophyta > Magnoliopsida > Caryophyllales > Amaranthaceae > Dysphania > Dysphania ambrosioides. Next base: position 23,606,470 of record CM048666.1, read on the forward strand.
TTACAACTTCAGGAAGTTCACTTAAAAGTTCAAGTGTATCAAATGCTAGATCTCAATTCTCATTACCAGTTTCTACCAAAAGTTCCTCATCTGAGACTCCTATTACATCCTCAAACATCGCAAGTAATTCTGGAAGCTTGTTCGGAGACTCTGGTTCTCTGCCGTCCAGTTTATTTAGTTCATCAACAGGACAAGACGTGAACCCTAGTCATAAATCAATAACTAGCAATGTTTCTGGACAATCGCTTAGCAATCCTTACTCGAAAATGCTGCTACAAGAAAGTGGAAAGTTACAGAATTTTACTGGTCCAAGTGTATACCCAATCCTGGGGAATGACAAGAAGTCTTCTCCTCTTGGGCATCAGAATGCCGAGCAGAATTTACCCAAGCAAATTTCCAATGTAAGATCTTTGCCCCTGGGTTTTGCCATTTGGTTCTTTTTTAATTTTTTATTTTTTCTGAACGTAAATGCTTTCTTCCAGATATACCTCTTTAAAAGCTAGCTTATTTGGTGTTCTCCTCTCTGACCTTTGCTTGTCCTTTTGTCTGTTAAGTTTACTCATTAGAGGGGATCAAGTGGCATCTTAGAAGTAGATCACCAAATTTAGATGATCTCTAGGTTTCACTGCTTTAGATGTTCCTCATCGTCGGACATGTTTCCCTTCCTGATCTGTGCTTGGTGGACAAAATATTGCAGTCTTTTCTGTTGCCCCAACCCGAGCCACATTCAATTTTGTGGTTTTGGAGACATTGTTCCACGGATCATTGTTGGCTCTCTTGCTTGCAGAAGCTTCTTCTTGAAGGGTACTGTTACCCGTGTCAAGAATTTGGTCCAGGGAAATTCACATTTAAGCAGGACGAAATTTTAACCTTACTGGAGAAATATCTTATCATGTCTCTCCCTTTCCCTCCACCCCAATCGTTCCTCATTCAATGCAATTATTAATGTTGCCTTTGGAGCTATCTCCATGAAGATAGCAATGTCATGAGCAGCAGTTTCTACTGATGCCTATCTCTCAATGCTGCTGTCTTTCTGTGTAGCGACAATCTAATCACCATAATAACATGTCTGCTTTGATATTTCCCTTCTATTTTGTTATCACTACTACTTCTGTCCCTTTTGTTTCCCCCATTCCCCTTCTTTTACCTCTTTAAGTGTTGTATTGAGTGAATTCGTAGTTTTATCCTTCTGCATGGGGAGTATGAAATAAAGTATAAAGATTGTGGTGACCATGTTTCTAATAGGACTTGGGACAGTTTTTTGGGACAAACCAAAAAGGAAAATGGGGCAATCTTTCCGGGATGGAGTTATTGATTTTCTCCTATTGGTGTGTCATCCCTAAATTCACCACTGCCTGGTATTGTTCCCATGTCCCCAAAAAATATAGTGTTCCCTTCATATTCTAGATACTTGATTCTGGCCTTCTGTGGATTATGGAGTGCCTTTGTCTCCTCTTGATGTTTTATAGTTTCCAGTCTTTCCTATTGTCCCGTTTCTTGCTCAGTCCTATGTATCATTAAAAATCTTGGGCAGGATGTTGATGCTTTTCTAAGCATGCACCAATTGATCTCTGTCTTCCTAACTTGATCCATTTCAAGAAGTGGATACTTTTCTAAGCATGCACCAATTGATCTCCGTCTTCCTAGCTTGATCCATTTCAAGAAGTGGATACTTTTCTAAGCATGCACCAATTGATCTCCGTCTTCCTAGCTTGATCCATTTCAAGAAGTGGATACTTTGCTTGGATGAGTTTTTATGTAATTGCAGGTGTAGGCTTTCCTAGATTGTGCTTATTGAGTCTGCAACCTGAGCTTCTGATTTATCTTCTGTATTCTTGCTAGGTACAAAAAATGGCAAAGGAGTTGGACAAACTTCTCGAATCTATGGAAGAAGAAGGAGGTTTCAAGGATATTTGCTCAGCTGCTCATAAAAATTCTTTGGATTCCTTAGAGGAAGGCATGAATAGTCTATCTGAGAAAAATAGAGTGTGGAAGGTAGTTCATTTTCTTATTCTTATGTAAATTCAATAAGTCTAGATTGCCTGTGGTACCTTGCCTAATTCTATACTCTTCTTCAATACTGTTTTTCATTGTGGGTCATACAAAAGCAGCCTTGCGTTTTTTTGTGTGTTTTCAATTTAAAGTTAACGATGTGTACATGTTTTATTCCTAAATTCTGTTTGTGGCTTGAACTATCCTGGCTTTAATTCTTACTTTATTGTGTGCTTAACTGTGTGTATAGGTTTATCCTTTGGCTTAATCTAACAATCTATAGTTCTGGCCACTTGGCAATAGTAAGGTGTGTGTTGCTGGTGGTGTGATATGGAAAGTCTAGTGAGAACATGTGATTACAATATATATTCAAGTTGAGGTGTTGAATATGATAATGGTTAAAAGTTGAAAATTCACTCTTATTCACTCCTTTCCCAACTGGTTATTGTTAGAACCTTCAGTTTGAAGTTGTCTGTTCATGCCGACACCCTCTTTTCTTTTCCACCCTTATCTTGGCCATTTCTTTTACTGTGAATGCATCAATCACTTGTCATCAACTATGTTGTGTAACTTATGGTGGAGGACAATTCTACACTTGTTTTGTCTCTTGTCTGGGACCATTTGCTGGTCACTGTCCCATATTATCTCTTTGTCACCTTTCTTTTGCTTACTATTTTCTTGACAAAAGGGAGCAATCTTTTTTCTGCATTACTATTTTCTTAACAGTTTTAGTATCTTCAAAGGCCTTCCTTGGAGAGGGAAGCTGAGAAGCTGGGATTTGTTACAATGGGTTGATGATTCCACAATGTTGGCAAGGAATTCTTTGGTGTTGTTTTTATGCTTTCTTTTATAGTGCCGTGGATCCTTTCTACCTGGGTTTTCACCTTCTAGCCAACTTTGTTTGGAAGGCTAAATGTTCCCTGAAAATAGGGGGCTTTTGTTTGGACTGGCTTTGAATGGGATGAAATACAAATTATGTGGCCAGGGTAGGCTACCTCGTTGGGACTTTGTATGCTTGCATGGTTTATATTAAATCTTAATCTCATGATTTTCCTTGTTAGTAGGTGGTTCAATATCTTTTGAGAAAGTTTTTTTGCGATGCGGGAATGTCACAGGTTTGCTAGTTTACTGTTCATAGTTGTTGTAGATGTACCTTCGGGGAATCGTAACAAGGAGTGACTATGGTGTTGTATATTTTGGAGAGTTTGTTGTGCATTTAGGTGCAACTTAATGCATATACTTTCTTAGACTTTTGGTGTTAATTGCTTTAGGATAGGGTAACTTATTTATCTTTCTTTCGAGCTGTGAGAATTGGGGCCTTTCGGGTTTACTCTACTTTGGAAGTAGAGAGAATTGGTGTTTTTTTGAAAATTTTTTCTGATCGAGTACAGCTCACTTTGTATACTCTCTTTTCTGCTGCTTATGTGTGTCTACCTGTTTCTCTTATCATATTCATATTGGAAAAAATTCCTTTTTATTGGTAGCAGGAGTGGAATAGTGAGACTTAGGTTGGGATGAAAAGGGAGATCTAATCTCCAATTGCTACTAAAACGGTGATTAATAGATCCTGATGAGGAACCCAATAAATGAGGATTGAAAGATACTTTAAAGATCAAGCAAGAGAGAGGAAAATGCTGAGGGCCTAATGAAGGGGTCTTATTGCGTAAGGAGGCCAATAACTTGATGACTATAGAAGAGGGCGTAACTGATGCAAGATTTGCTGTAATTTTTAGTTACTGAGGAAGTGTATAGCTGCAGCTATAGGATGGCTAGTTAGATGATGATTGCTTGTCAGAGAGGAATCCTAATGGAATACTGATTTACTAAGTTATGTGAGGACCTAATATTCAAATTGATCTTGGCACCATTTTGTGAGGTCTAGATAGTTTCTTTATGAAACATTTTGGCTTGGATGGAGAGTAAAAGCAAGGGAACAGAGTTCAAAACACTAATAATTCTGTAGATATTATGTTTCTTTCTGAAAAAAATTATATCCTTTTTGATAAGTAAATATTTTGTGTGAAAGAAAGTAATGCAAACAAAGAGTGTAGGGAAAAGAGAAAACCATCCTACTGAAGACAGAGTCAGATCCGAATGAGAAAGTCTTTCCCAATACTAACCAGTATTACTTATCAAGCATTCTTGCTGTAGTTGTTAGCTTTGTTTTTAGCTTGCTGTCAGCTCTTCAGTTACCCTTTATTTCCCTTCATAGCATACTGTCATGGAGAGTTTACTTCTTTTGAAAGTCCCTTCATAGCATACTGTCATTGGGAGTTTACTTCTTTTGACACACTTTGCCTTGTCTCGATGTTAGATGTTGGTTTTCCCATCTCATTTATGATACTAAGTACTTTTTCTTCAACCCCCCTCCTCTTGTTCTAACTTTTTTGCAACTTATAATTTGGTTCATATCATTTGAAGAATTGTACGGAGGAGCGGCTTAGAGACATCCAACTTCTTCTTGATAAGACTGTACAAGGTATTCACTAAATGCTAATATGCTGTTGTGCAACATTTGACTTGGCTACCTTGTGGTGAGAAACTGTTAATTTATCTTGTCAGGCTAAATTTTGAAGATCTATTTTCGTAAGAGTTTCCTTAACAGACTAGCTCCATTAAGTTAATCTAATGATCCATTCTAGTCCTTGGCCAACTGTAATTTCAATTGGTCCATCACAAAATTCCACTTCGATGCATATCATTTTTATCTTGATGAATGAGTGAAAAACTACGGAGTTGTTTTCCATTTAACTATCCAATGAGTCAACTTATTCTGACCTGACTATTTGGCCCTAACTTTGTTTTTTGGTTCAACTATGTGATAGTTTTGGCAAGAAAAACACACATGGAAGGCATTGTTAGGCAAACTACTGATGGGCAATATTGGAACTTGTGGCATCGTCAAAAGTTAAATTCAGAACTTGATCAGAAGAGATTTAATGTATTAAATCAAAGTCAGGTACTTTTTTGGTTAGCAATAGCATAAGTGAAATGTTTTTAGAGTTATACTTGCTCAAATGGATTGTTGGTCTCTGCAATCAATACTGCCAAACTCGAAAATTTAGCGTTGAAATTAGATTATGGAATTAGTGTCTGTGTAAACAAAGTGAGCCAGTATCCTTTTCTTGTTGCTTCTGGTTGTAAAATGTCTTATTAAACTTTTGGCTGAGTTAAAGGAATATAGGACACACTTGCTGACTTGCACAGGATACCCGTTACTAAACTTGGGTTAGCCTTGGTATTTAGATCACTTGCATGGCATAAATAGCTTTGCAAAAGTTTTTTTGTGTGCTATTGATTGTCTGTAAAGTTGTATTTGAAAATAGCTGTATTATTTTTCATTAAGGGTAGCAGGGTTTAAATGTCATAATAACTATTATTTGAAATTATCTTGATTCTAGAAAGTAGAAACCCATGACATTGCAAGGGAATGAAATTATGTATCCCATGAGAAAATCTGAGGCGCATGCCTTGTTTTTTGTATTCTTGCTGTCGGAGACAACACATGCCTTGTTTCCTGTATTCTTGCTGTGTAGAAAAGCTATTATGGTAATTTGGTTTAGGAATGTTTTGATCAGAAATTGAAAAGGCAGTGTTTTTCTTATTTAGCTTTTGCTGTTCTTATTGGAAATATGTGATATTGATGATAAAGCTTTGGAGATTGGTGATACTTGGGTTTTATATTTATTTATCTACTAGTTTTCAGGGATTCTAGATAAGGCATGCGCAATATCATCATTTTATCTTCAAACATTTCTAGATCTAGAGTTTCCTCTAAGTTATCTCAATTTAAGATATTGCAACTTACTAGGAAAAATGCTTAAATATAATATTTTCATGTATTATATGGACTATGTAAGTGTAGAATACTCAGAGAATTGTCTCAATTTCTTGATATCAATCCTATTTGACTATAATGTACTATGTGTTTCCTCCATTTTCTCATATTTGTATGATTTCATGATCCTATAATCCGACTTTACCGCTCGATTTTTATCCCTCTCATCAATTTATAGTGGGTTCCTCATCCTCAAAATCTTAGTTTCAACCAAGGTCTTAATTTGATTTAGGATAATACAAAGCTTACTATAATTCTAAGTATATTTCGCAATATAGTAGGACTTTTTCGAATTTATCGAAATATATCATAAGTGGATCTTGTTTTGAAGTACTTTTCAATACGATTTTAACAACAAAAAACTTGTAAGTTTATAATACTTCCTCCACTCCCTAAATATTAGGAATGGGGGGAGTGCACAATTTTTTAGATGAGGAGAGAGAGAGAAATAAAAAGGGACCCATGTGATGAAAGAGATAGAGAGAATGAATGTATTAATAAAAAAACGTTGCGATAGACGTTGCAATATTTGTGGAAGTATTAGGTATGAAAGTTACAATAATATATATATATATATATATTCTTAGTTTTTCTTTATATATGAAACATAGCATCTTAGTTTTCTTTGAGGTAAAGAAAGGGGTCAATATGTCATGTTAATTCAGTTTTCATTTTCAATAATTATAAATAAAAATGATAACTAATCTCTTTTCTTATGTGATGCTCCCTATATTCTCGAAAAGTTCATTGCTTATTATTTAGTTACGCTTATTTTGGAGGGAAGAGAGAGGGGAGGGGGCAACTTTTGTTCGGTGAGGAAGATTTTTCATATAGTACTTGCATTGAATCTGCTGGTTTTACTTTGTTATATTTGTTTCTTTCCTAAGGCTGAATCACCAAAATGTCCGAAAATACAAGACTAGGATATGCCTTTTTAATTCTAACAGGTAAATCATCCTTCAATTTTGATTTTGCACAGGATCTGATCAGCCGGATGATTGAACTAGAAAAGCATTTCAACACTTTGGAGCTGAACCTTTTTGGTGAAAGCAATGGAGCAAACTTAGTTTCTCGAGCTCTCAATTCTAGATCTGCTTTATCAAGGTATTGAATTCTTTTATCCAGACAGGTGTCTGTAACACAGCCATCCCCCTCTAGTGATGGGATCGGCATCTGGCATTTTATGGATATTAGTTAGGGTCTCTAGTCAATTCAAATAGATTTTAATGATCTGCATTGTTTGTTTTCCTTGTGGATGATTTTGTTTGGATAGGTATAAAAAATGAGGGCATTGACATGAGCTTAGAATTCAGGAAAAGTATCGAAGTACTCTTGAGATAGGTTTTCTCTGTAGTCTTTACTAGATATTCAGTTACTTCATCCCTGGCACAAGATTGTGTAGGAACTAGGGATCAGCAAATATATATTGAAGGTCATTGAAATTAGCAAGTTATCATTGCAAGCTTGCATAGGGAATGGAGAAGAGACTTGAGATTTTTGTGTTAGAAGAAAGCTTTTTAAGAAACCAAATGATAGTATTTATTTCAATGTTAATGAATGAATATCATATTTGAGTGTAATATGGTATGAGTGGAAGTGTTTTTGAGACATGAATTTATGATACGTCTAAGTTTAGGAAGTGTTGATATGTATATAATTATATTTGAAAATTGTGAATGCTATAATGGGTCAATTTTTTCAATATGGGGTCTTATGGAAGCATTTAGGGACATAGAGTCTCTTTTTTTTTAGCTTTTTTTTGTATCCTTACTGCACATATGCCTTTACAGCTTCTTTGGATTGTGGGATTTAGGAAGTGTTCCGAGTATAGGAAGTGTTGGTAAGTGTATGATAATACTTGAAAATGGTGAATGCTATAGGGATCAATTTCACCATAATTTGGGAGCAATGACGTTGAAGATAAAGCATATGAAGCTAGGCTTAAATGATACCCAACAATAGAGGAAGAGGGAGGCTGAAGGAGATAATGTCCTTAGGTAGCATCATTGGTTTAACGTCTAGGAGTCTTACGGGAGCATTTAGGGACATAGTTTCCTTTTTTTATTTTTTTTGCTTTTTTTGTGCCTTACTGGGCATTTTTTTTCCTTTTTTTTGCCTTACTGGGCATATGCCTGTACAACTTCTTTGGATTGAGGGATTTGGAGGGAAAAGTAGAGAAGGGAAAGGGAGGGGCATATATTCCTTTGTTTGTATCTCAACTAGCCTTAGGATTCAATTTAAAATTCTACTTTTCTCTGTTTCTGTTTGCATAGCTTGATGCTATTTAAGTTCTATGGTTTACTCCATTAAAAAAAAAAAGGTGCTAGGGGTTTTGTATCTTGTGACTCTGAGATTGTTTTTCTTGTTTGTTTACTAAATCATGGTTTTAATCACTGGTTTCTGATAGTTTATTTAAGACTTCCGTAGTGAAGAATCAATAGGAGATAGATTAGGATCAAAATACTCTAGAGGGGGGGGGGGGGGGGGGGGGGGGGTGAATAGAATATGGTCGTTTTTCGCATTTAGGCTTTCAAAGCTTTGAAACGTCTTTCAGATGCGGAAAAATAATAAAACTGGTTTCAAGGGATTTGAAGCGGCTTCCAGGATTTTGACTTGAATAGGCTTATTGAAACAAATGTTATTTAAGTAAAGCAAATTAAGAGCGAAAGAGCAAATGTAAAGGGGACGAGTATTTGTTATGAAGTTCGGAAATGTGTCTACGTCTCCGCCTAGGGTTTCCTACCCTTAGGATTTAACGACTTTTATTTCTTCCCTTAGAGATCTAAAGCCACCTCGAAGATATTCACCCTATCTTCTTTACCATAGCTTTCCCTAGCTACACTTTAGCATCTCAATTCCTAGAAATAAAAATCTCCTTTCTTTTTCTGAACCTTTGAGTATTATAATTTCTACTCAAGGTATATCTCTCTTTTCTTTTGATCTTTCTTTTTCACACTCAAGAGATATTTGTTTTCTTTTCTCTCAAAACTAAATTACAATAAAGGAGTAAGTACTAGAGAGAAAAATATTTGCTAAAGCTTGATAGTTGTATTTCACGTTGAAGGCTTGTCTCGTCTTCAATGCTTCAGCTCACTCTTATTTATAGAGTCACTTGCAACGGATAGACTTCATAACAGAATCTTCAAAGAGCCGTTGCTTTTGAATTGGAGCTTCAAAATTTTGACTGATTGTTTCAAAGTTGTTCCACATTTCTCGGGCAGTTGCTCTTGAAGTACACTTAGCCGTTTTGAAATGCAACAGATACGACTTGGAGATTTGAATTTCGGTTGAGATAATTTTGCTGATTTAAAGTCTTCTACATAAGCACGTCCAACAACTAAATCATCCATGCATATCTTTGACAGAATTGTTCAACTCCACAAGCTTAGGAAGACCAAATGATTCAAACTCATCTTGTTAGAAGTTTGAATTAAATCAAATTCTTCAAAGTCCAAGGAATAACCAACTCCTTAATTTAAGGAAGATTTTGAATAAGTCTATGAACTTAGCTTTGCATATATCTGAAAAACAAACCAAGTAATACAAGCAACGCAACAAGTAATAAACTATTGTTTCATGCACATAGAAATTATTTTGACTTCCATCACCTACAAAATAAAACATGTTAGATCACATCAAGGTGGAGTCTTCACGTAGTTTTGAAGTAATATGTTTCCACATCCTGGAAGTTCCTTGTTGGGGGCTTGTTTAGCATTCTCGATGACCCAACGTTCTGTGTTTCATATTTTTGATAGTAGTTTGTATTTGATGATATCATCAAATTGAAATGACTAACACTGTCTTTAGCCCCCCCCCCCCCCCCCCCCCCCCCCCCCCCCTCTTAAAAAATGTTATCTGACATTGTCCAGGGAGATTATGCAGGCTGACATTGATGGCATTTTACTCGGTGATCTTTCTTCAGGCACAACCAGTCATTGCATGCTGTTCATAATGCAGCAATTTCACAGCTAGCTGCTGCTAAGCAACTTTCTGACTCTCTATCCAAACAAATGGCTGTGCTGAGCATCAAATCGCCTCCAACAAAAAAAGCTAATGTTAAAAAGCAAGTATTTGAGTCAATTGGGATGCCTTATCCAGATGACTCACTTCGTTCTCCAAGCACAGTAAAGGTCATGAATTCCCCATTGAACAGGCATCCATTGGTTTCGTGCTCAAGTGAAACTCGTAATGATTCCAAAAGGATCCAATTGAGCGGTGTGAGCAGTCATGAGCATGAAACTGCAAGGAGAAGAAGAGATTCACTAGATAGGGTAAATAATTTCTTAAATTGCTTCTACAATTTATTCCCATATGACATGACCTCCATTGTTCTGTCTAGTGTAGTTTTATGTGATTTATACACTCTCTATGGGAAGGTTAATTATGATGGCTCATTTTTGTTTAATTTCCTTTCCATCATTCATTCCAAGGGAGGATGCTATTTTTAAAACCACTGTTTTGTATGATTTGATTATTTGAATGAGAAACCAATTACCTTGTATAGGAATCATTAGTATACTGGATATATTATTCGTAGCAGCTAAGAGCTTCCAATGAGTACTAAATGGAACTTGAAATTATGCTCTTCCTTACCTTGAATTTTTACTGGCTGTGTTCTTGAGTAATCATAAGTGTCTGCTGGTTCTTTTTTTATTTATTTTTGGAGAAAAAAGTGCTGGTGTTGGGCAACATTTGTAAAACTGTATTTACAATCATTGGCTGCAAGAGGCTGCCTTTGGTCTAGTTAGTTGAGTGATAATGGTTTTGTCTGTTATGTACTGATTCTAAGCAATTACATTGCCTAAGAGCAAATTGCAATCGAAGAGCTTAATGCAATTTGGGTTAGGTTTATGTAGTGTGGATTGTGAAAGAGGTGCTGGACTAATATAAACTGTTTTAAGACGTGTATTGGGTTTTTGGATGAATAGTGATCATATTCAGCCTCTTTGTTCTCTCCAAAATCTCATATTGATGACATTAACTAAGCTAGCCTATTCATTTGCTCTCAAATTTGTTAATAGGTTGTATATTAATGACAGTTTAACTGTGAAACCTTTTCTCTTTGATTCATGCCTACAGATGATCTTTATTTCTGTTGCACTCATGCTTAGTCTATATCCTTTCATTAATGAGCCTGTTTAATTCCTGTACAAGTGCTTTATGTAATATTTTTTTTTCCCTATCTCTTACCTGAAATTCTGTGTGTCACTAGTTCCTTGTGAATCTTCTTTTCAGAATTGGGCAAACTTTGAGGCTCCTAAAACAACAGTCAAAAGGACAGTGATACAGAATGAGCGCCAGAAGAGTGGTGGTTTGTTCTCTTCAATAGAAAAGCAATTTGTTAGTCCTGGAAAACTGGAAGAGTCAGTAGCCAATTATTCCAAGATTCTAGATTTACAAAATAGGAATGGTAAGCATTGACAATTATAGATTGGTTATCTTCAGATATATTTTAAGCTTTAGCAAGTCTACTTGAGATTTTACAGACAAACTACTCCTGATCCCTCCCCCCCTCTTTCCCTCTTAAAAAAAGGCAAAAAAGAAAGTGCATCTGAATAAATTGTCCATGATTGCACAGGACGCACTGATGGTCAGGAAAAACTCCAATCTGATACTGCAGCCGTATCAAAATTTAAGTGGACTGGAGGCATCCCTGGACTGTCGCAGGCTGAAACTGAGCACACTCCTAGTTGGCAGCTTATACAAGGAGACAGTTTTGCAGCTACCCAAAACATATCATCATCATCAGTGCCACCATTTGCTGATCCAAATATGAAGAAAGGGAATATTCGTTCCACAGCTGAAAGGCCAGGGTCTCTGGTAGGGAGTATTGACAGGTCTCGTACTGCTTCAGCTGACTCCAAGCCTTCTTTGTTACCGTTGGGTGAAGGAAGGTCAACCATCCAACAGAGTCAGCCAGGACTATTCTCCTTCCAAATAAAAGGTGGTGAGACACCAATTTCTGGTGGCAAGGAGACTGAATTAACAAAGCCTGTTGGGGGACAAAGCTTTTTGGATATTTCGACTAGTGAGCAAGATGTTGGAGCTTCACCTTCATCAGTCTTTCCACCTGTCAACTCTTCTTCATTACCTAAAATGAGTACACAGACCTTAACAATCACACCTGTAGAAGGTGAAGCTACAACTAGTACCAAGATGGCCAAAGATGTCAATAAAGAAGTCTTACAATTTCCCTCTTCAGCCCTTACTGTATCTTCCTCACTTGCAGCATCTTTGAGTTCTTCAATCTCAAGGGATTCTAAAGAGATGTTACGATTCCCTACGTCAGCCATTTCTGTTTCTTTTCCACAAGCAGCACCTGTGATTTCCTTGCCTTCCAGTAGTACAGAGGTGGTAAATTCTGGTTCTACTGAATCTTCTGCAAAGATAGAGCCTCGAGTTGCTGCTAATAAGGAAAGCATGGTTAATCCAGCTGCCACTCCACAATCTCTTGAGAAGTTGGCCCCTTCATCCAGTGGCGGCTTTGATTCTGTGCACTTGACTTCATCTGCCCTTCTAGCTGAAGTCCCAAAAGCACTTGCTGCAAGCCCTGATACAAACAAAATTGCAAGTTTTGCAACAAATGTATCGGGTATGGTATCAAGTAGTCCAACACAGCAAGTTGCAGCTGTCACATCATTCCCAGCATCTACTTCAGAAGTTGGAGGGGCCACTGGTGAAAAGAGCATTATTGATTCTACTGTCGCCCAGGAAGATGAAATGGAGGAAGTAGCACCTGAGACCAACCAAACTACGGAGCTTTCTCTGGGAAGCCTTTCTGGATTTGGGATAGGATCAGCACCCAGTGCTACAGCTCCCAAATCTAATCCATTTGGTGGTCCAATAACTAGTTCACCGCAAACTATGTCAAGTTCAATTCCTCTAACTGTTCCTTCTGGAGAGTTGTTCCGTCCTGCATCTTTTAGTTTTCAACCTCTGCAGTCTTCCCAACCCTCTCAATCCACAAGCACCGGAGCTCTTTCTGGTGCATTTGGTTTTGGTCAGCCGTCACAGATCGGCGCAGGAAGTGGGTTTGGTCAGCCGTCACAGATTGGCTCAGGAAGTGGATTTGGTCAAGCATCACAGATCGGCTCAGGACAACAGGTTTTGGGCTCAGTCCTTGGCTCATTTGGACAATCAAGGCAACTTGGTACTGGCTTACCTGGTAGTGGTTTTGGGGTTCCTCAATCTCCTGTTGGTGGCTTTCAAAACGCAGCCACTGGTGGTGGATTTGCTGGTATGGGTTCTGCAACTAGTGGCTTTGGAGGTGGGTTTGTTAATGCACCTACTAGTGGAGGCGGATTTGCTGCTGCAGCACCTAGTGGAGGCGGATTCGCTGCTGCTGCACCAAGTGGAGGCGGGTTTGCTGCTGCAGCACCAAGTGGAGGCGGATTCGCTGCTGCTGCACCAAGTGGAGGCGGGTTTGCTGCTGCTGCACCAAGTGGAGGCGGGTTTGCTGCTGCTGGGGGTGGTGAGTTTTCTAAGAACATTTCTAGACTCTGTATCTCGCGTGACAGTTTAGCTGATTCATTCTGTTTATATCATGCAGCTAGTGGGTTCAGCGCCTTTGGTAAACCTGGGACAGGTGGCTTTTCTGCTTTTAGTGGCGGTCCAGGAGGAAGATCAGCGCCACCTGAGCTATTTACGCAAATGAGAAAATAGTTCAATCCTAAGAGAATGGCTTTCTAAGTTGTATGTGATCTATGGAGAAGTCATTATAGAGTAGGCAAATGCAGTCAATCGTTGGTATGATTGCAACTGCAGTCAATCGTTGGTATGATTGCAACTGCAATTACTGAGCTTTTTGATGAGCAATTATAGAACTGATCAACTGGCAGAGAAATGAAACACTTGAAACCTTGATTTGAAAAGGTACACATGGTAGTGGTTACTAGTTTAAAGAGTGTCACAGATCGAACTTTTGATTGACGTATATAAAGGTTTCACTATCATACTGGATAGAGAAAAATGAAAAATGATATCATGTCATACCTCGAACTGTAATCGAAATTGAACTAAAAATCTACAGCCTTAAGATTTTGTCAACAAGATAGGGACAATCAATTTAATACGTGTTTCTGGGTTATTCAGGCAAAATCCTCCTGAAATTATGCAAGGGTGACGCTACCCCCAGATTAACAATCCCCGAACAAAAAAGGGTTGTATACATCAGAGGACAACCAAAAATTTAACGTAGGTGTTTAATTCGCGTACCATTTTTTCTCTACACTAGCAAGCTTTCCCCAATTTAAATTATTAGTAGTCTACACCTTTAAAATTCCTGAGAAGCTCTGGGATGTCATAGCCCAACATCTCATCAACAGCCTGAATCATTTTTGGTTTCAACTTCTCAAATTTGTCAATATTATAATCCTGGAGAACTTCCCTAAAATGCTCCACGTTAGGAAAATCCCCCGCAGGTAAATGATACTCTCTTTGGACCTAAGCAGAAGAAAAATCGCAGATCAACAGAGTTTTGCATTAGCTATTCCAAAAAATTATTCAAGAACAGGGATTAGCAGGGAACCTTTTTGAATTCGACTTCCAAGTTATCAATGAGACTCTCTTGTGCCTTGGCCTTGCCTATCAAAATAGGCATCTCCTTCTTCAGATGACTGATGATAAGAGCATGGATCTTTGCAGCCCTAGCACGCTTCACAAATTCGTTAACCTGGAGAACAAACAACAGCATGAGGAACTTTATTTTGTGTAATTCATCTACTAGATATAATGTAGAAGCTTATTAATAGAAACTTTGACCCTGCTACAAATCTACAAGTTCACAATTTGATTTAGCAACCAAGTGGCAATTAAAATTTTATCATTTCCATCAAAAGCATCAATGATTTAATGTCCTAAGTTAATATTCTAATCAAATGATTTCAGCAAACTTACTCTTCGGTTACAAGCATTCTTAGGAATATCCTTAAGATCGGCAAGTTAATGTCCTAAGTTAATATTCTAATCAAATGATTTCAGCAAACTTACTCTTCGGTTACAAGCATTCTTAGGAATATCTTTAAGATCGGCTAGTAGATCATTCTGTTCCTTTAAGAAAAGGTCTTGTCCCATCGGACCAGTAGCTGCTTCATTTAAAGGCCCATCATTAAAAGATCTGCATAAATGACAGAATCATGTATCCATATGAAATAAAACGAGCATTATGGCACAAAACATGTTAGAAATCCATATTAAGCTGAAGTCCCATATGTAGACACTTCAAATTAAAGAGCATTCAGCGTTCTTACGCACTTCAATTTTGACATAATATTTCAATCCCATATTAAGCTCAACTGGACAAAACTTACCCAATGTAGACACGAGTAACCTCAGGAGTATTTAGAACCTTTCCTAGTGACCACATCAAAGCTCCATAAATCCTCATCAGCTGCCAAATACCCAAAACAGCAGGGGATAGAGAGAAAGAGGTATTTAATCAACCAACTTCCATTATACTGTGCACTTCATAACAGTTAACAGAATATAAAAACTTAGAATTTGAACTTTCCAATCACCTGCTGAGTTTCCACTTGATCTGCCTTGTTCAAAACAACACGAATCTTATCATCATGGCCTTGCAACGATGAGATCACACGCTTGAACTCATCACTAATATCTAGTTTGTGGGGATCAAAAAGGAGCAAGATGAGGTCACACTTTGCAGCAAACCAAGATGTCACGCCAGTGAAGTCATAACTCCTTTCTATTCGTTGTTTTTCCCCTGATAATACCCCAGGGGTATCAATGAGAGTCATATGCTCCAAAAGCTTCAAGATATATAAACAAAATGTTCATTTTTTTCTACTGTACGTGATAAAGATATTATGTAGATAAGTACTGCTTGCAACTCACTGGATGTGGCATCTGAGAACACTCAAATTTTGATAGAAAGGCTGACCCAAACATCGCTAGACCTTTGTATGGCAAGTCTTCTTGAACAGTAATTGTGTTTCCAGGTATACGTCTTTCATCTGGGCCATTCTTCAAATATCCATATCATATTAACCAAGAAGACAGACCAACAGCAATCATTCAGCGAATACAGAACAGGAGGAAAAAAAATCTTTCAGCAGTATTATGAGACAAAGAAAAGTACTAATCATTTACCATAACGACAATAAATCTATCTGTTGTTGGCTCTGGCCCAACATGTGCTCCTGAAAATGACCAGTATAGGAAGGTCAGAAAAAGTGATATGACACACAATTGAAGCAACTGGAAAGAGATAAAAGTCAGCATATAACTACCAGGATAAGTATTTTTCAGCAAGTGTTTGATGAAGGTTGTTTTCCCAGTAGAATACTGTCCCAGAAGCATTACCATAGGTTTTGCATCAAAATCACCATCTGTCTACAATGGAGAAAGGTTGATTAAAGTAGTAATATAGGTTAGGCATTTTACAATAAGTAAAAAGCAGGCTTTATCACGCTCAAACTACAAATGGAGGAACAAAACAATGAACAGAAAATTTATAAATCTCATATCCATACTAATAAAGGTGATGCGAAATCATTGAACTGATAAGTAAGCTCTAGTGGCTTCAGCTTTTCTTGGTACAACCTCTTCAGACCATCATATATAGATTTCATGGAAGACAATTGTTCCTGAAAAGGGTACCCCAAAAAGATGATTAGAACAGCTGGTTCAAAGCTAATGATCTAAACCTCAATACATAAGCATTAGATATGTAGCATTAATTGAAATGTCAGACAAAACATTAAGAAAGGAAATAACACGACTCAGTGGTTAAAAAGGCACAAAATGAAGATTATAGTAACAGAGGCAAGAAGTTCTACGGAGAGAGAAGGATTGTCCTCCAAACAATCCAGGTAAAGACAAAAATTGTGACTTAAAAGAGCCTAATCTGAGATGTGAAATTCCTTGCTATGACCAGGCATAAAAAATATTTCATCTTTTCGGTCCCTTGCTTCAGTTTTATCAGCTAGGCATTCTCTTTCTAACAATCTGACATGAACATTATTTCCAAGAAAGCCTGATTCAGACATAATTTCAAATATCATTAATTCACAAATATCCACCACAACTAAACAAGGTACAAAATTTCGGCTAGAAGTTTTGGGCAGACTTAATACGGTTGTGTTAGCTGCTTTCATTCAAGCTCATGTTAGGAAATAATGATACCAAATTGACATGTCCCATGATTGGAGAACTAAGCATGGATAATTCAGTTCTTACCCTCTTACCCTTGAACTATGAGCAAATTTGGAGAAAATTCAAATCAATCATCTGTATATGCATGGCTAGCTTTGGAAACTGTCTCCTACAATTGGATAGTCTTGAAAGTCTTTCCTTCTATGATTGACCCATAAACTTAGGGACACTTCCACCTTCCAAATGAATATTTTTGTAGCATAAAGTCCAGCCTCTTATTTTAATCAAGCTTTTTCCACTGTTTACATCATTTACTAAAGGAGCATACTCTTCAGATAATATTGAATGACCGTTGGGCATCTTCAGCTCGTATATCGCTGTACACTGAGAAAACAGTACCACCTATTTTGCAATTTTTAAGAAATTTCCTCAATACTCAGCCCATGGATTAAGCATCTTCGAGTTTAGACAAAGACTCCAATCTCGCACATATTTATTTTTCTTTTGAGGATAAAGTAATTCCACTCACCCAAAATACAAGGACATTATATTCAACAGGTCAACATTTGGTGTTGTCCCTATTTGCATGGGCTTTCTCCAGCAGAGTCTCTGCTTCCTCTAATATATTCATTGTTGAATTAGCTTCATAAACCTCAAATACTCCTTGCCCCATACATTTATTCCTAAACAAAATGTTTGAGATTTTACTTGAAGTCCTATCAAGCCTTTGTCAGCATCCCTGCATCAACCAAACCAACTCCCAGCTAAGCCCACAGAGCTCACCTGCTCCAGATTTGAGCTCAAGCCAACAAGTATTGTGTCTGAAGGAATGAATTATCAACTCTTGGGTGAAAGTGGGCAAATTTGGAATAGATGCTCAAATTATTACCTAGTACAAAGTATATACAAAAGACACGCTACTTCTACTACTTGCCAGTTAATACTATCACCATCCGCACCAATATAGCAGTTTCTATAACAAGAAATTCTTTGACCAAGAGGCCTGATGAATTTGGTCCTTCACTCAGATCAATAAACCCAATCCAACAAAGTTCTCCATTCCTGGAGATATTTACAAAGACCTAGCTCATGGACAAATACTTCTCCCACCATCCCAAAAAATATTTTGCATGTTTGGAACATGTTAGGGCTCCTACACTTCATGCCAAATGAGAAAATGAGCTTAATCTATGGCAAGGTGTGTAATCATTAACCCTTACTCTAAGTGTTCTACACAAATAACATACAAACACACCAAAAAAATATTAATATTAAGCTTCTAGCATTACTTCCATGTCCAATTTACCACTCAAACATGAACAAAAATAATCATGATTTTCTACAATTGCTACTTCTCTCAATCAAATTCAAGTTCCAAGAAAATACTGCAACACTGCAATCACACCTCATCTAAACCTCAACAAAATCATCTCTAGTGTGAATATTTTCACTCACATTCAAATAAAAATATTTGAGTAGTGTTAATCCTCTACTTTATTAGTTCAACTTTGACTCAAAGTAGTCATGTAGCTCAATTTTCAATCCCTACTATTTGAGTCTAAGCTCGTAATAAGGATCAATATCAATGCAAAATTCCTGATAATAGCACACTCTAAAAATCACAAAATTCTTCAATCAGAATTCAGCACAACACAGATTTGACTCATAGTTACCAAAAAATATAGAATTCGAAACGAAATCATCTCTTGTGCGGATATTCTCACTCACATTCAAATAATCTTTTATTTCGATATATAAAACGAGTTACACTGATCATCCACTTCCATAACTCAGCTTCAACTTGAAGCAGTGATACACTGAACAACTATCCATCTCAAGTATTTGAATTCAAGATCGCAATCACAACACGAATTTCTAATAATCATACACACAGACATTCACAGCATCATTCAATCAGAATTCAGAACAACAAGTTCCGACTCATAATTACCAAAAAATTACAGAATTCACAACAAAACATCTCTAGCGTGAATATTCTCACTCACATTCAAATAATTTTGATAAATAAGTCAAGTAATGTTGATCATCCAATTCCATAACTCAGCTTCAACTTGAAGCAATCGAACACTGCACACTTTTACATCTCAAATACTCGAATTCTAGACTGTAATCAAAACGAGAAATTTCTGAAAATTATACTCTATATAATTCATATGATTCTTCAATTAGAGCTCAGGAACAGCCCAAATTTGACACAAAATCGTCAAAAAAAAGGAACAGAAATGGAGCAAAAAGCCTAGAAAATGACGACAATGTACCTCGTCCGGAATGTTATCGGAGAGAGAGCAGAAGCCATTGAAGGAGGAGGCACCGAGATGGAGGAGATGATGGCGGTAGAGCGTTGAAGAAAGAGGAGGAGAGAGGTAGCGGAAGCTTCGAGATAGAGGTAGAAGGTCCTTCAATGAGGGTGACCTTCGACGAAACATTGATGCCGCCATCTCTGCAAAATTGTAAAAGGGAGGGAGAGAGAAACAGGAAAAAGGGGGAATAATTCGCTTTCTTACAGATTTTCAAAACGGCGCCGTCGCAGTTATTTGCGTTGTGTTGCTTGGTCATTGTGCGATTCTTCCTTGATTTTTGTATGAAAAAATTGGAATTCATCTTGATTTCTTGATAAGCAAGAAGCCTCCTCCCCAAACAAATTCAAATGTGCAAATACTCATTTTATTTAGATTTAAACTAATTTGTCTCGTTATAAATATTATTAAGTTTAAATTATCCGAAATATCCTTAACTAAAATAACCATGATAAACATTTATATATATCACTTACAATATATTTGAATCATTATTCGTCTAATGTCATCAGTACAACTATCTAATTTAGTATTAGGATCATTATGTGTCTTTAACTATATTTCATGACTTGTATTTAAGACACTTATACTAGCTAACATGAGCCCCTCAATCTCCCCTATGTCCCTCTTCATGGATTCCTAACCCTTAATCTAAGAAATAGGCTATCTAACCCCTCCCCATCACTAGACATCCATTCTCCTTTAACTTATAGTGTATAAATGGTGGCTTTATGCTATTTAGAAATGAGCCTGAGCTATGATGAAAATAGTTGTAATGTATATAATATCTGTTATAAATTTGAGGAGTTATACAAGAAGATTTGATTAAATGTGAAAAAGTCAACTATAACAAGAACACCAACCACTAAAGATATTTGAGAAGGGAATAATAAAGAAGAGGGACACAATGAACAGAAGGATTTTACGTTGCTTGGAACATCAGTTTGAGTCAACTATAAAAATGACAAAATGTGGCTTACTATATTGAGACGAAAGGAGTTTTAGCTAAACGTTTAGAGTAACGAATTTGAATTACCGAAGCTTCCTAGTAAGTGGACAAATTCCAGACAGTGTGACATTGCAAAATTTACGCTTAATAACTTCTAGTTTCTCTGCAAATGAAACACAGAACAGCAGTAAGATGGTACTCCTGTAAGTAACATTGTTATACACATTTGATCAATGATCATTCATACGAACTATTTAAATCTCAGAATAAACTATTCATAACAAATCATGAAGATACTAATCAAGGAGTTTTAACGGTGTAATAACCGTGCAATACCGTGCCCAAATTAGTCCTGAGGCTACTACAGCTGCTAGCAAAAACCGACACGACCTGCCATACTCTTAGCCAACTTGGGACAAACATTGGACTTAAAATGTCAGGTTAGAGCAACCTAACATCGTTAACAACGTGTTCGGACGAAAGGATTCGGAAAGAATGAGAGGGGACGGAGAGCGATATGCACTCATCCTCCCTTCCCTTCTGCTCCTCTATTGCGATCCAAACACATCGTAAACAATTAAAATCTTATGCAAAGGTCAGAGCTTTGCCAACCTATTTGATGAGGTTATGAAATCTCCTCAGGTGGCTTGGAGAAGTGCACATCATTTGACAAGACCCCACTTGAATGTTGGAGCCCAGAAGTGAACTGTATTTGAGAATGATCAGATACTGGTAAAGATAAGGATTATAATCCAGTGCAGTAACAGATATTCATTCATTCAAAAAGGACTATCGCTTCTTCAATAAATGCTGGCTTTTGGAGCAAGTTTTGAATGATTTTCTAGACAGATCATTCTTGCGTTTCGAGTATGCACTATTGATTTGCAATTTCCATGAAATCACCAATAAATAATTAAGCATTTGCGTGTTGCAATGAGAAAACAAAATGTAGCCAGTAGACCATGATACAGTTGCAATCTTTGGTTGCCAGGTTGATGTAGAGTCAAATTTGAATTCGATTTCATCTCAGAAACATAGGATAATAGAAATATTCAGAGTTACAAATTACGCAGAGCTCTCTTTCCTTAAGAACAAGGTTGGCAATGCAGTCAATAGTCTCATTACCATCTACTGCAATTTCATGATCAATTCCAACGTTTAGGATTCTCTAACAAATGAGCTAGCGATGTTATGCTTTAATAACATCTAATGGTGATCATTACAGACTAACAGACGTACAGTTGTAGAGATGTACTTTCACCAATGTGAGTTCTCAAATTTCATCAATGCAAGATTCTAATCAAGTATACTACAGACAGTGATCTTCACATCACGAAGCAGTACTGCATACGCCAGTATGCGACTCTGTATCATTCATTTACTGCAGCTGGTTCTTTCTCTGAACCATCAGAATAGATATCATGCCTGCCAATACATCAAAATTGGATTATGAAAAAAGTATCTTTTACAAGGGAAAACTGTGAAATCGATTTCTGCAAGTATTACAAAAAGCTTAAGGCCCAACAAAAGCGGATTAATCATGCTGCACACCTGCAGAGCAGATATTGGACTGTTTGGCAGTTCTAAGCAAAGCTTCTGCATCTCATTTTAAATAATAGAGGGATAGACTCGTATCTAGGGATGACAATGGACCGGATCTGGACCGGATCCTTAAAGATCCAGGTCCAGATCCGTTTTTCAAGGATGGATCCATATCCGCTGGGTATGGAAAGTAAGGATCCATATTCAGATCCAATGGATCCGGGTCCAAAATGGATCCTATATATTTTTTGCCTATTTTTTTGCGAAAAAATAAGTTTCAAATTTATAAATATGCATTTTACATCGACGACAACAGTCCAACGAAAGATGTAAGTTTAATACTTGAATATAATTCATATAACTATTAAAATATTACAAAACAAGAAAGTAAAAATGAATAAAATCAAATTTTTACATGTCTTTTGAATAACAATACAAACAAGTACAAATGAGTAAATGAAAAAACGGGTAACGGATCTGGATCCGGGTATTATGGTTAGACCCGTACCCGGATCCGTTTTTCACTCAAAGGACCCGTATCCGAACCAGATCCGTTGGGTCTAAATTTTGAAGATCCATAACGGATATGGATCCACGGATCTGGAACGGGTCCAATATCCGTTGTCATGCCTACTCGTATCCTTGACAAAGACTCTCGATCAAGTGTGGCCTATTATCTAGAGACGGAGGGAATACCAGTATATACTACACATTTCACATTTGGAGTACGCCAACTCCAAATATACAAAACCACAGGTACGAAATGAGGAGTACTAAACGGAGAAAGTAACAAATCTTACTTACCAAAGCTTCCTTGAGAGTTGACAAAAGCCTGTTACTGACATAGCAAAATTTACGCTACACAAATTCCAGTTTCTCTGCAAATGAAACACAGAACTAACATAAGATCGATAGTTCATTCTTCAGTTAGCAATATACATACATTTTAATCAGACATACGTTTCATATGAAGACCTTAGTGAAAGATATATGACTTCAGTGACCATTCTTAATAAGAAAAGCAAGGTATACAGATGACACAGGCAAGGACATTTACGTAACCATTTCATTGAGTATCAACAAAGGCCACAATTTCACCAAAAATCATATGAAGATAGTAAGCAGTCTCACCGGTGTAATAACCATGCCATACCGCGTCCAAATAAGTCCAGACGCTGCTACAACTGTAACAAAAAATCAACAAGATCTGCCATACTCTTAAGCTACTTAGGACTAACAAGCAGGACTTAAAAATGTAGTGCTAGAGCAACTTTTCGTCACTAAAATGTGTTAGGACGAGTGCATTTGTAGAGAAAGGGAAGGGAAGGGGGGTTATATTCTCGCCTTCTCTTCCCTTCCCTTTTACTCCTTGAATGCTATCAAAACACATCGTAGATAAAAATCTAATGAAAGGGCCAGAGCTTAGCTAACCAATTTGTTGAGGGTATGAAATGTTCTCAGGCGGCTTGGAGAAATCCGCAACATTTGCTATGCTTAGGCCCCACTTGAACGTTGGAGCCCAAAAGTGAACTGCATTGTTTAAGTTGGGTTGATCAAACACAATACAAAGAAATAAGCAAAAACTCATTCAATAAGTCAAAACTACTAATTATACAAAATTTTGCAAATAGCAATCCCCCATGAATATTATGATCATCAATAGCAAAAGCTGAAGATTAATCTCGATAACATCTATACCAACTAAACTAATTGTCATTCACATACTCGTTCCAAACAATAATACAATATAACTTAGAACGTTCAATTGCAACAATTAGTGAAATTAGGCCTAAGACGAAAACCCGTGAAATACTAATGTGGCATATATTGCTAGCTACAACTTCAATCATTTATATATTTAACCAATAGCAATGTTTTGATATGAAATTATTCCAGATGTAAAATCAAGCAGATTAAAAAATAAAAACATTTGCATGTAAAATGAGCAAAAAAAAAAATCAAGATACAATGAAGACTAAAAATTAAAGAGAAGGTGAAAAAGAGCGGAAAACAAACTGGTTTTGAGACCGGCTGGATGATTCAAGAAAGCTTTAAACTTTGAAGACGCCATGGATTTCTCTCAACTCTCTTTCGTGCAGAGCTATTCTTTTCTTTTCTCTCTCCCTCTTTATTCCTATTTGTTTGGAGGGGTGGTACCAAAATAAAGGTGGTTTTGTATTCAATAAAATCTGCCCACCAAGAACTTACGTTACCGTTAATATTAACAATGGTATTATTATTTATTAGAAGAAAAA
Source organism: Dysphania ambrosioides (assembly GCA_026401315.1). NCBI lineage: Eukaryota > Viridiplantae > Streptophyta > Magnoliopsida > Caryophyllales > Amaranthaceae > Dysphania > Dysphania ambrosioides. The sequence goes on from CM048666.1 coordinate 23,630,476, forward strand.
TATTAAAAATTAGAGAGTTGCATTAATATTTTGGAAAGTATACAAGAGTAGTAGAACTTTATGATTTGACTAGGATATACAATTGAGTCAATATGACTTTGATACCTATCCAACAACCGTAGTAACGTAAGGGAATTTCATACCATAAACCTCAGCTGCTGAGATTGTATATCTAATCCTTTAAAAAGGCATCCAATCACCTTTGGGTTGTGCTTTGAAGATTTATGATTAACAAAACTGAAACCACTTTATCCAAAACAACTCTATATTTATATCAACCCAAAGTATTAATTACTTAGAGTTGATAAAGATTGACATATGTTGTGTCGAGGAGTAACTTTGTTATATTGAATGCTCATGTGACACCGAAAACTAGTATTTTAACGTTTCTGAATATTATAATGGCACTCAAAGATACCTGACCAAATACTTGTTTTATAGCAGACTAATCAGAATATTATTTTCATTTTGAAAAAAGCAGATTTATTAGATTTTATTTGAAGACGGTAATGGTAGATGTTCAAAGAAAGTATCAGTTATAATCAAGCTGAAGAAATATCTCAAGATCATGGAGATTGTTGTTGATGTATACAAAAATGAAATTCCCGAGAATGCTTCAAGATTTTCCTTACATAATAGACTCTTGTAAGTTTTTGCATAGGACTGTCAGGATCATGCTACTGGTACATTAAGTGTATCTAGTATCTTGTCATCAAGCTCGAATTTTATGTCTTTCTTGTCTCTTCCAATCTTTACATACTCCTCATACCGCTCCTTTAGATCTTCCGGAAGGTATGTAGAAGCCTTCCATCCAAGGATATCCTTTGCTGCTCTTGGCTCCGCGTAAAAGTGCTGCATAGTACATTCACAATTCACAAATTTGAGTTGCCACTAGAAAGACATACAGTTCAGTAGGACTAAGAAACTAATATCATGCCTGTCAGTCATTACCATGTTCCTGAAAGGGAAGGCTTTCTTGGCATCAACTCCAACTGCCTTCGGATCATAATGCACAATGTTGACAGGACGACCAGCTGCTTGAGCACAGAGTTTAGCCATTCCATCGAGGGTCACTGCTCGATCACTTACACAATTGAATATGTTTCCGGCTGCTGCAGATGGGTTTTCAACTGCTAGTGTAAGCATGGATGATAAGTCCCTTACATGGCTGATGTTAGTAAGCTGCATTCCTGATCCAGGGATCGGAACTGGCCTGTCACGGACAATCCCTGATGTTTGAGAGAGTGGAATTAGTCTTTCAGAAACCATATCTCTGCAGGCTTGGACTGGTTAGGGTTTATGCTTTCTATCTTCAATAAGTAAGATCAGTTATGATTCTTAAAAATCAGTAACAACATATGACAAAACGTGAATTACTCCCTCCGATCTTTTTTATTCTTCCTATTTAGAATCAGGGAAGAAACCAAGACATGAATAAATACGAATAAGATTCCTTAAAATAAATTTAAAATAATATGAAAAGAAAATCAGATATGCATTAAATACTCATGGGAATCTATAATTGATTTGTTTATGAGTAAATGTTGGTGAAAATTTTTTGGGTTAGTAGGGGTATTTCTTGTGGTTAAGGTGGACATTGAGATTATTTTCGTCAACAATTTTATTCAACGGAGGTTATTTTAGTCATAGTAAATTAGACTAAAATAAAATTATTCGATATGGGAATATTTTTTGAAATTTCTAGATGAAAAATGTAGAAAAAACAAAAAAGAACATAGGGAGCAGTAAATATCAGTTTTGATAACCGATAATCAGTGACAATCATTTTAGCTTAGTAGAAATCTGTGATAATGCTCAAGCCTAAGAGCTAAGACCATTTTCTGTTAGATATGAACTTTTCTTTCCTCTGCTTAAGTAATCAGAAACCAAACTGCTTTGGGAAACAGAAATCAGAAATAAAACAATGATGAACTTACGATCAAAAAACCATTCTTCGCAATCCTTGTTGTTTCCTGATCCAACCATATATTGTGGACGGAAGACTGCCCAGCTACTGAAAACTTTGGGAATATATTCTTCTACTGCAACATGCGAGGCACTAGATTTAACAGCATCCTATAACAAAGTGAACAAAGGATGTCTTAAAGCTTACTCAGATTAGCGATTTATTGTACATGCATGCATGCAACAATTAATTTGGAATTCATAGACTTACCCCTTCAACATGAGGAGGTTCATCTGTAGGCTTATATATTCCAGCACTGCTAATAAACAAAAATTGTTCTGCTCCAGAGCTCTTTGCCCAATCTACCACAGGGCTATGGATCATAGTTGATTATATTCAGTACACTATGTTGTTTTATGTAACACATTAAATCATCATAATTATATAGGTTATTTAAAAGAAAATACGTGTCTGTAAATAATTTTGTTTTAAGATGATCATTGTCAGATTGCGTAAAGACACAAGAAATACAGTATAAGAGTCCACAAAATATTTGATACACAGTAAGCTCTTAGGACTATGAAAAATAGTTAAGATAAGAGTACAGTATGATATGAGTACCTCACAGTTTCAAAGTCTTTGCCATTATTATCTAACACCACATCAAAGGTTTCTCCTCCCACTGCTTTCCCAATGTCTGCTGGATCACCCCACACTGTCTTTCCTCCAGCACTCGTAATTTCCTAATCATAACAAAATTTCCACACAAAGGAAAAACAGTGTTACAATCAATTCTTTCGAATCTATACCCACTTCTATCTGAACATAATTGAATGTAGCATTTCGAGGGGATCAATGATTACTTCGAAATGCTTCAATGAATGTAAAATACATACATGTAACAAATAGTGACCACATTAAAGTAGCTGAAGTTGAATGATCATGGGAATGAAACTTACAGAAAAACGGCTGAAAGGCGGCTTTTTCATTTTGTCAGAGCTTTCATCTCCAACAGTAAAAACTGTGACTTGATGACCAGAACTCAGAAGCTCTTTAGCAAAGTAGAATCCAATAACAGCATGTCCACCACTGTTGGTGTTAACAATAAGCACCTTTTTCTTATCTGAAGTACTGGCATTGATGCTGAAGCTGCCACTGCAAGTACTGCTGCTGTTTCTGAAACTCAGAGGGAAAACAGCACGGTTGGATGCTTGCAAGGGACTAATTAGAGGAGAGAAAAAAGAGGAGTTGGAGGAGGAAAAGCAGGAAGACGAGAGCGAAAATGGGGGGAGTGATAGAGAATTATTGTTGACATTGTTCAAAGATTGTTGAATAGAAACGGAAGAGATGAAGGAGTTGGATGAAAGAGCAGCAACAAATGTTGCCATTTTTTTGTGTTGAGTTTACTTCTGGTGTTGTTGATTTTGTGATAGCTAGTCCAATAACTTTTATTCAAGTTGTAAGCTATTGAATTGAAGATGGGAGGACCATCTTAACTCTTTCAGGATCATAATTTTTTGAGGCTTTTATGTGGTGGAAAATGAGATGAATAGGGGGCCTACTTATCTCTGTTCAACTTGAGGTTTTGGGCTAAGAAATCACAAAGACATGTTCTTGTGACGGGTACGTTTGTAGTTTTTTTTTAACTCGCTTTGAGCTAATGACAGACTAGATTATTGGCCAGGCCGCTATTAACTTTAGAAGTCACCTTGTGTATCTACACTATGAATTGATGTATTTCCTTAGCAAATTTGTCCAATCTATGTCCATTTGTATTATGTTCTTAGATCAATATACTTAGCGGAAAGTAGTAGATAAGAGATGATCTTAGTTTATCAAAGGGCTTGACGACCTCAAAGCTCTTGATCCAGGTCGTATTGAAAATGAAATCCTTTTAGTTGATATCGTATAACTTTCGATTCTTTCACTTTTATATAGGTTTTTTCACTTTTAACATATGCGCTATCAAAAAACTATACGATACACAATTTATTAAAGTGTTTAGGTGTCTTATGAACAAAATTCTTAGTAGCGAAGAGCCTAAGTAAAAATGAAATGAGATGCAAATAAATAACTCCGAAGTGACATCTAAATCAAATATTTATCGAAGGCTTGATCCTTAAAATCTTTTCGAGCTATGGAGATTTTGATATTCATGCATAATTTCAGTCACAGCCTCATAAGAAAAAAAAAAATAAGAAAGCTAAACTCAAATTACATGAGAAATATGAGTAATCTCTACTAAGTTACACATTGAAAACCTTGAGTATCAGTGTATGATATAAATTAATAGTTGAAATAATAATTGATTGGGGGATATTCACAAAAAGAAATAAGTAAGATAGAATGGGGAATTAATTTGAAATTAAGAGAGAGCCTGAATGATAGTTCTGTGCCATGGATCAGAGAGGTGCTCCACAAGATTCTCAATTGGACCAGTGTGCGTAACATAAGCTTGCACAAATATGCCAAGCATTGCTATCATCGCCAACCGCCCTGAAATACAACTCATTCTTCATTATGGACACCTTATACACGTAGCAAGTGTTACATAAATTTTGTACTACACCAAAAATCACTATGCGTAAGATATACAAAGTATATTTCAAAGTTCATGCTCTTATTTCTTTTTAATATAGTGTGTGCATTTATCTATCATACAGGTCTTGCCTATTAATTACGAGGCTAATTAAATGGGTAAATACATTTAGTTTGAACCTTACTTTATGTGCAAAATTATGCAGTGTATCATTAGTTGTATGGAAAATTAGAATGAAGGACTAACCATTCTTAATTTCTTTGAGCTTCAACTCATGAGCATTTTTTATGTCTTTGGCTAGGCCAAGAGGATTTAGCAGTGGGCCACCAGGGTACCTATTTTTCCAATTCATCAACCAAATCAAGACAAGTGTACACATTAGCCATAACTTTCAAATTAGAATTTTCTTATTATTATATCAGATATAGAAATACAGAATATATAAAAATATAAAATAACATATATCAGGTATAAAAAATTATGATCTCAAGTATACAAATAAAATTATGAAAATATTTCCTAATATATTTATATAACGTATAAATTAGGATTATTTGATTTTCAAATTGCTAATTAGTGAACAGGGAGAAGCGAAAGTACCCAGGTTCGAGGCCCTCCAAAGCTGGTTCCAAGCCAAAGAAAGGACCATCTCGAGCTTGTGATCCAGGATTAACGAAGTCCATGTACCTTTTAGTTTCCACAAATCTGGCAATGATCCAAATTGAATGAATAAAATACACCCCAAAGCATTCCTCCAATTAAGAAAAAATTTACGGTAGTGAAACTTTTAGTAATTTATACAAAATTTTACCCCATTAATAGTAGTTGGACAATTAACAAGGTGGTTGTGCTAGCAAAGTCGAATTTGGTTGCACCAGCCTCGTACCAAACTGGTAATTTGCTGATCCCTGTTGTACGAAGCAGCTGCACAGTACGGTGTAGAAGAGAAACAACACTCATACTCCTAATATGCCTTACCCTTGTTATATGCCTTACCCTTGTTATATGCCTTACATACAAAACTAACAATCCCATATATTTTTATTAAGTTATTATGAAAGTTTTCACATTTCCTAGTATGGGTGATACTCCTTCTATTCCGTAATATTTACCCCATTTGACCATTTTTATGAGAGTTTTTTGGTCAAAATGGGATAAATATTAAGTAACAAAGAGAATAATTTATAGCTAAAATTTCTATGTTATGCATTAATTGAACTATAGAGAGGATAAATATATGCAAAACTATGAAGGTTAGTGAATCTTATGATACCTTGATTGTGGGTTTGCGGGCTAGGAGTCTAGGACAGTGCGACAACTAACCCCTTCGTACCGTTATTAAGCAAAATTACAGTTTATAATTACTGCAGAATTGAGGAGCAAGTAAAAACTTACATCAGTGAAAAGAATGCCAGCTATACCGGCCATAGCAAAGCGGGCATGAACCAACTCTGCCTGCACATACCACTTCAAGCTACCTGGGTCCTCTCCTAGTCCAAGTGGGTCGAACCCAAAATCTCCTGCCAAACTAAGCAGACCAACCCCAACACACCAATTCAAGATAGGGAAACTGTAGAAATTCTTACACATAACCACGTGCACTTATATCTAAGGGTTTTTTTTTTTTTTACTCGTTTGAAATTTCAATTAACAAAGATTTAACAAATTAAATGAGCGAAATAAACCCTAAAGAACACCTAATTTTAGATACAATTAGGTGCATGTTAGATGTTTTAGAGAAATTAAGTGAATTAAGAAGGTCATTATAAACTAACCTGGCCAATTATAATATTTCATAACTACTATGCATTATTTTATGCTATATCATTCTAAATTTACTTAATAATCAACATAGATGAATTTTAAAGATCGGCTACAAGTTTACAATCGTATAATGACTAGTACTGCTAAATCAATATTCAAATGTTGACATTTATTAAAAATACGGCGTTTTTTGTGATATTGTAAAGACGGGCTACTAGTTTATTTACAATGGTACAATGATTAATTGTCTTCTAAAACTTACTTATATTGATTTTAAAATAAACATTGCTTAGATAGTTTCGCAAAACAGAGAGAGAAAAAAAAGAAGCATAGCTTGATATTTCAATTATTAATCCATTTGATCGGAATGTCGAAAGTATTGAGCTTTAGGCCTATATGTACATACATTGTATATTTGCATGTAGCTAACTAAATCCTAGGGAAAATTTTTGACTCCTCAGAGTTGAGTCTCAATCGATATCCAAGGTTACACAAAAATAAATAATACCCCCTCTATTCTTTTTTGTTCTTCTCATTTGCTTTTTGAGCAAATATCAATATAAACTTAAAATTCAAATATTTTTGATTGTGTATTTGTAAAAATTATAAATAAAAAAATCATATTTGAAAATTATATATTGAGACGAATCTATCAAGATTCCAAATGAATATATTTTTCATCTGAATTGGAGATTCAAAGTTTGACTCTAAAATCTATAATATTCCAAATGAAAAGAACAAAAAAGAACGAAGGGAATACTAGGTAATTAATATAAGATAAATGTGCACTTAGTATACTTAAATACTAGGTAATTATCATCATATTTGTTAGTTAAATAAAAATGAATTATTCTAACCTTCCATCAAGGTGAGGTGGAGGGTCGAGGCCAGGAAGCCAAGTGGGCCGTGCTTGAGCTTGAAGTGCAACATTCCTTGTTAATCTAACATTAGGAGAAGTGGCTAAAATTATTGAAGAAGATTTGTACCTATTGTTAGTAAGAAAAGATGAAGAACTAGAACTACAAGGTAGTCGTTGAAGTAAGTGTTTTGTTGCTGAAGTTGTTGCCATTTCTTTCCCCTTTGCTAGCTTTCAAGCCAACTCCTCGAGAAATCGTGAGTAGTCGAGAGATCAGTATCAGCTATAAGTTGCATTACTTGGTCGCAGTGAAATATAAAATGGACCCTACTTATCTTCTGGAAAGACCAAGCCACCCTGCCCTTCTGTGGATTTCTTTTTATTTTGTATGGAAAATATATATATACTTCCTCTCTTCTTTGGTAATTGTAATAATTATAGTTTTATACTTGTTAACGGATAATTTCATTGCTAGTATCTTTAATATTCTATTACTGAGTACTAAAAATATTGAATTAGACATTTTGAAGTAATACACTGAAAGGTGATACTAATTCAGGTCAATATTATTTTGTATAATAATATCATAAATTTTCATATCTCCATTTAAAAGATGAAAAGAAAATATATGATTGGAACAATAAGATTTGAGCACATTGGCGGATTTTTTGAGGGGGAAGATGGGCCTAGACTCGTTGTACAACCAAAAAAAAGTACAACAGAAATTAATCGATCTTTTCTCAAAGTGACAAATCCAATTCCGTTGAACCTAATTGGGTACTGATGCATATGACAACCAATTATGTTGAACCTAATTGGGTACTTATGCATATTCCAAGGAAACGCTTATTAGCCTATAACGACGGAAAAGCTCCCACTCGGGCACAGAGGTAGTTCTAGGCATAAGTAGGGTGTTCGACAAAACAAGATCCCAAATTTTCGGAACCTCAAAATTTAGATATATTTATATTAATTTTGTATAATAATATAAAAGTGTAATTGCAATCACAACCAAAATAACTGGGGTTAGAAGAAGGGTCGATCTAAAATCCTTGTTTCCACTAGCAAGCGCATCGAATCCGGAAGCTATAAACAAGAGCAGAAAACCAAGGCAAAACTCAGGATTGGGACCAGTTCAACTGATAATCCTGGTTCGCGAATCCCACCATCGTCACACGTAGAATAGGTTTCCACTGCCAACCTGCTTCAAACCTTTTTGCATCTGTAACCCTCTTTTCTGACAATTATCAGAGTACCTCTTTCAAGAAGAATATAAATGCTCTTCGATTCAGCATTGATAGTAGTTCATGCATTTAGCAGAACGAGAAATTGTAATAATGAAAGATGACAAGAAAAAATTAGTAACAGTATACATGTCAAATATGGATTATATACCGTATCATACATCGTATTGCTCCACTATAGTATATCCAGTGACAGGTGCGCACATAACTGTCAAAGTATATAACCTGAACCTGGTAATGCTTCAGGTTTAAACGATGACAAGAAGCTAAGCTTCCTCTATTCAACTACCACAAACCATACAAGTAAATTCCCCCAAGTAACAAACTTCACTGACAAATTTCGACAATTCCCTCTAATTGGGCTTTATCTTCTAGGATCTTTTCATCAAAGAAAAAAAAGAAAGAAAAGACAAGAAGAAAAAAAGGTAAGCATACTGTCTCGCATCAACCAATTTGCATAAGCACAGTAAGATTCCAGCAGATCCAGTTTTCAACATTAGAAAGAGTGTACATAGGACTAACCCCATATGGTACATAAGGCTACCTTTTGGCTTCTCTTAGCTAAACTACTACATATCTTCTTAGACATTAGTGCTGAAATTCCAGCGGTCATAGTGTTTGGGGATTCCTCTGTTGATACAGGGAACAACAACGAGCTCTCAACATTTTTGAGGAGCAACTTTGAACCATATGGTCGAGATTTCTTCGGAGGCGAACCCACTGGGAGATTCTCAAATGGTCGTCTTCCATCAGACTTCATCTCTGAGGCATTTGGGCTGAAATCAATAGTCCCTGCCTTCTTGAATCCCAATTACAACATAGAAGATTTTGCTACAGGAGTATGTTTTGCATCAGCAGGTACTGGGTATGATACTGCTACATCTGATACGCTAGTAAGTCTTCTAACTTAAACAAAGTATAACATGTTCCATCTTTTTAGCATATATTCTGCAATAGCAACAAATACTTGGTTCAAAAATTGTTGAATCATGTAGGGTGTTCTCACATTTGGTGTTCTTGCTCAAACTTCAATTCTAACCTATATAAGGATGAAAATATTCAAAAGCTAACATATTATCCCAAAATCTGAACATGCAGTCTGTTCTCCCACTGTGGAAGGAAGTGGAATTTTATAAACAATATCAGCAACAGCTGAGGGACTACCTTGGTGATGAAAAAGCGAACAAGATTCTTGAAGAAGCAGTATACCTAATAAGTATGGGAACCAACGATTTCCTTGAGAACTATTATGCACGACCAAAAAGACAATTGGAATTCAGTATTGAAGAGTACCAAGATTTCCTCATTGGGATTGCTAATGAGTTCATTACAGATATATATACGCTTGGAGCTCGTAGAATATCTCTCGGTGGCCTTCCTCCAATGGGATGCTTGCCATTGGAGAGAACCAGAAACATCATGTATGGGCGTCGATGCATAGAAAAATACAACCAGATAGCAAAAGAATTTAACATGAAACTGGCGGATTTGGTGGACAGGCTGAACGGAGAGCTGACGGGAATACAGCTGGTATTATCAAACCCCTACGACATACTCTTAGAGATGATTCAGAAGCCAGCTTCTTTTGGTAAGATATTTCCACTTAAACAGAAAGTTTTAGCATGGAAAGTATGAAAGAATGCAACAAACATTGCCAGTCACATGGCATATCACGCTGTTTACCCTTTCAGATACCTACTAGTTTTCTGCAACTCTTAGGTGGCATCAGAATAAATATTAGGCAGTTTCAAGATTTTTACTTAAAAACAGCAATACTGCTGGTTGCCTGATTCAAATAACTCTCATAATAATTTCAAGCTTTATGGTTCACATTATTCTCAAAGTAATCTTTCTCTTACATACACAAAGAACCTTTTGGTTAAAAAGCAAATAAAACTTTAAAACCGTTCTTTTAGGATAATTTTCAAGAACATTTCATCAGGGGCCTTTGAAATTTGCAGTGGGTTAGTAGTAGTAGTGTAATCCTGCATGAAATTACAGGTATAACCTTTCCATTAGACTGGGTTTCATTTATCCTTTATTTTGTTTAGGGACATTTAAATTGAGTGAAAACAAACTGATTTATACTGTAGTCAATTTGCTACCCTTCATTTACTCAAACAGCTTCGCTAAATACAAATGAAAGCTATAATTCTCTATGGAAAAATAAATTATTAATATTGATTTATTATTAGAATTGTAAAGCATTCTCATACAGTCATATTCCTTAATAACTGCAAGAAGTCTTTTAAAACTGAGTGCAAGAGAAGAAACTTTTAGAAACCTTCCACTCTTTCTTTGGTATATGTATTTGTAGCTTCATCATCAAGCAATTAATAAATGGATGCTTGGTTTCTTATTTTCAGGATTTGACTATGCAGATGTGGCATGTTGTGCAACTGGGTATGTTGAGATGGGTTACATGTGCGATCAAATCAACCCATTCACATGTAAAGATGCTGATAAGTACGTTTTTTGGGATGCTTTTCACCCTACTGAAAGAACAAATGGTCTCGTAGCTGCTCATCTTATGAAGAATTGGCAAACTAAGTTTCTATAACTGACAACAAGGTATTTGATTCCTTCTTGCTGCTTACAAACCTCTCCCCACCCCCCCACACACACACAGACACAAAAAAAAATGCAATGAAGCATAATATGCATACTGCCATTGCCCTAGAGGATGGCGGCTTAACCAAATGTCAGGCCGGTACACCTTAGAACTTAGTATACAGAATCCTGTCAATTTATATCCAAGAAAACCTGACATTGAATCTAATTACAAAAGAAAGGAAATATGCCTTAAATATTTTATCCTACACTCCCCAACAATAACAAGCAAAAGGATGAAAGATGTTACATGCTAAATCTGCCATAATGAGATATTCATCCTGATTACTGATGGAAATAAACTTCATATGCAGTTAACAGAATGTGAAGCTGAAATACTAGGGCTTACTATATATAGAGTATTGCAACAACTAGCAGGGGATGACATGCACCTCGACTTCAGATTGCAAATCACTTTGGCTCCTTGGGGAAATGCAGTTTGATCAACGAAGGAAGCTCAGCTAGATCAACCTTTGATTGGCCAAGCAAAATACTCTTCAGCTTTTCATCACAATTGACAAGATTCTTGTTTTGTGGATCCTGCATAGCCACACTTTGGTCAGTATTGAGGCAAACAATATGTCAAATTCAAATGTGCTGTGATAATTGGATGAGATAATCAAGTGTAGCTACATTTTTGCAATCTTTCTCCAGTTCCCTGTCCTTCCTCTATATTTTATCCCACAATCAGGTAATTTAACAAAAAGAAGGCAACATATCTAAGATATCTTCTCAGAAAGGAGAATATGAAGTTCAGGAAAAACTAAGCTGATAAAGGCTCCAAAGAGAGACGATGTCACACTATGAGAGAACAAAATGCATCTTTGGCACAAGGTAAATATGAGATGATGAAAATAAATATTGTGCATACTTTTGCATGGAGTCCCATATACATGTTTATGGCAATGCATCATCACGCACACGAATGTGTTTTTCTTCCAAAATTTTCAATATCACTCAGTAAACTTAAAGAGATGGAAATGGGACTTGATAGAAGAAAACAACACTTCGGATGAAAAGCAGCACCACTCATAAAATAACACATAAACTCATTTTATTACCTCAATTTAAGACCTTGCACCAAATGGACCGTAAAATATAACAGGAACTAGTTACTGTATATCTAAAAGTTGATATGAGAATCCTTCATGCCCTTCATAATAACTTTCAAATCATCCATTCTAGATAGCACCAATCAAATCTCCATTGAAATATAGAAGGTTGAATCTACACTTTTCATGAAAATTAAGTCTACAATTATGGGCTACATAAGTATGGAATTTCATAAGAATAAGCAATCAAAACAAAAGTAGCTGACTGTGACAATAAACTAATCACTTGTTACATTATGAACATATATAAGATCTTCTGTCAGAAACCAAACAGGATTAAACCATAAAAATGCCAGAATCTTCTGCCACATGCAAACATTTACAGTAATAAAAGCAAGTTCCCTAAATCATCAGAGTTGAATCTCAATGAGGAAATATTCACTGTAACCTGGAGATTATTTGTTTTGATGTATGACCACACTCGCATGAAGCACCCCAAGCGAGAAATCTGAGATTGACCAACAAACTCCCGCAGAGTTGATGGGAGGTTTACTAAGTCAATCAAATTACCAAGCTTCTTCGGATTGTCTAACACACCCTTCTTTAAACGAGGTGGCAGCATTTTCAACCTTCATGCCATAATAATGAACTAAATTAATAACTGTCACCAGCATAGCATGATCTGCTTGTCTTGCTTGCTATGGTTTCAATTACATAATAAACAATCTTTAGTGCCAAAAATAATTTACTTGGAATGTATTCTTCAATAATACAGTAATTCCTATACAAGAGTAATAGATGATTTATACAAGTGCAAAAATCTAGTCAATTATCATTTTTTCAAGTGCAAGGATCGCCTAGACTAGATCCTTTTGCTCGATCCTCAAAGACCTTAGAAGGGAAGCTAAAGAAGGGACCTTTTCTTTCTCACATAACTAAAATTTTTGTACATTCACAAACAGCGTGTATAGAACAACAATTACAACTAAATTGAACCTCAAGATAACATTTCACTCACGAATATAAGAAATTTCGATCACAATGCATTTCCAACTTTTGGACTTTTAAACGATATATGCCAATATATGCCTATGTAGCAACTCTAGATACTCAGGTCTTAAGCCTTCTGGTTTAATCACCATGGATTTCTAATACCAAAGTCAGGAATTCCAACAGAAGTACACTTGAGAGCTTATCATATTTCAGACAATTACGTGGAAGCTAGTAAACTTAGGTATATGTCTTAGTTGAAAAAGCCAGAGTGGTACTTAAGTTCTTGGATTAAATCCCGTCTACATCATAATTGTTTTAACCTATTCACAGCAAATCAGTAAAGATTTTAGGTAACTGAAAACCAGGAAAACCCATCTCAGAAATTGCACACAATTTCAATTAAATTTGGAGGGTAAAGATAAAGACAACATCTTTGATCAAGCATTTGGCACATGCTCCTAATTACAACCAATTAAACTAGCTAATATTATCAATCAGTATGCCTAGAAATATGGTTGTAATTTCGTAAATCATTTAATGCAAAAAAATAATTGAAATGTAAAGAGAAATCATCAGAGGCTGAAGAAATAGAAGAGACCTGAACAACGGCAGGCGTGCGGGCAAGGAGGGTGAGGAGTCTGATAAGAGGGTTTCGCGCGCAGCCGCTTCCCAAGTTTGCTGAATGTGGATATGCCGACTTGAGCGAACTCGGTGCAAAGTGCAATACTGCTAGATTGCACTGTTGGGTTATTGGGTAATCTTCGTCTTAGGTTAATTGCCTCATTTGACTGATATAAAGGGAAAAATATCACAATAAAAAAATTCAGATTTCGATGCATATTATCATTAGGGTTTTTTTTTTTTAAGTTTGTACATGATAAAAGGTTGAGTTGATCCTAATTTTAATGTTAGTAAACTCATATAAATTTTTTCTCCTTCAGTGATCCGAGTGATGTTTCATTAGTGTATAGATTAGGTGTCCTAAGTTATAACCTCTTGTATGTGCAATTCATCAATATTTTCATATGTACATGGGAAAATATTAAACCTTTTTCATAAGTCCAATCTCATTGAGTAATTGGTAAATTCTTTTTAAAAGCTCTTTATTAATGGTTATTATGAAAACTTACACAATTATTCCCTCCATTTTTTTTCAAAAGTTAAAAAATGTGGATATAAATTTTTATCATACTATAATATATTCAAGTAAAACAAAATTAAAGACATATCTATGTAATTTTTTTGAATTTCAAATTTTCAAATTTTAATAATTTTTATCTTATAGATTTAGAGATAATATTGTTTTTAATCATATCTTAATAATTGTAAAAAGTCAAATTGAGCATAAAAAAATGGGACCAACTGATCCAATATTCCAATTTGCAGGATCAGTCAAAGTATTTGATTTCAAAAAGAGACTTGGACGGAAAAGGGGGTAAAAAAAAGTGACTTCGATTGAATAAGATCGGGGGGGGGGGGGGGGGGGGGGGGGGTGGGGGGTGGGGGGACACATCTCTTACTGTGTAGCAAGTTACTAAAGGTGCAATAATGAACTACACGTCTACACTCTTGACTCTTTGAGATAGGAATGGCAATGGATCAGAGCCGGAGCGGATCCAACAAAATCCGAATCGGATTGGGGGGGTGGGTGGGGGGACACATCTCTTACTGTGTAGCAAGTTACTAAAGGTGCAATAATGAACTACACGTCTACACTCTTGACTCTTTGAGATAGGAATGGCAATGGATCAGAGCCGGAGCGGATCCAACAAAATCCGAATCGGACCCGACAAGTTCGCGGACTTTAATTTAGGATCCGAATCCGCAAACTTTGACCCCGAATCCGAATCCGTCGAACCTCCGAATCCGATCCGACGAGCTTTCGAATTCAATCCAAAAATTAATTTTTTCTTACCTATTTTTTTGTTAATTTCATTACTAATACCATAATTCCTTTATAACATATAAAGTAAATTAAAAAGTTTTATACAATACAAGCAAATATCATGGTTTATTTAATTTTTTTTAATACTAGCCTTAATACTACTCATTCGGATCAGACTATCGGACTCGGATTACAATCGGGTCGAATGTAATACAATATTCAAATCCGATCCATCTCCTATTCGGAGTCGAAGTTTTTTATCGGATTCGGAGTCGGAGTTTTTTTAAACTGGTTTGGATCAGACTTTTTCCTTCGGATTGGATCGGACTTTTTCCTTCGAATTCGGATTGAATTGTCATCCCTGTTGAGGCCCTCAACAAATAGATTTCTTGGCATGATTAAGATTAAACGACAAATTCACTCATAGACAGTTCAGACTTGTCAAAGATTCAGAGGACAGTTGAAACAGTAGCCTTTAGGACAGAACACGATTAAGTTTCAATGAATTTCATTATTGTCCGGCAACTTCAGCACTGGCATACTTCAATCAGTAACCTTACTCTTCCAACATGCTGAGGAAGCTCAGCATTCTCGATTCAAGACTACTAAACTCATAAAACATACAGCAAACCAGGTTATAAGCGCTAAACTACAACCGGCAAACAAAAAGCTCAAACCTAGAGACATCTTTGGGATTTAGAATCCCATGCCAGGATCATAGAGCACGAGATGTTTTTGCTTTCTCATCTGGCTATTCATCAGTGACACAACCCCTTGAAGCCGACTGCACATTCTTGATGTACTGAAAATGAAGAGACACGAGTATTAGCAAAGTATAAAAAAGGAGAGTACCCCGAATTTTAGCGGAGGTGTAATGCAATGCACGAAGGTACCTTGTACAGTGTTCCTCTGTTAGCTTTGTATGCAGGTGGTGTCCACTTTCTCCTTCGCTCCTCCATCTCCTCCTCCGTCAACTGAACATCCATTTTCCTTTTGCTGACGTCAATCGTGATTATGTCTCCATTCTGCACAAGACCAATTGGTCCACCCTCCTAACGAATTTCAAAAAGTTAAAAGAGCGTTAGATCCTAACATTTGATTAGCAACTAACTTCTTGTTTCAGCCTAGAACTTAGAAGTTTAACCCACCAATCCCTAGAATTTTTTTTTACAAAGAGATAGACTAATTACTAATAATATAGTATAAAAAGCTATGCATACTTGAGCTTCAGGGCACACATGACCGATAACAAATCCGTGTGAACCTCCCGAAAATCTTCCATCAGTTAGAAGAGCCACATCCTGCAACATTTCAAAGCAAGGTAATGTTAGTCATAAATTTGGCAGAAATCTGACTTGTCAACTATTTTGACATAACTGAACACATTTTTGGTATTGGTGTAAGACACTAGTAGGAGTCCAAGCGTCAGACCCGGCTATTTAATGAAAAAAAAACCATGTTTTTTGTCCATAAATAAGTGTTGAGTATCCTTGCTCCTGTCAAGTGTTAATGATTCCATAGAGGTAAGGCACAACAAAAAGTTAACATAGCTTTTGGCATTTTATACTATCTTCTCTTTCCCTTAAAAACTGATAGCAGTTGCCTTGTTATATGTCCCTTAATTAAACACTTGCCGAAAGAATCATTCCAGTTACATCCCAAAAAAGCCACAAGAAGCTGAATGCATTTTTGTGATAAACATTTAAATCTATAATCTACATGAATGTTGTGATAAACAAAGATCAAAAGTATATTAGAGGTTCGAAACTAAAGCTATTCCTACTATGACCAAAAAAATCATCATATCACGTTTAATTCACAAGATATCATCTGTTGAAAATTGGTCAAGTGAGCTGGGAAAATGAATTTGAGACAAAGAACATTAAACAAAGAAACAGCCAAGGAAATGCCAACATACATTAACATCAAACATAATTACCCCAAAGCCTCCAAGGGTTCCCTCCTTAGACAGTAAAGGGGGTCAACATTTCAAGCATTAAGCAAGCAGAGAAATAATGTCAAAATACCTTCCCAAGTCCAGCTCCCATTATAGCACTGGTTGGTGTCAACATCTCAGGCATGCCAGGTCCACCTTTCGGTCCTTCTCCCCTAATAACCACTACTTTACCCTGGAAAAAGTTCAAATCAACCATTGAGCTGATATAATAAATCAAAGTTCTCAATCAATCACTAACAGTGGACAAACTAACTGTTGCACATAAAGTACCTTGAAACTCTGGGGGTCTTCAGAAATAGCAGCAATCATAGCTTCTTCTCCTTCAAAAACAAGGGCTGGACCTGAAAATTTAAAAGATAATAAGTTTATCAGTTACAATATCAGGGTTGGTGACTAGAAAATAGTAATCCTGTTTGTTCACATAAATCTATAATCAGAAGCCTATGAATATTTATAATGAGAGTGACCCGAAAAGTGTATGGTCAGAACTCTTAGAAGAGAAAGTACCAGAAAAGTATAATCCTTCTTTTCCGGTAATTTTTGCTACAGAACCCTCTGGAGCAAGATTACCATACAGTATCTGAATATGCCCAGTTTCCTTAATGGGATTTGACAATGACCTTATTATTTGCTGCAACATACCACCAAACAGATAAATAACTAAAAAGAATCTGAAGGATAAAACTTTTACATGAATGGTAAGCAAAAGCTAGTGAGCTAGACATGCATCATACCTGACCCTCAGCCAAGGCTGGGAAGAGTTTGGCATTCTCAGCCAGTGTTTTCCCAGTAACTAGACAAACAAGAAACACACATGAGCAGAATTCAATTATATAAAATTGGAAGAAAAACTAAATCAAATGAAACTCGAATGTGAGTATTTGAAGAAAAAGCTTGCCCAAGATGCAAGAAGAAATACCAGTGATGCAGTCCCCATCCAAGAATCCGAGCTCAAGAAGGTAACGAATCACTGCAGGTGTGCCACCAATCTTTACAGATCCATCAAAAAAAGTATTAGTTACAATAATAATATAAACAAGACAAAAGACTAATAGTTCAAGTACAAAATTTGGCAACAATTTACAAAAGTTAAAAGTTTAATTAAGGCAAAGGGAGATCAAAATGTACCATATGCACATCTTCCATGACGTATTTTCCACTTGGCTTAAGATCTGCAAGGAACGGAACCTGATCACTTACCTTCTGAAAGTCATCAAGACTTAAGTTCACACCAACAGACCTATAATGGCACAAGAGGTCTCTTAGGCATCCATTTCAAGCAGACAACAGAAATTTCACAGCTGCATTGGCACATCTCTCACCTGGCAATAGCGATTAGATGCAAAACAGCATTGGTCGACCCACCGAGGGCCATGACCACAACCATTGCATTCCGCAGTGATTTCTCAGTAATTATGTCTCGTGGCTTCAAGTCCATTTTAAGCAGATCGAGGAGATATTTTCCAGCAAGACGACACTCATCTAGCTTCAAAGGGTCTTCAGCTGGTGTTGATGAGCTTAAAGAGAAAAGGGAACATTATGACCCTAGAAATAACATAATCCACAATAGTACAAAGTACAAACAGTACCTGTAAGGAATAGACATTCCCATAGCCTCGATAGCTGATGCCATGGTATTTGCAGTATACATACCCCCACAAGCACCAGCTCCGGGACAGGAATTGCGGATGACATTCATTCTCTGCTCATCATTAATTGATCCACTAACAAATTCCCCATAACACTGCAGAATAGACCGAAAAAGGGAAAATGAAATATTGCGCTCAAAGGCCAAGCTTTTGATTTTATGATGAAACACCATGCATACAAGTCATCAGTATTTTTTCCACTTATCATATTCTTTATAATGCTACAGAGTGACAATCTTGATCTTAAATAGCCACTTTTTTTTTTTGAAACTAATTAAATAGCCACTTAAGCAATCTACATCATGTTTTTCAGGTAGAATTTGTGCACAAGCAAACTGAGGAGAAATCATTGGCAACAGATTGATTTCTACAAGACATCAAGCAATATAGAGATTGGAATGGAGATGACTCAAAGAATCAGGGATTCAACTCTTTCTTTAATAGGAGCACTATGAGGCACAAATGAATCAACTTATTTAGTAACACAAATTTCATCTCAAAGATGTATATCCATGAGTGTTGCATAAGGCCAAAAGTCAAAGCATGTAATTCAAGCCAAAAGCTAGCATTCAATAAAAGTAGAAAGACACATAAATATGAATTGACAGCATGATCAACTCAAAATGAAAATCCAACGAATATCATGCAAGAAGAGGGCAAGAAAATTTAAAATCCAGTACTATAATTCTTAATAAGATGATTATCACTCAAGCAGTCACCATATTCTAGATGTAGTACACCCACAAATGCAATTAGTTAACAATATCAAAATTAAATCAAATAAATCAATCAAGTAAAATGGAAACGAAGGTCACATGAAAAGTGTACTACATACCTGGAATGCACTAACAATGTCCAACGTATTTCCTTGAAAATGACCAGGCTACAAATTATTAAACAAAAATGATTTAACAAAGGGACAACAAAAGAAGGACCTCTATGAAGTTTCCAAAATCTAAACCTGACCTTGATTGTACCACCATAGACCATGATGCCTGGTCTATTGAGGCGGCCCATAGCCATGATTGTACCTGGCATCTGCAAACAGCATAAGCATCAATAATGTGTAGACAACCCAACTTATTGCGTTGTAAACCAAACTCAAGGTCTTATCAGCTCATCTCATCAAAATACATGTTTCTGCCTCAAATAAGCAATACTATAAGGTAACAAACTACAGAATGCAAGAACCAAGCCATAAAAATTAGACTTAATATCCGTAATTCATACAGAAATTAGCATTTATCATTGAAAATTCATCCGATAAGTTTTACAGAGTCATTATAACAAATTCACTACAACAAAGAAATGGGACATTTTTTGAGGGGTAAAGAAATGGATAGTCATATGAAACCAATAACATATTTACAGTACAAATTATCAAATAACAACTACATCCAACACTTCCTATTCATTAAGCAGGCTTTGGAGCAAAACTACCTTGATAAACTTATCTATATTTCAACACATAAGTCACTGGTTCTGTTTGACATCCAACTTTGAGCTACATATCTTCTTTAAATTCTTTAATTCACATATCAGGATTACTGAAACAACACTTATGAAACAGCAGTTCAAACAAAACCAAAAAAATAATTACGACCACATAGATAATCATCAGTAAACATAGTTTTAAGTGGAAATTAAACACCATCATCGTGTAAAAGGATATAAAATGTAACAAGGCGTATGTTAAATCCAACAGGTTTTTTAGATAATGCAACTCAACAGGGAAGGTAGAAACAAATCCCAGTCAGCGCAATCACCATAATTAAGTTCATGACCAGAAGAAGAAACACTTACATTTTTATCACATCCAGGGATAGAGATGTTTCCATCATACCATTGAGCAGACATGACCGTCTCTATACTATCAGCAATCAGATCTCGTGATTGCAAACTGTAGCACATGCCTCTAGTACCCATAGAGATAGCATCACTCACACCAATAGTGTTGAACCTAAAGCCAATCATCCCAGCCTCTTCAACTCCTTCCTTCACTGCTGCTGCTAATTGTAGCAGGTGCATATTGCAAGTATTACCTTCATACCACACTGATGATATACCAACTTGAGGTTTGTTCATATCATCTTCTGAGAGTCCAACTCCATAAAGCACAGCTTGTGAGGCACCTTGGGACTTGGGTTCAGTAATACGAGAGCTGTACTTGTTAAGCTTCCCACCTGCTGCTTCAGATGTCACTGGTGTCTGAGGTTCAGCCGACGGATTGGCGACTGCAGAAACACATTTCAAAGGGCGATGGCATTGAGCTCGTGGAGCCAATCGCTTTGAAACGCAAGGAGCAGCAAAGTTCGAGCCCACATTCGGGACAAGAGCAGCTTGCATTTTTGTTGTTTGTAGCTGTATAACACCAGCACAGGATTAAATCAGTAAAAACTATCAATTTTTTAGAGCTAAATTACAACAAGAACTCAATTATAAACCTCCCCATCATCAACTATACCCAATTCAATCGTGAAAACCAACAATACCCACTCAATTCTTAGCACCATTTTCAAGACTCGAACTAAGGCCCGTTGGGTAGGGGTAAAAAAATGTCATAAACAACACTTAACTCTAGGTTGTAGGATTAAGACCCACAATTCAACAAACTAAACAACAACTCAACAGGCAAGTTATACGGGGGTCCATCAAAAGGGAAACATCATAAATTTCTGCTACATAAAAAAAAAAACAAATTAAACAGCATCTTAGAAACTAAGTTTTGATTGATATTACAAAAAAAAAAAAGAAAAAAATAAATAAAAACTCAACAAAATTTTAAAATGCACAATCAAAAAACATTAGTTAGATGGGTCTAAATTGAATAAGGCAATGTCATACAAATATTCACCTGGGTAATGCTAGAAATGCCCAAAAAATTGAAACTTTGAATAGTTGAATCAAGGACAAACAAGGATAATGTAACAAAGTGAATTCAAGGTAGAACAAATGAGGAAATTATGGAGGGTAATGGGTGTTACCTTAAAAAGCAGTTGAATTCGAACCCGAGTAACAGAAACAACAAGAAGTGAACCAAAAACTGGCAAACGCGCACACAGAGAGTGAGGGCGGCCGCCTGCTGTTACTGGGAGTCTGCGATTGAAGAAGGCAGCCAATTACGGAGTTGAACTAAGAAGTAAGTCTGTAAGTGGGGGAAAGCTTTCGAGTCACTTTTTAGATGTTGGGCTGGACTTTTTTTGAGAGATTGTCACTTTTTAGATGTGGTCGCATAGTATCATTAAATCGGGTTAACGGATTGGTTATGGGTTGATCCATCGCGTGTCGGTTTTTATTAGGTCAATTCTGTCTATCGGGTCGGTTCCGATTCGGACCGGGTCATTATCGGGTCGGGTTAAATCGGTTATTTGCTTAGTCGGAGTCGGGTCGGGTTGGGGTTAGTTCGGGTCAATGTCGGTTCGGGTTGTATTCGGTTCGGGTCAATGTCGGTTCGGGTTGTATTCGGTTCGGGTCAAGGTCGTTTCTAGTACAATCGGGTCGGTTCCTAAACGGATTATATTGGGTTATTTCAGATTTGGGTCAAGGTCGGTTCTAGTAAAATTGGGTCGGTTCCTGAACGGGTTATTTCGGGTCAAGGTCGATTTTGATAAAATCGGACAATGATGATGGTTAATTCATAAATTGGACAATGATGATGTCGATAAGTCATTTAAAAACAAAATGTTTATGAGATAATGATTATTAAATATGTATTACCTATCAAACTAGTCTATAACATATGATGTTAAATTTATATATACATAAGAGCTTGTAATATGTTTAGTTTGAATCGACAATAACAAGTTTGGTTTCAAAGTTATTAGATATTAGGTAAAAAATAAGTCTGTCAACATTAGATCATATTCATATATATTCAGATTATTAACACATCTAGTGAATTCGGGTAACGAATTGTTATAAATCGGGTTATATCAGTTATGTGTCGATTTCAATTGGTTTCGAGTTCTTTTCGAGTCGGGTCAGTAACGGGTCGGGTTTGTAACGGGTCGGGTCTGTAACGGGTGGGACAGGGATCGGGTTCGGGTTCGGGTATTTGAATATCGGGTCAAATCGGTTTCGGGTTAACTCCAGGTCGGGTTGGGTCGGTTTTCGAGTCTCATTTTTTGGGTCATAATCAGGTCAGGTCCGGGTCGATTTCGGATAACTTATTGGGTCGGGTCTGATTCTGACAGCTCTACTTATCATGCTTTTTTTTAGGTTTATCTTAGGCTTAAAATATTATGGAACTTTTCATTGAAGATATTTGATGTATATTTGTTATCTTGTTAAATGGGATTAAAAAAAGTTTTGAAACTTCTCATTGAAGATATTTGATATAAAGTATTGTTATCTTGTTAAATGGGTCAATCAGGTCAGTTTTAAGTTTATTAGCTTTTGATAACATGAATTTAAATTTTTTAATGGGCTTTTTGGATTTTGAGTTTGGATCAAACTAATTACTACAGTTACTTCATTTACGAGGTTTAAAATGCTCAACTATTACCCAAAGTTGTCACTGGCAATAAGTTTGTTGATTATTGATTATGAAAAGCTTAGAGCTAAACAAAATCGTTAATGATCACTATGTCAATTTCAAATTAATAGGTTACCTAAACTAGATCATTCGATTGATTAGCTCTTAATAGTTATTGATTTCAACCATAATTATGACAAAACTGTATTGAATTATGATGTTTAAATTAATACTTGTGAAAATAAAATAAAATAAACACTTCCAATACTTTTATGAAGTATTAATGACTCTATTGGAGCACGCACAACTGTTAGATGTAGCATTTTGTGAAATAAAAGTTTCAAAAGAAAAGAACAAAAGCTCGATGATTATATTGTAAAAAAAAATATAAAAAATGCTCGATGATTAATAAATTTATTGATACTAAATATACATTACAACATACAAATAAACAGCACATCCCAAAATATAACACAAAAATTTAAAAAAAAAATTAAGTGCCATGAAGGCAAGAAAGCTTCCATATGGTGCAGGGCATATGGTGGGAAGAAGCCAAGTACAAGAAAGCTTCCTTGATCACTTTCTCCGGATGAAAGTGAGTGACAGGAGTGGCCTGAGAGTTTCTGAAGCATTCGAGGACCATAAGGCCAGAGAAGCAAAGGTTGTAACTTGTATATAATCTTATGCGCCAATGATGATGTACTCGTCTATTATATACCAACAGTTTTTCCGAGCAGCCAGAGTACTAGGGATAACTCGATGCCGAAAATGAGTTGGAGGCAAGTCCTATCTAACATAAATCCGTAAACTGTAATCCCAGCTTTGTTGTTCTCAAAATATGTCACTGTCAAATAACCAAGAAAATGATTATGAACTTTAACTTCTTTGAAAATCTGGAAAAACTGACAGTAATCAACCTAAGTTTCATCCATCAATCATTATTCAATTCTATATAACACAATCAGACTACTCAGTACTTTCTCTATCCCTTAATATTAGCTCCATTTGACCAAAGGTCATTTTTTATGAGAGCTTTTTAGTCAAAATGGCGCAAACATCAAAGGATAGAGGGAGTATTAAGGATTCATCCTGGGGTAAGACCTCAATACTGTCTGATATGGTATTACTTTGTTATAAATTTTAGTCTTTTTGAGATGTATGTACTTAATGAAACATTTCGAGCTATTTTGAGGAAGTACCCTCAGATCTTGGGATTGTTCTAGTATAAAAGGTATGAACATTTAATATGGATGTAATTTGAAGATTAATTTCTCTGTAAGAAGGAATTGTCACTTACCCAGAGCTTGTCGTTTCTGGAAACCAATGGAGCTGTAGGCATACGCAGGGAGAAACTTAGTGTTGTCAACATCATCCTCCTCATCTCCAGCCTCATCTTCGTCTGACTCTCCACTTCTAGCATCAAAGAAGCCTGCGTCTCCTCCACTGCTGTTCTGGACTAGTGGTGTTTCGGTCTCAGAGGTGGTACCGAAGGAGTCAATAGTTGCACATACGTGCCACTTAGCAGAAAGAGAGGTGACAGCCTGAGCTTTGTGAGTTATCTTTGTAGCACTTCGTAGTATAATCATAATCCCAGTCATCAGAGTCAAGGAGCATAGCTACACAAATCAAAAAGAACAAATTCTCTCATTAGTCTTTTGTTTTTCTGCTCATTGAAGCTAAAATTATAGGGTTTTTTGCATTTAAAGCAAATAATGGGTTGTTTGAGCCAAGTTTATCGAAAAATTAAGTAACACAAAAAGGAAACTAAGCAAGAAAACGTACTGCAAGCTCCCCAGCTCTGAAAATGCTCATATTTGCATGGTTTTTGGTCGAGCACAGCAGGGCAGCAAATTGACTCGAAGTGATCAATATCAGGGCCCATAAGATGAATGCACGATAACGATGGCTAATGATCCTCAGGTGCCTCCTGATTCGAAGGTGCTCCATCAAAACAGACGCCACGTCTGAATCTACCTGGAACATGGTAGCAAAGTCCTTCAGCCGTAGGATCTGGAGGTAGCAGATCAGACGGAAGAGAATGCACACGAGGAAGAAGACTAATGTCCGATAAAGCCATGAGATCAGCTCCAGTAAGCATGCTACAATGTCACTTAAGATGATGTTACCCAAGAAGGGAATTTGGGAGGCACCAGACGCATACCACCAGATTTTGTAGGCGCATTCAGCTAGAAAACATGGAAGAACAAAGACTGATAATATCTTCAGTGATCCCTGCATAAGTATAAAAGCACACGTTGAAATATAATCACGATTATGCCATAGTCAATTCACAATTTCATAATAATAGCAAGGCAACGGATTCCTAGGGCCTACTACTTAGCATCAAGCATTCTTCTCCACCAGTCCCCCGCATTCCAATGACAAAATTAAATCACTATCTCCACTACTCTTCATTTAAAAAAGAAAAAACCTTTTACATTAATATATATATATATATATATATATATATATATATATATATATATATATATATATGTCATAATATGAGTTATATCTTCTTCCGCTTGGTTTTCGCAGATGTCCGCCCCCGAAGTTTTGGTATGTTATAAGTTTCCATATTGGTTTCGGTTTTGGGCCCGTAATCAGTCTAATTTTGATTAGGTTTTCTAGGAGTCCTATTTAAACCGTCGTTAAGGTTCACTTATATTCTGGCTTCTTTGTATTTCGACTCTCTTCACATATGAATAAAAAACGTAACTAACATATTAATTCTGTGTGTATGAGATTTTTATCATTGTTTATCTTTCTTGCATTTGTTACCGCAATGTCCGCAATATAGAGCTGATCACGGACGGGCTGTACCCTGAAAAACCAGCCAATCTCAGCCCCGGTTGAATGACGTAAGCCAATAAAAGGTTAAAATTATGCAACGATCTGAAGGATTAAACAATTCTCAAGCAGCCAAAAGTTTTGGTAAATAAAGTTTTGGTAAATACCCTTTCTAATGTAGATCAGAAACAAGACAGTGATTTTTCGAGACTCTTCTAATTGATGATACATGCCAAACTCCTACTCCATCATTACTTAATAGTTAATAGTCAACTTATCCAAGATTGATTAAGGAATAATCTGGAGAATGTAAGGAATGTCAGTAGCTGTCAATCCTAATCATACAAGTAGTTCTTTTAATTTACTCATCCAATCCCGTAATATATGGAGGGATGTAATATGTACAGCTTGGTGAATGATAACTCTAAGGAACAAGTGATGGTCACACAAAATTCTAGTAATTTTATTCCAATTTAGCCATATACTATACTGTTTTTTTCTGACACACATGAGTACATAACACATCCAACGCACATAAATCAAATACTTCATGATTTTTCAGAATCTAACATTCATGCAATCTAGAAACATCCACACAGCATAATTTAAATATATATATATATATATATATATATATATATATATATATATATATAAAGTTGGAAAACAAATGAAAGAGAGAAGTATTAGGAAATGTAGTGAGAAGACAGGCTGGTGGCCAACATTGGATTGACCAAAAGAACCAACTTTAAAAACTGGACCCTTAAATTATCACTCAATTATCATACCAAAAAAAAAAAAGACAGCAAATTGTTCATTAGCAATAGATTTGATGCAACCTAAGATACTATGCGACCAACAAGCCCAAGCAACTGCAGCAAGGGATATTATTTGCACTCCTATTACTAAATCGAGATTCGATAACAGGACTAAGCACAATTTAATCAAAAATTCTTCATCCATCAATATTAAAAAAAAAATAATAAGTGTATAAAAAAAACGTTACTCCTACATGCTAATGAACAAGCAACAGAACTGTGACATCAAGTCATTAATGGATCAAGAGACCAAATTAAGCAAGAAATCATTTTGAGCACAATAATAAAAGTATAATGAATTATATAAAGTATTGTATACATACAAATCACAATAAAGTGTTTCCAATAAAAACGATCCTTCAATAAAACCAAAGTTATCCCATATTGATATGTTAACTTAAGGGGTAACTTTTATTATATTGATGGATCACTTTTACAATACTTTTTTTAATTATTAAGACCCCTAATTTATGCACCAAGATCAATCATAATCACAGAAAATACCAGCGCATGAGGTCTTCAAATCAGATACTATGACTTCCAAGATTGAATCATACCCAAAAAAATGAGAAATTTTTTAAAATTAAAAAAGAAAATGAAACAGAACAGAGCAGGGGATAAATCCAGAAACACGTTACACCCAAGTCACTATCAAACCAAGGCAACCAATCAAACTCAGAACCCATGATAGGAATCATATTCGGGCCAATCAAAACACTAAAATAAAATTTCAATTTTAAAAATTAAGAACAAAATTACACAATTTAATCAACAATTCAACAAACCCAGAAGCAGGAGATGCAATCAAGCAATCAACTTAATAAAATTTAACAATGCAACCTTACTAATCAATCAATTACATGTCAATTAAACCCTGAAATTAAAAAGAAAAATCCATAAATTAAACACAAAATCACTTAATTCAACCAACAATTCAACAAACCCAGAAACAGGGGATCAAATCAAGCAACCAACTTTACGCAATTTCATCAATGTCAATCTCCAACACAATCCAATCCCAAAGAAACCATCAAAAAAGAAACCATAAAAATTGAAACTTTGAATTGATTCAATTCAACAAAGGAGTAGAGAGACGTGAACTTACATAGAGCTGTGTAGTGTAATGATGTCTAACAGAATCACTCTCATCAACAAGCTTATCAAAGAACAAAAACCTCCGGAGGCCGTACTTCCTCACAAAATGAGTGAGACAAACAAACGACAACGTTGCAACGCTTGAGAGAGACAGCTGCACGACCGTATCGTAGGGGCGGTCGTGCGTGGCGTCGCAGGAAGGGCATGCGAGGTAAAAGTGAGAGAATGCAGGGACTAAGATTGCAAATATTAGAAATATGGACCATGATAAAACAGCAGTGTAGATGTTGGATTGATCCACGCACATCCAACGTAGGTATGAGCGGAAGCCGTGCAGTTCGTCGTGCGCGTGGGAGAGCAGTCGATTGAATGACTTCCTCGGGTTGCGTGCTGTGGTTGGTAATAGGCTTTCTCTTGGTGTTGCATCATCCCCCATTTTTTTTGGGTCTGCAACTTTAGAGTTCAATGATGAAGAAGATTAGAGAAGATGTGGGAGAGATGGAGGGAGAAGGGTCTAAGAAATAGAGTTGAGGTGTGGGAGTTTGTATATGGTGATCAATGATCATTTATGTGTCTTGTTAACGACCTGTTTGATTTGTTAACATTATGTTATAGGCTCGGGATTGAGAATCCAATTTGTCGCATGACATATAGTTTAAACCAGGGGTGTCAAATCGGGTCAGAGGGTCGGTTCTGGGTTGACCCATCGCAGGTCGGTTCTTATCGGGTCGATTCTTATCGGGTCAATTTTGCCTGTCGGGTCGGTTTCGGTTCGGGTCGGGTAATTATCGGGTCGGGTTAAATCGGTTATTTGCTTGGTCGGGTTCGGGTCGGGTTGTATTCGGTTCGGGTTGTATTTGGTTCGGGTCAAGGTCGGTTCGGGTTGTATTCGATTCGGGTCAAGGTCGGTTCGGGTTGTATTCGGTTCGGGTCAAGGTCGGTTCTAGTACAATCGGGTAGGTTCCTAAACGGGTTATATCGGGTTATTTAGGATTTGGGTCAAGATCGGTTCTGGTAAAATTGGGTCGGTTCCTGAACGGGTTATAGCGAGGTTATTTTGGGTTCGAGTCAAGGTCGGTTCTAGTAAAATCAGATGGATTCCTGAACGGGTTATTTCAGGTCAAGGTCGGTTTTGATAAAATCGGCCAATGATGATGGTTAATTCATAAATTGGACAATGATGATGTCAATAAGTCATTTAAAAACAAAAATTTATGAGGTAATGATTATTAAATGTGTATTATCCTATCAAGTTAGTTTATAACATACGATGTTAAGTTTATATATACATAAGAACTTATAATATGTTTAGTTTGATATCGACAATGACAAGTTTGGGTTCAAAGTTATTAGATATTAGGTAAAAAATAGGTCTGTCAAAATTAGGTCATATTCATTTATATTCAGATTATTAATACATCTAGTGAATTCGGGTAAGAATTGTTATAAATCGGGTTATATCGGTTATGTGTCAGTTTCAATCGGTTTCGGGTTCTTTCCTAGTCGGGTCCGTAACGGGTCGGGTCTGTAACGGGTCGGGTATATAACGGGTCGGGTCTATAATGGGTCGGGTCTGTAACGGGTCGGGTCCGTAACGGGTCGGGTCTGTAACGGGTCGGACACGGATCGGGTTTGGGTCTTTGAATATCGGGTCAAATCGGTTTCGGGTTAACTTCAGGTCGGGTTGGGTCGGTTTTCGGGTCTCACTTTTCGGGTCATAATCAGGTCGGGTCCGGGTCGGTTTCGGGTAACTTATCGGGTCGGGTCTGATTCTGACAGCTCTAGTTTAAACAAGTTTCGGTGTCTGATTTTGGGTACTACTATCCCAAGATTTTAACGAAAAGAATGTGTAGTATAATAATATAACAAAATAAATACGAAAATGTAGACTATAATATATGTAAGAACCAATATGTGCGTCAGGGATCTTAATCTCGTAATAAAGGAATGGTTTGATAATTACTCAACCTCCTTTAATTTACGCCCTCATTTCAATTTATAGGATTAAAGTTCAAAAAATTTGATTATAAATTATAAACATATTATAAAAAATAATATATTTAAATGGGACCTTGTTTAATACATCTCAATGTATATTTTTAGAATATCAAATTTCATAATTTTTTATCTTACGAATTTTAAGATAAAAACATTTAAAATCGTGTCTTAAAAATCGCAAAAAGTCAAATGAGACCAACAATTAAGGATAAAAGAAACAGTAATATCGTGATTTTGTTTACCCCTGCTAGCTCCAAAAAGTCAAAAACTACAATGTATAAAGTGGTAAATTGAGTTGTCTTGTTGATTTACATCTTTCTGTTACGTAGTTACATTTACTCCGTATACATTTTTATTCTAACGAAGTTTTGAAAGCAATGGACCGGCTTAGCTTTCACCTATAGGTCGCACTCGCTCTTTGGCTCAATAGTGACATAAATCCAAGTATCCTATGATAATGCTAAGGAGCCCATTTGGAAGTTACTTTTGTGATTAGACCCTTGAGTTTTGACACCATTTTGTTATAAATTTAGTAATCCATCTCTAATTAGATACCAGATATTGGACTACTCTCTAATTATATAAACTCTTGATAAAATTAGAAAGGAAAAAAATTTAGAATTAACTAGCAATTGATATAAAATAGTCACTAGACTTACCTGTAGACTAATTAAATGTAAGTTTTTCTCTTAATTCGTCTAGGAAAAAAAAAATCTATTTTGCTGTCGACTCTAGATTTACCTTTATAAATCTTAAACATTTTCAATCATAATCGGTATGTTTAGTTAACAACAGCTTGATTCATTTGATAAGACATCTATACTCTTAACAAGACATTCTTATACAACATTAATGACTATAAAACCCAACTAACGTTTCATCCCAATTAGCAATATGGCAATGCAAAATGGCTGCTCACTGCATTTATATACTTGCTTGTCCCATATTTCTTGTTCATCAAATGAGAATACTACTTGTCCCATATTTCCGAGTTGATACTACTGTAGTACTGTAACCAAGTGATGTGTGGCTCTTTGGCCAACAATAATAAGTTTTAAATATAATTATTATGAATTATTATGTCATGTATAAAATGTTTGGTTGGATTAATAATGCACACAGCTAGCTGGTGGGTCCAAAATCATGTTATTCTCCATATATATTCGGTGTACTGTGTACTTGGCGCAATCAGTACCCGTTAAGTGCGCTTTATCTCAATTCTCAACAATAATCTATGCCACATCGTATACTTTGCCACCTTCACTCGGATTTACACTGTTATTTATACATCTAAGCTAAGGCTGGCCCTTTAGTGTTGTGACACTTGTGAGTGTTGTGACTTGACACACAAATATTTGCATTAATTTGTCAATGTATAGTGTTCAACTAATGATATAATATAAAGCAGTATGTAGGTTTGATTTGAATGATAACTTGTTGGCTTACGCGAATTGTAGGCTTATACTGCCACGTCCTCGCCTAATTTAGTCGTAGCGTAGGAGAAAATGTGTTTTTTAAGGAGTATACGTCACCGTCAACAGGTTTTTTAACCCAAAAAAAAAATATCAACTCTATAATTTCCACTTGACTATTATACCTACAGATTTAGATTATAGTAATAAGCTTTCATCTGAAATTATATGTATTAAGCTATATTATAATTAATAAAAGGATCGAAAATGTTTAAGAGTGTTCTTACTATCAAGGAATAAAGCTTATAAGTCATACTATGAAATTGGGTGTGATTGAGCAAA
Organism: Dysphania ambrosioides; assembly: GCA_026401315.1. NCBI lineage: Eukaryota > Viridiplantae > Streptophyta > Magnoliopsida > Caryophyllales > Amaranthaceae > Dysphania > Dysphania ambrosioides. The sequence goes on from CM048666.1 coordinate 23,661,860, forward strand.
GGTTGAGGAAATGTGAAGGTATTTCAAAATGTCAGGTAGATCTACTACTAAAGTTAGCCACCTTATTAGGCTAATTACGGAGCATTATCGTGTAAGGACCAAAGATTTTACACATGGTGTTCATTCTTTCATTTGAAGAAGGCGTATGACAAGGTAGCAAGAGAATGACATCCACGTAAGGACATTGACCTAATTAAGGATATGTAAAGAATGTTGCAATGAATGTAAGAATTTGTGGAGGGGTAAAAAAAAAAGACTTTCCTACTACAATTGGGTTACACCAAGGGTTTGTCCTAAGCCCCTTTCTTATTCACTTTAGTCCTTGACAGAATAACAAGATCAATTGAAGATGAGACACCATAGTATTTGCTTTTTGTAGATGATATTACTTTGCTGGTTGAGGCTGGCACAAGGGTGAATGCTAAGTTAGATTAATGGAGACAAATGTTAGAATTTAAAAGTTTTAAAATTAGTACGAGTAAAGCAGAGTATATGAACTATCATTTTAGCATTAGGAGGAGGAGAATTGAAGATAGTGTGACTTTACATGGAAAAAGTTAAGGGGGAATAGAGGCATTAATTAAGATGTCACCCATATAATAAAATATGGTGGCTCAAACTGAGAGTAATAACATGATTGTTGTGTGATAGTAGTATACCTTTAAGATTAAAAGAGAAATTCTATATAAGACAGTGACTAGACTGACATTATTGTAAAGGTCAGGGTGTTGGGCTTTCAAGATAGAACATGATAAGAAGATGAATACAGCAAATAGTTGTATGTTAAAGTGAATATGAGGGAATACTTTAAGGGATAAAATTAGAAATTTGGATATTCGAAGAAAGTTGGGGTAGAGAATATCAAGGATAAAATGATGGAAAATTGGTTAAGTTGCTATTAGCATGTTAGATATTGAACAACAAATGCACCGGTGAGGAATGTGTAGGGTTATTAATATAAGATGTGGCTCTAAATAGGGAATAATAAAGGAGAAGCGATTGAGATAAATTTTTAATTTATATAACAAACTCCATCTATTTGGTAATAAGTTTTGACATTTATATTTTCATAAATTTAAAAATGACTAGAAAATAGGAAGCATACATACGCTTTATTGTTTCGGGTTATTTTAGTCAAAATCAGTCATATAATTGAGTACAACTCATGGTGATGTTAGGTGATCCGGTATTGGGTGCTAATCGTTCATAAGGTTTATTAAAACTAATGGACTATGATGAAGAATTAATATTTTAATACAGTGATTATCTACAAAAGTTCCATACATGGATGCTCAAGTGTGACTCTAGTCTACAAATTTGTGTTAATCATTTATTTTGTTATATAGAAAAAATTGCCTGCTATTAGCTTAAGGATCAAAATATATTGGTTTTTTATCTAAATAATAAAAATATAATATTATGTGTCATATATTTTTTTTTTTTTTGCATCCCGAAATTTGTCCCTTTTCTTAAGAGTAGCAAAGCAGCAAATCACTTCATAAATATTGGTGAATCATATTATCACTCTCAAAATTTAATTAATGTATATTGAACTATTCTAAGTTTGTAATATAAATAAGCCAAAATAAAATATTTAATGTCAACTTCATACGTTGCCAGATAATTAGATAAACACTGGAGATTAGTAAAAGTTAGCAATAGGAGTTGTATAGAATACTTCAAAGTACAGCCAATAATTCAACATGATGACACAATTACACAAATATATTTTTAAGTTACGTTATTGTGGATAGTGGATTTGAGGTATAGAACGTAGATTGGTAGAAGGGTGAGTATAATAGTGTGAATTAAGGGACATACGAGGACAGTGGAGCGTTTTTAGTATGGATTTAGTAGGTTTTGTTGACCAAAAAAAACCTAAAAAGTTAAAAAATATTAATAATAACTTATATACAAATATACAATTTTCATATATATATATATATATATTTATATTCTTCGTTTAGTGGTAAAGTTTATTAACTATGGGTTTTATTCTCAATCCCTTTTTTTTTCTTCTTCACTTATGAATCATTCACTGCCTAATAACAAACTTGATAGATTTAATTCCGAACTCATAACACAAAAAAATATTTGACACCACCACTGATCTCCGTAATTAAGTGGACTTTCCTTTAGAATGAACCTATAGTCAATGGTAAGAAGAAGAGAGCCCACAATTTGGAGCAGGCAATGACTTATTTCAATCGAATACTGTCAAACTTCCTAGCAATAGTTACATATGTGCCCAACCAAATGATAACATAGTTTGGACAACTAACAGTCAGTTGACTTTAGCGTGAGCGCCGCAAAATGTGTGCTCATCTCGCATTTGCACATGAGCTAGTGTTGAACATTCTTAACTTCTTTTTTTGGCAAAAAATATAAAATAAATAAATAAAACATTCTACTTCAATGGTCGTTAACGCATAATTGCCGAGGTGAAACGATAAAATTATTTCCATATTTTATAAATCTATTAAGAGGTAATAACAAAAAATTACTGCAATGAATAATGTTGTTTCATACTCCCTCTATTCCCATGAGAGGTAAGTACTTATTAGAGCATCAACATCAATGAGTATTGTGCATACTTATTGATGAATTGGGGGGGGGGGGGGGGGGGGATGAGTATCCTCATGGTTGTAGGCATTAAGAGCATCATTATCCATGGGTATACAACATTCCTCTTATTTTTTTCTCTTCAATCCTCATTTTAACACATCACCTTCTCTTTCATTCACATCATTTCCTACTATCTTCTTCCTCATCCCAATCCTTTTCCTTCTATTTTTCTCACATCAATGAGTATCCTTATCAATACTATATTTTCTACTTTACTTTTACCCCACCATAAAATAATTTCATTTAAATATTATGTAATGTAATTTTGATTATTAATTACCGACTTAATTAGGATTATAAAAAAAACTATGTTAATTTATTATTCAAAAATACATAAAAATGCATGAAATTTAAATAAATATACATTAAATTACCTAAAAGTACATTAAAATAAACTTAAAAGTATATTAAGTGCATTCAAGAAAATTATAGAAATACATAAAAAAAATACTCATGAACATACAATAGCATTTTCGATCTCCCAAACTTGCCCTAAATATGATCAATAAGATCGTTATTCAAAGACGTATGCATTTGTGTATCACGTACATCATTCTTTATTACCATAAATCTTCTTAAATTTCGATCTTGAAAACGACATGGTGTAACGGTGAACGACATGGAGTCTGTGCTAGAATATCCAACTATATTTTCAGGTTGTTCTCTATCAAACTCCCCATGATCTTTATAATTAGCATAACTATCGCGCTCGTCTTCCACGATCATGTTGTGAATGATGATACAAGCCATCATAATTTTCCACAATATCTCGACACTCCATGCCAAAGCCGGTTTTTTTATTATTACAAATCGAGCTTGTAACACTCCAAATACACGCTTAACATCATCTCTAACACTCTCTTGTTTTACAGTAAACAGTTGTTGGTGAAGAGCCTGTGGAGCAATTATAGCATCAATAAAAGTTGTCCATTTTGGATAGATCCCATCAGTTAAATAGTACCCCTTATTGTAAGTATGCCCATTTTGACGAATTGAATTTTGGGAGCTTGACCATTTAAAATATCGTCAAAGACAAGAGAACGTTGAAGTACGTTTATATCATTGCAACTCCCTAGTGTACCAAAAAAGGCATGTCAAATCCACAAATCATATGAAGCAATAGCTTCTAAGATGATAGTTGTTGTTCGAGATGTTCCTTGGTACATTACTTTCCACCAAGCCGGACAATTTTTCCATTGCCAATGCATGTAATCGATACTCCCAATCATGCCAGGAAAACCACGTTCTTCCCCTTCTCTAAGGAGACGAAGAAGATCATCGACTTTTGGCTTTCATAAGTACTCTTGTGACAAATGAGCAATCACTCCATCTACAAAAGTGGATTAGACATTCTTTTGCCGTAGTTGGAGCAAGTTTCAAATACCCGTCAACTTGATCGGCAGCACGACTGTATACTAACATCCTTATTGTCATCGTGCATTTTTGCAGAGCTAAAGCCCTGAGTCGCATAGTGGCATCTGGTAATTGTTGAAAGTAGCGGTCATTTGCACTCAAGGTATTCACAATACGAACGAAAACATGTTTATGCATGCAAAACCTCCGGTGAAACATGTCTTCTTCATAGAGTGGAGTGTCACTAAAGTAGTCTACAACCAAACGATTGTGTGCTCCTTCACAATCTCTTGGTACAACTATCCTTTTTTTTTCCTGTCACGTTTACCATGATTTTTAATTTGTTGAACTGTAGAGTTTACAACATATTTTATTGTATCCTCAACTACTTGGAATTCATCATTCTCTTCGAGTAAATTCATTATCATGTGGTCTCACTTGAAGTAGATAAACTAGACTCATAGCTCATTTTGTGATTGAAAAATGGTTAAGAAAACTATCGAGGAAATCAAATTTCAAAATAGAGATGTTGGATGTACGAATTATAATATAAAAGAAGAGAGTAATATATAGGCCATGTTCTTTAGCAATAATACTCGTTCATTGATTGAGGTAGATAAAATTTATGAAGATTTCAAGACATAATTGCAGAAGATGTGATTTTTGCTTAGTAGATAAGGTATTGTAGAATATAAGGTTTGTGAATAAAGACATTATGACTTGCAGAAGATAAGATTTTTTCTCAATAGATAAGGTTATTACAGAAAATAAGATTTGTAAAGAAGACTTATGGGATACAGTACATAAGATTTGTGCTCAATAAGGTTATTGCAAAAGATAAGATTTGTGAATAAGACATAATGAGTTGCAGAAGATAAGATTGATAATACACTGAATAAGGCTGGAAATTGATAAATGGATTAGATGTCACAATGAGTTAATTTTTCAATGGCATGATATGACATTTCAATGCAATCATTTTTTTCCGACAAAAGTTATGATTGAAATTAAAGCCTGAATATATATATTAAATAAAAGTTATTAATTAATGATTTTGATAATATAATAATTTTAACAACACAAAGAAAATAAAAACATTATATAAATATAGAAATTAATATTACAATAAAACATAAACTTAATAAAAACACTATATTAAGATAGAAACTAATACTATATTAAAATATTAACTTAAAAATATTGCATTAAGATAGAAACTAATATTACATTAAAACACAAACTTAAAAAAAATATTACATTAAGATTGAACCTAATATTACTTTAGAACACAAACTTAATAAAAACACTACATTAAGATAGAAACTAATATTACAATAAAATGCAAACTTAATAAAAGATATTAATAAGAACACAAACTCATTTATAACATTACATTCAAAACATACTGCCAAATTCCGCTCTTAACTTCTTATATAATTCTTCCTCATATTCATCACGTACAGGTTAAGCCATCAACATGCCAAACATCTTGAATCTTGAATCTTGTTTCAAGGTTTTTTTCCCTCTTCCTTTCTTCAGTTTGCTCTCTTATATCTTCAATTATACGCTCCCCTTATTGGTACCTTCTATCACTAACCTCTTTCAAGTTTTGTGTTGAAAGAGTCAAGGTTTATGCTCATAGATGATGTTGAAGAAGTAGCAGCTTCCTTACCTTTCCTCTTTGTCTTCTTTATACCATATGGTCTTCTTGAAGTTGAACCCTCCCTGGTTGATGTATCCGGTTCAGATCTTTTAGAATTTCCATCACCTTCAGAAGGTAGTACCATGATATAATCTGGGTCCCATTTTGGGAATTCTCTCATCATCTCAAAACAATGCATAAAAGAAAATGTGTTATCGTTATTCACCTCCCTATAACTGTCATGAGCATTCTTTATCACATCATGATCTGATTCACCACTCTTTTTGTGTCTTGCTTGGAAACTATACACCTCTATCCATTTTGAAACTTTCTCATTAATTTTCTCCCAATGGGTTTGCATAGATTTAATACCCCTTGAATGTATCTCATCGAGATTGGCAAGTTATGATTTTTCGTACAATATTGCTATTTCTCTCCATAATACAACTCTTTTTGTATTTGTATTTCTTTGTACGTCTCCTCCCCCATTGATGTATGCTGATACAAGTGTCATATCTTCAGCTGCATTCCATGACACCTTGGTTACTTTTTTTACATTGGTGAACACTTCTTGTGGAACAACTTTGATGTCATCCTCAACAATATCTTCAAGGTGTTGCGCCTCCCTTAATTCATCGGTAAGAGTTGCATTGTTTCTATTATCCCCTCCCAAAGATTGCTCTATAGGTTGAGTAAATTGTTAAGGGTTGTTTGGTATGGGTTGATTGCTCAACAATTGTAATATAACTTGAATTTGGGGATTATTAAGTATATTTGTATCACATGGAGGATATTTTTGGATTGTTTGGATTCATAATTTTGTAAATAAGTATATTACAGAAAGATAAGAATATTTAAGGCATAATAATATAATAATTGAGACTAATACTAGGTAATTTTATAAAGAGAGAAAAATATGAGAAATTTTAAGTAAGAAAATATTTCAAATTTAGGTTCAATTTATAGAGAAAAAAAATAAAGTCGTTAGAGAAATAAGATTTTTTTTAAAAATGACCTTTTTTTATAGTCGTTATACAATATTGCCGCTGAAATTCAATCAAGAAATTGCAGCCAATAAAAAAGTGACATGTGTTATAATCTGGTGATATCAATAATATTTGTCATGTGTCAAAAGCTTATTTAATATTAAAGTGGGCCCTCTTTTGGGATAAATTAGATTTTTTTTTTTAAAAAAAAACCACCATGCTTTTGTGAAGAGGGTATCCACTTCATGGAGAGGATATCCCAAAAATTTCTTCCATCCCCTTCGAGAGAGGTTACTCTCTTGATTTCCCACATCCCTGGGGATACTCAAATTCTCCTCAAAGCTTTCCATGAGGATGCCCATTCCCCATGGATAATGATGCTCTAAGAGCACTACCTGTAGCGAGTAAAAATTTTCCTATAAATAAAAATGATGAGTAAAATAAGTGAAAAAGGCATTCTAGCAGTGGTCACCCATGAGAAATCTCATGAGTTTTTTTATTCCCATGAGAAAACTCATGAGAAAAATATAGGCCGTGGGTCCCACAACACGCTGCTATGGCAGCAAATCACTGCCCAGTTTTAACGGCTATTTTCGGTATTTAAACATTTTTTAAAAAGATGAAAATTACCAACGGTCATAAAAAAAATTCTCTATAAAATGACACTCATTTTGCCATACTTTGCCACAACTTAAAAATATATTTTTCTACTTATTTTCATTTTTCACCCTTATTTACTTCCCTACTATTCTCCTCCACATTATTTTTACAAATCTTTGTAAGGTAAATTTATTGCTTATTGTCATATTTATTGTTATTAAGTTATTAGTATTAAAACACGATAATTTAACACTCTAGTTATGAACAATAACTACAACCGCTAATTAAAAATATTATGAATTGATTGAAATGCTAATTATGCAATTATATCATAAATTAATTAATAATTATACAAATTAATTAATTATAATCAAACATTAATTAGAACCTTAAGTATAATTAGTGAATATGGAAGAGAGAAAATGTATGGTGGATATTGGAAAAAGTAAGAGAGAGATTAGTAAGGAGTTATTTTTACTCACTGCTGAGATGACATTTTACTCACAAAAAAATTCATGAGTAAAACTTGGGTGGAAGGAGTGAAAAAGTAGATAAAGAGATAATTAAATGGGAAAATTTTGTCCACTGCTAATAATGGTCTAAAGAGAGGATACTTTCTTAAATATAAAAGCAATGAAAATCAGAAAATACTCTTTGAGAAAGTGGACCCTTCTTGAGTAAGAGGAACCGACAACACTCATTTTAAAAGAAAAGAAAATTCTGATTTTACTTAAAAAGTGGGTCTCGTAATTAATTATAAATTAATTTTTGACAAATGGCATGATTTTAGAGTAGTGATGAGATACCCGTTGATGTGGGAAAATAGAAGTAAGGGGATTGGGATGAGGTAGGATATAGTGAGAAATAATATGAATGAAAGAGAAGGAGATGTGGCAAGAGGAGGAATGGAGAGAAAAAATAAGAGGAATAAGATTTATTTATTGATAATTTTGCTCTTAAGGAGTGCATGAAACATTATCACAGGGCTGCAGCTTCAAACACTGAACTAAACGTACACCTGCATGCTGCAGTTCTGTCGAAATACAGGGTATGGACTGTAAAATGCACAGTTGCTTTAATCAATTCAGGTTACGCAGCAATACATAAGAAAATTATAGCTACAATTGCACAAAGGAAAATTATAATAAATGCTCCAATTTACTGTCATAAGATTACAACAGAGGACCATATTACAGGCATATACATAGTCATACTGACATAAGACGGCGAACAATATACAGATCATAGGGGGCGGGGATTTTGAATAAGAGATGTTAGCTTAAGAAGGGTTGTAGAATCTACGACATGGTGTAGTCATTACAAATATCAAACAAAATGGTGAAGCATAATGTACTCCAGGAATGCCTCTTTGCAAGAAGACCAAACCAAGAGGTCAAAACCAGTCTATAACAGCTCAAACTGTCTCTTTAGAGTCTGGCAAACCCCTCATTCTCTCCATATGACAGAAGGAGAGCTTCACAGAAATCAAGCAGCGGTTAGATCTAATCTTAGGCGCCACATCCCCAATTATGATGACTCATGAAATATTGATGGTTTGTTTGAGCAAGAAGAGCACTAAGGATAACTCAACACCAAAAATAAGTTGGAGCCAAGTTCTGTCCAACATAAATCCATACAATGTGATCCCAGCTCTGTTTCTCTCAAAATATGTCACTGCAATTTTTCAAGCAAATGAGAGTAATATGCTTCAATATACAACATTGTAAAGTAAAATCAAGGAAGATAACGCGATAATTTAAGTATTGACTAGCTTACCAAGAGCATGTCGTTTCTGGAAGGACATTGTACTGTAGGCATAAGCTGGCAGAAACTTGGTATTATCAACATCATCATCCTCAGATCCAACATCATCATCTGATTCTACGCTCCTCAGATCAATATGACCTGCATTACTAATGCAGCAGGTTCCTGGCAATTCAGTCTCAGAGGTGACAAAGGAGTCGATCGTTGCACAAACATGCCACTTGGCAGATAGAGCAGTGATTGCCTGTGCCTTATGAGTTATCTTTGTAGCACTTCTCAGTATTATCATGAGTCCTGCCAGTAAAGTCACAGAGCAAAGCTGCAACAAATAGAAAAATGAAAGTCAGTATTAGATCTCCTTTCCTTTATCCTCCAAGAACCAAAATCAATATTACATTTTTCAACAGAAATTTTTGTCAAAGTGTATTTAAAATTTGTCTAAGACCGCCCTTGGTTTTCAACTTTTATTAACCACACCAGTTGCGAACTTCAGCTAGGACTTAGGAGCATGAATTCCTTCCAATATTCAAATCATTATCATAGATACCCTTGCTGTAGAATATTAGCACAAGGGAAATTCGGCAAGAGAAACATACTGCAAGTTCTCCAGCCCTGAATATGCTCACATCAGCATTGGGTTTGGTAGTCAACACCAGGAAAGTAAGTTGGCTCAAGGTGATTATAACCAAGGCAAATAAGATAAAAGCACGATAACGATGGCTTATGATCCTCAAGTGCCTCCTAATCCTCAGATGCTCCACCAGAATGGAAGCCACATCTGAATCTACCTCAAAAACAGTGGCAAAATCCTTCAACCGCAAAATCTGGAGGTAGCATATCAGACGGAAGAGGATGCAGACCAGGAAAAATACTAAAGTCCGATAAATCCATGAGATTAACTCCAATGAGCATGCTACAATGCTGCTCAAGATGGCATTACCCAAGAAGTGAATTTGAGAGGCCCCAGAAGCATACCACCAGACTTTATAGGTGCATTCAGCTACAAAACATGGGAGGACAAAGATACGTAATATGTTCAGTGATCTCTGCATAAACCGAAAAGAAAAGTTGAATAATTATCACAATTATTATTACATCAATTCACAGTGACGTAACAGTTTGCAAGTAGTAAAGCAGAAAATTGTAAGGGCTTGCCTCTAGCATCAAGCCATCAATTATGTTTACAACTAGTAGCAGACAGTTCCCACCAATACGACATGCAACTTCCAACTTCCATGTGATGCTTTTAAAAGAACTTATTCTCCAAATGCACAATTCCAAGGGGGCTCAAACACCAGGCCTAGCTGATGAAGCAAGCAAGGAAGTGAGCTTCACTGATCAGGGTTGTAACGGCCAAATTTCCAGACGCTTCAGTGTTTTGGATTCATATTCAAGAAACTTCATTCTGATCGAGAATGTGGGCCAAGTTCACTGTTGTTTTGTTAAGATGTAATCTTTATTTGCTTCATTTTTATGCTTCTTACACAAAGCGTGTTGCTAAACTACTAATTAACCCCATCCCAGCTAAACTTTCTCCTTCAAAGGAAGGTAACACCCACAATTTACAAAAGTTCTTAAAACTTCTAACTCAAAGTGGACCAAACTTGATAGTTTTTGGATTTCAGTATAAATCTTTCACCATGACGACCACAGTAATAATAAGAAAATTTTACTTCTAGTGTACCAAACACTGTTACTCCTCATAAACTCCCCATAAAAGACCCAAGTATTTCTTTCTACTGTAATGTCCAAAGAACAACATTGAAGAAAACGATTGATCATCATTTTCCCAAAGCAACAAACATACCCAGAAAAATTAAAAAAAATACCCTATTGAATCAATCAACATATCTAAAGCAAGAGATCAAATGCAGCAAAAAAAATTACCAAATTTAACAATCATACCACACCATTCAGCTGATCAATTCAAAGGGATATATGTTAAGTCCTAATATTATGTAATATAACACTTAAAGTTAGGAACTTTACCAGCAAACAAGATCATCAAACTCAATATTCTGAATAACCAATAAACCCCATAAGCCTAAGTTATTCTTTAAAGTGTTTTAGACAGGTGATATTCAAAACCCGAAATCAAATCACTCCACCGCTTTATGTCAATCCTTATTAAACCAAAATAAAACCCCACACAATGAAAACCAATCAAAAACCATCTCAAAAACTATCAAACAAACAAAATGTAAGACAAATGAAGTAAAAAACCGAGCAGTAAAAAATCTATAAATGTAGGAACATACATTGAGCTGGGAAGTATAATGATGCCTAACAGAATCACTCTCATTAACAAGCTTATCAAAAAACAAGAACCTCCGAACACCATACTTCCTCACAAATCGAGAAAGACACAGAAATGACAGCGTGGCAATGCTAGAGAGAGAAAGCTGGACAACGGCATCGTATGGTTGCTGATGCTTGGCGTCACAAGAGGGGCAAGTGAGGTAAAAATAGGAAAATGCAGGGACTATGATTGCAAATACCAGAAATACAGAACATGAAATGAAAGCATTGAAGAAATCTGACTGGTCCACGCACATCCAACGTAGATATGAACGGTAACTACGCAATTCATCTTGTGCATGGGACAAAACTCGATTAAATTTCCTGGGCATAAAGATTTCTTCCTCCATTTTTTTTCCTGGTATTTTTCTCCCAATACTCTCCCCCTAAATCTAGTGCTTGGTACTTTGGTTAGCTATTTGTATGGTAGAATAAAGGTTGAATGAGTTGTCACGTCGTCTTTACATTTTTAAAGAGAAGGTCTGGTGAGACACGTCAGCATTTTGTCAGCTTCAGTATTTATTAAAATCATAATTTTGTCAACCTCGCTGTTAAAAAAAACAATACAATGGTTTGTCAATTCCATCCCCATTAGATGCCACATGTTGTGTCAGATATGGACATATGGTCCATATGGGATAGTTGAAATAGTTTCTATGTTATAAAAATGGAATAAGCGCCATGATCCACGAGATGCTTGTTGCTTCGAGGACGAGGCCGTCTCTAAGAAACTGTATGGTCTATTTTTAGATGGATGGTTAACGAGTATTGTCTTTATCTTTTTATTTTTATTTAGGTAAAGTTTATGTAATTTTTTTGCATATTAAGTTTTTATATATTTATTTTACGGAATTAAAAATAAAAATATAAAAAATTAAGTGAGAAAAAAAAAATTTAGTGACGGCTGACAGAAGAAATATAAGAATTTCTCAAGAGAAAACTTAAAAAGTAATAAAATATCAAATTTTGTTTACATCTTAACGTTTAATGATTTTTTGTAAAAATAATTCATCGTGCGGATATGATAAACTTCTATTGTATGTCTTTGTTTGGTTTATTTGGATGAAGGTTTCATCTGCAATTGTTCAAATTAAAAAAAAAAAAAAAAAAGGTTTTGATAAGTGTTCTTTATTTGATAATATAAGTAGCTTATTAAGGGCGATGATCGAGGGAGAGACAAAGTTTGGCACAACTACTATAACATAAAAGAATTGGAGCACTATATTGCTACTGGATTTTGTACTTGATTTGTTGTCTAAGTCAGTGGCAACTCTTTAATCCAAATTAAAAGAACTGAAAGTATTGGCCGAGACTGTTACATTAGCCGCGTTGTATGACATTGGTAAAGTATAAGGTTATTCGTGCTCATTTCAAACTAGGTATATCTTGGTTATATAATAAAGGTCTTAAGTATTGATTTTATTATCTCGATTAACAAATAAATGTGGAAATGATTGCGAAGTTCGCTTTCTGCTGTTGTTGGTACTGTGCTTCGCCTTCTTGGGTTGATGAGAATCTTTGGCATTCATAGTTGATTCGGTGTTGTCATCGGACTCCGATGAGTGTCGCCGGGATTTGTCGGTGGATTTTCTTCTCTCAATTTTTCTCTCTTCGAGCCTCTACCTGTCTCCATTGTGGGGGGTTTCCTAATTGAGGAGTATTCCATACGATACGAAAAATTGAGGTTTTAAAAGCTCTGCTTTTTGCGAGTTTTGCCGCAAGAATTAGGTTTTCAGCGGGTTTGAGTTTGTTTAAATTAGGTTTGTCACATCAAAAAATGGTGTGACTTGTCATATTCAATACCAGCTATTAAAAGAATTAGTAGACGCATGTTTGAAATTAGATCAAATTGTCACGACACACAATCTTTAATGTGGAAGATGGGTACATCACTACATGTATATATCAATAAGATATGTGATTACTAGGGCACAACCAATTATGTCCGTTATAGTCAGATACTTGCTCAATTTAAGCTTGAAGATCTCTTAAATAAGCAAATAGACATACAGATCAATAAAAGTTCTGCTATAGAAATTGCCTACTCCTTATGTATAACTTTCGTTTGAGAAATGAGGATCGTTGAAGTGTGTCGTTTCAAGGACATAAACTGCGAGTAGAAAAATGCCGAAAGAAATGTCATATTCAAACCACAAATCAGATGCAATGCTTCATAAGAATCAGACAAGATTATGGTCTACATATGTAATCTTCTAAAAACATGCTAATCAAAATTAGGGGAATAGCTTATTTGGTCTAACCTTTATTTATGACACCGATGAACAAAAAAAATGTGATTTCTTCAAATATTTCTAAATTAATATCCGATAAATGTATAAGTATAATCACCCTATATTGTTGAGTCATTATTTTAGTAGCTTATTATTTTTTTGGTTTTACATATAGACTCCGTTTAGTAGGGTGTAAAATATTTTCAACTAAAAATGGTTTAATCTATTACGGTGGAAAACTCATTTTCATGGAACTTTTCCGTTGTTTGGTTGCATGGAAAATGATTTTACATTTACACATTTTCCTTTGTTTGGTTGAACTGAAAATCAAGTACTTCTATTAACTTTTCTAATTGTATTTGCTCGTCATTTTTTAACTGTTTTTCCGTTGTATTTTCTATTTATTTGTCATTAGCTAAATTTGTTATGCTACACAAATTTTGATTTTTTGGGTCGGGTACCCGACCCGAAAAAGAACCAGGTACTCGGGTCGGTTCATGGGCCAGATAAAAAATATAATGGGGTACTTGGATACCCGAAATAAAATTTTTAAATCTTATTTTGCTGTTTTAGTAGGGTTTTGGTCGGGTACCTTGTGACTCGACCCAGTTCAAGAGGGTACCTGCTAAACGGGAATCCTGTGACCTAGCCCGATTTAAGCGGGTACCTAAGTGAGAATGAAAGGGATTTAAGAAATAAGTCAGGTACCCTGTGACCCGACCCGGTTTAAGCGGTTACTCACTTAAATCGGGTTTGGTCATGGGCTGATTTTAAACTACCCGAAAAAGCGGGTACTCAGTTATGAACAACCCTAGACACAAGCATGGTCGTGGCACGTTATCCGTCGACTCCGTCGACTAGGCCGCATTCAACAAAAAAAAAAATTAGCACGAGCACTCGAGCGGCATGCTAATTTGGCACAAAGCGCGGTACGAAGCACACTATTATTTAGTATTATTATTACTACTATAATTAATTTTTCTATTATTTTTAATATTATTATATTTCCATAATATAATTTAAATTATCTAAAATAATTTTATTTCAAGTCTATTATATATTTTATTTTATGTAAAAAAATTAAGCCAATACGAGGCACGACATGCCAAGCAAGTGGGTCGTGCTAGGCCATGGACCTAGTTTTAGGGAAAGTTAGCACGGTCCGGCACGACCCGGCAACAATTAGGCACGGCACCACATGACAAGATGCCAGGCACAAGCTAGCACCGGTCACGATCCATGGCGAGCATGGCACGACTCGTGCCCACCTCTATGCGTCAGTTGGTAATGTGTGAGTTATTTGTTTGTTGATATTTATTTTTGGAGTGAATGGATGTAAAATAGTTTTACTCCCAGTTTTTGGAAAAGATGTTTTCAATAGGGTGTAAAATAAATTTAAATTCTAAGTTTTACATCCTACATTTTACTCTAAATCAATAAATGTAAAATGAGAAAAACATATTTTAATATTGCTTGAGGTACTAGATGATTGGATTGGATCCTCCTCGGAAAAAATGGATAATTGGATTTTATTTGGACGGGCATATCACAACATCCTCATCTGCTGGGAAATGATACGATTATGGATTTCGGTTTGAGGCCCAGTTTGAAGGCTTATGACAAGTCATAGAAACTTGGACCCAAGGCCCAATACTGGCATAATGACTAAAAGTCCACTAAATCTGTTTGGATTGAACGCAAGTTCAAATGCAATTTGAATTGGTAAAGTGGTCAAAATTTGGTTTGTAAGATTTGAAATAAGAAACTGAGAGTTTGTACTTGAGACAGAGTCCAAATAAATAGTCCAATTTACTCCACAGCAAAAAAAAGCTTTGAACCATTAGATTTGTCAGAATTTCACAAGGCCATCGAAGTCGGTGAGTCATAGTGCCCCAAGGGCAGGTGGCCTTATTCCAGTTTTTAGAACTGTCAAACTGATTGTTAGGGTGCTGGTCGGGTCTTATCGATTGAATTCAATTCAATGTACCCCGTAGTTTGAGAGTGTGTTTTCTTTACCTTAGAAAAATAAGTTTTAGGTTCAATGAGTTTAGGAAAGTTACAAATCTTACTATTACGTCCAATAAATTACAATCAAGTTTAATAAGTTTTATAAATGTATGGTTATAACATTTAATTACCCGAGTTCGAAAACTCGTGAGCTAAAAAATTGAAATTCAAGCTCAACTTGAAAACTCAATTCTCAAGTTCGATTTGAACTCGAGTTCAATTAAAGTTCGTTTCAAGGTCGAGCTCAAACTCAAACTCAATTAAAACTCGTTTAAACTTGAATTCAGACTCATTTTCAGCTTAGTAAAAACTCAAACTAGTAATGATAATTTATAAGTAGTTGTTATTTTATTATTATTATTAAGAGCTTTTTATATGTAATTATTTTTAACCTTTATCTATAAGTATTATATATGTAACAAATGTTGTAATTTAGGTCATATTAGGCTAACAATTATAATATTCATAATGTTTTCAAATATTCTTATATAATTAGAAATATTTTTTTTCATTTCTAAATATAAGGAAAGATAAGCCATACACAACATATCAATTGAGATAATATAGTTACTACTATACTCACATTTCATCATCCTCTATCAAAGTCTATTAATTTCGAAACCCTAAGCTCTAAATTACTTCATATTAGTTTGTAGCATTTATAAATTTTAAGAACACAGAGGATATAAATATCACGAGGAAGTAAATTTAAATTTATGACAACTAGCTAATAAATTCACTATTGTTAATTTGTAGGTATGCCAAGTCTAACGATTTTGCAATAAATTATTAACAAAAATTTTAATAGATGA
Organism: Dysphania ambrosioides; assembly: GCA_026401315.1. Taxonomy (NCBI): domain Eukaryota; kingdom Viridiplantae; phylum Streptophyta; class Magnoliopsida; order Caryophyllales; family Amaranthaceae; genus Dysphania; species Dysphania ambrosioides. The sequence goes on from CM048666.1 coordinate 23,678,178, forward strand.
ATAGTTAAGAGAATCATAATATATTCCATAAGGTCTAATAAGTTTCAATCGAACCAATAAGTTTATAGGCGAAAATAATATAAGTTGAATGTGGAATAAAGTATTTAGATATATCTAAATCATTTTGAATTTGTCAGATTGTTTTTAAGTCGAGTTTGTATTTAAAACCTTTGTTACTTAGAATTGTGAGAACAAAATAATCATGAAGGTCCTATGTGTTGGACCATTCTACCTCAGTTACAAAGTTGCAAGGCTAGGCCCCACATTTTGCTAAAGCTTACTTTAAATTATATTAGGTGCAATTGATATTCATGTATATATGAGAACTTATGATTGGAAAAGTACAAAGGAATTTTTTTTTTATGTTAATATAAGGAAATATATAAGCAGGAAGCCGATAAATGATATAGATGTGATTTAATCCTGAGTTTTAAGTAGGATTTTCAAGACTTTAATAAACTAAATTAATTGACATATAAGTCTACACACGTGTAGTGTCTTGATGCTTCTAGGCATTACATTTTCTCAATATAGAAAATAATGGTACCGCATGTAGTGTCCATACCTTATTGGTTGACTATATGAGATAAGAGCGATGTTAAATATAGACAAATGAATTGTATTATACAACTTACTAGTCTAAACTTTTCTTTTCCATAGAAGCGAAATAATAAAGAAAATCCTCTTACGACCTTATCTATCCTTATCCAAGTGGGTGACTAAATCAGCATCCTCTTCCTCAATCCAATAAATCATAAAAGTTAGAATAGAAAACTTTAAAAATATGCAAAAACTGCGAAATCATGTGATCGAAATAATCACAAAAACAAGAGGATCATGTGATCCAAAATATCCATTAATGCATATGCAAAAGGCATATTCTTCTATATTATCCAAATCATGTGTACCTAGTTATAAGTGAACTATAGTAGGATTGCCATGAGAATCTAGTCCAAAATTTTAATACAGTACGATTTCAAATTATTACTCCGTGCTCGTAAAGCCCCATTTCTATTATAGAATTAAAGTTCAAAACATTTAGCTATAAATCTTCATCATGTTATAAGAAATAATATATTCAAGTGGGATTTTGTTGGATGTATCTGAACATACATGTTTGGAATATTAAGTTTTCATAATTTTCAGCATACTGAATTTACAGATAAAAACGAATAAAATCGTATTTTGAAAATCGCGAAAAGTCAAATGAGACTCTCTCTTATTAGGACGGAGAGAGTATGAGACAAAAATGTCAAATTATTATGAATTATAGTAAAAATTGCCCCATAAAACTCACAAATAAAAACTTAAACCTCCACATTATTTGATAGTAGACGAATGGATAATACAAAAATATATGATTAGACTTAACCCAACCTAATTTCGGGACTGATTCAATAAAGTTTCTACTTTAGACAAAAAAAAAAAAAAAAAAAAAAAGTTTTAAATTTGTGGCGTCCATGTTCTCATCAACAAAGACCATGCTCCAGTATGGACTATATGGTCCATTTTGGGCCAGCTTGCTGCAAGTCAAGTTGAATCATTATTTGACTTTGAGAAATCTATTCCAAATTAAATTAGCTTCATTTTCAAAGAAGTCTTATCTTTTTAAGGGGAAATTAGGTATTAGCTGTATTTTCAAGCTTCCCACCACTGCCATTTCAAAGATATTAACCTCTATTACCTCCTTAATTGATAATCCTTGAGCATTACTTTTCATTTCATAATATAAAGTTTTATGAGAAACGCAACGAGTCAATGAGTAATTTTTTAAACTTTAGTTAAATCCGCTTAATATTTAAGATTGTACATTCTGAATTAATTTTAAACGTGTTTTAAGAATTGTAAGATTAGTTTTTAATCAAGTCAATCTTAATAAGTCAAACTAACTAAATAATATTCCATATGTCACAAAAATTGCCCCATTTCTATTTAAAGAGTAAAAGTTCGAAAAATTTAATCATAAATTTTCATCATGTTATAAGAAATAATATATTTAAGTAGAATCTTACTAGACAAATCTCATTATAAGTTATTAAAATATCAAATTTTCATAATGTTATACCTTATAGATTTGGAAATAAAAACGTTTAAAGATACATCTTAAAAACTACGAAAAGTGGGCAATCTTTGATGGCCGGATTTTAATTACTTATTTCTGCAAGTCTATTTGGGTTGCAGAAAGGCATCGAAACATACGTTTAGAATCGGTTACTAACCCATCATTAACAGGCAAAAATAGATAATACACTTCGCAAAAATTTGAAATATATGAAAGAGTTGGTACTTGGAAATTGCGAAGCAACTGAATCTTGATTGGAAAAAAAAAATGACGTGAAAATAAAAAAAAAATATATCAAAACAATAGGTTGCTATTGGGAGGTGTGTTGCTTTGGCATCCAGATTGGGGTCTTAGGGGGCAGAATCCTCAAATCAATACATCATTCGTTCAACCAACCAAGAATAATATAAAAATGTAAAGGAAAAGAAGAGTTGTTTTGCAGGTCAAAGTTGGCTAGATATGCAAATATGCATTCCACTTGTTTCCCAACTTCCTCAATTTATGTCAATAAAAAAAAAAAAAAAACACAAATATAGTAGTAGTCCTGTAAACATATGAAATTTTATCCAAATGACAGTAATTTCTGTTTAAAAAAAATATAATCTTGTGCTTTCAAATTTGTAACATATTGAAAAGCCATTTAAACATAGTCTGCCGATTTCCTATTGAAGCATATCCAAAGCTTCCTAATGAAACCCACTTCTGCCACAAACCAATTGCAATCAAGAAGTGGGCTAGTTAAGGTCCACTCTAGATCGTGTAAATTTATTGTTCTGGCCTTATTCTAGTTGATTTTCAAGTCGATTTCATTTTTAATTTACTTTGATTTATAGAATTGTAGTCAATTTTTTGCATTGCGTATGATGTACTACGTTCATTCAGTATAAAATTTCTCTTGTTCTAGCTATAAAGTTTTAGGAAAGTGTTTATGGTGGAATTTTGTAGAAAAAAATATATAGTCGGTATAGTTTAGTATTTTTCAATTGTGAAATAATAAATTTAACAAAATCCTATTTAAAATGCATGTGGTAAGTTTTTTTTAAGACAAACAAAACATAAAAAAAAAATGAGAAGCTTTTTTGTGAAACATGGAGAGTAAATTATGCAAGAGGGCAGTCTTTCTCACAAAGTCATCAATGCTTGATTGCTCCATCCTTAAGATATCGCCTCAATTCACAATTTGGAGTCAAAATTTGAAAAATTTGACCACGAATTCTTATCATGTTATAAGAAATAATATATTCAAGTGGGATCTTGTTGGATGAATCTCAGTATAAATTTTTAGAATATCAAATTTTTATAATTTTTTATCTTACGGATTTGGAGATAAAAAAGTTTAAAGAAGTGTATTAGAGACTGTAAAAGTCAAATTGGGGCAATTTTTTAGGGACTGAATGAGTATAAATTAGTTGCACCAGCTACTGTAAATTTATTTTATTTTTACTGAATCAAACTTATTTATGGTTCAATACTCAGCTTTTGTAGAACTTGGCAACAGTAAAGTTCACGAGTCTACTTCCCAGAATTGGACCTTCAAGATGAATGTGGACATGTCCAACTTAACTACTGTAGTCTTACCAGACTCACAGCTTGGACATCTGAATCAATTCTGACAAACCCCACTATATGAAATATTTGAGAATCAAAATATGATTTAGATGCGCCATAACTTTACAAAAATGTATACCGAGTTGCTTCATGTTTTATGAATCGTGAAAGTAGTTGAAAATAAGAAATAGAACTTAATTCTTTTACCATGCATTTCAAAACTATCAGGATATTTTTGAATTCCAATATGGCCCTCATACACTTCATGCACTATAAAAATCACAAAACGCGTTGATTCGATACATCGGAGAGTTGCTTCTGTCGCTCGTCCCACGCATTCACAATAAACCAACTAACTGTATACACACACTATCCTCCATTATGTACAATGCAAGGAATAATTATCCTATAGAAACCCTTACTTAAGCCTAGCGACAATTATTGGTGTATAAGAAGAAACGAGTTTCAAAGATGAAAAGGTCACCGAGTTGAACATTCTTACAAATTATTTATATGAATCCGACTCCCAAAAACTACAAATTAGATCATTAACGGGGTTTGGACAAATCCGAGTGACTTGTCAAACTAATTAGGCATATAAATGGATTATGTGTCAGCTTATGGTTAGATTACTCCATTTTCACAAATTAAGTAAGAGGGCGATAGTCAAAGCAGACCACCTCCGGAAGTAAGCCGAACAAGCATTAACATTTTAACAATGAATATAATAATCAAGCAAAACATATCAGCCGCATATACGCACTACAAAGTGCTCTTGAGAAATAAATCAACTAATACAGGCGACAACTTTGCCTTTCAAAGCAAAGGACCTTGGTTGTAACAACACTTTAGCAAGCGAGCATTTATTATAAACTTTGAGATTGATTGATTGATTGATTATATGAAACTAATGTGTCCAGACAGACCAACTCTTAAAAGACTTGTATTGATCTTCACAAAGCAGACGATGATACGAAAATACATACACTATACGATCAAACAAGATAGATAATACGAAAAGAGACACCTCTACTAGAAGAAATTCTAACCAATTTCCAGCTGCTAAATAATATGTTCACATAGTTCAAAATAATTATCAACCACCAGAACCATAAATGGCTGGTGGAAAACAAAATAATGCACCAAAACAACAAGCTTTTAGGTCAAAACCTTGTCTGTTAACACATATAGGTAGGTCTATAATTGATATAAATATCCAACATTCAAACAACTATGATGCCTAACCAAAGTTTTCCATCACCTTCCCAAGTTCCCACTTCCTACCCACACATACTGCAACCAAAAATCATAATGCCACTCACACCAAAATACAATTGAGGAAGGTTAAAGGTTAAATGAGCCTATGCCTCCTTATCTTTTCTCTGCCCACAATGCCCCTCTATTTTTTCAAGGGACACCAATGACGCCCCTAACCGAATGCGTAAACAAATGAGCCAAGGAAGGTTAAACAAATCACTGACTCTTAATTCCTTTCCCCAAACTGCAACACCCCCAACCCGCCCCCCCAAAAAAAATCATACCAAAAACGCCCCTAGACATGCCCAATAATACATGACTACCTAGTCTTCTACAAGCTCTGAATGATAACAATGATAAAAGGTACTGTAATGAAGAAGCATCCAGAATCCTTTACTCTTCAATGATGTGAAGTAAAATTGACCCTTCTACCAGCAAAAATCTTATCATGAAAGATTCCTGTAAAGAGGGGTGTGATATGATTACTGATCTCCACACCTACAAGCAAATAATCATAGCAATCTAATAAAGTCTACCAAAACCCATTTCAATTTTTTCACAATTCTAAGGGGACAAGAAAGAGAAAAAAAAAAGTGAAAAAAAACAAAAACAACAAAGCAAAGCAAAGATGATGAACTGTGTAACCAAAATGCTAAAGAAAAGAAAATGGCAAAAGGAAGTCCCGAAACACAAACATCCAGTTTTCTGTCTATAAGTTCAAGTTTTCAAGGCATCTTTCAAGAAATTATCAGCCAGGCACATACAAAAGAATTCTTTTTTTTTTCTTTTTTTCGAAACGCGAACAAACAAATGAATTCAAACAAGAAAAATTAGGTGCATGTTATAGACTGATCATTATCAAACAAAGCTAATATTCAATCCAATCCACAAGAGTGAAAGATCATCAACATTCAACAATAAGATTCAGAACAAAGATGAGTTACTCAAAGAAACAACACTCCTTTGCAATTCTCGACAACAAAACGGTATACGATAGGCTGAACAAAGTCATATTCGATGTGATGAAGTATGAATCACAATGAGGCATATTCATCTCAAACAATAGTTCCAGCCAGTCAAAAATACAAGTTGATCAAGTTTCCACAATCAATCCCAACACGACAAACAATGTTAACAAACCATTAAAAACTCTAGTAAAATAAACCAAAATGAAATCAACACTTAACAATCGTTAATAAGGCTAATAACAAAAACATATACACAAATAGAGTAAGAAGATTACAACAAGTTGATGAACTCAAGCTCAAAAAACACACGGAGATTCGAGAAATCAAGAGCCGAAACCAAAAACCACAAATAGAAGTATATAGAACTCAATTTCCATCATCAACAACATTGAATGAGAAATTCATTTTTTTTTTTTGTGCCTTCATTTCAGATAGAAATTTCATTTCTTTCTCTACAATATAAGTGATGATGAACAACAAGGGAAGAACAACAATAGAGAAAGGGGTATTAGCATTGATCTCTAAACCAGACCTAAAATACCCCCCCTCATTCACCAGATCTCTTATCTAAATAGTATTACAACTCCAATCTTCAAACCCCTTTAGTTAACTTCAATTCTTCTCATCTTCCCTCATTTCATGAACACCCCAGATCTCATTTGATCTCTTCGTCCCCCTCAAACTAATCAAAGGGGGAAACTCTTATAAAATTAAAAATTAACAGGAAAGCTACAGGTTACTCCTCGCCCAACATCACATGATACAACATCATATCATATATTATAATTATAACATATGATTACCATCTGATTTTCCATACAACCCATCTTTGATTTTTTTTCCCAAATTTTTTTATTGTTCTTCCGCATTAAAATTTCAAAGAACATAAAATTAATTAAACTCATATTAGAAGAGAGAGAGAGAATCACTCAATTTTTTCATCTTTTTTTGGTTTCCAACTGATTCCTTCTCGAATATTGATTAATCGTCGTCATCAAATCATTACTCTTTTTACCGTCAAAGACAGAGCGCCGTAGCAGGGCAATCGTCGAACCCAAGAAAACAACCGTCGCCCTCTGGCGGCGGAAGATTCAGATCGAACGGCAGAGGTTGCCTACCCACCATCATCGAATTAAATCCAACGGCTGCAACAACAGATGAAGACGCAATATCCCCATCCCCGTCCACGTTATCAATCACCGAACTAGACGAATCGCAGTCACTACGACAATCCTCCGCTGCCGCCGCCGGTATCCTCACCGGAGCTCGAACTTTCGCCGATGGCGTACGATGGATTCGAATCACCTGCGATGCGCTGTACGACTCGACGGTACTACTCATCCCGCTCGATGCCGGCCGTTGGATCATCTCCACATCACTCCCGGCCCCACCGTCGTGATATGGGTCGACAGAGACGGCATCGTTTCGGTAAAAAGGAGAGGGATGCAAAACGGCGTCGTGATGATGATGAGAGGGAGGAGGGAAGTTTGTCTTAGCCTTGGGCCCACGGAGTTGCCGTGCTGCCTTATCGTAAGCACGTGCAGCGTCCTCCGCCGAATCAAAAGTCCCCAACCAAACCCGGGTTTTCTTCCACGGGTCACGGATCTCCGCCGCGAATCTCCCCCACGGCCGCTTCCTCACACCCCGGAATTTAACATTCGTGTCGCCGCCTCCGCCGTTGATGACGATCGCCGCTGGATCTAACGGCCCAGATCCATTCTGTGGGGTTGTGGGTGTAGTTTTGGCCGTTGATCTTCCTCTCCGCATGATTCTCGATTGATTAAGGAGGAGAGAGAAAACAAGTGGTTGAGAAACAGAGGCAAAGGAAAAGAAGGGTGAAGCTTTGTCAAATAGTGGGGATGATAACAATGGGGGAATGTATTTATTTATTCATTCATTTATTTTTAACAAAATAATAATAATAAAACGGGATTTTTACGGAAAAACAAAAGGCAAATAAATAAGATGAAAGAGATGGAAGGAGGAAGAAGGTGGAGGTTGGTATCAATGGCAGCCCCTTTTTCTTTGATATAGTTTCTCTCACTAAAATGTGAGTCTCTCTCTCTCTCTCTAAAAGATGGAGGGGGGATTTGTGGGTGGGAGGATGGAAGGCATAATTTTTCTCCCTCTTCTCTGAGGGAAGGAGGGGAAGAGTTCTTTGAATTTTATTATTTTACATAGTATTTTTTTTTTTCTTTTTTGGGAAAAGAAAAATTAATTGGGGTTTGGCTTTCTCGAAATCTCTCTCTCCTTTGTATCGAGTCTTGACTCTTGGTTGCCCCCACACACCGACTACTACCTTTCCTCTACTTGCTTTTGTACTCGTATTTGAAAATAAAAGAGAGAGGATGGAACCAACCGTGTATGGTCTCCAAAATCAAATCATCGATGTACTTGTGTTTTGTGATCGATACCATCTAATTTACATAAGGTCATATGGCTTGCTGGAGGATTCAGTTTAAGTTCTCGTGTTATTGGATGAATATCCTCTGTAATTCCATATTTACTTGGTCATGTCAAAGGGTGTTTAACAATTTTAACTTCCTTCCGTAAGAGTCTGATCATGTTTCTATGAACAAATATTGTAATTTACCGTCTTTCTTTCATATCTGGATTGTTTTTATGGTACAACTTTTTGTTTTTATGCTTCGTTTTCTTTTTGCCAACTTCATTCGCACAATAATATTATATGGTTTCACCAAATTTAATTTCAAACTCATTAGCGATATAATGCAAAGTGAAACAAAAACCCAAATTGATTTTTTCAAGTAAAAAAATAATTCAAATTTCTAATTATATTGAAGAACATAAATATAGAGAATCCATTTCCCTTATTCCCTTCAATTTGCTACCTAAACATGGAAAATTGCACACTTAGTTTCCCTAATTAGAGCCATCAAAGTCTGACTTGACCCAATAAACTATCTGAAACATACCTAGATCTAGCCCAATTATGGCTCGAAAAGTGAGACTCGTAAATTAACCCAACCCAACCTGAAGTAAACCTTAAACCGATTTGACCCGAAATTCGAAAACTCAAACCCAATTTGTGTCTAACCCGTCACAGACTCATAAATGTTTGTTAGTCCCTGAACAAACTCATAAATGTTCCAAGTTTGCAAAGGAATAACAGAGATTAATAAGAGAGAAATGATTTGTGAGAATGATCAAATGAAAATCTATATTGGATATTATGTTTGTTAAAGCTTATACTAGTAGAGAATAGGCTACTTGCATTGACTAAATATGGCTAATTGCTGTGATTATGGTGGGAAAACTTATAAGAGAAGCAAAAGGTCTAATTCTATTTGTTATGGTTAACCGTGCAAAGCAATTGATCACTTATTTGTTGAGGTTGCACAAAAATTAAATAAGTAATTGATGCGGTTCATGTAACAACCGAATCAATTGTATATCATTTGTTTTTTTTTTTTTTTTAGCATTGGTGTGGTTTGAAATTAGGACTATCATAAATAATCATCACTGTGTACTTATTTGCTGCAGTTGTAATATAGAACCGCCTTAAACAATAGTACTCATTTGCTATGGTTTGAATGTATGACTACACTTTTCCCCCCTATTTTTCTCTGATATAAATATTACAGAGTATTTCATAATTTATTTTAGAGCCTTTAGATTCCTTTCCTCTAGTCTCAAGAGAGCAGCAATGGATAAAAGCTACACATCCAATCAAAATACTATGAACAATGAAAATCGAAAATCAAGAATACGTTCTACCATCAAGTGAGCATTGTCTCATCAGTTGGATTTGGTTCGATCAACAATAAAAATCTTGCGAGAACAAACTATATGAATGGCCTTAAAGCATTACGTTTACTGAACATTGACTGAATGATTTGCTTTTATCGTAACAAGATAGTTAACATTATTTAATCTGATACTTCAAACACTTCACCAATTTAAGATCAATCCCAACTTTTCAAAAACTAAGAATTTCACTCACAAAAAATGATAGTGAATACTTCAAAAATTCGTGTGTTAGCCCAACCATTTCTTTAAGATGAACATGAAACTTGTCGAATATCTAAGCTATCATAAATCTCTGCTAACAAAACTTGTCGTATTTGAGATATTTATAGGCTATAGCAGTAATAAATCCAAGTCCAAATTACCATGAGATGTGTAAAAAAGTAGAATTCGACCCGAATATATTATCAATTACACCATATTTTATGTTTTGGAACTCCATCCCAAATGCTCATAATAAGGTAATTATACCTATAATTTAATTGAAGAATAGTCGTATCAACGAAGAAAAAAATTAAAAAAAAAAAATCAAATTATGACCTTCTTTTAAAGAAAAAGTAATTTAAACGAAATCAGATATTAGGTTTATTAATCTCAAATAAGAAAACATATCTTGTACATTGTTTCATATCATACTATTTTTTATTTTATTTTTTGAAAAAAACTACTATTTTTAATTTTTTTTTTTTTACAAATATCTTGGTGCTTTTATGTCATATTATCTATTTTTGTCAAATGTTATACAACACCGATTTTTGTTACTTAGAATGTTATCACGTGCATATAGGACTAATAATAGAACTCAATCTAATTTTACTTAGTTGTGTTCTTATCAAATATTAAAGTGTTAGGTTATGTTAAATTCAATTTGTATGAATCAACCAAGTTATTATAGAAAAAATCATATCAAAGAAAATTTCGTATCAAAATAGATAGAAATATTTTATTTTTATTCGAAAAAAATACGAAGTATAAGTTAGGATCATCCTCAAATCATATTAGATAAAAAAAAAACAAATGTAATATGACAAACCAAATATTTTCCGAGACAACATTAAAAATTGAAAAATGTCATAGATTAACCTTAAGACTATAATAAGAAGTTAAAAGAGATTTTTTTTAGTAATTATAAACATTAACTACATTGGTATGTGCATAATTATGTCATAAATTTCCAAATTTATTCTATCTTAAGAATGTATTTAATGAATAGATGCAACCCTTTGGGGTTTTTTTTAGCATAATCCTTAAAAATTAAACGATGGACATATATAATGCGGAAAAAATGACCATATTCCTTTATACGTTACTTTTATAAAGAATTCCTAATCTGCTATTCACGTACGCATCATACTCCTTTTATAATTATTAGATAATACAAAACCATCTATTTAGTTAGTAATTTATACGTGAATATTAGTATGTATAACTCTAACATAGTAATTTTTTTGTAGTCTCTAATTCAATTAGAAAAGTTTATAAGAAGAAAAAAACTTGATAAACACATAATGTTAATACGAATGATATGAAAAAAGTTCTTTATAAAATAGGCTTATATTTGAAAGATTGGTTCTTTCTACATTTTCCATAGAAATCATTCTTAAAATTTAGCCTTATAAAAAAAAAAACGAAAAAGGCATTGGATCGAACATGACTAGAATTACGAAATTACCCTTATTTATCGGGGAAATGTAATGACGTAGAAAAAGATATTGGAAAAAGGGGAAGTGAAGAATGAGGTTAATATTAGCGTGTTGGTGGCGTGGATGCTGGATGAGGTACTCCACTGTCCACTCCGTATGAGGATTGAGGAGCCACCGAATTAGGTTTGTTTGGGTTAAAAGAAGTTGGCCGGTTGGGTCATTTTCAGTACTGCTGCGCTGTTGCTCTGTGCTGTTGTATTTGTATGCTCGTATGCAAAAGATTTGAGTTCCTGTCAGGACCATTTGGTCAATTAATTAAATCGTCAACTATTGTTCCTGTCAGGACCATTTGGTCAATTAATTAAATCGTCAACTATTGTATTTTTCTCTTTGGTGTTTCTTGTAATCGACACTCACCTTGTTTTCGTGATTCACGATTTAATGATAAATAAATTTGTTAATATTTTAATTATAAGAATGTTTTTATTCATTAAGATTTAGAGAAAAAAACTCAATATCGTGATTTTTAATTATCGTTATTTTCATTGTACACCTCAAACTATAAACAAAATAATATTTGTAAAGTGTGTAAAAGAGATTAAAGAGGAAAAAAAGAAACTCTTGAGGTATGAAAAATAATTCATTTTACTGTTGCAATTTTAATAGAGTAGGATCCAATGATTAGACTTATGAAATTGAAGAGGTTAGTTTCCCGGAGGGAAGAAAGAAAAAAAAAAGATGAAGTGATTCAAAAGTTAGGAATTAGTGTAATCATTAAACTGAGAGAAAGTAAAGTCAGCCAATTTTTGAGAAATTTAACATTAAGGTCAGTAAATATGGAAAACAAAGCAACACATGAATTTTTTTTTTCGAATTAAATGATGTCATACTTCATTTTGGTCGAAAATTTTTGAATGAGTCAATGACATGTATATAGTATGACATTATTATGAGTTTTTTTTTTAATAATACTAAATAAAATAAATTGTAATATTATATAGGTAGATTATTTTAAATTATAAAGGAGTAGAACTAAGTTTATTCTTCAATGTCATTTTAAGTATTGCCTTATGTAATAGGGATTAAAAAAATAAAAAGAAGAAATAGATCTATATATTCACATATTCCATAGATAAACTTACTTTTTAAGCATGACAAATGCGTTATTATTAGAATTGATTTCGAGTTGGGTTAAGGTAATTATCATAGTTCGAACTTGTATTCAACAGAGTGGAATAATTTTTGGTTGACTTTCAAGATTTTCAATTAATTTATGTCGTTTGTGGTCCATATCGTTATTTTTAGCAGATTAGATTTGAGTTACTGCATAATTTGCAAGTTTGAATTTTGAAGCGCCTATATAATGTAACATTTCATGGTCTTTCTAGAAAAATATTTGATTTTGATCAAATTTAGGTCGGGTGAGCCAACAATTCATGTAGATTATTATTATGACTTGAAAAGGAAACAGACAAAAAAATAGCCTAGAGCATGGTCTAATAAGGAATTGTTCTCTCGGATTTATTTAAATGAGTTTCATAAAACTAAGCTAAATTTTGCAATTTTAAGTTAACTTTAGTAAAGAAAATGAATTTTAAAAAACAATAAGTTTAACAAATTAAGATAATTTCAACAAAAATAAATTAAGTTTAGTATTAAGGTGAAGAATAGGAACTACTAAGACTACTATCATTAATGTGGAAAATTTTTCATTTTTCCTCATCTCTTTCTCTATTCCCACTTTCTCCTCTTTTATATCACTTTTCTTCATACATGAGATTTTTTTTTTTCAACATTCACCCTATTAATAAATAAAAACACAAAACTCTTCATCACTCTTTCTACTCACTTACCATACGTCCATATTGCATGGTGAAATGTGAGTGGCCACAAAATACACACCAAACCCAAAAAAGTACAGCATGCACTGGGCCTATATCAAGCCAACTAAGTATGAGAAGAAAAAAAAATTCATTTGATGAGAAAATCTTATTTTCATAGGTTTATGAGGAAAAAAAATTAGGCTTTCCTCACTGATGAAGAAAATTATTCTCAATAGTGAAAATGCTCAATTGACACACACAAGAACTCTATAATCCAGAGTACAATTGCATCTAGGTAAGTCAATAAAACCAAGCAAGGAGAATCCAAACATCTAAATTAATGTGCACTTAAAGCTTCAACTCAAATGCCCCGGCCTTGTAACAAGACCTTGGAAATTGCGTAGACCTTTCAAATCACAAACACAAACACCTAAATCATACATGGAGTACTTAATACTCACTTGTTTGACAATGAAAAATAATTAAAAAAAAAAATCAACCAATGGTCTACATATCACAAGGATAGTGATCCCAACAAAACTTTTTCACCCAATCACAATATTAAACTAAAATAGACGGATTTCAAATGAGAACAACATTTTAAAAATCACGGATGGAGAAAATGGGAAGAACAAAAAATAACGAAATGAGTATATAATTTAGCTCCCTTTAGTCACTCATGATATCAATTAAACGAGATTAAAATATTCCTAGAATTAGTGAAAGAAATAAATTTTTGTGATTTACAATATTTTAGGAAAACTTAATTTTTATATCAACCAAATAAACACTGAAAATTACAAAGACGGCCATAATACATGTAACAAAGGAATCAAAAGCTATAAGCAAAATGACAGCATGCAAACAAATTATAATCCAAATTCGCAAATGCATGAAGGTTGTCCGAAGTTTTGGTTAGAAATTTACAATTACTTGAAATTGACATCATTGCCATAATTTCAATACCAAACAAAACTACAAGTTTACGACGGGTGAATCCATTCTTTTTAGTTAAGTGTTATACGCATACACACCTCATTCTCCTTGGTTTCCTACTTTTTCTCATGAAATTGTACATAAATGAAACAACTATAATAAACTGACAAGTTCGAAGATAGAACAACAATATCATACAGTATATCGTATGCTATTTTAAAAAAAATAAAATAAAAAATGATATAGAGCAAATTGAAGGGACGGGCCGTTTTCATGGATTCACCTCCCAAAAGACGTGTGACAAGGAATTGAAGTGATTGGTCTTGACCAAATCAAAAGATTGGCAGTGTGACCTGCAATTAGTTTTCCCCCCTTTGTTACAGCAGTCGATTAAAGAGTAAACGACAATTATAAGTGGTGGATTTACAGCTAGCATTTCAATTTTTGCTTCATTGTTCACCCAATTACTCATAATTTCACCTTATTAAAAAGTTTTTTCACTTAATTAATCATCACTGACTTGTTCCTATGTGAGTACTAATCCCGTTTTGCTCTCTAATATGATAACGAGAGAAAATTAATGCGCACATAAGTGAAAGAATATTCAAGTGATGCTATTGTATGGGCATGTTGCTCGATCATAAGCTAGTAGACATTTGGGCATGTCTACAAACCCATAGTTAGCATGCCAACGAATAGCAAGTACTTATCTATAACACGGACCAAATACATGAAAACGAGGAATTGAGCTAGACATTATAGTCTCATATCATGGATACTCTGATTTAATGTCACCCATAAGTCTATTACGTATTTGTATTTCCTTTAGCTATAAATTCCCCATTTACGACCAAAAGACAAGTATATTAATATTTTTATAAAGTATTTATTAACAAGGGACTAAACACATACTTGATTCTAGGAATATTTCACTGATCTTAGGTTGTATTAACTAATTTAAACATTTGAGTAAGTTTCTCACCCTCGAGTTAGCTAATTATGTTGTGTAGACTTTCACCAACCCAAACACAAGGAGAAGCTCTTTCCATGGTCTAATCTATAATATTATTAATCAACATTTTTCGTTGCTTGTCCACCGAATAACTAGTTTCTAGTCTTCGAAATTATTCGTATCAAACACTACGTGTACAGATTAGGAAATGTTAAGTTGAAATAGTCTAGCTATGAGTTTTTTGTACGAATTACATGCACATATAACAGGTAAGAGGTTACTCATGCAACTTAATTTTGTTGAGCACGTGAGTAGGACTACGAGAGTATCATCTTCAATACTCCAGTGTTCTTTAAATTATTTGGCAAGAGGAATAACAATTGACATTCTAGTAAAAAATGTTGTCTTATCTCGAGGAATTAACGTATTAAGGATATGTTGTCATGTATCGATATTACATATTATTATATAAGCTAGGTAAGTCCCGCATTATATACGGTTTGATAATAAATTACTTTTGTCAAATATTTCAATTATAAGAATATTTTATTTATTGGTGAAAACTTATAAGTTTTATAGAACTACCGTAAAAATTTAATTGGGATAATACATTTTATCATATTAGATGAAAAAATTATTGTAGAAAAAGGTAGAGATCAAACATGAAATAAAAGAAAGAAATAAAAGTAGTTTTATAATCACACAATTTTCTATGTATAGCATTTTTTAATATAATATTAATGTAAAGTAGAAAAAAAAATAGATGACATCATCTTTAAAAAAAGATGAAATTTTTTTAATAATAGCGTGACACGTATAAGTATGACATCAACATGTGTTTTGCTTTACTAATAGCTATAAATGAGATCATAATTAGATATTAAGAAAACGTTTTTTGCAATTCCGTTAATCGCCTCTAAATTTCTACACTTTTAGCCATTGTTCACGTAATAGGGGGAACTATTCTCACTTAGAGCATTATGATCGAAACATTAAGGTTAGATTGTAGTTGATTACAAACAAGACTATGCTCCAATCGTTCATATCATCAGATAGAATTTTGATTGGTAAATGCATAACATAATGGGTGTACATAGGATAGTCTCTTGTTTATTAATGTGTCCGTATAATCTACCCAAAGCATGAATTTTCTTACTTTTTTCAGACCAATTGGAAGAGAGTGGAGGTGGTTCAGCTGCTGCATATTCGTTCTAATCTTCCAAAAGCTGCATTGCTAGCATGAACTTGTACCCACCAATTTTTAATCCACAAAATTTGACTCACTTTTAATTGCCAAATAAATTTGTGGCTCACAACGTCTCTGGAGCTTATTGTGCAAAATAAGTCACCGCGTGCAAACACACACTTTTTTGTGTGTGTGTATAGAGGATGATGATAATAATAATGCATTAGAATGCAAGCTATAAAATTCAACATTTTTAAATGATACTAAAAGTTACATTTTAATTGAGCGAGTTTTTTCTTCTTAATATTTTACCTATACACTTTTGAAAATTTAGAGAAAGTTATCTTATGACCTGACCTGAGTTTATGAAGTTGCATATCAAATATATTCTTTCTTCCGAATCATGAAAAATAACGGACACTTGAATATTTCGAACTCGATTTATTTAAACAAGTTTCATAAAGTTAAGTTAAGTTAAGTTGAAAAAAGATGAGTATTGAAAAGTACTGTTTTTGTCAATTTTTTTGTCCTATTTTTATTTATGGTGTTAAAATTTAAAAAGTTTAACCATAAATTCTCATTATGTCATAAGAAATATGGATGCATCTCAATATAAATATTATTAATATTAAATTTTCATAATTTTATATCTTACAAATTAGAGATAAAAACGTTTTAAGTCGTATCTTATAGACTTTAGAGACTGTAAAAAGTCAAAAGTGACAAATAATTAGGGACTTATGGTGGATTAAGTTCAAAACCAATTAAATATTTCAAACATTTTTTTTTGGCCAAAATTGAATACATTTGTAACCTGTGGAAGTAGAAGTGTTGAAAAGTAATAAGTTCGACAAATATAAGTTAAAGAGAAAAAAGTCTTACTTTGAATTAGGTAAGAATCTAATCTGACAAACCTACTAAATATTTCAAACATTCTTTCTTTCTTTCTTTTTTTTTTTTTTTTTTTATAAGAATTGAAATACCTTGGTAGCTTGTGGAAAGGGGGGGGGAAGGGGGGGGGGGGGGGGGGGGGGGGGGGGGTAGACAATAGATCATTAACGGAGTAAAGGGAAGAGAGGGATAGGGGTGAGGGAGAAAGAGAACAAAGACAAAGGTAAGGGATGGTAAATTAGTAATTTTGAATTTTTGATAAAGTCAAGGTACGATAAAATAATTATTTGGTGTCACATTGGATTCATTTAACAAACATATACACGATTAACATGAAAATATTCAATTAAAGAGTCAAAAAAAGTAAATTATATATTCTTACTTAGGCTTATTTATGAATTAAGCATCCAATTTAGTGTAAATTTCATTATAAATATTCTAAAGCTCTCTTAAATTAACAATGTTGCGAGCATTGTTTATAACTTAGGTGATCTCTAGTATCAAGAAACTTTTGTTAATCACTACCATTACAAGTCTTTTGAAGGTTGCCACAATTATATGAAACTATGCAAAACCTATCCTCTATTATGACCTACTAAGCTCCCATCATAAACCTTCAAAAAGTTACAAAATTGTTCATCAATCATCATAGCTTACTCGAGATCATATGTTAATATGTTACTCCCTATATCTCCAAAATTGTTTCATTTAACTTTTTGCGATCATTAATATACGACTTTAAAATTTATTTCCAAATTTGAAAGACAAAAATTATAAAAATTTGATATTTTAAAAATTTATATTGAAATACACTTAACAAGTTTTCACTTAAAAAATATATTTTTTTAACATAATAAAAATTTTTAATCAAAATTTTTAACCTTTAATTTTATAAATAAAAATAAGATAATATTTAAAGGCCCATCTATGGTTCTCCTACTCTTAAAGATGAGAAGGTCAGCGTACTCATACGGCCCCGGGTGGTTAGTCTCAAACCAAATTTCACTAAAACGTAACTTCAGTTTTTGTTTATTACGAGTAAAATTTAAATTTAAAGAACCGACGAAAAACATGGGCCCCATAATACGTGTACTGGACTCGTAAAATGAGCCAACATATCACGCTTAGCCTGGCCATAATCTTGCACGAAGTTGCACGGTCCTACCCCAGTAGGACACGTTTATGGAGCACTTTTTTTCTCCCTTTTTTTTTATAGGAGTAACGGACATAAAATCATAAAATTGGAGGCATAAACTACTAAGCATGCTTCCTCTCTTCTTCTCAATTCAAGTAGGGGTTGTTGTTGATTTGTCGTCCTGTCAATTAAGATTAAACACATATCTTACTTCTTAAATAAGTAGAAGAATAACTAGGGGTTGAGTCTAAGGTGATTGTAAGCAATGGTTGGACTATACACTTGGTTACATAGTACTTATTGTGTACCTGGTTCAAAATGCAAGAAACTTACACATAAAACACTGTTTTTTTTTTGCATTTGGAGTAACATACTGAATATTTTATTTACATGAAACGCACGTTGGAAGTTTAAAAGTTCTTCCCATAAACTATAATCATTATTGTTGGAAACACAACATCAGTCAATATTAAATAAAAATAATAGAATATCAATGATTTATCATTGCAAATTAAGAGCATTAATGATGTAAATTACAAAACAATAATAATATTCTATTAATGAGGCAATTATTTTGTACTAATAATTAAAAGTACATCTATTATTCATTCTAGTGATACATGCATAAAGTTTATTTTAATAATACATAATGTTTATTTTAATAATACATAAAATTCATTTTAATAAAAATCTTGTTGCACGAATGTTTTATGTTCATTTTAATAATACTTAATGTTTATTTTTATAATACATAATGTTCATTTTACAATAACAAATCTTTGTGATATGTATCTACTCGAATGTACATTATATGATTTTACAATGAACATTTCATTTGTAAGAAATGCACATAATAATTTCGAATCTATGTGCGTGTATAAAAATCCTAAAATTAAAAATTATTTAGATTTGAAAAAATTTTCAAAGTTCTGTATATATCTTATTCCCAATGTAAAAAAACATTAATGACGCAAATTACAAAACATTAATAATGACTTCTATTGGGTCTAACCTTAAAAACTAAGGTTCGGAATATAGTAACTTTGGATTTAATAGGGAGCAACACCACACCAACTCTAACACGTTTTTAGTGGATGGAGGGGTCACTCTACCTTAGCTTTCCCCAAGTTACTCTATCTTCATTTCCATGTCTAGGATAGCCTAGGAATGTAGCCTCCCTTCAACTAGCCTTAGCACAACACTAATGACTTGCCTAGTGAGAAACATAACAAAGAACCCATCCAAGACAAAAGAAGTGAAAGATGAAAGCAATAGCGATTACATACATGCATCAAAACATAATTGTAACAAGCAAGAACTTTCAAGTCATGACATAACTTACTAGCCCCTACACTAAGAAGACTACTCACTCATAATACAAAAAACAACTAGATCCATGCTCGAAACAACAAAAACAAACAAGTTATTTCTATAGTAGAGAACTTCAACAAAGATTTCACACCATGAACATGAAAATATAAAACTTACTAAATTGGGTAAAAAAAATAAAACTAAGGAAAATACACATTATACTCTTAGAAATAACTTATTGTAATTTGCAATTTTTTTTATGGAAATTTAATTCCCATGTCAACTAAACAAACACTAAAAGTTACTAAGACATCCATGAATATATGTAGCAAAAGAAATTTAAGTTATAAGCAAAATGACAGGCATGCAAATAAATAATTCTAATCAAAATTCACAAATGTATAAAGTTTTGGTTACAATCACTTAAAAGGTTGAATATCGTTACCCCAATTTCAAAACCATAAAAGGCTACAATCACTTAAAAGAGAGCAAAGATGCATAAATTTCCTAGAACCAAGTCTAAAATACATGTTTTTCATACAATTGCATGACTAAATACCTCTAGCTGAGTAGGGAAAAGCTACTCAGTAGTTGTTGTTTTGAAGAATATAGCCAAATGAGTTTTTAATAGTTGTGTTCTCATTTGAAGAGAAGATATATTTTTTTCCAATTTTGTTCGTCATTTTATGTCAAATAAAGAACAAAAAAGTATACTTTATACTCCTTCCGTTCCTTTTTTTATGAGAAATTTAAATATAAGTTTTCGTTGACATATATAAGTAAAAACAAATCAAAGTGGATCTTGTTAAATTCGTCTCGAACTATAATTTTTTAATATGTATATTTTATATTTTTATAGTACATATTTATAAATATTATAGCTATAATATGTGATTTGAAAATTGTGCAAAAATCAAATGTGACACACAAAAAAGAGGGAATATATTTTTTCAACAATAATGATAATTAAAGTGTAATGGATAAATACATGCCTAACCTTTAAAAATGATACGTAAATATTAAATATATTTTGAATTTCCTAATATGATATTGATTCTTAAATGTACATGAAAATCACGTTTTGAATCGGTATCAATATATTTAATTAAGCTATTATTTTCATTATTAACTCCTTAACTATGACCATTGAAAGTGAAGGAGGTTGTACCAACAAAAATGAGGTAACGCGCTAGCTTGAATCACCCTTCTTTTACTCATGCATAGGGCTGGATATGAGCCGAGCTTAATTAAGGGCGTAGTTAAAATCAATATTTAAATAAAATCGAGCCTAATTACCCAAATAAGCCTTCCACAAATCTGAGCCAAGTGACGAGCTTATGCCGAGCCGAGCCACGAGTTTTTGTGGAGCGCGAGCTCGAATTTTTAAACTCCGCGAGTTACGAGCCCGAGCTTTATGAGTCTCAGGCGAGCCAGGTCACGAGCTTCTCTAGTTCGGGTTCGACTCGGCTCGTTTCCAGCACTACTCATGCATCGAGGTAAAGTTTTATTAATTCAGTTTGATTAGTTCATGACACATGAAGAACTATAATACTAGATGCTTTCTTTATAATTTGCACGGTAAACACAAAAGTAAACAGGAAGAAAAAAAATACAGAGATGTTCCTTCAGAAAGTACTGAGTAGAGGTTTTGTATATGAACCAGAAAACTGAATTTGTTTTAAGAGAAGAAAAAAAAAATACATGTCCAAGCCCCTTTGTCCTGCCCCAGGAGTATCATAGAAAGAGGAACCTGAAGGATTATTGACCCAATGATAGAACCATTAGCACCTTCGTCGTTGAGGTTCCTTGCGCTGGGGAAGCACTCTAGCGACAGAAAAGCGGGCCACTCAGTAAGTAACAAAGCTTATTTTTTACTACTGGTTGAAGGAGGGCAGCTTAGCTGATGCAGGCCGAAAAGGTCTCGCGTGTAGCTTAGCTCCTTCTAGGATTAGGAGCATTCTTTTGAAAGCCCTTCTGAAGTCTAAACTGATCTGTTTTACAAGAGCAACCCTCCTAATAAATACTTCTTCCGTTTTATTTTTTTACTTACAACACTTTAATTTTTGCACTATTTACAAGTATCGTTTTGATCGTGGGATCTTATTAGATTCGCCTTAATATATAGTTTTAATATATTAAATTTTAATAATTTTACATATATATAATTATAGATATTAACGATTAAAAATGTACATTGACAAACATATTTTGAAAAGTGTTGCAAGTATAAAAAAAAAAAAAAGAGAGGAAAGTACAACTTTAAGAAGTGGTTAGAATGCACACACTCTTGGAAACAGACTTTAACTCCATTGTTACATTACTACATACAAAGCGCCATTCAGATGCATTATCAAGTCTGTACCCACTATTCGAAATGATAATCAGCATATTTCACAGAAGAATAATGTTAAGAAATTATTTTCACCTGAAGTTTCATTGTATAATCTTGATATGTACTTAACTACTTATGGACAATTTGTCTTGTGAATTGTACTGCCTAGTCACTAATGCCAACAACTTAACTAAATTTATAAATACCGAAGATCGGACTTAAACACACTGTCAACAACTATCATGGTCGCTGCCAAACAAAAAAAACTATCATGGTACAGGGAAAATATAGGACAGTCTTATCCATATTCAAAGTTCACTACTCCGCAGTCCGTACTTCATGGTGTCATAACGACAACTACATGACTAGATGTGCCAATTGTGAAAGTATCGGGGCATGCTAAGAGAGAATGAACAGTTTCGAGAAGGTAATGTCAAGTTCTCTATGCACTAAAAACACAACAAATGCATCTCAATAACATGCATGGACCTTCTTAGATTCTGAAACCTACAGTTTTAGAAGGTTATAATTGTACGCTAATGACATTCTTCATAGAATTCTGCTGATAAATACGCGTACGATAATATTCACAGGACTAAAATCTTCTTTTAACGTTCAGAACTTGTTCTTCTTCAAAATAGAAATAACAAACGATACAATATACAGGATCTACCTGTAATTTCAAGTAGACCGAAAGTTATGTCTAGCATCAACTTTGGTGTTACTTCATCTCATTTTACGTTGAGCAATTTATGCACCTCCCTACAGATGCATGGAAAAATGCAGAATAGAAGGCAGATCAATATAACAATTCGAGTATTAGGTGATGTAATGTTAACTAAAAGTCAGTCTAACACAAGTAACACGGCCTTAAAACCAAAACCTAGAAATACATTGTGAGGATGACAGCAAGCCTCAGGGCACTAAGAAGTTTATGATGCCATTTGCTAGTTATTAAGTCAAGCTTCTAAGTAGCAAAAATAGCCTCCGCACATAAATCCACAGTACACCTATACATTTGACTCCACTCTCCTACACTCCCTTCCCCAATTCCATGCTTGTCTGTTGCAAAAGACTACATGTAACCTCTATGCAGAGAGTTAGAACCAAAATGACAACCCTTGGACTACAATTTGAGGCTTGCGGGTGATCCATACAAATAAAGGACATGCCCATTCCTGACATTTTAGAGGCCTAGGGAGAAATAAGAAATTTAGGCCTTAAAATTTAATAATATATTTCGTATTATTTTATTTTCTTGTTTAACAAATAAAAAAATTAAATAGTGGTTTCACAAAATAAATAAACTATTGAAAAATTTGATTAAAAATATACTATACATTATAATCACATAAATCATTAATAAAAATTTCAATTTAAACAAAATCATGAGCAATCCACATCATCAAAGTTTTTATTTACCAAGTATCTTATAATTATGGTCATTTCTCTTTATAATATTATGAATAATTATCTTCACAAATTAATAAATATAGTCCACATTCTAAATACAACAAATTAATAAGATGTCATTGCATTGAAAAAATGAGGAACAATGATAATTCTGTACAATTAATAGACAAAATAATTAGTTGAATTTCTTACATTTTTTATTGGTGACATAAGTAGCTATTTTAGTTAGTTAAAGGTTAATATTTGGAAAAGTATAATGACAACAATATTTTGTATGTTGTATTTAGTTTTATTTTAGTAGGTTATTTTTTAATTATTCATGTGAAGTATATATATATATATATATATATATATATATATATATATATATATATATATATATATATATATATATATATATATATATATATATATATATATATATATAGCATGGGGTTAAGAAAAAAGAAATTGAACAGACAATCATAAAATATGCAAGGAAAAAGCATCGAACTCATGCCAAATTATATTAAAAACTTTATACAAGTAAACCCTATACCATTGAGATACTTCAATTAATATGATAAAATTTACACACATTACATTTTTATCCCTCTTATTTTTATCTTAGCATTAAAAAATGAACCTTGTTTGACGGGCCCTACGCAATTGCCCCGCTCGCCCCACCCTAGGGACAGCGTTGATAAAGGACCATCCTACACAAGATTTTAACATCACTATAATTTTTACTTTTTAGCAAATACCTCGTCCATTTCTTTTTAGTTTGATGAGTTTCTTTTAACGCGTTCACCAATGCATTATTTCAAACACATTTATCTTCAAGTACCAATAACAAAAAATTATAAAAAGTTTGAACAATATATATTGAGACGAATCTAACAAAAACCTCATATGACTATATTTTTCTCAAGTATAAAGAACAAAAGGAAGTCAAAATCGAGTTGTGAATGTCAAGATTAGGTGAAAGCTATATTTTCTATCCTTCACAATTGTAAATTAAGAGTATATATACATAAAGAGACTCATGGGCCTAGGAAACTAAGTATATACAGTAACATAACCATAACTACTTAACCTAGCTGCAATACTCCCCTCAAGTTGGAGCGTGAACATTATGAACACCCAACTTGCAAAGTAGGTAAAAGAACTAGCACTTGCCCAACGCCTTAGTAACAATATCAGCTAATTGTTCATTAGTAGAAACATGACTAGTGATAATGATATCATCTTGAATTGCATTACTAATATAGTGACAGTCAACCTCAATATGCTTTGTGCGCTTGTGGAACACGGGGTTTTGAGCTATGTGAAGAGCTGATTGGCTGTCATAAAACAAATGGATGGACTGAGGATGAGCCACTCCTAAACTAAATAGAAGTGATTTAAGCCACTTCAACTCTGAAGTAACTGTGGCCATAGATTTGTACTTAGATTCAGCAGATGAGCGAGAGATAGTATGTTGCTTCTTAGTAATCCATGACGCAGGAGAACTACCAAGGAATATGAGTCAACCTGTAAGGGAACGGTGAGTCAATGGGCAGCTGGCCCAATCCGAGTCACACCACCCGGAGAGTGTGAGATCACAATCGGTCATGAATAAAAATCATTGACCCGAAGATCCTTTTAAATACCTAACAACACGCAAAGAAGCATCCAAATGATCACGCCTCGGAGAATGCATGAACTGGGCCAAGAGATGAACAATGTATGCCATGTCTGGGCGAGTGAAAGACAGATAGATCAAGCGTCCCACTAGGAGACGATAAGACCTCGGATCATCTAGAAGAGGACTACTTGATTAGGCAAGCTGATGATTTTGCTCAACAGGAAAAGCCGCTGGCTTAGAGCCTAGGAGACCCGTCTCTCCAATGATATCTAGGGTGTACTTACGCAGATACAGATAAATACCTTCCTTACTCTAAGTAATCTCAACACCAAGAAATATTTCAGAACACCTAAATCCTTCATATGAAAACAAGCACCCAAATACTTCTTAAATGAGGCAATAACAGAAGAGTCATTTCCCGACACAATGAGATCATCAACATATACGAGCACGTTAAGCTGGACAATCCTACAACGAAAAGTGAACAAGGAATAATCAACATATGACTGAACAAAACCATAAGCCTTCAAAGACGTAGCCAATTTTGCAAACCAACACCGAGGAGCATGTTTAAGACCATACAACGAATTCTTCAAGTGACACACTATACCAGGAGTTCTCACATCGAAACCAAGAGGAAGTTTCATATAAACCGCCTCTTCGAGATCACCATGAAGAAAAGAATTATGGACATCCATCAGTTGCGTTCCCAATTCTTCGTAGCCGCAACTACTAGAAAAATCCGAACTGTGACCATTTTGGCTATCGGGGCAAAGTTTTATTGTAATGAATGCCCTCGACTTGATGATTATCAAGGATCACCAGACGAGCCTTAAGTCTCTCAATGCTCCCATTAACATTATACTTGATCTTGTATATCCATTTTGAACCCAAAGCTTTCTTCCCTGGAGGAAGAGACTCTATCACCCAATTTGCATAAGACTCAAGAGCACCAATCTCTTGCAGCATCACCTCTCGCCAACCCTGATGCTTCATAGCCTTAGTGAAGGAACGAGGCTCATGATCAACAGTAATGGCTGTAAGAAAAACCCGGCGCCGAACAGAAAAACACTCATAGATAATAAAATGGGTGGTAGGGACCAGATTACTTGAGAAACCAAAAGGCAGCAGTGAACTAGGGGAAGGACTCGGAGAGAGGACAGTGTGTGCAACATAATCACGTAGCCAAACCGGTGGAGTCTTTTGATGAAGATAGAGAAGAGATAGCAGTGTTGGAATCAATCCCTGAAACAGAGGACGAAGTTTGTAAATCAGCATGAACTATCAGACATTTAGAAGCATCAGCACTATCAACAGAGCATCCAACTGGGTTGCAAACACAATAACTCTCAAAATCATCCAAAATTGGAGGCGTGATTTCCTTATCGGGAGTTGGAGGCACCGGGTGAAGGAGTAAGTGGAAATTCGGTCTCGTGAAAAATGACATCCCGAGACACAAAAAACTCAACATATCCATATCATAAAACTTTCATCCCTTCTGATTATTCGGATAGCCAAGAAATACACACCGCCAACTCGGAGGGTTAACTTGTCACCCTTCGAACATTGATTGTGTGCAAAGCAAAAACAGCTAAACACCAAGAGGTGATCAATACTAGGTTCTTTCCTAATAAGAACCTGAATAGGAGCCTTACTATTTAAAATAGAAGACGGAGTGCGGTTAATCAAGTAAACAACCCCAAAATGCATTCACCCTAATAAGAGATAGGAATTGATTGAAACATCAAAGTCCGAACAATATTTAGGATATGTTGATGTTTACGCTCAACAAGTCCATTTTGTTGCAGAGTTCCAACACAAGAAGTTTGAAAAACGATACCATTGGTCTCAAAATAAGGTAACATACACCTAAAGTTCAGTGCCATTATCTCTACGCACAATTTTCATAGCGGAATTAAACTGACGATCAATCATAATAAAAAAAATGACAGAAACTCTTATAAACTTCGGTTTTTGAGTAACAGATACACCCAAACTACTCTAGAAAAATCATTCCCCAAAGTCAGAAAATAGTGAGCACCAGTAGAAGAGGATGTAGAGTATGGCCCCCATAAATCACATTTAATAAGCTCAAAACTGCATCCAACTTTATTCTCACTAATCGGAAAACTAGACCTAAAGTGTTTTTCCTAAGGGCAAATAATACACGGATGCGTCATTTTACTACTAAAAGGTGAGTCCCGACTAAGTGACACTGACTTGAGAACTTTATCAGATGGATGACCAAAACGATGATGGCACAGCTTAAAAGGAGCCATTCCCGAGACTGCGTCCATTGCACACGTTGTAGGAATCCTTCAAAAATAATAGAGTCCAACCCCTTTTTCACCGGCTCCAATTAGGTTCCCTAAGTGTCGATCCTAAATAGCACAAAGATATTTAGTGAAAATAACGTCACAATCAGATCCCCATGAAAGTTGAGACACCGATATAAGAGGATATTATAAAGATGGAACAAAAAGAACATTATCAAGAGTAAGAAGAGGTGTCAAGACAGCTTGCCCCCTCTTACTAGTTGAAACATGCTGCCCATTTGGCAAATCACCAAGACATGAACGAATTAAAGAAGCATTGACCAAAGCTGCATCATTCCCAGTTAAATGATGAGATGCACCAGAATCAATTATCCAAGAGTAAGTTGGTAAAAACTTACTAGACATGTTCTCATTGGCAATCACGTAGCACTAACGTGAGTTAAGGAAGCAAGCAAGCACGTAATACAAACGTGCGGTAAAAAAAGGCAAGACAATACCAACTATCGTGTACTCACAGCACAACACCATGACCTACAACAAATCACTGCCCGCAAATACCACCGCTTGTAGCAATACATGTACCAATACACGTGCATAGAGCACATGAACTTATGTACTTTTATAAGACATACACAACAAAGCAAAGAAATTTAGTAAACTAGAACCAATCATAGCAACTCACCACAACTCACACCAAATAACCTCGACACAAGGCCAATCTCCATAAATCACAACACTCAAATTACCATCAATTATCACAAATTACTGCCAATCATAAATCAACGCATAAAAAATCGTGAAGGCAACTACAACAAAGAAAAGTAAGGAAAAGCAACGCCAACACATGCATGCATAGGTCAGCATATGCATGTAGAGCAAAGCCAAGGAAGAATCCATGTAGCACTAACCTGGAAGGGAAGAAGGACAATGCAACGCTACAACACGTAAAGCAGAGATAAAAAATCTAAAATAGAGAGAAAAAATCTAAAGCAGTTTAAAGCCAACCAACGGGGAAGGGAAGAAAAAAAAGGCTAAAGGGTAGGGGTAGGGTTTGGCTCTTGATATCATGTCAAGATTAGGTTAAATCAGTATTTTTTATTCTTTATAATTGTACATTAAGAGTATATATACATTAAGAGACTCATGAGCCTAGGAAACTAAGTATATACATTAACATAACCCTAACTACTTAACCTAGCCACAATATTAAATAGTGCCTAAAGTAAAAATATTTCTACTAAAATTAAATGGAAGTACATAGAAATGTTTTTGAAATCCACTATATGTAAAAGTGGCTTGTCACTGAAGCTTTGATGCTAACCTGAGACATCACTCTCCACGATTAGATATCATAAGACATTATCATAGTTCCTAACAAAAGAGAGATGATAATCATGTTAAATCACATTTTGATTCCCCAAAAGAGGAAATCACTAAATGAGTGTCATCTTTGTTTCCCAGTCAGAAATTGAGAAAGTTCTGCAAGCAGGACACCTATCCATAAACCTATTTACAAAAATGAAAGCAGCAAATCAAAAATTTAACCTAAGCTGGGTTGGTAGGCTCAGCTGGTTTACTATGTTCTAATTCTTATCCATGCATATTGAGTATCTACTGACATTCTTCTGAACTATATTCTACAGACTGGTTGTTGTTTGTAGGATGTTCTTGTGGACTAGGAAGGTTTTACGTTTATAACAGCAAACCTCCTTCGGTGGCATCGAAAAACTTATGCAAACTAAAACGATAGATGGGTTGGGTATAAGATAGTGTCTTTAATTGAAAAATTGCTACCATTGGTAAGTATGTGTGGCATATCGATGATAAACATAATACTTTCGTGTTAATCATGATGATATTCCACGCTTCTATGGCAATATCCCTGAGGCCACCTCTCACCTTTTAGTTGAAAGTTCATATGGTCTATAGATGTTTGGATATAGCAAACTCATGGTCGTTGATGCTATTGCAAGTACTGATATGAGAAGACTCTGGTGTTGGGCTAATAAGAGATACCCTGGGACAAGATTCTGCAAGAAAGTTATCTTCTCAGCTAGCTTGCACAAGATTTGGAGAGCAAGAAACAAAAGTTTGTGGAATTTAATGTTATTCCATTTGTTTGTAAAATAGAATTTGTCATAAAATTCCTAAGATGTGCTTTTTGGAAAGATAGAGATTGGTTTAAGGAGTTCAAGATGATGTAAATTTCAACATCGCTGGAATGCAAGTTTATCCTCCTTTCTGTCTAACTGTAATACATGAAAACCAAAGCTTTATTCCCAAAATGGATCGTGTTCATAAACCGAAATCTATCTATCGTCATCAACCATGAAGATCCTCTTCCTCCATTTGGTTTTAACTAATGCTACATCCTTTAATAAGCCCTAAATTTTCGTGTACATTTACCCTCTCCATTCATATCGTCTTTTGTGTTCCTCAACTACAATTGAGATTTGCCATTACTAAAACTATTTTTAGTAAATAAGCTTAAACATTCCATTTTACCGAAAAAAGGAAATGATTAAACACAATTTCAAGTACATGATTTACTGATTAGTTATATTACCTTACTTTTTTTAAAATATGATTTGTGGGTAGAATTAAAAACAAATTTTAAACATAATGTTAGCATAGAATCTAATATAAAAAATTGGAAAAAATGACCTATTTTAATAACAACAATTTGAGGTCATTGTATTTGAGACATGCCATAGCTGTAGATTTGTGCATTGAATTGGATTAGGATCAGGATGAATCACATGCAAAACGTACTAGGCCAGACCGTGCAAAGAAGATGCAAAACGGGCTGAGATGGGTGAGTACAAGAAGATACAAAATGGGTCGAATCGGGTTGGGACATCCAAGATATTATAGTTTTTATCAATAGAGGGTGATAGTTTGCCTATATCACTTTCAATATTTGGCATCAGACCATTGTCAAGGAAATGAAAATAATTCATTATTTGATAGTATTTAAAAGCCTTAAAAACTATTGACCCATTATTAACCCGATTTGATCAATTAAAGACCCAATAAAACATAACTCTTTAAAAGACTGACCTAATTAAGCCCATAATTTATTAGACCTTTTTTACAAATGGATCAATTAAGGGTCCTTAATAAGGCCCATCCCATTTGAACAGATTTATGTAGCATTATAAACCGCATCACTTGGGCCTCCAAGAAGCTATGATAAACCCATTATCGGAATCCACAACCCCACAATTGGGCCTAAACAAAGCATAATGAATCCGTTCCGAATTAGCCGAATAAGCAAAAAAGGTGTAAACATTAACCTTCATGCAGGACTTAGTTTAACGACCCCATTAGCTCCGTCTTGATCAACCGGATGAAGGCGAGTACGAATTCTGCATCACCAGTACAGCATGAACAACCGAGGGAGGATATCTTTAATTATATGATCTGCTAAAGAATGCTTTTGTAGACTAGCATAGCCGTTAATTGGACATGGTGGGGATGGCGGAGGTTGAGTCTCGAGTGCAATATGTTCGTATGTTTTGCACCCATGTCTCTGTAAATGATTGTCTGAGGGCGACTTCAAGAGCTATGCCTCAGCTTGAGAAGGCTTTGAGGACGCTGGAGTCAGTGTCGAAGAGTTTTGCACCTTTTATGCCATGTGTTTTGAGGAGTTGGGCAAGTTTTTCTGGTGTAGTTAGGAAGGTTGTTTGCTAATCTTCCGTAATTTAATCCAATAATAATCTTTCTCTGTAAACAGGTGAGGATGATGGTTTTTTTTCAGTTTTTTGTTGACTTGTTGAGTTGACAGAGAGGTTGATAGAAAAGAGGTGTAACATCCGGTGATAATGGGAAAGATGGGTACGTAAATCGGTAGATGTCAGGTACGTTGTGTGTACTATTAGGATTTGGGAGGGAGGGTCATGATTATTTTTCTTATTAAAGATCAACAGTAGCCCCTAATAATATCTTAAAAGTTGGAAGGGCAAAAAAAAAATGGACAGGCAATATAAATTAAGATGGAAAAATGACAGATAAATTCTTCGTGTGTACCAAGAAATTCATAACCATGGTATTCATCAAGAATACTAGTCCTAGTAGGAAAGAAGTAGGTACATATAAATATGTAAATGAATGGACTATCGGTTCTACGTTCTCTAAAAAAAATTCTAAGAGGTGAATGTAACTCTGTAGACAGAAAGTAGCTATGATCTCCGTACTAATGTACTATACAAGTGAGCGCAAGATACTAAAACTACTCAATGAGTTTACATAAAGTCCATGCCTTGCTTTGCCTTGAGATCAATACCCTGTAGGGTACTCGCATGTTCCAAATTCTGCATTTGGTAGGAATTGCAGTTCAATTAGCCTATGAAATAAATTCTGCATTTCCTAAGAACTGAAAATGTTTACGAAATCAGTAGATGGGTATTACACTAAAAATAAACCCTACTATATCTTTTTGTTTCCCACATTTAAAATATTTCATTCGATGAGCGAGAACTTAAATATGATTTTTTTTAATATAAAAACTAAAACAACTCCTTTTGAAGTATAATTTTTAATTTGTAAATTTTATACTTTTTATATTATATATTTATATATCATGAAGTTATAATAGCAGATGTAACAAATAAAAGAGAAATGAGAATGTAATTAAGACTTACTAGGAGGTTGTGTGACAACATGAGCTGCTCCACCAAAATCACACGTACCAGTGGCACGTGACTTCATTTGATAGTAACTATTGAAAGCATAGGAGGCATGTGCCACAACATTGCCCGGGTTGTAACACGTAGCACCGGGTTGGATCGGACCACAGTCCGCTTTTCCCTGACCACAGGCCCAGTCAAGCCCAGCTTGCAACTTCTTAGCATCAACCTCCTCATTAGCTATACACCAACTCTGTCCCGCCTTGGGGACCAACACCTTGCTGCCATTGTTGGCCGCCGCAGGCGCCACAGCTCCGGAAACAGGAGCAGCCGCAGCTTGGGCCGCCGTAAGAGAAACATCATAGACTTTTTGCTCAGTTGGATAAAAAAGCCCATAATTTCTCTCACTTGTAGGGCCTGGCTTTTGATTCTCGTTAAACAAAGCAAATAAATACACATCCAATGGATCATTGGGCCTCAAGGGGGTCCCACCACCAGCGAGGACTCTTTTGATCAAGTTGCCGTTGTAGGCTGCTGCATTTGAGCTACCTGCACCAACCTCCTTTTCATCCCCTTGAGATGGCCAACCTGCGGGAACATAATATATATTTATTTCAACAATTAGCGCTTAATAATCATGTAACTAAAAAGTTACTGTGTTATTCTATTCAGAAAAGTGCTTGTTCGTTTTGCTTAATGGCACAACTACCATTACCATTTTCCCTGTACAGTTATGTCACACATGGTCGGCTAACTACGCCAAACACACACACACAAAATTAATCGCATTTCAAAGCACATATTAATTTTAGAAATAGAGAATCGGTTCAATCCCTTTTTCTAAGATATGAAAAACATAAATAGGAATTGAGGAAATGTTTAAGGGCCATATAGAAATATTCAAATACCTGTTTCAGTAACAACCATTTTGAGGTCGTTGTATTTGAGAAGATCCAAGGCAGCATACATGGCATCCAACTGGGCCTCAAAGAGGTTATCATACTTAAGCCCATTACCAGAATCCACAACGCCAGAATTTGGTTTAAACAAGGCATAATCCAACGAAATCTGATCCGAATTACCCGAATAAGCGAAAAACGGGTAAGCATTAACCATCATGTAAGACTTGGTTTTCCTCAAGAATTCAAGCATGGGTTGTACAAACGAGTCCATTAGCTCCTGCTTGAACGACCCGGATGAAGACGGGTACGAGGTTTGTAGCACTGAGAATGAAATGGGCGACGATATCTTGATATTATCGGCCATAGAATATTTCTGTAGACTGGCATAAACGTTGGACATGGCGGGGACGACGTAGGAGGAGACTTTCGAGTCGACATTGGCCTCGTTCCCGACTGCGATAGCAACGATGTTCGAACCCGGGTGGTATGGGACGATGTTTGTTTGCACCCACGTATCGGTAAATGATTGGCTCCCAGCCGCTGCGGTGAGGTTCTCGTTAGGTAGGGCGACTATAAGGGAGATACCTGAGCCTGAGAAAGCTTTAAGCACGGTCGGGTCGGTGTCGTAGAGCTTCGCACGTAAAATGCCTTGTGTTTTGAGGAGTTGTACCACCTTGTCTGGTGTAGGAAGGTTGTTTGCTATTCTCCCATAGTTTATTCCAATCTTTCCCGTTTCTAGTTAAACATTAAAAAAAAAAATACTGTTAATAAAAAAAATGTAAAAAGGTATGATTCAAGACCCGTCTCAAACCATATACTTGATACTCTCCCGTTACTGCAAATACTACAGTATAGGGAGAGAATATTAGCACGGGTACAATCTAGTATATTATAATTTAAAAGATAACATACCAGCTGCGAAGGTGGAGGAGGAGAGGAGGAGGAAGGATAAGAGGAGGAGGAAGGAGGCCATGGTTAAAGAGTGGTGAATGAGGGGAACAAATGAAGGGGGTGGTTTGGTTAAATAAGGAGAGGGGAGGAGGGGTTAGGAAAGAAAGTGGGTACTTGCCAACAAAAAAAAAAAAACAAAAAAAAGTGGGTGAAGGTGGGGTTTATGTAAAATATGGGGGGAGTAACAACGTAATAATGGGAAAGACGGGAACGTTAATGTCGGGTCCGTTGTGAGATCATGCCGCGTCTTTGGGGTATTGTGGCTTGGATTCTTTCTTTTGTAATGTGTGTTCATTCCGTCAATGCAATTTACTGTATTAATTTAACCTTCCACAATCCAACAACTTTCACCTGTTTTCATGAATACAGATGTACAGTCATTGGGGAGTGATTTTTCGAGGAGTAATAATTTAAAAGTTTATAGGTATGTAATCCAACTTCAAAATCACGGAGCATATTACTTATCATGATTTTAATTATTACACATAATATTGTAGTATTTTATGTGTGATAAGAACATAACAATATGAATCAAGTACTTTTGTATAAATGATTTTTCGTTGATATATATAAGTTATAATATATTTATGTGGAATACTATTAAATTTGTCTTGAAGTATACTTTTTAATATGCAAATTTTATACTTCTATAATACATATTTATAGTTATAATATGTGCGTTAAAAATTATGCAAAAAGCAAATATGACAAATAAAAGAAAACGGAAAGAGTTAAATACTATTACGTAGTATTTTTCTTTAAATCCTTACCCAATTTTTTCTATCTTATCATTATACTCCGTAAAAGATGAAAGCTAGAGTACACTCGGCATTAATAATTGCTTCACAACCCCTTGAAGGTAGAAGCCAAGGACTTTTTATATACGCATGTTAATAACTATAGTATTAACTAATTTTGTCGAGCATGCTGTTTATTTTTAAGCAACAATTAATAAGAAGGTACAATATATATATGACTTCGTATTCAACTTGATTTTAATATTTAATTAGATGTAGTGGTTCATGATTTCGAACTCCTTACACCATATATTTCTTCTCTCAATGTTAAAACACTAGTCCTACCAGTCATTCAGTCTTATGATCCTCTCTTCATTTATTGAAGGAGAAAGTAGGAAGCAACTTGGTTATGGCTGAGAAAATCATGCGACGCAGTTCATGCAATGCTTCCATAATCAACGTACCGACTCACTAATTACTATCATTGTATTTAATTACATCATTTTTTTATAGAAGTTCCGTACTTATGCTACTTGGTTCTCTTACTAATGAAAACAAATAATACGCCGTGTGTACGTATGCAATTTCATAATTTGCCGACCTAAACGCGCATATTTTCCAAGAAATAAGTAGTACAACCAGAATTTATAAGAAGACAAATTGCATACATAATCTCTCCACTAGTCGTTCAATTAATTTAGTAAACATGTATAATTTTCATATATTAAAATTTATCCCAACGTCCTTTTCCAAACATACCAAAGTCCCAAAGCTTTCATATTTTTTTTTTATTTAAGCCATGGCCCACATACTCAAGTAGGATCAATGAGTAGGATCAATTAAAAGGTTACATAATAATAAATGTAGGACCAAAAAAATATATTTAGTAGGTGAAAATTATATAAACGTTAGAAATAATTGTACGTTATGAAGTTATTGCATCATTGATGAGTGTTTTTATTTAATTTAGAAAACATGAATCCAAGTAAAACTGGATAAGGGTAAGACTCATTTGTGACCTTGTAAAATAGACAAGCAGAATCAAATTGCTGAGTGCTAGCTGACAACTTGTCATCTAACTGCAACGGTCGACTTAAAATTGTAACCATAGTTCATAGATGTGATTATGTGAACATGAACTATGTCTTTGATAATTGCTTAACAGTGTAAGTGTGTAACCATGTTCATTTTTGAAAGGTAAGTCATAAGTGAAACAAATTACACACTTACTATGATTTTACCTCAATTGTTAGAAGTTCCAAACCAATTGTCACATATTTTTCTTTACTTGGCATGGAATGACACATCATATAAGGGGTTGATTTCAAGTTTATGACCTTATATCCAATTACAACTAATTTTCTTGAAATGGATGTTAATTCGCTTATTTGGCTAAAGTTTTGGAAGGTGGTATCCAAAACCTGTTATCAAATCTCGTCTATTTCAGTTGTTGTCTTTCCGCTTGCCGTTCTCTTCACAAAATAAAAAAAAAAAACTAATTTTCTTAAACGTTATATTTAGGTTGTAGCCACAAGGAAATACACAATCAACAAAACTATTAAAAAGAAGCATAACGAATAGGTTGATGAGTTTGTACCTTACAAGCAAAGATCAATTGAATTTATTTGACACATTTAATATTTTTCTGAACCTATAGGACTATTGTTTGTTCACCTGATTTGTTAATGTATGGGGTTAATTTATTTCTTGAGGTTTTGCCTAACATACACGATGACTGCAGTAGATCGATGAATCCTCAAAGTTAACTATGAAAATTTAATAGTCATATCCTCAGAAGTTTTTTCCACAAAAGTACACGGAAATTAAAAATAAAAATAAAAATTAGGTGATACAGTTGAGAATTGCTGGAAAAAAAAGGTGCAAAGACTTTTTCATGTATGAAAACCATGTCTAACTACACATTGACGAAAGGTGTGAGTGTGTCACTAGAAAGTAGCCAAACTTTTTGTAGGTTTATAAATTATGCTTTCCCGATTTCATTTTAGCTGCTACGTTTGAATTTTCAAGGTCTCTAATACACAATTTAAAACGTTTTTTCCTCTAAATTTATAAGATAAAAAATTATAAAAAGTTGATATTCTAAAAATTTACATCGAGACGCATTCAACAAGATCTCACTTGAATATATTATTTGTTATAATATAATTAGAATTTATGGTCAGTTTATAAAATTTGACTCCCAAAATAGAAATGTAGCAAATAAAAAAAGACGGAGGGATATTCCGTAACCCACTGCCTTGACCCTGCTAGCTAAGTGGTTAATGCATATGTCATTACTAGAAAATAGAAATGACTAGAAATAGTAGTAGTCTATTACTAGAAGATTATATATGTATGTATGCAATTCTACTCAAACATATTGCGTACGAAAGAGTTTAACTATGATTTCTAACGTAGCTAGTACTAATATTTTGATCAAGTAATAAAATAATTATTTCAAATATTATAATTAATAGTATTTGGCAAAAGATGGTGGATATTAGCTTCTCGGTTTCAATAGGTATGTTAGTATGTACAATAGCTAGCGTATTTATGCTGAAGACCTACGTCATTCATGAACACGTTGACGGTTTTTTTTTTAAACGTCCATCAACTAACATTCAACCTTTAACAAGTAGGAGAGTACCGACAGCTACTCCTTGACAATACCTAACATATGGTACTCCTTAGTATAGTATACAAATATGAAATCAACATAAATTTTGTTTGCTTACATTTTATTTTTGCTGTCAAGATTTTTAAAATTTTGACCATAAATTATAATTATATTATAGAAAATAATATATTAATTGGAATTTTATTAGATGTATCTTAATGTAAATTTTTATAATATCAAATTTTCATAATTTTATTTTACCTATTTAGAGAAAAGATGTTTTTAATTGTGTATTGAATACCATAAAAAGACAAATATAGTAAATAAATAGGGACAAATAGAGTACCCAATACACTCTTGATAATCAACTTGTGCGACGTAGACATAATTTCTCCGTTATAGTCTCCCTTTCTCCATGAAAAATTAAGTCAAAAGATAGATAGCCAGTAATTAGGATACTAATATCATATTATGTCATTTTAGTTGACCTATAATCATCAAAGAATTCCGTAGTTGAGGCAACTCTCACAAGTCATTTGTGGCAATAAGAGTTCTGTCCAATGAAAACATGGAGACTCAGAGAGTTGGAAATACACACTACGCGGTATAAAAAT
The DNA here is from genome assembly GCA_026401315.1 of Dysphania ambrosioides. Lineage (NCBI taxonomy): Eukaryota > Viridiplantae > Streptophyta > Magnoliopsida > Caryophyllales > Amaranthaceae > Dysphania > Dysphania ambrosioides. The sequence continues at coordinate 23,715,734 of CM048666.1, forward strand.
AGAAGTGAAATCCCTGTCATGACAAGTGGTTTGGGTAACCCGAAACAATAAGAAACTAACTTAATTTGGGGTAAGACTTTACTATTTGGGATGGTGTGAATGTAACAGACGTGAGTAACTGGAGTATGGACAGATTTGGTATTGGACTGTTCTCTTTATTAACGTAATAACAATCAAATTGCTTATGAATCAAACTGGCCCCTCCAACAGATAATTTCATCATTTGCTGGTCAACAATTTGCCACCGCTTGATCCAAATCATATCATACAAGAAAAATTTTCTTTTCCTTTCTACCTACAACGTCTATATTGATCCATATTGATAAGGATAGGTACACTTCAAATGGATCAACTATAGCCTCTAGCAAAACTATCCTAGCTCGGAAATCTTCAAGCACAGGTACTTCTTTTCCGTTTGTCACTTGTTCTGCTATTTCAGTGCTTATGTCTGCAATCTCACCTGGTCTTTTGTCAAATAGATGCCTCTTTTATGGGTGATCTATACATATAGTGAATAGTTGACTCATAATTTTTTATTTTACAAGTAAAGGACATAAAAGTAAAGGTATAGGAAGCACATGCCTTCTCATACTTGGCTTTAGCCAATCCATACTTCCTTCTGTGAAGAACCTGTCACCCTGGGAGTGGACAATAAAATGAAGTTTCAGTTTTTACTTCTTTGATGCATAAAGTACTCAGAACTACTCTGTATAAAATGAAAAACAAGAGTATTAATTTTCCCAAGGTCACTTATGGAGTACTAGAAAAGAATACAGATGCAAAAATACTGAGACAGCAGACCATCCTTGCGATATGAAATAATACTTTTCGAAATTTGTGACGCACACGGATCAGCAAGGAGTCAGGATCGATTCCCAGTTTCTATTGGGCATTGAGAAGGACCTAGCATTGTGGATGGTCATCATAAATAATAACTTTCTACATTGACTTGCTGTCTATACATAGAAGTACAGAACCTATATAGTATCAAAGGAGCATCACATGATCTTAGATGATTGTTCCAAACTGCAAAAAAGCCCCTCTATGCAAAAAATGTGTAACTAGCACTAAATATTTAAATGCCACCATATCCACATGGATCTTGCATGCTTTGAGCTATAAATTTGCATCAATATCGATACAGCACGATCAAAAGCATATCAGAATTGAGATCTTGCAACTCAATACGTGAATAATGATTTTGGATGAAGCAAGAAGAAATTTATGAAAGAGTCTCAACACCTTTAGCTAATGTAGTTCTTTGGAACCTTTCAGTCTGAAATAGCGTTACCTTATTCATGGTAGGATTTGGTACATGGAACATAATTTGCTATCTAATTATGTGAATTAGCCTAAAAGTGTTCCAGTGTACCAATTCACGCACTTTGTCTGTAATTTGCTGGGGGAAGGGGGGTAGGCCGTTAGGGGGTCATCAGCGTATTAGGATACTGAGAAAAGATCCAGAGAGTGGACTTTCATTAATCACTGTGGCATATCATCCAACACAGACATGACTTACTATCATTATCAGGAACATATGATATGATGTTGAAATAATATTACCGGCTTACTCCACAATTACAGAGTACAGCTAATGAAAAAGTACCAAGGAAACTTCACCCTTCCGCATGGTAGGTATACCTTCAACCAATTCCAGAAGCAACTTGCTTTTACCTAAAATTTGTCTTACAGGAGTCCCCATACCTACTAGAGCAGAGTATATATCTGCTCCAGATCAGAGGGAGTATCATCGCCGGCTCGAGATCGAAAGTACGGATCTCTTGCTCCGAGAGCATAAGCAGTGCAGTTTACGATATATATATATATATATATATATATATATATATATATATATATATATATATATATATATATATATATATATATATATATATATATATATATATATATATGGCTTGAAGGTGTAATATCAACTTTGAATAGAATAGCTATAAGAAAATGCTAGAAGCAACTCAGCCAACAAAAGAACGACTAATAGCAATACCAAGCGGGAATTCCATTGGAAAGAGTTAGCTAGATATAAAAAAAACATAGGCACCAGTTCGAAGCATAGAAAATAATCAAGAAGACAAGAACCAAATAGCCATTTGGAAAGCTTCACTGAAGAATAGAGACTCAAACTATACTTTCATTGCATGTGGAAAGAAGATGATGACAAAGAGGAGAAAATGGAAAATTGATCAAAGAAAAGCAAGAAAAAGAGACCTATGGAAAAGACAGAAATCTAAGTTGTAGCGACTTCTGGTATGCCACACATGACAATATACTGGCCAGCTGCTCTTTCTAATTTGCTGGGGAGTGGGTGACAGTCTTGGAGCCACTTTGAGCCTATGGAAGAATGCATTGGATTTCCTGAGGATACTCTTTATTATACAGAGAAACTGAAGACATTGTTGTCTTAATCTTTTGTACCCCCTTTTCCAGACTTTGTTGCACATAGAGGATGGCTTGCCTTTCTTATACTTGGTTGTTTCCCCTTATCATGCATCATTTCACTTTTAATACAACAGAACGTCAGAACATATCTTCAACCTTAGTTCTCATATGTTTATAAGCCTTTGCTTCCGAAAACAACAGTACAAATCAGTATGAACTCACTATATTAGCTTAAGGATATCCACTGGACTCACCCCAGAATATATTCTTATGCCTAAACTCCATAGGATATATCTCGGTAAGAACACATTATATCAGCTTATCAACTCAAAGACAATCGCTTGATTGCATCCTATAGAAATGATAATGCCTTAACTCGTGGGATGCATACATTCACTTTATGAAGGAACAATGTCTATTAAGCCTGGTTTGAACTTCATTGTATAACTCTAATTTACAATCCACTTCTCTCCATGTAAAGCCTTACATTTGATAAATTAATCAACATCAATCAAGGATTGAGAAATAACTGCATACGCCAACATATTGCATTCAAAATTTCCAGCATGAAACTCCAGGAGGCCCACATATATCAGTATATCACCAATGAACAAAAATACCAATATATATTTTTTGATGAGTTTAGGGAAAACACAAACGGGAAACATACCCCTGAACTTGTCAAGGAGGCCGCTCCAGCAACAACCCATGATGAAAAGAGAAAGTGTTTACGAACAGTGGGAATAGTAAGAAGTTGCTAACAGAATGATTTTCATTATTTTACAATGATTGTCCTCATTTCCAATTTGGGTGGTTTCAAAGAAAATCGTCTGATATTACAAGGTTCTTTCTAATTTCCTGAACTATTTCAAAAACCCTTCAAGCCAGTAACATTTAATAATAATAATAATAATAATAATAATAATAATAATAATAATAATAATAATAATAATAATAATAATAATAAAAATAAAAATAAAAAAAAGCATTCTTTATATAATCAAACCAACAATATTACAAGGTTGTTTTTAATTTCCTGAATTACTTAAAAAAAAACCCTTAAAGCCAGTGACGTTTAACAAGGTGAATGCCCGTCTAACTTAGTTAATTAAAGCCGGGGACGACGATACTTAGGAAACCTAGGATCGGACCCCGTCACTGCCTGAACAAGTGAAGTTGTAATAAGACAAAAAGTAAAGTTGAACGGACCTCCAAATTCCTTTCTGGTGGAATGGACAACAACCCCTTCCAATGTACGGCCAGTGCAGACTTGCAGTGGTAGATTACCTAATAACAAATGTGATACATTCATCAATCATGCGGATATAATCATATAACTATACATTACATCGGTATCAAATCAAAATAATCCATGAAGTCATAACTTTTAAACATTCACTAACCGGAGACATCGTCCCAGCCAAAATGCTGGTAATAAACTAATAATAACAATAATTTAAAAAATTATGAACCTTTTATCATCATTAGATATCTGCTTCTTCAGAGGAAGAAGCACGGAATTCTGCTCTTCTTCCTCCAAAACCGCCATTCTACGAAATTACTCGTAATCTGGTTGAAAATATGCGGAAAAGTCATCAAATTTTGTGAAATTGTGCTTGTATTTGCACTCGAACATCCTCAATTTCGGTGATAGAGGAGAGAGAGAACTTAGGGCATTGATAATGAAATTAGGGATTCGATTACAGTCTTCAAGTGGATGCGGAAGTTTGTTCGCAAGAGTGAAGAACGAGCACGAATTCGTCGTTTGCGAAGTTGTCGTTAGATATCATGGAACGCTAAACATACCCGATAATATTCCTTAACATCGTACTTTTATTTATGATTTTGGCATTTTCACTCATTTTCTTCATTTTACGCATTTTTCACATTTCACTCACATTTGCCAATATTCTCGAAAATCAATCCCGAACATGTCAACATCTTCAAATAACATGCAATCGCAATCACTGGATGAACTAAAAAAAAAATTCGGTGAAAATGATCAAAACGCCCGGAATAGCAGTTTTGACCATTGAAAACCGCCCATTTTAAGCGGTTTCTCCGTAGTCAAATGCCTATTCCGAGTGTTTTGACTAGTTTCACCGTTAAATTTTTTTAACTCGCTAAATTCATCTGATGATTACAATTCCATTTAATCAAAGGCGTCGACACGTTTAGGATTGAGAGAGAAAATGATGGAGAGAAGAAAACAATTTAAAAAATGGCAAAATCGTAAATATGTTGCTGACGTTAAAGAATTATTTGCCGGCGTCAAATAACAACTCTCATATCTCGTTCAATACTCCTATATTATTATTATTTAATATCAAGAATAAATAAGATAGTTGATAAATAAATAAACTAACCATCTAATTTTATCATATCCTATACACACAAAATCTTCCCTAAAATTAAATGTGAACATTTAAAAATTGTGCTTATATGAATACTTGTAAGATTATTAACAGCATTTTTCATATATATAGAATAACTTAAATATCACATATAACAAGGAATTGCACACTAGTACTTGGTTTTACGTTTATAACTTCAAAATGCTTAAGATTAGTGATTCTTTTGTCACGTATTTGGGTCTGGTATTCAACCTTACAGTGTGAGATTCCAACAACCTAGCAAACATGTGCGAGTGCTCTTACAAACTAAGCTACCACGACTCCTCAATCAAAGACTTTCTACTTGTTCCACATTTGATGAAGTCTGCTATTATACTTGATATGATTCATATGAACTAACAGATAATAAAAAAATGCCAATTATCCTTAACAATGAAGATCATCCAGTACAATACCATCATGCTTTAACTACAAAAATCTTGAGAAAGAAAGGGCGGAAAGAGCTGGTGGCCTGTGTGAGTGTGGGTGGTGTAAGAATCAACAGGAGTATATCAAAATTGTGATTAGTTATGTACATTTTCAACATTCAGAAACCTAGCACACTACAAAGTAATCTCTGATTGTTCTTTTCTTAACAGAAGATGGAGGATTTAGAACAGAAGAAGGGCTTCTTGATTCAGATTTAGGAGTCCTATCAAAAGCCTCGTTCAAGTTTACTCCTAATAGTAACCTATTTCTGCAGAACAGGTTGGGTGTAGTTTCTGGCGTCTTCATCAACTCGACTAAGCTTTCATCTTGTATTACAGCTTCTTTACGATTTGAATTACATGAGCTTTCCCTCTGCAGCGAGGGCTCTTTGCAGTCAGTTTTAGACTCAGCCATCACTCTCCTACGAATTGAATTTGTTCTTGGTAAGAGACAGTTTCTGTTTTGGACATTCCAAAAGCGAACCTGGGAAACAAGGTGATGATTTAAAGATGAGTAGTACAGGACAAAACCCATAGATTACTCCTGATAAACTGTCAGGTTATTACTTACTGTGAAATCATCTGAAGCAGTGGCAATCTTCCCTGGTTCTTGTAGGCACCTGTAGCATAAAATTGAATGCGTAGATGAGTTTCTTTTTGTTGCTAATCACGAGGCGATAGCATGGACTGTTTTATGTTAGACATACCAATCAACTGCAGTGACTTCTTTTTCATGGCTTTTCAATGAAATGGGGTCCTGACGAGGATTGTCAACCTGTAACCATCAAAGTTTTATTGAGCAAAGTACTTAATGCAAAAGCTCTTTGGAAAACCAATAGTTTATGTTAAAGTTGAACAGTGAATTCAAACCTGCCATATGTAGGTATTTCCGTCTCCTGATCCACTCAGTATGTGAGATGCATCTGGGCTGATAGTTGACTAAAACAAATAAGATCCACAACCAATTCAGAAAATGATCAAACCACTAAGAGGTCTAAGGACATGGTTTAGTGTATTTGAACCTGCAAAAGGAGACGCTTTAGGCATTACCTTTATGAAAAATGATCCGATTTGGCAGCCTGTGAAGGAGCTGATGGGACCCTTTTCGAGTTGAAGAACATTATATAAATATATTCTGTAACAAGGCAGAAAGTACGGTAAGTTAAGGTAATAAAAATGAGAGCATAGTATAACTTTTAACTTTATAGCCTCGTAAATACCTATTATTTGTACAAGATGCAGAAAGCAGCACTCCACTAAGATCTTGGGATAGGCTGGTAATTCCATGTTGTCTCCCACTCTGTAAACATATAAAACAACTCGTAAGAAGTGAAACTATAAACAGAAAATTGGATGAAGCTTCATAAGATGAATGTTGAGTCTTGCTGATAAAGCTAAGATGGTATGATAGACATTAATCTAGGATTTGAAGGATTCAAGACAGAGTTTAACACAATCCACTAACCGTTTCTGTGATAGACTCAAGAAGCGGACATGCTTGAGTAGCTGGAACTTGAAGATTCCTAGTGTCCCAGAATTTTACAATACTGAATGGGAATTAAAGACAAACACATTCAAGTTAATACAGGTTGAAACCTTAAGAATATATACTGTCTAAAGGTGAGTGTCCTTCGAAGTACCTGTCTACTGCTCCTGCTGAGGCAATAGAGACTTCATCTTTGAGATATAGAACGGATGTTACAGTTATTGAAGCTGCCTTTCCCTTTTTGAGCCGCTTTCTTTTAGCAGAGGTATGCGCTCCATTAACCTTTTCATTTGACCTATAACAAGCTAGTAAACCATCTGCTTGGCGAGGGTTACACCTCAAGTCCCAAAGCGCTAAGGACCCATCTCTTGAACCAGATACAACAAGATCTACAGAGTAGTAGAGAGACCAAGACATAAAGATTAATAAATTACACCATTTGATCACATTAAATAATAGAAGCAGAAGAACTCTCTCCATACCAGAATTTGTAGGATGGCAGGAGATAGATTTAACACTGCCTACATGACCTCTTAATACTCCATTAGATTTCTTTTGTTCAACATCCCACAACTTAATCTGCCGAGAAAAATGGATAAAGCCCATAAGCATACTATTTTTTGCCGGAACAATCTATTAATCTTTTTTGATCGAGTCTTCGATATAGTTCTATGTGAAAGCACTCATTTTCATAACCCATTGGTGTTAGAAGAACTTTAAGAGATTTAATGCATATAACTTTAAGCCAAGATACATTTTTGATACACGACATCACAGTAAAGATAAAAGTTAGGACTATCATTTGATGAACTTGCAAACATAATTGAAATTGCTTATTCGAGAACCAAACCCTTCTTGTCTTTCTCTAAACTTTTTACTAGATCTCTTTTCTGTTTTTTAACTTTTATGATGGAAAAATAAAACTAACTCTATAACGGAAGTGAAAACTTCCTTTTATATGGGGTTCAAGTGTCCTTTGATAGAGAAGAGCAAAGGGCACGACTTTTATATGGATAAAACTAACTATTTTATTTCAATAAATGTCATCTTTTATTAATTATTGATAAATAAATAATTAATTGTCTAAGTAGTCCAATCCATCAAAAAACATTATCTTTTACACAGTATTGATAAATATTATGAGCATTTATGTAAATTGGCTATGTAACATAATAAGTGGAATTTGATTAAAACAAAAGGTTTGCGGGTCACCCACTTGACACATATTTGAACAGTTATACTAAACAGCCCACAATCCCCAACTGCATAATAACTAAGTTATAGTAAAGTGACAGGTCAAAAATTGATGCTTGCCAGAAATCTGAACTTTCAAGCATCAATGCATCAAGTAAGGCGGTGATGAAGAACATATAACATATATGATCACTTTTAACTTTCAAAAAGAAAACAGGAAGTATGCTAAACGCTTAGCTCCTTCGTCTCTTCTTTAGTAAGCCTAAATGTTACCAAGAATATGCTGTAATGTTTTAGTAGCATAATAAGAGTGATCAGGTATAGCAAACAGACAGGCATCAACAACTATAGTTTGACAACAAATCAATGGCTTGGCTCATCTGTTGGGAAAGAAACACTCACACACACCGGAGAGAAAATAACTGAGAAAAAATGGCTACTCCCTCAATTAGGCACCACATCTTAACATCATCATTATAGCAACCTCAATTTCTTTGAAAATTGATCAGTGCAACCAGCAGGCTGTGATGAAGGACAAAAGGCATACATCTTAAACTTTACGCAAAAACACCTAGTAAGCTAAAATTTTAGCTCCTTTGCCCCTTTTTCAGTACACTTAAATATTGCAAGAACATGCTGTACAGTTTTAGTAGCTTACAGTATGGTCAGCTGAAGCTGTCAGAACACTTGTATCATCCTACAATGAACAACAGTGTCCTGTTACTCGTTTCAGTAGACAATAAAAAAATATGGCACATAGTAATACAAATCAAATTCGAATAAAGGATGAAAAGAACAAAAGGGGGTTCACCTTAATCCAACAGATATCATAAACAGAATTATCATGTGCAACCCAACTCGAAACAATTGCTTTTTCTGCACACACCAAGAAAACTCATCAGCTCATCATATCAATTTATTCTGATCACCCCACATCAAAACCAATGAAACAAATTCAGCCAAATAAGGTTTTTTTTCATTTCAGTACACCTGCATTTTCTTGGGGTGTCGCTGAAGGAATGAGCTTGGAACGTGTATTGATTAAGTTCACATAACCTTCTTCATCAGTAACACACAGAATATGGGCATTCCTAACTGTCTGCAAAAATAATCAAATTGAATATAAATATAATAATATATACCCACCATAAAATCAATATGAAAAAGGATAAATTCCGAATAAAATTCGTCAAAAACTCATCAACACCCAGTCGACCCAGAACAATTCTATGAAATGGGATATTATTGTTGGTGTACATCATTCACATCATGCTCTCGAGTGTAGGATCTACTTGCCCTCAACATGGAATTTCCTCAATATACACAATTGAATACATAGTACATAAATTTAACAAATAAATCGCACAATACGCAATTAAAAATTGCCAAAAAAATCAGAAACACGCATGATTCGGATATTCACAATCATCTGCAAAATCAAATCAGACACTAAAACATTTCATAAAATGAAATAATAAACACTCCCCACTTAAATTCAACAAATAAAATCCAGAAATTTACTCAACTAACTAGAAATTGAAAGTTATCTCACCTTAGCAAAGGAGAGAGACAAAGGAGGAGTCGCAACGCCGTTGTGTGAACTTGAAACACCTCTACTGCAGCTGGGTTCATCGTTTGAATCATCCAATGAGATACTGAACGCGAATAATGGCCGCTTTCGTCCTGGAAAAAGTGGGTCAGATCTGAAATATTGGAAAAACCCAGTAAAATAGAGAGGTGGGGAATGAGGAGGAGAGGGAGTACCTTTGAACCCATGAAGCTCTCTTGAGTTGATGTCGTGGAGGATTGAGCGGGGGTTGTGGAACGCCATTGTTGAGTGTGAAAGCGAAGGTTGAGGTTTTTGAGAAGAGAAGAGGAGGAGAGGGAAACTGAGAGGGGAGCGAGAAAGCCTGAAAGGTGGAGTTGAAATTTTTTTGCAGTGTTCTGAGGTTTTGTATGGGTGGCGGGGGTGGGTGAATGGGCGGGAATATTTTCGAAATATGGCATTTTGGTGGTCTCACCGCCAACCTAACTTGTGTACGTGTTTTAGATGGGTTTTGACTCTTGAGCCAATCCGGCTACTTAATAAAAGTTTGATGACCCGAGCTAAATTTTAGGTAAAAAAATTTACCAAAAGTTTAATAGTGCATAAAATTGGTGGATGATAGTTTCACTAAACAATTTAGAATTAAAGAACTTAGGTTGTCTAATTTAAAAATGATAGTTTTACTCCATTTTTTATCTTTGTTTTTATTTTAAATGTAAATGGTATTGCATTATTGCTTAGGTACCGACAATTTTAAAGCTAAGTATAGGTGCTCGCTACAATTATTAGTACGTTATATATACATTTACTTTCTGAACAAATGTTTATTAGCTAAAAAACGTGGTATTCTTAAAAATTGTCAATCATCAATTATATCGTTGATCAAGCATTCAAGCTAACCATAATAGGGAAGAATCATCGATCTAAGCTAGCTGCTCGATCTGAAAGTTCGTTCTCCTCGACTTATTTTTTCATGAATTTAAATTCTTATTATGTTTATATATTTTATTTTTGATTTACTTATTGTTTTTCGTTGAATTCCTTTTGTACTTCAACTTATTTTGTTTAATTTAACACATTTTTGCTTAAACTTAGGCATAGATCACCAATGATCTTACACCACTTTATTATGAATCTATTCCAAAAGTGAACCAAACACGTGAATAAAATATACAACTCATTCTAAAAATAGACTAAATAGTTCTTAAATAGTGTGTTAATTTAAATTTATATCCTCTAAGAATAGACTTTTATACCATTTCATTCCTAATGACTAACAAAATGACGTGTAAATATTTATAAGCGAATATAAGAAATTCTACTAATACCTTGATAAATATATCAAAATGGACTATCCTACCATTTCATTTCATAATGGCTAATCCTATTGAATTATGAAGTGACATCAATCATATCCCACATGAATTTAATTAAAGTTTGGCTCACTCGAAAAGCAAGTGAGAGGTTCCTCGCTTAAACAGCGTACGAAAGAAGCTAAGCGCATTTTATCGGCAATACTCGAGGACGTCGAAGAAAAATAAGAGCGAATATGTCAGCCACATCCAACGCAGCTCAGGAGGAAGACAAGAAGCCCAGCGACCAGTCCGCCGCTCACATCAACCTCAAAGTCAAAAGCCAGGTTCTCTCTCTCTTGACTTTATTTATATATTTTTTATACTACGGTTTTGCTCCAAATTAGGGTTAGTCGTTTTGCTTTAATCTGTGCTCAAAATCCCCTATTTTGTTTGAATTTTTGATGAAACGAACATGTCGAATTCATAATTAGTTGATCTCCTACTAATTTCATAGTTAGTTAAGGATATGTAATTAGGTTGAAGATAATATGTGATGTATTTGTGGAATGGGGCTTGATTTTTTTTTTCCTTAAACTGGAATTATGGTATGAGTTTTAAAGCCTTTTGTTATTCTTTAAGTTGTGCTAACGGGTGGAAAGTTGATTTTGTTGTATTTGGATAAATGTGAAGTCTTGGAAAGTTTGTGATTGTAAGACTTTATCAGGAGTATCAAGTCTTGTATCTAAACGCTATGTTGTTTTCCAAGAAGGGGTAATGGGGGTTTTGTATGTTCATTTGATTGTATGTTTGTTTTGTTTTGATTAAGATCTAATTATGGATTTATAATTTAATCCTTATATTGATAGGCTCTGCAGTCTGCCCATGTATATATGTCACTGACTAAGTTGAAGTTTTGCATGTTTTATTGTGATTCTTTGTCTAATACTTTCGAACTGATTCTTAGAGCTAAGCGAGAAGTCTGTGGAATGTAAGCATCTTCATGTCTCTTGTTCATGATTACAACGTGGCTGGTATTAACCCTGTATGTTCTATATTCTTTGGAGAGAGTCGTTTGGGCTGGTATTAGAATCTAGGGGTTTTTCTTTCTGTTTTGCTAGCTATTGAGGCTAGAGTCCTCATCTAGAAAAATATGTAAGTGGGAATGGAAGCCCTATCACTTTTAGCTTTATGGTTTGTGATGCCTGTACTTGTGGGATATTTATGTGATTGTCTCCATGATTTCTTCTTTAATTCTAATATGGTACTTGTTTTTTTAGGATGGCAATGAAGTTTTCTTCCGCATTAAGAGGTCCACTCAACTGAAGAAGCTTATGAATGCATATTGTGACCGGCAGTCTTTGGAGTTTGGCTCACTTGCTTTCTTGTTTGATGGTCGTCGACTACGTGCAGATCAGACTCCAGATGAGGTATCTTCCTTTCCGCTGCATTCCCTTCTGCAGATCATCTCTTTGTTGCAATTGGTTTCTCATGTTGGTTGTCTGTTTTCGGTACATAATAATAACATTTGCAGTTGGAAATGGAAGATGGTGATGAGATAGATGCTATGCTTCATCAGACTGGAGGCACCCTTGCCTTCTAGGGAATCTACTTCGAAACTTCCTTGGGCTTAAGTATGATATTTGTGTATTGTCTTGTTTCATTGGAGAGACGACTACATTGCTGACCATGTAGTTGTCTCCAATATAGCAATTACTAATTGGTTTGTAACCTATGTGAGATTATGATCTTTACTGTTAGCTTGTAGTACTAATTAGTGTGGATGGGAATACCTGGACATGACAGCTTTTGAGAACATAACAAGCTTGGGGTTAGCTTTGTGTCTATATGTCGCCATAATTTTGTTGCAGGCAAACATTAAGTTGTTGCATGTTGGTTTAATATATGGACCTTGTGTTATTTTGCTTTCATTTCTGTGTTGAACTAAGTTATGGGGAAAGTCATCTACCATATTTGGTAGCATTAAGATCCGTTTTGACCTTATGGGCATTATTGTGGTATTGGTGTACGTTGGAATATGTCCAATATACCAGTTTGAAACTAAGGTACTAGTGGTTGTATTTCTTGATTAAGTTTTATTTCATGGGTTCCCTTATGTTTGAGGTAAATTGTTATCAAAATGAAAAATATTGGGCTATCTTTTCACAAAAATCAACATGTAAATTAAGGTTTTATAGGCCTCAATAACATCAGCTATGACACGGGGTGTAGAGAAATAGAGAATACCACCTCCTTACTCCTTAAGAGGGTGCAACCGTGCAAGGAGTAACGCTAACTCTCTTTTGGGAACCACTCAAAGTACAAATTAATATCCCTATATTTTACTCCCTTGATTTTTTTTTTGTTATTTTAATTTAAAATCAGGGAATAAATCAAGATATGAGTAAATATGGGTTATATTTCTTAAAATAAATTTAAAATAATCTAATAAGAAAATCAGATATCTTTGAAAAGAAGTTGTAGGTAGAGCATGTATTAAATATTCATGAAAATTTATAACTAAGTTGTTTAGGAATAAATGTTAGTGAAAACTTAGGGTAAGTGGAGGGTATTTTTGGTAGTTTAGGTGGACATTGAGATTATTTTTGTCAATAATTACATTCAATTTGAGGTTATTTTAGTCATATTAAAAAATAAAATGATTTATATGAGAAGATCTTAAAAAAATAAAAAGAAAGAAATGGAGGAAGTATGAAATATTCTTTAAATTAATATCCCTATATTGTATGAAGCATCCTATCATAGAAAAGAGAGAGCCGCTGCTCAAACACCATTAATACGCAAATCAGCTAACAGCTTACATTAATTAACTACTATGGGGGATTGTTATTTTTCATTAGATCATCATTCAAACTTTAGAGTAAAAATTTATAAAAGACGCACAGATATAAAATGAAACAACAATCTTGGACAAGTGCAGTCGCTGCATCTTCGCTGATCTCCTCAACAGAAAGCTTTGGGCCTTTTTTCTTTTTTGGGGAGACAGTTGATGGAGAATTTTCCTTCTCATTTCCCACAAGGCTATTATGTAGTTTGCTCTTCTGTGGGGGCTTGTTCTCATGTAGCTTATGCTTATCATCTGTCCTCTTGCGTTTCGTAGTATTCTCTTCACTAGTCTCCTCGCTGTCATTGAGAATGACGCCCTGCTCTGTTGTTTCAGGCTCGTTAGAAGAAGCTGAGTTTGGGCTGCGTTTTGTCAATTTTTAAACAAGTGAGGCCATCCCTCAACATCAGATATCCACATTTAATTTTTTTTTTTTTATGTGATGTAGAGATGCATATTAAGTAAGATTTGTTAAATGCATTTCCATGTAAATTTTTAAAATATTATGTTTTTTTTTTATAATTTTTGTCTTACGGTTTTAAGTTGTGTTTTGAAAATCGTAAAAAGTTAAATGAGACAAAAAATTTAGCACAGATATATTACTATTATATTTTCTCTCAGGAAACTTTAATAAGGTTACCCATTTGGCCAATGCAACAATTTTAGGGTCTGTACATTTGACTTTGAACTTTTGAAGCAAAGCTTAGCTTCAACACAATTCATAAAACTAAACATTTATGGTTTGATCAAACTAGATTTCAGAAGGATGATCCGCCTTGACCACAAAAATCCCATCTAAGTAATTAGATTTGTGCGTTGAGTTAGATTTAGGACCGAGATGTGTCATATGCAAAACGGGCCGAACAAAAAAAGATGCAAAACATACCAATTTGGGTCGGGCAAAAAATAATACAAAACGGATCGAGTCGGGCTGGACCAAAGAAGATGCAAAACAGATTGAGTCGGGTCAACCTGTCCGAAGTGAGTATAGTTTTATCTATAGAGGGTAATAATTTGCCCGTATCATCTTCAATCTTTAGTAGTGAACCATTGACAAGTAATTGAAAATCATACATTACCTGATAATGTTAAAAAGCCTTAAAAAACTATTGGCATGTTATTGACCCGACTTGACCCATTAAAGATCCAATAAAACATGACCATTTAAGAGATCGACCTATTAAACTCATAATTTATTAGACCTTTTTACAAATGGGCCGATTAAAGTCTCCAGTTGAATAGGTTTACAAGTATTGTAGGTTTGGATAAAAATGCGTAGTCAGTAGTTATATCCAACAATGGATGAAATCGAATTTTCTAAAATGAACATATTTGCAGAAAGGAAGGGACCTATTCGAAACCATTTTACAAAAAATAAAAATAAAAATTAAAATCCATATCACCCTTTATATATCCTTGATAAAGCATGTTGAATACAAAACATATCCTCCAATTTTGGAATTTGCATCATCTAAATTTATCATTATATAAGTCAACTACAAAAATTTATCATTATATTCGATTTTAACATTTATGATCAAATCTCGTCTCGCCAATAAATCTCCGAGCAGATTTAAAAATCAAATATCAACCAAAAAGCATACTCAAACAACGAAGCCAAATCTAAAGTGTGATTGGGCTCTTAGATTGAAATATTGAACACCCACAGGCCAGAAACCCATGGGTTTTAATTGGGCTTGGGAACTCTAATAGACGCCGTTGACGCCATGTCGAAAAGCAAAGTCGTCCGTCCAAATAAATAAAGACCCTAACGAACTTGCACTCTGCACTCAGCAGCGCCAAAGAGGAGAGGAGAACCTGCTTAGCGTGATAAGGAAGCTGACCACTCGAATCTCAGAAAAAAAATGTCAGGAACTCAAGAGGAAGACAAGAAGCCAGGCGACGCATCCGCTCACATCAATCTCAAAGTCAAGAGTCAGGTATATATATATTATTTTTAATTCCCCCCCTCCCCCTCTCCCTTTTATAATTTTTTATTTTATTTATGATTTGGGGATTTCATCTGTAATTTTTGTGCTCAATTTTCGATCTTTTGGTTTTTATTCGTATAATTTTGTGATTTTGTTGAATGTGTTAGTGTTTCGCGTTGATTTGATTGAGAATTGATTAGGGTTTTGAGTGTGTTGATTATGTTTTAATAAAGGCAATTGCTTTTGATTGATAAGCTTGTTAAATTGAATTAATTTGGCGATCCCTTTTGAATTAATTGATTTATTAAATAATTGTCAATACTTAATTTTTGGAATTGAAGTTTGTGTTTATTTTGGAATATTATTAGTTGTTAGAATTGCAAGACCTTGTGAAGTCGTGAGGGTGGAACTGTAGATTTATTGGTTTGTTTGTTTGTGATGTTTGCCTTAAATTAATGTGAGTTGTCAAAATTCGAGTGAATAAGATGTGATTGCGATGGTATCGAGGAAGCTTTGTTTGTTGATGATGCATCTGATGTTTTTAGTTGAGATGGTTAATAAAGAGGATTTCTTCTACTGTAGATGTAATATTCGTGGAATTTAAACATTTGGTTTATGCAATTGCTTCTTGGATTTTGTTTGTTATCCACGAGTTTGTTAATATGGAATGGTACCCTTTGTTGTTGAGATGGTTAATAAAGAGGATTTCTTCTACTGTAGATGTAATATTCGTGGATTTTAAACATTTGGTTTATGCAATTGCTTCTTGGATTTTGTTTGTTATCCACGAGTTTGTTAATATGGAATGGTACCCTTTGTTGTTGAGATGGTTAATAAAGAGGATTTCTTCTACTCTAGGTGTAATATTCGTGGGATTTAAACATTGGTTGATGCAATTGCTTCTTGGGCTTCGATTGCTATACACGAGTTTGTTAATATGGAATGGTACCCTTTGTTGTTGATTTGTCGGTGCAATAGTATCAACAGTGGGATCGTAGGAGTGCAGATTTGGAGTGTGATATGCCTTTTTTGTATTTATGAACGTACCTTATAAGAAAAATATCAATTTTTGGATATTTTGGTAGATGATTTTGCTTGCAACTTTTGTTCGTGGTATAAATCTGAACGTGTGTATATGATAGCTGTGGGCTCTATGCTTGTTTTCTTTGCCTCTCCATGATCTGCAGGTGTATCACATTCAAATTAAAGAAATTAAAGTATGGGACTGAAGCTTTGTTTATCTTTTGGTTCAGCAATATTGTTTACTCATCCTTTCTGTTGCCTACTACTTTGATGCCTGAAGTCTACATTTGAATTATGTAGTCTTGAGAATTTTTAACTTGATGAGAGATTATATAATCTGATACTTTAACTAGATACTTGGTTTGCTAATTTTTTTAGGGTTTGTTTTATAGCTGTATGTTTGAAAATTACAATAAAAAGTAAAGCTATTCAAGTTTATCATCAATGAACAGTTTTATAGCAGGATGAATTATCTACCTGGGTTAGTATGTTAGTGAAAACCAAATATCTTGTAGATGTCTTAGTATGACTGGATATTGATTTAAGTATAACGCTTCAATTTGTTTTGATATTGTATGGTTGATGTGCGTACTCCTCTGCTACAAGGTTTGGTAATGAAGCTAGAAATCTGGCATTTTTTTTATAAAATAAAGCTTTTAATCATCCTGTATTTATCATCTCATTATCTTGTCCATCTGGCTTGTTCTTTTCTTTGGCTTTTGAAACTAGCTTATTTTCCAATTTTACAGTAACTATATGCTCCATGTGTTGTGGAATCCAGTAAAGGCACAAGGACATATACCCTGTTGGTCCTAGTCAGTCATTTATGTTCTGACAGCAGCTTCCCCCTCCACTCTTTTTGTTTGATGGTCGTTTGGTCATATTTTTTCTTATGGGTTACATCTTATCTGAACATAATTTGAACATTTTTGGACCTTTTCTGAATTTAACTGAACACGTGTAGTTGTGAAATGAACTTTGTGATTGCTGTCTAAACTTCTGTGAACGTGTAAGAAAAATCCTTTTGAAGGGATAGCAAAGATCTTGAGCTGTGTTAGTGTTGAATCATAACTAGTATTTTCTTTGTGGACCGTGCTCTTTTATATGTCTTGCTATGCCGATGGTTTTGTGGAAGCTAAGTTCAGTTCATCCTAGCCATGGTGTCTGTTTCAGTTCTTGGATTAATATATACCTGTAACTGACCTTATTACCATTTCTTCTTTTTTTAAATCTATCTTTAGTACAGGCATCTGGAATGCTTCAACTATTAATGTGTTCTGTTTGGGGTGTATTATAGGATGGTAATGAAGTGTTCTTCCGTATCAAGAGGTCTACACAATTGAAGAAGCTTATGAATGCTTACTGTGACCGCCAGTCAGTGGAGTTTAACTCCATCGCCTTCTTATTTGATGGACGTCGGCTTCGAGCTGAACAGACCCCTGACGAGGTTTCTCTCTCGCTCTTTTATATCGTACATATATACCTTGGGCTGAGGTCTATACCTCTTTTCTTCTAGGCTTGTGTCTGAAAAAGTATAGTATTGGGCTCCCTCTCTCTATCTCTCATACTGATTTCTCCAATTACTTATTTTTTGCAACAGTTGGAAATGGAGGATGGTGATGAGATAGATGCTATGCTGCATCAGACTGGAGGTGCTTCCTGTGTCTTAGGCTTACTAGGATGAAGGATTTTAGGTTATTAGAGATTGGCTTTGTGAAAGACCATGTCCTAAACTTTATTGTAACTCAATCAGTATATTTTGAACCTATTTGCTTCGTCTGAGCTCTGTTTGTCGACCTGAAATCTTGATGCTTGGTACGTCATCACATGTTTGGGTGTCGTCCTTCAGCTCATTAAGTTAATAGCATTATTAACTCTACAAGGAACCATTTTGTATAGCCTTATTATGCTCGGACTTTTGATTAAAAGTTGTTCTTTGTTCCAAACAAAGTATCTAGGCCATCATAGATCAGCTCAGAATTTGGATTCAATTGTAATTAAGCTTGAGCAAATCCCAAGAGTACTCTGCTTGACCCTTGAGGTGTTTAACATTGGTTGTAGGCCTTGTAGGCTCATTTTGAAGCATGCCTACCTTGGGAGGATATCAACTTCACGGATTCCCCTTATATCTTCTTGCTGGCGAGTTTGCCCATTATGGAGTATATGTCTATGCTAAAGCGAGTAATTCACCAAATGTCCCAAGAGGTAACTATGCGTAAACTGCTTCGGTTACTTATATGGAGGTTAGATACTTTATTAATCAAGTAGATGTGTTCATATACTTTTTGAAGTATTTATAACATACTTGCGTGTGTTGGATGATCCTCTTTTTTTTGATTCTTGGTAAATCATTTAGGTACTTGATAACATATGGTATTATGGTGCACTATTGTATCATAAGATTTGAGCCTCATCAAACCCTTAGCAAGATAAGGAGTTAAAGGGCTTGCGTTCTCTGTTATTGCCCATAACGGAGTGTAGCTGATATAAGTTATATTGGGTAATGTTTATAATCTCTGTTGGAATCTGGGCTTCATCTTAATCATTTTCATGTCGTTTGGGGTTGCAACATCTACTCTTCTTTGATTTTAAATTGTGTGTAGCTTTTATTTCTAATGTTGGTCTGCAGTCCTATCACTGGTCTAGAAAATCCAAGCTGGGTAATGTCTTCAAAACTAACCCTGTTTTCCCCCTTAATCTCCGAACCTCCCCGGGTTCAGGATTCCTAGAACTACCCGGAGATGAACAGAGCGATTATAAACTTGGCTGTCTTTGCCACGGGCGGGCTTGCACTTATTCTTAGAAAACTTTAAGTGGAGTGCCATTAACCGCCCCATTATTCACTTAATCTTTAATCTTTCACTTTGCACTCCGTCAATACCCGCAAACCACCACGCCCTGCCTTCAACCACCTACGCCACCTTTTATCGTTAGATGACCTCGTCGGTTTTCGGGAAAACCACCACCAATCTCACAAGTTTCTGGCCAACCACCATCATAACAAATAACTTAAGATATGAATGAGCCGTCGTCGCTAGTAAAAGTCGCGAAATCAGATGGTAAATAGATGAGCTGTTCAAAAACTTTAGTCAGCTGTAGAGGGGCCGTCCAAAAAATCTGGTCAGCCCTAAGGCTAACTATTTTGTTTTTTGGACAACATTCCGCCCGAAATTTTTGGACAGCCCCTAAAGGCTTGCCGAATTTTTCAGAAGGCTCTTATTTTTATTAAATCAGAATAATTGAAAACTATTATTTTTTATTAAATTAGAATAATTGAAAATTATTATTTATAATTTTCAATGGCTAAAAGTAGGGTACTATGAAGTATGAACTATCTAGAATACAACCAAGACCAGAAATTTATAGTAACACTCACTAATGGGCCTCTTCCAATCACTCATCAATTCGTCTTAGCCATCAATTCCTTCACCTCACGGAAAGCACAGTACAACCGCACAACAAACATTAAGAAGAATCGTTAGTGTGGACTAGTGACCTTGCTCTCTATCCATTCCTCCCCAACCTCACAACTCTTACACTATACCCTCCCATGGCTACCACATCCACCACCACCTCCCTCTTCCTCTCCGCTCCTTCCATCAAGCCCCCAACTCCGTTCCCCACCCCCATCTTTCTCCCTTTTCTTATTACTCGAACCCGCCGGGTCCCCAAAGTCACATCAACAGACTTCATAGGCGATTTCGGAGCCAGGGACCCTTTCCCAGCTGAAGTAGAGAGCAACTTTGGTGAAAAAGTCCTAGGAAACATGAGCACTGAACACAAGATTCTCATTCCTCAAGCTTCAGCTCTTGCACTTTCACAGCAATCTTGTGTTCCCATCTCTCCTACCGATGCCCCCTTGTCTAAGGATGATGCTAAGCAGCTGCTCTTCAAGATTGTCGGGTGGCGATTACTCGAAGAAGAAACCGAAGATGGGAAAGTGGTGCTGAAGTTGACATGTTTGTGGAAGTTGAAGGACTTTGATGCAGGAGTTGAGTTGCAAGATAGGATTTCTAAGGTTGCTGAGAGTGCTGGGCATTCCCCTGTTTTCCAGCAGGAGGACAATAAGGTGACAGCTGTGTTGTGGACTGAGCAAATTGGTGGGTTGAGTATCAATGATTTTATTATTGCTGCTAAGATTGATGAGGTTAAGATCTCTGATCTTCAACCTAAAAAAAGGTTTTGGGCTTAATATTCTTCTGTTATTGAAATGTTGTAGGTGATTGGTTGAATTCATCCAAATGTTTTCATCATCCCAATTTTATAATGTCTTCCGTTTTTTTAACCTATGTCTGAATGCGTACAAGTTATAATGGGCAAAATATACAGAAAACGAGAAGATTAAGAAGAAACTGAGGCCATATAAATATATGATAAAATTGTATAGACTATTAATTTATTAAGAGCACTTTTATTGAGCTTATTAAAATGGATATTATTATATCTTCATATGGTAGATAACCCACCACTTATAAGAAATTAAAAAAAATATTTAATAAAGCTGAATTGGATTTCATTATTACCCTTTTCTACTAGAAACCAATGAAAATGTGGAATTGTGGATGGACTCATGCAATTTAGTTGATCTTTGCGCCTTTGTTTACAGCAAATTCCTAGTGCTTCACCCGATGCTCATTTCTAGGGTTGGAAAAAACTATTCCGATCCAAAAATCCGATCCGAACCCGACCTGAAAATAGAGGGTTAGGATTGAGATTTTCGTCATGAAAACTTAAATGGGTTGACATGAACCCGACCCGAAATGAATGAGGTTGGTTAAGGTTGAAAATTCCAACCAAAAAATGACTTATGTAACCCGAAATTATTTTCGGGTAAAAATCAGTTTGAGTCAACCTGAACCCGACCTTATAACCAAACTATATTAAATAGATTAAAAAATTATTTGGCCAGTCACCCACTCATCCCAAACCCCAAACCCAAATTAAAACCCTAAAAGACTATTAAGCTACTATTGTCAACATATCATCCGTTTTATCTTAACCCTAAAAGTCTTCTTTTTCTTCAGCCACTCTATTAAATATAATAACCACATCTCAGGGGTGACAAAAATTGACCCAGTCCAAAATTCCGAACTGAAAATAGCGAGTAAGGGTTGATATTTTCGACACAAAACTTAAATGGGTTAGGTTCGGGTTTTTCAACCCGAAGACTTAAATAGATCAGATTCGGGTTGGAAGATAGCTGACCCGAAAGTTGGTGACCCGAACATGAACCCGATCTGATGTGATCCGTTTTCCACCCCTACTCATTTCCCCTATATATTATTGATCAATTTGATGTGGATTTCCATAATGTGTTGTAGACTTGTTTAAATGGGAGGGACCTCATTAATGGCTTTTGATCGACCTGTTTGTAAAAGAGTCTTATTAACTATGGACTTAATTGAGCCGATCTTTTAAAGAGTCATGTTTTATTAAATCTTTAATGGATTAAGTCGAGTCAATAATGGATCAATAGTTTCCAAAACTTTTAAACACTATCAAGTAATGAATTATTTCCACTTACTTGCCGATGACCCACTGCCAAAGATGGGAGCTGATACAAACAAACTATCACCCTCAATACATAAAAAACTATCCTCTCTTTGGACGGCCCGACCCAACTAGTTTTGTATCTTCTTTGACCCGACTCGACTGGATTGATTTTGCATCTTCTTTGGCCGCCATGCCCCATCCCGTTTTTCATGTGACCCATCCTGTCCCTAACCCGACCCAATTATTGTGATTACCTACTAGTGTAATGGGTTTTACGATGCACGTTGATTGTGAACTTATGAGCTAAAATTCACGATTTTACATCCAAAAAATAAATGTATTGTAGTGAGGGAGCTATCCCACATGGAAGAATGAAGGAATGGTTGATATGGTTATAACATTGTTCTTACTAAGAATTATAGTTGGCTAAAAATGGTCGAACAACCATGAAATGTGAAGAGTTGGGCTTGAAAAAAACAAATGAGAATTCTGGTTGTGACATCAAAGTACATAGTTGCAAAAGAAACGTAGTTCAATCCGTTCTCTTCTAAATTAGAATAATTACTTTTTTTAGGATTTGCTATTTAATTGATATTAAGTGAGCCCAATGCTTAACCATAGTAAAAAATCCACTAGAAATTCATTTTAGGTAACAAAAGGTGCAAAAATAAATATCGGGTCCCAAACGGTGAAAAAATTGAAAGTTTGAATCCTGATTGTAACTTTAACTTGAAGTTAAACGACATTAAACTTATTTTGATCATTGAATTTCATTCAAACATCCCCTAATAATGGAGAATTACATCCCTATTTTGAGAAAGTGCAGACAGAGGCGGACCCAGGATTTTCCGCCCGGTGAGTCACAATCGATAATCAAATTTGTAATAATTTTTTTTTACCAAACAATCAAATAATAATATTAAAAAAACATCCAAATATTTAAACAGTGTTCTCTTCATTCTAAAAATTAAGTAAATATTCAACTAAATCAAGCAATATTCAACAAATAAATGTTTATAGCAACTAAATCAAGCAAATATTCAACAAATAAATGTTAATAACAACTAAATCAAGCAATATTCAACAATAAGTACTACGAAGACTTAGAATAATTTGAGGATTGACTTAATTTGAGGAGATTCTTTTTTCAATTACCCAAAGAAAAAGTATTTACAAAGATCATCCAAATAGAAAATTGACAAGATCAGAATATTGACTAATAATTAACAAGCTTAGCTCTCTACCAAAAAAATTTATTTAAGGTACTTTACATACAATTGATCACACAATTACCAACTGTTGAACACAGACACTAACTACCAAATCATTATCAGTAGTCCCACTAAAAAAATATATAGCAATCTTAATAACCTTTGCAATGTAATTATGTGTTTTCGTCATAATTATCTCCGTCAATTACTATATATTCACAATGTATATACATATAATTAAATTTGTTTGTGTGATGAAATCCACAATGTGTATATATTGTCACCAATACAAGCCTAATTTGACTAGGAAGACACCTAAACATAACACAATTAGGAAGCTAATACAACTTCTTAAATACATATAGCTATCAATCTTACCACAAACAAACGAGATCAAACTCACCATTGCGCACAAGTTTCTTTATATTTTAAACAAAGTTAAGCTTATTTATACGATTAATTTGGTGGAATAAAAAGATTGGTAAGTTTATTAGTGATATTTAAAAAAACTATAGGTTAATGAGTAGAATAATTAGAAAATCCCAATTCAAGTACTCAACTCCAAATCTCTAATGAACTCCAAATTCCAATCCCAACTCAAGTACTCAACTCCAATGAAATAGTTAGAAAATAATTATTATACAAATAATTGAAATAATTAAATAAAACCTAAAAATAACTCAATAATCAATTACTCAAATAAGAAATAACCTCATGTCCTTGTGACTTTGTGAGACTATGATTGGGTATTTGGGTTGGTGACTGAGCCACTGAGGTCGGCCGGTCGGTGCATGGTTTGAGGAGGGTGTTCGGCTGATCGGTGTGACGGTGTGGAGCAGTGGAGGACTGCTAGTCTGCTGGACTGGAGCCGGTGTGGGCGTGCTTCCGACTAGCCGTGTGCGGTGTGCAGGAGCCAAGTTCTGGAGCCGTGTGCCTGCCGGTGGGATTCGGGTGAAGACCGAAGAGTCTGAGGGAGGCTGGAAGTCGGGTTGGGAATGGGGAGGAATTTCTGATTTTTTTTTTTTAAAATACTTTAAACTTTTTTTGGGCCAGGCATAAAGCCCAGTCCGCCCCTGAGTGCAGATAATCTAATCACTTCCTATTAGTCGGATTTGGAGATAATCAAGGGAAATAAACATTTTAGTCAATTTCATCCTGTACAAATTATAATATACATTGTACGACAAGTAATAGTTTGCGCGCACACACAGATAACACTATAGTAAAATCTTATGATTTTTATTGAAGGTTGCATGATTTTACAACATATGAATAAGTTAGTTTAATAAAAGGCTTATTCTTCAAATATGTAGATTAAGACATAATATTTTTGATATTATTAACACAACTAAATATTGTTAAAATGATAGAGGCACACAAAAATGAGAAATTCCTAATTTATATCTAATATAAATATATCAAGGGATATTTTTATTATTTTATTTCTATATCTGATATCTTAATATCTATACCTGATATGAGTTTTTAAGTATTTTTAAATCTTTTGTATTTTTATATCTGATATAATAATATCTATATTTGATATAAAAACACCTATATCAGAAATTTCAATATCTTGATATAATATATATCAGAGAAGAATTAGGAAAATCTCACACAAAAATTAGGGAAATTAAGAATTGATGCATTCATTTGTGTATAAGTGACTTTGATTTACAAATTGTATTTTTGTACAAAATTGAATCTTCGTTAGTACTAGTGGCTAAGGATGTTAAGAAAAGTTGCTCTAGTCTTAACCAAATGCCTGAACAAGCAGTCTAGTGCTTCATCAAGATCTTGAATTTCAGATTCTAATTTCACCATCTGGCTCATCATATTCTCCATATTCACCCCATCTTTGATCTTCTGGCCGATAATCGACTCAAGAGTAGTTTCAACTATATCGAATTCGCTTGCTCTTGTTCCCTTGTCACCATTCTGATGGACTAAGTTGCTGACTAGTGACCATTTACTTGTCTGCGATTCCATCTTTGCACCACCAATATAGGACAACAAGGACTTAAATATGTCAAGTGTTATTGCTTCGACATCTTTCAACATGCCCTTGATGGCAGTCTCGTTGTTAGATTTCTTGGCTTCCATGACGTTTTTCAAGGACTTTTTGATCATCTTCTTGGCGCTCTTTCGAGTGTTCAAGTAGTGAACAGCTTCATTTGTAATGTTTAGTTCACCGCTGCACCTTCTTCTTAGCACCGATTGTATGTCTTGGAGGCGTTCCTTTGATTGCACCAATACATCCCTCGATGTGGTGCATATGTCGAGAAGCCTAAGAGATCCATCCAAGACCTCTTCGACAGACTCTGATTGTAGGCTTCGAGATGAAGTGTGTTGGTTAAGAGGTAACTGAAGCAACCCATCAACGCAGCAATATAAATCTTTGAGGTTCGCTAGTTATTGGGTTAGTGATGAAGAGGTAGAGGCAGCCTGAGAAGACCTCAATCTGCTCAATTGTTGGTCGAATTGATCAACAATTGGGTGTGATTTTGATGGGAAACTCAAACAACGAGCATGGCAAGAAGCCATTTCAAAGTTTTTAGCACTTGTACAGGCGAAGGCAGAGAAGTTTTTATGCTAGCTAGCTTTGATTTGTTGACATCTCATTCTTGCCAATCTGATCATATATACATTTAACTGAGAGAAGACAGAAGGAATCTCTTATTAAGTGAGGAATAACATGATTTCTTTCTTTATGAAGCGATTCTTAAGGCTATATATGCGTTTTATTATCTTTCTAACCTATAATTGGCAGCTAATTAAGAGTGGACAACGCTCAGATTATTTAGTTAGTTTAGAACAAATTCGATGTTATATGCTGCACCCTCTGTATCTCCGTCATGATCCAAAATTTGCTTGTTCGTTTTATTTTAGCCAATTATTTTAATAAATCATCCACATTCTACACGAGTTGGTTTGAAATTTTTGTAATTATTGCACTAAATATAATATAGACAAGTTGCTAACGTACATGATCCAAGAAGGTAGGCGGGAGCTCAACGTTATGCCTTAGATTAAACTTCATTTTCAAGAAAATTTTATTGCACGAATGGAATCTTTACAGGCTAGCATGTGTGCCATTCAACAAACAGATCAAAGCATATCTTGATCAATTGCACTAATTCTGGTCAATTTCTGCCAACTATACCCTAAGAATGGAACAAATTTCACCCCATTTCGATTCACCATTATGGTGTAAAAAAAAGCACGTAGGTTTACTACTACTCAATTGTTTACATTGATAAAGTAAATTTTTGCATAATAATTATCTACTAATGATTGGCTAAAGACCCACAGATGAATTTTATACTTCTGATAAAAAGTTCTAAGAGTACTAACTCATAACGAATCAAGTAATATCAGCTAATTTTTCTTATGATTTTCAGCTGCTTTGATGTTTGAGCGATAGTGGAATGAAGGCAAAATGATAAAGAAATGGAACACAAGATATAAGGAAAGACGATGTATATGTATAATCGTGTGTATAAGTACTATCATTCACAGATTTATGTACGTACAAAATAGTTATATACTTTGTCCTAGTTGCTAAGGATGTTGAGAATAGTTGCTCTAGTCTTAACCAGATGCCTAAACAAGGAGTCTAATGCTTCATCGAGAGCTTGAATTTCAGACTCCAGTTTCATCATCTGGCTCCTCACTTCCTCTGCGTTACTTTTGTTCTTTTGGCAGATAATAGACTCAACAGTAGCATCAACAGCATCAAATTCATTGGTTTCTGTTGTTGCTTTGTTGTTGCCTCTCTGGTGCATTAATTTGCAGACTAGAGACCATCTGCTTTTCTGTGATTCCATCTTTGAACCACCAATGTAGGACAGTACAGACTTAATGATATCAAAGGTTACAGAGTTCACATCTTTCAGCGTGCTCTCAATGGTATTGTCTACTGTAGTTTCCTCTGCTTCCTTGATAGTTTTTAAGGACTTCTTGATCATCTTCCTAGCACTCTTTCGGGTGTTCAAGAAATGAACGACTTCATCGGTGATGTCAAGTTCATCGCTACACCTTCTCCTTAACACGGATTGTATGTCTTGGAGACGTTCCCTTGATTGTGCCAAGATATCCCTTGATGTGCTACAGATGTCAAGGAGCCTTAGAGATCCGTCCAAGACTTCTTCAGTCCACTGTGAGCGGACGTTTTGGGATACTGCTTGTTGATTAAGTGGCAGCTGAAGCAACTCATCAACGCTGCAGTACAAATCTTTAAGGTCTGTAAGTTTCTGGTTCAGAGATGATGAAGAAGAGGCAGCTTGAGAGGACCTCAATCTGCTCAAGTGTCCATCAAACTGATCAATAACTGGGTGAGCTTTCGATGGGAAACTTAATGAACGTGTGTGATAAGAGGCCATTTTCTAGATTTCGTAATAGGCTTGTCGAAGAAGAAGGCAAACAAGTTGAGGATGACAGTCTAGAAGACTAGAATGAATGAATTTGCTCTGCCTTCTACGCCTGTTTATATATCTGTATATGAAATTAAAGTAAGAGAAGACAGAAGAATCTTATAATTAGTGCGTGTCACATAACATTATTTGCATTATTTTAGAAGGGTTCTCGAGTGCTATGTCTAGCAATGTCTCTTCTTGTTGAACCTGTCAGCTAATTCTAACATAATTCGTGCTATCAATTTCAGATTATATTATCTTTGTACACATTATATATTCAACTATAGAATATAAGTATTTCATTCACGTGTTTTTTGACATCTCTGTTAATGTATAGTTTAATTACCTATGAAGATGACTTTTGGAGAAAGTGGTACCCGTTTAAGCGAAGGGCCTCGACAACGATACATATCTCAGTCTTTATAGATTCTACAGACCTGAGCAATACATAAGTAGCCAAAGTACTGGTAATGATCCTATAGACCTCATTGGTAATCTGAAGACTCCACCTTGATGAAACTAATGTTTTGACGTGTGATGAAAATAAAAGTTTCGGATGATATGTCTAATGCAAATTCACATAGCTTGGGTAGGCCCATGCAAAATCAATCAACAAAGCCCATGGTTTAATTTGCTACTATGTTTTATTGGGCTGAGTTATATTATTGTCTAACGCTTTTGTTGCAGCCAAGTCTAATCTTTGTTTAAGATAATCTTGGCTAACCATTAACCAAATTCAATCTTATCTTTTTGAGTTTAACTTTTGTAAAGATTGTTGCAACTTGCAAGCTATTATGTCACGTGGGTAAGTGCTCAGCTTTGGATAACATATTGCAACAACCATTTCGGCGCATGCTACTGCTTTCAAAATGATAAAGCTAATTCAAAATTGAAGTACAACATAACTCCTAAGTTCGTGGCTTGAAAATATAATGCTGAAAAATATTTAAAGCCAACAACATTCAGGCCATTATCCTTGGAGATTTGCGTGCTGGTCCATAACAGAAGAATTCGAATTTCTCCAACTGCCTTATTATCCCGTTCAAATATGGGAAGAGTTATGCTGAACATATCCAAGCAAATTCGAAATTCCCAACAGCCAGTTATCCAATGGATTATCTACAACAACCTCAAGCAAATCAAGTGAAGTTGTTATTGAACACTTCTATTTAAAGTTGCTGAAGACTTGAAGATCAGAAACAAGCTATCAATGAAAAATCTTACGCAAGGTACAACAACAATATTATTTTCTCTCTAGTTTTGTAAACTTTATATTATATTTAGATTGAGAGAAAAATAAGTATAGTTACTTGAGTGATAAAAGAAAATATTATTTAGAGAGTGATATACTAAGAGTATAATATCATACTCAAATGTATAGAAAAATAGAGTTTTTTATTTAGAGGCTTAAAAGGCCTCCCACTAAGTCGAAGAGACACCAACACAACCTGAACAACCACAACCCACTAGGAGGCTTAAAAGGCCTCCCACTAGAACCCTATAAGATCGTACTCCCCAAACATTGGAACCATTTAAAAATGCTATCAAGTCTCTTGCCTACAAGCTTGACAAATTGTAAGCCATAAAGGACATGAGATTTGTTGGCCTGCTATACTTGGATTTACCAGCAAATAATGCCATCTTTGCAGCTGACCTCATTGTAAACTTTGAGTCGAATGAAATGTGCTTTTATATTCTTTTTAGCATTCTTCCCAATATGCCATGTACATAAACGGTGACGGGTGTTAGGAAACACATTTTTTATCGCTCTAGCCATTGATTGTGCTTGATCCATCATAATCGTCACTAGATGCTTTCCACCCATGGACCTTAAAAAGGTGCTGAATAACCACTCAAAAGACTCCACTTTCTTGTTAAGTATAAATCCAATGCCAAACATCGCGTTTTTGTTTTGGTGGTTCATTCCAACAAATGGACCACAAATCATATCATAGTTGTTTGTGCGGTATATCGTATCATGAAGTAATAAATCCTCAAATATATCATAGTCTATTTTCATATGACTATCCCTAAAAAAGAAAGCCTCAAGATGACCTTCAAAGCCCACTTCAAAATCATAGAAAAAGTCAATCTCCTTTGTTTTCCTTTCCCTAAAGTAATTAATTAAACCTCTAGCATCACACCCATCAAACTTCATCTTCTTCTGTCCAGCCAATGCATCATACGCATCTCTCTTAAGAAATCCAAGACTCGCTTCACTTCATGCATGCTTCTTCAAAACACGAATTGTATCAGCAACATGTATTCCATTCTCAGTTAGATTGTTCAACATCGCCATCTGATCCTCAGAAATCTTCCTATTGGATCTTATTAGATGTCACTTTGACACATGGATCCTATAATAATTATGAGTCATATTATGCTTTGTTACTATAAATAAACCAAATCCTTATCCACGTTAAACTGAATAAAGGCTTTACAGCCAGTTCGCACTTCCCTTTTCTGATAAACCTTTAACACAAAACTTCACTTAAGCCCTACCTACGAGCATGCAAATATCCACTGCCGTATTGTTTTCTTGTTAGCCCTCATCTCTAGCTTCCCTTTACGTGTGCTGAACCCATGCTTGAACGCATAACTATTTTATAATTCATAAGCTTCATCATCAAACTTTACTTTTTTGTATATAAGCTCAGACTCAGCAACATCTATGAACCCTATTGCACAAAATAACATAGCTCAAAAACTATGTACATAAGCTATGATGCAACCACTATGTACACAGTAATGTACATTGCTTTACAAAATAATGTACATTTTTTAATACCCTAATGATCATTACTTCAAAAATCATTATTTTTTCACAGTGTACATATTTTTAATACATTATTACGTTACAACCATGCCCCATGTACATTCAATAAACGTAAAATATAATATTCCTAAAAGCCTATAAAAAATGCAAATCCATTCTTAAAAATATTCATCCTAAATCCTATTATTAATCATTAAATGTATTGAAAACAATTCTAAAAGTGTATACAACACATAAATTTTATACACACAATATACCTAGTAATTCATCTTCTAAAAATGTCACTAATTTGATGTACTAGCTTTGCAATTGGAAACTATACCAAATAATTCACGCAATGTATATATTTTTAATACACTATTTACATTACAACCATGCCCCATGTACATTCAATAAAGGCAATGTAATATATACATTTCTCTAATACATCATGTATATTTATCACATGCCTCATGTACATTAAAACTATGCCCCATGTACATTCGATAAACGACAATGTCATATACTGCTTAAGAGACACTATAGAGAGAAAATACATTTTTATAAAGATAATAAGAATTACTATTAATCATTCTTAAGCAACTCATACCAAATTTCATGTACCAGCATTGCAATTGCAAATTATACCACACAAATCACGCGATGTACATTTTTCTAATACATCTTATACATTAATATCATGCCCCATGTACATTTAATACAACCATGCTCCATGACTACTCAAATCCATTCCAAATTACATGTACCAGCATTACAAATGCAAACTATACCACACAAATCACGTACGTACATTTTTTTATTACATTATGTACATTAATATCATGCCCCATGTACATTCAATAATACCATACCCCTATGAATACTAATATAGACGCAAATACCTATCTAAAATTCATTAACCACGAACCCAAAATATCAATTAACCCCATAATACTTACCTTTACTGTTTTCAAAGCATTCTTCATCCACATCACATACCAAATTAGAGCTCAGCACTTCCTCCACATTACGAAGTTGCTTAACATAATGCGCTACCATCATTGTTCTTCCCTCTTGAAAAAAATCACCTTCCAACCAGCTACTTCATAAAATTTTTGACAGGAAAATAAATGGGGTTCAAATAAATGGAATTATGTTTAAATAAGTGAAATTTGATTCAAATTCGAAAATTAATGTAATTATTACCCTATTTCTGATATCTTGTTTGTTGAGCCATGATTTCTAGTGTTTCTGAGCATGATGCCATTTTCTCCCTCGGTCAACTCAACCTTTCCATTTCCGCGATGCCACTTCTTCCGGTTTGCATGTGACTCCCTTGCCACATAGGACAAGTGCACATTACCTCCCAATCTCCCATGCACCCGGGTACATTATCTAATTTACGCCTTCTTTGGAGTTATGTCTCATATTGTCTCTTTTTAGCCAACATGCCAGCTAATATTAACGAGAAGACCCACACCTGTTATCGATTTTTCAGATCATATTTTGCACTTCTGTTACACATCATATATGTTCATATTATACGGTCTTCAATGTTATATGTTGCATCCTGCTAGACCATCACGATCCTAACCAGTCGCTACGCACGAATGGAAATGACACCTTTATCAGTAGCTTAGGTAACGGAACAATTAATGATTTGCATAATGTGTTTAGACAATTTATTTGAACATACACGCATGAATGGAAAGAAAATAAACTGTTGCCTGCTGGCCTATTATACTGCATGCAAGTTGCACAATTTTTAAAGCTTTCATGGGCTAGCTATTTCTTTTGATTGGTGCCTTTGGCCATAAATTTCGAATATGCTAATATGCTAATACAAAGATGCACGAGTGGCATTGACATTTTCATAATTTCTGGACTATATATATATGAGACAGTCTGCCAGCATGATCCAAGAAGATAGGTAGCAAACACTGCTGCGCTGGATGAGGTCATTCTACCATGGCCTTAACTTCATTATCATAATGACTATGACTAAGACTTTTCTAATTTATATCTGATATATATTATATCATAATACTGAGATATTATATATAGATATTGTTATATAAGATATATATAAATATAGAAAATATAAAATATATAAAAATAAATATCATGTATAAACATTTGATCACAGATATAGAAATGAAATTACAAAAATGCTGTGATATATTTTTATCGGATATAAATTAGTTAGGAATTTCTCCTTATGACTCATTCGTATGTGATAGATATTATGTTTATTTAATATTATTATAGATTTAGGATATTATATATATTTTATGTAAGTATTTCTTTCTTTATTTAAGTTTCTTGGTTGACTGTGGTGCAAGGGTCTTTCTGGTCTCTAATAAGCTCTAAGGGCTTCGTACCAAATATTTGATAACCTTTTGCTGTTGATATTATTTTGGCCACTTCGTGTGATAGTTTACGTGATAGGATGATTTCTAAGTAAAAAAAAAAGTGAGTTTCTATGTCCGATTTAGGATCATTGAGTTCATTTTTGGGGATTTCTGTGACTTGAACCTCGTTTTATATGCAGCTTTAATAGCAATATTATGCAATAGAAATTTTAGAGCGTGCAGGTATGGGTTCTTGTAAGCTTGTATCTACTCCTAGTAAGTAGTAATACTTAGTCTAAGCTTAGTGTTGTCTCGGGTCCTGCTATCTAGGATCCTACTAAGTACCGTTTGGCTAGTGCTCTTCGGCACCTCATTTAGGACTAGCATTGTTATGCTGGTCAATGAAAATCACTCTAGGCTATGCCTGTAAGAGACCATGTAATATTGTCCACGCTCCATACTACCAGAATATCTGCAGTTCCTGCTGCTTTTTGGAATCTGAATAGCTAAATTAGCGATGAATTCACTAGACGATTCAACGCAAATCCTTCACATGGAATCATTCTCATAATCAACATTTATTCAACCATTTCTGTGCTTTATGAAAATAATAAAATCTAATCTCACGGCTTCTTTCATCATGCAAATCATTAAGATTTGGTTGACCAAAATATAAGATTACGGTACCTATCAAATTTCACCTACTCGAGAAGAGAGGAACAACTGCGGCGTATATTTTTGTGAGGGTAAGTACTAGCTTGAATGTTGAAGGTTATGCAAGTTAGTCAAGTTACTCAGCACGTACTGATCATTAATCATTAAGACTTGACTAGGGTGTCTAGAATTCAAGATCAAGGCACCAAAACATTCTTAATTATTGCCCTTTGTGCCACTTCTATATATAGTAAAATATAAATAAATAATTAAAAATAATATAGTCAACTTCGTCGATCAAAGTTTTTGAGCTTGCTGTTTTCAGTTATCTTGAAAAATACGAACAAGTTTTAGAATAATATAGATAACTTGAGAGAAATTCCTAATTTATATCAATATATTAAAGGATATTTTTGTAATTTTATTTCTATACCTGAGATCATAATATTTATACCTGAAAATATTTTTATATATTTTATATATTCTCTATTTCTATATCTGATATAACAATATTTATATATGATATAATAATAGCTATATTTGCTATAATAATAGTTATATATGAAATATCAATATCTTGATATAAATTTTCAAATTTATATCAGTTATAAACTAGAAAAAACTCGATAATTTTATATGTTTACGGAGTATGTTGTTTAAGTTTTCCAAGTATTTCTATTCGGCTATATATGTGCTATATTCTAACTAGTATAGCTAGATGTATTATGTTCTTTATTCTATCGTCGAAGAGGAATCATAAGATAATTTATATTAGGGAGTTACTAAATCTTGCCCGTAAATTGTCAAGGATCACCCATATTTTTTTGCTTGAAATGACATTTTTGCCCTTTAATCTGATTTTTAATTTATAATAACTTTTCAATTTTCTTCTTTTGTACTTTTTAATTTATGAATCTTGATAAAAAAATCTAAATTATACATATATTTTTTTTGAATTTTCTAAAAAAAATGAATTTTGTAATAATAAATCTAAAAAATTTGAATTTTTTTTTTGTAATAACATTCTATAAAAAAAATTTAAAAACCTAGGTGTCTGGCAAGACGCCTCGACCATGGTAGTGGCATCTGGCCAAGACGCCCCCGTCGTGGTGGCGGCGTCTTGCCAAGATGCTTGGGTTCTTAATTATTTTTTACAAAATTTTGATTTTTCTTATTTTCAAAATTCTATTTTTATTATAAAATTCATAAATAAAACAACAAGTTTAAATAAATAAAAATGAGAATAATTAATTCATGTTAATATACTTAGTATTAGTATGAATAAGTTTACTTAGTTAGTATGATTTATTTATTTTTTAAATTAGTATGAAACACTAATTAGTAGGTCGTTCGGAGCCCCGTAGCTAAAGTTATTCCCTCTTGAAATTCGTTATGTAGAGATCTCAAAATGCTGCCAATTTTCCTTGAGAATCAACTAAATTGTCGTTTCAAAAGCATCCCCTCGCATAAAACTAAATAATAATACTAATTTTATTATTAAAACTATTTTTTAACTATATGATTTTTATTTAATTAAGTGTTTTTACGCTTTTATAAAAAAAAGCTCAGATGATTTTTAATTAAGAATTTTTTTTCTCTAAAATATTTATAAATGTAAAAAGTTACAAAAGAAAAAAAACTGAAAAGAAATTATAAATTCATGATAAAGGGTAAAATAGTCATTTCATACAAATAGGGTAAAATTTAATTACTTGAAAACCAAAATACAACCAATTTACTTTGCTTCATAAACGTTTGAGCTAATGAATATGAAGATGGCGTGGGTTTATTCTTCCTATTGGCGTCAGGTTCGCATTACTTCTTGCCAATTATAATCTTATTCTTCCTGCCTGCCCTCAGTTAGTTTTAAGTCTTCCTTTGTTTCTTTTTAATTTACTCAAAATATAATTATATGGGACTGTTAAAATTCATTTCAATGGTGATTTTTGAAATCTTTTACTTATACTTGCTTCTGTCAAAAATTGTCTACTAGTGGCAACTTAAGGCTGTGACGTTTTTACAACTAGTTAAGCTATACGAGAGCAATAACATATAGAATATAGTAAAAAAATAATGCAAGTTATGGAGAAGATTGGTGACAAGAAAAATCAAAATTCGGGAAAAATCGTGGAGGCTTATTAGGCCGCCGTTCCACTATATTGAAGGAGGTGTTTTCGTTGAGTGTACAAGAGATGTAACAAAAGATTAGGAGTCAGCAATGGGCAAGTGTTAACAAAGCTAGTGAGGGAGATGTATATGATGATGGGTTGTATTTTAATGTTGGCTTGTATGTGAATGATCTCCGTGTGTGTGAATCCTCTTCTCATTGATTTGAGTTGCCTTTTATAGATGCTGGTCGTGGGCAACAAGCATGACTGACTCGTTCTTATCTTACTGTAACGACTTTCCGAATATCTAGCTTCACATGTGTGTTGACTTGGTCTTGTATGGCTATCCGTCATGGCCTTGAGTTAATATTGTAACTAGTTGTAAAAAATATATTGAGAGCTTACTTAATACTAATACACCTTGGGATTGACCTTTAAACGTTTAGTTACAACCGCTGCTCTTCTCAACGCCGAGGCGTTTGTTGCCTAGACTCGTGCTGAAGTTGATGCCTAGAATCTTGGGCAGTTAAAACTGACGCCTGGAATCTCGAACACGTGGGGTTGACTCCTAGAATCTCATCGCCGTTTCAACCATATAGCTAATATTCTCTTGTTGACTTATTCAAATGCCATTTCTCAGCCGTTTACCTATTTTCTCGCTGCACGTAGATTCTGATCTGGTTCTTCTCATAACTATAATCTCATGGGCGGTTATTCCTACCTCTCCATCAATGACCAGCTGGTACCTTGTACTAATTTCTGCGAATATGACCATGCTTTTTATATCTAGTTGTCCTACATGTCGGGCTGCTCACATGTCACGTCACGTCACTTAGATTGGATAAATTTTTACCCCTAACAATACATATTTACATATATTAAAACATATTCAAATGTGTATTTTAAGGATCGTGAAAAAACAAAGATGTAGTATTATTGCGATTTGTTAAGATTATTACAAGTGCAAAACATTTGAACATACTAATTATACATTGGCATGCATCATTGTCATATTAGTTAGTTCGTTGGTAATTGGATTGCAAAATTTGTTACGGCAAGGATACCGATTGGGATAGGTGGAGTTGGAGTGACATCAAGAGAAGGACTAGGGAATGGTGCTTGAAGTGATAACGCGATTTTATTCTTGGTTTTAATGTCCTAGGTGATCTCTTTTTATCACCTCTCCCCCATATTTTCCTCCTTTATGAGCTTTTATTTCGTACAATTTAATATTACTCTTCTCGGGTATTCTTTATTTTTTTTGTAGGATTTTTGGTGTAATGAGAGCATCTCTTGATATTGTTAGCCTATCGCTCGACTCATGGTTGAAGTATACGCGTCAATCATTAGCCTTGTTTCAAAAATTTTTGAAGACTTATTGCAACGTGGCTTTGGCTAATTGTTAATCTTCTCATTTAAGGTGTGACAAGTGAAGATTGGTAAGAAATTGATAAATCTGGCAGCAAACACCGCACCTTAATGGCAGTCCTTCACCCCATGCTGCAACACCTTGGCAGCCATTTTGAAAGAATATTTTTGAAACCCAAAAAACCTAGTCATAAAGCTATGAGCCTTAGTATTTTAGAAGTTTTGGACTCCTTTTGGCAGCAAGAATCTCACGCCTCTTTGCTTAGCTTTGGGGGATTTTCTGATATTCTTAGTTTGAGTTTTGAGGATTCATTGACTTTAGGTTTTCATAGTTTTTACTTTTTGTTCTTTCTCTTGTGCAAACCATTGAAGCAAGGCTTGGTGTTCTACAATCAATTGATATTTTCCATTAATCTAAATCAAGTACTGTTATTCTTCTCTTCTCTATTATTGTTATTGTTAATCATAATTTCAATTAATAATTCATTTGTTATTCTATTTAATATGCTACAGTAGTTTCTTTATTCTGGGATTAGGTTGAACTTTAGCATGAATTGATATGCTATTAATTTCCAATTCTCGTTTTTTATTAGTTTACAATTTATTTATTTTAGGGTTGGTTTTATTATCAATGAATGACTAGAAATAATATTTGTTGAATGTGATTAGGTTGCAGCAAAAGTTGATCCTTAATTAAATTTAAAACCCTAATTTAAGATAAAGGAAATCATTACAAAAGTATTGATGAAATTTGTTACGATGTCAAGATGCTATGCTTAAAGTCTTTGAACTGCATGAGCCCATGAAAATATGTATGATTGTATTATTGGAGAAGCCATTGATTGATCGAAAGAAATTATTGGTATTGATTAAGGCATATCTATCCTGTGAATTGTTTAGTAATTGAATAAGGGAAGAAGGAATTGTAATTGTATTAGTTCATGCTAGTGGAAATGCTTAAGCCTAGAAGTCTTTAAATCTTGATTGGTATCTATCGTTATTGCTCATTTTAGCTATTTAGATTAGATCATCATTATTCACTTTGGTTACTTGCTTAGCTTAGTTCAAGACAGTCTAGTTAATTGAACCATTAGTCTCTGTGGGATTAACCTTGACTTACCCTACTACATAGTTAGGGGATTAATTAAGTTCTTATTTTTGTTAGGTGCGCGACACGTCTATCATAAAGATAGGGGAGACATACGCTACCACAGCTGGCCGTGGCAAAGGAGCAATTTGCGGGCAAATTTATGGACCTTCTATTGGTACGTGCTGTATCCTTAATGGGCCAAAGGAGGACCCGACGTCTTGCCACTGGTAATGGTGGGCACGGCCATGCGTCTCGTACCTAGCCTCTGGCTTTAGTAATCGAAAGAAGGGATGTTGCCATTTGCATCCCAAAATTGACTCTTATGTCCATTCATTTATTCTGGCCATCTAGCTGGGTAAGGGGAAATAGTTAGATTCGAAGTGTCCGTCTTCCTTTTTGTAACCTTATATTATATTTTATTTTATGAAACACCTTTCTTTTTTTTTTTTATAACTTTAGAGAAACGAAAAAAAAACAAAAAAACTGTTTTAGTTGTTGATTTCTAGGTTCAAATTGATATTATCTTGTCATTATTTGTTTGCCTTATTATTCATCATATCATAAACTAGATAAAAAAAAATATTTTTTCCTATATTTTTATGATGTTTATAGTACATGGAGCATTATAATTTCATTAATTTGTATCTTTTTTATGTGTACGTACACTTTGTCAATCAAATACTACTTCTATTTGAAAATAAACGCACTATTTTGTCTTTTAAATTTGTCAATGTATGAGTATGTATGACCATTAAACTCTGTGTAATTATTCACATGAAAAAATTTAAAAAGTTGATATTTTAAAAGTACTTATTAGGGTGATCACTATTTACTTTAAAATAATTATTTTGTATATGTTGAAAAAAAGATGGGGTCAAAAGTCAATATAGTGTATAATATAATTTAATTATTTTGAAATGGAGGTGGTATAATAATGGACATTTCACTTATTGATAGAGAACTTAATGTCGTTGCGGCTTATGCCATAGCGAGCTCATCTTAGTCCTCTTGGATATATAATACAAGAGTTTGGGTGGGAGGGCATTTATTAACGATACAAGATTTGTTAAGTTATAATCTGGCACATGATCCAAGAATGTGGGCAAGCACTGTTGCGCTAGATGAGGTCATTTTTGTAGCACCCAAGGTTATCCAACATCACACTCTAGGATCAATCTCGAGACTATCAACCAAAAAACACAATTCAATTCATCACAATAGTTTCACCAATCAAAATGAATATTTGGACAAGTAAAGTACAACAAACTAACTCAAATAAACAAGAATTAAAATGCAAATTAAAAACCAACACGATTTATATATGTGAAAATAATATTCCTTTAATGTGAAAGATAAAAATCACGGGACTTGTTAGGAGTCAACCGTTTACTTTTCTTATTGATAATTAAAGGTAAACATAAATCCAAATAAGTCAAAAAAGGTATATATATCCTACCAACAAGACACCAAGTAGTAAGAGACTAAAAATAGATGCGATAGATGCAGATAGTCCCATGAATGTTCTAAAGAAAGTGACATAATATACAACTTAACATTGTTGTTCTTTGATTTTTGCAATCTTGTTTACAACGTAAGCAACTCATCAACACTGGCTACACTGCATACAAATTCTAAAAGTTGGAAGCGTTTGGTTTAGATATGATGAAGAAGTGGAAGCGGTTTGTGCAGATTGAAATCTGCACAATTGTTCATTAAATTGTCTTTCAACATTTGGGTTATCTTTTGATGGGAATCTCAAGGATCAAATGTGGTAAGAAGCCATTTTTCAGTAGAGAAAAGGCGTTTAGAAGAGTCGCAGATGGCAGTCTTGGTTGGGAATTTGGGATGACTTAATTAGTCTCTGTTTATACATGAACATAAACAAAGAAAGAAGGAATCTTATAATAACATGATTTTATTATTGAATTTCCTAATTTATACCAAATATAAATATATCAGAGCTATTTTCGTAATTTTATTTCTATATCTAAAATCATTATGTCTATACCTATATACATTTTTATAAATTTTTATATTTTTTATATTTTTTATATTTCTATATCTGATATGACAATAACTATATCTGGTATAACAATATTTATATATGATATTTTAATATCCTAATATAGATATAATTTATATGATTGATGAATTAGGAAAACTTTTATTATTCTATGACGAAGGAATTCCATGAGTTACGTTAAGTTTTATTTTGTCCCTTCCTACCTTAACTGCCAGTTGAATATAGCACGAAAGATACTCAGGCTATTGCTTTCAGAAATATTAAAGAGGTTTCAATAATGTCAATGCTGTTCCCTGCAACTCCTGCAAGTCCATCATGATCCTAAGCAATTGTTATGTACACAGAGTGGAGATGATTTAGTACCAATTATCAGACCCTCGTTGACAAATGAATCATTCGTTTGCTTGATATTTAAAAAAAATTAATGAGGTTATTGGATTGGAAGGAATCTCGTCACCAGCCCCCTAACAAATAAAAAACCCTAAAGCTAGTGTACAAGATTAAAAAATGTAGATCAGTGCCCAACTCTAGGAGACCATGCAATACTATGCACGTACTATATGCCCCTTACAACCAAAATTTCTGTAGCTCTTGCTGAACAATGGAATATTGACAGCTAATTAGCGATGAATTCACTAGACGACTCAACGCAAATTCTTCACATGGAAGACTTTTTTTTTTTTTTACAGATATTAATTACTTCACCAAAAAATCACCATCTTGTGATTTCTACCATTTCATTTAAATTATATTAGGATAAAGAGATTTCAAATATAGGTATTGTCAAATTAGATATAGCTATTGTTATATCAGATATAAAAATATAAAAGATATAAAATTCAGAAAAATATAAATTAAGTATAGACATTATGATTTTAGATATAGAAATGATATTACGAAAATATCCCTTAATGTATTTATATTAGGTATAAATTAGAAATTTCTCCTTCATTTAAGCAGGTTTCA
The DNA here is from genome assembly GCA_026401315.1 of Dysphania ambrosioides. Lineage (NCBI taxonomy): Eukaryota > Viridiplantae > Streptophyta > Magnoliopsida > Caryophyllales > Amaranthaceae > Dysphania > Dysphania ambrosioides. The sequence continues at coordinate 23,756,703 of CM048666.1, forward strand.
AGATTCTTGTTGCACAATTGAGGAAACAACTTTGTAAAAATGAACTTGAAGAACACAAATAAATTAGAGAAAATTGTATATTCATTTCTATATTCACGTACCAAATTTTTTGTACAGGAACAAATTTTTGTTCTAGTTAGTAATAACATTTAGGAGAGTTGCTCTGGTCTTAACCAAATGCCTAATCAATCCTTCCAAAACTTCATCAATTTCTTGAATTTGTTCCAAAACTTCATCAATTTCTTGAATTTGTGACTCCAAGTAGACCAATAATGACATATCAACATTTTTATTCTTTTGGCTGATCATCATCAACTCAAGGGAAGCATCAACATCATCATATTCGCTGATGGATGTTGTTGTTTCCTTCTTCGCTCTTTGGTGAATAAGTTTTGAGAAAAACACTCCTTACTTGGTAAAAACTCTTCATTTGGATCAATGGAACAAACGTACTAACCCTATCTCAAAGTCTTTGTGTTCCTGTTCATGGGTTAGTGTTTCGGTTTCATAAAAAATAATATGTATAAACTCTATAGTCTTTGCTACTAGTTTCATAACTAAGAAACACAACCTTATCACTTCTAGCATCAAACTTCTTCCCTAAGTTCCTTTTGTCATTATTTGTGCACAAAACATTTACAATCGAAAGATCGAAAATATGCAATGTTTGGCTTTCTTCCTTTAAGGAGCTCATAGAGTGTCTTCACCAAAGGTTTAACCATGACATGGTTAATGATGTAACATGCGGTATTGATGACTTCGAACCAGAAGTTCCTAGGCAATGCACTTACGAGCATCATTGTTCTAGCCATGTCTTCCAATGTCCTATTTTTCTTCTCCACAACCCCATTTTGTTGAGGAGTGCGAGGGACTGAGAGATTATGGGTTATCCTTTGTTTCCTTTAAAAATCATCAAACTTTTGGTTTTGAAACTCAGTTGATGACTTGTCGACTTTTGCCATTTGTTTGCCCATACTAGAAATTCATCGAAAGCCTCATTTTTACTCCTAAAAAACAAAACCCACGTAAATCTTGAAAAATTATTAACTATAACCAAGATATATCACTTACCACTTCTACTTTGCACTCTTATACGACCACACAAATTCATGCGAATAAGTTCCAATGGTTTTGTTGTGCTCACTATGTTTTTAGATTTAAGGGAACTCTGAACATGTTTTCCTTTCACACATGCCTCACACACTTTATCACATTGGAACTTTACTACATATAAACCAACAACAAGTTCCTTTGATCTTATTTTGTCAAACAATGAAAAACTAGCATGTGCAAAGCGTTTGTGCTAAAGAAGTGGATCACTTTCAATGACACTTAATTAGGCAAGTCAGATTGTTCCTTGAAACTTCATCAAGGTCCACAATGTATGTATTCCCTTTACGAGTTCCTTCTAATATGACTTTTCCATTATCATTTCTAGTGACTTTATAATGTTCAGAAGTGAATTTTATAGAGTTACCTTTATCACAAAATTGTGAGACACTTAACAAATTATGCATTAAACCCTCGACTAAAAATACATTGTCAATAGAATGAAAATTTGACCTTCTAATTTTTCCAACAGCAATAATGTTGCCTTTCTTGTTATCACCAAAAGTCACAGTTCCTCTATTATAATATTCTAGCGAGAGAAACTTGGATCTATCTCTATTTATTTGTTTGGAACACCCGCTGTCGAGGTACCACGAGTTGTTCCCCCCTCACTTGAACTTGCAAGAAAACTAATGGTTAGAATTAGGAATCCAGGTTTCCTTAGGTTCCTATGCAAATTCACAATTGATCATTTTGTTGAACCATATTTGTTTAATGTTCCTTTCAACACAGTGTTCCTTTTTGTCACATGTTTCACTCACCACAAAAGGTACAAACTTTACTACTAGAAAAATCCCCATACTTGTTCCTTTTGCCCTTTTTCTTTTTATGAGAGAAACCTAGACCTTCAATCTTTTTTGCTTGGGCCAAATCTATCCACTTTGGAACTCCTAGTTATTTCACATTTTTATCTCTTCTTAATGACTCTAGTTCCTTTTCTAAGATCTCTAAAGACTCTTTTGTAGTTTCTAAGTCAATTTTTAAGTTTCAAATTCCTTATTGACATTACCCACTGAACTTCACTTGAATTATTAGTGAGACTTACGTGAAGAAGTTTATACTGTGTCAACTCAACATTAAGTAAGACATTTTTCATTTTTTAAACATTCACAATTTTCTTTTAAAGACATGTTCCTATCCATTAATTCAAAGAAATGATTTTGAACATCGACTCTAATATTAGTTAAGTAAGTCATATGATCCTTACATAATTTTATAGCTTTTTCACTTTGAGCCTTTTCAAGACTATAAACCTTGTTAACCTCTCTAGCTTCTTTTAACAGACAAACACGTTTTTCCTTAGGTAAGACCCTAAGAGAATCACTAGTTACCTATTTTTCAACATTTAAAATGTTTGTCTATCCCTATAAGCAGAGGTTAGTGTATTCTTTTTTATGTTGTCCCTCTTCTTTCTCAGATTTAGAATCACCCCATGTGGCTATCATGGCTTTCCGAATATTAGATTTAGAGAATGTGTTTCCGTTGAATTTCTCCATGCTTCAAGATTCTCTGATGAAGTGCTCCATGCTTCCACATTTATGACTTTCCAAATCAACTTTAGAACTTTAATTTTTCTTACCGTAGTTCCTTTCCTTACGATCACCAAATTTGATGTTCCTATACATCCTTTTGAACTTCCTTAGGAGCGACGCAACCTCTTTATTTTCAAATTTAGAGTCTGAGTCTTCACTAGAATCTAGTGAAAGGCCATGATGTTTGGAACTTTCAACGTTGTTAGTTCCTAAGTCCAGTTCTTGTTTCATAAGAGATTTGGCTAGTTGTTCCACATTGAATTTGTGAAGTCCTTGGTTTTTTACAATGCAGTAACATTTGCTATACATCTTTCATCCCGTGGAAGACTTTTTCAATATCATCCTTACATGTTCATCAATAGGGATATTTCTACCAAGAGAAACAAGCTCATTCGTGATATTAGTAAAATGAGTAAACACATCTTAAATTGACTCTTTTGGATTTATTTCAAAATGTTCATATTTGGACATTAATATGAACATTAATAAACCTATTTTGGAACTCTTATCTTCATTTGTTCCTTTGTGAGTGATTTGCAAAATATCCCAAATTGTTTTAGCCGTTTTACATCCCATAATTTGGTTATGTTCATGAGGACCCAAACCACAATGAAGAAGTTTTATTGCTAAAGCGTTTTTCTCCATTTTCTCAAAGTCATCTTTTTCAAATTCAGAAATAATTTTAGGAACTATCTAATAATCGAAGTTCCTTTTAGTCACCTCATAGTATCCTATTTCAATCACACACCATACCTAGTAGTTTTCGGCCTTGATGAATATCTTCAAGTGATTCTTCCAATAAGTGTAGAACTTACCATTAAACATCGGTGGCTGTTATGTGGAATAACCTTATTCGAGTTTCTCGTATGTGTTCATGCCAACAGGTTCTTTACTCTTCAAGGTTTCTTGAATTTGTGAGTTTCGGCTCTAATACCAATTGTTGAATGGGATGAACACTTATAAGAGGGGGTGAATTGGAAGTGTAAGTTAATTAAAACTTTTTACGGAAATAAACAAGAACTTGTAAGCAGAAAAAAACTTGACAAAAAGAACACAAGAGATTTTAAAGTGAAAACCCTTTGTGTCTAAACAAAAGGGAAAAACCATAATTCACTTAGGATTTCTCAACTCTTTTCACTAATAGGAAAATCCTTGATTATAATCTATTAACTACTCTCAACTCGAGTTTCATTTAGAACTGGAGTTCTACTCTCTAACTCTCTCTTGTTCTCTTCTCTTTCTCTTTCTCTTCTCTCTCTAGATTTGACTCTAAGTCTTTTACAAGATCTCTCAATCTTGTCACCCTAGTATAACTCACTAGTACTCTCAAATATTACAATAAACACTATTTTCGCGACTTTGAAACTTAGCAGAAAGGAACTTGCGATTTTAAGCCTTGATAACTGACTAAATAATTTTTTCTCGATCTCTAGAAAACTTTTATGCGTGAGTTAGTTCTGCATTTAATGAGTGAGAAAAATCCTTTATTTATAGGTAGCAACCAAGCTTCTATGAATTCACCCACTTCCTTAAATTAAGGAAAGATAATACACTAAGTGTTTTGATTTTTTCAACTATGGAAATGCTGTGTAAAGTTGTTGTGAGAAGTGAAACCTTTTCTTCAACAAAATATTTCATAAAGATAGTGGATAAAAATAGTTTTGACAAAAAGATAAGTATCCACTGAAGAGATAGAGTTAAATTAGGATACTTAGTCTCTAAATTTTCCAAAATTCATTTTAACTAAAAATAAATAAATTTAATTTAGGAGAGTCCTTCTATCATCCAAACTTTACCAAAATACTTAGAGTAAAAATAGGAAAATCAGTTTCCAGAAAATCAATTTTCATAAAATCAATTTTCCTAATTAACCGTTTAAAGCACCAAAGGAACTTTGACTCATTAATTTAGGCTTATTCATTGCTTATTCCAATCAACTATATTTCTTGTCACTTACATAAATCCTAAGTATACTCCTACTTGTATTAAAGTTACCTCATGTCCTCTTGTATTAAAGTTACCTCATTGTTGCTTCAATGAAAGTCCATACTCCGGAACTTATCAATCAACAAGAAATTATTCGATCCAAGTCTTGATTGTAATTGACTTTTGTTACTTGACGGTTTTGAGCTTCCCTTTGCTTCTACTCCAAAATATGAATAAAAAAACCTTCATACACTAAACAAACATCAAATACGGTTTTGAGCTCCCCTCACCTCTTAAATGCACTTCACTGACCAAAAACATAGAGCTTTTACACGAAAATATTTTTAAGTATCAGTAGTCATCTTGAGTTGAGCCTATTCCATTTACTTCCATCCTATGTACTTTAGAGTTTAATTGTAATTTTCTTTGTGTAAGCATATTGTATAGTGTTATGCGGTAGGTGGATTGAATTGTAGAACTTAGAGTTAAGTTCAAGAGTAGAGAAGACTGAGTGATTTACAACTAAGTCAAAGGGTGTAAAGAGAAGAGAGAAAAAGAGAGTGAATTTCGTTGTTCTAAGTATAACAAGAGTGAGTGACAGGGAGAAATCTTAATAGAGTGTATTAGGTGTTGCTCAATAGTGAAGAGTTGAAAATTCCAGAGTTGGGTTGTGATTTTTCCTCTTGGAATGAGTTTAAGAGTTTCCACGTGAAAAAAAACCATGTTGTTCCATTCTGTTGTTCCGTTTTCGTTTCTCTTTTCCAGTTGATCTAATTTCACAAAATTTGAAAATTCCCCACTTTCAATTCACCCCCTCTTATAAGGGTCGATTTAAATAACACATTTCCTTACCTTAATTTTTCCCGGTTTTTCTATTTGTTTATGTATGCTATTTATTCTAACTAGTATAGCTAGGCGCTCTGTACGTTGGGAAGAATCACAAGATCATTTTATTATGGTCTCAAGCCCTCACCTGATACTTTACTGGCTGACCCATTAACAATCAATTCATAACATATCTTCACAGGCATCACAGGACTTTTTCTGGTCAAATTCATCCAAAACACACCCTTGTGAATGCTACTGGGTATTGGGATTAAGGACTAAAAAATATCCTGACAAAATTCATTTCCACAGAAAAGTTGACCCGTAATTTAAGTGATAAAGTATATTATCACATAACAGTATAATACGGAGTAATGTGGTGTATTTGGTGGAAGTTTCATATGCAATAACTTGTGCCCTTCCAGCTATACTATATAGTTTTTAAATGGTAATGAGGTTGATTATAAATAGAGGGAATGTACTTGATAGAAAATCCAATCCATATAATACCAAATACGTACCAATTAAATCACTTTACTTCAGAAACGGTTGAGATAACAAGTATGAAGATGGCGAGGGTGAAGCCTTTCATTTTAGGAATACTACTCTTCCTATTGGCATCAGGTTCCCTTTACTTCTTGCTAATTATAATCTTATATAATTTTATTTCTATACATGAGATTATAATATCTATATCTGATATATATTTTTTATATATATATTTTGTATTTCTATATCTAATATAAGAATATATATCTGATATATTAATATCCTGATATAATTTACACATGTATGAATTATGAAAGTTTCATTATGATCTTATACTTACTAAATTTTAAGTATTCCCTTTATTCATTTCAAGTTACTCAAAATATAATCATGAGGAATCTTTAGAGATCCACTGAATAATGTTTTGAAAAAAAATGTAAAAAAGGATAGACATAATAAGAAAAAATCCCAATTTATACCTAATATAAATTTGACAACTTATACCACAATAAAAAAAAATATTTTTATTGAGATCACATAAATAGGTGGTATTATCTCAGATATAAGTTTTATTACCTCATGTATAGAAATAATCATCTCATGAATAAAAATAACCATATTAGGAATAGAAATAACATCTTAGGTATAAAAATAACAATTTTAGATAAAAAATCTTAAGTATAGAATTAACTATTTCAGATATAGAAATTATGATATCAGGTATGGAAATAAAACTATAAAAATGACCCTTTATATACGTAGAGTGATCTTGATTTATACCAAGTATGAATTAGAAAGGTATCGACAATAATATTGTGCTTTGTTAAGGTTATTAAATTACAAAACACTTGTACATACTCATTATATACCGGCTTGTGCCTTGAAGTAAAATGTCGTATTAATTAGTTAATTAGTTGGTGATTGGATTGCAGAATTTGCTATGGCAAGGATGCCGATGGGGACGGGTGGAGCTGGAGTTACAGCAAGACGACGGACTTGGGAATGGCCTTGGAATTGGTGCTTGGAGAAAGAGATGCCGTGCCCTGGCTCAAGTGTTAACTATTGTTGCGAAGGGTTGCTATGCCGGAATCATCAAGGTTTAAATATGGGTATGTGTTGTGACCCTAATGTGTCAGATGAGGACCCGGCGGCCTGCCTCTGGTTATAGTTATGGAAAGAATGTACGTTACCATTTGCATTCCAAAAATGACTCTTATGCCCATTCATTTATTCTGGCCACATGGCCTAGGTAAATGGCCCTTGAACAACGAATAAAGAAACAATTTTCAATTAGTGTTATTCTATATTAATTCCAGCATCAAAATGCATTAGTTAATCATTTTCAATTAATCAAAACCAGTTTTAATACCACATATCAAACCTCTCCTAATTGAATCAAAATAATAATAAAAACAACCATAATCATATCAAAATATGCAAAAAGCTAACTGATACCACTGTGAGAATTTAAATGTGATTAACGGAATTGCAAGAAATATTTTTCACATCTAACCAGGATATATCTCAAGCATATGATAATATGAATTATCAATATAGAATAGCATACCCTTGATATGTGAATTCCTCAAAGCAATAGGTCGAGCACGTATTTCGGAGATTTAGAACGTCAATCGTCGTTTCTCTAGTATTGGTCTACACGCAACGATCGGATCTCCCCCGTATGCTAGTACGGAATCAAGAACAATTCTTGATTGCTTTTTAGGGTTTTGGTTTAGTGGGGAGACAAGCTAGTTGAGTATAAAGATTTGGGTTAGGGCTAACAACCCCCATATGTATATATTTATATATGTAACATTTATATATATAAGTATTTACATATATGCAACATTTACTTATATATAACATTTACATATTTAACTTATTTATATGTATGTAACACTTACATATATACCTTAATTATTTACATATATGTAACATTTACTTATATGAGTCAATGTGTTAATTAACTTACTATGACTTAATAACCTAATTACTTTCATTGCAACTCCTCTCATGATTACATTATATTTGTCCAGTTAATTACTTATTTGTGTGACCTCATAAGTCGCGATTAAAGTTAATAGTACGTTAATCTAATTAACATATAAATTATAGTTGGTTTCTAGCAAAATACTACAATCACATAAAATAACCGAATATATTATTTCCAAAATTAGTCCTAATTATATTTAGTTGTTATACTTGTTGAGGACATTTCCTTCAGTTTCCTTCTCTGCTCTCTTTTTTTTACTTGTAATATTTTTTTCAAAATAAGTTTTTCGATATGTATTTTGTAATCATTAATATTTCTAATTACATATAAGTAAAACTTATAAAAAATTATAAATTAAAATGAATCTAATTAGATTCCACGCACGTGACTAAATTTTTTCTTAAGAATAATCACACCAAAAAAAAATTCAAAACCAAACTTCTAAATAGTGAAAAAAATCAGGTGTTATAAGTAAAAAAAATATAAGAGGAAATATATCTTAAAATTATTCAACATTTTGTATCACTAGCTTAATTAATCAGTTGAACCTCCCTCGCATACAATGTGACAATGTGTTGTGTGTGTAATGTGTATCACATGATTTGGCAAACTTTGTCAAAGTCATTAAAGTGACAAAAGTTATAGCATGCTAAACTATTTACTTAATTTAGAAAAATGTCCAATCATGTTAGGCTAGTACGTGTGATACCATTAAATTTATCCATTGAGTTTATATATAGAACTCTTTCCAAGCATCTTTCATTTTAATTATCCAATGCAGGACTTTTGGTTTATATATAAAATTATCTATTTAATTACAATATTATAAACCACTATTTTGAACATACTTTGATTTCTTATCCCGACGTTCAGTGTAGAAGGTATATCTATTGATATCATACCCCTCAAAAGATCAAACAGTTGTCCGAGTGCCATAAGCTAACCACTTAATTGTATTAGAAATGTTATGGCCCGTTTTAGACAATTTATGCATAACTTGTTGATGAAACCAATCAATAAAGGTGTTGTTGTGTTCTTGTATAAATGCTCATTCACCTTTAAAAGGGTACTTCATCTTCAATTCATTCATATGCCTTTCTAAGTAAGGATGAATCTCTATGATATGGTGCAAAACAAATAAATGAGCTTGTCTATCTTTTGGCAATGGAATGAAGACCTCCTTAGAACCCACGGTGTTGGGCCCTTTGAACCTCCCTTTATGACTCGATTTTAATAACCCAATTGCTTTCCCTTTAGATAAGAACTCACTAAGAAACTCACCTACCTCCTCTATGGTTATACATTGAATTATACTACTTTCAGGTTGTAATGGGTCTCTCACCTTCTTCTTTAAAGTGCCCATGTATTTCTAGAAAGTATAAGCCTATCTTAGAAACACTAGACCACACAACTTGATTTCTCAAACCAAATGAACTAGATGTACCATAATATCAAATAATAAAGGTGGAAAATACATCTCTAGTTGACATAAAGTCGTAACAACATTAGCCTGTAACTCATCTAAACATGACATATCAAGATCCTTGCTGCATATTGTATTGAAAAAAGAACAAAGTCTAGTGATAGAATCCCTAACAATCTTGGGCAAAATATAGCGGATGGCAATTGGTAGAAACACTTGCATCATAACATAACAATCATGAGGCTTCATACCCACTAATTTCAAATCTTTCATGGACACAAAGTTCTTCAAATTTAATGAGTACCCACAAGGACCATTGATCCCATATAAAAACTCACAGAATATCCTTTTTCTGCTCGGGAACAAATATAACAAGCCGGAGAAAGATACTGGCTACCTTTTCCATTCCTAGGTGTTCTGTCTTCAGGCACAACTTGGATCGAATCCTCATTGTCTTCATATCTCTCCCGACATTTAGACCATCCTTAGTCTTACCAGGTATATTCAACATCCCTAAGATGGCATCACAAACATTCTTTTTATATGCATAACATCAAGACAACGTCTAACAGGTAAATACTTCCAATACTCAAGTTTCCAAAAGATTGATTATTTCTTCCATACCCCCTGAGTATCTCTAGGCTTTATAGTTTTTCCGAACACATTATTCATTCCTTACACAAGGTCATAAACCTCACTAACAGTCAATGGTATAGGGACTCTACGTTGCTCAACTTTATCATCAAATGAGGTATTTTCTCTAACGATAAGGATGAAACCTATTCAACAACCTCTAATATATGAGATACACATGTTTTTCACAATGTGGTAAGTATGTTGAGTCCATATCATCCACATAAATCGAGCAGACTTTCTTTTACTTCACCTTATACCCCGACAAGTTTCCATATGTTGGAAAGTCATTAATGGTGTAAAATAACATGGCATAGAGTGTAAAAGCATGTTCAGTGTATGCATCGTACACATATATATCTTCATCCCACAACAACTCCAAATCTTCAATAAAGAAAGCAAAGTAAACATCAATGTTATTCCCAGGTTGCTTGGGCCTTGATATTAGAAGCGATAACATAACATACTTACACTTCATGCACAACCAAGGAAGTAAATTATATATAATTAACAAAACTGGCCATGTGATATGTTGACTGCTTAAGGTACTAAAAGGATTTGTTCCATCCGTGCAGAGACCAAGTCTTAGGTTCCTGTCTTCCTTGCCAAAAGCATTGAAAGATTCATCAATTGTTTTCCATTGGGGGGAATCAGCAGGATGTTGAATCATCCCATCTTTTTTCCTCTTCTCTGCATGTCATCTCAAGTTCTTTGCCTTGCTCTTAATCAAAAACAAATGCTTGAACCTCAGTATTATGGGAAGGTACCATAACACCTTTTTTGAAGGACCTCTTCTCTTCTCATATCTAAGACATTGAATGAACTCTATATACTCATTTCGATACAATATGCAATCATTTGGACATACATCAATCTTCTTATACTCTAAACCCAAGAGACATATTAGCTTCTTCGTATTGTACATGGATATAGGAAAGTCATTTCCCTTTGGAAACATGTCCCCTAATACTTTCAACAAGGCCGTGAAACTTGTATCAGTCCAACTATATTTCGCTTTCAAGTTAAACAATATTGATATGGCGAACACCTTAGTGTATTTGGAACATCTAGGATACAATGGTTTCTCAGCAACCTCCCACAAATGCTCAAAAGTAAGAGATTGACTATCAAATTGATCCCTAACTCGTTCAAGCATTTCATCTATTTGATCTTAATCATCGGGTCATTATCCTCCAATTCATCCTCCCCATCATCTTTCTTCTCGGCATCAATATCTTCACCGTTATCAGATTATAATTGGTCATGATGCTCTAACTCAACATGATGAATATGAATTTAATTAGAACACGACCCCATGTCATTGAAAGTAGGAACCTCACCATGTCATAGCCATACATGGTACTATTGCCTAAACCCACGCCGGATCACATGGTCCCTCAATTCTCTTATACTACTAAGTGTATTCACATTATCGCAATCAACACAAGGCACCACACCTCATCATCTCCAATGTTATTTTGGTGTTTCAAAGCTTGTCTACAGAACTCGTCAACTCCATTCATGAACTCCAAGGAAGCACGATTAGAATACATCCAATTACGATCCATAATTTGTGTCATGCTCTATTTGATATGAGGGATAAAATAACAATCTAATCAACACTCAGTTAATGTGTGTGTGTGTATATATATATATATATATATATATATATATATATATATATATATATATATATATATATATATATATATATATATATATATATATATATATATGCACCTAAAGGGTCCTCGAGTAGCTTATTGAAAATAAGGTTAAGCAAACTCCACAATGACACACAAATACTCGCTCTATGGTTTAAGTTACTAAATTCTTCTAGCGGCATGATTTTTTTTCTTGCTTTGTAAATCACTGCAAATTCTACAAAAATTTGGCAGAGTTTCCTTTGTAAATCCAACATTTCTCATATTTGAAAAGTGATTTCCAAACTTGTTTATAACTATTTTAATACAACAACAAAAAACACACAATGCCATTTTACATCTTGCTAGGTAACCTAAGGAATTTCTAATTATAAGTTTAGTAATTACATCAAAGCTAAGGAGTATATAATGCCATACCTAGATAAAGATTGCGTCTTCGGCTACTACTAGGATCAAGACTTCAGAGAACGAGAATATCAATAAAGAGAGCTATTATAAAAGGTATACGAGCAAGAAAGCAAATTTCAGTTTATTCAAACTTTGTGTATAAAATAGAAGAGCAAAATAAGCACAACATAATATAGATTTTTGAACTACTATAATTGACCTACTTTAGTGGTACATTATATTCCTAATTCATAAACATTTCTAATATTCCTTTCTATCTCACTTTATCTTCCTTTCTTACTAATTACTCCATAAAAGTAGAAGTATACCAGAAATGTAATCAAATTACACAAATTTAGAAGTATAAAAGCGCATTTCAAACAAAGCTAATCCATATAAAGCAATAATATAAGGTCTAGACAACATAAATTATAGCGTAAATCTTTAGATTATGACAAGTCAATTAAGATTAGAAAACATGCTAGCTTGATATCTTATCCCTCCTATGTAATCATGTTCTACCTTCATTTAGCACTCAAAACCTCTTTTTTTTTGCTTTCGCAGTTTTGCTATGCATCTCAAGATCTCCTTAAATTCTCTTCAATGCCACATTTTGCCAAGTTTAAGTGGCAGTTCCATTTCTTATTCACAAAGTCACAAACTAGTTTTTAGTCCACATCCTATTAAGTTGGATTATTACAAGTAGAGGCTTTTCCCTTTGATTTATCCATAACCTCTTAAGCCACCCTACAAATACAATTCACATTTTTATTTATACCAGAAGAATTTGTGTCCTCTTCAATCACTTAATCTACAAAGCAATCGACATTCCATTAGTTTGTGTCCTCCACCATTTACTCATTTTATTCCCTGTGAACCACCATTCTATTCTATATCTACATTCTCAATAGTAAACTACCTTTTGATCAATACAACTAGTAAATTACCTAAATTAGTAAACTAGACTGAACATTCCACTACAACAAGGAGCAAAACACTAAATAACCACTCAAACTAATTTCGGCAAAATGATCTTCCTATACGTATAAAACCCTTTACCCAAAACCCATGAAACTTTTCTTATACGCAAATAGAAAAAAAAATAGCAAGTATCCTTAGCAAAACCCAAAACCCACGAACCTCATGCACTAATGAATCAAAACCCAAAGCCCAAAAAATAGCAAGAATCAAAATATATAAAAAACGAAGAACAAAATGGGAGACCCACCTTGAAGAACTGAACAATGTTATGGGTGGAGATGGTGAAGGCAGGAGATAGTAGTAGTGCTTGGGCACAACGTTGGGGTGTTCTCGATGGTGAGGGCTAGGGCACAAATGAAGGAGGCGGTGGGTGAGTGGGTTAGAATGGTGGTGCAAATAAAGGAAAAATTTAGGAATGTGAGTAAAGGGAACATATATGATAAGGGCTAGGGTGTAGAAATGAAGGAATACAAATTAAAGGTTGAAGAAATATGGGGGTATGTACGCGTGCTGGTGTTTCTTTTAAGTTAGGGATGAATAAAATGCGGCGGTTTCACAAAATAACGCCGCATATTAATTGTAGCTTAAATGGCAGTGTAAACCCTAACCCGCCACATATTATCTATTTTGGTTATTAAAATGCGGCTTTTTTGATTTTATGCCGCATATTCTTACCTACAATTCATTATTATTTTACTAGTGAGTGTTACTAAAAATTAGACAATGTGGTCAACTTTCGCTAGTTTTGTTCTTTAAACGTACACTGGTGGGAATAGTCTTGTTAAATAGTTTTGCAGTTGAGATCACCTATTATCGAGGGAATCAATAGGAGAAGCAAAGAAACTTTAATTTTCTTTAATTATGTTTATGAATTTGTTTAGGTTAATTATTGATGTGTTTGGAATAGTATTAGAATATATTTATGGCCCACAGTTTGTAATCTTAATATTATATTTCTGTTGCGTAGGAGTTAATTATGTATATTTATGGCCCACAGGTTAATTATGGCCCACAGGTTCTTTATTAGCAACCACGCACAAAGTGAGAGTTTTTACAATTAATATGTGCACTTATTTCATTTGTCATGATTTTCAAGTCCTTTTGGCTGACAATCGACTCATGCGTAGCATCGATCAATAGCATCAAATTCATAGTTTGTAGTCGATGCTTTGGTACATTAGTTTGTTGAACACGATAACACATGTATTGCATGAAAAGTAATTACAAAAAAACTTGTATAAAATATTTCACACAATACTTGAATAGACACCTATTTTTAGAGCACTCACTCTAATATACTTTTATAGACACACTTAACTTATTTTATGGGATATAATATTTTGTGATTCACTCTTACTCTATTTTTTCTAACTTGAATTCTCACTTTTTTATGGATAATTTGGAGTGAATGTCTTTACCCCTATTTATACTACTCCACATCCTCAATGAATGGTGTATATTTATTAGATCCAATGGTAAACCTTGATCCTCTAGAATTCTCCACACCTTCTTACCTTTTTCATATTATTTTATGTGGTTCTTGGAAGTTCCATACTTCTCCACAAAATTCTACATTCTTTCACACCATTTTATAATCTTCTAGAGAAATCTATATTTGCCTAGATTATTCTTAAGGGTTTCATATTATTCTACAAGCATCTAAAAAATTCTACACTTCTCTAGAATTCAATAGAGATTATATACCTTCATTTCTTAATTTCATAGTCATTGGTGATTTTTCAATATAGTTTGCTAACTAGAGACCATTTGTTGTTCAGTGATTCCAACTTTGAACCATCGATGTAGGATAATACAGACTTATAGATATCAAGGGTAATTGTGTTCATATCTTTCAACATGCTCTCAATGGTACTTTCCTTAGTAGTTTGTTCTATTACATTGATATTAGAAATCAACCTTGGAGCATTAATTTGCTGGCTAGAGACCATTGCTTTCCTTAAGTTTTCCCATTTTTTCTATTTGGCTATGTATGTTCTTTACTCTAACTAGTATAGCTAGGCGCTCTATACATTGGAGAAGAATCAAAAGATCATTTTATTATGGTCTCAAGCCCTCAATTGATATTTTACAGACTTAACCATTAACAAATAATTCATAACATATCTTCATAGGCACCACATGACTTATTTTGATCACAGTTGCAGATTATTATGAAGGCCCACAGGGGCCAGGCCCCCCAAACATAAATGTATAATTTATAGTATTATACTTGCACCACCCCCTGAATTTTAGGTAAAAAATATTCAAAGTCCAAGCCAACTTGCCTTTTAAAGTTCCCAGAATCCTAGTTCGTTTCACTTCTCAATTATCTCAATAATTTTGATAGCCCTCTTTATATAAATTAAACAAAAAAAATTTCTTCATTTAATATTTTGTGTGATATCATGCTACATTATGATATTTTGCTATGATTGGAACATTATTATCTTTTGGTATTTATTATAACTCTTGGATGAATGTTTAGAACTTATCTGTTATGACTAGTATTATTATGTCTTCGTGGGTGTCCAATGTTTTATGCTTTTTGTTGTAGTGTGCTTTAGCTAATTTCACTCCTTAGTACAATACTGTGTTTGACTTTGCTCTTGGATGTTGTTCTTGTTGATGTCGAAAGGGGAAAGACAGATAGCAACCTATGAAGAAGCAAAATCCTTAGCGAAGGTTACAAACTTTTCATGAATTAAGGACTAAAAAATATCCTGACAAAATTCATTTCCACAGAAAAGTTGACCCGTAATTTAAGTGATAAAGTATATTATCACATACAGTATAATACGGAGTAATGTGGTGTATTTGGTGGAAGATTCATATGCAATAACTTGTGCCCTTCCAGCTATACTATATAGTTTTTAAATGGTAATGAGGTTGATTATAAATAGAGGGAATGTACTTGATAGAAAATCCAATCCATATAATACCAAATACGTACCAATTAAATCACTTTACTTCAGAAACGGTTGAGATAATAAGTATGAAGATGGCGAGGGTGAAGCCTTTCATTTTAGGAATACTACTCTTCCTATTGGCATCAGGTTCCCTTTACTTCTTGCTAATTATAATCTTATACTTCAATTTCTGCATGCCTCAGTAAGTTTTAAGTATTCCCTTTATTCTATTTAAGTTAATCGAAATATAATGACGAGAAATCTTATGAAATTCAATTCAATGATTTTTTAAAATCTTCTTTTTATACATGCATAAAGATACTCTGTGAAAAAGGTAGACATAGTAATATTCTACTTTGTGAAGATTACCAATATAATGTACAAAACATTTGAACGTACTCATTATATACTGGCTTGTGGTAAAATTCAATATTAAGTCAAAGCATGCGTCAATATCGTACTAATTAATTAGTTGGTGATTGGGTTGCAGAATTTGCTATGGCAAGGATGCAGATGGGGACGGGTGGAGCTGCAGTTACAGCAAGACGAAGGACTTGGGAATGGCCTTGGAATTGGTGCTTGGAGAGAGGGTCGCCTTGCAGTGGCACAGTTGGTACTGGCTGTTGCGAAGGGACATTTTGCGCGAATCATGATGTTCTGAATTTCGGCATATGTTGTGACCCTAATGTACCAGATGATGATCCGGCGGCCTGCCTCTGGTTTTAGTAACCGAAAGAATGATGCCATTCACATTCCAGAAATGTCTCGTGTGTCTGTTTTTTTTTTATGTCTGCTAGAGTGAAAGTGTTGAACTACCATTTTCGACCTTTTTTTTCAATGGACCATTTTCATAACTTTGGACAAAGAAAGAAAGAAAAAAGTGTTTTCGTTACTGAATTTTACGTTTATAAAAGCTATTAGATGAGACGTATTAGATCATGAACCTAAATTATAAAAACTCAGATCTATATACGCTTTTTGTCTTTCTAGTATTAGTGCATTAAATCTTTACTCTCCGTGCAGTCATTATATTACACATTCTGAAAATAAGCATACTAATTTTCTCTGTCCAATATAATCTTCTCTTTGATCAACATTTTTTCTGCTTTAGCATATTTAATTATGAAATCTTGTGAAGTTACTACTTCAAATGCATTGCTGGATAAGGCAGAATTGAAAAATTAGAATTATGAAAGTAACTGTTAAATCTTTTTACATGTAAAATGCTGATATGATTTAAAACATTTTTTGTCAAATTACAATCTACTTTACAATTTCTGTAACATTACTATCAGTCAATTGGAACAGTGAAGGTAACGTTTTAAAAATGTCAAACCAACGGACAAAATAAACATTATCCAACATTTTTATTGAAATCAAGAAATCCAACACAAAATAATAACCTGTAGAATTCAGAAACATAAATGTGTAACAAACAAGATTAAGAAAACTAACCTAAATACTATAAAATAATAATAAAAAAGCGATTAATTTGTCAATTAAAGGAGTAGGAATATGAGTGAAAAGGTTTACCTCTTGAATCAGCCTGCAAAAGTGAAAAAAAGGAAATAAATTACAATTAAGAATTCAACACAACAAAGTGACAGAAATTCCATTAAACAAAAATTAATTCATTGATTAATACATTATTATTCAATTAAATTTTTAGGAATTACAGTCGTTATATGCAAATTGACAAAGTGGGTATCTATTAATTTGACATTAAAGCAAAACCCAGAAAGATTAACTCCAGGAAACTTTCAAAAGGTTGTAAACTAATGAAGATACCAGAGTTAAACGGCGTCGTTTAGCTGGAAGAACACTGATATACGGAGAAGAGGGAGAAAGTTATCGATGTGTGTGACTACGCGAATCAACGATTTTGAGAAGAGTTGTCAAATTTGGTGACGCAGAAAATCCAAACTCAAAACCGCAGGGCTTTTTGGGCCGTTGTTTCACCATAATTATGTTGAATTCACATAGATATAATTGTATGATAAACGAGTTTTCTAAACGACACGGGATGGGATCTTCGAAGTGGGTGAATTTGAAGAATGTGCGTGGGAACTTAGTTGTTGAAATATGTTGAGCAATAGATTGTCTCTTTTTCCGCAAATTTGAACCCCCATGCTCATGGTGCACCCGCTCCACAAAATGTACACTACGTATATGGAAAATGTATATTATGTACATGAAAAATGTACATAGTACACATGTGAGTTATGTGAAATGTATATTTTACATTCCAAATAACTGACATGTGTACTATATACATTTTCCATGTATGTAATGTACATTTTCCATGTATGAATATACATTTTTTTGGAGCGGCTGCGCCATGCTCATGGTGTACCCGGGTGCAATGTCCACCCATTGCTCTTTTTCAACCCCTTTGACTCCCTTTTATAAGAAACGTCTTCCTTACTCACAATATGACAGTTGGCGTCAATTACCAATTGAGAGTGATTTATGCCCTCTATCACGTTGTCTTTTTTTTTTTTGGCAATGAGATATCACGTTGTCCTTACTTCAGTTATTCCCCGTTATTTTCTAGCCAATATTGTCGCCTGGAACCCCTTGGCATTTACAATTACTATACGCTTGTAACCGCTCATCCTCATTTATTAACTTCTCTGGTTTATTTGGTAATTTTCTTACGCTTAGTCATTCTACATGAAGGTCAACCTTCACATCATGTCATGTGAACCAGGTTCAACCTGTACCCAACCTAACTATGACCCGAAAAGTGAGACTAGTAAACCGACCTAACCTGACCTGAAGTCACCCTGAAATCAATTTGACCTGATATTCAATACACGAACCCGATCTGTGTGCGACCCGTTACAGACCCGACCCGTTACATACTCGACCACAAGACAAACCGAAACCGATTGAACCAGATAAATAGCCGATATGACCGGATATCGATCGACATGTTAACAAACTAGTAATGTAGATAATTGATATAGGTAATACAATGATACATTGATACACTAAAGATACATATCATATACTCGTTTGATACAATGATACACATTTAGTAATCATTATCTCATAAATATTTTGTCTTGTAATGATTTATCGACATTATCCTCGTCCAATTTATGGTTTAATTACCATCATATAAAAACAAGTTAACACATGAACAAACCCAAAATTTCCCGATATAACACGAGATGAATAAAATAAAATAGTCAAATACCGAGTCATAACTCGATAATAACGTACATGTTATTAATGACCCGATGTAAAACCCGATAAAGCCCAACCTAGATTTCAACCAAACTCGAGGAGACACATTAGCATAATTGACTTGACCTATGATATACCCAAATTCGAAATAACCCGCTATACTCATTTAGGAACCGACCCGAATTGACCTGAGATTACCTTAACCCGTACCGAATACAACCCGACTTGAACATTACAGCTAATTAGCGATGAATTCAGTGGAAAAATCAACGCAAATCCTTCACATGGAATCATTCTCATAATCACTATTTATTCAACTATAACTTTCCTTTATGAAAATAATAATCATTATTTTTCCAAATTATTAGTATTTCTTATGGGAGACTTTTTTTTTTTTGTTACAGAAATTAATTACTTCAACAGTAAATCATGCATCATGTGATTTCTACCCCTTCATTTAAGCGGGTTTCAGGAATCTTGTTCATGATTGAGACAACTTTGTAAAAATGAACTTGAAGAACACAAATAATTAGAGAAAATTCTATATTCATTTCACGTATCAAAAATTTTGTACAGGAACAAATTTTTGTTCTAGTTACTAATAACATTTAGGAGAGTTGCTCTGGTCTTAACCAAATGCCTAAACAATTCTTCCAAAACTTCATCAATTTCTTGAATTTGTGACTCCAAGTTGACCAATAGTGACATATCGACATTTTTATTCTTCTGGCTGATCATCATCAACTCAAGGGCAGCATCAACAACATCAAATTCACTGATAGATGCTGCTGTTTCCTTGTCCGCTCTTTGGCGAGTAAGTTTTGCGAAAGACCAGCCACTTTTTTGTGATCCACCAATGTACGAAAGCACTGACTTAAAGACGTCGAGGGTTATTGTGTTCACTTCTTTTAACATGCTCTCAATCCCATTGTCCTTAGTTTGCTCGGCTTCCTTGATATTTTTCAAGGCCTTGTTGATTATCTTCTTGGAAGTTTTTCGGGTTTTTAGGTATTCAGTGACTTCATTGGTAATGTCAAGCTCGCCACTGCACCTTCTTCTAAGAACTGACTGTATGTCTTGGAGTCTTCCTTTTGATAGAGCCAAGACTTCACGAGATGTGGCACAAATGTCAAGGAGCCTTAGAGATCCATCCAACACTTTCTCAAATGAATTATGGCGTTGAGTTTTCTGATTAAGGGGCAGTTGAAGGAACTCCTCAACGCACTTGTATAAATCATTAAGGCCGCTAAGTTTGTTGGTCAAGGATGAAGTAGACGCAGTTTGAGAAGACCTCAATCTGCACAAATGTTCATCCAACTGACCGGCGATTGGGTGGGAGTTTGAGGGGAAACTGAATGAACGGGTGTGGTAAGATGCCATTTTAAAGCCTGTTTTAGTTTGTATGAACTTTGAAGCAGAATAATTGGAAGATATAGGTTTTGATAATGATGACTTTCTCATCTTTCAGACCCTATATATACCAAGGTAACAGAAGACAGGAGATATCTCTAAATTAATGAGACTATGTGAGATAACATGATCTTCCTTAGGCTTGTTTCATATATTGTCTCCTCTAAGCTAACTTGCCAACTAACAAATCGGTTGATGATAAGATAATTTGTTAATATTATATCTCAATTAAGGAGAAGAAATGAAGGATCTTCTGTCATACAACAACCAGTACATTGTCTGCAAGATGATCTCTTAATCTAACATTGGTCCTTATAATTGTTTGTTCTGTGTTTTTTTTTACACCCAACTTAACAGCTAATGAGTTTTCTGCCCCTTATTCCACTAAATATGATCATGTGGTGACTTCAGCTTCTTTTTAAAAAAATAATAATAATGTTCAGCTGCAAAGTTTTGTATCATGATCCTGAAAATGTGCTGTACACTAATGTCAATGACGAGTTCTTATTTTCTTGTTGTATGAATTTCAGGATTGATCAATACTTAGCCAACGATGTACACAAGTAGCATTGAATTTATAAACATATCATATAGGAATGAGAATGAAAATTTGATCTTGCTAGGGTTTTTAAGTAAATATAAAACAGAGAAGTTGCTTGCATGATCTTAGAAAGTAGGATAGTGTTATACTGTAGCAGTCCTACCAGTCCATGTATGTTTACCCATTGCCCATGCATGCACTAAACTTCTACTATTCTTGAGTTCCGGCAAACAAATCCAATCCTGACAGGTCGGGTAACAGCTATGAGAAAATTGCATGAACTCCATCCTTTAACCATCGACAGTAACAAAAATTTCATCACATTCTGTTCACATAACACAATCAGTCCCAATCATCTTAAATTCTTAATCAACTTAATTAGATAATTTATATTCATGATAAGAGATATTTCTTTCGCAAATGGCAATATGATATAATTAAATTAAAGAAACAAAAAGAAATCACATGAAACATAAACATGACATAATTGTTGTGTATCTATGATTGCTAAAGTATAACAATAGTAATTTAAGCATTTCATAGTCAGAATTTTTTTATATCAATATTTTCAAGGTTTGAGATAATTAAAAACAACAAATTTCAATACTGATAAGAACAGATTATGGATTGTATTGTATTGATTTCAATTGATTCAAGATGTTACATATTTCGGTATTTATACCCTTATGCTAAGACTATTACCTTGTTTGTACAGGACTCAACTTCTTGAAGACTTTTATCTTCTGTAATTTATTATATCCTTTGTATACTATGATCTAATGTAAACACTTGATGTAAATTAAGACTCTTGTATAATTATCTTATTTTCTACACTCCCCCTCAAGTTGGTAATTGGAACTTCCAATACCTAACTTGCTCAATGCTTTCTCGAACACTTGGACTCGACAACTTGTTCCTCTGACCGAACAAACACTAGTGTAACAATTTTTGCCTCCAAATTCTTCTTTATAAAATGTATGTTAAGTTCCACGTGTTTAGTCTGATCGTGTTGCACCGGGTTTTCAGAAATGTTTATTGCAGCTTTGTTGTCACAGAAAAGTTCACAACTTCCTTATGAGGCAACACCTAATTCTCCAAGCAGCTTCTTGAGTCATAAAATTTCAGAAACTCCCTTTGCAATCCCTCTAAACTCAGCTTCATCACTCAACATGGCAACAACTTTTTGCTTTTTACTCCTCTACGTGACTACATTTCCACCTACCAGGGCAAAATACACTAAAGTGGATCTCCGACTATCTTTATCTCCAGCCCAATCTGCATCTATATAAAGATGTAGACTCAGATGATCATTCTTTTTAAACATTACTCCCCTATTTAGAGTTCCTTTAAGATATATCATGATTCGATAGACAACTTCTAGATATTAAATCTGAGGATGATGCATAAACCTACTTGCTACTTTGACTGCATAAGCAATATCATGCCTATTATGAGACAAGTAAATGAGTCTTCCTATAAGTCTCTGATACTTAGTCTGATCAACCACTTTTTGGTCCTTCAAATATGCACAATCCATGATTAATCATCGTTGGAGTTTCTGTAGGT
This sequence comes from Dysphania ambrosioides, assembly GCA_026401315.1. Taxonomy (NCBI): domain Eukaryota; kingdom Viridiplantae; phylum Streptophyta; class Magnoliopsida; order Caryophyllales; family Amaranthaceae; genus Dysphania; species Dysphania ambrosioides. Next base: position 23,779,281 of record CM048666.1, read on the forward strand.
TTGCATTTTAGCAATCCTGACTCAGCTAACAAATCAAGAACATACTTCCTTTGGGAAATAAAGATCCCCCTTTTTGATCGAAGGACTTTAATTTGCAAGAAGTATTTAAGTTTCCCAAGGTCTTTCATTTCAAATTCCATAAATAAATTCTCCTTTAATGAACTTATCTCTTCTCTATCATCACCAGTAATAATCATATCATCTACTTACATGATCAGATAAGTAGTTAAATTCCCTCTTTTCTTAAAAAATAAAGTATAGTATGAATTACTCTGCTTATACACAAATTTCTTTATTGCTAGAGTAAATCTCCCAAACCATTCTCTAGGAGACTGTTTTAGTCCATATAGGACCTTCTTCAATCAACACCCTTCTATTGCTGAAAAATCACTTGAAAAAACTAGAGGCGGCTCCATGTATAATTCTTTGACTATATCTCCATGTAAAAAGACATTTTTAACATCAAATTGATGCAATGGCTAGTCCAGATGGGCAACAATAGAAAACAACACTCTTATCGTATTAATTTTTTCCACTAGAGAAAATATTTCAGAGTAGTCAATTCCATATACTTGTGTATACCCTTTCGTCACTAGCCTTGCCTTATATCTTTCAATACCTCCATCAGCGCGATTTTTAATAGTAAATACCCATCTACATCCTACAACCTTTCCCTTGTGGAATGACACATCATTTTCAGGTTTTATTCTTGATGAGAGCCCTGACTTCTTGTTCTATTGCTTCTTTCCATTTCTTGTTTTTATGAGCCTTTTCAAGTAAGGTAGGAATATTCTTTGCATATATGGCAGTATTAAATGCTGCTGCGGAGTGAGACAATCCTGCCCCAATAGGATATCTCGATCATTAAGCTTCATACTCAGAGTACATCATATTGCATCGAAGGATATCCCTTGTACTCCTAGGAGGTAAATGAAACCCTCTTCCCTCAATTTTCTCTACACTCCTTTCCTGTACTTCTTCAACATTATTATCTACAAGTACATCATTAGATAGCATAAGATTTAAATTGTCATCAGATCTAATCTCTTCACCTGGCTGATACTTTATGCTAGGGCAATGGACCGGGTTATATGATTAGAGACATCACAATCTCGTGCTACTATAGTGGACCAAGTCAACCAACTTATATTATCAATTGAAATCTCCCCCTGAGATCGAAGTTGGGGGTAATAGTACATAGTACATATCTTCCACAAACTCGCAACCCATGGTAGTGTACATCTGATCTATTACTGGATCTAAGCACTTGTACCCCTTTTGTGAGGCCCCACAGCCAAGAAAAACACACTTTCTAGCCCTAGGTTCTAATTTGTCCCAACTCCTCTTTGGCAAATGCACATATACTATACATCGAAAGACCCCGGGGCTCGGGGGGGGGGGGGGGGGGGGGGGGGGCATGGTATGGAAGGAAGGAGGTGTAACAAAGGTGCATAGGGTGTCTAAGGGAGTTTTGTATTTTAGTTTCCTCGTAGGAAGGCAGTTTGTCAATTAGTTTGCAGGGGCAACAACTTCAAGCCATAAAGAGTTAGGAACATGGGCTTCTATTATTATTGCACAAGTCATGTTAAGGAGGGTTCAGTTTTTCCTTTCAGCCACTCCATTTTGTTATGGAGTGTCAGGACATGTAATCTGATGGAGCAAGCCACAGTTTTGACAAAAAACTTTCATATTATGATTCGCGTTATTTCCCCCATTGGCAGACCTTAGTACCCTAATCTTGGTTTTGAATTGTATAAGAATCATTTTGTAAAATTTAACAAAAATCTCAAACACTTTGGACTTTTGTTTCATAAAAAAGATCTAACTCATTCTAGTGTACTCATCAATAAAAAGGACATAATATAGATAACTATGTTTACCATGTTTAGGGGAAGGACTCCATACATCATAATGAATTAAATCAAAAGGTTTACCAGCATGACTCATACTAATAGGATAATTATGTCCATGACTCTTAGCTAAATAATATAATTCACAATTAAGGGATAATTGTGTTCTAGTAAGAGAAGGATAAAGGTATTCTAAGTACCCTAGTGAAAGATGTCCCAAATAACGATGTCCCATTTGAATTAGTGATTCAACTGCTCCACATACGAGTGCTAGCTCTCTAGAATGAGATATCTCCTCTATATAGTACATCCCATTTTCCTCAATACCATGCAAATTTGAAAAATTGGAGTTGTGAAGGTAACGATTAAATTGTTATACATAGAATATGTAAATATGATTTAAAACGTTTTCTGTCAAATTACTATATGATTTAGAATTTCTGTAAAATTACTATATGTCAATTGGAATATTGAAGGTAACGTTTTCTGTTTAATTTACATATTTGATATAATAATTCCTATATTTTATATATTTCTTTAGTAAATGTGACTATCCATTTTGTATATCTGAGTTTATAACTTATATTACTAAGATAAGAACATATAAGATAAGAATAAAAATATAAAAACTTTTATATCTGATATTATTAATGAGTACACCAAGTATAATAACTTTTATATCTGATATTATTAATTATACCTGAGATAGTAAATGATCCCAGGATAAGAAAACTTATATCTGAAATAATAAATTTTATAGCTGAGAGAAAAACTTCTATAAGTGAGATATCAGATTTATTACCAAGATCAGAACATGTATTTGAGATTCATATAAATATATCTGATAGAAGAATATTTATATCAAATATAATTTTAAATTTATCGGAAATTATAATTATTACAAATATAAAAAGCAGATTGTATACGATCTATATTAAGTTCTTCATATTTGAAATCAAAAGTCTCTTTTTTATATAATTATTTTATTATTTATAAGTTTTAAATTAAAGCAAAAGATTACTATAAATTTCATGATATTGATAATATTGGTCGATATCTTTTGGAACAAACTATGGCTAATTACAATGAAATTTACATGTTATAAAAGTCTCAATTAAGATTTTTAGGATTTAGTGTTAGAAAGTCAACAACTAGAAAAGTTAATGGGAACTAGTTGAGTTCTATATTCGAGGCTCAAAAGAAGGGCTTTATAAGAGCAAGAAGAAAAGGGATAAAAGTAATAATGAGGAAGATCTTGAAATACCTTTATTAATATTTATGGATGTAAATTCTATTTTTAAAACGAGAAAAACAAGAGTAGTAAATGATACTTAAATAGGATGCAAATCTTATAATACAACTCACAAGGATAACACAGGGTCAAGGAACAAGCTTCCCTACTATCAATTTTGATTTCGGGAGAATCCCATAGATAAATTCCCCAAATTGTATTAAACATAAAACGATATTGCAAATTAACTAAATTCAAATGTGAAACCAACAGACAAAATAAACATTACCCAACATTTTTATTGAAATCAGGAAATCCAACCCAAAATTATAATTTGTAGAATTCAGAAACATAAATGTGTAACAAACAAGATTAAGAAAACCAACCTAAATAATAAAGAATAAAAAAATAAAAAGTGATCAATTTGTCAATTTAAGGAGTATGAGTAGGAGTAGGAGTATGAGTGAAAAAGTTTACCTCTTAAATCAGCCTGCAAAATTGAAAAAAAAGGAAACAAATTACAATTAAGAATTCAAAACAACAAAGTGACAGAAATTCCATTATCCAAAAATTAATTCAATGATTAATACATTATTATTCAATTAAATTTGTATGAATTACACTCATATATTGAACACTTTCATCCAACAAAAACATAATGCATTCTTGGTATCCAAAACCAAAACACAATTAATTTAACAATCCCTATTCACCAACGAATTTTTCTTCCTCTAGTCTCCTTTTCTTTTGGCATAGAAAAGGCTACAAAGAACTGTATGATGTTATTCTAATCGGGTCCTATAAGGTCATACAATAAGTCGCCTTGTTATTCTACCAACAGTTCTTGTTTTTCTCCCCTTTTTTAACTTAGTTTCTTCTACCCTCTACCAATGAAAGTACAGCAGAAGCCAGAAGGAGGAAAACGAAAATGATTTGTACGGAAAGATAGAAAAATTCACTTGACTAATGAAACCAGTATCAAGCATCCAATCAACCGGAATGTGAAGAGACTTGAATCGGTTGGTAGTTGATTCCCTCAGCCGCAATAGATTATAAACACCATGCTCTAATCTGTTTAGGTTGCAGACTGTAACATAGCATTAGTTAATCAAAACCATAATTTTTGCAAAGAATCACTGCAAATGAACATGAGATGTGGATATTAGATGTACTTCTCAAGTAGAGTTTGCATTTTCTTAAGAGTTCCGGAACAAGCTTGACGAGCAACCTCCCTAAACGATGGAGCCTCAGATTCAAGTTTCTTCAGATCACAATACTCGAATGCTGCTTCCCTAAGCGCATCAGCCTTCTGCTCGGGCCAATCTTCAATGTTTGTAAATGCAGCTGCATCAACCTCCATTATCAAAAACCTGTATGAATTCTCCTTGTGTTTCCACATCTGTCTTAATCTACATTTTAATCCGAACAGAAACTACAGACATTCTATTCTTTTTGGCGAAAGCGCTGAAAGTCTGAAACCAACATTTTTAGAAGTTCTAAGAATGTGACAAAAGATGATATGTAAGATAAAGATAGCACTTCTCTCATAGCTTACAAATTACAACGGACGTGCTCTATCCTAGGATTTGAACCAATTACTGGACTTTCACCTCCACAAACTATTCCAAGCCGAAGATCCTCAGTTCCAGCATATACATGATAAAGAGGAACAAACAAATACACAAAGTCATACTTAGCATATCAAAGTTGCACCATTTATCAACAATCCGTAGATTGAAGGACTAAGCATAGGCACAAAGTCAGCAGACATACCAAACAATTCAACCAGAATCGCAAAAGCTTGAAAAGGGATCAAGCACCGGGAGCCTACAATGGAAGCAGATAGACTAATCGGTCTGCTTGAACCCAGAACATAGAACTGATACACTGCAGTCAAGGAGCCACCGTGAGACCGAACTCCATAGAAAGCGCAGTCAGGGTTAGCCAAATGACACCGCAAATTTCTACGTAACCCAAATGACCCAAAATTTACAAAGGGGGGAGATCGTTCTCGTTGGATTAGGATATTTGGACAGATTAACTGTTTATTTTTTCGTAAACACAAACCGTAATTAAGTATGAAGATAGAAATACCATATCACCTCGTACCCCAACAGAAGACCTACTTGTAGAACTTGTTTTATTTTTAAGCCAAAAAAAATTAAAATTTCGAAAAATAAGTTACTGTTTAAAATAATTACAAAAATAAGCCGATTTAGCTTCGGAAATAAAACGCTGCCTCAGGCAGCGATTTAGATAGAACAAAAACGCTACCCAGGGCAGCATTTTGCATGAGGCTGGGTTTTTAGGGGAATTCTGTGCAATTAGGAAAACGCTGCCCCAGGCAGCGTTTTCCTAATTGCACAAAATTTTTTTTTGAAATGCCGTAAATTATTTATACGTATTAAATACAGTATATAATTTTCCATTAATATTTAAATACGTATGAATTCAAGTATGAATAGACAAATTCTAATAATAAGTATCGAAATAAACACAGATTAGGAAGAAGGTCATAACAAATGATGAAGTTTGAAATTCAAACTGTATAATGTTTGAAACTAGATTTTAGTTATATACATTACAAATTGGTATTAAATTAACGTAATGAAAACTGAATAAGCTCTAAGAGTCTGGACCCGGAGTTTGCTCCTCGAAAATGATGTCCAAATGAGGATACGAACTCTGAGTTTGTGTTTGCTGGGTCCAAGGTGGATGGTGTGCAAATGGGGCCTCTAGAGATGTGTAAGCCGATGACGAAGACTGACCTTGAGTGTAATGTTGACTAGACATCTGGATAGCAAGGGTCTTCAGCATAGTGAAGGGTGTAGCGGGGGTGGATGGGTCGCAACTCTACTGTAATGGATACGGCCGAAGTTGGTAAGGCTGTCGTATCCTCTCCATGCTCTCCTGGACGAGATCGTACACATGGTCCGCCATGGGAGGACACAAGTCTCTGGAATCATGAACGTAGTCACGAATATGCAACAACTCCTCAGTCTATAGGAGAAAGAAGAAATGCAAATGACGTTAGTAGTGTACTATATAAATAAATTTAAACAATTAAATTGACTAGAAATCTTACCACGATGTGTAACGGCACTGTTGCAGGAGAGAAATATGGCACAGGTGGCCGAAAGAAAGGGCTGATGAACTGTCTGGTGATACGTTGATACCATACCAAGTATGGATCAAAGTAGTCCATAGCTCCCTAAAACGGATCGACCTGGACTACGGATTGTAAATGCCTATCTCACGCGTCGATAAATTGTCGGTGATGGTCCGACCAATCGACTTCAGCCTTCCCACGTCGGTCCACCTTGTGTAAGTCTTCACTCGTGTCAACAGGTGGGGGAATGACCTGACGCGATCCGTATTGCCGCATAACTCGCATTGGCAAATGGAACTCAATGCACTCAAAACATACGAGCGGCGAAATGACACGCCACTCGTCCTCTTCACCCTCATCTTCGGGATACGGATCCCATACCATCTGTTTATAAATAACAGTTTAACATTAGAATAAGACAAGAAATCCATTTAAAATATATGTACGAATTACTAATGAGGTGGAATAGTACCTGCTCATCTGTTATCCTATCTAATAAATCTCGCAGAGAGTTCACCCCAGCCGCGAGGTGAACGCGAGTAAGACGATCGACCAGCCATCTTGTTCCGTACGGCTCTCCATCATATGCACACTAGTGTTCGACGTTCGACACCGATACGATGTATTTGACCTAAGGCTATACATCTTGACAGCTTCAATGAGATCTCTCTTATTAGTGAACTCCATTCCCTTAACAAATTCATTATCGACACCACATGGTGGGCCTATCATCATCCAACTGTCGTCCTCTTCATACTCTAACATGCTATTGTAATAAGGAATGTTAGATTCAACTGCAATCTCGTTGGCCTCCGATCCAGTCCCTACTTCTAGCTCTATGTTCAAATGAACGTCATCCTCTTCTTCTAGGTTAACGGGCTCCCCGTCTTCTGCATCTTCTTCCCCCTCCGTTTCCTCATCTACTTCCTCTTCTTCTACTCCTTCCTCAGATTGTCCAGTCCTTTCTCCATAAAGGTAATTTCCAAACCCATCTATGAGAAGCGTACTGTTTAATGGATTCACCCGAGAAGTAGCTAGTTCTGAGTTATCATCGTGAATTTGACTTGTGGATGAAATGATTGAAAATGGCTGATGTTGAGATAATATGTCCATTAAACCAGTATATGATGATGGTAAGAGGACTAGATCGACATATATTTCAATGCCAGATTGTGGATAATTTTGAATACACACCCATAATACTTTAACAGCATAGTCATTAGTGAACGGCAATGTCATACATGTCGACGGCCGAGTAGGATATTTCATTCTCAATTTCAGTTCCACCAACCGTCTATCAAACCCACACAAACTAAAGACCATGTCAACAATATCATAGAAGCTATTCTCACCACTAATTACAATAGGTCTACACTGTCCACCATCATACCCAACCGTATTATCTTGTTCTACCAATGTTCCACCCCATCGACATAACAATGGGTATACATTGGTATTCATGAAGCCTACAACAACAAAAACTATTCAATAATATTCAAGAATATAATATACAATAAACTAAAATTAATTAACTAACTAACCTAGTTAACCTTACTTAATTAACCTTACCTAATTAACCTAAATTAATACACCTAATAAAATAAACTAAATTAACCTAAATATATTAACGTAAGGAAATCACCTAATTTAGTAAACTAACCTTACTTAATGTACTAACCTAATAAACTAATCTAAATTAATACACTAACCTCACTTAATAAGCTAATTTTAATTAATTAACCTTACTTAATTAACTAATCCACATTAACCTAAATTAATCTACTATACTAAATTAATTACGTAATCTACTCTAATAAACTAACCTATTTCAAATAAACTAAACGAAATTAGTAAAATAATCTATACTAATTACTAACCTAAATATATTAACGTAAGGAAATAAAATAATTTAGTAAACTAACCCTACTTAATGTACTAACCTAATAAATCTCTCTAAATTAATACACTAATCATAATTAATAAACTAACCTAATAATCTAACCTTACTTATTAAACTAATCTAGTAAACTAAACTTAATTAATTAACTACTATAATTAACCTTACTTAATTAACCTAAATATACTAACCTAATAAAATATAATAAATTAACCTAAATATACTAAGTTAATAAAATAAACTAATCTAATAAACTAAACTTCATTAATTAACTAACATAACTAACCTCACTTAATAAGCTAATTTTAATTACTTAACCTTACTTAATTAACTAATCCATATTAACCTAAATTAATCTACTATAATAAATTAATTACGTAATCTACTCTAATAAACTAACCTATTTCAATAAACTAAATGAAATTAGTAAAATAATCTATACTAATTACTAACCTAAATATTACACAAAATCTAATTAACTAACCTTAATTAATAAACTCACCTAAATTAATATACTAACCTAATTTATGGTTTACTAACCTAAATAAAAGTCCACTTAACCAAATCCATACCAATACCTAAACTAAAATAATAAAACATATACAATACCAAAATATCAAGAATAATTACCAAACATAATATATCATAACTCATAACATACCAAAAATTAATTTACGAAATTAACATAAAAAAGTAAATTCAAGAAATTGTAAAAAATAACATAACACAACTCATAATTTCAAATAAAAAAAACGAAATAAAATAAACATGAAATGAAAAAATAAAATACATGATAAAAACTTAAAATTACTCAAAATAAATTACATACCTTGTGAAATGGAAAGAAAAGGAAGAATTTAGGAGGAAAATGGAAGAATTTGGGAGGATGGTTCGAAGAGGGGAGGGACGAGCAGCAGCGCAGGAAATGGGAGGAAGAAGAGGGAAATGGGGAAGAAGAAGGGAGAAAAAGAAATAAAAAACCGGCTTCAGTAAAATCGCTGCCCAGGGCAGCGATTCATTAATGAGTAAAAACGCTGCCTCGGACAGCGACTCATTAATAAGTAAAAACGCTGCCTCGGGCAGGGATTTTTTCTGCACTGATTCCCTGCCCTCTGCACTGACTCTGAAAATATTCCAAAGAAAAACGGTGCCCTTGTCAGCGTTTTTCTTAGAAGTGTAACGCTGCCCTAGGCAGCGTTTTTGTTTGGCCCAGAATTTTGCCCTTAAATCAAGCTCATGCAAGTCGCTGCCCTGGGTAGCGTTTCTTTATCAAGTATAACGCTGTCCAGGGCAGCGTTTTTTATCCGAACCTTAAATCGGCTTATTTTTGTAATTATTTTAAACAGTAACTTATTTTTAGAAATTTTAATTTTTTTTGGCTTAAAAATAAAAAAAGTTCCCTACTTGTAACTGAATTCGTTTCCTTAATTATGCACCAAGTTATATTTGATGAAGCATATGAGCAGTAGGATATCTTTTTAGTTTCCTAAATCTGCTAGATATTATGAAGATAAAAAATATCGGAACTTGACCGCCTTTACTCAATTTTAAAACTATTAGGAATAGGACGATCATCATCTGATCCTTGCCAGTCCTATATATACCCCACCAACTCTTTCACGCTTTACTACAAAATATTCTCACTCACCAGGAGCTCTCATAAACATCATCTCTATATTATTTACTTGGCATCTAGAACTTACTGTTTTTTCGTCTTCCTCGATCCCTTTGAAGTCATAGTTCGTTCACATGGAAAATTCTGAACCCATACTAGAAGCATGCCCTTTATCTTATGCTATCAACTCTCAATCAATCATATATCCAGAAAATTTGAATCAACTGCGTAACGTGATGATCTGCAGCAATGATGATCAGAAGAATCAAATTTATGTTATGGCTTCTGTCCAACCAGAAACATATCCAACTCCCACACAAGGCGAAAAAGAAGCGTCCAACAACTTTGTTTTCGACAAGATAAACCCTATACTCACCTTAAAATCACGCCTATCCAGACCTTCTGATGACGGCCTAAGCACGAAACAATCTGCCGAGGCTGCCTCGATGGTCAAACCCATGACAGACTGCAACCCTACTTTCCTCCCACCCAAGAAGCGTCTCCGCCCTGACACAACAAGCCTGAAAGATGATCAAGAACATCAACAGAAGAATAAGAGGATTTGGAGGGAGGACTTGAAAGAAACTCAAGGGGATTACTCGTGTGCTGCTGATGATGACGTCTTAGCATCATTGGTAGAGCATCTTAAGTGCAATATGCACTACACAGATATCACAGATCCAAAAATAATCCTAGAGAAGGAGCTTACATACTCCGATATGAATGACAATCAAGGGCGATTGTCGATCCCAGCAAAGAAGACTACTCCGTTTCTAACACATGAAGAGGAAGAAGATCTAAAAGAGGAGTCAGTGCAGGTTGGCCACCCAAATAAAGGCAAAGCCAAAGCGATGCAAGTGAAGGTGATCATGGGGTCATCCGAATATAGTATGCCACTGAGTCGATGGCAGTACAATGATAAGCAGAACAACAACAAAGGTGGATGGAAGTATGTATTGAAAAACAAGGCGGGTGAGTGGAACAAACTGAAGAAGGATAATGGCTTGCAAGTAGGGGACTTCATTCGACTTGTGTCGTTTCGATCCAACAATAATCTTTGTTTTGCAATTCTTCAGCGTAAAAGGCCATGAAGCTGTTTGGGATCGGAAGACTATAGTGGCTTGTATATGATTATTGTATGTATACTTTCTTAGTATTTGCCAAGGTGCAATATGTTTTCCATTGTCTCCTTGAGTGTCTTTAGGTTTAATTTTTGAATTTTTACTTTGTTTTTTTTAGTGAGATTTTCAAATAAGTACGAAGTATATGATAAATAAACAAAATATCAATTTTAAGAAGTTTAAGGAAACATTTTTATCTGTTTGATTGCGATTGTGTGATGAGCTCGGAATTTGAATGATGTTGCAAGAACATATATTACCACATCATATCAACAATGTTGCATTCATACCCATTGTTAATGCGAATTATTTTTTTGTGAAAACTACTTAACATGTACTTCGTAGTTGATTGTGTAAGTGTTGGTTGAACATCTATGGTGAGTGCTTAATATAGAAATAAAAGTTCTTCCTTCACATTTTTTTTAGTAGTTTGACTTAAATTGATATAATTTCTCTAAATTGTGTCTTGTACTAATGTTCAACATTCTTCGTATCTTCCACTCTACACAAATTTTCATTCAATTAAGTTTAATATTATATCTCTTCCTTATGCTGCATTCTTTTAACATATTTAATCTTCAGCTATTACCAGCTTAGTGTATTGAATACTCTTAGATAAAAGAGAATTTGAAAAGATCACACTCAAAAATATTGTTCTAAAAAGATCACACTCAAAAATATTGTTCTGTTAACATACTTCTAAAAAGATCACACTCAAAAATATTGTTCAAGCAACTTCAACATAATTTGAAAATGAGAGTTAAGAAATGACCTTTAAAAGAGACTATCGCAAGGGAAAAGCGAGAAATTCTTAATTTATATATCTAATAAGGGGGTATTTTTGTAATTTTATCTCTATACCTGAGATCATAATGTTTATATTTTATAGACATTTTTCTGTATTTTTACATCTTCTTTATTTTTCTACATATGATATAACAATAGATATATTTGATATAACAATAGTTGTTTCTTATATTACAATAAATATATCTTAGGGGAAAACCGGAAAACAAGTATGAGTGTAAAGAAACTACAGTTAATTAAGACGTTTACTATTTCAATCTCATCATCAAAAACATTGTGAAATTTCCAACTAATACACTTTAACATGACCCTGATAAAAACAGCTACTAATACCATAATAAGGGTTGGGACTTGGGAGTCATGACTGTAAAACCAATATAAGTACTGCTTGACATAACATTCCAAAACAAATTACAAGATGACAACTTGAAAGGTAAATGCAAAATGAATTGTTTTGCATGGTTGAAGACAGGTCGATGAACCATGTCAATGCCTTCATTATTCTTTCTTGAACGGCTGATGACTGGCTTGTGAACCGGGAGAGCCGGGAAAACCAGGAGGCAAAGGGAAAGGAAAGGGAGGGCCAGGCAACGTCGGAGGCAATGGAATTGGAGGAAAGGGTTGAGCATAACCACACAACCCATACACACATGGCCTTCCCAATGCACACCTTCTCCCACATCCACCACAATGAAAAGGGTTCATGTTGACATTTATGCACATTCCATTACAACATTGCCATGTAAATGGGCATCTTACACCACAAAAGCCACAGTTTATAGGATCGGATACGGTCTCAACACAGCGATTCATGCAACACAATCTTCGTGGGGGGAACTCACCTGCTGAGCAAATCCACGGCCTATTCCAACACCCTTGTGCTTGAGCTCGCGGGTTTATAATTCTCTCAAGCCATTGTGAAGAGGTGTTAGTATTTGTCACATTTAGTCTCCCTTCAATGTTGTGCTTTGCACCCGCTTCTACCCATACCGGATATAAATTAGGAATTTCTCCTAGAGATATTAGTAGAAAGAGGTACATAGTATAAACTAAATGTTTCATTTTGAGTTGCATGATTATTATATTTCTTCACTAGTTCAAAGGAGGACTTTATTATGATTTATATAGAGAATATTTAGTTGATAAATTTAGAGTTGTTCATGTTTTTCTTACATGGGTTGGTACTTGGTTCTCGTGAGGGATATTATCATATTATGCATGCCAAAATAACAAACTTATTTATGTGATTTTATTCAGAGGACCCTACCTTTCGTAATTTTGCAAGTTGAAGCAGTAAGGTGGTAGTCTTTGGCTTTTCAAACCATAATTAACGGAATAGAACACATGTAATGGCATGAAGGAGCTCTTTTCTTGCTCCCTTGCCCAATTTTGTTATGGCCTAAACGCGGAAAGGCTTTGGTCGAGATTAGTGTTAAGAAATATAAAGTATGAAAATGTTTTGCATTGTAACGAATTTGTTACTCATATGTCATATCACTCGTAATCCTTTCCATAGAAGATTATCAAAATAATGCTACTTTTAGTTCCACAAGTACTTTGTGATCCTCCTTTTTCCTTTTTTTCTCCGATAAGTATAAAAATCAACTTTTTAAGATACAATGAAAAATCTTTGATGAAACAATCTAAAATGAAATTTTTTTAAGAAAATGGGATAATATTTTAGGGACGAACCAAAATAAAAAAATAGGATAAAGAAAAAGGACAGAGAGAGTATAAGATATTATAATATTGTTATTTGTATTGAACCTCGTTGTGAGATTATGCTGGTTAAACTATCATTATAATAAATTTACTTATATTGATATCATCTTAATCATTTTTAGGTAGATATTCTCATCAAGTATAGCCATATAGGTTGATTGATTCGGATTATGGTCAGAGTTATCATAGGTACAATTTTGAAAACAAAATATGAAAAATGGGTCATATCAAATAAAATTTGGGAGGTTTAATTCTCATTAATTTTGAGTTCATTGATCAGATCACATTGGTCGATCTATTTTCTATTCAAGTATAGATTTCATGGATCGGCAGGGCCGTATCGTGGCTCTTGAAGAACGGATGCTTTTGCAATACTAGATAATACAGGCACAAGAAGATCTTCCCCTTTTATGTTAGCTCCCGGTTACTCGTTGTGTTTATTCCACTCATAAATCATAATATGTTTTTTTTTTCTTCTTCCAAATACATACTTCCTTTGTCCCTAAAAAATTGCCCAATTTTCCATTCTAACCCGTCTCCCAAATATCGCTTTATTTCCTTCAAGATTTTTCATTTCTAATTGTCTTTCGTAGATTTACCATTGTATCTCAAAAGAAGTCATGTAGTATTAGTGACAGGGATAAAGATTCACAAGTTGGGTGTTGTCTACATGCTTTCCAAGACAACTGGATACTTTATACCAGATGTAGGCATCCCAAGACAGCTCAAACAACAATTGCAATGAACAAAAGAACTAAACAGCACCAAGTAATTAATTAACATAATCAATTTGATTAAATTCAAATAACAGCGTCTTACAAGCACCGATATGCTCAGGGCAAACCACTAGAAACGCATTACTCCCGCAGTTTGCCTTTATTTCTTTTTTGAGTTAATATCTAATTACAATACTCATTAGAAATATCAGTAGGAAACATGCGATTGATTGATATAAGAAATAGATAATGCAACCTCGGGTTGCATTTTTTAGGGGAAGTGTATAATGAACTGAAGAACCATGTTACTGGAGAACCAAACATTCATTGTTCCCAGTCACCATAGGAGAAGCAGCTGTGTTGACGGAGTCCACTTCTCTGAGAGCGGGGGTAGACTTGTTCACCTCAAGAAGCATGCCTGACCCATCATCATCAACAGCACAAGCGATGGCTTCAAATATCATGGCTTTCACTTCTTCGAACCTTGCTTCAGAAAGTGACACCTCAGCCAGGAGCCTCCATGCATTCCCCTCAGATGCCTCATTATAGTCTGTTCTCCTCTTTAACACAATATGGCCACTGATCTCCCACACTGCTGGGTTGACTTGGGTGTCGAGGAGCTCAGAACGTACCTCCCCTAAGGCCTGCTTCTCCGCATAGCACTGCATCCAAAATCAGGAGAGAAGACATCAACAATTAGTGAAAAGTGACAAGAGAAGGCCAGGGAGAGAGATTGAGTTCATTCGTAGCACCTGTGGGAGAACAAAAATCCGCCTTCCAGAATCAGCGATGAGAACATTGTAAGGGATGTTAGTGTCTTGAAGGAAAATGCAGCAGTCTGAGACAACCTTGGCTAAATCTTCCAGAGAATTCCCACCTTCTAAAACAAGACCCCTGACTGGATAATTCAGAAGCTCAAATAGCTTGACCCCATTACTAGTGGAGGTGATTTTCTTGGTAGGAGCTTTCTCAATGGGAAATGGGGCAGCCAGGTAATAAGCCTGTTTATCAGGAGACAAAATACAATAAATGTTAGAGAAATATTATGACCAGGAAAGTCTTATGAAAGCCACAAGGGGGCTCAAGGAAGTACCTGGAAGTG
Source organism: Dysphania ambrosioides (assembly GCA_026401315.1). NCBI lineage: Eukaryota > Viridiplantae > Streptophyta > Magnoliopsida > Caryophyllales > Amaranthaceae > Dysphania > Dysphania ambrosioides. Next base: position 23,794,451 of record CM048666.1, read on the forward strand.
GAGGTGGTTGATGGTAGCAAATGCACCCAAGCTATTGTACCCGAGCCGGAAGTACGGACTCCCAGCTTCAATAGCCATGTTGAGAGCAAGCAGAAAACTCTCATAGTCAATCCTCTGAGGCAGACACTCAAATATCCGCGGAATCAAGAGTACATGTCCATATTCAATAGGACTGACCTGTTCATCAAAAATAATAAATAAACAAATTAATTAAATTTTTTTTATTTAGCAGTGTAATTGAAAAGGATTCTGAACACAGAAGAAAAGAGGGGGAAGCTTACATTAATGGCTACAAAACTCGGAGTATTCTCAACATTAATGGGAGCACCAGGGATGAAGTAAGCTTCACCATCTTCACTGGCTTCAAACTGGAAGAGCACCTCTTCCTGCCCAACTTTAGTGAAGTTGAATTTGCTTTCATCAAAGGGTTGGAGCACCTTATCCACTCGGAATTCAGTCGGCCTTTTCTTCAGGTGACGGCCCTCATTAAGCTGAGCAACAAATCCGTAGTCACCAGGAATCACCTATTTGTAATCCATGAAGAAGCATCAGTACGACGAAACACAGAGAATAGCTCTAAACCAATGGATGAACCAATGATTAAGGACGAAATAAGTAAATAGAGAAAACGATATCAGACCTTAGTTTCACAAGCAGTGACATCATAGCGAAATAAGCCCCTCTCCATACGTTCCTCCCACTGTGATAGTGAATTAGAAATGAGATTACTTCGACAAAATCTTATGTGCAAAGTTAAATATATTAATAAGGTTTCCATCTTTAAATTCACTCAGTATCAATTACCTCTCCAAGCAGAAGTGAGTCAAGGAAGGCAACAGGAGACTCTCTAGCCTCATCAGCAACCGAATCCCTCTCATTTCCAATCTTATGCACCCTCTTGTAAGCATACAGAGGCAATTTTGCACCTACTCAATTCGATCATAGATAATCAATCAGCACAAAAAACCACTTAAATCAAAAAGACATTCCATAAAGCAATACTGCATGCAACACCTGTCACAAACACGCATCCATTAACCAGTACGCAAAACACAGATCAGAATACCTATTTCTGTTAGTGAGCACAGTGGTACCCATAACTGACATAATCTAATTAATCATTGAATATTACATTCCTCTGAAATAAAAACATACACAAAACAAAGGTAATAGTTCAGAAAACAAACTAATCGAGGGTTCTCACAATCTCAGCGTTCATTCATTCAACCAATCAAATAATCAAACCAGTGTCCCCTAATACTCTAATTTCCCCGTATATTGACATAAGACAAAAGGCAAATTATAAACACAAATTCCCATAAAATTCATGATTCTACAAAGTACCAACAGTATGCCATCATCCAAATTCCAACAAATTCACAATACACAATTCAAATTCCAGAAATTTATTCAAAGAGGAATTTCGTCGAATACCTTTCACGCAACACGATTTGAGGCAATTTCGGCCACACCCACCAACACTCTTAACAGACCCATCTCCCTCCTCCTTCTGATAATTCGACACAATCGTCGGAACCCTCTTAATCCTCAACATCCTTCCCAAAATCAATCAATAAGTCCCAAACTTTCTCTGTTTTCTATATAAATATCACTTTTATGTATACAACCTACAACTACTAACTAAGCGCGCAACACAGCTCAAAAACAACAACCTCCGCCTGCAAGGAAGAGGAGATCGGAAGGGCTGCCGCCTTCAGAAGGCAAAGCGCCACGTCCGCCGTGCAACGAAGGGCTGCCTCGATCAATCAGAATGGAAGTACAACCCTTCTTCCGTCGCACATCCCGGACGTTAAGTGCCCGACTTTTGCGTTGTATAGCCGTCTTTGCGATCAATTTCTCGGCCCTTGGGCGCTAACCCCACATCAAGGAAGCTGAATGGTGAAAAGGGTATTGATGAATTCGATGAGATTCACAGAATTGGGTTCGGATTGGGTGGATTTGAGGAGAGAGAGGGGGGTTAAATAGATGGAATTGGAGAAGATAGGATGAGTGAAGGGGGAATTTTTTCAAAAAAATAAAAATAAAAAGGCAGAGCGAAGCCCTGTGGTTTGAGAAGCGTAGATGGATTATGGGGTGGTGAATGATTGGGGGATGAGGACAACAATTTTGGGGAAGTCTCGTGGTGGACTGCTACAGTCTACAGACTACAGAGGATCCCCATTCCCCCAACGCCCAACTGTTGGAAATGGAATGGTTGGTGCTGGGTTATTCACTAGTTCTTGGGGCTGATATGCATGCAACGTATTTGATGACGGTTTATGTAATGTATGTGGATTGTGGATATTGACTGTTTGACTTATGACATGTTGCTACTATATTAACTTTGATTTGGGTTGGTTTATTTAATATCTAATTTAAACGTTTTGAATGAAGACATTGTCAGGCAGGAAATATATGAGTTGAAATAATTTTTAAACAAATTCGAAATTGTCCAATGCCGTCCAAAGTTGATTAGACCGTGTGTGTATATATATATATATATATATATATAAAAGAAAGATACTTAAAATGAAAAGAATGAGAAAATCTCTTGACTCTTCATTTTCTAAATCCAACGGATGATATTTTATGTACTCATAGTGACTCTTTTTTAACTCATAGTGACCAAATATTTTTTTCACTTATAATGAGTCTTTTTATTATTATAGTTACTCTTTTTATTATTATAGTAACTATTTTTTATTGTTATAGTAACCAATTTTTTACATGAAATCTCTTGGTGTTGGATCTTATCATTTGAATAGTTAAGATCTCTTCTTATTCTTCTTATTTTAAGCACCCTTCTTATTGGATCTCTCCCCATATATATATAAGTAAAAGTTAAAATAAGAGGGATATTTAAAATGAGAAAGATAAGAGGACATTTTGACTCTTCATCTCCTTAATCTAACGGATGATATATTACATATATTTTTTTTTTCTTTTAAGTGTTTAATACAATCATCCGAAAGTAATTATTCTGACTTTATTGTGATTGTCCATAATTATTTTTTTAAATTAATTACAATTATCAAAAATAAATATTCCAAATCATAGAATGTTTAAAAAAATATATTATGGGTCAATATATGGACCTACTTTAATTTTCTGGAGCTTGGGCACGGCCAACATACTTAGAGGGTAGTATAGGCACGGACATGCGGCCATATCCAAGTATAAAATCCATAATAAAACATACAACATGTTATTTTTTCAGGTTAAAAATTATCCAAAATAACAATATTTTAAAAGTTATTGTAGAATACATTCTAAGAATTTTTTTTAAAAAAAAACTATCCAAATGACATAAAGATTTGTTACCTATTGCAATATGTGTTGTCCTCTTGCATATATGTATTGATGTGCCTTTTATGTTATTGTGAATTTTAGGCAGTTATTCTCATGATTTAAAAGTGTCACCATTCAATAGAAGAAGAACGAAGGTTGTGATATTGATTTGAGGACAGCCCTGTCCCTAGGGTGGGGCACGGGCCGTTGCCTAAGGCCCGTCAAAAAAGGTCAATTTTTATTAATATTTAGATAAAAATAAAAGAGATATAAATGTAATGTATATAAGCTTTATCATATTAACTAAAATAGCTCAATGGTAAATTACCTTACTTGTATAAATTTTTTAATGTAATTTGGTATGGGTTCGATTTCTTTTACTTCCATCATTCCATGACTATTTTTTTTTCAAAGAATGGTTATTCCTCTTTTTCTAAGACAAATTTGTCCGAATTCATAGTTCAATTCCTTTTTTCTAACCCAATGTTAAATATATATTTCACATGAAAGCAACGACATACTAAAACTAAATACGAAATACAAAATATTATTGTCATTATACTTATCTAGCTATTAACCTTTAACTAAAATATCTACTTATGTCACCAATAAGAAATTCAACCAATTATTTTGTATATTAGTTGTACATAGCTATCATTATTCTTCATTTTGTTAATGCAGTGACATCTTGTTAACTTTTCGTATTTAGAATGTGGACTATATTTATTAATTTTTGAAGAGAACTATTCATAATATTGTAAAGAAAAATGATCATAATAATAAGATAACTTGGTTAATAAAAACTTTTATGATATGGATTGCTCATGATATTGTTTAAATTAAAATTTTATCAATGATTTTTATTTTGCAACACTATTAATGATTTATGTGATTATAATGCATAGTATTATTTTTAATCAAATTTTTCAATAGTTTATTTATTTTGTAAAACCACAACTTAATTTTTTTTATTTGTAAAATAAGAAAATAAAATAATATGAAATATACTATTAAATTTTCGTACCCAAATTTCTTATTTTGCCCTAAGCCTCTAAAATGTTAGAAACGGAGCTCTAAATGCTTAATGCCGGTGATTTTAGTCGGCATTTATGTAGAATTGTAGAGCATTTAGAACTCTTGTATGGAAAAAATATAATGTTTATATGTGGATGACAACTATTTAGTTGGTTAAATTCTTGAATAGTGGTATTCAAAACCTGGAATCAAAACTCGTCTACATCATTTGTTACCTTGTCGTTTACGGCTCCCTTTACATAAAAAAAAAATATATATATATAATGCTTATCTATTAATGTGGTTAATTATTAATGTGGTTAATTAAATTTCTGTTTAATTGTGTTTCCTACGTTCAGCTTGTTTTTTTTTTAATTATTATAAAAATTAAGTGAAAGTGGGCCTCTCAATTCTAGGTCGTTAGTGATACAGTAATAATAAACACACAAGTGACACAATAACAATAAAACACCAAACAAAACTATTATTTAAAAATTGAAACACCCATTCAAATCTCTTCCTCCTGTAGTCCTGTTCCCCTTCACTCCTCGACGAACCTTCATCCAGTGTCTCTCTCTCTCTCTCTCTCTCTCTCTCTCTCTCTCTCTCTCTCTCTCTAAGCTTGGACGAAGGAGGAGGTGATGACGGTGAGAAACATAGACGTATTAGTATCAAGCTCCAATTCTTCTAATTCTACAGATCAATTGTTGATGATCCCTCCAAATTTCCCCCTTGTTTCTTCTCTCCTTGCCATTTCTATTGCTCAATTCCTCAAGATCTTCACCTCTTGGTAATTTCTATTTTTTTTACTGTTTCAAAGGTTTGGGTCATGTTTGGTTTTACCCTGTTTTGTTAACTTGGGGTTGGTTTTGAGGTTCTTTTTGAATTAGGATTTTAAATTTGTTCAACTTGATGTGGGATTTTGTTAATTTGATTATATTTCTTACTATTTGAATGTGTGAATTTGATTTGGGTTTTGTTTAATGTGATTGTGTTAGTAACTATTTGAATGTATGAATTGGTGTTGGATTCGTTAAATTGATTATATTTTCTAATTATTAGAATGTTCGAATTTGTTCAGTTTCATGTGGAATTTGTTAATTTGATTATGCATCAAACTAGTTGATTGATATTTGATGGGGTTGATGTTCTTTTTTGTTGATAAAGTTGCAATCTTTGGTTTTGGATTTGTGAAGGGTTATGTATAACTCTATTATTTTGTGATGCATTTGTTGTATCTTGGATTTTGGAATTTGTTATCTAAATGAATGTATTGGAATTTTTTTTGAATTGGATCGTTTTACTGGATATGATTTTTTTTTATTGGATTTCATGTTTTCTTTTTGCCACTGTTTCGATCTTTTGTTTTGGGTTTTGATGGATTACCTCTTGTTAGTTGTGATGGATTTGATGTATATTGGGTTTCTAAAGTACATGGAGTTATGAGCACATGGTTTGTTGTGTGACATGTCTTGTAGTTATCAGTAATTCAGGATCAGGGAAAGTATGTATGCTTGATTGGGTGGATTGAGATGCATGGAGTCATGTGTTATAGCAGCAATTTCGATATTTTTCAAATTTTGAGAGCTTGAGAAATTATGTTGACTTAATATTGACCTAATTTCAGCTTATTTCCCTTCACTGGTCGACACTTTCGTAGAAATTGTGTTTTAAGAAATTCTTCTTTGAGGTTTGCTCCCTAAGTTTGCTACCTTATACAACATTTTCTCTTTTAAATGAAGGTTCAAAGAAAAGAAATGGGACTCTAGAAGGATGCTCAGTTCTGGTGGCATGCCATCATCACATTCAGCAGGCGTGTCAGCTCTTGCTGTGGCCATTGGTGTGCAAGAAGGAACTAATGGATCAGCATTTGCTCTAGCTGTGGTTTTGGCATGCATTGTATGTAATTCCAAATGCGATAACTTTTTTCTATGAAATTTCACCTGTTGTTAGTTCTTGATATCATACCTCAAAAAAGAACTTACTGATCTCTCCCTCAACCCTCCATGTACCCACCCCCCACCCCCCACCCCCCACCCCCCACCCCCCCCCCCCCCCCCCAATCCCAAAAAAAAAAATGCATTTTAACAATCTATTTTCTCTAAAACTGAGGCAATTGACAGAAGAGTATGTGATAAAAGGAAAAACATATGAAGCTTTTGAATTGAAGATGTCTATTCTTACAATTGACACATCCTAAAATAAGTCAGACAATTGATTTAATATGATAGAAGTTTATAATAAAAGGATGAACCATCATGTATCCAAGTCCAAGTCTTGCAGACCTTTCTAAAAGTTCCAGTATGAGTCTGTCAAGTCAAAAAGAGCATGAGTGCTCTGTTTAGTTATTTTGGTCTTGAAGTAAAACTTTTGGGTTTGGTTCTTTGCACCTATAGGATGTTGTTTCTACAGATTTAACGTGAAGTAATTTGATTTTTTGGTGAGTTTGAGCCAATGTTACAACAATGGATTTTGGGGATGGCCCCCAAGAACAGAGGCCTTGCTTAAGTATATGAGAAAAGTCATAGGTTCAATGGTGTGCAAAAACATGATGCCTAGTGAAATGGATAATCATCTTGAAACTAAACTTTTATTCTTGTGTTTTAGCATGAAGACTAGTCAGGACCAAGAACCATTTTTATCTTACTTATTTCCACTTTAAGGCACATTATGTGACAATACGTATAGATGCATGATTTTGGATAATAATCTATTTTGAACCTTGGAGTCCAACAGTAGAAAAATACTATCATAAGGCCTCATCAAAACATATCGCATTTTTGTTCTCACTAATCTGAATCATTCAGAACTGTAGATGTCACTTAGAATGGTGTCATTTCTAGGCTGTGATTGAGCCTTTTCCCCAATAGTGACAATTTGTTCAACTTTACCCCATTTGTGTTTCGCCATGCAAAGAAACTTGTTTCTAGATTTGTGTATTGCTGGCATCAGCATCTCTTCATGACAAGCTAAGTTAAAAGCTCCACAAGGTTTTGAACTAGCCTCTTTCTGAAGTATACCTAAATAATTCCTTCTTGAGACAAGCTATTTACTGTGTTTGTTTTATGTCAAACACGAGCAAAGGTTTAGGTAGTTGGATAAAAGCACTAAGAATGTTTGTCAAAGAATGTTTGTCAGATAGGATGCATTGTGAAAAAAGAAAGAAAAAATGTTCACATGTTTGAAGAAACTAAATTATTGTTTTCTACTTGACAGGTTATGTATGATGCCTCTGGTGTGAGACTTCATGCAGGCCAGCAAGCTCAAGTAAGTTGGCTTGGATTTGGCAGAACTTAAATTAAATCATTTCATTCTTTGAAGGATTAATTTTTTTGTCATGGATTGATGATTTTAGGAAGCTTCTAAATGTTGCTTCTCACTTCAAGATTGTTCTTTCTAAAATGAATATGTCAATTTCCTTGTTGCAGTTATTGAATCAAATAGTTTGTGAGCTGCCTCCTGAACATCCTGTTTCTAATTGTAAACCTCTTCGAGACTCATTGGGTCATACTCCTCTGCAGGTTTGTTGTACTTTAAAAGGCATCTTTTGCTGTTGTTATTATTGTATACATGCTGTTGTTATTATATTTTATGGCCCTTCCTCAGTATCTGATTTGGTGTTTGAAGTTGGTTTGTTTTGGTTAATGTAAACTACAATGCACAAAGGGTCCAGTGAACAACACTTTGTTCAACAATATATGATCATAAATGGGCAGTGGTGAGTGGTGGGTGACAAAGGTGTTTTAAGCCTTTAGCTGCCTTGTTCAAATTTGAACTATTGATAATTATGAGCTTTAGTCATATTACTCGAAAATTCCAGACATTTGGAAGCAAATTACTTAGCATATTATGTTTGTTGAACTCATCTTGTTGCTTGTGCTTTCAGATGCTTTTTGAAAGTTGAAAAAGGTTGATTACAAGCAATAGAATAAAAAAGAGATTTCCTAGTCTTCTTAGCTATTGAAGTGCTGGAGATGAATAAACAAAAACTTGAGCAGTAAACTTATCATTGTAACTTGTCTATCAGCTTCCTAGGTGATGACATTTGGTCAAAAAGCTGTTAAAATAGTGCTACCTTGTGATGTGAATTGAGTTGTTTGACAATGTGATACAGATTAGTGCATTTGGGAATGCTCTATGAATCCTTGATGAGATATTTTGGATGAATGTAGCTCTGTTGAGAGTATTGAGCATAAGCAGTAACTGGTCTTTAGAAATTAGGATGTTGGAAACTGTTTGAATCCACGTGGAACCCTGAACCTCTTTACTTGTTTGTGATCCTTAGACATGTCATTTGGACAGGACATGGTTTATTACCTGACTTAGGGCCAGACACCAGAAGTTTTGTGATTCTCCAAAAAATTTCTCCATCGAACCTTTATCTTTTTTTTTTAGAAGAAAGCTGGCCTTAACTTAAATTTAGGTTTTGTATTGAATTCCCTAGATTGTGTATTAAGTCATCTAGTAGAGCGTGGCAATGTTAGCAGTGTCAGCTTCTGGAGGGAGGTCATGCAATTGGTGGTGGGTTCAGTTACAATGTAATGAGGTAAGAGATAACTTTTGTGCTTTTCTTGGAGACATGTTACACTTATGAAGCATGTTCTCCTTTGCTATAAGATTTAATGATTTAAATTTAGCGTTGAATTTCCCTAGGTTTGTTCGTTTGAGGCATCAAATTGGCAAAGATGACACTGTCAAAACTATCGTTTTGCTCCGAAATGGGCTGAGATTTTTCATTGAGGTCTCAATTGATTGCTTTTAGATTAATGAAAGGATTGCCGGATGTATCCAACTGTTAACAATAAGTCAAGCTCCTCTCCCTGATAACCACCACACTTCTTGCATGTTACTTTAGTCACGTATCCAATTGGTAGCCACCCTTGTGGATTTTGACATTTTCAATATTCTGCCAACTTTCTCATTAACAATTCGTTTTCCTCTGCATGGGCCTCCTAATTACTTTGTGTTCTCTGGTGGTCACATTTATGTGTATGAACATTGCTTTGTATTTGGTCTTTTGGTCTCCTCTTGTTTCACTCGGAGGATAATAATTGAATATTATGGTTGTGTATGCAGGTTGTAGCAGGGGCTATTTTGGGCTGTATTGTTGCGTACCTTATGCAGTTTTGTAGTTAGGTGACCCTAAAACTGATAGCAACTCCTTATCTGGCGGCAACTGAGAGTCCTCTGAGCTCTCATGGGCAGTTTTTATGGTTCAATGAAGGAAAACCAAGCTCCAGCATCATGACTTTCGCCAGATTCGCCTGTCTCTTGTTCGAACACGACTGAACTAAAAGCGTCTATAGCCCTACAGATTTGTCATATGCATATAGTAGTAGTAATATCTTCATGGCGTTTCCCAGTTTCACCAATTCTTTTACAACTAGTCGACTACCAAGTTTAGGCCAAAGTTACCATTTGTATCTATTGTTTGAAAATAATGTAGATAATAGAAATCGAAGTATTCAATTGGGAACGTGCCTACATCTTTTCCTTAGGAAAAAGGCGTGGCTGATACTATACTGTGTGCATCATTCTTCAATTTTGAGTCTCAAAGAGAGCTGTAGTTTTTTTTTTTAAATTTCTTTGTAGTTATGTTATGCCATTTATTAAACTTGATTGTTGATTCTTAACTATTCAACTGAATAAGTGAAACTAATTCAGAATAGTAGAAAAAGGAACTCCTTCATTGTGAGCTAGAATGATATACATGTGAAGCATTTAAAATTGAAGCAAAATTTGCGTAGACATAAGTTATAAAGAATAGATTTGTCAAAAATATTATTATACATACGGGGATATATAGAAACTTTTACACCTTCCAAATTTGTGAAAGGGTGGAACCATTTTTTAAATAATCTCCGTTCTTTTATAGTTGCTTCATATAGGAGTTGTGGAGAGGAAACATAGGCATCTTCTTGAAATAGTAAGGGTACTCTATTTCCAATCCAATCTCCTTGAAAAGATTTTGGGGAGAATGTGTTATTATTTGTGCTACTCATCTTATAAATAGAATGTCATTATTTGTCGTAGACAATATTTCTTTCCATCAGAAACTCTTTGCTACACCTTAGCGTCTCAAATTCTAGAAATAAAAAGGTACCTCACTTTTTCGATATTTTGAGTATTATAATTTACTCTAAATATATCACTCTTTCTTTTAATCACACCCTTTTAAACACTCGAGATGTACTTACTATTTTTCTCTCAATCTAAAATAAAATAAAGTAGTAAGGAACTAGAGAGAAATATTTTTGTTGGTGTAGCTTGAAAATAATTTCACAAGAGTGCTTGTAGTTGTGCATGAGCTTCAACTTGTATTTATAGGAGAAGAGGACTAACGACACTGTTGAAGCATGCAAACAAAATCAACAACCATGCATATGCTTAAAATCGAAATAAATATGGACTCTTCTCCCTTTTTGACCTCCAGTCAAGGAGAGGAGGCCAAAAAAACCAAAAAATATTTAAAAAACAAAATAGTTAAGTACAACCATAAGATAGAAGTAAGAAAAGTTCAACGCACATGTTCAGATAAATAAAGGCTAATAAAATCAAGAAGAAATCACGATCCAAATAAAACTTTTAGAGAAATTTATTTTGCAAAAAGATAATTAGCAATTATCTAAGAAGATAATACCAAAAATTAGTGATTCAAATTAATATATTAGGAAAGCTTGACAGTTAAGATAGTGAAATACTAATGTTCAAGACCTTGACATGCATATGCTATAAATTTATGAAAGTAAGTAAACTAAAATAAAACATTAAATGCTTACGTATCATTGCTCCCCCTACGAAAATACTTACAATATTTCATTCATTAACTTTGGATATATCTACTCTTCTAAATTTGGGGTAAGATATTGTGCATAGCGTGTTTTTTTGTACAGGCCCATGTGCCTCTTTGGGTCAACTTTTTGCTTGGGCCAAACTTGTGGGTAAGTAAACAATATATACCCTCAAGCATGGCACGTGGCCTATCTCAAAAATATTCAAGTTGGATCTTTGACTAGGCTGTACTTTTTTCATGTCATGCCGGGTGGGATTCGGGCTGGCCTAGCCCAATGCCATTCCTTAAAAAGGGCAAAAATAGATATTGGAAACAGCCAGGCTGTTAGCAATACGTATTAACATCTAGGTCACAAGTCAGTATTCAAGGCTTAAAGGCATTCTGGTCAATCAACATCTTCACAGGACACAAATGTGGCTTGTAATTTGAGAATCTTCACCATCAAAATTTAAAGGCATTGTGGATCAATGCGATACATTTATTCCCAAAATTGTTGTTTGGAGACATAAAAACATCAGTATTCAAGGCTTGTTGGTGTCAAAAGCATGAACAGTAGATATTCAATGTTGTTTAATGTTAGTGAATAGCAGGTTCTATTTATAACAGAATTCTCACATGTACATGTAGTATGTGTAATCCGCTTGAAATCCTTCACGTCCTGGTCCTTGTTCTAACCTCTGTCGACCCACTGGGATAGATGTGGACAACAGGCTTAACATATTGCGGGAAGAGAGGCCATGTATTCGAATATGTTATATGAATATGTTACTTGGTGAGTGACTATGAACATATAATTCTTTTCCTATCATCCGAATAACATTTATGTCCCTTTTAAGTGATTTTTTAAACTCTTTGCTTCAATCTTTTGGTTTTGACTCCTATTAGTGTTCAAAATTCAATTCAGGTAAAATTACAATTGGTTTAATATTTTTCTTTTTATTATTTTTTCCCTAAAAGCACATAGAAATACTTAAGTTTATTACATTTGATCAAATATCATTAGAATTTAAAAAAAAAATAGTTGAAAAAATAATAAACATATTTAGTAATATTAATTCATGGCTCGAGACCTAATCTAGCTCATGATAATTTAATTTGGACAAGATCTCCTCTTTTAAGTGCTCTTGGTGTGCATATATAAGCACAACTGTTTGGAGGAACATTTTAAGAGGATAGAATTATTATCAATGTCACAATTATAAAATATCTATATGTTCTTTTATAAATGTACGAGGATAAAAAATAAATGGTATTTCACAGCTTCTTTACACACTACGTACTACATATAGGATTTATCTAAAAAATAGTTTCACTTGAAATTTAGTATATGTTCTCTAAAGAATAGTAAACATCTAAAGTTTATGATTTATGTGTGTCCAAGTGTGTAATTCAAACAAGTGACAAGACAAAGCCACACCTATGCAAAAATTGGGAATATATTTTTCACCGACTTTATCGTGGATTTGTCCAAACCAAAAAAAATTTCAAGTATGTTGCTTTTGGCTGCCATCCTTTCTACAAAATTGGCCTTTGCCACTTTTACATATCCACACCTTTACGCCCAAACAAAATCACAGCTCAATAAAAAATAATATATTTATTAGATTATCACCAAAATCTAAGCTTATTTGAAAAAGTCTATTCATTATCTTACTGCTTACGGCTCTCTTTATATTAAAAAAATACTTTCAGTTCAGACATCTAGTTATCTAGAATTAAGAATGTATAATGATGTGTTCGTTTTAGAGCACGTTTACAACCCCATTTTAGTGTCGAGTCTCGCGGTTTCAGATTGGTTTTATGCACATTACATTCGATTTTACCTTGATCTCGTCCTCGAGCTGTTTTTAGGTCATTTCAGGTACTTTCGATGATTTCAAGGTAAAATGTGACGTGTTCGAGGCTTTGACACTCTTATCAAGAGTTTAGATGCGCGTATCATAGCTTAGGCACGGGTTCCAAGTCACTCTCGAAGATCCCACAATCTCCAGAAGCCATTAGACACTTCAAAGAAGCTGTTCAACAAGGTTCAGATTCAAATTCGACCGAATCTGACATCCATTCGGTCGAATGGAAGACAGGAACTCAAGCATATGACTCAAGCTCTCGGGGATAGCCGAATAAACTCCCATTCGGCCGAATCAAGGCCCATTCGGCCGAATGGGTGCTCTCCTTTGGGCGAATGGTGGACTGGTTCTAAAAACTCGAAGCTTCTGTTATGGGCAAATGATGAGACCATTCGGCGGATTCGGCCGAATGGCTCCTGTTTCCGCAGTTTTTGGTTCTTTCTTAAGTCGGCTTTCGAGGGTTTTTCTAGGGTTTTACCCCCTTATGTCCCTAGGGTATAAATACCCCCTTGCTCTGTAAAAAAAAACCCTCATGCCTACTTTGAGAGCTTTTGTGCCTCAACTTAGAACATCACTTTCATTGCTTTTGATTTCATTCATGCTTTAGTTTAGATTTAAGGCTTTTGTTTCTCTTCCTTTCAAGCATTGTATTTCGGATTCAGATTCTCTTTCATTCACGCAATTTTATTCACGTAAGGTACCGATTCTTTACTGTTCCATTTCGTGTAATGCTTTCACGTATTGTTTTTGTTAATTCCATTGCTTTTTTTATTATCCTTGCTCCATTTACAGCTTTGATAGAGTAGTTATCGGTTTTGTTATAGTTCTTCATTTTCCCTTTTTCGTTCTCTTGTTTGTTTACGTTCAAATTGTTTATGCTTTCAATCATATTCTTGTTAATTGTTTATGCCCTAGTTTTTATTACTATGAGTGAGTAGTTTTCTTAGGGGTTTGATTGGTGAAACCCTAGGTTGGCTTGTTCTTCATGTGTAGAGTTAGAGTTTGAGATTGTTGATGATTGATTGATAGATATTCGATGCGAATCTTGTCCTGCCACTCCTTAGGAGACATAGGGCGATTATAGGTTGTTCATGTGATTTATAGGGTCACAAACTTCCTCTCGTCATCTTGAGTGTCTTGATTGATTGTTGATCGATTTCCCCTAACTTAGCGTATTTGTTAGTTCGATTGTCCTTCCTAGAGTGGAATTAACATATCCCCGTTTTTCTTTCATTGCATACTATCATTTTTATTCTTGCTTTACTTTTCTGTCATTAGTGTAGTTCAACCAATCGCATTTCAAATAAACACTTACATCAAGTCTAGAAACTAGCATCCTTTGTCCTTGTGGTTCGACCCCCGACTTACCATTACACTAGTTGTAGTAGTATTAGGGTGTTTATAAATATTGTTTGCATAACTAGACTTTTAGTAAACCGACGCTAAAAGCCGATTATCATATAACAGCTTAGCATATAAAAAAAGAAGAAGAGTGTATAATAGCTGTAACAGAAGCAAATAGACATTAACTTGTATATGTATTGCAACTTGATAATATTACTTAATTTGATTTCCAATATGTTTTATTGTTTGATTCATATTGCAAGAGTAAAACTTGGCTTTATATGATTTGTTTGATATGCTGTTCAGATTTTGCTGAGTAACTAAATTTAGTAGTTGGAATAGTTTAAAGTTTGGATAGATTATATTTATTTCCTCATGAATTTGACAACCTGTCAATTGGCCCACCAATTTCATATATTCATGTCATCTTGAGATAGATTTGGATCACAAAAACTCTCCTTAACTAGTATACAATTTTTTAATGTCATGATTTAAATTGCTAGGAGTAGAATCTATAGGCCTGTGGATTTTTAATAATGTAATAGTATCTGCACGAGATGTTAACTATAGAGTAACACAAAAAAAAAATTAAAACTGAAAAGTGAAACAAGGATTGTGCTAGCATATTTTAAAACTCGATTTGGATTAGTACAAAATCAAAATCCACGTTGGAGGTTTAGTTATGTTTTACTAATTATATGTTGATTGGTTTACTTGCCTAATAAACAACTGAATTAGATAGACGTTTTAAATGTTGAACAATCAAAATCAACCAATGAAGGGGATAACAACAAGTTAATTAACAAACAACTTGACGATTATATTATGTAAATTGTTACATCCAATAACCTATTATAAATAGAGCATCCAACATATATCTATAAAGGCTTTTCTAATTCAAATCTGATATATTATATCAAGATATTGAAATTTTAGATACAAGTATTGTTATATCATATATGATTATTGTTATATCAGATATAGAAATATAAAAAATATAAAAATACAAATAAACTCATATCAGATATAAACATTATGATCTAATATATAAAAATAAAATTACAAAAATGCCCCTTGATATACTTATATCAGGTATAATTTAAAATTTTTCTCTATACCTATATACATATAGAGATAAGTACACATACGAATATAATTTAATTTACTCATTTGATTTACTTTTTTTTTAATTATTTGAATTCAAAATTAGCAAAACATTATCCTTGATTGGACCTAAACCCGAATAAGAATAATTTTGAGAAATCTTTAGCCATTTACTTAATTAAGTAGGCCCTCACATTTCCTCTAAAGGGCATCTCTACTTTTGAGGTATAGTACTTAACTGTCACAAACATTCCAAGATGTTTATCCGAGACTATATTATTCTTACCTTGTAGGCCATGTTGTCCTAATCCATCAACCACCATCTCACTTTAACAACAACCCATAATTAACTAGAGAAACGAATTCAACAGAAGCCCTCTCCTCTAATCTTCTATATATATGCAAGTAGCATTTAGTTAGCTTGGCATACATACTTGCTCTCCCACTACTACACAATAGAAACAAGTATATCTATAATCACATGGAAAAGTTGAATAAAACTCAACTCCTAACATTGTCTCTAATAGTAACCCTCCTCTCCTTGACTCCACTCTTATCCTCTTCATTTAGATCAACTTATCTCTACTTCATCATCAATGTCCTAATACTTGTCATTGGTGCTGAAGCTAAATTCCATTCCTCGTCCTCGTCCTCGTCCTCGTCGAGTAAGGGTATTGAAGGGGACAAGAAAACCACATCATCTAATAATGACAGTATCATTGTCGCTACAAAAACTAGCTGTTTTTCTTCAAAAGCAGCCGTCGAAAGCTCGGTATCCGAGAAGCAGATTGTTGTTAGTGCTGATGAGGTTAAGATGATGATGATGATCAAGAAAAGGGCTTCAATACCCAGTATGTTCTACATAGGCTCAGGCAACCAAAGCGAAAGCGAAACCGATGCAGAGGAAGCTGTGCCAGAAGAGGAAGCATATGAGGAAGAGGATTTGTTTGTCAAGGCGGAGACTTTCATTGGGAATTTCTATAAGCAGTTGAAAATGCAAAGGGAAGAGTCTTGGACCAAAATCCATGGATTTAATAATGATTGTGGCTTAATTAGTTGATGATGCTTTCATAATTCATTATATTAGGATATTTAGATATTAGATATAGGTATTTTATATCAGATATATTTATTTTTTATCAGATATATGTATTGTTATATCATATATAAAAATATAAAATATACAAACATTCATAAAAAAAAGTGTATCAGGTATAAATATTATGATTTCAGGCATATAAATGAAATTATGAAAATGCTCCTGATATATTTATAACAGGTATTAATTAGGAATTTCAATTTCTCATTAATTAGATGATTAGATTTTTAGTGTTTCTTTATTATTATTATTATTATTATTATTATTGTTGTTGTTGTTGTTGTTGTTGTTAATTTTCATTAGGGAAAGAGGGGAGGAACATAAATATAACTAATATAAAAAGTTTAATATTATTTCATTATTTGCGGACTACTTGTTATTATGTACTTCTTCTAATATAATGAGAATTTATGATTAAATTCTTTAAACTTTTAACCTCAATTAAGGATTAGAGGGAGTAATGAATAATTGAATACTGATTTCATTCCAACTCTATAAATAACATCCGTATGAACAAAGTATCAATGCACGATTTTAAGTCACTTAAGAAAATTTCCGCAGTAATAAATGTTACAAGGCTACAACCATATAGGTGGAAGCTAACTGCTTTTTTTTTTTTTTACAAGTAGAAGGTAATTGTTCATTACTCCCTCCATCCCTTAATTTTTACCATTTTTATTTATAAAGTCAAAGTTTGAAAAATTTGGTTATAAATTTTCATCATGTTATAAGAAATAATATATTTAAGTGGAATTTTGTTAGATGCATCTCAATGTAAATTTTTAGAATATCAAGATTTCATAATTTTTTGCCTTAATTATGAATTTAGAGATTAAAACGTTTAAAGTTGTGTCTTAGAGATCGTGAAAGGCCAAATATGACAAACAATTAGGGGTAGATAGAGTACTTTATAATCAAGACACCACACTCATGTTAAGTAATACGTAGTAGTATACTTACTATAATTATGTTTTGAAGGCGCGAGTATCCTTACCTAAAGAGGTCGATTTTATGTGTTATCATAACTAATAGGTTATTAATGTGATAATTCATCCGCGGATTAGGGTAACACTAAATGTATAATTATCATAATGTATAACGAGTAAATTTGCAGGTTATTTGATTTAATTTAGACCAATAACTTATCAAGGTTAAAATAATTTAAGAGGCTAATTATGTACAAGATCTACTTACTAGTAGTTTAAGGTTGTTCTTAAATTCTTGAATTAATTTTATTTTAAAAAAACTACAGGTTGTGCCCTTATTCTCGTTGATAATAAGTCTGTTGATTTATTTCATTATATGTAATCGGTTTTGCGATAATATATACTTTCTAGAGGACCAAATTAATATCAATCGGAAGAAAAAAAAAATATAGATGGTATTGGTTGTTACAAGTAGGGGTGGCAATGGGTCCAAGATCCGATCCAAACCCGACCTATTTTTTAGGGTTTGGGTCTAATTTTTTAGACCCATTGGATTCGGGTTGGATATGGGTCTAAATGTCTTTGGGTCGGATATGGATTTGGGTCCAAAAAAATTAGACTCAGATCCGATCCATATTCGACTCATGGACCCGCACATTTTAAAAAAATAAAATTAAAATCTAATCTTCATTTAAAACTAAAATTAAGGATTCATTCACATTGCTCTTCCGCCTTCAACTCTTTCTTATAGTCACTCGCCAAGTAACATATTCATATAATTTTGATACGTACTTTATGATTACTAGCTTCTCGTCGTCACATTCCCGCAAACATATTCAACTGGGTTTGAAATTACTAGCTTTTGTGCGATTTTAAAAACTTGCGAGTAGCTTTTGCACATGATCTTAAAAACATTGTGACAGAATACTGTTGAGTTTAGGACTTTTGATTTATTGTTGGATTTTGACTCAAGTGCTTACTTGTTTTCCACTCACTGAATTAATGATCCATTTTGGACCCGAGATTAGGGTCTGAAATTTTAGGACCCAAGAGTTCTGGGGTGGATATGGGTCTAATTTAAAAATAATGGGTATGGGTCCGGGTCTAATAAGACCCGACCCATTGCCATCCCTAATGGCAAGTCACACCATTTTATTGGTGTGAAAACCTAATTTGTATTCTGATATTAGAATTTTTTGCCTGATATTAAAATGTCTATATCTTAAATTATAATTCTATACTGAGATCTTTATTTGTATACCTGAGACCTTTATTTGTATACCTGAGATCTTTTATTTGTATACCTGAGACCTTTATTTGTATACCTGAGATCTTTTATTTGTATACCTGAGACCTTTATTTGTATACCTGAAACCTTTATTTGTATACCTGAGACCTTTATTTGTATACCTGAAAACTTTATTTGTATACCTGAGACATTTATTTGTATACCTGAGAGCTTTATTTGTATACCTAATACCTTTATTTGTATACCTGAAATCCGTCCATTGTCATGTTGAAGTGTTGTAGATCTAATACGGGTGGTTGAAGTAAAACAGTGTCCAAGTAATAGAGAAAAAAGGAAGCTAGAGAGAGACAATTGCAAGAACAATACTTTGCATTGATCTAAATTCCATATTGCAGAAATTTAGACCTCTCAAACAAGGTGAGTGGAACTGTTTGTATTGATATACAGGAGTAACGTGGTTCTCATAATATTTTTCATGAGCAGAGAACTAGAATAATAAGTAGAGGTGAAAAAGGGATATCTATATCAAAAATGAGGAGAGCTAAACTCCATCAATATTATGAAATTTAGTGGCAGTTGAGGACATGCATAAACATTTCTTCATTACAGGGAATGGTGAGACCGCCCATGGGATGGTTGAAACCAAATTCTTCTTCAACTCGACTTAGAAGGTTTTGAAATGCTGGATGGCTTAAGTGTGTTAAGGGCACCACATAGCGCTTCATGTCTTGGTTATAATCTCACAGATAGACCGCGACGTGGCTCCTTAGAAGAAGACATTAGTAAGGGGTAAGGGGAAGGATGGACAGTCTCACCAAGAATTTGGTGAGCTTGTCTCAATCAATCTTTTCACCAAAAAATATGGTAAAATGGATTAGACTAGTATCAGATCAGTTGAAACCGGTCCACTCTTTGAATTAAATAAAAAAAATAGTTTTTGATGTCCAATCCGGTCCCAAACCGGATTTTGGGTTGGAGTGATTTTTAAATAAAAATTACACTTTAAAATATTAAAATGATCACTTTTTTCCTTTTATTTGTTGAAAATTTTATATTATTATTGTGATTCTTTTTATTGTACATATTCATGTTAGGCAAATAATAATTTATTTTTATGCTTTTTTTCTTCTTTTTTACATGTGTATAGAGAAAAAATTTAAATGAGATAAAAAGTCAAAAGTGAGTCCAAACTAGTCTGATTGGTTTTTGGATCGATTTGGTCAATTGTTGCAGTCAGGATTTTAATATAAATGGTGTGGTCTCTTGGAATTAAAATTTTAAAAGTCAATCTCAATTCTATCCAATTCGGTCTAGATTAGGTCAATACTCAGCCCTACGTGGATATATACATAGGAAATGAGAGTGTCGAAGAATGTCCACATATGACAAAATGGACTTAAGGTAATAGATACTATATATTCTAATAATTTGTAAAAAAAATCAAAATACATCCAAGCAAGAATTAGTTATAGAAGAAAAGAACAAAGGTTGGTTAAATGTTCCCATCATTCAAAAATAATTTAAAAAAGATTGGTTTAAACTTGCAGTTTTAAGATAATGATGCACGAATTATTTGTTAGGGTGTGAGTGAGAAGGAGGTAAAGAAATATAAATTATATGAAAAATAGGGTAATAATTTATATTTATTATAATAAGTGATGTTGAAGTCCGAAGATATTTTGCCCATTCAATTGAGATATGATATATGTTGAGCACACAATCACCAAATTGCATCAAATTAACTACTTCCACTTATATTAGTTATATATATATCATATAAAGAGTTAGGATTTGTATTAGTCTCTCTCACTCTCTAATTTTTTATTCTATTTGATTTTTCACTATGTTTAGGACATGACTTAAAATGCTTATATTTTTAAATTTGTAAGATAAAAAATTTGAAAACTTTATATTAAAAAAAATTTACATTAAGATGCATCCAAAAAAATCTTACTTAAATATATTATTTCTTATAACATAATAAAAATTTATGATCATACTTTTAAAATTTTAACTCTGCAAAAATAAAGGGAATGAGGTAGTATTAATCACCCGAGACTAAAGTAATCTGACATTACAAAAGCACTAAAAGTGAATAATTGTTGTAGTTTTGTATTTGATCATCAGGACATTAGCCCTTTTGATTGAATGACAATAGCTTACTCTTGCATTTCAAAGACTCCCGTCTCTTGCTAATCCGGCTCATGATTATGAAATGATGATACACCTTGTTGCCTTAAAACATGTCCATATCACTATAAGAGCTATTATTACAAGACATATAGGTCCATTACATAATTTACATCAGTTATTAAGTATTGAAGATAATACCGCGGCGATTGAGGCCTTACATAACCCATTATCTGCGCAGAAGAAAGTTCAGAGCTTAATAGAGGATATCCTTTTTCTTGCAAAGTCTTTTAAGTTTTTATTTTATATTAAAGTAGATAAACGGTTAGTTTATAGAGTCCATAGTCTAGTAACCTATGCTAGAAAGGGCTTAGTTTCTATTGGATCCTCCTTCTCCCTTGCCACCAAAAAAAAAATAAAAAAATATTGAAGATGTGCATATCTTGTGTGAAGTTCTTAGTAATTTCGTATATTGGGCATCGAATGCATGATGCTTGTAATGTATCTACAACGTAGTCTATGTGAATTGATTCTCTATACAAGAAATTGTTCTTTAGTAATTTTGTTCTTCACATCATAAGAGGGCGTTGGATTAGGCTAACATAAAGCACTATACGATTTGCAACATGCATGGCTTATTCAAGTTACAGTTCTAGTTTCTAGCCCCATCCCATTTATGACATCCACATTCCCTCTGCAAATTTTGGTGAACTTTCGCATTTTCAATTGTTTTTATTAAGTGCTTTGCCAAGTCATCTGCAGTTGGTGACAAAAAATAACATTAGATTACATATCTTATTATTTTACTTATACAAGGATCTAATCCTTATACCACATCATTATGAAGTATCCATTGCACATTATAGAGGAGTTTCAATTTTAATGTTTAAATTAGGTAAGTCTCGTACGATGCACGGTTTAATACTAAATCAATCAACTTGTTAAATATTTCAACTATAAGAATGTTTTAATAGAAGTACTCTATATTTTTTAAGGTAAAGTAAAAAAATTTAATTGGGATAATATTATTTATCATATTGAATGAATAAATTATTATACAAAAAGATAGAAAGAAAACCATGAAATGAAGTGGGACAAATTAAAGGTAGTTTTAAATTATTTAGAAATTTATATAGTCATATAATTTTCTACACATGATATATTTCAATATAATACTAATATAAAGTAGAAAAAAAAAGTAAATGACATCATCTTAAAAAAAAAGCGAATTTTTTATTTATTATAAAAGCTTAACACGTGTCTAGTTGATATTAACAGGTGTTTTGCTTTAGTAATTGTTATATATAGATAGACAGATAGATAAATAAATAGATTTTTACTCTAATCACACTTCACTGATTGACAGCTTTTCTACAAGAAACTTCTTAACCACCTACTACTCTGTATAATACATGGTATTAAAAGTATTCTGAAACTGATATCTTTTTATCCGTGGCTATAACTTGGCAGTATCTGTATAGAGATGACTAGTCGGCATTAAAATTTTGCGATCTTCCTTATTTGTCGCTAACACTTGCCTTTTATTTGTAGCATAACTTAACGCAATCGTCCATTTGACCAACATAACACGAAGAACATTTTAATATTACAGACATATCAAAGCAGCATAGTAATGCACGAGATTATTAAATGTACGGAGGCGATTAATTTATGGGCCTCGATCTTACGATCTAGCATCGATCCACTCAACATTTAATCTTAATTATCATTAGACGATACTAACTAAGATTCAGAAGTAAAAGATCATATAGTTATGGAGAAACTAGAAACAATAAGAAAGCTAAGTATCTTATTAACAGCTTGTTCAATAATCTTCATCATTTTCCTACCTTTGTTTCAACAGTCATATCCTTCTAGGGGTGACTCTTCTCCTACGACATATGATTATTCTTCGAGTATGTTATCGGCTATAGATTTATCAAAGTAACAACAACATATATTCAATTCTTGTGTTTTTGTTTTTAAATGTTGTTGTCAACGTGTTTATGATTTGATTTTGATGATGCAAATGAAGGGAAGCACTTGGAAGTATGGAACAAGAAGGGAGATGGGTCTCCTATGGAAGGAAAAGAACTCTTGAAGCTCCACTTGAGAAGATTAGTACGAGGTACCTTGTTGTTCCTTACTTTTTCTAATTCTTGGAACTTATTGGAAACTTCTATAATCGTCGCAATTGATCAATTTTGTTCTATCTTTTTACGATTATATTTGTGTTATTGATAGTTCTATATCGATATGGTACAACGATTTTTAATTAGGAAATTAAATGACAAGTTTTCATTAACAAAATTCAATTAGTAAATAAGTACCACAAAATGTACGTATATGTACCTTCATTCGATTCAAAGCTCTCCTATGCATTTAGATAAGTTAAGGAAACTAACAAAAGTAAGGGTTTTCTGAATTTGGTAATGAAATTTCAACTAAGATTTATCATCATTGGATTTATGAAATTAAATGATTAGTCCTTAGCTTTGTGTCAATTGCTAGTTCAATATCTATACTTGTATAGATCCTAACACTTGTATAACTTGAATAACAGAATACGCATTAATTTGTTTTTTTTTTATTATTATTATTATTCAAAGGAGGAAAAGACCTGAGAAAACTAAGGAACAAATGCATTAATTTGTAGTCCATGTATTATTATTTGTCATGTCAATCACTAGTGCAATGAGTAGTGAGTTTTGGTATGCATGTACATCATATGTTTGCATAACTTCATGTGATAAGAGTTGGTACAAATATTAATACGAAGTCGATCTGAATTCGCTGTTCAATAAGCAGGGAAAGATCTAGCTCAGCTAGATGCTACAAGACTTTCATGCCTCTATGAGTTCCACTTTGAACAATGCATCATCAACAAACAAGTGATTATACCAGCCAATCAGCCCATGGTTGTATATGTACCGTCTGATCAGCCACAAGAAAAACGAACCATTCTACCATATGCTAGAAGAGAAGATCCGACTGCCATGAAAGAAGTCACACCAATACAGATACTTCACGGAAACAACATCACTAATCGAAAAAATGCTTCTTCATACTGCGAGGTTACTCATGAAGTTCCTGCTGTTATATTCTCATCTGGTGGATTCATAGGAAATATATTTCATGAGTTGAATGAGATTATCATCCCATTATTCCTCACAACTCGGCATTTCAATTCTCAAGTGCAATTTATCATCACTGATTATGCAGATTGGTGGGTTTTCAAGTATAAGAAGGTTCTGAAGCAGTTGTCTTCCTTTGAAGTTATAGATGGTGATGGAGATGGAAGAGTTCATTGCTTTCCAGGAGCTGTTTTTGGTCTGAGGTAAAGTTGTTTCAACTTTTACCTTTCAGCATCAAGAGTCTGGTTATTTGTCTAACGATAAGTCAACTGATAAAATGGTAGAATTATATATCTTGTGCAACAAGTCTATTCTCATTTAATTCATTAAATGAATATTAATTGGTAAATTTGTGTAGTGTTTGTTGCCTAACTTGTTTGATGATTGGACACTTAGAAATCCTTCACTTAACTAGCTCCTTTAACTTACAAGTACTTGGATTAGGTGGTCATGGAGTTGATCTAACTTAAGCAACTTGAGAATGCAGCAACATTAGTTAGGAGAGTTTCTCCCTAATTGGAATTTGATTCGGCTCCAACTTGAATTAATCGCTATCTAGTAGTCTCTGAATTATCGAATGAGCCACACTTTAAAAAAAAAAAAATAGCTTCTTAGAAGTTTGGCATGATTATTACTTTGGTATTGGGGCATTTAAGTGAATTTTTTTATTTATAAGCTTTTCTTTTAAAAAATTTGAAAAATAAACTACCTTATAAAGCATTTTCAAAAATAAGTTAATTTAGCTTCAGAGTGAAAACGTTGCCTCGGGCAACGTTTTAGCATTAGCAAAATCGTTGCCCCAAGCAACGTTTTGCAAGAAGCTGAAAAGAGAAGGGTGAAACTGGGGCAAAATGCTGTCTCGAGGCAACATTTTTTAAAAAATGCTGCCCCATAAGCAAAATGCTACCCCGAGGCAACTTTTTTTAAAAAAAAAAAAATTTAAACCAAAAACATTAAAATGCTGCCTCTGGCAATGTTTTTTACTGATCGAAAACGTTGCCTCGGTCAACGTTTTTCACTGACCCAGTTTCACCCCCATATTTTTAGCTACATGCAAAATGTTGTCTAACACAATGATTTTGCTTATGCTAAAACGTTGGCTCAGGCAACGTTTTCACTCCGAAATAAAATTAGCTTATTTTTTAAATTACTTTCAAAAATGGCTTATTTTTCAAATTTTTTTTTTAGAAAAAAGCTCATAAATAAAAAAAATTCCATTTAAGTGCCTAATAACTGACTTTGTATTAAACGAGTTTCATTTTACTGTAATAATTATGTACTACTTCTTTTCACCTGTTGTTTCATGATTGCAATTCATATATAAGCAAGATACAAGCCTACTATATATTCATTTGATAGATTCAATTGTATCATTAGATTGAACTTTGAATCAAATAAGTTTACCCATTTTTTTACAGGTACCATGATAATTTAGCACTAAATAGCTCTGATATTCCAGAAGGCTATACTATGACAGATTTCAGACAATTTCTTGGGGAGTCTTACAACTTGACCATGAAGGGCCCAAAGAAGCCCAACAAGAAGCCCAAAATTCTCTTCATATCTCGCAATGAAACAAGAGTAGTTCTTAACGAAGATGAAATAGTAAAAATGATGCTAACTTTGGGCTTTGAGATCCACCGGGCCAAAGCCCGTGAAATGCTATATTTGGACAAGTTTGCAGAAGTTGTGAATTCATGTGACATTATAGTGGGGGCCCATGGTGCTGGGCTCACGAATGAGGTGTTTCTTAGAAATGGTGCTGTTATGATCCAAATTGTGCCATTAGCTCTTAATTGGGCCTCTAATACCTACTATGGTAATCCTGCCCTTAGTATGGGAGTGAAGTACATAGAGTATAAGATTGAAGCAAAGGAGAGCTCTCTGTATGACGTGTATGGTTCAGATGATCCCATTATTTCTGATCCATTGGTTGTCTTTGAGCAAGGGTATAGAGCTGCTAGATCATTATACATTGATGGACAAAATGTTAAGATTGACGTGGAAAGATTCAAAGGCACTCTCATAGAAGCTTTGAAGTATTTAGGATATTAAATATCTTGAATTCAAGGGAGGTAGAGCATGCCACAAGCTTCTGAAGTTGTGATGGAAACAAATGTAATTAGCACTACTCACTATATTTCATGTCCTTCCTTCCGATCCTTACTCCACTTTCGCCTAGCTTATATTTTTAGCCTCCATGCATGGAACTATTCCAACCACTTTCATGTCCACATATGTTTTTGGGATGGGCCATGTAATGTAGCCTTATAAGGCGGGGCTATCCAAATTTTAGATAGGCTAAATTGCGATCCGATCGAAAATAGTTGGATATCCGAAAAATTTGTATTGGATCACATAATATCCAATGCGAAAATTGCCATTTGAATTTTTTAAAAAAAAAATATTTTGTGATGTGTAACTTTTGTAGTTTGTTATTGTCTACTACTGTTTCTTAACTTCAATATATTTCAACACTTTAACCAAGACAAATAAATAAAGGGTTGCGACTTATAAACTAATAGATTGTTTTTCAACTAACAATGCAGTCTTTAATTTTAGATATTTTATTTAAAGATAATTTTCAAATATTTGAATATTTCAAATCGGTCTAAATTCAATAAGAATAAGAACAAAAAAAATTGGATCAGATCAACCAAGAGTTGATTGTCGAATAATTACGAACTTTGTATGCAAAACTTAATATACAACATCCTTAAGTGCATTAGCTTGCCAATCAACGAAAAGCTTTTGCTTAAGCGTTTGAGGATAGGTAAATCATTTTGGGTGGGTAGTACACCAAGTTGTATTCATGGTCATTGCCATTAAACTTTACAACAAGTGTCCAACCCTGCAAAACTCTATTGGAAACATAAGAACGATAAAGAACATTAAAGTCATTATATAAGCCTAAAATACAAAAAAAAAGAGAAAAAGAATGTGAAATCCATAGATTCGTATTTGTAATGGCTTCCAAATTGAAGGTTATGATCATATTTCATTTGCATTATTGACCTTCCCATGAATCACGTCAATAGTTCAACTCCCAATAAACGTATCAATATTGTCGATCATGTCAGGAAATTCGCACTCTTTATTTCTAGAAAGGATTTTTCATAGGTCTTCATCTGTTGGGACTTTGTGGATGCCTCAACTTGAAATTTCTAGATAACCCATTCATATAATTGTTTAAGAGATTTTCACAGTTCGTTGCTTAAATCCATTCGTAGGTATTTATAGGCCAACTCATACACTGACATTTTTCAATGCTCCAGTGAATTTTGTTAGTCAAGATAACCCCAATGTTGTAGCTGCCTTTCATAGTTGTTGAAAAAACTAGAAAATTTCTACCACCTTATTTATGATCCAACAAAATAGAGGTCTTTTCATACAAAACCTCGATTGAAACTTATTTTCATTGTACATTGGAGGATCTACGAAGTAATCTCTAAACAATTGGTCATGACCTTCTTCGTGATTTCTATCCATTTAAACAACATTATCAATTTTCATTAGTAGGTTATATTTGGGATTATTATGATCCATTTGTTTTACTTATTAATAAAAATATTTCAAATTATTAAAACTACGAAAATAATTACCCAGGAAGGATTCCTCCTCCTTCAATCATGTAACATGTGTTTTCAAATTTCAACCATGAAGCTTATGAGCCTGACTACCAACCATGAAACTTCTTGTCTAGACACGATCAACTTCTCATCGAAGAGCTCTGCAATATGGCCATGGTGCTGGGCTCACTAACGAGGTGTTTCTTGGTGATGAGGCTATTGTGACCCAAATCATACCATTTGTCCTTAATTGGGCCTCATAAAAATTACATCGGTTATCCAGCCCAAATTATTGGGCTCAAGTACATCGAATACGAGATTGAAGCCTAAGCGTGTTCTCTGTATGACGCGGACTGTCCTGATGATCCCATTGTGTCTGATCCATTGCTTGTCTTTGCGGTATAGGGGTATATCCGTATATATATTGATGGACAAAATGTCACCGTTGATGTAGCAAAGATTTAATGTCACTCTTAATGTTATGTACTCCCTCGTTTTCTTTTTTTTTTTTTCCCTTCTCATTTATAATTAAGAGAGGAATTACGACAATTTTATATGAGCATTAATTTTTGTACTTTTATAAATATGAATAATTAAATATAAAGATTCTTCTTGATTTTCATGATTTTATAAGTTAAAACAAAAAAAAATTATTAAAGAGAGAGATCAAAGAACATTGGAAAGGAAAAGTGAGTAAATGAAGGGATTAAAATATGTAAAAGGTGGAGTAATTTAGGTGAATGAGAATAAAATAATAATTTACGAGGATAAAATAGACACAAAAATTTGTCTAAAATTATAATACATTCAAAGTGAAAAGAACTTTAAAAAATTTCCCAATGATGAATATGGAAAAAATAAAAAAGAATAGAGGGAGTAGTATTTGGGATATCCAATATCTTGATTATAAGTGAGATTAATTACATAGCTAATTTTCAAATTAATTACATTGTTTGACTTTAACTTCCCGACATGTTTGAGTTTGAGTTTACATGTTTTTGTTACACAACTAAATGTTTAAAACATGTAGGGAATATGGGAGAAAAATTTACACAATTGATGGAGGCAAAGATGGCATTATATTGTCAAAGATCTTCAAAGAATGAGGCAAATATATTGGCAAAGACCTTTATAATCGAAAATCCATGTAATGGTCGAAAAAGTAACATAAATAGTGGCAAGAATTTGATTGTAATTGCTGAAAGTTGTACTTTAGAAAAAAGAAAATTTAAAGCAACACATTTCCAGCAAATAAAGGTGGCAAACGATCAAAATCTACGGCTTTGGCTCTTTGCCTATCTAATCAAAGTGGAAGACAATAATAAGGTTGAAGACTTGAAGCACTTGAGAGAAAAAGTACATGTATCTCATTTGATATGTTGGAGTTTGACAACTTGAATTTTAAAGCCTAGGAAACTAGCTAGCAAATGATGTAAATCCCAAGATTTGAATATGATACTTTTAATCTAAACGGTAAAACATTGGAATACTTTTTTTTTCCCTTTTAAAATTTGGTAAAATGAACAATAAACAAATCAGAGTAACCAGAAAACAAAACCTTAGAAACTAAAAATGAAAAAATTGGACGGTGACATAAATCGACTCGTGCGTGTGCATTTGAAACTTAGTCTCGACCGACCTTATGGATAAATTAGAGATGAAATAGCTACACCGTGGCCCTAATTCTAGAAATAGTATTTGCAATTTCCAAAAATTGCAAGCGACCATGTCAGAGAGACACTACTAGCGCAACCGAATCTAATAGAATTCTGATGGCAGGCCAATTTTGATCCTTGCACCACTCTGGAGCTTTAAGACAAGAGATCGCCTCACCCATAGTGACCAAAGACGCAAACCTAAAGGTAGAACCCCTATTCCCTATTACTCCACTATTCAAAGCAGACTAGGGTTGGAAACGAGTTGAGTCGAACCCAAGCTTGAGAAGCTCCTGGCTTGGCTCGGTATAAGCTCGTCACTTGGCTCGAATTTGCCAAAGGCTTATTCGAGTAATTAAGCTTGTTCTATTTGAGGTCTGGTTTCAACTACGCCCTTAATCAAGCTCGGCTCGTTTAAGCTCGTGGAGCCCTCGAGCATGAATTATTTGAGCTCGAGCTTGGGCTCGCTTTTGTAAAGCTCGCACTCGAGTTCACCTAATTCTAAGCTTGAGCCGAGCTTTAGACGATCCGATCCAGAGTAGCTCACGAGCTAACTCGACTCATATCCATCCCTAAAGCAGACACCACCTCTCAACCTGACTCCATTTGTCCAATTCACTTGTCCTAAGCTCCACCCACTTGGAGGGTGACTACCACCTCCCTATGAGAGCCTCAGCCTAAGAAAACCAATTCAAAGCTAGGAGGTAAAGAGCAAAACTCCTCTCAAGGGTGTAGGAAATGTTGAACATTTTTTTGGCCCTCCAACTAGGACGTGTGATCATCAAGGTAACCAAAAATCTTCTCCAGAGAAAGACGCACCTCCCCTTTATGCTCGTTGTAAACCGTGCTATTTCTAGTTGTTTGCAATGCCTAAAGCATTATTACGAATAATTTGAATACCACCTATTCTATAAAATAGCTAGACATGAAAAGAAAGCCAATTTGTAGAAGATTGACTTACATTAAAGTTTGAGCGGATCACCAGATCCTAATGGCAACAGAGCCTAAAAATGTGATTTACCTCCTACATCTCACCACCACACTTTGAATATTCAACATGTATGTTTGGTATACCTCGAGATCTGAATCCCTTCGTAAGAAATTTTCCAAAGGAAATATAACCAACTAGTTCTAACAGGGATATGCCACACAAGTTTATAAAACCTATGAATGCATTTCAGAGATGGGTTCTCCAGCCCAACCCAAATTCCCTCTACCTTAAAGAAAAGCGTGAGAAGATTTGATTGTTACCTTGCCTGACTTGTGATAAAGCCAGTAAAGGGAGTCATATTGATGTATTAGAGGGGATTCTATACGAAGAATTTCCGAAATGCAATCTGAGATAATTTTATCGACTTCAAGGTGGCAAAAGTTGCCTGTAGACTGTCATGAATCCGTATATTACAAGCTTCTGACAAAGAAAGGTGTAAGTGATATGATGGGACTTTACCATTAACCCACTTATCCAAATGCAGGATTACTAGCTAACAAACGATATAGTAATTACTGGTAGCTATCGTACTAGCTGTTCTTCATAGTGCAGTTTTTGGAATAAATTTAGCTGTTTTTCATGCGTTTTCGTCCTCAATCCGTTGCAACTGAATCCTCTATGATTTTTTGTTTTGATCATTGGACTGAAAAACGACAACATCGACAGCAAAGGGAAAGCTACTACTATAATTGTTAAAGATAAAGATAATTTAATGAACGATATCAAAAGAACTAACAAACAAATTCCAACGAACAAAGAATCGAGAAAATGAAACAGCAACAAAAAATTCCAAACGAATAATGTTTTATGTAATACTTTAAGCAGCCCCACTAAATCGTATCACAGTGAAAACTTTTGATCCATTTTTATAATAAATCAATTGGAATGTTTGATACGTAATTTAACAATAATATAACTATGAATATTAAAATCACAAGAAAATTGTCAGGGTGGTAGAGGCACGTTATATGTTTTTTTTCTTTGTGTATTAAGAGTACAAGTAGCAAATGATATAGACGATATGGTTCATAAGAAATCTTATTAAGATTTTATCCGATTAAACAAGTTAAAATTCATAATATGTGCCGTGCTTTCTCGACCCGCATGTCAGCACGACCCTGCCCAGCTCTAGGAACAACTAACTCTCACAAGTGTCCATCTTTTAATGAACAACTTTTCTTTTATATCCAAATATTTACACTTGCATCCTTTTACATTGTATTTTTCTAAGGCTTGTTTGGTTGTAAGCAAACAAAGGAGAAGTTAAAGTTACTAAGAAATGAAAATTTATTATATATGTTATTCGGTTAATATGAATTGATGAAAATTGGGAAAGTGCAACCTCATTGGAAAGTTTGATTTCTCATTGGACAGGGAGAGTTTTATTTACCTATCCTACCTTTGGTAAGTTACAACTCTTATGTTATATGCATCGATTCATCTATATTTGAGTATCTGCATATGTGAATGTGCAGATGGGAGTTTTATGATCACAAATAGAAGGGACATAAAAGTTTTCTAGTTTTGGAACCCTTGAGATATATAACTTTGTTGATGATCATAAATCAAAATGGACCAAGAGATAGATATGAATAAGGCCATGAGTCATAATCAACCCATAAGTGATTCTACTTTAATTCAATAACATATCATAATTTTTCAAGACTTACACAAGCCTCATTATCAAAGGCCTTAAAAATACACATTTTTAGGATCTATTAAGGTGGGTTAGATTTAATACGCATAAAAAGACAAATATTTAGAGATATTCTTTAGAACATCATGTTCAAAATGGTTAAATAGATTGTCCTATGAATTAGTTATGATTTCAAATATAGATCTTATTTAGTATAATAACTAAAGATGGATAATATATACAATTAAATAAAACAAAGCATGATAAAAACATGAAATAAAACATGAATCGTGCAACACTAATTGAAACAACTCAATAATAGTAAAAAAAAATCCACAAAATATTGCTAAAATCATGCTAAAACATTCTTGAATGTATTAAAATCATAAAATGATTAAAAATAATAGGTAGTAGATATATGTACAAAGACGCTTATTTACATAACTAAAAAAATCAATAACTAATTAGTAAGGACACTCAACTAAGATTCAAATTGATTTTGGACCTTAGAGCTTATACCTTGATCTTCTGGGTCAAATACAAACTAGAGAACGTGCCTTGAAATTTTCTTTGGGATATTTGAGGTCTTAATATCAAATAATTAATGATTAGTTAATAGGTTGTAGATGAGTATTAATTGTTGAGTGTCAATTGATCCTTGTTAAGGGGTCGTACGGGGGTTCATATAGGAAATAGAAAAGACTTTGGTAGAATAAGAAAACTGTCATGAACAATTGGAAAGGAGAAGGATTGCACGGCGTGCAACATGTATTCGCAGTATGCAAACAAATTGATCGAGTAATAGGCGAAGAAGTTACACGATGCACAAACATCTAGGCTTCGTTTAGTAGGGTGTAATATTTTTCCTGAAAACTGTTTTCCCATTTTACATTGTTTAGTTTGGAGTAAAATATAGGATGTAAAACTTGGAATGTAAATTCATTTTACACCCTATTGAAAACATTTTCCTCCAAAACTAGGAGTACAATAATTTTACATCCATTCACTCCAAAAAAATTACCAACTAACAAACACTTACCTATTACCAACTCATGTATAGAGGTGGGCACGAGTCGTGGCGTGCCCGTCATGGACCGTGTCAGCTCGTGTCTGACCTTTTTTCGTGTCGTGCCTAATCGTAGTCATGTCGCGTTGTGTCGTGCTACCTTTCCCTAAAACTCGGCTAATAACACGACCCATGTGCTTGGCGTGTCGTGTCTTACCTCGTACTGGCCTAATATTTTTAACAAAAAATAAAAATAAAGTGTACAATAGAATTGAAAAAAATAATTTTAGATAAAATAAATTATATTATAAGAATATAGTAATATTAATTGTATTAAATAGTACTAAATAATAGCGCGTTTTTTTCGTGCCTCTCGCCATACTGGTGTGCCTCTCGCGCACTAATGCCTAAATTTTTTTGTCGTTCGCGGTTTGGCCTGCGGTCCACTCCACGGACAACGTGTCATACCGTGCCATGACTTTGCTTGTGTCATATTGTGCCAAAAGCGTGCCTGCTCGGCCCAACCCATGCCCTATTCTATTCACACATTCTTCATTTCTCATCTTCTCGGTACCCCCTCTCTCTACTCCAGACTTTCTCGATCTCCCTTTAAAATTGGGGGAAAAAAATCCATAGTTTCTTTTCATCTTCTTCGAATATCATCAATTTAGTACGTTTTTTTTCGAATTTCATGTCTTGATTATTAAATTATTGAACTATATCATGAGTTTGAACTAATTTTATCCATTTTAGTCGAAAAAAAACCCTAGATTTCTCCCTGATTTGATTGAATCATGAAAGTTTTTCATGAAATGTGGACAATGAGTTGATTGGTTTGCTTATATTAGAATTTTCTTTATATTAGAATTTAAAATATAAAAGTATAAACTATTATATTACAATGAGTTGATTGGTTTGCTTATTCAATTGTGAATACTCCTTTATAGTTAGCTTAAGGTATTTTTATAATGTTGAACCAAATTTTTTAAGGTTCTCTGGTTTTATGGTAATATTTTGTATAATGTAATATGTTATTAATAGATCAAAGAAATATATTGCAGATTTTATAAAAAATATTTATTATACAATATCAAATTTAGCTAATGCAAACAACTAGAATATATAACGGGAAAAAAGTTAAAAAATTACAAGAGAATATAATTAGAAAAGTTATTAGGAGTAATTGATTTCCATTTCAACCAAACAACAAAAAATGTTTAAATATAAAATCATTTTCCATACAACCAAACAACGGAAAAGTTCTATGAAAATGATTTTTCACCTTATTAAACGGAGCCCTAGTGCATTACCTAAGAATTTTGCGCAGCACGCAAATTTTGCTGCACTGTAATATTATTGCATTTTATTCAATACCTACCTTATGATAGATTTTTAACATGTTCCAAAATCTTTTATATATTTTTGGGCATTAATGGACCATGAGTTTAACTTTAGGTTAATAACCTTAGGTGAAGCCCAAATTTATGATTAAGCTTATAAATTAGATGTAAAACTTAGTAATTAGATCTAAGGACTATATTAATAGGTTTTATGCAATCTTTCGACATATCTTTTTTAATCCAAACAAACAGGGAATCTATATAAATGAATCATTAGGTTATAAAAAGAAGATCCTATTTGAGTGTATGCACATATAAATCCTTAGGAATGAAAATTCCTATTACAACTAGACAAGATCATGAAAATTTCTAAAATATTAAAAAGTGAAATAACTTCCCACGAAAAATAAATTCTTTAAATCAGTAATTTACCAAAAATCTAATGGAAACATAATGAGTAGTCAGTGTACAGTTCTGCATGGGCCACAGCTTAGTACTTCTACCAAATACCTACCTCTAGATTAAAGACCTTAGGGTGATGTAATAAAGCTTGAATTGATATCTACAATGAAGCTTTTAATATAGGTAAAAATGGGAATTTCCCATCCACATTGAAAACCATCTTTTGACTATACTTAATCTTAGAAGCTCTACAATATTTAACTTTGAAGGGCTATATACGAAATAGCTCGTTTATAAACTTGTCAATTGCAATTATATATCTAGCTACTACTTTCGTCCTCTAAAGATTGCTTCATTTGACTTTTCGCGGTTTCTAATACACGACTTTAAACTTTTTTATCTCTAAATTCGTAAAGCAAAAAATTATGAAACTTAATAGTCTAAAAATTTACATTAACATGCATCAAACAACATTCTACTAGAATATATTATTTTCTATAATATAATGAGAATTTATGGTCAATCTTTTAAACTTTTACTCAACACTTAGAAAGGAGTGTATAACTTCATACGGAGTACATTTTTAAACATAGTTTGTAATATATTGAAAATGTCTACGAACCAACAAGGAGCATCAGTGAGACAGTGACTGAAGCAGAATAAACAAGTCTTACCAACCACTAATGTCGTCCACTATCAGTTAACCTGTCAGATTAATTTAATTAAATCAGTCTTAACCATACTTTTCTCCCTATCAAAAAGCAGCAAATAACATGGGGTCCACATCTTTAACACTCCACTTCACTATGCACCTCAATCTTGGAACTCCTAATGAGCAAACCTCCCACTCTAAAATCGTGAATGATACCTCCCATTCTAAAATCGTGAATGATACAAACTTTTTACATTAATACGTTACTTATTCCGAAATCATCAGCATTTTTACTGATATCACAGTATCACACAGATTTCAGAAGTTGCCCCTACTAACCACTTCATTTATGTGTAAGTATTAGCGTATAAGTTATTATAAGTCCGTCTCGTATAAATGTGGTAGTGCATTATTATAAATAGATAGACAAGGAGACCCTACTCACTAGTCAGGCACTCTTGGAGTATACCAGTACAGCAAAGCCTATGCCGACAGTTGGACAGAGAAGACAAAACCAAAGCTAAAACACTTCAAAACCCAACTGAAGGAACATTTCTTTGGCTACTGTTAGTAGCAGTCAGTCAGTTTTATCAATGGAGAAGAAAGAACCCGTTTTCAGGAAGCTGCTCATTTTCACAGCTCTTCCAATCTTCATGCTTCTGCTCTTCTTCATCCATCACCAACAGCCATTATCCATTTATTCAGGTACAAACTTTATATTATATCATTCTCTAAAGTTATGATTTATTTCTGTTAAATCGTTCAGTATAGACCGACTATTAAGAGCATATGTACCCTATGTTTTTGGGCAAATGAAGGGCTGCAAAATTTTGGGAATAGGAAAACTGGGGTGTTTACTCACCAAGTAGATTTAATCAAGCTACACTTGCAACTCAGAAGACTTGTTAGAGGTAAGTGATGGAATGCACAAATCAATAAATTCTCTTTCTTTTTGAATCCCTTTTTTGTACTCTATCATTTTCCCTACTTTTATGGTTTCATGATTGCTGATTGAAAGACATTCATCATTTCGTTTACAGTTGTTGGATTTTGATTATGGATTACTCAAATCCTATGTTTTTGATAATCAAGTGGGAGTTCAATGCTAGAGCTCTTACCTCATGTTAGATATTCTAGTGCCCATCACTTGTCAGGTGTGGTGGTGTGTTTGCTAAACCTCTAGTTACACAACTTAAAGGCTACCCTTTCCTTGTGGGTTGGGATCCCCTTATGCCATATGTGGCCCGTAAATTTCCGAAGTTTTTATTTAAAAGGAGTAAGAAAAAAAAATATCTTGGAGCAATCTACTAACAATCAACCCATAGTTTCAGTAAAGAAAAAAATGTCACAGGATATATTCACTTTCCAAAGTTTCTTTCAAGAAAGGGGCACGAGACTTCCATCATTTTATCTAAAGTTTTGATCTTGCCATCCAGTTTGGTCAAAGTTTTGCAACCTTAATCAAGATTTCAAAAACTTTTCGGTGACTTATTATTGCAGCAAATGAAGCAGCAGAATGTTTCATGAAATATCTCTGCTGTGTTCGAAATTAATGGTCTCACAGTTGTCGGGGAGAGGATTACTGTAAAAAATTATAATAATATTAATCTTAATAGAGAAGCGGGTTGATTCTAGATTTACTAATCAATGATTATTTCAAGATGCCTAGTTGATGAGTATCCAATTATATAAGTGTAACTGGATTTTGTTTAAGCAGCCTTAAGCATGTGCCATGTTAGTTTTCGTACATTATTCAAGTGTTTTTTGTCCACACGTCAGGATTTTTTTATATTCTTCTCTTTGTTGGTAGAACAACTGTTGATTTGTTGTCCCTTTCCAGTTGTAATTTTGGCATTATAATCTATGCTTCAGCAATCATTGTTCTCTACTGTATTTTCCCTTCTAAGCCAAACTTGTACATTATTTAATAAAATAGTCCTGAATAAATCTGTTTGGGTTGCATTCTTGTAGTATTATGCTCATAGCAGACTTGCAGTTTGCTTTAATATAAACTTATCAGAACTTAGCTTGTTGAACTTATCTGAACGACTGAACTTATTTTACCTTGTTATTCCTGAAAATTGAACAAGATTAATCCTTATCTGAACTTATCCGAACTTTGTGTTTACTACTCCGTAATAATTCATTTGTTAGGTGAAAAGAACAAAGCTCTAATGTCTGTGAAGGGTTGAAGTTATGTGCAGATATATTTCATGGGTTATTTCCGCAAACTGTTAAAAAATTGCATCAGTCAGACTTTCTCTGATTTAGTTGTTTAATTCTGCTACTTGATCAAGCAGGGAAAGATGTAGCCAAGTTTGAAGTCACAGGATTTTCTTATGATGTTGACAACTATACAGAAGTATGTGTAATTAGCAAGCCAATTATATACGATGAGCAGTCTATGACTGTGTATGTACCCTCTGAAGATGAAAATGGACTTACTAACTTGACGGTTAAGCCTTATCCAAGAAGGGAGGACCCATTTGCAATGGAACAGGTCACGCCAGTGCAGATAATCCGTGGAAATTACAGCAGTATCAACCCTCCGACATGTCAGATTACACATGATGTACCGGCTTTATTTTATTCATTTGCGGGTTTTGCAGAGAACCCATTCCATGCTTTCAATGAGATCATAATCCCATTGTTCCTCACCAGCCGCCATTTTGAATCTAAGGTGCAGTTTGTCCTCACGGATTTCAGAGGACGGTGGTATTGGAAATATACTCAGGTTTTGAAGGAGCTTTCCTCCTTTGAGAATATCGGTATGGATGCAACTAAAAGAGTCCACTGTTTTCCTGCTGCTGTTGTTGGGCTCAGGTATTATCCTTGTGCATACTTTGTCAGATATGTTGCCATCTTGCCAATGTCAGTCAGATCAAAATTTGGTTATAGTTACTTCAGTATCTTGTTAAAAAATCACGTTTGGAACCTCAAAGTTTCGGTTTTAAGCTATATTACATGGATATGGGTACTTGTGTCCTGTGGCGGACTCAGGTCATTTATGACTAAATTCAATGTCTTTCGTCTAAATTGAAGTGTGAAGTGTCACTACCCACGTCTGAATGTTTGAGGTAGAACAAAGACTTCGAGTAACATACGCTTTTAGGCATGATGGTTATTTGCTTTTACTTAATCTGGGGTTTTGGGAAGTTGGGTTCTTTCAGACCAAAAATATGTGTTCTGAAACAAATATTTTCCCCTGGTCAAGTTGCCAGTTTTTGAGGTTGGTTCTCTAGTGTCATCTCCAGGCTCCAGCTTCTTTTATAGATAATGAGCTTGTGATAAGTAAATCTATCAGCAAGTTGTGCACTGCTCAACTCACGTGGTCATGTTCTTGAAAGGATTCTGACTACATCCTACTACTACCAGCTACCCCTATTTCCTATGCATTATGCCATTTTGTGAGTTGTGACTGATAAGTTTTATTTCGTTTCATCTAGGTACCATGACAATCTTGCGGTTAACAGAAATGATGCTCCTTCAGGATATACAATGCAAGACTTCAGAAAATTTATGTGGAGCATCTACAATGTGAACGTAAAAACCACACTAAACCTTAAAAAGCCAAAAGTCCTCCTTGTTTCTCGTAAAGAATCAAGAACATTTCTCAATGAAGAAGAGATGGTGAATATGATGGAACAAGAGTTAGGCTTTGAAGTATACAGAGCCTTGCCTAACGAAACAAAGAAATTGGATAAATTTGCCCAAGTTGTGAACTCATGTGAGATCATGGTGGGAGCTCATGGAGCCGGGCTCACAAATGCCTTGTTTTTGCCCACTGGTGCAGTGATGATCCAAGTCGTTCCCTTGGGTCTAAATTGGGCATCTGATTACTACTTTGGCAAACCCGCCCCTGGCATCGGTCTGAGGTACATAAGATACAAGGTTTGGCGCAATGAGACTTCGCTCTATGAAAAATATGGTCCTGATCATCCAATTGTATCTGATGCGGCTTCAATTTGGGCTAAAGGATACATGGCCGTGAAGGAAGCCTATGTCGACGAGCAAAGTTTCAGAATCAACCTACCCAGGCTTAAGGGGACCCTTCTTGAAGCTTTGAGCCTTATGAGACAGTCAGATTCCTGATTTTGGAGTGTCTGCTGTGTTATATGTAAATGAAGTGCGATTTGTTATTTGTTTAAATGAATATTTTGAACAGAACTTGTGTTCACAGGAGATTTTGAAGTACTGCAGCCTGCAGGAATTTTGTATATAGCCGGAGTTTGAAGCCTGATTTCCCAACTGCCATTGGTTGTGAGCTTAAAAATTTGATTGTCATATATTATAATTGAATGTTATTTTAAAAGTGTCATATATGTTATACATTGATTGTTCTATAAAGGAACAAGAGGGCGAACATGACAGAAT
The DNA here is from genome assembly GCA_026401315.1 of Dysphania ambrosioides. Lineage (NCBI taxonomy): Eukaryota > Viridiplantae > Streptophyta > Magnoliopsida > Caryophyllales > Amaranthaceae > Dysphania > Dysphania ambrosioides. The sequence continues at coordinate 23,834,004 of CM048666.1, forward strand.
GATAAACTGCCATGTTAGGCATCTATGCGAACTTTGTTTTTCTCTACGTTTTCAATTTCTTCCACACCAAAAAAGTTCAACTTATTGTCAAAAAAACACACACAAACATTGAAGAATAGTCGAACATTGTGATATATAAGGTAACAATGTAATAGAAATAAATAGCACTCCATACTTCGTACATAAGTACTTAACCAACGAATGAAAATAGTATGAAGTACGTCTTTTATTAGAGCAGGACTGACAGAATGATGAGGAGAATGAATAGAAGAGAATCATTTAGAAAGACAAGTAACAAGATCTGGTTCTACAGGAGGCAAGATTTTCCCATGAGCATTCTCACAATGAGCAGTGAGGCCTAGTCCAATTTTGTTTGATGTTATTTTGATGTTTTCAAAATTCAAGTTTGTGCATGCCACACTTGCACTGCAACGCAGTGATATTGCTTCTGGGTTTTCTGAAGTCCCTTGGAACCCTCTGAATGTTACATCACTAACTTGCACCGCGTGTGGCTTCATAAGCAAACCAAACATAATTAACATAACTATTCTAGCAAGGAAATTATTGTAAGTTTGTAACGCTGACTTATGTTAAATACGGGTGTAGGCCATATCCGTTATAAAAAAAGTATTCATTTATCAAGTTTTGTTCAAAATATTCATTTAAACAAATAACAAATCATATGACATTAGAATAAGTGTCTCCAATAGGGTTCCTTTCTAAAATCATATGACATTAGAATGAGGAGTTGTCCCTAACCTTATAAAGTATTTAATTCTCACTTATTTAATCAACGTGAAACATTTAGTCTCAGTTTTCATCTCTTAACAACTTACACTCACAACGATCTTTTAGTAAAAATAAGGGGAAAATATGAGAGTGTATTGAAGAGAGAGGATAAATTACCGATATTGGGCATGAATTTTTACCATCACAGTAGAATTGGTCAATAATTATGGGATATTTTGTGTTGATGATTGTTATTCCTTGAAAAGTGACGCCACTTACATGTCCTACCCCACCCTGCAAAATAAGATCACATCATTTATAATTCCATGATCATTTAAAGAAAAAAATAGATAACTTAATTTTGTTAATTAACAATGTTTACTGATAATTTGCGTATTGTGTCATCTAGTTAAATCACACCTGGTAAGTCTTAATCCTAGCACCATTTGTACTTCCATTGAATGTGCAGTCGCTCACGAGAACCTGCTCCACTACATCATTTTCTCCATCTCGTCCCAAGCTTCCAACACTATAATATGCATGGAAGCATGTTGATTATAAGATTTAATTTCCAAATATTCATGCAATTTGGATGATTATCATAGGATCATAAATCACTCCTTCTCCCAAAAATTGCCCCATTTTGACCAAAAAATTCTCAAAAAATGATTAAACGAGGCAAATTTTAGGGGACGGAGTGATGCATATATACCTTATGCCATGACCTGGTCCACAAGTAACGCCAGTAATATTGACAAAAAATGAGCCTCCCTTGATTGCAATGCAATCGTCACCTACACAAATTTCATCCAAGTTTACAAAAATAATCAACTATTTTCACAATGGTCAATCACTAAGATAGTGCAATAATGAGCATTTTAACCAATATTGAAAGGTAAAAGGAGGATTTTTACCTGTCCCAATGAAGGAATTGTGAATAAAAACTTTGGAAGAAGATAAAATGTCAATGCCATCTGTGTTGGGACTGTTCTCTGGTGCTATTACCTTCAGTTCTGAAATTTCAACATTTTTGCTAAATGCTACTTCAACGTGCTTTTTGGGACTGTTCAAATGTGTTGTGCCTCTCAGTTGGAGACCGTCACAGCCATGAAATCTTAATGCCTGTTGAAGAAAAATATGTAGGAGATTTGTTAAATTACAAATGCATATACTGCCTAAAGATTGGAATTGATGAAATGAAGAGTAAGAACATAATCTTGAAAGAAATCTTACTGTAGGTTGAACGCATGCGCCATCACTCTGAGGCATGGACTGTGTACGTTGACAGAAAATAATTGAGAACTAGTTAAATCTTGCAAACTTACAATCGAATACATAACTCTTAGTATAGGAATAAATTATTGTTTTTAAACGATAATCTCTCCGTCTTTCAAAAATTACCCCATTTTTCATTTTACGTTATCCCTTAAAGATTGCCCTTTAAAAATTACTTTTTATTTGAGTCGATATTTGAGAAACGGTGGAAAGTACGTGATAACAAAAAAAATATTCAGCTTAGGTTCTAAAAATACATAAACATTCCCTACCTTTTGTAAGGTAAATTGTACCCTTGACATCGGTTTATTCCACCAGATTAATCCCTGGCCGTCGATTTGCCCTGAACCATTGACATTGAGACCTTGTACGTTTTTGAAAACAATCCACGAATTTTCATCGCAGTTGATCCATTTATCAAGTGTACCAGGAGCTACCAAATTCCCTAGTATCTTCATTTTAATCAAAAGGTGAATTTATATTAGTTTTTTTAAACAATGTTAATATACTTTCGCAACAAAATATAATTAATATATATGTATGAATATAATTCTCCAACATACCAAAACCTGGAAATGTAACGTTTTACATGGACCTGAAAATGTCAACGGCATTAACAAGAATAATTTTCCTTGTGGCACTATCAAGACTTGACTTTCTCCAATGGCTGCGCATGCATCTGTCCACGCTTTAAGAAAAGCCTTCAAAACACCCAAGTTAATTACTTCGTATTATTTTGATAATCTCAACAATATGTAGATCAATGCTTTACTCAAATAAAGAAGAAAGACATGATTAACAAATATGGTATAAAGTTATAGTCTTAATTAAATTATTAGATTGAAAATTAAGTTGTGGTTATATTTTGCCATTTTGGACTAGTGTGGCAATAATTATATCATGTACGAGTTTATATGTGTAGTTGTACACTTAGAGCTTGTTTGGTTTACTAATTAAGATGGAATGGAATGGTACGAAGACCGATACCATAAAGGTAATTGAAGGATTTATATTCCTATACTATTGTATGGTATTAGGGTTTAAAATTTAAAAAGAATGAAATATATATAAATCATTGGAGTAGAGTGAGTATGAGATTCCCAAAGAAATGAATAGGAGATTCTAACCCATTCCGTGAACCGAGTAGAGTGAGTATGAGATTCCTAAAGAAATGAATAGGAGATTCTAACCCATTCCGTGAACCGAGTAGAGTGAGTATGAGATTCCTAAAGAAATGAATAGGAGATTCTAACCCATTCCTTAGCAAGTGAACCGAATGTCCCTCTTAGTATAATTGTAGTATTGGTACCACATAGTTGTACTTTGAACTATTGTATGGTAAACAAAATGGGTTTGATGAATGGCTAGGAAGTGTAAATTGGTCTTAGTATATAGTATTGTATATAAACAAATATAAAATCAAAATAGTTGAGAGATTACTTTAGAATCATCAATCTTGCCATCACCAACCGCACCATAGTCCATCACATTAAACCCATTTTTCCTTTGTGGTGGCAGTGGAGCAACAATTGATCCTGACATTGTAATTTGGCTCATTAAGCTTAGGAAAGTAACTGCGGAGATGATTGGAATACCCTGCAAGCGTAAGAAGATTATATTAGAATTATTATTGATTTAGAAGTATCAAATTAAATTAGAGAATTATTTATATTCCAATAAGCTAGTATTACTACTTAGTATCATTCGTAGACATGTACATGTTTATTTCAAAACAATAATTTTGTAAATTTTACTCCTTTCGTCCCCCAAAGATCGCCCCATTTTTCATTGTGAGTTGTCTCTCAAAGATTGCCCTATTCCCTTAAAGATTTTCCATGTTACTGGATTGTCCCTCAAAATTTCACTTTTTGTACCTGGGGCAATTTTTGAAAGACGGTGAGAGTACATAGTAATTTTTACTCATTCGCTAAATAATGCCCATAATTGTTATGAAAAATGAAATGGGAAATTTAAGGACTAAACTACATGCATACATGCAACGACGAGTACTCAACATGGAGTATGAGAAAAGAAGTCTACTTTAGAAGTGCATAGATTATGCAAGACTAACTTACCATCTTTGGCAAAACTAAACAAGTTTGTATCAGAAGTGTATAGAAGATGTCAATGTTTTTAACTTATGATGATTTCACAAGTTGGTTGATCACTTGTATATATATACTCCATTTAGTGTATACAGATTAAGAATTCTGCTGTCTAGATACATTTCAAACTTTACATATTCTGATTTATTATTCATTTTATTCATTTAATTTTAAGCAAATTAAAGTGCGGTACATAACACAATCAGTAATCCTAATTCATCTCAAACAGAAAAAGGGGGCTTCACTGCACGCACTTTAATAGAATATGTAATTCCCTGTATATTTTAATTAGATAATACTCGAATTATGTTTAATTTTTTATTTATTATTTTTTATATAAATATATGAAAAATATATTAGTTATTATACATCAAAATATTTTCAAGACATTACTCAATAACTCTATATGAATTTGTTCATGCATGCTAGCAGCTCAAACGTTATGTTTTCATTATTGTTCCCTTCAGTTCATTTAGGGTTGGTCCTCTATGCATGAACCTATCCTTTCCACACCTGCAAAGCTAATACTAGAATCAAAAGAATTGTCCGTATATTAAATGTTATGTTACTAATGTGTTGTAATTATGAGCTAGTGCACATCCTCCGATTTGATTTTCTACCCCCAAATGATATCCTACATACGATTGATGCAGTTAGGGATGAAGGACACGGATTTGACTAGTATATGCTTTTGAAGGTTCACAGGGATCATGTCTCACAAGCACATAAGATTGCAAACTATTGTAGGTTTTCTTTGTCTTCTGTTTAGTTTCTTTTGTTCTGCATGCATATAAAAAAAATATATATTATGAGCAAGGCAATTAGGTGACTATTCTTCGTATAATTATGAGCAACGCAATTAGTTGAATGTTCTTCGTATCAACTTAATTGTGTTAGATAGAGGTTTTAACACTTTTAATTGTTTGTGTGGGGGGGGGGGGGGGGGGGGGGGGGGGGGGGGGTGTTTATGAGTGGTGCGCAACTGCACACGTAATATGTGATGGTGCGTACATATTTGAAGAGTACGAAAAACTATGATTAGCGCAACTAACATGCCCCAAAAGTACCCTTGAAGATGGAATAGTAAAGATATAAATTAGCCCTCCGCCCCAGTGATTTTTCAATGGGCTTAATTTCATCTTTTTTATATTGGTGGGAAGCCCTAACCTTATGTTACTCGAGTACTTTATTTCTTAACTTTGTTTTCTATGGACTATGGTTATAATACTTCCCTTAATGAGGAACCTTTCTCTCTTGAAAGAAAGAGATTTTGCTCCTCTCTTAGAGATAATTTGATGGAGTAGTGTGAAGTTGATTTGTTGATGAAAAGTTATTTAGGATTGCTAGTGTCATCGGTCATTCAAATACACTCAGATGAATAAGATAAAAACTTATTCTTGAAACTAAAACAAATTATTAAATTGTCACTCCTAAAAAGTTGTGTATTCTAGTGATATGTTGAGGGATGTCCCACGTAGCAAAATTTACTCGACAATAGTAGTTTTGATAAATGATACCTCTTTTGATTCAATTTGTTACGTATAAATTGGATTCAGAAATCTTTTACAAATGTTGAATGATTCTTTATCAAAAGATTTAAAAAAAGTAATCGTAAATCGCTCTCCTGTTATTATATGTAGATGCTTACTTACTTGATTACTTAAGCTCTCCCAACCCTCTCCCCTTATTCTATCTACGGTATTTAATTTTCAAAGTTCCCTAAGCAAAAAATAACCAAATTTATTTGGAAATTTGGCTATTTGGCTATTTTCGACCCTTTCTAAAGCTACATCGTTCAAATGTATTGATCGAGTGCATCTATGGGGGACTTAGTTGAGTATTTTGAATTGTATATGTTTGCGTTGATGTGATGTGTCGGTGTATTTAATTTCATGGTAGAAATAATTAGATATCTATGATTAATGTTCATTTTTAAGCACAATTTAAAATGTGAAATAATTTTTAATCTCAAAAAAGATATAATGTTAACTAAGGGGACAATTTCATCCAACAAAAAGATGATATGGAATGGTAATTTTGATAGTAATGTATTGCCCATGTTTCATGATTATATAAATATATCATGATTGTAGAACTGATCTTGATATGTTTATCATTTGTATTATAAAATTAGAAAGTTGTTTTAATACTTTTGATGTATTTTGATTTTAAGATGTAGATGGCATATGGGCTAGACTTGTCAATCAGATTGGGCAATTTAGACTATGTTTTGGGTTTTGAATTATACATAGGTCGGGTCATTTCATAGTGTGTCGAACAATGCTTATTCTTGATCCACCCACTCTTGGTTCTGATCCAATTTATGAAATTTGCACAAAACTTGAAATTAAATCCAATTTATGATGTTTGCTACCTATCCCTCGTTGACTAGTTTCCGAGCCACTTATTTTGTTATTTACGAACCATAAAATAATAAAACACAAAAAGGAATGGCAGCTACGGCGATGGAGGGTGTAGCTGTGACGGCATTAAGATCAGTGATGGGCCGGGTCTGGCAAGCGGCGGAGAGAGTCGGCCGTGATCCAACCGGTGTAAGGGTGGTGGCGGTGTCCAAAACAAAGCCAGTGTCTCTCATACGCCAACTCTACGACGCCGGCCACCGTTGCTTCGGCGAGAATTATGTCCAAGAATTCCTTGACAAAGCTCCCCAGGTCTCTCTCATTTTACATGAATTTTTTTTATTTTTTTTGTGGGTTTTATTTGAAGAATTGAAATATAAATTACATTAATTAATTGACCTTTTTTTTGTGGTTATTGCAGCTACCTGATGATATAGAGTGGCATTTCATTGGTCATTTGCAGACCAACAAAGTGAAATCTCTTTTGGGTCAGTCTATTTTTTGATAAATAAGAATAATTGTGTTACGTAGTGTTGCATAAGTTTGGAGTATGATAATTTTTAATATTCCTGTTACTCTATTGACCAAATCTTATTTTTGGAAATGAGCAGAATTATAGAATGTTTTGAACTCATCTTAGCTTCATTCTTGTTGATTGTTTGAAAATCTCCATGCTTTGTACTTTTGTAGTACGTGATACATAAGTTATAGAAGGTTTAAACATTTATTCTATTGAATATTGTGCAGCTTCTGTGCCACATCTTGACATGGTTGAGGGTGTAGATAGCCAGAAGGTATACTTTGTTGATTTTATTAGCTGAAATCAGTTAATTGGTGATATATTACTTGAACTGGCTCTTTTCTGATTAACATTAATTTGGATGCTGTTTTCTTTCGTTACTGAGATCCATTAACTGACCATAACTTATCTATGCTAAACAGCTAGCTAATCATCTTGATCGTGCAGTGTCAGCTATAGGAAGAAGGCCTCTCAAGGTCTTAGTGCAAGTGAATACCAGTGGAGAAACATGTGAGTAAAGAGTTCTACTCAAGACTATCTAAATTTTTTTGTTACAGCCACTCATCCAAGAATAAGGCTTTTGTTTATGGGGAAGAGGGAGGGGGTGTTGTAGCCTTTCATAATTGCTTGAGTTGTTGTATTTTGAAAGATGAATCTAGTTGTACCCAGCCGCAACGTGGCTTCAATTATTCCCGTCATATATTGAAGGAAAAAAACACATTGCTAGTTTTCTTCTTCTTATTCATCACTTATTCTGTCTCCTCTTTCCATCATGATATTCTATGTATGTTTTGAAACTCATATGTATAGATAAGTATCTTGAAGAATAAGCTAAATTTTCATATGTAAATTTGATCTGCTGAATATTTATCACGTTCGTGTTCTATGGGTAGAAAAGTAAACGGAAGAAGAAGACAGGAGATAACAGTGAATTGTGCCTTGTCACTTTAAGGAGAGTGTAGAACAAACTAGGCTGTCTCTTGTTTTATCCTACACGTTTTCTATATTATGTGGGATTCTCACTTCCAGTGTAGGTTTCCTTTAGTATCTCTTTCTTGCCCCTTCCTAGGTGTGTAGATCGTGACTAATTTTTTGCTCCTGAGGTGGCAATATGCTTTCAAGTTTGATGTTTGTGGTATATTACATTCAAGCATGAAACTAATGTTTTATGTATTAATAAAATAGTGTTCGAGGAGGTCAGTGGTGAGCTAAGGATGTATTGCTTGAAGATTGGATGTTAGCATGTCCCTTGTCATCCATCTTCCTTGCCGAGTTAATTTGTAATATGATGTCATAGAACCTTGAACTTATTATGAAGTTTGATGTCACACTCTTAAGCAGTTTTGAAGGGGTTAGAAAGTAGGTTCTTGTGAAATAATTAGACATAAGGACTTAGAAGCATTGGAAGACCCAGTCCACCCTGCCATTGTGCATTCACTAGTTGCCACAACAGGATTCTTCCTCGCTGTCTGTTGTTGAAGGGTTTCTGGATCCTCTGAAAAATGCCATATGTATTCTGGAAAATTTATAGAGATGAGTTGGCAGTGAAGTTATTTTTGGTCAAGATGGTTTCTTCACAACCTTGTTCTTATTTTCTCGAGTTCTTTTGTTAGGTGGCAAATTAGTAGAGGGTTAGTTTGTTTGTATGTAAAAATTGCAAACACAGTTATTGGATTAGTTCAATAGGAAGCAAGCTACTCATATCTGACTGCAGCTGTCCTCTAATTTTTTATGTACTCTGATTTTCTCTTCGATATTCGATGAAGATAAAGTCTATCTTTTTCAAGTTCTTGCAAAAGCTCAGAACTTTTTCAAAGTTGCTTGCCTAATTGTCAAGTATTAGCTTACATAAGTTTCATTATCAAGAGATCATTTGGATATGATCTTCCTGTTTCCCTTTGTATGTATGAGGTTCTTGGTGCTGAATCTACTTCTAATATGACGATAAATAATATGATTCTACTTCTGATATTACGATATAATATACAGTGGGATTGCTCATGGAGGACATATTTATTCTGATATTGCTACAGCAAAAGCTGGAGTTGATCCACCAGCATGTGTAGAGCTTGTGAGGCATGTCAAGATGGAGTGTCCGAATCTTGATTTTCGTGGCTTAATGACAATAGGAATGCCAGACTACACTTCTACTCCGGAGAATTTCAAGGTGATAGTACAATTTCTCCTGTTGTTGCTTCTTGATTGACCTCATTTTCCATGTTCTCTTGTGTAATACCATCCATTATATTTCCACCACCCATTTGTTATGCTTCAAATGTCATATTTTGATATTGAACTTGCCTTAGGTTGACTGTATTGGGTCAATGTATTACTAGGTAGTTCTTTTTTCCTCCCTTTTTCATACAAGTATTACTTGTTTGAAAGTGGTAATGGTACTAGTAGACTAGTAGTTATAGAACTATGTTTTACACTTGGTTTTCTTGAGAAAATTTGGTCTACAGCTGATCTCTTTGAATGTGACAGACACTTTCTGATTGTCGAGGTGCGGTTTGCAAAGCACTAGGAATCGCGGAGGAGCAGTTTGAACTATCAATGGGGATGTCTGGCGACTTTGAGCAAGCGGTAAAAAAAACACCTTCAATGTGATTTTTTGTGCAGTGATCTTTGTAAATGAAGGTCTGAAAATGCTTGTGTCGTAAACCTTGCAGATAGAGATGGGAAGTACCAATGTGAGAATCGGGTCTACCATATTTGGCCCGAGGGAGTACCCGAGTAAAAAGTGAAAGCCATGATGGTGCATACTTTCATTTATGGCTGATCCTAAACCACTAGGCTTGGCATTCTTTCTTCATATTGTATGCTTGAAGCTTCCAGTGCAGGTTGTACATTGTTGTGGGTATACAACTATACACATTGGTTGTTTTTTCATAAAATACTTGTGCTAGTTATTTGTTGCCACATTGTTATTATTTTTTGTTAACATTTGAAAACCAAAAATCAAAATATGATACCACATATGTTGTTTCCAGTTTCTAGTTGTCAGTTTTTAAAATCAATATGACTAATATTTGTATGGCTTATTTTAAACTCATGATGCAACCTAAAATAAAAAAAGGAAACCCCTAAATTTGTGGTTTGACGTTTATTTGGAAGGGCTTTTAGTTTCGTTGTGGTATTATCCCACCCTAATCAAAAGACCTAGAAGAGATTCATATTTTTACTTTCCCTAATAATTTTTTTGATACGGTCAAAGTTATAGAACATATTACAAATAATGTGAATGAGATTTGATATTGTATCTCGTATTTTTGTACTCTATCTATTATAGACACCAAAGAAGCTAACCACAACTCAATGGACATTGTATATTGTTAAAATCAGAAGACTTAAGTTATGGATTAAACACAAGTATTTAGTCAAAGTAATAAATATCCAATTAATGACATTATAATCGTGTTTAAATCCTCAAAATTTACAATTTCTTCTTTATAAGCCTGTAAATTCTAAATTTGTAAACTAATAAGATTGTAATTTACAAATTAGTCATTCCTATTATAAAAAAAATACCGTAAAATCTGGGTGAAAAATAGACTGTAACCCTTTTTTTATACAATTAATTATCTCATGAAGAGCTTCTCACATAAATCACATTTTCCTATTACCTCAATATATATATATATATATATATATATATATATATATATATATATATATATATATATATATATATATATATATATATATAGAGAGAGAGAGAGAGAGAGAGAGAGAGAGAATTGAGATCATGTTAGAACCCCTTAGTTATATAAGAACTCATCTAATACCATTGATTTAGTTGAGATTGATGGTTATGATTCAATAAACATTAATGGCAAATTGGTAAATAAAATAAAGTCGGATTTGTTGGTTAAGGAAGTTTCCGTGATTAATGGGCAGTTTTACTCCATAATCAGTTTTCTATTTTAATCCATTTAAAAATGTCAATATAGTTATTAAAATCAGTAGTGTCTCTATATTTCATATTCAAAGTATAGGTTTGCTGTTTTTGCATTGGAAAATAAGGTAAATGATTCCATTTTTTTCGTAATTGATTCATTATTTATAAAGTGCATGATTACGAGTGTTTGAATCATTTTTAATGAAGAAATTGCGAGTTTGAGGCTATATTTTTTGAATCAGTATACTTGTTACTTTAAATTTCGAGTGTTTTCAATAAATTTGTTCGTCTTTATTGCATTATATGTACTATTCCAGTGTTGTAAATCATTTGTGTACCCTGTTTAAATAAGTGTTCTATTATTCTGAATGCTACTTTGAATGTTCTAATACTTACAAATGTTCTAAATGTTTCCTTTTTTATTCTAATTTCTAATCAGTAGTGTGGTAAGTTATTATAGAGTTATGATTTAAAACAATAGAATTATAAATCAGAACACTAGAATGCTAAATCAAAACAATAGAGCTATAAATAAGAACACTAGAATGCTAAATCAGAACAATAGAGCTATAAATAAGAACACTAGAATGCTAAATCAAAACAATAGAGTTGTTCTTTAGCACAATAGAGTTATTATTCAGAACAATAGAGTTATGATTTAGAACATTAATATAACAAAATGAATAATTGAATTATAAGTCAGAAATAATAGGTTTATGATTAGAACATTAGAGTAGTTATTTAGAACATTTAGAAGTATTAGATCGCATTAGGATATATTGGTACGTAATTCTCATTTGAATCGCATTAGAACAACCCAGTTCTGATTTAAAACTTTAGTATAACTAGTTTAGTACAGTGGGTTTTATGTTTAGAACATTAATATATCTCACAACGAATAGAAAACTAAATCAGCAGTTAATAAGTTATTGTATTTATGATTTAGAATAATAGAACTATAAATCAGAACAATAGAATTAGAAATTAGAACATCATAAATTTAAATATGAACAATTGAGTTATGATTTAGAACATTAGTATTAGTAAGTTGAAGGTCAATAGAATAATGTTATGATTTAGAACATTTATATAAAAAATTGCGTGCAATAGTTTTAATCATTAGAACATTAATAGAACTCACAACGAATAGAATATAGTGTATTATACAATAGTTATATGTATGAGTATTATATAATCATATTTTAGAACAATAAATTTATGATTTAGAACATTAGGATAGATATCTTAGTACAATTATAATATCAATAGAATACAATAAAATAGGTCATTCGAACATGTTTGAATATTTATAGAACATCAATATAATTCATAAAGAACATAGTAGACTAGAGTTTAGAATAATACATAAAATCTACTACGAAAACATGTATGTCGAAGTGTGGTTAATGGGTTTAGAACAATTAAATATGAATTTAGAACAATTGCATATGAATATAGAACAACTACATGTGAGATTGGAACAACTTGATACGTGTATAGAACAACTACATATGAGTTTAGAACAACTCATATTTAACCAATCAGCATATCCATACAACCCTACCGATTTGTATTGTATTTTCTAACTAAATACATCAATAATACATACAATTTATTCTTAGATTTTCATTTATTCCATCCTCAACCCCAAAACCATAAACATCTCCAAACATGGCACATCATCACTTTTATACTCCATGATCACCGATTCTAACACGGGGCAACATTAATCTTTCATATCGAACAACTACACATGAATTTCGAAGTGTAGTTAATGGGTTCAGAACAAAAGAATATGAGTTTTGAACAATTGTATACGTTCATTTAATAACTAAATACGAGTTTAGAACAACAACATACGTGTATAAAACACTTACATATGAATTTAGAACAACTGTAAATCGAACAACAAAATAAGTGTTCATAATATATATCGAATAATCAGTTTAACAAATAGAACAACAACATATGAGTTTAGAACATTAGATATATATTAATAAGCATGTTTCATTTATACCATGTATGAATTAAAATAATTACCATTAATATTTTTATTATATTATCTATATTTGGAATTAAAAGATTCAGCATATATGGTATTTGACCAGTCTTGCGAAAAGGAAGGAAAGTTTAAAAAATTAGATTAAGGTTGCATAAAATACGGTAACTGGCCAAAAATTAAATTAAACCATTTTAAAGACAAATCATTCAAATCGTTAGATTTTCTTATTTTAAAGGCTGAAGATGGGTTCTTATATAATATGAGTTCTTATATATTAAAGGGTTCTTATATATATATATATATATATATATATATATATATATATATATATATATATATATATATATATATATATATATATATATGTATATATATAGGAGAGATCCAATGAGAATGGTGCTTAAATTAAGAAGAATAAGAAGATATCTTGGTCATTCAAATGGTAAGATCCAACGCTAAAGATTTCACGTAAAAAAAATGGTTACTATAACAATAAAAAATGGTCACTATAATAATAAAAAGAGTAACTATAATAATAAAAAGAACTATTATAAGTAAAAAAATTATTTGGTCATTATGAGTTAAAAAAAAGTTCACTATGAGTACATAAAATATTATCCGTTTGATTTAAGAGATGGAGAATTAAGATGTCTTCTCATCCTTTTTATTTTAACTTATATATATATATATATATATATATATATATATATATATAGGGGAGGGATCCAATGAGAAGGGTGCTTAAAATAAGAAGAATAAGAAGATATCTTAGCCAATCAAATGGTAAGATCCAACGTTACAGATTTCACGTAAAAAAAATGGTTACTATAACAATAAAAAATGGTCACTATAATAATAAAAAAGAATAACTATAACAATAAAAAGAGTCATTATAAGTGAAAAAAATTATTTGGTCACTATGAGTTAAAAAAGGGTCACTATGAGTACATAAAATATTATCCGTTGGATTTAAGAGATAAAGAGCCAAGATGCCTTATATATATCAACTTTGTATTATTTTATAGTGAGTTAGAGAATCATAAAATCAAAGTGACATCAAATGGCAAATCTGCCCCAATCACTTTCCTTAAACGCGACAGCTTACAGCCCAGGACTTGGTGGTACTCCGTCGTCGAATCCGCCTTCTAACCCTAACGTCGACCGGAAAATGCAGTCCGCTGAGCTTCTTGTCCTCGATCTCAGCAATCCTGATCGCCGTGAAAACGCGCTTCTGGAACTTTCCAAGGCATTCATCTGAACTCTCTCCTAATTTTTTGTGGTTTAGGGTTCCAATCGATTATTTTTAGGAATATTTACAGCTTTGATAGAATTCAGTTGAGTTGTTTGTTTGCAGAAAAGAGAATTGTTTCAGGATTTGGCTCCTTTGCTGTGGAATTCCTTCGGAACTATAGCTGCACTTTTACAGGTGTGTTCATCACGCTACGCAAGTTTGCTAATTTTTGTTGCAAATTTGATTGTTTTTTTTGGTAATTTGTATAATGTCGACTTGAGTTCCTCGAGACTTAAACAAACCATCGGCTCAAAAGCTCGTGAACAAGCTTGATTAAATTATATATATATATATATATATATATATATATATATATATATATATATATATAAAATTAGATATATTTAAAAAATTAAAAATACAATTAAGGGCCTCATCAAATCAAGTTTTCAATAGTGGCATTCTTGGGGGAGATAGAGCAATAGGAAAACATCTCCTAAGAGCTTTAAGCAAGAAACTAAATTTCAATGACAATGATGATTGGAAGTCCCCTGGTCATTGCCTCTGCTATCTTCCCTGCTCCTGCCTGTTAAAATCAGAAATCATTCAAACCTTGAGCCCAATGCATTATCTGGCTAGAAGGGGAATATTTTTGGGTAACGAATGTTAAGTTCACCTTTGTAATAATGTAGTCACAAGCTCCCATCCACTTCTCCATCTGCTTTTCAAACCGTCTATCCTCAATACAATATACCAAATGGCATTGTCATATGATAAAACAAATTCGAAGACTTGAGCTAAGTTACTGGGAACAGTTGAATTATATTCTATAAGAGTAAGTAGCTTAACCGGTATTTACCATTCCAACGATTCTAGAGTCGAAGCTAAGGATCTGTTATGGCCACAAATAATGACCAAGAGCCTTGGCAGTCTTCTATACAAGAACCATCCCTTCACCACCTGCCATTAGCAAAACTATTGGTAAATTAGGGTCCATCTCCAGCTCTACTCTCAAGTCATCCTGCAAGCAAAACTTGTGTTGATAATAACTCTTCATAAGAAAATGCACACAGAAATTGCAAAATTTTCAATGTCCCACAATTCAATGGTACATCATCCTCAAAGTAAACAGAACAGCAGTGCACGAAGCACACCATAATGCACAGAGGTCGGCTATGTCTCCTTTATATAATTTACTAAATGTTTTAGCTGATGTCAACAAATAAAACCATTGCAAATCATGTGTTGCTGCATTGGTTGCTGACTGTGTTGCTATCTATTACTGCCCTCTTGCAGTAGTCAATATTTTAATAAGCTGCTGGGAATCAGTAGATATGTTACACTTTGTCCACTGATTTAATTGGATCCATTTTAGAGCCAGAAACACATGCTGTGAATTCTTTCCAGCTCAAGTGCACTGTTTGTGAAACATTTTGACGTGGAATTCTTGCTTCCATTTGGTTTGGGATTTTTGTTACTTTAGGTTAAGAACAACACAGATCAAAGCTGCCCAGTGATAGATTTTCAGAGCAGGGAGGCTGGAATATTAGTTGTTCCTTTGGGAGTCCCTCATCGATACAAAGAGAAGTTTTATAAAGGATAGGCTATATAAATAACAAGCTAGTTCTCAAAGTAAAATGTGATTGAAAGCTTGGTTGACCTTGATATCGGGTCTTGGATAACCAACTTACAACTTTGGCCTATTTGGTTTAAGAATTATTAAAACCAAATATAATTAAGCTTTGGGCTAAGTGAGCTTGAACATGAGCCGAACTTGAGCCAAACTCAAATTTTGGTACTTGAAGAGCTTCGAGCTCGGGCCGAACTTGCCAATATCTAGTTGAGCTTGCTAATATCTAGCCGAGCTCAAGCCGGTACTGTTCGGGCTCGGCTCGAAGATTAAGCACCCCTAGTAGGAGTTAGCCTTATTTCATTTGTAATTATTGTGTTCGAGGAGTCAACTTGTCGATTTTAAGAAATTTGGTATCCTTGGCGTGTGGTGTAGCATGTGATATTTGCCCTGATGTCATGTGTGCAATGTTTCTAGATGTGCAATGAGGCTGGGCTTTGATTTTTTAATGTTTAATCTAGGGAATTCAAGTCTAGAAATTGAATTGTACTATTTAAGTCGAAGTAATTATTTGGCAAGTGACAAGTGTTAGCATTCTAATTTCTGAATTCTTTGATTCAACTAAGAGGTTAAGTTGTTTGGGAAGCTATGAAATTTTCAATTCAGGGTTGTTATGCTAAGGAAAATTATGCATTTAAATTTTAATATTGAAATGGATGATTTGATCTAGGCTATTGATGGTCATGGTGGTTTCAAAACATAAAACCAACTTTCTAGCATATATGGTGTCTACTTCTATTCTCAGGATGTAATGTGAGGAGAAAGAATATAGACAGGTTAGAGAAGTGGAGATTATACACACATGAAAGATAATTGATGATGTTTGAGTATTTGGTGAACATTCGTCAATATAACTCAGTATGATGTATTGTGATTTAAAAAAGATGCCAATGTCATTTTTAAAAACATACATAATATGCAATTGCTCTTGTAACTTTGATATGTATGCTACTTACTAGTGTGGTTAGTAGTTGTAAACAACTGAACTATCAGAGTACTGTACTGTAGAATGGAGAGGCTTAACTCTTGACTGTTGAGTATTGCAGATTAGGTTATTTTATATATTTATTTAATTTTCTAACATTGATTAGTATAATTATTTGATTTCAGGAAATCGTGTCAATATACCAAGTGCTGTCACCACCTACCCTCACTCCCGGACAATCAAACCGTGTTTGCAATGCTCTTGCTCTATTGCAGGTCTAACCTTTAGTTTCCTATGTTTTATGCAACTTGTTTTAATTTTTTTTTTTCCATTCCAACTATATAACTTGGGTTGTTGGAGTTGTTTGGGCCTTTGGGGCTCTTTTGTGGATAACAAATAGAATTAAATATTGAAGTAACTTATTTGTTATTTTCATATTGTTTTGGAAAAATTTTAAATTCATCTCTGTGATCTATTGTTTCTCCCTTTTGTATGTCTTCAAAGGAGTTATATATTCGGTTAACCAATGTCTAGAAATAAATCGTCTTCAATTCATCTGCTATATAAAGATGCAAAGGTCTTGTGGCTAGGTATAGGAGCTGAACTTATAAAGATATTTAAATTAATTGATTCAGCTCATATGCCCTCTTTGGCTGTTATTCACCAATTACTTTTCTATTTTTGTGGCATAGGAAATGCATTATGTGGTTCTGCTTGATTGTATAAACTATAAAAATCAAATGTAGGTAGTATGATGACATAAACTCCTCTGTTCTCTGCAGTGTGTAGCATCTCACCCTGATACTCGGATGTTATTTCTAAATGGTGAGTTATTGTAAAGGCATTTTCTACTTTCATTTACGTTGTTATAACACAATGCACAGTGTGTCCTGAATGGTTTATTTTTTACAGCCCACATTCCTTTATATTTGTATCCTTTCCTCAATACAACAAGCAAATCCAGGCCTTTTGAGTACTTGCGGCTAACTAGCTTGGGTGTTATTGGTGCTCTGGTAAAGGTATGAATATTGATGGTGTCTTTTATATTTTTTGCCTTACTTTACTTCTTATTCCTTTTGGCAATTAATCCTGAATTAGTCTCATGGGAGAAGAACTTGGTAGTAGGTTGCATCGGATCTTGGTTATTCTTCGTGAAGAGAGCCCTGTAGCTCCAGTTAGCTGTTCCATTCTTGATTAGATTTAAGATTCTTCATATGGAAGGCTAAAATGAGTCTCACATTTCTCATCTCAGTCCATGTATGTAACAATGATATACCAGTATGAGTTTTACTTTCTGAGGAATAGGAGCTATCATAAAAGTTTAAAGATAGCATTGAAATCTGAGAGTTGAACATTTTTTAATTACTGGAAGCATACAGGGGTGTCAAATCGGGTCAACGGGTCGGTTCTGGATTGACCCATCGCGGGTCGGTTCTTATCGGGTCAATTTTGTCTATCGAGTCGGGTCAATGTCGGTTCGGATTGTATTCAGTTCGAGTTATATTCAGTTCTGTTCAAGGTCGGTTCTATTACAATCAGATCGGTTCATGAACAGGTTATATCGGGTTATTTTGGATTTGGGTCAAGGTCGGTCATGTTAAAATCGGGTCGGTTTCTCAACGGGTTATAGCGGGGTTATTTCGGGTTCGGGTCAAGGTCGGTTCTGGTAAAATCGGATCGATTCCTGAACGGGTTGTTTCAGGTCAAGGTCGGTTTTGATGAAATCGGACAATGTTGATGGTTAATTCATAAATTGGACAATGATGATGTCGATAAATGTCGATAAGTCATTTAAAAACAAAATATTTATGATATAATAATTATTAAATGTGTATTATCCTATCAAACTAGTCTATAACATACAATGTTAAGTTTATATATACATAAGAACTTGTAATATGTTTAGTTTGAATCGACAATGACAAGTTTGGTTTCAAAGTTATTAGATATTAGGTAAAAAATAGTTCTGTCAAGATTAGGTCATATTTATGTATATTCAGATTATTAACACATCCAGTGAATTCGGGTAACGAATTATTATAAATCGGGTTATATCGGTTATGTCTCGGTTTCAATCGGTTTCAGGTTCTTTTCGGGTCGGGTCTGTAACGGGTCGAGTCCCTAACGAGTCGGACACGGATCGGGTTCGAATCTTTGAATATCGGGTCAAATCGGTTTCGGGTTAACTTATCGGGTCTTTGAATATCGGGTCAAATCGGTTTTTGGGTCTCACTTTTCGGGTCATAATCAGGTCGGGTCCGGGTCGATTTCGGGTAACTTATCGGGTCGGGTCTGATTATGACAAGAAGCATATATTTATGGTCCTTGGACACTACTTGTTTTCTAGTTACATTAGGGGCTGATGTTGCTTTCAAAGCTGAACATATACCCCACCATTTGTTGGGTCTGAAGAGGTCAAAATTTGACTGCAGCTAATTGAGACTAGCATACTGACGTTGCTTACTATTAGCAAAAATTGTTGAACCTAATTGCCTCCCACGAAATGATTCCATGTGTAGAGTAAATCAAGCAGATATCTTGTTTCATATGTAATGACTTATGTCTAATGACACAACGGATTGTTTATCTCTCTGCTTTTGGCCTGTTATCTGATGCAGAATCACCTTAAGCACTAGTTTTGAGCTCTGACAATAATTAATCTTTTTTTATGAGAATCTCCTCCTTGTAGGACCCTTCATAAATTCAAAAGTCTACAACCTTCCATC
The DNA here is from genome assembly GCA_026401315.1 of Dysphania ambrosioides. Taxonomy (NCBI): domain Eukaryota; kingdom Viridiplantae; phylum Streptophyta; class Magnoliopsida; order Caryophyllales; family Amaranthaceae; genus Dysphania; species Dysphania ambrosioides. The sequence continues at coordinate 23,853,405 of CM048666.1, forward strand.
AACAGAAGTTAAGGACCTCAAAATATTACTTGGATCTGAAACCAATGACCATTCTTAAGAATTGAAAAGCCCTTGAAGCCCCATACTTTTCTGATATGATGGTGAGTGTTTAGATTGTCTACCAGTGTGGGAGCTAAATGGGGTTCTCTGTCCTTAGCATTATGGATAGAAAAGGGCTGCAGGTTAGATCACTCATGGTAGGTAGCTTCTCTGTAAACAAGTTCCTTTGGCTTTGTCCAACCAGGTTACTTAATTTTTCTGACTGTGGCTCATTCTTACAGTCAAACTCTATCCACCTTGTTCTACAGTTTCCCTGCTAGAATATGTCTGAACTTGAACATAATTTTACTCTATTTTTAATCTACAACCTACAACTTTGAGTTGTGTGTTTATGCATGGAAGATTTACTGTTTTGCATGTTTATCTGTAATTCTGGATTCTCCTTTTCAGGTTGATGATACAGAAGTCATCAGTTTCCTTCTTTCAACAGAAATAATTCCATTGTGTCTTCGTACCATGGAAATGGGCAGCGAATTGTCAAAAACAGTAAGTCTTCTTTGACATTGATAGATCCCCCCTCTCTTCTCACACACACTGAGACAAACACACTGGCTTCTAGCATATGGCAGCATATCAAAGCATTGAAAACCATATCTGATAGCTTTATTCTCCTCCAGCTTTTGTGTATGCTGTTTCATTTCCTGCTTATAATAGTGAATTAACCAATTGAGCTCTATTGGAAAGTCTAGTGTCTTGGTAGTATACTTAGATATATGGTGCTTTCTTCCTTATATGATAGATTTCTGGATCAGTTTCTGGGTCCAATTGATGGTATATTTTTGTTATATTCTGTTTGCACTGAACTTTCTTATGACACTGAGATAAAGCCTTTTCATGCTGTTTGATTGTTGACAGGTAGCTACATTCATTGTCCAAAAGATTCTTCTGGATGATGTGGGCTTGGATTATATATGTACAACAGCGGAGCGTTTTTTTGCAGTTGGAAGAGTTCTAGCCAACATGGTTGCTGCATTGGCTGAGCAGCCTTCTTCACGGCTGCTGAAACATATTATTAGATGTTACCTTCGGCTTTCAGATAATCCAAGGTTGGTGAAGTGATTGGATTTGTGGTTTTTATCTTCTGATGATGTCACCTTGTTTATGCTTAATTTTTGGCATCGTCTTCTTCTGTTTTTCCTGCAGAGCATGTGATGCTCTGAGAAGCTGTCTGCCAGATATGTTGAGGGATGCCACCTTTAATAGTTGCCTCCGTGTAAGGTTTTTTTTTCTTTGAGTTTTGTGATTTGTATGCGTAATTCTGTGCTTGGAGTTGATATTTAGAAATGTAGACATACAAAGTGGCGTCTCTTTGGGGATAATTTTATGACCAATGCATGCTGCCTACATGGTCTCTGATGTTGTGGTATGGGAGATCTGTACAGGTGACTTATAGCAATTAGCATGGGTGTTGATTGTTTTTTGTGTGAATGTTGTCTATTATTCTTGGTTCCATTCTTGCATGCGGTTTGGTAGTAATCTTCTGTTTGGTGGTTGTAAGCTCTTCTGGATTAAGATGTCAGTATCCACTATAACCTGTAGGATTCTGCTAGGTTTTTACTCCAAACATGATCCATGGCTGGGTGAGACTGTAATGGCATTTTGTTGTGGTCAAATGGGGGTTTCGTTTTAACTGTGTTGTGGATTCACTTCATTACTGCTTCTGAATTGTTTCCTGAGGGCTCATTTTTCTTTTGAGTAACTGAGGTTTTCTTCCTCAAATATTTCACATGCAATCCTTGTTGCAACTTCAGGAAGATCCAACTACGAGAAAGTGGCTTCAACAGTTGATTATCAATGTCGGAGGACCCCGAGTTGCATTTCAACCTGGAACTGGATTTGAACATATGCTGGTGAACTAGGCTATACTTATTACAAGCTTCCTGCCCTGCATACCAAGTGATAGCTTCTGACCTCCTCCTATATACTGTCAAATTGTATTATCACATATCATTTGGAGCTTTCCATTGTCTGCCTAATGAGGGATTCAAACTCTGAAAGCAATTTTAGTTAGTTGTTTAAACTCTAGTTAGCATTTAGCCTTGGCAAGGCTTGTTAGCTCTTCCTGCAATTTATTGAATCTTGTAATCTAGGAGAACAAATTATTCTGTTTGGTATTCTGCTGACTGTTTTTTTTTTTTTGTTTTCTGTAAATATATAGAATCGCTTTCAAGTTTTCAATTCATTGCTGTATTGATCTGTTGGTCTCAAGCAGAAGATAGAGGTGTACCATGGCTAGTACGGACTACGGAGTACATGAATCTTTCCTTTCATTTGTAGGTGAGATTCTGATAGCCACTTCACCTGTTGGTATGTAAAATTTTACTTCAGTGAAGCTTCCATGGCTATTACATTAGGGCTTTCTCCCAAATTGGAGAATATGTGCACTTTTTAAGTAGGTCGACTATTTGAATATTTTGACCTGATCCATGATCTGAAGTTTCTAGGAAGTTGGAAACCTTACCCAACTGCATTCTTAACGAAATTTATACCCATGATATTTATTTTCTAACTTGAAATCTTCAAGTGAATAGATGAAAGACAATCCAACACTTGAATGTTGCAACATACTTTCTATGTGGTTTCCCAACCAAACACTATTACTATTCCATAGCATTGTTAATTTGTTATTGTTATATTGATAGTAATTCGCATTTTAATTATTCCCGAATACTCATACTGTTATTTTATGAATTATGATCAACCAACCAACCAAGTACCACCCATAAAAAAGCTCCAAGATAATAAAATTTAGGTAACAATTGAATAGAAATAGGAGTATAGTAAGGTATATCAACTGTCAAAATCTAAAGAGTTTAATGCAATTGTTTAATTGGAAAGAAAAACAAGTGAGAGGACTTGATTGAGAAGAGTTATTTCTTTGAAAATTGTGTTAGTAACTAAACAAAGTTACTTATTACTATATATGACTTCACTTTTTTTTTTGAGGGAAATTACTATATATGACTCGTAACACACAAATGGTATTATTAAATCACAGGGTTACTAATAGATAATAAGAAGCTAATTTATTCAAATAGAGGGATTACATATTACTTCAAATTATCAATTTTATATATATATATATATATATATATATATATATATATATATATATATATATATATATATATATATATATATATGACGCATTACACTTATGCTACTATAAAACTAATTTCTTAATTTCATTGGTATTGGAAGTAATTTCTTAAAAACCTTTCATATGTGATTGACTACCATTAAATTAGACAACCAAGACCAAAACGAATAAATAATTAAATTTTTATTTTCAAGACCAAAATATTCTTGTATTTCTTAGTTACAAAAAATAAAATCTTTTTTAGAAAAGGACTTTTCTAATGTTTGATTTAGCAAAATATCATACTCTCCTTTTCTTTTTGCTCTTCTCATTTTTTTTTTCAAAAATTCCAAAATAAATTTAAATTTTAAATATTTTTAATTGTGTATTTGCAAAAAATTATAAAAAGTTGATATTTGAAAAATATATATTGAGACAAATCTTTTACGATTCCTAAATTATATTTTTTTTTTATAGATTTAGAATAATTTATTGTTAAAATTTGACTACTAATTATAGAATAATAATAATTATTATTAATATATATAACTTTAATATTTTGACGTCATAAAAAAAGCAGCTCTGATATGGCAGACCATCACTGACTTGACTTCTACGCGTACAACAAGATTCCTTTAAATCCTCAACTGTCTCAGAAATTTTTACGCTTTCTTCTTCACACTGTATCCTCGTGCCCGCCCCTCAACTCGACGATCCCAAACGATGACTCACCGGTTCAAGTCACCAGATTCACTCTCAGTCTCCTCCGAGTCATCCTCCATCACGATCAACACCTCTGCTAAAAACGACAGTGATGGCTGCGTTTCTGCAGTCGAAGCAATACTAAACTATAGATTCTCGAACAAGAAGCTTCTAGAAGAAGCGCTGACGCACTCGTCGTGCAATGAGTCGGCGTCGCACCAACGGCTAGAGTTCGTCGGCGACGCCGTGGTTGGGCTAGCGTTCGCTAACTTTGTGTACTTGGCGTATCCAACGGTTGATCAAGGCAGTCTCTCTCTCCTCCGCGCTGCTAACGTTAGCACTGAGAAACTCGCACGTGTTGCGGTGCGTCTCGGCCTTTATCGTTACGTCCGTCATAACGCTCTCCCGCTTGACGCTAAGGTGACCATTTCTTTCACCTTTTTTTTTGTTGAATTTGATTGAATTGTGAATTTTTTTTTTTTTTGGATGAATTTGCTAGAAAATTGATACGAGTAATTGGAATACTGCATGTATATTGTGAGACAATTAATTAATGGACTTAATTAGGGTTAATGGCTTTGGTAATTGGTCTGAACACTATTAAATATAAAAACCATATCATATTTTGTAACAAAATATGTGATCATTTTATCCCATAAATTTTTTATTCCTATCAACCTAAATTATATCTTAATTATTCCCCCATTCAAGTATTTCAATCTCTTCGGTTACTCATTTTTTTTATTTCCAAAGCCGCAAGTTATAACCTTTAACAAGTTGTATAATTGTAGAATTTTTGTTGACTAGTGGCCAGGGATGGCAACGAACCAGATCTGAATCGAGTCCTTATGGATCCAGATTCAGATCCGTTTTTTAAGGATGGATCCAGATCCAGATCCGCCGGGTATGAAATGTAAGGATCCAGATTCAGATCCAACGAATTCGGATCCAAAACGAATCTTGCATATTTAGGTGTATTTTTAGTGTCCTCCGTACACCACCATAAGAGATAGTTTGGACGGAAAGACATTTTTTTGTGCTATTATATTATTGTATATAATGCTCCGTAACTAGAAAAATGAATTTGTAATTGAAATTATGGACTTTATTATATACATTAGAATATTTTCCTAGATGTTAATGAGAAAAAACTTTATTTTTCAGATTGAATTATAAAGCAAATTATTATATTTCAAATTAGAGAAATTAAAAAAATATTATCAAAATCAATTTTTCATTCTTTTTTAATAGATACCCAAATTGACCTAATTTGAATACTTCTTACTATGGTCGAACTTTAGCTCAATATCATTCTCTCATTTCTTTGTTGGTTACTGGTTTGTAAATATATTAGTATCACGAAAAATATTTCAAGACGGGTCCAAAACGGGTATTATGGTTGGACCCGTACCCAGATCCGTTTTTCAGTCATAAGACCCGAATCCGTCGGGTCTAAATTTTAAAAACCCATATCCGCAAAAACGGAGTTGCCATCCCTACTTGTGGTTTGTTTATTACACCCTTCTTTCTTTTTTTTTTATTTCCATTTGAAATCAGAAAAGAATCCCATACATTAATTAAAAAGGAGAAGATTATATGAAATGCATTAAATATAGAGCAAGTGGTATATGGAATCAAGTGAACTAATTGTATTTATTGATATTTTGGAAATAGAAAAGTTTATTTATAATAATAATAAAATTGCAATATCTAATGGGTGAAATAGTGAAATGAAATTATTTACGTCATAAAATATCATATAAGAAAAAGGAATGCTTTTTAAATGGGAAGAGCTTTTTGAAATTTACCTGGAAGGAAAAAAATAATGGAGGGACTACATGCTAAGTTTCTAACAACTGTTACATTTATAGGATCATTGAATTGATGTTTATATTCAGTAATAGTAGATGCAATTGAATATGGAGTAGTTGTTAGACTTGATTCGGGTTTGGTAATTGTATCAATACTTTAGCTGCGTCTATTTCTGTACAAAAGAGTAAATATACACAGCTACGTGGATTTGTGACTTAATTTTTGGACAGATAAAAAGATTCATGTTTTATTTATTTATTTATTTTTTTTATCTATGCTAATCTAAGAAACCAAAATCATGAAGTCATAAAGAGCTGTTATACGCCCTAGAACAAAAAGTTTAAAGGGTTATAGTAACTAAAGGACTATTTGAGGTTAAGGTTCACTCGTCTCTTGGTAAATTCCTTTCAGTTCTCGGAAAACCATCACTGCCATCATTACACCATCTATGTTATTAGCTGATGCACATTTTCGGCAGTATTATTTGGAAGTGGTTTAGTTTCATATGAATTGTGCTCCCAATATGCCTATACTTATTCCCTATGTCACAGTTATACTTTGCTGGAAACATGGAGTGTTAGTTGTATTGATGGAAAACCATTTCTTTTACAAAATACCTCAAACATATGAAATGTCTCATTAATTTGAAGCATTTGAAAATGTCTAATCTGAATATAGTGGTCCTGTGTGTTTAAAGGTTCGAGAGTTTGCACTTGCTGTGGAATCAGAGGATGAACTTGCTGCTATATATGGAGGTGCAGTAAAAGCCCCAAAAATTCTTGCTGATGTAGTAGAATCGGTTGTAGCAGCTATTTATATTGATTGTGATTTTGATTTGAAGTATCTTTGGAAGGTATGTGGATATTTTTGTTCTCCTGTTGAGCTTGTATTATTGTTTGATAGAAATGCTTATAGGTCTGACTTGTAGATTGTCTCGTTAAATTGAAGGTTATTAGGGGCCTTCTGGAGCCAATAGTTACCCTTGAGACCTTGCCACTGCAGCCGGTGACGATGCTCTATGAGTTATGCCAGAAGCAAGGAAAACACGTTGATACAAAACATTGGAGGAAGGGGGATTCAAGCATTTGTAGCATTTACGTGGATGGAAAGCTTGTTGCGACAGGAATTTCTGATCAAAAGGATATTGCTAAGCTTAAAGCGGCAAAAGAGGCTCTAGATAAGCTTGACAAATCTGTAATGAAGGATGTGTGTATTGTTTATGAAGTCAATGACAATAATGAGATTGAATCTGCTAAGCAGAAATTATATGAGCTCTGTGGCAAAAAGAAATGGCCTAAGGCAACGTACAGGTATTACTTTTCTCTATAATGAATTAATGAGAAACTGGAACTGCATGCTGTCATATTGGTGATGTTTTGAATTTATGGTCACGGTGATAGCACTTTGTTTGCGTTAATGGTGTTTACAACTTTGAGATTCATTTGAAACTCAAATCAGGGATCCAGAAACCATGCTTGTAAGTCTTCAAATTGAAGTTTAGCTAAAGTAGTAGAGTATTTGTTTTTGATTCAATTATGTGAATAACTGCATTCACAGTTGGGTTTGTAAACCAGCAACTGGGAATTCGAAATGACATTAATTATCCTGGTAATTAGAATCAATTGATTAATTTCCTTTTTATATCCTTTGATTTGAATTTATAGGATTGAGAAAGAAGCAGGGCTGGCTCACGAGAAGAAATTCATATGTGCTGTCGAGGTTGAAACTGCAGAAATGAAGCTGTCTAAGTCTGGAGCGGAGAAGTCAAAAGTCAAGGAGGCTGAGAATTCGGCTGCCTCAATGATGATCCATAGCCTTGTGGCGAACAACTATATCTAAGGGGTTTCATTGTGTTGTTGATCATGTAATGCCAGCAGACCCATTGATCTGTTGCATTTAAGTGGAGGAAATGGAGGAAAGTTCCTCTTTCTCATGCCTGTAACTCTGCATCCACCAGGAAACCTACCCTGATTTAAATGTGGAAAAGTTCTGCATTTTGGAATTACAGACATGAGACACAGGTACTGCCACATTTCCTTTTCCTAACTGCAACAGAGTAATGGGCCTCTCATGTATCAACTAAACTTTGTTTGAAACCCTCGATTTGGTGATTTGGTATCTTTACAGATTTTCTAAATAATTGGCATCTCCGCTATGCCATTTCTGCAGAATTAAACTTTTAAGTTCATTTTATCCGAATATTATTTTAACTAGCTGTTTGCTTACATTGAACCAAATTAAAAAAAAGTGGTTTTTCCTATTTTTGGGCCACACTTTTGCTTTTCCAGTTATTGAAAGTGATTTCTGTATACATTTCATCATTGCCGCTTCTTTCTTCTTCATATCAGAAGAAGTGCTACATCAGAAAGTGTGTGCAAACTGCACAGAGTAACACCCTAGAGAATAAACCCTGTTTGAAATTGGTACATCTGAGAAATTAAACTGACTTTAGCTGCAGCAAATTCTTGAAGACAGTATGTGCTGTCTACATTGAACTCCCTTGATCTCTTCTGTGTCCACTCACTGTCTAAAGTAATCACAGTCCAGCAACCTTTTACTTAGTGTGATAGAGGTTGGGATAAAATGGAACTATGAGAATGTTGTTGATACCTAAGTCGTATCTAGTACTAAGCTGGATGTTGAAGGCTATAGCATTATTGTTGTTCTTAGATTCACAGCGTGTGGAACTCTAGAACCTAATTTAGTAACATAAGTTGTGAAGATATTGATACTCGACCAATCTATACTAGTAAGATACGATCATGAAATGTTTTATGCTCTGAATCAAAGGCGGTTCTAGGTATGTGCAGGGTGTTTGATGAAACAGGGCTCTAAATTTGGGGGCCTTAAAATTCAGATATATTTATTACTTTTGTATAATAATATAAAAGTGTAGTTGGAGAAGTGGTTGAATACTTATGCTCTAACAATTTTCTTATATTTTGGGAAATAAAGTGGACAATTTGGCATGAATTTGTTTATCAAATAAAAATTGGATATTTAATTTATTGAATAGATGGCGCAATTTTGAGAAGTTAAATAAGACTTCATAAATAATAAGCAATTGTTACCTCGACCTTGCTCTGAGTGTAATTTGTTTAGTCACCCAAATCATAGACCGAAAATATTAGAGTAGCAGCAGTCGTATATCTCCGTCGATAAAACCAAAGGTGCTCATTAACATTTTCCTTGGGGGTTTTAGAAAGATGATATGCAAAAATCTTTTTGGTACACGTAGTGTAAAACATACGTTACATTTTTGGCCTTGAAAATACAATAAAATGTAATAAAAACAAATTTCTATCTTACCAAATATTAACCTGGACAACCTCCTACCAATGTTGTGTTTATATGTATCACAATAACATTTTTGCGTTTCTCCTTTCCTATAAAAAATAGTCTTCATTTTACTTTTGTGTACTTTTTATAATATGGAGTGAGACTTTTCTAATTTTTATCTGATATAAATTATATTAAAATGTTAAAATATCATATATAGGTATTATTATATCAGATATATATATCATCATATTAGATATAGAAATACAAACGATATAAAAATACTGAAAAAACACATTAGATTTAGACATTATGATCTTAGATATAGAAATAAAATTACGAAAAATGTCCCCTGATATATTTATATCAGATATAAATTAGAAATTTCTCGTATATGGTGAAATAGCATCGTTTGGAACTTTGGATACTACCTAAGTACTTTTGCTCTTGTGTAACCTCATTTTGACGATCTCTAGCTAGCTTAGCAATTAGCCAAATAAACGATATGAAGAAAATGGAACATGTGAAAAGGCCCATTAATTGTGCAAACTAATATAGTTGGGTCGAGTGCTACACGTGATTGAAGGCGAACTTAATGGAGATGGCTTCTCTCTTTTTAATTTCCAAGTAAACAAGTTTTGTAAAATTCAAGGTTCTGTTTTCTTAATTTTGGGTTTCCTTTTTGGCTTCATCTTCTCGAATATGCAAGCGTACCGTAAATCTGTGGAGCTGTAATACCATGCATATATGTTTAAGAAACTTGGGCATTACATCATTGACTGTCTAACTAATTGAGATTAATGCATAATTAAGCAACAGTGTGGAATATCCTTAAACCTTGGTGGTAATTGTGCATAACTTCGTTTACACTTAATAAAATAATCCTTTTCTTGCTTAACGAATGTAATTTGTTCCTTTTGCATCAACACACTATGCCAGGAGATCTGTTACATACGCGAATCATTCGATTGGTCTACTTGAGATTAGAGAAATTAAATGAGGAAAATTAATCTCTAGGATGTTAATTAGTGGACTAATTTGTCATAAGCCACACCTAAGCTACAAAAAATTTCTCACTTCTCCTTTTCTAAGCTTTGTTAAGAAAAAGTTTAGGTAGAGTTGAGAATATAGTAGTTAGATCGGACATTAAAGATGCTACGGAATTAGGTATGTTGTAATGGTCTTTTCCCTCTAGGGTGGTCTCCCTTACGGAGGCCAACTTAGCTTAATATAATTTCTCTATGTTTTCTCAAATAAAAAAAAAGATAGAGTTTAGGTTCAATTAGGAAACTAACTTAGCCCTAATATCTCTTGTACTATACATATATTTGAGGACCTTTAATAAGAGGCAGAGTAGTTTTAAACCTAATTAAATTTGAGAGAACTGCTCCTTACATGCACTACCATCCCATTCTGTTTCTGACATGGCTATATATATTTCTTCCAAAATAATCACTTTTGAAGATACAACTTTGTTAATGCATTGTGCATGGCATGGCCTGATCGTAGTAGTAAACTGAGCGCGTGAGCGGAAGATCATATTCTCAAGAATTATTTGACTTGCTTAAGAACTTTAGCCAAACTTTGCCATAGATTAGTGCAGTGAAAGTAAGTAGAAAGAAGTGATTTTTTCTACATGAAGTATATAAAATAGGAGAAATTCCTAATTTATATTTGATACAAATATATCAAGGGGCATTTTCTTAATTTTATTTCTATATCTGAGATTATAATGTCTATATGTGATATAAGTCTTTTTGTATTTTTATATCTTGTGTATTTCTATATCTGATATAATAAGACATATATGTGAAATCTCAATATCTTGATATAATTCATATCAGGTATGAATTAGAAACAATATTACAACTTAGAGAAATTGAAAAAGGTATGCGCAGAATACGTACATTATTTGATTTTGACAGCACAAGAGGTCTTGAAAATATGTATGTATAAATCAAGCAAGATGTAAGTAAAAAAAAAAAAAAAAAATCAGAACTTTAGTTGTATGAGTAATGAAATTGAAAATAACCCCCCACAAATTTAAGGGTCTTTTATAAGTTCGATAAATAAATTTCACAAACTGCACGTAAATAATGAGTCCGAATGGGATGCAATCAATCAAGCGTAGTCACACATCCCATAAACGCAGTATTGCCCAGCCTTGCACTTGTAGTTACATCTCCCGCAATGCCTCTTGTCATAAGCTTTGTCGACGCACTTCCCGTCGCAGCAGTCGTTAGTAAACTTGCACTTGTTATGGCATGCTCCGCAATGATTCTTGTCAATGGTAAGATCGAAACACTTGTTTCCGCAGCAAGTGTAGTTCCCCCCATACGCGATGTCACAAACCTCGTAGTCCTTGTGGCAGTGATCTGCGGGCTTTAAACTTCTTCCATGGATACTATAGCCATTGCTATCGGCTAGGAAGCGGCTCACCCTCTTTGAAGGGTGTAGCAGCTCGTTGTCGCCCACCTCTTCTTCCATGGTTTGCTCTCCTTGTTGGAAGGTTAAACTGATGGAGCTAAGTGCAATGAACATTGCTAAGGTGATTGCTGTCAAGGTTAATGCCTTGATTGTCTTTCGAATCATCGCTATGTTACACAGAATGAAAGGGGGGTTGGGTGGTCAGTTGGTAACTATTGCTATGCTTTGTGTGTTTGCTAAATGTATGGCTTATGATTTGTTAAGGGTCAATTAAGGGGGAGGCATGTGTTGATGCTTTGAATGAAGTAAGGGGTTTATAGAGGGCATAAAGGAAAGGGTTGACGCGAAAATTGTGGTTAAAAGAGATGTTGGGTGATTGGGTTGTTTTGGGGGGGGGAGGATGCATGGAGTGTGGTCTAATCATATGGGAGGTTTTCTAATTAGTAAAGAGGTGACTACTATTCAAATATTTTCTTGTGTATATGTACTCTTTAGGACTTTTTCTAGGAGCTAAGAAGGACCTAAATCGCATGATTAAATAATTAAGAAAGAGAGCTTTCTTGATTTATACATAATATAAATTATATCGTGATAATGAGATCTCATATATTCGTATTATTGTATCAATATAAATTATATTGATATATGTATTGTTATATCAATATAGAAAAACATTGAAGATATAAAAATAAAGATCATTTATAAACATTATGATATCACGTATAGAAATGAAATTATAAAAACGTTCTTTGATATATTTATATCAGGTATAAATTAGAAATTTATGATCAGTTTATTTACTAGAGTATTGAAATGGTTGGGTCAAACTATGAGTACTTCTCTATAATCTAGCTAGTATAACAAGTATTAGTCGATCGATCACAAAATAAATGCATTATCAGACATTTACTAGAACATTTTTTAAAATTACAATTAATTCATTAACAGGCGGTTGTTGAATATGAAATACACTTTTGATCTTCGGCATACTCTCTTCTACATACCCAATATTGAGTTTAATAGATAGTGATGGTTATTAGGCTTGGTTAGAGCTATTCTTCGAAACTAATTGGCATAAACTACTCCTTACGTTCTCTTTTATTCTTCCTAATTAATTTTTTTTCTTCCCACTTAATTTTTAAACAATATTTTCTTTCCTATTCAAAGCAAAAAAGAGAGACTCATATTCGACTAATTAATTCTCTCACTTTCTTGATTTAGTAAATAGAAAAAGGAAAAAGAACAAAGGGATATTTTGAATTCAAGCTTTAGTAATTTTAACATGTTGGATTACTTATCATACCAAATACCTCATGCAATATGCTCCATTCAAACTCCATACTTTTTGACTTCAAGCTTTAGTAATTTTAACTTCTTTCCTACTCCATACTTTTTTTTAATTATCTATTATTTTTGAATTGCAAATATTGAGAAAAAAAAATTCTAAATTATTATTGTTTTTAGTTTTTACTTAACTTTTTCGCCTTATTTTTGCTTGCTATGTTCTTAATTTTATGAGAAGGTTGAGAACCATTCAAACTCATATAATCGAAGGGCTTCGATTTGGATTTTCTAAACACATTTTTTTTTTCTTTTCTCATAAAACAAAAATATAAGCAATTAAGTTTTGACCTTTTAGTATTTAATCAAAATATTTCTTCCTTCAACCCACAAAATATGGGAAAATGGAGTATAGCATGCATGGAGTATCGACGTTGTAGGAATAACTTTGCAATCCATAAAATGATGCAAACCGCAAAAACGTTTATTGGTGAAGTAAGGAAATAATCACAAAATGATAAACTATATGGATATGAGCTATCATTAATTAGCCCCCATCATTGACTTTACTACTATAACTTAATAAAATCGAAACTTTACATTTACGCATTATGAAATTACTCGGTTCCTTAGCTTATGCGTATTATTTTATGTACGTAACGCAAGTTAAAATGTTAAATTACTAGCTAATATAAACATGCAATAGAGCAATGCCACGTACAACATTGCATTTACATTGAGAATATTTGTACTCCATCTATACTTTTCCTGCATTTTTACACAAAATACTGTAAATCATTATGCCTTTATATCAACTTCAATGAGAGGCTGAAATAGGGGCTCAAATGAAAATAAAGTATTCTCAAATATGAGTCAATTTATCGAGAAATTCTTAGTTTATACCTGATATAAATATATTAGCTAGAGAGTATTTTTGTAATTTGATTTCTATATCTGATATCATAATGTTTATTCATGATATAAGTTTTTCTGTATTTTTATATCTTCTGTATTTCTATATTTGATATAACAATACCTATTAGATGACTAATCAAAAATGAAAAATTGCTCCAAAGGATTTTTTCTTGAAAAAGAAAAGTTCCATTTAAAAAAAAGTAGAAAAAATGTGCATAAATCGCTCTCAAATTCAGTCTACCGTTAGAAACCTATACACTCTAATGATAAATGAAAAGTAACTTATCATTGAAAAGTTGGTTTTTCAGACTAATCTCAAAAATAAAACAAATTTAAGGCTCAACATTAAAGGGAAAAAAAAAAACTTTGCAAGTAAAAAAAATACTCAAGTAAAAACTTACCTATTAAATAGTAAAATTAATTAATAATAGACTTTTTTCACTTTTATTGGGCAAATGTTTTGTATGGACAAACTAATATCTTGTTATAAAATAAAAGACTTCTAAATTGTATAGAAATGAATAACTCCCTTTGTCCTACTTCACTATTGTTCTTTTTATAATCTTACTATATATTCTTGCTTTATTTTTTTATATAAAGAAAAAATCTTCTTTTTCAATTCTCTACCCCTCCACATGAATTTACACATTCTATATTATTTAAAAATATCAATTTCTCTAAACATCTTTCTCTTTCTTATTCAAAAAGTAAATAAGGGACACACATAGTTCAAAAGAAAAGTTGCAAAAAACAATTATCCATGAATAATAGAATGATGGCATCGCTGTCACTAAGTTGAAATGATCTTATTTAATTTTGGAGCCTCAATCTGCCTAATTGCTAAACTAATTTCATGAAGAGTAGGATCAAATTTTCACCAAAATTATATTGTACAACAGTACAAGTACGTACGTACTGTATTATTTGGAGTTAAAGTTCAAAAAATTTGACCACAAATTCTCATCATCATGTTATAAGAAATAACACATTCAAGTGGGATTTTGTTGGATGTTTTTCGATGTAAATTTTTAAAATATTAAATTTTCATAATTTTTTGTCTTACGAATTTAGAGATAAAAATGATTACAGTCATGTTTTAGAGATCGTGAAAGTTAAATGAGGCTTTTTTTAGGGATAAATGGAGTGCCTAATAAACGTAACTATATATGTAAGCAATTACGCCTAGTCACACATCCCATACACGCAGTATTGCCCAGCCTTGCACTCGTAGTTGCCTCTCCCACAGTGACTCTTGTCATAAGCTTTGTCTACGCACTTTCCGTCACAGCAGTCATTAGTAAACTTGCACTTGCTATGCATGACAAGCTCTACAATGATTTTTGTCAATGGTAAGATCAAAACACTCGTTTCCACAACATTTGCAGTTCAATTCTTTCCATAGGCGATGTCACAAACCTCGTAGTCCTTGTGGCAGTGATCTGCTGGCTAGATGTGATGATCATTACTGTCGGCTAGGAACCGGCTCACCCTTTTAGAAGGAAGTTACATCGTGTTGTTGTCCTCTTCTTTGATGTGGTACTCTTGTTGCTGATATTGGATATTGAGGGAACTCATCGAGCATGACTAGGGTCATTGAAAGGCGTGTCATATACCTAATAAAAATAAAAGACTAACTAATACTCCTAACTATGTAGTAGGGTAAGTTAGGGTCGATCCCACAGAAAAACGACGGTCCAATTAATTAACTTTAATACTGGTAAAACTAGATGAGTAATTAGAGGAAAAAGTGATTATACCATTACTAATTGATAAAAATCCGCTAAAGAATTTAGAACTAGGTATTCTCGCTAATATAAATTAACATAAGATAAATCCCTACCCCAAACAATCATACTATAATGATCAAAAGGAAAGATGCGCCCTTTGGCTTCCCTACCATACAATCATGTCTATTTCATGGAATCATGCATATTAAAGACATTAAACACAACACCCTAACTTTCTAACAATTTGCTCTACCTATTTTTATGAAGAATTTCATGTCTTTGTAGAATTAATCATAACCATCTAAATCCAACTGTCATTGACAAATAGATATTAGGTTCAAATCAATACCAAATTACGTCTAACCTAGTATTGATAAAATAGCACAATTAATAAGCAAGAACATATAATATAAATAAATTAGGGTTTGAGATAAATTTATATATCAAATCGTATTAAGGTTTAACCTACCCCTAGATTATGAAATTACTTAAATATGATAATTAAATAAACAAAATAATGAATAAGAGAAAACATAATAACAATAATAAGAGAATTAAGAAAGAAGAAAACAATGCTTGAATTAGATTGATTGGAAATATCAATTGATTGTTGTACACCAAGGCTTTGCTTCCATAATTTGCAAAAGAGAAAGAACCAAAAGTAAAAGCAATTGAAAACTCAAAAGCTAAGAAAAAGAGGAACTCCCTCTCCAATCTAAAAAGCGGCGTGCAAAAATCCTAGGAAAAGAGGTCTAAAGCTTCACAAATTCTAAAACCTAGTTATAGCTTCATGACTAGGATTTTGGGCTTCTAAATAATTCTTCCAAGATGGGTATTGTGGCGTGCTCAAATAGGCTGCAATCATGCTGCGGTGTTTGCTATGAGATTCATTCTTTTGCTTGCCAAATTCACTTGCTACACTTTACATAGGAAGATCAACGAATAGCAAAAGTCACGTTGCAATAGGTATTCAAAAATCCCGAAACAAAGCTACTAATCGACGCGTATGCTTCAAACACGAGTCAAGCAATAGGCGTTACGATATCATGAGAGCTCTTATTACGTCAAAAACCTACAAAACAAAGCAAGCATACCCGAGAGGAGTGATATCAAAATATACGAAATAAAAGTTCATAAAGGAGGAAAATATGGATGAAAAATGATAAAAAGGGATCACTTAAAGCACTAAAACCATGAATGATATTGTATTGTCAACCATTGATTGTCATTCTCATAGATGTTGATGCCATTTATTTGAAAGATGAGAATGTACGTGAATGATCCAAGAATATAATTGAAGATGGCCTGGTGAGTTTGTGCTATTGAGTTGGCGTAGGACGGTGTTGGAGGAACCAAAAGTATTTATATGGGAATTGAATAAAGGGAAGGAGTTGACTTCTTATAATGTAGCAAATAATTTGTTAACAAGGGTGATGACGTTATGTAGCTAGCTAGCTTGTGCTCCATTGTTTAGAGGTGATGCATGGAGTGTGTTAGAATCAACAGTGTACTTTTGTTAACATGGTGACAGATTACTATAGTTGGAATTTTGTGTGTAGCTTGAATTTTAGAGTACTAGAGTTACAGTTGGCCAGGCTGCGGGACTAAAAGCTAGACACCCAACATGAATGCAACTAGGGGTGTCAAATCGGGTCAACGAGGCTAGCTTTGGATTGACTCATCGCAGGTCGGTTCTTATTGGTTCGGGGTTAAATTGGGTCAATTTGGCCTGTCGGGTTGGGTAAGGTGATTTTCCCGGTCGGGTTAAATTGATCATTTGCTTGCTCGGGTTCGGTTCGGGTTTGGGTCAGGTTGTATTCGGTTTTGGTCAAGGTCGGTTCAGGTAAAATTAGGTCGATTCCTAAACGGGATATAGCAGGTTATATCGGGTTCAGATAGATTTCGAATCAAGTCAATTATTGTAATGGATCGCCTCGATTTCAGTTGAAATCTGATTTAAGCTTTATCGGGTTCGCATCAGGTCATTAATGAAAAATGTTTGGTTTCAAGGTTATTAGAAATTGGGTAAAAATAAGTCGGGTAAGATTAGGTCACATTCACATATATTCAAATTGTTAATATATCGAATTAATTCGGGTCACAGGCTGTTATAAATCGGGACATATTGGTTTTGTGATGGGTTCAATCGGTTTTGGGTTCTCTTTGGGTCAGTTCCGCAATGGGTTGGGTTCTTAACGAGTCAAACACGAATCAGGTTTGAGTCTTCGAATATCGGGTCAAATCGGTTTTGGGTTGACTTCAGGTCGGGTTAGATCGATTTTCGGTTCTCACTTTTTGGGTCATAATCAGGTCGAGTTTGAGTCAGTTTCGGGTAACTTATCGGCTCCAAGTTGATTTTTGACAGCTCTAAATAATGCAACTAACTAAGGGGTTAAAGTCTCTAAGGGACGGAGGGAGTACAACTGTACAAGCATGAAGACACCAAAGTCTCTAAGAGGGAAGCCAAAACTTTTGCTATTGTTTTGAAAATTAGTACTCGGTAGATAATAATTTTCTATCAAAAATGATTTACCAACCATTAATAAATTAAATTACTATATATTGATGCATAATTAGTTGTATTTAACTTGTTCATTTAAACTATTGAATTCCGATAATGTATGAACTAACTTACCTCTTCCATAGCTAAAAAGAAAAAGGTATAAACGTATATAATTTTTGCAAAAATAAACTTAAGGATGATGGATAGCTAGGGGAAGGACTGAGTAGAAAATATCACCATCATTTGATAATTGAATGATTGATTAATCATTGGGACGTTACTCCGTTTTATCTATGAATACTTTTATTCTATACTAACTGTAAGGTTATGGAGATAAAATTCAGTTAACAATGGCGATTTACTGATTGATAAGGGTTGGTTACAATTTACAAATCATACAAACATGGCCACTTAAAACTATCATGTACTAATATAATGCTGATGGGCTGACTGATATTTCAAGTGAATGAACATTAGGGGGTAAAATCTTGTACGACAAAACAAAAATTTTGTTAAATTTTTTAAGGGTTACTAACTTCGTTCTCACGTTTCATAACTAACATATATTTTTACTGTCTAATGATAATCTCATGCATGTTTAAGTGGTGGATTAAGATCTATAGTTTAATATACTAAATATTACCTAATTTGATCATTAAAGTTATGTTAATTTTCAAAATATGTCATTTACAGAATTACTTTATCATTTTAAGTGTTGTACTACTTACTAAAAATAGTATTGATCTTCCTCATTAAGCAAACAAAAATAAACTCCTGCGCGGACAGCTCTCCAAACACTTGCTGAAATACAAAAGTAATGTATTGGTAAGATCAAATTCACATCCTAGAATAGCTGGAACTTTCATATAAATATATTGTTATATCAGATATAACTATTATTATATCAGATAGAGAAATACAGAAAAACATATATCAGGTATAGACATTATGATATCAGGTATAGAAATAAAATTACAAAAATGCTATCTCTCAATATATTTATATCAGGCATAAATTAGGAATTTCTCTAAAAAAATGATCTTTTCACAAATTAAAGCTTGGCCGATTACATGAAATATATCAGCTAGGGCTAAGCTTTTGATCAAATTATATGTAGTAAAGAATGTTTTATCCGTGATGTAGTAGCCATTTTAGCCAAAAAATGATGTTATACAATCAACAAGAAAGGAACTAGAAATTAATCAAGCATAGTCACACATCCCATAAACGCAAAATTGCCCAGCCTTGCACTTGTAGTTGCATCTTCCACAATGCCTCTTGTCATAAGCTTTGTCTACACACTTTCCATCACAGCAGTCATTGGTAAACTTGCACTTGTTATGGCATGCTCCACAATGATTCTTGTCAACGGTAAGATCGAAACACTTGTTTCCGCAACACGTGAAGTTTTCCCCGTACATAGCGTCGCAAACCTCGTAGTCCTTGTGGCAGTGATCTGCGGGCTTTAAGCTTCTCCCATGGATGTGATAACCATTACTATCGGCTAGGAACCGGCTCACTCTCTTAGAAGGGTGTACCTGATCTTCTTTGATATGGTGTTTGGCTTGTTGTTGGTAGTTGAGATTGATGGAACTGAGCGCCATGATGGCCATCACCATAGTGATGGCTACCATGGCGAATGCTTTGATTATTGTCGTCTTCGTCATTGTTGACGTCTTTTTTCTTCTTTCAAATCTAAGAAGTTTAAAGAGTATATGGTAAGATAGGGGATGACTTGGTATTTTAAGTTGTTTGATTTGTATATTGAGTTGATTGTAGTGTTAAGTTGGTTTAGGATAGTGTTGGTGAGAATGAAGGTAATTTATAAGGGGGATAAAGTGTAGGAGTTGACTAAAAATATGGTAAAACTTCTAAAAAGGGTAGATGGTGAGGGGGTTACTTTATTAGGGGGTTAATGCTTGGAGTGCGTTTGAATCCTAAGGTTCTTTTGGTAACATGGTGAGAGTGAGATAACTAAAATTGGAAGTTTGTGTGTTTCTTGAATTGTTAGAAACAAGGCTGCTTCATTGAACTATAAGTTCATTGCACTCATTAGCTAGTGTAAAAAAAATAGCATTATACTTAAATGTCAACGTCCTTGAAAAGGTTGATTGCCTAGTGACGAGATTGTGGACTTGTTTGGCAATTGTCTTTTGGTGGTTGGTTATCGGCTACTTCCCTTGGTTTAGTTCACTGGCTGTTTGAATTGGTTGGATTGACTGGTTGTTGGCTATCAAATGTGTTTGGTTAAATTAGCGATTGATTTTTGGTTTTAGATATGCAAAATAACCTTTAAGTAATGCATCATTAATTATTCAAATATAACACTTATTTACTTATGATAAATTATGAATTAAATTATTTAAATTATAAATATTATTCATGAATTTAAACTAAATAATTAATTGTTACTAATTATCCTTACTTTAGTTGGAGTAACTATTATATACTAATTATAGAGTATAGTCTATTAGTTATGAATGACTGATATTACTAAAAAAATATTGATTAATTAATTAAAATTTTATATAAGTAACAATTACTTCCTTTGTTTTTTTAATATTTACAATAATTTGATTTTTACACTATTTACAAGTTTGGTTTTGATCTTCTTTGGTGAATTATCCTTAAGGAAAACATAGTCATGTGGGATCTTATTAGATTTGCCTCAATATTAAAATTTTATAATTTTTACTTATGTATAATTAGAGATATTAACGGGTAAAAATGTATATTGGCAAACATATTTTGAGGAGTGTTGCAAGTAAAAAAAATGGAGAAAATATTAGCTATGTAATTAAATATTTATTATTAAATGATTGTATTATTATTAATTAATTATTAATATTACTAATAATTGGGGTAAAAAGTCTTTTAATAATACAAAAGCCAAAAGCCAACTCCAAAAAACTAGGCTCACATGCAAACTTTTTCAATCATGAATGGTAATGGTCAGTGGTCTCCTACACTATAGTTGGAGTTAAGATAACAATCAGGACCCAAACTTTCAATTTTTCCACCATTTGAGACCTGAAATTTTTTTTGACACTTTTAATGACCTACAGTTAGCTTTCCGGCTAGTTAACTCAATGTTAACTCAACTTCAATGAGTTAGAAAAAAATAATTTTCTTTATAAATGGAAAAATATCTGTTAGAAGCATCTAAACCCAATGTAGTTATTTCATAGTACTAAAAACAACTAAAAAAATAAAAAAATAACAGGGGAATTTATGTATTGTCCAAAAATATTATTATTTTAAAAATCCAAAAAAATTAATAAAGGAAATCCAAACTCCATTAAGCAATCATCATATGCCTTTAAACTAACAGCAAATCTATAATTTGCAATTCAACATATATAGATGAAAGAGTGTCCTCAATATTGCTAACATCAACTAGCATTGCATGATTATATAATTTAATCTCAATTAGTCTTAACTGCTACTTTTCAAATAAAATGGCAACAATAACAAAGCTATATATTCTAAAAATGAATGTGGCTAATTATGATTACCTACTAGTGTAATGAATTCTACTATGCATGTTGATTGTAAACTTATGAGCTAAGATTCATGATTTTACATCCAAAAAATAAATGCACTGTAGTGAGGGAGCTATCTCACATGGAAGAATGAAGAAATGGATAATATGTTTATAATGTTGTTCTTACTAATAATTATAGTTGGCTAAGAATGGTTGAACAACCATAGAAGTTGAGAGTTAGGCTTGAAAAAAGCAGAAGAGAATTCTGGTTGTGGAGTCGAAGTACATAGTAGCAAAAGAAATGTCGTTTTGTTCTCTTCTAAATTATATTAATTATTTTTTTTTGAATTTGTTATTTAATTGATGTTGGGTGGCCCACATACTTAATCATGATTAAAAAAACCACCGGAAATTCATTTTAGGTAGCAAAAGGTCCCAAATGATGAAAAAATTGAAAGTTTAGGTCCTTATTGTTATCTTAACTCTTGTCTTAACATGAAATGCATTAAATGCTAAGGTTAATGATTGAATTAAGGGAATTAAGTTCATCTTCAAAAGTCTATAAGAAGTGACAGAAATTATCTAAGTAAACTCCTAGATGAGGAACTAAGCCAATTTACTTGGATTCATTAGGATTTGGATTCTCTTCACAAGTCAAGCTTGGTACCATGTGTGACTTTGATTGATTGAGGGAGAAGAAGCTGTTTAGGAACTTCCAATTGTTTTTATAATTTTAGTAGTTTGCTCATATATTTTTATCTTTTACATGAGAGGATTTTTCATATTTTTAAGCCTTGCATGCTTAGTTAAAATTAGTTAAAGGGCCGAATTTAAGCTTTGTTTCATATTTTTAAACATGTTTGAAATTACCTGACCCTTCTCTATGTCGCTCTAAAGAGTTATTCTTAGTAAGGAGTCATGCCTCTTTCAAAGGGTGAACCTTTTCTTTTTAAAAAAATAATACTTAGATTTTATTTTTATTGGTGATTAAGCTTTTTGCTTGATTTTTAGATGATGGAATAGCCTTTGAGTTAGAAATTAAAGCTTTTTTTTATTTTATTCCACTCTAAGATACATGTTTTCCTTAGTTTATATCTGAATGCTGCTCATTGCATCTAATTTATACTAAGAAAATGATTTGGAACTCATCTATTTCCTCAATTACATTTCTTCCATCAGACACCAATACGAGCGTTTTACACTAAGTGAATTGCTTGGTTTCCAAGTACAACTATATTTTAGTCAGAAAAAGTCCATTTATATAAAAAACTTCAATCTTCATCTTTTAATAACTAGTTTGACTTTTGAGCTCATAAACCATAACTAATTAAAGTGGAATGTTCAACTTACAATTGCAAGAACATCAGCTTAAATTCAACTTCCTGCATTTTCTATGTATATGATGAACTCATATGGCCAAAATGGATAGCTTAGTAAAGACATCAGAAACTTAAGAGTTAAGATAGTGCATACGAGGTGAAAGTTAAGGAGAGCTTTTACGTTGTTATGCTTAACATTAATTTGACTATTAATTTCAAGCTAATGGTATTTTTGGTTTTGTGCAGATGAATGTAACATATTGAGCATCATGCAATCAATTGGTCGACACTACGAGATCTTGTTTGAGTGAGAAGCACAAATACTTGCTATCAACGTCCAACATTCTATTTTCTCATAAGTAGGTTTTCGGTGTCTTGAGCCCCATCTCTTGACCACAAAGCCAAGGAAGGTTTTTAAGTATTTGTGTCTCATTATCCGTCGGCCAAAAAAAAAAAACGCTCAACTTTCTAGCCACTAACTTCCTACGGTTACGATATCATGTATATGACAAACTATACCTAGTTCACTTGGGTATGCCAGGTTATAACATCGGAAGTTTAGTACTAAGAAGTGGGTCTTATATGTGAGTTGTCCATCACGCAAAATGAAGAGAAGGGGCACATTATAAGTCTATTTGGCTAAACCAATATTTCTAGTTAATAATGGGATTGATTGTGGCATTATGGGATCAACAAACTTTAGCCTATACCAACTTAAGTATGAACATGGATGAAAGAAAGCTCTATCTTAAAACAACACAAGATACCTTTAGAGCGTTTGAAAAAGACTATTTAGACACAATAAAAAGCTCATGTGACAATTTTTATATTGAAATATCAGTCTATAACTAGAAACTATGTCTAAAAGAATATTATCGTCCCATAAACTTATTTTTAGAGTGGTAAATATGAAAAGGAAAATAATTACTAGTTTACTACTCCAATTACAAGATTACTTCTAATATTAATATCGCAATTTAGTTAAGAACGGATAAATATGTTTAATATGTTATCATATTTCTGATTAGACCTATTTTACCTATACTCGAAATCATCACGAGAAACTAATCATTTCAAAAATCGATCATAACTTTTGCTTCTAGCTTTTCTCGCAAAACCTAATTTCCCATGTCTTATTTGGTACAGCTCATCGATACCCTAAATTTCTTGATCCTCCTTTTTAATCTCCCACATTCAAAGAGAGTGAGCAATTTGGTCGACTAGACGGAAACCCATATTTCTCAGCAAGCGGTGCCTTCAGTCTCCTGGAATATTCCTTTTCTCTCTCCACCGCACAATGGAGGTAGAACTGGACGTTGTCGGCCGCCATGCGATGCTCTTCGATGACGACGCCACCGCCGCCTTCGTTAACTCGAAAGACGCCCTTATTGAATGGAATTCTCTCTTCATCGATCGCTTCGATGTTCGTAATCTCCTCACCAATCCTCCTTCCTCTTTCCGCAAGCTCGCCGCTCATGGCGTCGCGCCTCCCGACACTCACCTTGAATCGGAGCTCGATCTTGAACGTTACGCCGATCTCCCTTCCTCTTCCGATGAACCAGGTTCGCTCTTTTGCTCTTTCCTCTTTTAAGTTTTCTATGTAATTCCGATTCAGTTTTTGTGTTTCATGCAGTATCCATGATTTATTCGATTAACTAGCTAATTTATGTTTTGAATTTTATAATTGAAGGAAATTTAATGTTTTATTGTTGTTCAATTATAAATTTCTAAATTAGGATATGATTGGAGGATAGGAAATGGTTAGATTATACTTTGTGTATTATATTAGTAGCTCATTAGGTGTTTTTTGTAGTAGAATTTACGCGTTTGGACTGGAGTGTAGACGAGATTGCGAAAAGTGTTGCCGGATTTGTCTTTCGGAGTTAAGTTGTGTTGAGCTATTTTTTCAGACAAGGTTGTTAGTATTTGATATTAAGAAAATACTTACTGTAATCTTCCAGCTATCAAGAGTGATAATTTTGTAGACAAACTTTGGGGATTTTTGGAGAGTACAATGGAGAAGTAGGGATTGCTTGATTGGCAATGGGATTTGGGAGTGTTTACAATTGCTTATAAAGGTTTCCTGTGGATCTGTATCAATAACCTAAAGTAAAATTGGGCGCTGAAAACTTGAAGATGAGAAATTTAATCGTTTTGTATTGATGAGAAATATAATCATTTTGTTATTGATGAGAAATTTAATCTTTCTGTTAGTTACAAGTGTATGCTAGTTGCTATATATTTACATGTTTGCAGGATTGTTTTCTTTTCAGCAACAGGTTGATATCTTGAAATGAGAAGTAAGAATGTCTTTGCTAATACCATAGATTCACTGGGTATCTAAATTCTTGAGTTATTTCATGTTCTGCTTCTAAATAGTTTCGATCACAGGTGTTGACTTGATGTTGGTTTTGTTTTTTTAATAGAAATAGAAACTGAAGTGGCAATGACAGATGCATCTGGATATCATTTTGTGCCCTTCTCTTATGGAAACACTGCTGAAACTAGTGACCAGAAGAATATTGACCAGGCTCCGGACACATCTGCATTCCATCCACCATTTGCGGTGCCTGACAGTTTACTTCATAACTTGGTAAGTCAATCCGTTTTTAGCTGTACATTTTACACATTGCTTTAAGAAGTGCCCTGATGATGGTTTTTTCCCTTTTGGATAGTTAGCTGATGTGAGCAAATGGTATTTGTCTAATGTGCATATGTTATTCTGAGGCTTACTACGTCTAAGTTTTCAGATGCTTGGAGCAAGGCGGACTTCTTCTGACTTAAAGTTACCATTCAGGGGCACCTTGTTCCCTTTTGATGTCATGAAAGATGGGCCGTGCAGGTGGGATTAGAACAATAGAGTTCATTACTTTAGCTGCAAATGCACATAATCATAGTCACTTGGAGCACATGGATGAAGTGTTTCTTCATTGAGTTTTGATGTTTTATCGTTTAAGATTATCAAGCTCTACGTGAGATGCTACCTATTGAATTTCCTTGCCCTATATTTCTACTCTAGGTCCTATATTAATTTATATTTTCTTCTCAATACTGATTCATGTTTATGTTCTTCTCTGATTCTTTTCAGCCTCCTACTGAAAAAGCCCATCAGATTATTGCGAGGACTGCTTTGTTTGTTAGTGAACATGGTGGCCAGTCTGAAATTGTTTTAAGAGTTAAACAAGGAGATAACCCGACCTTTGGGTTTTTGATGCCTCATCATCATCTACACCCATACTTCAGATATCTTGTTGATCACCCAGAGCTTCTGAAAGCTGACCACAATGGTAATATGCAGAAAGATGCTACTAATGTGGAACAAACTGGTGGAGCACTCTCTCTCCTGGGCTCGTTCTATGGTACAGGAGAGGATGAGGATGTTGTAGCTGTGGCTGCCCCAGAATCTGAGCAAGTTGATTCCGATGAAACTTCAGCAGTAGCTGTCATTCCCAGGACTAAGCAAGTAAAGCAAATAACTGTTCCCAGAAATGTGGCTAGAAAGGACGAGATGGTTTCTAAAGTTGCACATCCTTCTAAAGTGAAAGTGCCTGTATATAGTAAAAACCGTATTAGTAGCAATAAGTCTGTAAATGCTCGTGCAGTGAAGAAAGATGCAGATTTGTTAACTTTGGATGGTCCCGTCCTTGATAAGTCTAAGACTTCAAGTTTATTTCTGGATGCTAAAGTTGAAACATTGCTTGTGGACCCTCCATCGGAAGTAAGAAGGCTGGTTGATTGGATAGTTGAGATCATCTTGAAGAACGGTAAGGACTTTGAGGCAGTGCTTATTGAGCAGGACAAAAAGAATGGAAAATTTCCGTTCTTGCTGCCATCCAACCAGTACCATCTATACTATCTAAAGGCTCTGAAGAAAGCTCAAGAGGTTAGTTTATGCTATTTTCTAGGTCATATGATTTGTCTTAGTGAATTTGTTATAGAAGTTGTGGCCAGTATTACTTTAAATTTGGATGTTGGTATGAGGATATTGAGACGTGGGAGATTATTGTAAAGTCCCACTTGGTCCAGTCGATTATCACAGAAGGGTATGCTTTTATCATTTTATGTGTTTTGTGTGGTGAGTCATATTGAATTTGCTTAGTTTCTGAGTCACTTTGAACATGGAATGATCTTCTAATCTTTTATGCTTTTCTAAGCTGTTTTTGGTGTGTGAGTTAACTTCCAGGAAGTTATGTTGTATGTTGGCTCACGTCTACGGAGCAGAAAGTTATTAGCCATTTGTTGTGTAGCCTGTGGTCCCTTTTATGCTAGCTCGTTAGTTTTTGATATTTCCCCTGCTCTTGATGCTTAATCTGATGATCTGATCTTTATATTCCTGTTATTTTGTGTGTGCAATATTTTGGCCTCTACTTAGAAGTAAGTTGATTCAAAATTGCCACACATTCTTCAATGGTAATTGTCTGGTAAATAACATTGCAATGTGCTGATGATTCTGATCTCTGTTTTGGGATAACTCCAGCACTTTAAGTCAATGTAACTCATGCCTCCCTATATTTGCATTCAACTTGTCTGAACATGGCTTTAAGAGTATGACTGTGAGACAAAAGGCTGCTAATTTCAATGTTGCATCTTGATACAGCCTGTTTCTTATGATTCATTTGGGGATGGGAAATGGCCAGCGATTACCCTTCTTTTCATTTAGTTTCTAAATCCTGATTACTTTCTATTTGATCATATTTTGCAGTCCAGATTAAGCGGTAAGAACTTTGGTGTTGAGAGGGATGGCTTATTTGGGCAAGAGATGGGGAAGAACGCTGTTTCCAGGAAGGAATGTGTTGCCTCACCCTTGGAGTCTGGAGCATATGATTTGGAGCTTGAATGCGACAAAAAAGAGAAGTTCAAAATGGTAATTGGCAAATTAAAAAAAGATGCACATGATCATATTTCCAAAGAGACACAGCAACACTCTGCAATCACTGTGGATGCAGCTGCAGCAGCAGCTATTCTTCAGGCTGCCACAAGAGGCATTAAGAAAACTAATTTGGATATTTTCTCCAAGGCATCTTTGAGTGGGACAAGCCATGGTTCCAGCAATGAAGGTGGACAGGGATCTAGTTTTGGTAGCCTTCAGTCTTCACAACATCAAAGTTCAGCTCAAAAACAAATAAAGAATGGGAAGTCTAACGTTACAATTCCTGTTGCTGAAGAAATTGCCAATACTGCTGCTCGTGCAGCAGCTGGTGAGGCAGACTCCTCTGAAGCAGGAATGACCAGGGAGCAGAAGCTGAAGGCTGAAAGATTGAGACGAGCCAAGATGTTTGCAGCTATGATTAAGAGTGGTGTTGCACCATTGGGTACAGACCCCCATCATGCTTCATCTATAGAATTATCCAGGTCTGGAGTCCCAGTCTCTGTCCCTGAGTTTGCTGATGGAGAAGTCAAAGATAGAGGAGGATGCTCTGTTCCAGCAGAGACTGAGACTTCAACTAGGATTGAGAAGGCGGTGAGGAATTCTTCTGATGATGAAATTGAAAGGAAATCAAAAGAGAGACGTCATTATAGGTCTCGAAAATACGGTGATGGGGAAGAAGATGATTATGAGGGAACGAGTGAGAAAGATGAAGGAAAAGATGATGATCCTGGGCATTCTACGAAGAAGCATAGGTCCTATCAGTCCTCGCGGCACCATAGAGATAGAAGTAAGGATACGCATAAACATAAAAGTAGGCATTTGTCGTCAAGAACCAAAGAATCTCGGCATAGGCACAAGCATGAGAGCACTTCTCCTGTAGAAGATGAGAGGCATAGCAAACATAAGCATGATAGCTCTTCTGAGGATGAACGCAGAACCCATAAGCGGAGGCATAAGCATGATAACTCTTCTGATGATGAACGCAGAAGCCATAAGCGGAGGCACAAGCTTGATAACTCTTCTGACGATGAACGTAGAAGTCATAAGCGGAGGGACAAACATAATAGTTCTTCTGAAGATCAGCGTAAACACCGTAAACGGAAGCATAAGCACTCTAGAAAAGAAGATAGACATAAAGGGACTTCTAGGAAGAGTGAGAGGACCCAACGGGAGGAAATCGAGTTGGAAGAAGGTGAGATCAGAGCAAAATCATCAGATCAGTCATCTTCAGCCATTGGTGATGATGCTAGTACAGAGGCCTCTGTTGATGCTTCAAAGTCATCTTACCAAGAAAAGGCCCCATCTTTGCCCCCTCCTGAAACTACGGAAGTTCCTGACGAGCTAAGAGCCAAAATTCGGGCAATGTTGCTTGCCACAATGTAACTTCTTTTGTTATTCAATTTTCTGTTCAATGTAAACTATTTTGCTGACAATTTTCTGGTTGCTTTTGCTAAATGAAACGTATTCTTTCACTCTATTCAAAACTCGTTTCCATGTTTTTTCACCGGAATTTAACTGCAATTACTAACCATTGCAGCTATGGTTGTGGCCATCAAATTTGTTTGTTAATGTCATCAGCAGATTGACTTTCTGTTTTATCAAGCAAAATTCAAGAGCGAAATGGGCCCTTTGTATCATACAAAACACTACGGAGTAAAAGGCATGGCTTGAGTTCATGTGCTGCATGTTCTGATTTTGAAAATTAATTTAATCAAAGGTAAATGAATTTTTAAACAATTTTTTAGAGTCCGTAATTAGATCCTAAAAATAAAAAATTGTTCATGGCTTTTAAAACCAATTATTAAAAAATAATAGTTTCTAACCTCCTTATATAACTCTACGGGTCAACTATTATAATTACGACAACAAAAAAATTAAATAACTCAAGTCTAATGTATGCTTAAAAATTATGTCATTTTGGCCAGTTTTGAACCCGGTGATAGAAAACCTTTATATAGTTACCAAGGATTATGTCTTAGAATTGGTTGAAAACTTTCTACTTTGACCTTAAACATTCATTTCAACTAATTTTTAAACTCCTACAATTAGGTCTAAATAATTTTCTCACCTCTTCACAAAATTTGCTACAACCCAGATCTCTACATATACGAAACTCACATTACATTCATGCAGTGAGTTTTAATTACACTCACATATGTAATATTTTGCAAGATATATATATGTAGACATAATTGTGTCTCCCCTTTTAACGATCTAATAAAGAATTGATCTTTGTAGTAGACTTGAATGAGATCGAAATTGAGTGTGCTGAAACCCATAATGCCTTTAAAGAACCCAAACCCTTTGAAACCTAAACAAGCCCAAAATAAATTTAAAACACAAACGCCTTACTTTGGCCCAAATCACTGAAATAACCTCCCTAAAGCAAACTCTTACACGCTAAGTAAACTAGTAAACCGACTCACCAAAAGTGCTCAGAGCATTGACACAAAAAGTTAGCATCAAGCTCCCCAACACTTAACTCGTCCAACACAAAAATCCAGCATTAGAAACGCAAGAGCTCCCGCGTCCAACACTTAATCCGTGCATTAGACGTAGACCTAATATGAGTAACCCTTCAAAAAAGCTCCTGTAATCTTGCACCCCTCTTGTCACCCTAACAATGTAAACCGTAGGGGAAAGTGGCTTGGGAAAATGTCTCTTCCTCTTCTTTTCATTGAGAAAGGAAGGTTCACCTTTTAGAGGAAATCCACTTAGTGGATCATCCAACCAAAACCCAGCTATTTGTACTATTCGCAATTACAATAAATAAAATATGTTCATTTTCCTTATTTGGATCTAATATAATTTCGAAAAGTTCCTTATTCATATATTTAGTTAGATTTTCTTCCTAGAACATATGCAAGAGAGGTGAAAAACAAATAATCAATGAAAACAAATGAATTTATACAATAGTTTACTAATAATGTATTAGTACAAGTCGAGAGAAGGATGTTTTAGGCGTTGTAGATCTCAAATAGAATATAAAGTGGCTCGATTTTTTTAATTTCATAAAATAATACAGAGAGGAAAAAGTTATAAGCCTATAATAAATCCACGTCTAATTAATCATGAAGAAATATCATGGTTTGTTACTAGAAAAACCAGATTCAAGACATCCCAATATTTCTATAAATTATTCTTAGTCGTCAGACATTTTATTAAAACAGATATTTCCTCTGTCACTTAATGTTTACCCCATTTTGATAAAAAAAAACTCTCTTAAAAAAATGGTCAAATAGGACAAACATTAATGGACAAATCGAGTAGATAATATGAAAGTTAGTCCAAATTTTATTGAATCAGTGCTACCTATTTAGAAAACTCATCACTTGAATTGAGTCTTGAGGAAGGTTCTATTTGTCTAGTTTACTTGACGTCAGGCAGAATAAAATTTCTATTTAAGCATGCCATATAATTAAATTAAGAAGAAGAAAATAAATACACTTTCTTAATGGATGATGTAAATTTGGAAAAGCACGTGGAAGTAAGTAGAAGAATCGGACCCTTTTTTGACATATGAAGATTAGATAACATGTTTCAAGGGTCATTGCTTGATTTCTCTTTGAAAGAACATAAAAATTCATATACACTGATTGCGATAGAGTACTTTCAATTTTCGAAAGGACTTTCGATCATTCTGTCAGTCTGTCTAGCGTATCATATCATTTGTGTACATGCCTCTCCTTGCCATGACAAATCACCATTGTTAATACGAGTTGTTTGTGTCCACTACTCCACTGAATAGCTAACATGTTGCACGTTACACAATCTAGTAATTCCTAATTTATACTTGATCTAAATATATCGAGAAACTTTTTATAATCTCTGATATCTCAATATCATGATATACTTTATATCAGATATTAATTAGGAAAACCTTCTTATACATTTAGTGGACTTCTTAGAATAATGTGCAATGCCTACTAATTTCGATGTAAACAGAATATATATATATATATATATATATATATATATATATATATATATATATATATAAAAGTTCATATGAAAAGGATAAGAATGAATATTTGCCTTTCATTTATTACATGCAATTAAATATCATGTTCATATATTTTTTAAATATACAGTGACCAATTTATTGTTTGAACATATAGTCTTTCTTTTTTTATTTTTATAGGGACGTTTTTTTTTTTTTTATGTGAAATCTCATGCATCGGTTCTAATGACTTGAAGGATAAAGATATCTTCTCACTTTACACTAGGTAGTTAAGTTATGAAAACCTTACTTTACTATTCTGAACTAATATTCATACATAACTTCATCAAGCTAGCTAGTCAAGTAATGAATGCAAATTAACCAAAATTTTCTAGTTTGAGTCTAGACAAGAAAGAAAAATACATAAATTGGTTTCAACAACCCAAATTTGACTCAACGGTATAAAACATCACCGATTTTAATGAGTGCATGGAATACACGAACTTTAAGTTTAGGTGTATAAAGCAACATAAACTAAACTGTTATTAGCATGCACCCAATGACATATTCTGGCCTACACATTTATTTTTCCTATTTACACCATTAGAACCCTTTCTTTTCCCTTCTAACAGTCCATTGTTGCTTTGATTTTTGTATGAAGAGTTTCCAAAATTGGTGTTGTTCTTTGCATTTGCTAAAGGTGTCGAGTAGAAATTGATCAGTCGGGGGGGGGGGGGGGGGGGGGGGGGGGGGGGTTTAAAAGCAAAAAGAAAAAAAACAAAATGTGTAGTCGGACATGTGGCATGCATCCACGTGTATGTCAACGTCGCAAAACCGGGTCAATGGTCAGAAAAACACCTTATGGTAGTATCGTGCAAATGAATTTTTTTATGTAATAGTTTTTCACAAGTTTGGTTTTAAAGTGGTGGTTTTTCACAAGAAGTGATTTTTACATGGTAGCTTTTTTTTGCAAATTAATTAAACTAGATATTAATATTATTAACTAAACCAACTGAACCAGAAAGGAAAAATAGGGGTATTTAACCTTTTAAATATGACAACACTAACACAAAAAGAAAAACTCTACCTACTCTTTACCTTTACCATCAAGATCAAAGTTAAAAAAAAACTACAAAACCTCTTCATATAAACTTAAGAGACATCCAATACCTTTAATTCAATTTTGGATATTTTTTTATTTTTTAAAATATTTCAAATACAGTGTATTATAACCTTTAGAATTTCCTATTCCATGTTCCCTATTTCCTATTCCATTAACTCGCTTGATTTCCTCTTCATACTATAATACACTCACTTGATTTCTTCTTCATACTATAATACAGTGTACTATATATTTTTCCTCTTAATTCCCTATTCCATTTGATTTATCGATTTTCCATATTCAAAATAAGTCAGTATAAATTAATAACCCTACTATTAAGACTTAGCTTCTAGTTTGAAACACCACAAATTTATTATTGACAAAAGAGGACAACCATGTGAAAGTGTGTAGTAGCATGAACACTAATGTGTCAATCAAGTAGGCTAAAAAGATCTTACTTAGCTTGAAAGTCTAATAATATCTTAACCTATATACATCCCAAGAATAGGAAGACTAGTCAATCACATTGACTTTCTCCAGCCCCCCCTAAAAAAATCCGTTTTCCCACAACTAAAAACAAGCTAGGCTTTGTCTCCATGTTAAACCATTATACCTAATTACATTCTTCATGGAGATCTAATCTCATTTCATCCCTATTTTTTTGACTAGTTCTCTTACTACTTATCTCTCTAAAGATTCTTGGCATTACGTTGACACCTATGCATTTGACGCACCCCCTTACCTCATGACCTAAGTTAATTAATATAATAGTTATGAAAATCATATCATAAGATAAAATATTAATTCATGTATGTTAATCAATCTATTAGTTAATTATCAGTACAATTTAGTCACAATTATATTCCATGCATTATATATCTTTTAATTGGTCCTTAGTTTGTACCATTTTTAATGCCGAGTCCTACTCTCAAATCTCAATTTTTTTGTTTATAATTAATCTCTCAAATTATTTTCTTCAATTACTTAAATCATTATATTTTCTCAATTCTTTAGACTTCTATTTCTTTGCTTTCCCTAATTCCACCTTTTTCTTCACCGCTTCTTCCTATATAACTCTATTCACACCAAATCATAATCTTCTTAATTATTTTTTACTCTTCCACTAGCTTGTATATGTACTAGAAATTATTTGAGAGGATCTTAAACAAACATGGAATACCACCATTATTATATAAGAAGAGATAATGATGATGTTGATGATCATCCAAAGCATAGGTTCAAAGAGATGGACTTTTTTCAAGGCTCTGCTTTTTCTTCAAAAGCGACTACAGAAGAGGATGGTGCTAGCAAAGTTGATAACAATAGCGACGACATCCGAGATGATTGTGCTTGTAATGATGATGATCCTAAGCTACAAGTTGATGTACGTATTTTGTGTGATTTATGTGTTAGCATATTAACATCCTTTTTTTTTTTGTTGTTGTTGTTTGAGGAATATCATATTATAAACTTGTTTTTCTTCAGTTGTTATTAGTGTTGTTATATTTGTGTTGTTTAATGTTTTTCATTTTATGTGATGATCATAGACTGGATTAAAGCTTCAAGTGGCTAGAACTTGCGATTTCGTCGAGAAAGCTATGGTGGTTGCAAATGAAGTAGAAGTATTGGAATTACTTGATGAGAATCAAAGTACCAAGGATGAGGTATCAAAACTAAGAAATATACATTAGTATAAGATTTATTCAATTCTTTATGATTATATTAAATTATTTGTAAGAAAATTTTTCTAATCTATACCTAATATAAATTATATCAGGATATTGAGATTTTAGATATAGGTAGGTAATGTTATATCAGATATAGGTATTGTTATATCAGATATAAAAATATAAAAGATATAAATACAGAAAAACTCATGTCGTGAATAGACATTATAATCTCGGATATAGAAATGAAATTACAAAAATACCTCCCGATATATTTATATTAGGCATAAATTAGGAATTTCTCATTTGTAAGTTATTCCACATAATTAGAGGGGATTTCTGTCTTCTTGTTATATCTCTTGAAATCAAATTAGAAAATGTGTTTGATACTAATAATTAGAGGTATGTTTATATAAATGTGTGTGGTGCAGATGTTAGTTTTAAGGGAGGAGATAGCGCGAATGAGCGTTGAAAATCAAAGATTGAGGTCCTTACTTAATCAAATCACAAAGAGCCACCAAGCCCTACAATTGCAAATCTCAACAATTAGACAGAACCAACTTGATCGAAATAAATCCATAAAAGTCCACCAAATAATAGAGGTATAGTAATTCCAAATTCTTCTTTGATGTTCTTTCATTATTTCTTTTTTTCTGAGTTTAGTCAAAGTAACAGACGCAATAGCAAACAACTAACTCCCAAAAGTGAACGAATTAAAACCTGAAAATTGATTTTTAAAAAATAAGTTATTATATACGAAAAGGGATTTTTCTAATTCATACCTAATATTTATTATGTCACGATATTGATATCTCATATATAGATATTGTTATATCAAATAAAACTATTATTATATTAAATATAAATATTGTTATATCAGATATAGAAATACAAAAGATCTAAAACTACAGAAAACTTCATATCAGGTATATACATTATAATTATGATTTCAGATATAAAAATAAAATTACTAAAATACTCATTGATATATTTATATCATGTATAAATTAGGAATTTCTCTATATGAAAATTCAACAATAACGTAACTTATTCTTGTTATGTTCATGGTCAAACAAATATTATATTTTGTTCATTTCATGTAATTTTTGTATACTCATTAATCTTAACAAAATTCTGTAGCTACCTACTTATATATGTGGACTAAAATTGTGCAAACTAATGATTTCAGACAGTAATAAATAATGACGATGATGGAACACAGAATGAAAGAATGAATCAGCAAATGGGGCAATTCTTGGGCTCAAGGCAGGTCACTCTTCTAACATTTATTGATGGATATGATCAAATGAGGTCAAACTCTAATTTATGTGATGCTGTTACTGATAGCCCTAGAGAAGATGGTCGCTCGAATAGAAGGCTCGTAAGAGAAGATGGTGGTGCAAATAATATAGCCAAGAACTCAATACCAAATAGCATGCAACGAGTAGACGGTATGGCGCCTGCAACCGCAGAGGCTGAGGACGCTCATGAAGTAACCATGAGAAGAGCTCGTGTTTCTGTCAGAGCACGATCTGAAGCAAATATGGTATTATCTACTCTCTTATTAAGTCCATACTTGACATACGTACATGAGAAAAAAGGACTTCAGCTATTCATAATAGTTGAAAAAAATTTAGTACCTAGCTTTTCTCTTATAATTACTCCTTTCATACGTAAGTTGTTGCCATCGTAATGTTAAACAACTAGTGTTATTTGAATTGGTTGCTAGACTACTAAACAATAATTTATGTACTTTAACAATTTATATGCAAGAAGAAAAGTAAATTAATGTTACAATTTTTTCTTCCTTGATTCATACATGCAAATATGTAATCAATTACTCTCTCCGGGTTTTTTTTTATTCTTCCCATTTGTTTTTTGATGATCTCAAAATAAACTTAAATTTTAAATGTTTTCAATTGTTTGTGTTACAGAAATAATAAAGAGTTAATATTTGAAAAATATACATTGAAACGAATATTTTAACATCACATATAATTATATTTTTATTTATAGATTAGGAAGAATTCATAGTTAAAGTTTGACTCTAAAATTTATAGATTATAAATGGAGAAAGTACTTCATATTGTTAAGCATATATATTTGCCCTCTGTATAATTTAAGTTGACTTTTAAGCATTATACTCCTAGCTAGTTGAAAAGAATATAATATTTGGAGTATTATATATTGAATATGCAGATTAGTGATGGATGCCAATGGAGAAAGTATGGTCAGAAAATGGCCAAAGGAAACCCTTGTCCTCGAGCTTATTATCGTTGCACTATGGGAAGTTCTTGTCCCGTTCGCAAACAGGCATGCTAATCCTTCTTTCTCTATATGTTTTATTTGCTATTGCACTTCAAAATAGGGGTGTCAAATCGTGTTCACGGGTCGATTCTGGATTAATCAATCGCGGGTCAGTTTTATCGGTTCGGGTTAAATCGGTTCAATTTGGCATGTCGAAACAAGTCGAGTTGGGTCAGGTAATTCTCGGGTTGGGTTAAATCGGTTATTTGCTTGCTCGGGTTCGGTTTGAGTTCGGGTCAGGTTGTATTCAGTTTGGATTAAGGTTGGTTAAGGTAAAATTGGGTCGGTTTATGAACGGGTTATAGCGGGTTATTCGGGTTTGGGTAGATTTCGGGTCAAGTTAATTATGGTAATGGGTCGCCTCGATTTCGGTTGAAATCCGGTTAAAACTTTATCGGGTTCATATCGGGTCATTAATGAAAAAGTTTGGTGCAAAGTTATTAGAAATTGTGTAAAAATTGATCGGGCAAGATTAAAACATATTCACATATATTCGAATTGCTAATATATCAAGTTAATTCGGATCATGGGTTGTTATAAATCGGGTCATATCGGTTAAGTGTCGGGTTTAATCGGTTTTGGGTTCTCTTCGCGTTGGGCCTGTAATGGGTCGGGTCCCTAACGGGTCGGACACGAATCGGGTTCGGGTTTTCGAATATCGGGTCAAATCGGTTTTGGGTTGACCTCAAATCGGATTGGGTCAGTTTTCGGGTCTCACTTTTCGGGTCATAATCAAGTTGGGTTCGGGTAACTTATTAGATCGGGTCTGATTTTGACTGTTCTAGTTCAGAGTTTATCTATTTAGTTGAGATTATCGAGGCATCTTTTCTGTTACGTATGTGTTAGCAAAGGAGCACGTTGAGGTTGATGCACAGAATATGATGTGTTGGTGAAGCATTACAAAACCAACCTAGAAGGATGATCATTACTTTGAAACCCAACAGTCTATGTCTTGAAATCCACCATTTTTTAACTCAGTTCATTGCTTGTCTAAACAATTTATTGGAATTCAGCAAAACTATTTATATTTTTCGTGAATTGAATTTAAGTACCTCATATCCGGAGAATAACTATTAACCTCTATTATTATAAGTGAATAATTAATTTGGTGAGCTAATAAAGTTTTTCCACTCACATCTCACATACTTGAATGCTTGAACTTATTGTTTTGAAATTCTAAGCTGAAGATATTGCATGGAAGGAGGCTTTCCTAATTCATATTTGATATAAATTATATCAAGATATTGAAATCTCATATATAGGTATTGTTATATCATATATAACATTATTATATTAGATATAAGTATTGTTATATCATTTATTAAAATACAAAAGATCTAAAAATATAGAAAAATCTATATCAGATAAAGACATTATGATCTCAATAATAGAATTAAAATTATAAAAATAACCCATAATATATTAATATAAAGTATAAATTAGAAATTTCTCCACATAGAAGTGATAGGACCCCATAATTCATCTCTTGGGTTCGTCACACCTCATATCTTCGGCTTACTTCAAAATGTACTACCCTAATATAGCTTAGTAAATGATATTCATCTCTAAAGGTCAACATTGTAAAAAAAAAAAAAAAAAAGTATTCCTCTTCCATGTTTATGAATAAATTACGAGTAGCAATGGTTAAAACAGATTTTAATACACACTATCTGGGATATGTCTCATTTCTTACTACCTAAAAATGCAATTACTTTAGCACTTATTCCCATGTTGATCATATACCACAAAAAGGGTATGGGATTAATTTGAACAAGATGACAAAGACCATAAGAATGTTTTTGTCATTTTGTGAATGCTTTGTAAATATTTAACAAAATTTGTAATTATTAAATTAGTAACATCAAATAATAGCAAATAGGTCTAGCAGCTTAAGTTATTGGTATCATGAAATTGCAACTTGATAATAATTTTTTAAAAATATCTAATTTTTATTTAAATTCACATAATTTGTAGACTTGTATAAGATGACCCTAGGCAATTGCCTAAGCCTAGGCATACACTCACGTCTATGCTAGTATCTACTCACTCTGTACCTAATTGTTTGCCCCATTTGACTTTTTACGGTTTCTAATACACGACTTTAAATATTTTTATTTCTAAATTTGTAAGGCAAAAGTTATGAAAACTTAATGTTCTAAACATTTACATTGAAATATATTCAACAAGATCTCACTTGAATATATTGTTTCTTATAACATGATGAAAATTTATGGTCAAACTTTTTGAACTCTAACTCTATAAATAGAAATGGGGTAAAAATGAAGGGATTGAGAGAATAGTTATTTGCACTTCTAATCATAAGTAACTTTTAGTTTCTAATTTCAACAGGTACAAAGATGTGCAGAAGACCAAAACATTCTAATCACAACCTATGAGGGAAACCACAACCATAGGTTACCACCCGAGGCCATACCCATGGCCAACACAACAACATCCGCAGCCACGATGCTCATAGCCGGCTCCAAGATGTCAAGCCCTATGGACGAGCTTCTATGCTTGCCCATCTTTTCACAGCCCACGGCTCTGCCAGGCCTTCCTAGTATGGCCACAATATCAGCCTCGGCCCCGTTTCCTACTATTACGTTGGACCTCACTCGACCACAAGGCCCACAACCACAGGCAAACAACAACAATATGATGTGTGGAAGCACAAATGGGCTTGGATTGATGGGCTTAATGCAACATTTGTTGGGCCAAAACCCCAACAGTTTACACGAAACAAATGGGTCTAATAGAGAAAATAACAACTTGCCTTTAGTTGATCCAATAAGTATTGCTAAAGCTGCCTTTGATTTGGACCCCACTCTTGCTTCTGCTTTAGCAACAACCATTTCCTCAATAATTAAGGGCAATTTAGAGTCCCATAATAATAGTGATAAAGGAAGTGAGATTGGAATGACTAAGGAAATAGCTAACGATAATAACCCTGATTTGTCCATTATTACTGAGAACTAGTTGGTTTATCGCTATTTGGACCATTTATTTTTTTCACCTTCCTTCTAGCTTTTTGATTAACTTTTTTTAATTTTTGTATACGTAAAATTTTGACAAGTAAAAAAAATTCAATTGCAATAATAAAGCATTTTTATCATCATCATCATCATCATCATTATTATTATTATTATTATTATTATTATTATGCC
This sequence comes from Dysphania ambrosioides, assembly GCA_026401315.1. Lineage (NCBI taxonomy): Eukaryota > Viridiplantae > Streptophyta > Magnoliopsida > Caryophyllales > Amaranthaceae > Dysphania > Dysphania ambrosioides. The sequence goes on from CM048666.1 coordinate 23,893,043, forward strand.
TAGAGTTGTATATTTTTCCTATTTTTTCTTTCTTTTTTCATTTTTTCGTGTACAACATAATAAGACGGATATGAGTATCTACCGTTGCCTTGATTCTTCAACAATCCTTTTACTTATGAATGAAATTGAATATGGTTCATTGATCACTTGCTTCATACATTATATATGTAGTACATGTTTGATAATTAGAGCAATGGGGAAATCTACTGGTGAAATGTAACAGGCTTTGAGTATAAACCTCAAATTATTAGGTTCAATTCCAACTAAATTATTGAAATAATCATACTCTTTTTTTTTTTGTGGGGGGAGACCCTGCGATCTTCTGCACAAAGACGAATCTTAATTGGTGGAAAAGATGAGGAAGTATCCGATCCTTTGCAAAAATCTACGATTATAATTGTCAGCACCACACAAGAATATCTCTAGGCCTTTTTTTTTGGTGTTATGAAGTGATACATTATCATGCACTCTCAAGGTTGAATCTTTTACTATATTTTTACTGAATATCTAACATGAAATATCTTTACTACTTAAGTAACAAGCATGGTATAGTTTAAGGGTTATGAGCATTAATTAGACTTTTATGTTGTTGCGAGTCATATCTCATATGAATGACCTGAATATATTAGTTTATGATCGATGTGTTTTCTTTTATGTGCTTTGGTGTGAATGTGACATTATATTGTGCATGTACTGAGGTGTTTTTATGTGTATACATTTATTATTAAGGTGTTTGAATTGAGACCATGTATCTTGTTTGGGATTTGTATATTTGTGTAATTAAGGAGTTTTTATATGGATTCTTCGTAATAGTAAGTAAGTTGTTTCAACATATATAGGTAGAAGTTAAAATGTGACCATTCTGATCTATACTAGTCATTATTCTTTTAAAATGATTACTAACTAGTACAACAAACCTTCGTTTTATTGAATTTTCTTCAATTGATTTATCATCAAAATAAGGAAAAGTGAATAGGGAGACCACACATGTGGGAACTTTTACTTTTAGGTAGAAACATAAAATATGATGAAATTTCGTTAGGTGAGGTATGTGATAGAATGAATATAAGATTGTCATAGAAAAATTAAGTAAAAGTGGATAAAACTTTAAAAAAAAACGGATTGTAACGAAAAAATTGAAGTGGTTTGACATCAATCATCCAGGTTGTTTTTAGGAGAGTAATATTATCATGAAATTTTGTGAATATTTATCCGATTTCCTTCAAAAAAAAAGTTATATTATGGCAAATATGTGCCTAAAGTTGCTATTAGTAAAGCAAATTAAGAAAACTTTTAAAGTCTTGATTATGGTTCTTATTAGGTCAAAATGGCAAGAAGAAATACCAACAACAACAATACCAACTTGGAAACTGTTGTTCGTGGACTTTATAAGTCTAGCTAGGCAAGTCAAGAATGATTAATTTGGAAAGGATGGAGTAGTAAAAATCAATTTAATTAGTAAACCTAATTTTGTTTCAGTAGAAAAAATAGGTGAAGAGAATAGGGCCTATTTCTATTATTTACAGAGCACATTGTATTATTGTATCTTACACTTTTCCATTTTACTACTTAAAAATTCTATACTCTTTTCTAGTTTATATTTAATATAAATTATATTATTATGATATTGAGATCTCAAATATAGTTATTGTTATATCAGACATAGTTATTATATTGTTATATTAGATATAGCTATTGTTATCTCGGATATAGAAATACATAAGATATATAAAAATACAGAAAAACACATATCAAATATAGACATTATGATCTCAAATATAAAAATAAATTTACGAAAATACCCTCTAATATATTTATATCAAGTATAAATTAAGAATTTCTCGTATATACAGTATCCGTTGAATCAAGTGCTAAAGTTCGTAGGTCTGAATTTCTCATAGTACCAAGGCCAACCACTCTATTTTGCCGAAGGTTCCTTGTGAATTTCAAAAAACTTTTATATTGATAACCACAGAAATGAGGAAACAAGATTGACATCCTAAAGCAGCCCAGGATATATTTGATTCTTACAAACATTTGATGAAGAGTATGAACACCATACAATACATACATTAATACATATCCATGCATGCATACAAATTTTAAGACTTCCAAAGCAACTTGGGGTAATTTACAGATTATTGTGGCGTAAGCTTCAAGGTGATCAACGAACATGCATCACCTCCTATTGAATTAGTGAGCTAACCATGCACCACCTCCCTTTCATTTTGTCCATATCGCTCATAATCTTCTGACTTCTTCCTTAGTAGACGAATCTCATTCATATAATAGTGTAGTCTGTCTATTACGAGAGCAAGGAACAAAGAAACTCCTACACAAAAATTGGCAGATATAAGCTAGGATGAGTCTCATTTTAACTTTTATATATATATATATATATATATATATATATATATATATATATATATATATATATATATATATATATATATATATATATATATATATATATATATATATATATATATATATATATATACTGAGAAATTCCTATCGCGGACTTTTTCGTAATTTTATTTCTACACGTGAGATTATAATGACGATACCTGATATACATTTTTCTATATTTTTATATCTTTTGTATTTCTATATATGACACAACATATATATAATATAACAATACCTATTTATGAGATGTTAATATCCTAATATAATTTATATTATAGATATAAATTAGGAAAGTTTCATATGTGGATAAAATTTGTTTAACCTTTTTTTTAAAAAAAAACGAAATATAACCCCTGCACTAAAATATTTCGAAATATGACCCTGGAGTTAGGTTCGGTATAAAGTCGCTGTCCTGGAGTGTCCGAGACAGCGACTTTGAATTTTTTTATTTTTTATTTTTAAAAAGGTTATTTTCATTTAATAAAATATTAATAAGTAAGTTTCACATAAAAGTCGTTGTGCAGGACAACGACTTTACACCGAACCTAGACCCAAGATCATTTTTCGAAATAGTTTGTTGCGGGATTATATTTCGAATTTAAAAAAAAAGGTTAAAAAATAAATAAAATTCTTATATATTTATACGTTTCAATCAAAATTATCACCAGTTAACCTAATAGACTAATAAATCCATATCATGTATCTAAGCATTTGTTCAAAGTATTACCGAGAAGAGTTCCTTCAAGGAGGTGATGAACCATAAGAACTTGTTCAGTTGGATTAATGGAAGCAGCATCCGAGAAGCGCTTATGGACCTCAAAGAGACCGTATAAGCTAGAAAGGAAGAGCACGAGCATCGTTGCAGACAAAGTTTTAGCCACCACAGGACCTCTGCCAAGCTTCAACTGGCTTAGCCCTATCATTATAAGCTTCCTCAAAGGAGTTCTGAACAAAAGGATTGAGATTAGAAGAACTTCAGTGAATATAACCGGATACATTATGTGAAGAAGCATATCTTCAGCCGAATATATATACGTTGCTGAGCCTAGTTCGAGAATCAGAGGCAATTACTCAAGTGTCAGTACTTGACAAGTTGAAAATTTATTTTTTGTCAATGCTGGACTTGACCAATAGAATTAGAATTACATAGAGAACTGGTAAGATTATCATGACAAAGATATGCAGCCTTTCCAAGCCTTATAAACAGCCAAACTTCCGTTTGAATTAAGGTATGACACAGAAAATAACTCAAGCATGGTATATTGGTATATAATGTAGAAACTTTGCCTTTTCGACTTCAGCCCTTTGATTCTCAAATCTTTACCAAAATATCAAGCAATCGAACAAGACTTCTAGAAGGGAGCATGAAAAGGTATTTCTAATGTCTAACATGTCAACTTTTTCTTCTTCCTTTAGGCCACCGTAAACAAGTAGCCTTATGCATTGGGTCATGTCAAGTCAAAGTTAAACGTGTCGGGATAGGTTGGGTTAAAGCATATGTAAAATGGGTTGGGCTGGATTAAGTGTATGCTCAATACATGATCAACTTTTGTTATATTGAGTAGTTACTTTTATTAATTTATTTTATTTAGTGTGTATACAATATTTTTTATATAAAATATAGAAAAACTCATATCAGAAATAGATATTATAATCTCATATATAAAAATAAAACCACGAAAAAAGCCTATAATATATTTATATCATGTATAATTAAAACCACGAAAATACGCTCTTATCTACTAGTATTAGTAGTAAATGCAAAAGTAGCATGTATTCTGTTTTCTTAATTAGGAAATGTTAGTCACTGTACAATTTCTCACTTAGCTAGACCTGAATTCCAATAGTTGCAGTATAGTGAGAAATAAGAAAACTCTAACACAGCTATATTCCATTCCTATAACGCTCTGTTCCAGAACACAAAAAATAATTACTATACGTCCATGGAAAATTGGATGGACCATAACTCTATCTAATTTACACTTGACTATAAAAACCAGTCTTCAAACAACTGTCCAGTCATTATCATCAGAACCAAATGAATTGTTGGCTGGGGGTCGTCTGTATTCAGGCTTAGGAGGCTTCTTTGAAAACAGGGTTGATCTACTATCAAAAAAATTCGAAAATGGCTGGCGGTTTGAAGTGTCTTCTGCGCTATGGTTCTCCTCAGAGGATGATTTTCTTGACTTAGTTTTACGGCCAAATATTTGCGTCAACTTCTTAAACCGGGACTTTGGCTCCTCTGGGACAGCGTTTGCATCTTCAGAGTGCTTCAAAGCTTTTATAACATCATCTGGCCGAAGAAACATTGCCTCAACCGTTTCGTATACCTATCCACAGCGAGAAGATACAAAGTCACCACCTTTAATGGTTATTTATCAGATGTATCAAAGAACTACTGAACATTGAAATCGTTATTTGATCTAGAGGATCATCTTACTGTTGCATACTTCATAATATCCATTAAATGCTTTTCAGTTTATGTATGCTTTTGGTAGTCTATATAGTACTCCATCTGTTCTTTCTTGTTCTTTTCTTTGGATTATTGTAGATTTTATAGCTAAATTTTGACTACGAATTCTCTCCAATGTAAATGGAAAAAACATATTTATTTTGAATCTTAATAGATTCGTCTCAATATATATTTTCCAAATATGAGTTTTTTTTTTATAATTTTTACAAATGCACAATTAAATATATTTGAATTTTAAGTATACATTGGGATTTGCGCAAAAAACAAATAGGAAGAACAAAAATTAACGGAGGGAGAATCGCCTATTGAATAGACATGAAGGATTATCAGCATCTAAGACAAGTTCAAACCAGCAACTCGGTGTAACAGGAAAGTTCAAAACCAGTATATAGTTCAGTTGATTGAAGATATACCTGGCAAATATCATCGATTTTCTCCATCCAAACATCACCTTGAAACGACGCAACTACAAAATCTTTACACTCGTAGAACAGTTTAGCTACATTGTCATCAGTAGAGAGCTTATCCTCAGCGATCACAAATCCCAAACCAAGCTGAAACCAAAATAGAAGGCAGAGATGAAAGCGTGTCCACAAATTTTTCTTAGTAAATGGAGATAATTTAAACAAAATGCAGCTACAGAAGTTACCAATGACTGAAACAGCTGGCCAAACAGCTGAGACGGAGTAATTTTTTCCAAAATGGTAAACACACCTTCGCTGCAGAATGCCACATGCTCTTTAAATAAGTTTTAGCCTTTAAGGAAAAATCAAGAGTAGCATCTATTGAAGTATTTTTCCAGCTTACACTGCCAAATCTTCTTCAAATAGTGGTGCTTGTCTAACAGCAGGCACAGACTTGGCAGCTTCCCAGAGTTCTTGCCATAAATTACCTAGAGATAACAAGGGATCAGAAAGGCTTTTTCTACAGAGCAACTTCTAGTATCAATTATTTGTCTAAAAAAGAAAACTTCTAGTATTATTTTTTCTAGGAGTAACAATCAAAGATACATCTTAACACAAGAGAAAAAAAAAAAAAAAAAAAAAACTGTGCCCAAATTCAAGCAGTGCCCTCAAACAATATGACCAAGCTGAAAACACTCCAAAAACAAGATAGACAACTTCTTGCACTACTAGATACACACTCACCATACTAGTTACTAAGCTTCATTTAATTTCGGGCTTAGACCTTCACATTCAATAAAAAATGTTGAAGTTTTGAAATCCCATAAAACATTACATGAGTATCCCACATGGACAAATTAATAAAGAAATGTCTACTATATAAGGTTGAGAGACTTCTTTCCTTATTTCCATATGGTTTTAAGGTGGAACTCTCTTAATCTTATAAAATGGATTCTCTCCTATAGACGGGTGTGTCCCAATCCCGTATTTAACAAATAAATAAGCTCAAACAAGAAAGACAAGTTTGCTTCACGTTAACTTTTATACAACTCCATAAAGAGCAACTACCCAGATATGCATGAACAACAGGTTCTGTACGGCCTGCAAGGGCTGCAGCTAATAGCCTTGTACACTGATCCGCATAACAGTCTAACATACCCATGTAGGCGACCCAATCACACCATACAAAAGCCAGAGTAACATGACTTTATTCTTGTATAATGAATTTCAACTATATTCTAAAATATACACTGGAGATTCAAAGGCATGTTAGTTAGGCAGCAGATCTTCAGTCCATACAACCAAGAATCCAGGATCTGCCCAAGGGTGCTGCATTCCCGTGAGAGTAAGTAAAAAAGCACATCATTCTGGGAAAGAACAAGCAATCATTCCTGTAGTGGTGATTTAGGGGATGAGGGATGACCTATGGACCAAGAATGCTGTTTCTTTCATGTTAGATTCTTTAACACCTCTGTCCACTGTCCTTTTGGGTGCATTCACCCATCCATATTCCATATGTGACATTTCTAAATTTCTAATTATACTAACACAAATTTTCTGTCCACAATGCATCGGGCCAGCTGAGCATAAATTATAGAAGATCAAGTAAATATATCCAGGTGACAAACTGACCTTCTTTCTGCATACGTCTACTTAATTGACCTCTGGAAGACGTTGAATCACCAACACATGTACTTGCATCAGAGTCATTGCCAGACTCGTTTTCAGTCCAATCAGGTGGAGAGTGCCATCTCACAAAATCCTCAAGAATACATCCAGGATTTGCAGCCTGACAAAGGGTAAGTAACAGAATTCAGCAGAAGTTAAAACAGAGATTATTGATACTGACAAATGAGATAAGAAAAAATAGGAAATTTCTTCCTTCTCTACACACCTTGAAAGCTTGCATATCAGACAGAAGCTGGGAACAACCAGCACCAACACTGCAAATCAATAATAAACAAGCGGTCATAAAACTGAATAAAGATATAACCACAAACCAAATTATATTTTTGACTTTCACAAAAGTATGTCAAAAATAGATGAATTGTGACACCCGAGACCTTAGATAATCAATGCTATGATCTAAACTTTCTTACTGCCCTATCAGTGTAGACAGAAGCCCGATGATGGTCTCACGTCAATGTCACTCAATTAAAGTTTTCATATCATTCACAAGGGTAATTTGCAACAGAGCTTATGTTTACTGACTTGAACTGATCATTGAACCTTCAAAAATTTTCAACAAGAGATGGAAAGACTAATACTAGTTTTATGGTCAGAACTAATGAAACTGCAGAGACCCTGAACAAAGTAATACATATAAGTGAGACTAATAATTTCAAATGGAGGTCTTTGGGAAGGCTTGGCAGAACATCTACCTCATTGCATGAATTACACTACAATAGATTTTGAAATTTATACTTTTGTTTTAACCTAACTTTGCAACAGTAGCTTTCACAGATTTTCTATGCAAACCTAAACCTATGATTAACTCAATTCCTAAAAACATGCTGTAGAAAACAGAAATGGTCTTCAAGCTTAATAGAAAGACAGAGATGATAGTTTTACACAATAAACTGGAAAAATTTATTATTGCTTACCTCCCTGTTCGAAGAACAAACTCTTCAGCTTCTCGGGCAAGATCCTCAGTAAGCAATGGTCCTTCCTGCAGATGCACAACTAATACCTCAGCCACAGAAACAAGAAATACCGTACACGGTTACACACTCTATTGAACAAACCTGTGTCAAGGGAGCATACACAGGTTCTCCCGTTTCCAACAAAGTCAAATTTTCAGTCAGATGACTGACTGCCAATCTAACAACAACATCCCCAGTGTTTGTTTTGGCATACGGGAAAGGACCTGAAATTATTCTGGCAACAGAGGAAGGCACTCCATCAGCATCACAACCAGCTTCTTTTATTAAAGCTTCCAATGAGTCTGTTGCAACAGCACGGCGTTTCTTTCTAGAAAGACAGCAATTCAAGAGTTGCATCTGCTGATAGAGCAGACATAAACTTAAATCTGGTGCTTCATCAAGAGGAATTCCAGGAATATATAGTTCTTCCATCCAAAGTCTTCTGAGCTGCAGAAATAAACAAATCATTTTTCATAAAAATTATGGGGAGCTCCCAATTTATCCTATGTAATTGGAAGTTATATATTGTACTCTGTGTTTTGAAAGACAAAGATACATTAATGCGGATGGTAAGACATGTAGTGAAATGGAAAAGTATAAAGCTACAGATGGATAACTGGATACAGAAATTATACACATAAATTTATCACTTGAAAGCATCAGAATTTATTAGTTAACACAAGGAGTGATAAGACAACATTCAAAGAAGTTATAAAAAAAACATCAAAATTAGGAACAAAATCTGAAACATTACAACACTTTTTGTGACATGGCAAATCAGAATTACATTCCCTCTTGTTCTTTTCTACTATTTAATATGAATTCAAAAACAGGGAACTTCTTTTGGGAGGAGGGGGAGAAGGGGTGGAGGAGAATAAGGGAGTTCTTTATTTAGTTATTTGGACTTGGTTTAAGATTAAATTCTCTTTCAAATTAATAAAAAGATACTTCTAAGTTATGTGCAGTGACTTACTTCAAAGAGGATCCTGCACCAAAACAATGCCATCTTCCGCAACGTCTTGAAGCTTCCCATGATTTCAGAGACTTTAACAATCAAGCTTTGCGGCGGTGCACCATGGATATCTCTTGGTAATGCCATGGTGCTTGGTAAATTTTCAACAAAAAAGCCGACTTTCCTACCAGGAGTAAGTCCCTCTGCGAACATCTTTTAGATATTACAATGGAAGTGAAGATCACTAAGGCATACATAATCGACCAATTTTATAATAAATTGTAATTCTATAATATAAGCACTTGACCAAATGAGCAGTTACATACTGACCAGCATCAAGTATAGACTGAATGAAAGCCCAAGCTTCATCATCACTGAACTCAGAAGTAACTTTATCCTCCTTCCCCCGGAGCATCAGCTTCACAGCAGAGAGGCCCAAACTTGCCCTTTCTCGAACTGGGGAAGAACTTGCAGAGGACATGAGAAAATCTTTCACTGACCTATAGTTCTTCTCTGACCTGTCAAATACCAAAAGTCCAAAACTGTATCACATAACAGAAGAGAATATAGCAAGAACTAGCTTCAACCTGATTTAAAAAGGATGCACAAGACAGCTGCAGCACGAAATTGACTTAAAGAGAATACTTATTAACAGCAACATCAACCCTCAGAAGGGTGAGTTTATCTACGAATGATAATTGAACAAGTGACTTAATGAGACTAAAACTCTTAAGTTGTACATGTTAGTTTGAACTGATATACCTAGAACGTACATGCCTACATTACATTTTTGTCAAGTCAAAAAGCCAGAAATAAATACTGGATAAGACTCTTTATTGGTTGAAGAATTGTAACTTGACAGTAGTGAACTTACTCAATGGCAACAGCCAGTTGCTTCAACACATACGCAGGTGGGATAATATCTCTGTTGTTGGATTCATTACTATCTGAAGTCTCCAACCCCTGAACACATCAGTAAAACTTCACCCTTAAAGTCTAACCAAAACGATAAAATCTAATCAAACATTGGCACGGTCAAATAAGATAGGATGAGAAACTAATACAGCAATACATATACACAATGTTGGTTGAACTACCTCTATAAAATCATCTCTCTCTAACCTTCATATAGCACTCCGACGGCAAAGTAACTTTATGATTGCTTGAAGTGATTAACGTGTCAAATAAATTAGATACATTTAAAGTTAATCACGTTTTTATGAATCTTTAATAACATTAATAACTCTTCTAGATTGAAAATCACCTGCTCAATAACATTAGTAAGAGGAGTTTCTATACATACTGTAAGCCGAACTATGTTGCAAATTCAGATACGGATACGAGTACCAAAAAATCAAAATAGCAAACTATGTTACACCGGTACGAATCTATGGATATGAATACGACACGGGAATACAGCAAGCACACACCTTTACTTAACTTATGATTTTAGGATGATACTTTTTAGACCATACATAACCCAATGACATAGAAGCAGGTATAACAAAGATGTAGAAGAAGAAAACTTTTGCAATCTAATTACGATGGTAGAGGGTTTCACCTTGGCTTCCAGGGCAAGTTTTTCATGATACAAATAAATATTTTCGTCAAAAACTGGAAAGAACATCTCTGGATTCTCAACAGCGTCTTGGGTTCCCTTTCTACTTCTTCCGATGTTCCTTAGTCTGTCGTGCCATTCCTGTTTCGTTCCTACACTACGTGGCTTCCATCGGAATCGCTTTGGCTCATTCAAATCCTACAGCAACAGAAGCGACCATATATCATAAACATCAGAAAATGCTACAGTAAACAGAAGCGACCATATATTATATTATTCGAATAAAAATCCTTAATGTTTAACACAAATGCATATCCAAATGTCCAAATGACTGACCCTTTTTTCGACCAGAGAAGGCGACGACTCTTCCTGAAATTGACAAGCCCGACTCTTCTGCTCATCTGAATTTAAAAAAAAAACAGCTAAATTGAGGGGGTTAATAGTATGGAGAAAATATAGAGGGAAAAGAGAAAAAGAAAGGTGACCTTTAAGATCGGATTTAAAATCAATGAGAACTCTCTCCGCTTTTGCAGCTGCGGAATGCAAGGCTGTCCTTGCCTTTGTCACAAGCGATCCTCCCTCCATTTTTCCTCTCTCTTTTTTTGGTCTTTTTTTATTACAGATGATATCCCCGAATTTTATGCCCTTTTTCAGAGCATTTTATAAGAAAATGATGGTGACACCTGCAAACGAGGTAGACGAACAGAGGATTGGGTCATTGGGGTACATGTACATCGCTTTCTTTGTTTAACTTTAGTCTCGTTAGTTAACCCTAGAGAAATAAAAATTCAAAGGTGGTGTATGGTGCACCCGCTCCAAAAAAAATGTACATAATATATATGGAAAATGTACATTATATACATGGAAAATGTATATAGTATACATATGAGTTATGTAGAATATACATTTTACACTCCACATAACTAATATGTGTACTATATATATTTTTTATATATGTAATGTACATTTTTTTGGAGCGGGTGCACCATGCTCATGGTGCACACGGGTGCACTGTCCACCCATTGCCTAGGAAACCAGACTAATAACTCAACAAGGAGAAACAAATATTAGGGTGGTACAATTCTAGAAAACGTAACACCCCCTAATATCCTCATATAAAATATTTTTGAAATCAGTAGGAGCACTTTCCAAAAGTGCGAAACAAACATTATTAACGACCCTTAGTTTACAAGTCAATCTACCGCCCTAATTCCTTCACGATAGATATGAGCCACACGGACTTGCCAGTCATTGCAATGCAACAACTTCTTACAATAATTAATGATGTGTGTGCAATATCCCCCCTAATTTTCCTTCTGCTGTAAAACCTGGATGCATGATAGGCTATCCATTTGTACTTCTAGCATTCCTATGCATAACTCCTTAGCCAGTGTTAGGCCTTTATGTAAAGCTTAAGACTCAGCTCTGCAAGATCCATAGTTTGCTGTGAACGCAAACACCCATTTACCATTCGAATCCCTAAGCAAGCCTCCCCCTCCAGCTTCACCCAGTGAACCTTTAGCTACACCATCCGTATTCAGAACATACCATTCGTTTCTAGGCACGTTCCAACGAACAAAAACTTCCTCTTTATTTTCAGCCCCACTCTCCTCCAGCCTTACAAGAGTCCTTACTGTTTCATCCAAGCGTATGTGTAAGAAAGCTCTTGTATCCCGTGGTATTTCATCTTGCCGATAAAACACCAAATAATTTCTCCACTTCCAACTCCACCAAACAGTAAGACAAAAAAGAGAAGGCCATAATGTATTAAACTCATGATCATGAGAATCCAGATTTTTGAACAACCAACCCCTCAAGCTGTTGCTGAAAAAATCATTTGATATAGTCGTGCCTCGAAGGCTTCTCCAATTTTTCTTTGCTTCTCTACAATCCCAAACTATATGCAACGTTGATTCTACTTCCCTCTGGCACACTAAACATAATGGATTAGGCTCCAAATTACGTTTGAATCTGCTGAGGTTCCCTAGCAGCATGTCATGTCCTACTAACCACGAAAAGGAAGTAAAATCATTTATTAGATATATCTTGATCTAAATTTTTAGAATATTATATTTTTATAATTTTTTTATCTTACGTATTTAGAGGAAAAAATATTTTAAATTATGTTTAAAGATCGTGAAAAGTGAAATGTAGAAATAAAATAAAAAAAGGAGTAATATAATAGTCGTGAATTTTTATGATTTTAATTTAGTTTCTTTTTTGGGATTTGATAATTGGAAGAAGAAATATGAAAAGTGAAATGTTGTTTAATTGGTCAATTTTATAATGGGATTGGTTGAGTAGGAGACTTAGTTCGGTATACGATCAGGCTAATCACAACTCAACAAGGATCGCCGTAATTTATAATCTGTCATGCACGCATGCCGTCGCCAACTCTCAAATTTGGGTTTGGTACACATTTGCACATCCATAGGTGTTCCACATTCACCAATTTTGTGTAAGTGATATTTATAAAACTAAAATAAATCAGATAAGCTATAAGAAGTGTTAGGTGTAAAAGTCTATCTGATCCGAGCGACGTTACACATGAGCAACTCGACGTGTAGGGAAACTAGATGTAAACAGCATATGGTCAAATTCGCAGAAGGTAGTACATGATGTTACGGGTAAAAAACCATCTAGCACATCCGACATGACGTGAAGATTGTCCGACGTATGGGACAGCTAGGCATATGGAAGTTACCAGTCAAACTAGGACAACTATTAGATATTAATGAGCAGTTGCAAAAGTGTAGTGATTGTAACCGATCGCGTGATTCTAGGCGTCAATTTCGGAAAGTACAGGTCAACATCTATGTGTAGCGAGAAAACTGGGTAATTGGCTAAGAAATGACATTTGAACAAGTCAAAGAGAGAATATCGGCTATGTAGTTTAAACGGCTACAAGATTCCAAGAGTCAACACCACATGTCTGAGATTTCAAGCGTCAGTTCCAACTGCCCGAGATTCTAGGCATCAATGTCAGCAAGAGTCTAGCCACAAACGCTTAGGCGTCGGGAAGAGCAGCGGTTGAAACTAAGAGTTTGAAGGTCAATCCCAAGATATATGAGTATCAAGCAAGCTCCCAGTATATTTTTTTACTGCTAGTTAAAATATCAACTCAAGGTCATGACGGATAGCCAAAAAAGACCGAGTCAAAACACATGTGAAGCTAAAAATCAAGAAAGTAGTTGCAGTAAGATAAGAACGAGTCAATCATGCTTGTTGCCCACGATTAGCATCTATAAAAGGCAGCTCAAATCAATGAGAAAAGGGTGAACACACACCGAGGTCCATTCATTCACAAGCCAAGATTAAAGCACAACTCATTATCATTTACATGTCTCTCATTAGCTCCATTAACACTTGTCCCTTGCTGTACTTTTCTACTCGTTTTCTCTCAACCTTTTGCTACATCTCTTGTATACTAACGAAAACATTTTCTTCAACATAGTGGAACGGCGGCCTAATAAGCCTCTGTGATTTTTCCTAAGTTTGGGTTTTCCGTGTCACCAATTTGATGTGTTATTTGCATTATTTCCTTGCTTTATTCTATATGTTATTGTCTACGCGTAGCTTAACTAGTTGTAAAATGTCACAGCCTTAAGTTGTCACTAGGTGGCGATTTTTGGCCGAAATACAAAGTACTCCATATGATATAACTTATTTATATTAAACGTTTAAACTTTTACTATAAATTTTAGTTATTGATAACTGCAAATAAGACAACCAATAGTTATGCTAAATTTAGTGAACACGTACTGATGCCATATGATGTGAAATCTATTGGTTTAATCTATAAAAGTTCACATGAGATTACCTCCTTGGGTTAGCTTGATTGAGTTCGAACCAAAATAAATGCAAATAAGTATGATAGGTCTATGAAATTCGACCACCTCTTGGAACAAATTCAAGAGTTGTTAAATTCTTTAAACCACCTCCTAAAACTAAGTATTTAACCACCTATTTTCAATAGAACCCCTATAATTGAACTAAGCAATATTTAAGAATGCGCTAAGCACGTGAATCTTAAACACAAGTTTTGTTTTTCTGAATTTTCTGTATGCAAATCGAATTCATCTCCCCTATATTTATAGTGGCATGTTCGACTTCTACTTGGCTTAGAACAACTCCCTAGCTCAAGTATAACTATACACAAATACCTAATCCTTGTTTATCTAGGAAACTATTGTATCCTTGAACAACAAGGTAACATTCGACTTCTTTTCTAATTAGGAAAACAAATTCTAAGTCAAATAGGATTAAAAGAAGACGTACTTTTCCTAACTCAAATAGGAAACCTAAAAAGACTAAAAACGTGATTTCAATTTTAACTAGGAATCTTACAAAAACTCAAACACGTTTAATAACCTACTTGACTCTAGCTAGCCTAAACCCAAATAAAAAACGAACTCAATGAGTCCCAAAACCTTGGGGCAAACTCTAATAAAGACAAAACTATAACGATACTTCCGCATCACGTACTTTTATCGGGGAAAGTGAGAGATCGAGAAAGTGAACTAATTTCATCTTTGATAAGGGTTAGTTGAGTTTTTTTTTTTTTAATTTTAATTATGAATAGTAAGTACTTTATTACAATTTTATTGTGATAAGTTAATCTCAATTCTCAAGAGACATACTAATTCTATTTTACAATTTTGAGCTTAGGCCACATTATTGACTTGAATGTATTAGGTAGTAAACCTTATTGGTCTCCTTTCTTCCCCATTCATTAGCGTTTCTTCGCTTTCCATAAAGAAAAGTTCCCCAGAGACGGCAAAGAATAGGTCATGGAATTTTGGCCTTGACATTAATTGATGCATAAATCCATGTAGAGATGCTCATGCATAATTAACAATTGTTTTTGAATAAGTCTTTAAATTATAGTCATCTACGGGTCCACCACAATCAACTTATACAATGGGGTTAGTAGCATACGTTACCATTAACTTATTGTAAAGTCTTCAAGCGAAATTGGCTTCATAGATGGCCCTCGTAGTTTAGGATTCTCTCTATTGCCACCGCCACCGCCAACGACCCTGGAGCCTGTTCCATTAACCTTAGCTATAATCACTCAATTTCCTTCAATTTATTTTGTTTTATAAAATAATTTCATCTTCATTTTTACAATTTGCATAAAAATTAAAGCAATGGTCTTGTTTGCTTGCAGTTTTTTGTGTCACTTGGGTTAGTACAAAGTTTTCTTCTTTTTTTCTTTTGGTGTTTTATATATTTAACTTGGGTTAGTCCAAGTTTTAAACTTTCTTTTCTTTTCGTGTTTTATAAATTTAATTTTTGGATTGGACAGGGACATTTCAAAGGGACAAGTCCAAAGTAGATTAGGTTTTTCGTAAGTTTATAAAAAATGTTACTCCATCCATGATCTATAACCGAAGGGGATTCAATGATGATGTATGACTTAGTTTATGAAGTTATAATCGACCATATATTATTCTCTCTTATTCAATTATATCACACAAAACCATACAAAAAGTTGTATGAATGTCCTAAGAGCACATAAAATAATAATCTAATAAAAGTCAGTTTATTTGTCACATAAATATTGCTTTTGTGATTACTTTATTAAACAAACAATCTTAATTAGTTCTTCACTTGAAAAAAATCAGATTACATAACTGAAATCAAAATAATACAGCCCACCAGATCCACTATTGGAATCCATATTCTTTTTCATAATATGAAAAAAAAGGATCGGATTTAACCTATAAACACCATACAATTACCTATTGAAAGGTGAATGAAATTATTTTCTACAAACTCTAAACAGAGCACAATTGCAACAGAAATATGAAAGATGTTCATTTTTAGCACCAATTTCTTCCATCCGCTCGCCTGAAACAAATCAGCCAATTTCATTAACTTTGTAATTTCTTACTGTTAATGCAACAATAACCTTAGTTCACTTTTCCCCTTTGCTGTTAATTGTAAAATTACACAATTGGAGATTTTTCATGTATTTAAGTAGATGAAACTTGAAGATGATGAGTTTTAACCGCGAATACAAATACAACACTTTAGAAAATTACACAAAATAAAACAAAAAAACAATTTGACTCATATTGACTTTTTCGAAATGAAAAAATACGAAGGACACAACGAGAGATTGTAGTCTTTCCTAAAGTTTAAACATGATGAACTCTGTTTGTGGTAAATAGAATCAATGAATTTAGAATCCTTGACAATGTGGTAAATGGTATTAATGAATTCAGATTATTTGGTTTTGTCGGCCAACACAAAAATATGAACAAAAGCAAATTTGTTGAATGAAGAAAATAAAAATCAAAACAAATACAGATGATCAATATGAGACAAAAGATTATTGATTTATGAGTGTTATAATCATATATTTAAGATTATTATTAAAAATAGTAAAATTCTATTTTTATACCCTTTTATTAACTTTTCAACATTATAAGAAACCCGTACATTAACATGGGCACATACTAGTTAAATATTAAATAGAAGACGATATAAGAAAAAAAATGATGTTATAGAAAAAATGACGTGTGTCACTTTTATATTAAAAAAGTTATACTAATAAGGAGTACTAATATTGCTTTTTCTTATTTTTAATGCTATAATAAATACTATGTGTACCCCTTTTGTTCTAAATAATTTATTCTTATAGTGTTTTAAAATAATTAGGATATTTTTTTAATATTTAAAAATACACGATATCGATCATAATGAAATTTTTACTCAACACTGGAAAACCATTAATGCACCACCTCAGAACATACGAACATATATAATGCATTATATTAGTTGTGCTATATATATAAGATTATTTTATAAAAGTTCTGTTAATTTACATACGACAATTTAGAAAATGCTTTTGAACCGAGCTCCACATCATGCTTCACACACAAATTAAATAATGCAATTTGTTTAGAGTAACTAATTTCTATTAAAGATGACAAGTTATTTGATACTTTGTATGGAGCATACAACCATTCCGATCCTACATACAAGGCCTACACTATATAGTATATAAGCATCGTACAATAATGTTTTAGTAACATAAATTGGTTTACTAAAAATATATACACAGATGAGTCCTAAAAGAGGGTAAAAAAAGTAAGTATAAAAAATGAATTGATGATACATTAGTTAATACCAAGAATTTTCATATTTATATTTGTAAATCATGAATTACTAAAGGCTTTTCTAAATCATACCTGATATATATTATATTAGAAACTGAAATATCATATATAAGTATTGTTATATCAAATATAGAAATAAAGAAGATATAAAATACAGAAAAACATATATCAAGTATAGACATTACTCCCTCTGTCCTCATATATTTGCCCCATTTACTTCTTTAGGCTGTCTCATTTTATTTTCCCACATTTCTCTAAATGGTAGGTTGACCTACTTTATTAGAGAATAAAGTGGGTGATTAAAAGTGTGGTAATGAGGTGATATTGGGATATTTGTCTCGACCCATGTTTAAAGTTTTCCTCCCTAACCCTAAGTTACTTTCGACTGTCATCTCCCTCTCTAGAAACCTCTCCCTCTTCCTCCCTTATCCCTCTCTGGAAAACCTAGATCTACTCCACTTATTCGCCAATTACTCTAAAATTTTGTCGCCATCGTCTCCCTCCACTTTGACTAAGTTAGTACATGTCTCTAGATCTTGATGTTTGCTTATGGAATGATGTGAGACTATGAATTTGCTGACACTTATGAATGGTCAGATTTTGTACCCGAAACTCCACTTACACCATGTCCTCCTCCTCATTTTTGTACACTTAACTCTGGGCCTAGATCTACTCCCACTCCCTCATTTTGTTCTCCACCCACAACAATTACACCACATCTTGTCCGCCCTCCACCTAATATGGTGGTTCCTGAAATCCCGAAGGATGTCTGATCCACACCCGAGTATAGGCGACAGTATGGACCGAGGGCTGAGTGAAAATTGGACTTCAAGCTTCCCTAGGGGTCTTGATTTCAAAGGCTCTAATGTTTATGAGTCTGAGGTCGATGACAGTAATAGATCTGAGGCCTTGCTTGTGGTGGGTGATACAGAAGAGGCCCGTCGGGTCCCTCCTAATTTTGTCCCTTGTCCTTGTAATGATATGTTGAGGTTATTGGTGCCTGAATTCTTCAAAATACCCAAGATAAGATCTTTCTACCATCGTTAATTTCCCGCTTTAGTTGGTTTATGGATGTGAATTTCTATGGGTTCAATGTATGAGTTGTTTTGGGTGATTATCGTTCGATTTACCTGTTTTATGCTAATTTTTGTTGGTTTAAATTGTCTGATTTTCAATGATTTGCTGATTTACGTTTGATTTATGTGTCAATATTTGTTGATTTATGTGATTTTACCTATTTTGTACCTGCACATGGTGATTTATGTTCGATTTGAGATTAATTTCCTATGATTTACGCTTTGTTTCCTATGATTTCCTATGATTTTGCAATAAGTAGTTTGAATCCCTTAAAATGTTGAGTTTTTTTGATTTTATTGTTTTATTGGTTGGATCTTCCTTGTTGTTGGTTAAGGTCAAGTATATACAAATTTTGAGACCGACTCTTATGTGTTGTATTTTATGGCTTTTGCATATGGTATTTGGCTGGTATTCTTGCATAGTATGTGTTGTGGTTGGCATTTTACCTATGTCGGATGCTATTCTTGCTTAATTTACCTATGTTTACTGGCATTCTTGCACATTAGCTTTGATTCCTGGAATTTTATCTATGTCTGCTAGTGTATTCTTGCATAGTAGGTATTATTGTTGGCATTTTACCTATGTCTAATGATATTCTTGCATATTTGGTATGGTCCTTGGTATTTTACCTATGTCTATTGGTATTCTTACACATTATATATTGCCAATGGTTGTTGGCATTTTACCTATGTTTACTGGTATTCTTTCACATTAGCTTTGATTCCTGACATTTTACCTATGTCTATTGCTGTATTCTAGCATATTCTTGCATATTATGTACATTCTTGGTATTGTGATATGTATATTCTCATTATTATTGCATATATGGTTGTATTATGTATATTGTTGGTATTGTGACATGTATATTCTCATTAATCTTGCATATTATTTCGTATTAAGTATATTCTTGGTATTATGATATGTATATTATCATTATTCCCGTATATGCTTGAGTATTCTTTCATTTTATGCATATTCTTGGTGTTGTGACCTATATGGTGTGATCTATATTATGTATACTCTTCCATGTTCTTGTATATTAGGTATATAATTGGTATTGTGATCTGTAGATTCTGTATATTGTAGTATATTGATGCATATTAGGTATATTCTTGTATAGTAGGTATGGTGTGACCTGATTTTGTATATTCTTGCATTTATGATTGTATTATGTATATTTTTGGTATTGTGATCTGTATATTCTCATTATTCTAGCATATTCTTTCATATTAGGTCTATTCTTGGTATTGTCATCTGTTTATTCTCATTATTCTTTCATATTCTTTCATATTAGGTCTATTCTTGATATTGTCATCTGTATATTTTGTATATTAATGTCAGTTCTTAGTATGGCATGTCTTGATTATGTATAGTCTTGCATATTATGTATATTCTTTGTATTGTGTGACTTGATTATGTATATTCTTGCATATTATGTATATTCTTTGTATTTTGTGACTTGATACTGTATATTCTTGGTATGGTGTGACTTCATTATGTATATTAATTCTTGCATATTAAGTATATTGTTGGTATTGTGTGACCTTGTTCTATATTTTTGGATTGGGACATTGATGTTGTATGTTGTGTTCTGCTCATTTAGTACTCCATCTATCCTTATATAACTGCCTCTTTTGCGACATTTTATTAGTTGCATTTCTCTATGATGTGAAAATTGAACATAGTTACATTTTTTTAGCACTAATTGCTTGATGTATAATCCCTTCCCTTAGTCCTAGTCTTGATTGATGAGGCATATAAGGAGTCAAGTGCATAGGGCAATAATTAGTGTTGCTTATGATGAAAAACGTTATCTGATAGATTTATTCTCTATGAAGATTGAGTTGTCTATAATTTCTAAGTTAACTAGTTATGCCCTAAATGTAATTGGTACCATATGCCATCAATTAGTCTAGGTTATAGGGTGCTTGTGTGTATTGATGCAACATGCAATGATGTTTAATTATGTGATGACAAGGTAAATTTCCTGAGAGGAACATAGATTACTTCTATTACATGCGTCATTGAACAACTTCTTATATTACATGTATCAATGAACAACTTCTTTGACTTACTTACATTATGTGCACAAAATATTACATGCATGTAAACTTATTTCACTTGGAGACAAAATGAACTTCAAACAACAAAACTAATTCATAGTCAAACCTTGCATTAAGTCCTCTAGTTTTTGTTGCATTAAGTTCATCATCTTCTGCTTGAGTTAAGTATGTTGCATTGAGATGTGGTTCATTGAATTGTACTCAGCTTTATTCACTGTTGGTTGTCCATTAGTTACTTCTTCTTGCTCTAACACTGATGTTTGACACTCTATGAGTAGTTTAGTAGGCAATTCAACTGTTTTAGGTAGAAGTCCTTGTCTTTTCATCCTCTACTTTCCAACAAGAGATAGTTTGAAGTTGTGTTCCTCCCTTGTATTTCATGATTTCAATCATCACATATTGTAATGACAATAAAACATGATTAAGTAATCTTGGCTCAAACACATCAAAAGCATACTCCACTGCCTCTATTAGTTGGTCAACTGTCCTTGGTACTTGCTCATATTGAATGACTTGAATGGCTCTGAAAAACCCAAATCCAACACATTAGTGTCTGGTGAGTTGGTTGGCTATGACACTAATTCAATCATAAACCTATCTAAGTTTGCTATCTCTTTAAAATCTTGATTTGAGTTCAAAATGTAGGGGTAGCATTGTCTTGTTGAATGATTATACGCCCATCTGCCCCTAGTAACCATCTACTTTTGATGGGTGGTATGAGTTTGGTTATGATCATGTTCTTGATGGTAGCTTCTATGATGTTCTTTATTGATTTTGTTTCCATTGTGCTTGCCTCTCTACGCACTCTTTTTCTCTTTGCTAGTATTTTCTTTGTAAATGGTCAACACCCTCTCTTCCCATAAAAAAATACAACTCTCATCTTCTGAATTTTGAGGTTTGGCTACTGCTATAAGGAACATGATCTTCATTATAAATCTCTTTGACTTAGTGTGTATGTGAGGCTCTACTTTTGTTGGGGCCAAATAGAATGTTTGGCTTGTTTTGGACATATAGAACCATTTTCATCAATATAGACTATTTTGTGCATGTCTTGAAACTGTAGTATATTGTTGATGTGTACTACTTGTGAGATACACTACTACAACCTTTGAAGCTTGTTCTTAGGTGTTAATGTGGGTTTGATTGCATTACTATGTTTCCTTATATGTCCTTCCTTGATGAATCTATGGACTAAAGTCTTGTTTATGTTCAACGGTTTAGCAAGTGACCTTATGGTGGTTCTATTTTTGAGTGGGATTGCCAACAGTTGCTCCTCTACTAATTTAATTGGTTTCCAACCCACCTTCCCTTTGTAATTTTTCTACATTTTGAGATTCTCTCTAGTAGTTATGCTTTTTTTTTTAAATAGTTCTCCAAATCCTTTGAATTGTCCATCTACTACTGTTGTATGTTAATGCAAGTTTGTTTATGTAACCATGTGCTACCTTGATGTTTTTTCTATTTTGTAATAAATGTATCATGCATGAGAGTCTCTCTTCTTCATTCATGTCCTTTCTTTTTCCTATGTTGCATAAGGATGCATTTGGTATACCATGTTCAGAAAATGGTAAGTTACCTTAGGTGTTGGAGATTGGTAAGTGTTTGTCCCTTGTGGAAAGCAAGGGTCTCCTGGTCCTTCCTGCCCTTGCGATGCTTCTGGTCCATGTTGAGAATTTGTTGTCTCTGGATAAATTCTGTCACAATGGCCCATGGAATTTCTGGTGAGATGGACACCAAATGACAGCTCATTGCCCTCTGGTGAACTCGATGATTTATTTAACTGAGAGTTAATGGAGTTAATCTCCGTGTTGGTGGAACTATACGTTGGCTAGGATGTGTATTTATGACTGTTTTGATTTGACATAAATGTATTGAATCCAACAGTGCACTATAAATAGTGGTTGTTGGTGATGAAACTTTAAAAGGTTGATTTTCATTTTGGTGGAAAGCCACCATTCGGTCACAGTTGTAAAATTTGGTGGGAGCCAAATTTGAAAAGTTGTTGAACTTTTGGCTCCACTTCTAAAAATTCACATGGTTTATGTCCAAGTGTATTATTGTACATGACAGCTCATGAAAAAAGGGTAAAGTGTGAGACACCACCATGTGTTTTCTCCACTAGTCCCCTTTTGACTTAGTATAATTTAAGCATAATTTCATCACATGTGGAACTTGTATATCCATTCCCTTGAAAAAGTGGAAAAAAAAATGGGGAAAATATATGAGGATAGAGGAGTATGACCTCATATATAGAAATAAAATTAAAAAAATACCTCTAATATATTTATATCAATTAGAAATTAGAAATTTTTCTACGATGAATATGTTCATTGTCTCTATTATATTGAAAGGTCTGAAGTTTACATAATTCATACATTTTGATTTTAAGTAAGCAAGTATTTCGAAAACATCCTTTTTCATTATGAAAATTAGTTGTAAGATGTGCGAAAGTAATTTAAAACTATTACAATACGTGAAAAAGCATGGTTGTTGTATGTATACTATAGAAATGTACTTTATTGTTCTTATGCTAAAACTAGCTGCTTGACATTCACAGGGAAGGAAAATTTTGGGGGGCCGTCGAAAGCGGTTTCTACAATAATTCCGGCAGCTGCTTCAGTAGGATGGTAAAGGTCCCAGAAAACATGGTCACTTCTGTTGGAACAATAAGTAGAGATGGGTAGACAAGCTATCTTAACTTTTAGTTTTCCTAGGCCACCACAACATGCTTCTTTCGTTTCCTTGAATCCTGTAATGGTTAAACGAGAAATCTGAATTAAGTACACAAGGAAAAAATCAATTTCAAAAGGATGAGGTTTGCTGCATGAACTAATTATATACTTTTAGTAGTCTGTTTATATACATATTTTCGGCTATTTCTTAATTTTTGCCCCATTTATATTTATAGAATTAAAGTTTATAAAACTAGACTATAAATTTTCATCATCTATATTATAAGAATGATATATTCAAGTATAATTTTATTGGATGCATCCCAATGTAAATTTTTAGAATATCAAGTTTTTATTATTTTTTATCTTACGAATTTGGTAGTAAAATTATTTTTTTT
Source organism: Dysphania ambrosioides (assembly GCA_026401315.1). Classification (NCBI taxonomy): domain Eukaryota; kingdom Viridiplantae; phylum Streptophyta; class Magnoliopsida; order Caryophyllales; family Amaranthaceae; genus Dysphania; species Dysphania ambrosioides. Next base: position 23,916,818 of record CM048666.1, read on the forward strand.
TATCCTAAAGAGGAGAAAAGCCATCAAAGCCGAGCTTATAGCTTTGAGTAAGGGGCTAGCTTATAGCAAAGGATTTATGCATTGAGAAGCTGATAATTCAGACAGATAACCAAGCGTGCGCTCGACTGATTACAAACAATGAGCAAGTAAGTGGAGAGTACTTTTTTCTGATACAAGTGTGCAAGGATATGATAAATTCGTCAGAATGGAGTACGGAAGTTATTCATATCTATTGGGAAGGAAACAGAGCTGCGGATTGGTTAGCGAAAAAGGTGTCATGCAACAAGAGAGTATTTCTTTCATAAATACGACCCCTGGGCAACTTTTCTCTGTTCTAGAAGAAGATATCAGGGGAGTTAGCATCTCTTGGTCTATTGCTGTGTAACTTTTTATTTTTGATAATAAAAACATTTAAAGTCATGTTTTAAAAACCGCAAATAGCCATAAAGGACAAACAGTTAGAGATAAAGAGTATATATTTACGTACCATAGGTAGCGGGCTGTTGGATGAGGTTTTGGAAGACGGTGTAAGTATCAAAGTAGGTATACCGGAAGTCTTTGAGTTGTGTTTGGTAATCTTGAAGACCTGATATGACTCCTTTGTTATAATTGGAGGCCACAAAGTTGGCTGCTTCATTGCAAGCTTCCGTTTTGTTCCTGTCTCTCTGTACAGGGCAACACCCCACAGCTGCCACCCCAAATATCACGAATTTCCGACCCCCAAAATCGTATAATCGCTGCCAGAAATTCATCAAAAATAGGGATTAGTAAACTAAATATATTTTCCGAGAAGTAAAAGCTATCTCAAGGATGATAACAAAGTTCATGTATAATTTCAATGTATATTTCTACTACATACATACTATCCAATGTTAATTTTGAAACGAATTTGAATTAGTAACTTGATGAGACATGACTTCAATTCTATATATAAGATCATTATTTTTAATTTTTAACACCTGACAATTGTTAATTCTGTACTTGAGATGGTTAATTTTTTTTATCTAAGATGATTATGTCTATACCTAAATATTTTATTCTTAAAATAGTTATTTTTATATCTAAAATAGTAAAATCTTATATGAGATAGTTATTTTTATATCTGACATTATAACATCTATACCTTAGATAATACTCTATCTCAATAAATAATTTTTTTCTTTTATTTTTTTTACCTTAATATAAATTATCAAATTTATATAAAGTATAAATTAGAACTTTCTCCTACAAAATATATACCTACACTCATATACTTACTAGCACTAGTAGAAAACAGTTCAATTGTTGCGGTTAAATACATTTCGAAGCACATAACAATAAGTGCTGCAGTTATTTAAACAACCACAGCACTTATAACACAAGTGCTGCGGTTATAAAAATAACCGCAACATTTATTACAAGTGTTGCGGTTATTTAAATAACCGCAGCACTTATAAATCACAAGTACTGCGGTTATTTGAAATAATCGCATCATTTAATCTTCCCCCAGGAATATAATATATGACTGATTAAATGCTGCGATTATTTGAAAAAACCGAAGCAATTATAAATCACAAGCCCCTGTAGATCTCTCAAAAATACCCAATTTAGACATATTATAAGCCCCATTCGGAGTCCCGTAGTCAATTTTATAGCTTCTCAAAGTTTTTTTTTCAATATCTCAAATAATACGTCACCGAAACCGCTAAAGGGTAACATAGTTGTGTAGTGCCTCTAAATATAGGTGGTTTAAAAAAAAAATTTACACCATTCGAACTACCGGGCTAAGAGATATGCCTATTCGAACTTTACGAAACCTTGGAATAGAATCTGAAATCTATGAAGATTGAATTGGTTGTTTATTTTGAGTACAAAATATAGTAGATCGCAATTTTGCGTGCGAAAACGAGTGGTCATAATTGAATTTTCGATTTATATGCTTCATGATTCATCATTTCTTAACTTTTCTTATCTTTTATGACCTATTAATTTTAATTTTTTTTGTTCTGGTGACCATCAATTGCTGCGGTTATTAGAAAACCCGCAGCAAATAATGCTGAAAAAATATATATTTTTTTAATTTTTTAAAAATATTTGCTGCGATTTTTTGGTAAAACCGCAACAAATAATAGATATATTTGCTGCGATTTTTCTAATAACCGCAGCAATTGTTTTTTCTATTGCTGCGTCTAAAAAACCGCATCATTTGTTGATTTTCCATGTGCTTCGCCTATATGTGCTTCGTATCAATAACCGCAGCAAATAAACATTACTACGTCCGAAATAATAAAAATATTCACATTATTCAAATGATATAGGATAATACGGTAAAAGTGGAAGAATATATAGTTGAGAAATACCTTCAATTGTCCTTTGAAAGCAAGCACCATAGAAGCCACGTATTGGTCAGGGGAGCCTTTCTTCATTTGGCTAGAGGATGATCCAAAATAGCCAAAAATATCATTGCTTCCTATCACAATCGCGCAAACTGATTTTGATAATAAATTTTGTGCTTCTTCTTGTCCCATCTGTTGCACTATTTCCCCTTGCACTGTCCCAAAGTAATCTATTTGCTTGTTTAATGGTATGGACTGACGCTGTATATAGAACAAAGTTTATAATTATATCATTACTACTCATCAAGCGGGGATAGCTCAGTTGGGAGAGCGCCAGACTGAAGATCTGGAGGTCGCGTGTTCGATCCACGCTCACCGCATAGAATTAATTCTATTCTTTTAACTCTAGACCTTTCTATTTTCATACTCCCTATTTCATTTATGTTCAAGTTTTATATTTTAAAATTAGTACATGTAAATATAATAAGTAACTTTTTAATATTTAATTACTGTATTAGGTTTGGATTCTTCCTTGATTTCAAATAGGAAGAAAAAAAAACGGAGAGAGTACATTCATACTTATATCCGATCTCAAGCTCGGTTAAGTAGTTTTTTTTTAAAAAATGTAATTAGTAAAAATATTAATGAGAATAATTTTCTATAAAAATGGCAGAATGTTAAAATATAAATCCTACCCATGAATGTAAAATAACATATGCCCGATGTTTCAGAGATGAAGTGAGTAGTAATCGTATTAGGCATTTTAAGTATAGTATGATTACTTAAGACATAAGCAAACTCAACATTGAATCTGATAAATAATTATTGAAGAGTATGTATTATTTTTAGTAAAGTTGATAAAGAAGGGAGGCATACGTAAAGTCGATCAGTGCCACCAAGGATTCGAGCACCTCCAGATGCAAAGTTAACTCCAGTGGAAAAGTTGCTGCTTTTGGTCTGTATTAAGGAAAGATAAGGTGGCGGTGAAAACTGCATCCCCAATTTCTCAGCTGGTTTACGTCGAATCATGAAAACAAAATTGAATCCATTATTTTACTGAATATAAATCAACCATATATATAACTCATTCGACCTACCAACCAAAAATATTTTACTGAAATAGTGAAATGATTTTCATGCAAAAATATACATATATAAAATATCTACTATAGGCAATAATAATCTTTCTATTCAAAATGCCATGCAAAACAAAGAGAAATAAAATTAGAAGCAGAATTACTAGAAAAGAAAGGCAAAGGTGTTTATGCTATGCTAGCTAGCTCTTATCTTGCATAGGCCTTTTTTAATTTTTAATTTTTCTTATTAAAAGTAAGATCCAATAAACTTTTTCAAAGTTAAAGTTAATTTTTGAATATATATATCCATCTTTTGAGATTTTCATGGTAAAATTGGTATTTCTACATCCCATACTTTTTATTTTTATATAAGAAAAATGAGGAGGAATTCCTAATTAATACCTTATACAAATATATTATGAAATATTTTCGTAATTTTATTTCTATATCTGATATCATAATGGCTATATCTATATATAAATTTTTCTATATTTTTATATCTGATATAACAATATCTATATCTGATATAATAATAGTTATATCTGATATTTTAATATACTGATGTAATTTATATCAGGTATGAAACATAAAACCTTTAAGAATGAGCTACATAACCTAATGAACCTCATTATATCACATTCTTCACGGATTAATTTTTTTTTTTTTTTTTTGGCAGATTATTCTTCACGGATTTTGCAGTCCACATTCTGCTAGCAAGCCCGCTCTTAAGATACCCACTCCCTAACACTTGCGCTTGCACTATGAAGCTTTCAACGTAACCCCATGACCTCGAGATTACAAAGTTTGGTATTCCAATATCCCATTCAATCTACATAGATGTAAGCATTTCAATCAAGGACACAAGCAAAACTCCAGTGAAATGTACATGAAAACGATTGATGAAACATTGATAAGAAAAAAAGAATTTCTCTTTGTATTGTAAGCTATATCTATAATGATAATAACATTGATAAGGTTTATATAATTAAGGGGCAAAATGATCATGATCATGATCATGATCATATACTAACGTACTCTGATCCTACTGATTAACGTTAGAACTATAAACTCCAAATGCCATAACAATTTGATAAGTGCTTTGCATAATGCTACGACCTAAAATATTTAGTTATGCATACAATACACCGATTGCGCTAGTTATATGGGATGCAAACATGAGAGACAAGAAATGCCCATACGCGTAGAAGTGTCTAGCTAGAGTCATGTCATGTCTTTGGACGTTTGACAATAGAGCAAACAAAGAAAAGAGGCGTCCATGATTGTAATTGACAAAACTTTAATTACTAAGAGTCAAGCTAGCACAATAGAGGTGATATGATTAAGAAGAAGAAATCAATTAAGACACAATTACTAAACTCCTATCCATTCGAAAAAATGTACACAGTACAAATCTAAGAATCCATGACAAGAGATTCACAGAGTATTGTATACATACGGGATACAATATAGAGATTATTGTATCATAGTAAAAGTGATTCTTCGATATAACAAAAGTTATCCTTTAAAGTTTATGAAATTCAACTATCCTAATAGAAGTGATTCATCGATATAACAAAACGATAGATACGGAAAGTTGCTAAGAGAGTAAAAATTAGTAACAATACCGAGAAAATCGGCAGCATTTTTGCCATTGCTGAATCTTCCAGTAGACTTGTGAGTGGGAAAATCAATGCCATTATGAGGGAAGTTAGCCTTAAGTAATGAGAGAGGGAGATGATTGTTATTGCCAACATCAACCAATGAATCTCCAAACACAAACAACGCAGGTGCAAGTTGATCAGCCCTTGTATATTTGAAGTGTATGGCAATAATAAACATCATATAATATGACATGACTAGTACGAAGTTCAGCTTTACTATCGAGGATGCCATTTTCCCTGTGTTTCTCAGAGGAAAAAAAAAACTAAGGTATGAAAACAAAATTTGGTTTTACTAGTAAGTGAAAGGTGAAAGGTGAGATGGGTTGAGTATATATCGAGGACAAAAGTGAGGGTTCCACCCTATCACCATAGTGCTAGGTGTGAATGCATGACATTTTTTTTATGTAGATTTTAGTGGGGGGAAAAAAAGCGTCAAATAATTTTTCTGGTATTATTCGATCAGAATTTTCCAACTAGCTATTTGTGGTTGAAATAGTTTGAGATGATATTCTACAAATCTTAGGTTATGCTAATTATATCCTCTAAAAAATTCAAAGGCTAAGATATGTATCACTTTTAATATATCAAATACATAACACTTTGAATTAAAAAAAAATTATAATTTATAAATGATATAAATATATTAGTAAATATTTTCGTAATTTTATTTCTATATTTGTGATCATAATGTCTATATCTGATATGAGTTTGGTTTTTCTATATGTTAACTATTTTATTATCTTCTATATTTCTATATATGATATAATAATACATATATAAGTTAGGAAAGCCTCTAAATAAATGCAGGGGTAGAATATGCATTAAAAGCTATGGTTGTAACATTTTTATTTGAATAAGATCATATTAGCATCATCAAACCCTTCACGTAGGTGAGGATAAGTATTGTAGCAAATTTTAGCAATAGGGTATGAAAGCTAAGACACAATGAAGTTGTTTTTAAGTAAAGTAACAAAGACAACCAAGTTACCGACGAATAGTGAAACATTCGAAACCGGACAAGCACTATCCCCACCACTTCTTGCGTCTAATCTAATCTCGTCCTCTCATATTAGAGTCTACATTCGACATATTTTAGTCATACATCACTGTCCCATTTTCCAACCCACTTTCGGATGTCCTCCACATTTGTACTCCTAAGCGGCTACGGCAGGCCCGTCCCTCTGGGCACGGCGAATGGACCAACTGTTTAAGGTCTATGGAAGCCAGGGTTGATTTTGTTAGTTTTTATAGTCTATTATGGACTTATATAGCATATGAGCTGAAATAGTTTAGTGGTTGAGATATCAATCTATGAAATTTTCTTGACAAAGGGTTGCAGGTCTAATTTTCATTCCAATTATTTTTGTTTTTTTTTTTCAAAATTATATTATTCGGAATTTTTATTCTCCTAACTTATCGGTGCGTTGAAAGTATTGTATTCATAGTATTCTCATGCGTAGTGCGTCCTACTATAGTCTTTGTATATCTTGATTTAATTTTTGAACAACGTATTATACACCGTCAAAGTTAATATTAGTTACAAACAAAAAACCTACTAAAATTAAATATGAAATATATATATATATATATATATATATATATATATATATATATATATATATATATATATATATATATATATATATATATATATCATGTTGAAACACTCTCGTATAAAAACCCGAGTCAGAAAAGTTGCCAACACTTTTGCAATGCTAAAAATGAACTTGTTAATTACTTCCTGGCTACTACCTATAAATAGCACTAATGTTTATAGCATTAAGGTAAACTTCTAGATGACAAGTATGAATAATTGAAAACGCCGTATATGATGACAATACAAACTTCCTGTTGTGAAGGAAGATCAGTGAGAGTATAGAGAATACTAGCTGGATGTGAGGTTTGTATGTCACTTTGCATCTCAACCACATTAAAGTTTAAAGGACAACTGTTTGATTGGTATATCCTTTCATTAGCCATAGTATGACTTCAATTGAGAAGACATTAAGTCGACATTGCTGCCTTTCTATTGTGTACGACCTGCGTAAGGTCATAGGGACTCTATCTAACTCGTTATATGTTTGGGTAATCTATCAGGTTTTCCTAATTCATACATAATATAAATTATATTAAGATACTAAAATATCAAATATAGGTACTATTATTATACCAAATATATAAATATATAAGATGTAAAAAATACAAAAATAAAACAGCATATTAGGTATAGACATTATGACATCAAATATAAAATAAAATAATAAAAAATATCCCCTAATATATTTATATCAAGCATAAAGTAATCTATCGCCTAACTTGAACTTAATTTATGTCGGCTACTCTTATAGCATCATGGCATTCAATGTGAAAATAAGAAAAATTTTGGTGTTACATGAGTAAATTGCGAAATGTAATGAAAACTAGAGTGCTCAATAGCCAATTGATAATGATTTTCCAATTTGGATGTACTAATCATGCAAAATCATATAACCCAGCCCTTATTGCCAGCTCCTCGTCTTATCGATCTCATACTTCGTATTACTCTCATTTATGTCGGATATGTTTGAACACAACATATTATATATCTAATATCATGCAAGACGTATATCTTCGATCAATCATTTTTATTTCCCTATATATACTCTCATTCATTCAAGGCCATTCACATTGCATCTCCCTCCTACCAATATTCAGATTCATCATTCTCTTCAAAATTTTGTAAATTGTTGTAGACCGTTGTTTTTTTTTTAATATATATTTGTGTGATATTTTTTTTTTATAAAAATCTTCTAAAATCCCATATAATTTGTGTTGATTTGATGGTAATTCAAACTTAAAACCCTTTGTACGTAGCGAGTCACATACTTGTAATGTTAACTTTTGCATGAAAAAATGCTTAATAATTGAAGTTAGCAAACCTCAATGCATGAGAGAAACCATCAAATTTTTTGCCTCTTAGCGAATCTACTAGTAACGTATATATACAGGATACATCATACATGAATAATATGGAAATGTACAAGAATTCAAAGAACTACAATGTTAATTACTATTCTTTCTCTACCTACTATCTCCGTTTCACAAAGATGTTTCCATTTTTTTTAGTCTCTAAGACACAACTTTAAACATTGATATCTATTAGACTATTATTATGTATTATAAAATTATGAAAATTATATATTGATAATACATTTTAAAACGAATCTAATAAAATCTCCAATAATATTATTTTGTATTACACATATATAAAAAAAAATATGGTCAAAACTTATTTATTTTGATCAAATAAATAGTAAACGAAAACTTCTTTGTATAACTGAGTATATGTGTAACATGAACTTATGTTTATAAGATTGCATTAAAAAAAAAAAAAAAAAAAAAAAAAAAAAAAAAAAAAACTTATGTTTATAAGATGCAGCTGAAGATAGATCAACGAACCAAAGCAAGGAAGAGTAGGGAGCTAGGTATTTATCCAAAAATATCCTTTAAAGAGCATTGGGTGATTGAAGCCCATGGATTATGGGTCTAGGCCCATTTAATGTTTTTATGTTTATTTTTTTTATTTTTATCTTAGTTACTAGGGTGAAACTGTGAAAGACTAGCGTGTGCGCCTAGTTGGCCAATCTTATATTACGGAAACATAGCCCAATACGTATTTACAAGCCTCTTAATATTCAAGGTTTTGAATAAGAAAGCAAACTCTTGTACGGAGTACTAAAATTTATGTGAATGAAATTTGAATAATCAATTGATGGATGCGTTACGTTGTGCATTCAACGAAGATCTGTATCAGACTCGCACTAGATTAATATTTACTTACTTTGATTCATTCATGATTAGAGAGTCTGATTAGACTCATTACCATACTCAATATTTTCACATTAGAACTCATATCCGTCCCATAAAATTTCAGACCCTTATCCTAAATTCATTGAATCTGATGGGTCTCAGGTCCATAATGGATCTAAAATGGATCTTTAACATATTTTTTTATTTCTATATGTTTATTATTCACATGTTTTATAATTGGATGTATTTTCGCATTTCAAACCTTAGAATTGTTTACCGATTAAGTGTTATAAAGGAACATAAATTGCATTATTATGTCAAATGAGATAAATTAATAAATCTTTTCTTAACCATACAATTTGTATCGTTGAAAATGCCTATATGATATTCAAAGAATTTGCCTGGAAGGATATGTTAAGAGAATCAGATTTGATGATATGGGTGTTTATGGGTTTTAGTTTTAGTCATGAATCATTAGGCAAAAACGCAATTTACTTCTTCCATTTTTAATAATAATAATAATAGTAATAATAATAATAATATAATACAAATATAAATTATATTGATGTAATTATGTTAAATACGGGTTTAAGTCATATCCATCTATAGGAGAAAATCCACTTTACAAGATTAAGAGAGTTTTACCTTAAAATCATATGACAATAACGAATTAGGGGAGTGGTACCTCAACCTTATATAGTGGACATTTCTATTAATTTGTCAATATTTGATACTCACATGTAACGCTTTATGGGTTTTTAAAACTTTAACAAATTTGAATCAAAGACTCAACTTGTGAACAATACCCATTCCCCCTATCATGCTTTCATCACCCCATAAATACCAACTACCAAGTATGAAGTAATCGATTACTACGAAAAAAATAAAGTCGTGGCTCATGGAACAAACACACAAAATCAAAGACAGCTAAAAGTAGGGCCATCTTACATTGACCGCACCCTCTATATTTGGTTTAATATCCAACGTGAAACTTAGACCAGTTTGATGCTAACAAATGCGCTATTACACGGTCAAGCTATGTACGCTTATAAATCTTCTAAATTCGTTCACATGCAAGCAGCAAAACAGACAAAGCAGACCGAAGAAGCCAACCATAAACAAAACATGGCTTCATTCTTCAATCCCTTCAGTTGTTTCTCTGAGCCAGCAAGCTCCAACAAATATGTATGCGATGGTGATGTTTGTACGTTGAGCAGTGACAGACGATACTTCGCCAAGAAGAATAAGCTCAGCCTACGTTTCGCCCTAGCTTGTCTTTCAACAAGGAAAGCTTGATCCAGCTACTTCTTTCTCTTCATTATACAAGCTAACAAGTATAAACCCTTCACAAGAATATAATACGGCTTATTTGTTGAGCTCTAGTCTTGTGAGACACTCATGCATTAACCGAATGGTTATCAGTTTGTATGTAACTTTTTATTCATGTCAAAAGTCTAATGTATATGTTGATGAAATATTTGTCTTCCATCAGTATTTTAACTGTACGCATTAGTAAAATTCAGAAATTTTCAAGGTGTTTGTCCATTCACATCATCATTTTCTAGCTGAGATCAAGAAATGAATTTGAAGGGTGTGGGCTTTGGCAGACCAAAATCATTGCTTCATTCATGGAGAGTATTGATACATCAAATTGTGAAAATTCAATTGTTTTGATTCTTTACGGCAATGACTTTCCAAAGGCTGGTGGACAATGGTACTGGTATATTTAATTTCCTGAAAAATTGAAAATATCCTCATGCTTCCGTTTTCCTAACCTAAAGTGAGGATCATGAACAAATTATCAGATTATCCAAATACTCCATCAGTCATTTAACGTTTGCCCCATTTTGACAAAAAAAGCCAAACATTAAGAAACAGATGGAGTATTAAAGAAATGCAAAACAATTGAAATTTTATGATTCCAAGTATCCATAGAACTCTGCTTAGATCACTACCTAAGTGGCCAAGTTATTGAACCTCTTCGGCATTCAGCTGCTAGAAAGGAAATGCGGGAAGGGTAGAGCTCCGTGGAGGGTTCGCGAATAGTTAAGGTGATCGCATTTCTAGTCTGCTGTATTCGACATTCTATACTTGGTTATCATCTAACATTTCAGGCATGGCTAATGAATGCACATGTAAAGGCTATTTAGTTGGTTTTTAGTTGGTGAACTGTAACACGGGAAAATTCAACAACTATATATGATTGGCAAACTACTCTAGTTAGGAAGATGTATAGATCAAAGCTATTTTGTTTCCTAGTAAAGTGGAGAAATGATGTTAGCCTTAACGCTATTCCGTAATCCTCTTTGTTCAAAGAGAATGAATAACCACATAGCAAAACCATGCTTATATTTAAGGTGACAAAAAAAAAATATACATCGAGGAATGGAATGAACAAGTATCCTTTCTAAATAACTAGTCTGCAGTTGCTAGGGGGATATTCTGAATACATAGAGGAAAGTAATATCCAAAACATGACCGCATTTCTGGATTTCTTTGGCTTTACGTCGAAAAAGGAAAGTGGCAGTCAGCCGGAAAAGGAATCTAAGTGCAATGGTGAAGTATGCCGGCCACTGGAGAGGATAAGTTTCATGAAGCGAATCAGTCCAACAGAGGAAATAAATTCTGGGAATGAGGAAAAGAATTATCTTGAGTGAAGTAATTGTATTAAGGTAAGGGAAGAATTGAACTTTCATATCGTCTGAACTCCTGCAACAAAAACACAGAAACCAAATGTCTACCCACTGTTCATTTGCCGTGTATTGGCATTGCTTGGGTTGAAGAAGTTGAATGCCCGATGCTCATTACTGAATGGGCTATGATTTTGTGCAGCTTACTTCCAATTCTCAGAAAAAGAATAGGGAGTAGCTAGAGACTACAGGATTAAAAGAACAGTTATGTACACTACCACGCAGGTCAACCTGTATGTTTTTGAAATTTTGATTGAAAAAAGTAATGTCATTCTAACTATCAATGCAATTGTAGGAGAGCAAGATTTACAATTTAAGGTAGCCAACCCACTTGTCATGTATTCATGTAACCTCAAAAATTTTCAAGACCTGATATTGAACGTGTTAAAAAACTAGAAATAAATTTCCAAAAATATCCAAGAAAAATTGTTGATTTTTTATGCCAACCCCATCCTTTTGGGATTGAGGCTTTGGTTTTGTTGTTGCTGAAAAATACGAAAGAAATTTCGTAGATGAGTAGAGGAGGATGGCATGATTAAAATGCATCATACCCTCTATAGTTCAAAACATAGCTCTGACCTAGTGATCATTGAATGACAGGAAGTTCATTGTTCACTTCTTTTATCTCCTTGATCTTGAATTCAAGAGTTGCTTTAACAGCTCCTTGAATCTTTTCTCTGAGCTTCCATCACGAGGGGAAAATTGCAGCTGAGAGCAGAGTACAAGAACGTCAAAAGGACGTAACTGTGAAAGAATTTCACAATCCCGGTCATAGTCCTGTTTAAACAAGGGTGCCATGAGAAAACTCATCAGGTCAGAATTGCAAGAATAGCTACGTTTCCATTGTTATGGTAATCACGAAAGACAGAGAAACCAGGATATGGAACACAATATTTTCATGCAAACAATTCAATCAGGTCAGAGTTGCAACGTTTACTGTATTTCAATAGTTAACACAAACAAAAGAGAGAAAAAATTAAAATATGGAATGCAATGGCATGTGAAAACACCCAGCAAGATGTCCAAGCTAAAAATTATGAATATTTGCCCGTTTCCAGCATCTATCATAAAAACCTGTAAACTGCAAAACATCAAACAGGAAAATTTCCTGCAGCTGACATGTTTCCAAGAGGGATTTGCTACTGGTAAGATTTATTCCAATTTTCGGTATTCATCTTTAATTCACGGTGATTGAAAAGTCAAATTTCAAGTGGGGCATCAGAATTAATTTTGGGGAAGTACAACATCTAGTTAGAAAAGTACACCATGTGTAGTTTTAGGACGATAACCCAAATGCAAATTATAAGAAATTTGCTTCGATTGAAAAAAATTAAATAAAATTTATCAAACAGCACTTATTTTGACTGGAGAAAAAGATCCTAGAAGACCTCCTATTTCTGAATGGAGGGAGAACTGTATGTAGTAAATTTGACCAAAATTTTTACAAAAACAACGTAAATCAACACACAGCAAAAAAAAGAGGTGTTTTTGCGTGTTGCTAATAAAATTTGTGCATATTTACACCTTTTCAGTTGTGACAACCAAAGGTCTGGAACCAAACTTGCGATGGAGCTCCTCAAGTCTCCTCATCATCTCGCAAATATCCTGTTTTTTTTAAAGTATATCAGTATATTACACCTTGAGGTTGACAAAAAGCACAAAAATTAGGTACAAAAATGATGCTACAAAGAAATTTAAATGTCAGCCTATATGAAAACTGCTAAGGGACCTAAAAATTAGAATGGGTACAGAGATGATTGATAGAGAAGAAAGAAAATGCACCTTGGATTGAAACAGGTAATGATCACTGTAGTGAAGCTTATCGATTTGCAATGGTCTGAGCTGCAGCATTAAAATCCATAATACAGCATTAATCAAGAATGGGGAAATATGAAAAGGAAAGGAAAGCACGTCAATCATAATGATATCTGAAATAAAAATCACAAAGTTAACTCACTACATCCACAGAGATAAACTAAAGCATTAATTATGAAGGGAACATATAATACGGGAAAATAAGATACCTTTTCAAGGCACTTCACAAAAGCATTTGGAGATCCAATTGCAGAGAGGCATAGCAAGACCCTGTTTTTGACTGCTGACAAAGGTATCCTAGTGTGAATATTGTCAACAGTGAAGAAGTGTGAGGGAACCATTTGACTGAAGAAAACAGGAAGAGAGTTTTTCATCTCTTGAACCCCAAGTTTTAAATTGATAAGCTTTTGTGCAGGTACCTGCATATTAAAGCATACTTGTTCAATAAACTGACAAAACCATAAACACGCAGAAATGTGGGTATATTAATTGATAATTAGATAAAGTGAAAGCACAGAGGCAGATAATTATGGAGTTCAAAAGGTTAGTCTGACATACAAGATCAGCATGATGAATCACAACAATATCTGCTCTTGTAAGGGCAGACAATGGTTCCCTCAGAGGTCCGAGCGGAATTAATTGATTGTTCCCCCAAGGCATCAATCCATTTACCATCACAATGTTCAAGTTACGTACCAAGCGCACATGCTGCCTGCCATATAAAGTCACACTAAATTACATACAATGCTCATCAAGTCCAGCCCCTCCACTCCCCCTTCAAGAGCTAAAGAAGAAATGTGAAGTAAATGTGAAGTTCCATCACTAAGTATCTTCAAAAAAATACTGGAAGTTGGCAAAAAGCAATAGTTTCAGTAAACAAACACAAGCAGAGGAAAATATAAAACAAGAAAAAACATAATTTGAATGATAACTACCTGCATTCCATCATCAAGAATAGCAACACCAATTTGGTCCGCAGAAACATTAGTAACAACTTTGTTCACCGATAGTAAATTCTCAAAGAAACCATTGGTGCAAGAATCAATATAGCCATATCTGTTAATAAAACAAGCAGCAGTCATTGCCCGATTTGCACCAATGCCAACCTTTGCAGATGTCCCCTTGAGATGCCTTTCAAGCATTTTAACTTCATCCCCTCCAGCATAACCCTGTTTCCATAGATAATGTAAGTGTTCAAATTCCTGGTAATGTTGAGCAATGATCTTTTTTTATTTCTTTTCTACCATTAATGTATAGGCCACACAAACAGCTAGTTCATGCAGCAGATCATTAAGTATTTAAGGGCCTAAGGCAGATCAAGAAATGCCAATAAGCTCATACAAGTAGTTTATTCACACTGTCGCCAACCATGCACATGTTAGGAGTCAGAAACTGTCTCATGGACTTGATTATATCATTACACCAATAGTTTAAAATCATCAGATAAAAATCTCATTGCGAGTAGCCTCTCTAAGATGTATTTCAGGTAAAAATGACGAAGTCTGATCCTTGGTAAAAATGTATCCGGCCAATTATTTTGTGTTCATCAGTTGTGGTCAAGGATGCCACTTAATGCGAATCTTTCATACCAGAGACACAAGATTGATCAAGTAGAAATGCCAAAACAAGAGTAAAACACATTCCCTTGAGAAACAACCCTCAAACAGATAGCTAGGTCATACAGCAATATCATCAGCCAATTCTCAAGTATACACCACAAATCAAACAGCATTTGCTATCCACATTAGAATTAAAGTCTACAATTAATCAGACAACCCAAGATGTCATAGCATTTAACAACAGCTTCTAACATTTAATCCTCCAAAACCCTCAAACGTATGATCATTAGAATGAAGCAACTTCTCAGACGGATACGGATAATACAAAGTAAGTTCTCTCCTTTTCAACATGGTCCATCAATTTATTAAGTTCAAGAAAACAAATTTAAAGAACACAATTCGTATTTATGTCACTTGAACTCTTCAATTCGACATCATAAAACATTCATTTTATAGCCGAGTCAGACATTTGGACAGGTACCAAGCTCAAGTAACATAACTCATAACATGAATTCAATCTCAAATCAAATGAGGGAAAAGGGGGTTTTGAGAAATCACATACCCTGGAAAGAATGAGAGGACAAATCCCAGAATCACAGAACCAATGAGAGAGAAACTCAACCATTGGAGTCTTCCCATTGCCACCCCATGTCAAATTCCCAACACTGATCACTGGAACTGGCAACCTTCAAATATAATCAACAACACAATGAAACAACAAACGTAACCAATCAATTAACCAAATATTCATGATACCCATCTAAGATTTTTGAGATGAAAGTTGAAATTTGCATGAAAAAATTGAAAATTTACTCAGAAGATAAAAATTTACCGTTGTTTGGTGAAGATACCAAGAGAGTAAAGATGGTGGCGTGTAGTAAGAGAGAAGTGATAGAATGAAGAAGCTATGGAAAGAAGAGGGACAATGGATTTGTGAAGTAGGGAGAGTTTGGAGAAATCATGAGAATATGCTATTTCGCTTACTACTCTCTTCAATTTTTCCATTTCTAGAAGAACAGCAAACAAGAGCAAGAGGCACGACTGCAAGAGTACCTCTTCAAACAAAGTAACAAACCCTTCCTCGATTGTCTCCGAGCTCATAACTTTCCAGAAAGTCTAAATTAATGTTAAATATACAAGTGTTAAGTCAAAATAAACACCAATAAAATCTACCTAAAATTATTGATGGGGCGTTTGGTTCCCAATTTAGGCATGAAAATCATATTTCACGAAAAAAAATTTAAAAACAAATAACTTTATAATGGTATAGGAATATGAATCTGCACCATTATGGTATAAATATTCATACCATTTCATTCCATTTTAGTGAACCAAATAAGCCCTTAGTCTTAGAACAAAATGTCATTAGTTTTGATGTTTTTTTTTGTATTAGAAGTTAAATAATCTAAAAATAATTTGTGAAATTTGACTTGACTCAAAAACAATTGTATAAAATAATCCGTATTTTATTGGTTGAATTTGATTATTAATAACTATGTTTGTTATAATTTGCTACATATCAGGTAAATTTTGACCTTGTACTCTATATATTTGATAAAGTTATTCTTTTGTACATAGGACTCAAGAGTCAAGGCATAAGAGAAATAAGTAAAAGGATTGTTACTATCAAAAAAAGAAATTGGGGAATGAATATTTCAAGCAGAGGTTTTATTCCAAATAAAAAAAAGAATTTTTTTTTTTTTGGGGTGGTTAGAGAATAAAAGTTGACTATTGGCATCTATTGCTGCAGTTTATCCAGGCAAGAGATTCAGAAAGTGTTAAGCAGGCAGTGTGTGCAGTTTCAAATTAGGACTTTATGAGCTTTATCAGGCCTACTAGCAATTTAGATAGGATAATTGTTATAAAAAAAATCATAGTGCATTGTTGTCTAATAACTCGATGATCAAGAATTCCGGATAAACGTATAATAAGTTGTTTGCAGGATCAGTTGAACATACGTTAAATCCAAAAACTTTCAAGCATACAGTAAACAAAATTCTACATCTAGAAGGCAAGAAGCAATGAAGCACACTAAGTAAACTCGTCATCGTCTCCCTGCCAACCAAGTTATACAAAAGTTGTAACCAAGAGATTACTTTATATAAATACACTGATGAGTGATGATACAGACTAATTTTTGAAACTTTCAAATTCACTATCCTCAATGCGTTGATGCAAGCAGCTAGTTCTGAGCCTAAATACCTACACTTCATATGCATCAAAAAAAAAAAAGGAACAAAATGCATCCGATGAAGTGTAGTGGAAAAAAGTGGCGTTTTCAATCAATTTCGACCTCGACAACTTCATCTGGTTCGAACTAGTTCAAGTGGCAATGTTTCCATAGCAAGCTGCACAGTCAGAGGAAACAGGAGAAGTTTAATTTTTAAGATAGGAAAAGATATACAGGTATGGAGATATATTCCATTGGGATAAACAAAATGTACCAACTTACCCATAGTCTTGGCGTTCTAGGATCGGATTTGGGTTGCAGTTTGCTAAGCTCTGACTCAAAGCTGACGACAATTGAGACCTTGAACTCAATAGAAAATGGACTGAAAGAGTTGTCAATTACACCAATTAGTATTGCATGTACGGAAATTAAACAAGGGTCAAACTACAAGCAAGTACACACGTAATGAGCTTTTTTTTTTCTTTTTTATTATCTTGGGGGGAATAGTATCACCACAAAAACAAAACAAGATGCTAATTAGATAATTAAAAGCAAAATCATGGTGATATCTCAACATTTAAGATGAGCAGAGTAGCAAAATCAAGCATTGAAACTAAAGATGAGTGAGTTTTGTATGGCCAAGAAAAGCCTAGAAACGGAGTTTAATCAGATTCATCCAAGTTCAACTCCGTGGTACAATCTAAACTCCCTACAGAATTAGGAACTAGAAACAAGGTTTAGTCAGATGTATGGAAGAGAGGGCAGAGCCAGAAAACAATTACAAGTACAATTTCCCCCCACTTATATTAACAGTCTAAACAGAGCCATCTGCCAGCTAGGAAGCCAGTGGAACGGTGCCCCAATAAACATGGTTTGCACTTCGGAGAGTATATTAGAGCAGAGAACTCCTTATATTTTTTTAGAAGGCTGGTTATAAGACTATCAAGCACGTAATTACCAGGCATCCATCAAACTGATGCAATCAACTGTTCCATCATGGTTCTAAAGTTGGCAGCCTAGAATGTTATTTGAAACCTCATACACAACTAATGCTTACAGCAGCTTCCATCAAACAGATGTCAAACTAATTCCATCTGCAAAGAGCTCCAGAACATGTAAGTGAATAGCATAGCACTTGAAGGAGCTGGAACTCTACAAGCACCACATTAAATAGCCCAACTGCATGCAGTTCTGAGGGAAGAAGAATGACTGGTCGGTTACAACAAATGCAGAACTAAATTATAGTGAGCATTGTAAATACACCAAATAAGGCTGGTCCTAGGATTTTAATGAGCAATTAACCAAGATTACTGAAATGTAGGTTGAAGAGACTATACTATAATCCTCTTATGCTTTTGAGGAAGTGATCCTCAAGTAAAACTTAATCAAACTCAAAGTCTACATGCATCCAAGCTAGTTATCTTCAGATTTGATGCTCACCTTTACAAATCACATCAGTTCATTCAGAAGGGGGCTTAATGCTTACTCTAGTGGTATTTTATCTGGATGTCTTGGTAAAAGCTTGAAGGCTGTCTTTTTAAAGCTATGGAAAACATAATAGCAACCACCTATGCTCTAATGTTTAATGAGAATTCATCTAAAAATTTTAAACAAATGGCACACTTAAAAGTATTCCAGTAACCAACCCATTTCAAAGATGAATTCTAAATTATTAACACATTTTGTAAAAAGTTGACAAAAATTCAACCTGCAGAGAGTGCGTCATATCATTCCATGAGTTCAACACTTCACATATGTGACCAGTTGACCCTAATTTGCACTAATTAAAACTTGATTTGAAGAATAGAAGCTATATTGAAGCTAAAAAAGAGGGAAGCATTTATTGATTAATCATAAAAAATCAAGATAACTTAATCAAACATATTCCTTACCCCGCTAAGATTGTTGGACAAGTTAATAGCCGTGGAAGTAAGACGTAAATGGGTAAAGTCAAGCCTCGAGAGACATCTCCATCCGCTATCTACTAAAAGGCGAGGAGAAAGTAAGCCCAGTTTAAAAGAATACTTCAGTTACGAGGTCAATTCAAAAGACCAACCTGAGTAGTTTGAATCAAAGATGTTTCTGACGCAATCCTATCTCCGACAAGAATGGATTCCACACGTAGCAAGTGGATATCAATGGACTGCACAGGCAATGCCGACGCTTCTACAGTCAGCTCTCCTCTGAGGGCGCATGACAATGAACAATGAGTTGGGATTCTACCACTTACACGGAAACCACCTGTAAAGCAACATCATAATGGAAATGCTATTGTGTAGGAAGCACCACTTGAAAAGTAATAGGATCAGCACTAATAATGATGGACATCAGCAAAACTTGAGAGGTACATTCACAAATGAAGCATATCAACTTCAGAACCAGTTGGATCATGTCCTCAAAAAATCAGAAAATAAAAAAATAAAAGTAACAATACTACAACTTTACACTATCCCAATGCTTATAATGAAGCTCCCACTCTCAGAAGGGCGGGGAGGGGACAGAGGTACACAGGTTTTACCCTTGAAATAACAAAGAGGTTGTTCTAGAAAAGCAACAATAATACCGACATCATATTCAAGCTGCAAAAGTTTTTCAAATAAGAACTCCAATGATGGCCGATCATAAAATTCTCATTATTATTGCTTCAGTGTAAAATTCCCTTTCTTCATTATCCCTATGCCACCATAAAGACATTCCACTACTCTTGAATGCTACTAAACTAGTATCATGAAGCAATAATATGTCTTTCTGAAAATCGAACATAAGACAGAAGACATTGCTTCCTCTGTTCCAAAATACTTGCAACACTACTGTTCGGCACGGCAATTTATGTAGAGGTAGGTGAAAATTAATTATGTTTCCTAATTACCCAACTAATCCCCTGTCCTTCCTCTTTCCCCTCAACCACATGCACCAATTATTGCTGGAACTTGCAGAACCAACCACCGCCAGAAGTTACAGTCACCACCGACACTGAAACTTGCAGCCCCAACCACCACCACAACCAAGAAATAGGAAAACAACCTTACATTCACTATCACCACCCCCCGCTTCCATCTACCTTCCTTCCTCCACCGCCCCTCAATCAAACACATAGAACTCATCATGATGCGAATGGATGTCTCGAATTCTTTCAAGCTAGTTGAATCTTATTCCCTTTATGATTCATCTTATCTTAGTATGGTGCTTTTCTCATTTTAGGCATAGTTGTTTTTTTTCAAACTTTCCTTTTTTAGATATTATGGGTCTAGAAGGTGTGGAAGCCATGGATATGATGATTGGTGAAAGACCTTGATCAAAAGATTAAATCTTAGAGTGTTTCTCGAAGATTGAAAAATTTGACAAAGGGCAAAAAATTTCATTATAATGGTCAATGGGTTAGGACTATGGACGGTGCTCATGAAGTGAAATGGCGTGCTAACATAGAGTGGCATATGATGTGGCTACGAGCATGGGACGTGGCATGGACATGGGTTGACGTGGCTCCCACAAGTTTAGCTCAGTTAAAGGATGTTCTATTTGTCCTTGTTCTTAGGAACTAGTCTAAAGGTGTTCTAATGTGTTCTAATTAGAAGTAGCGTATAAGTAGGATTAGAACACTAGTTAAACTTATCTTTTGTAGAAGTAGAGTCCTAATAAGAGTATGTAATAGCTAGGTAGCATATTCCTATTGGTTATTAGGAGTCCTCTTAGTATTAGGAGTCCTAATTCAAGTAGGATTCAAACTCTCAAGCTATGGGTATAAATAAATGTGCACCCAAGCTTGGAAAAATCATATTTTGAGTTTATTATTCTCTTGTGAGTAGCAAGATTGTGAATTGGTGCTTTGCTTTAAATTCACGTGAGAAAGTGAGAGGAATTGAGGGTGTTTCTTTAATCAATTCTCCAAACTTTTGCCCTAGATTGTAGCCTTTGATGTGTTGCTTTATAAGGTTTATAGTCTAGTTTCTATCTCTTGTGTGGATTAAGGTTTTCATACCTAGATTCACAACACATCAGAACCTTCTTTTTTTTGTCGCATCTTTAATCCCATCTCAAAATCAACTATGGTGGTCGAATTGAGCTATAGTGAATATGGATCTGAAACCTCTATCCAAATCCGAGCTCTATGAGCTCGATTTATGTAGTTTTCTTTAGTGGTGAGGGTAGTGCATGTGTTGAGAGTTATTTTGTGGGTGGTGGAGGTCATATTCGAGTAAGAGTGTTGGGCGGGGTGGGTCGGATTTCTGATGAGAGTGGTTTTTCCAGGCGACTTGGGACATCATGCTGTCGATGAATAGTGGGGTGTGTGGTGGTGAACTCGGTGACGGTGGTGCCGTGGTGGTTTGGTGAAAGTGGGTGGTGGTGGCTTTGGTGGAATTGTAAGTGGTGGTAGCTATTATGAATAAAAATGGTGGGTTGGTTAGCAGGGAGGGGTTGAGGAAAGAGAGAGACAGTGGTAGATTACAGTAGATTGGTGGTATGATTAGGAGGGTAGGATAATTAAATTTAGTAGTTTATTTTGCTTAATAAGGGTAATGGAGTAATGTTACAATTAAAAACTTCCATATTGGGCTGTGTTGCTAGTAAAAAAGACACAGAAGAACTATTAAACAAGAAATTCAAGGGAGAGAGCAAACCTGATTTTAGCTCAGAAAGCAATGGGTGTTTTTGTGTATCCTGTGTGATATAGAAGAGCACGTGTTCAGGCGAAATAGGCAGCTCAAGAAGTTCTGCTGAATAAACATCAAAGACAGGTTTAGCGAGTAGCTAATAACCCCCCCAAGAAGAAGAAAAAAAACATCCCCAGATTTGTACTAATACCTTTTTCACTTTCAATAATGAACTCTAATGTCGCTGACAATGACTTGTGTAGGTAACCCCGTGCGACATCTACAGTTAGCAGATACTGAGAGAATATTCAAATTAAATTAGAAAGCTCACAGTCACACCAGACAACAAATCGCAAATCCAGGAATGAATGGCACAACAGAAATGCAATACAATGAAATCATCAATGATATACCTGGATGCTTATATCTTCCCCATGGAAGGTCTCGTAAAATTTTCCTGATTTACTCTCTCCTGGTTGTTTTAGGGTCAAAGAAAAAGGAATCTGTCATTTTAAATATATCAGGTCAGTGAAGTACATAAACATACATAGATAATGCAATATGACTTAGTTGGCTCTGGTATCTCACAAGAACACAGCTTATAAGACCATGAGTACCATAAAAGTTTGAGCATAAAACTCATCTGAGAACCATAAAAACTCCCAATGTTTCTTGAAAGTGGCCTTTAGTTTGATTTTTCAATAAAAAAAAAAAAGTAGTTACTCAGCAAATTTGTTCATGAAACAGACATAGGACATATTTCTATTCTGATTTTGAGGACCATTTAGTAGGAAGCTCCATTTCCCTCACCCCCTCACTGGGACAAATAAACATGTAATCTTGCATAGGTGTTCACTTCTCTATAAAGAATGTGACGAATATGAGAAGATAGTTGAAGACATTTTCAGAGAGCAGATTTATGGAAAAGGTGCGATACACCCTAATTGGGGATGGAAAGTGCATAAGCTTCTGTACCCATCCCCCATTCGAAACTTTAAGGCTGAACACAGCTTTGAGACTTCACGGACAAAGTAACAATGAAATAAAGTCATCAATCCTCATTCAACTCTCCCCCTACAGTTTTTAGATCCTCTTTAAACATAGACGATAAATCCTGCTGTGAAATTTGTTTTATCCTTTCAGACAAGATGAGTGAAACATGATCAGCAAGATAAATGTTTAGCAGAGTTCATTTCTCAGCTCTCCAAATTCAGAGAGTAACAGACTTCAGCCAAGAAAAAGAAGCTACTCTAGCATAGAATCCAATTTGTTTTATGGTTAACATTCCATATCAGAAGGACTTGACTCATTTTCATTTGGTTCACAAACACAGATAATGCACCTTTGGGATTTAATAGGTAGTACGCAAAACAATCCACTTATCAAAATAGTAAGCATAATTTCAGATTTTTGGAGATCCAATATCACTTGCATTGTGATTCCTCCACGGAATTTACCATTCACCCATCAATCTATACAAATATCTTCAAATTTAGATGAAGAATACTACAAGAATGACCTAAATTTGACTCGCTCACAACACTGCTCACATTTTAATTATATAGGAAAGCATAAAGATGATACCTCAGAAGTGCCTGAGCTAATCTTCCCAGAAGGGCTAACTTCAACACTCTTTTTCCTATTTCCAAAAGCATAAACACCAAATTAGAGCAACTACAACACACACGAACTCTTGAAAATTTATAATCTTTTGCTGAATCAAAAAGAATTGACAAAGACTCAAATCAACCAGAGCCGATTCCATATGAATCAACAAGTCATTGAAAAAAATCACAAAGAACCTCCAAACCCATAAATTATATACTCTTACTAATTACTTTATAATCTTATTTATTTATTTTGAGAAAATTTAGCAAAATTAAGGGAAATTATACAACAAATTTAAGGGGAAAAAAGAAACTTACAGAATGGTAATGGGCTTAAGAACTCCAACAACAGATTCAATAACCCCAGCTGACCCTCCTCGAACCTTCAATTTCACACATAAAATCAACCAACAAAAACAGGAAAAATCCATCAAGTTAAAGAAAAACCCACTAACCCCCCCCCCCCCCCCCCCCCCCCCCCCCCCAACAAAAAAAAAGTAATAAAAATTGGAGGGATTTGTGCAATTATTAACAGAATCCCCAAAAAAAAAGAAAGAAACGATAACTGATGGGATTTCTACAAGAATGAAAAGAGAACAGGGTGAAACCTGGAGATTGGCTGAAGCATTGACAGCGAGACGAATGCCATAATGGGATATAGAAGATGACAACTTTGCTATGATTTTACCTTCGATTGGTTCCTGAAATTACAAAGTGAGATATAGAAAAGAGTGGAACTGGAAAGGGGTTGGAGGTTGGATGATGGAACTGACATCGGGTCTATATATGCGGTTCGGTCGAGAGAGTTTGATCTCTACTATTGACATGATCTTCACTTCACTTCACTTGGCCAATTGATTGACCGCTTCTGTTACTTCACACGATCACAGGTTCATTCATGCTTTACCGAGTTTATCAGAGGAGTTATCGGAAGTAACAATTCGGGTTACGCAGGGTCACGTTTAGTTTAGGTTATTTTTAGATCGGACCTTATCGAGTTTTGGTGAATTTGGATCGAATATTTTACATGTTTAAGTGAATTCACCTAGGTTCAAGTGAATTTTGGTTCATGTTATTTTGACATAGTTTTAGTCTCATATTGAATCCAATCATGTTATAAATATTAATTTATTATATGCTTTTTAATAACTAAGGTCGTACTTTTTATCACATCATTATAACAATGGCCAATAGGTCATTGTGTACTCACTAAAGATCAATTGGAATCTACAATGATATGATATCAATTATCCTATTGGATGATAATTAGTAAAAGTATTAAGTTTAATTATTGAACTATAATACTCCATATATAACACAATTGGGAAAACAATAAGAGTATTTAACTAATATCTAGGTATCAATTAGGAGGCTAGGTACAAGAGGCTACACTTGTACTACTCTATTGTCTTTACATTAACGTGAGTTTTGCTGAATTAATAATTAATAATGATGAAAATTTAAATAACATTTTTTGTTCTACATTTGTGAATTGGTTATTACATATCACTGTCATTTAAGTTGCTACTAATTACAAGTGATGACATTATACTATCGATCTATGGTAGAATGAACCATAGATAAGATGATACTCTAAGTAGTTACTCCATATTCAAATATCGACTAAGTGACCACAATTTTATTTTGGGTTGTAATGGGTTGGGTCTAGTCAAGTTTATACTGGGTCCATCTAGTTTTTGGTTAACTTCAAGTCTTTTATTTTTTACGTTTTGAATGATAGATTTTTAGGTCAAACTTGTTTTTGGTTGACTTAGGTATAATATGTGGCTCTAGAGTTTTTTAAACCCTTACTTTCTTGGGTCAAATCAAGTCTGGTAAAGTTAGAATTCGACTGAACATTAAGGATAGAGAAGGTTTTGACTCCTCTTTACACTTTTATTGTTATACACATCACACTTTCACAATACTTACCATTATACCAGTTGTCAACTACAATTTTTTATCTATTATAATATTACATTGTAATTCTTTATACACCCGATTCGTGCGAAGATTTTCAAATGAAAACCTTTTTTCAATATATTTGGTTGATTAAAGAATTGCATTGTAACGCCCATATTTCTCTGCTTATATAAATAAATTTCTTGAATAAATAAACTTAATAAAGAGAATTATAAGAACATTACCGCCTCGTGATAATAGTTTAATTGATTCTTCAGAGTTTTGCATCGTTAAATTAACAACTATAAATATAATAAAACTTTATTTAAAACACCTAAAATACTTTTAAAATCTTTCAAAGTCCATAAACATAAAACGAATAAAGTCCTTTAAGCACAATCCTCGAAACCAACATAACGAGTATTCAAACCAACCAACAAAACGAAAATAATCAAAATCAAATGCACTAGAGTAAATATCACTCCAATCAAATTTTCCGTGTGAAATTGGATACACAGTAATTACAAATTTTGATACACAATAATCAAATTTTTAGTAATTACAAATTTCTAAACCTATAAATGCCACAAACTTTTGACTTTGGATACATTTACTCACCAATAAAACAAATGTGAAATTGGGTCGTCATAGGGTCAATCAATGTAGACCATGACCAACAAGAAAATATACATAGTCAACAAACTTTAGTAATACATGATAAAAATGTAACTAAACCTAACATGCCTCATTCCAAAATAACTAATTCGTCACATAAAAGAACAATCGTGAATACAATTCATATTTTAACATATTAACAAGAACACTATAACCTTTAAAACCATAAAAAACTCTTGACTCATTTACTAAAACTATTATTATTAATGGTTTAGTAATGAACGAGTTTGTCGTTTGGTCCACATGGGACTAGTAAAGAATGATGCATATAGAAGTGACGAAATTCCAATGCTATTAGAAGTAAAGATAGCATCGTTATTTCACCTAATTAGAGCATTGGGCTACTATCAAGTGCCCCCTTATTGTTTAATACTTAAAAATGAATTTGACCCTTAGGTTTATTGCTTAATCTCTTCATTTTAAGAGATTACTGCTCAAAAAACCCAATACTATATTTGAACAAACATAAGAGATTACAACCATAGATCTTCACTCACCCACATACTTGCTCTCTTATGACCTTGGTATTTGTGCAGTTGTGAAAAGACTTACCTAATTCCATGATTTGTTCCACTGTGTTCAATATCTCCATCTGAGCGAGAGTATGGTCCCTAAGAATATGGACTAGGTTTAGGGAGTCCGTTAGAAATAGAGTCGCTTTGTAATGTTAAGAGAAGATTTTCAGAGACGGAGAAGATTTACACACTCTTATTTCTTACCTTCCAAATACTCCATAAGCTTCCAATGAAGACAGAGAAGATTTTCAGAGACGTTGAATCTGCGTTATTGAACAACCGGATGTGGTGGTGGACCCACTCCCCGAGAGGAATGGTACCATTTTCATTTTAGTCTATTGCCAGCCCATTATATTTTTCTTACAGAACGTGTATTTTTTGGCAATCTCTGAGTATAAGAGAAGCTATTTCATCAGTTTGGTTGCACTTATAATCGAGCATTTGTAATTGTAACTATCAAATAATAGTGCAGGGATACCTACAAACAAATACCTAGTAAGTGGGCAAAATTACATAAATCATATTCCAAAACAGCACATAATGGACATATTCCAAAATAGCACATAATGGACATATTCTAAAATAGCACATAATGGGCATATAACAAGCCCTAATCTGCACACCAACAACACATCAACACCCCTAATCCGCCTCCCCCAAAAAATATATCCCTAAATATGCACAACCACACCCCTAGTCCCCCCCCCCCCCCCCCCCCCCAAAAAAAAAAAACTCCCTAAACATGCACAACAACACCAATAACACAACAACACCCAAGAATACCCCCCACAACAATACCCATAAGCATATCACACCCCAAAAACAGCTCCCCCCCCCCCCCCCCCCCCCCCCCCCAAACACACACACACACAAACACTCCCTAAGACATGCACAGTAACACCCACAACACATCAACACCCACAGAAACACTCAAATACCCTAATTTAGACCCCCCCCCCCCCCCCCCCAATACTCTCTAAACATGCACGACAAAACCCAAAACACATCAACACCAAAAAACACTCGAAACTCCTAATTTATACCCCCAAAAAACACTCCCTAAACATGCACAACAACACCCACCATACATCAACACCAAAAAACATGCATAGTAGCAGTCCCTAAACATGCACAACAACACCCAAAGCACATCAACACCAAAAAACACTCGAACACCCTAATCAGAGCCCAAAAACACTCTCTAAACATGTCCATCAACCAATAAAACAAGTTGATACTAGATCAAATTGCCGCAACACACAACATGCTAGACCAAGTAGCATAGCTCAAGTTAGACTAGAATATATGAACATGAAAGCAACATAGTTTGATTCAACATATGAATATATGAACATGCAAGCAACATAGCTTAATTCAGACTACACTAAACAACAATGATCTCTTAAAATGCGATATCATAAACATGTGGACAATAACCAAATAGTCAATGAAAGGAACAGAGAAGTGTAGAATACTTAGCTATGGTTTGATGAAATAAAGGGGCACTAGCAATTTGAGCATGTCATGACTGGATCCTAGCACATAACTAGGGCATAGCCACTCTTGGTTTTCTTTTTCAACTCCATCAATTAAGGCCTCAAACTTCACATCCCCATCATCGGCCTTTTGGAGATCAAAATTCAAACCATCTCATACTATAAACACCCCCACTCGAGTCTCCTCTCGGCCCTCCTCCTTTGTTTTCGTCGGTATTTAGGAGTAGACCACACCTCTTCTAGTGTTTCAGGGACAACTAGATGTGGTGGTGTGTGAATTTTAAGAGGTGTTTGACGAATAAGTAAGGGGAGTAAAAGTTGAGGAGTAGGAGCCATAGCAAGAGGAGGGATTTGTGGACAACGTACCGGAGTGGTATGAGGAGCATGAGAAGATCCTCCCACGATGATTCAGTTCAATTGATGGAAAAAGGGGAGTCTCCGAAACAAATTCTGACCACTCCCCATAAGAGTCGGTCTAATTGGAGTCACACATGGTGGGATGCGGTACAGAAGAGCAGCACCACACCAAGAACTTGGAGATCTAAAGATGTGGTAGAGAGGAGTAGCACCACACCGAGCACCACAACAATTCGCAATGGAGATGGAGCAAAGTAAACAATCATACAAGAAAGACACACCAAAATGATTAGCAAGAGACTAGGAGAATTTAGGTGTAGTTTGTTTTCAAAGAGGGTGAGAGGTAAGGAGTAGATTTAGGGTTTTCCTTTGGGATGAAGGTGAATAGACAAAGGAGATTGGGAAGACAAAGGAGTAGAGGCACGAAAACCATATCTAAGTAATTAGGGTTAGTAACTTTGGGTTAAAAAGGGGAAGGAGTGGTATAAGCAGCAGATAAATTACATTAGATGGGCTAATAATGGCCCAAAACCATGCCATAAAAGGAAATGAGACAATATATTAGGGACAACCCAATATGGTTAATAGGGCAAAAATTTGGGGACCGAGGGATTACATCACATGACCATGAAACTAATTCAATGACAAAATAAGGGACACGCAGAACATAATCACGACACCGACAATCAAGCACCCAATCCTTGATGAACAGGCCAGTCTCCCCAATCACAATCTACATCACATTCGCCAAATTTGTAAAGTTCTAATTATATTGATAAACCAAATGCATTTGATCCCACTCGGTACCAATAGGGAATACTTTTTTCACAAGTCTTCCAAATTGTGCTTATCCTCAAAGTACTTGGGTTTAAAAACACATATAATATGCTTCCTAGGTTTTCATGCAACTTTTTCTACTCCTCCTTCTTAAGCTTTTGCCTATCCTTCGTACCTTTGTCTTCCACTAATTCTTGAGATGCTGCCACTTCAACATCTCTGTGCTTTTCTTCTTCAACCTTAGGTTCAGAATCAGTGCCTTTTTGCTGAGCAAGCTTCCTCTTCGCCATTGATGTATAGAGATAGCAAAGGATCGAGAAAGATTCTAAAGAGAGGTTGGAAAGGTAGCGTTTGAGAGAAGGGATTCAGTCGACACTCGACAGTATGGAGGTTGGGCGTTTGTTGATCTAGAAACCCTAGAATTCAGTTAAATTGAAATTGAATTGGGGAAATGAAGATGGGAAATGAAGAGAAATACCAAAAATTCGTTAGAAGTCAAAGAAGATCACCAAATTGTTGATCAAATACAACAATGAAAGAAATATTTCAGAATCTTGACCGAAATATAAGAAATCAGCAAGAAAATAAAAAAAGGGTTTTACCAAATTACAAGAAAATTGCATTTATCAAATGAGAAGAGCAGCGTGGATCAATATCTACTCTGATACCATATTAAAATTGAATGTTTAGGAAAGATAGAAGTGGTGGAGAGGTAGGATGGAAGCTATTGATGAATGTTGTTTGAGCACTGAGCAAGGGAGGAAGAGAGCAAGAGAGCAAGAGAGCAAGAGAGGGAAAAGAGGAAAATACTATTATTGTTGTATTACTAAATATTATGAACCATTACAATTACAAAGTGAAGTATTTATACTACTAAGTAATTTTAATTTATTTTACTCACTTTTTCTTTTCCAATATTCTTTTAATTTATCTCTCTTTAATAATTTTATTTATTTTAATTCATAATTAAAATCATAATAATAAGGAAGAATCACTATATTTAATTATTTATTTTTTATAAAAAATACAAAAGCGGGCTAATGCTCATGTAAAATTATCTTGATTCCTCCGTCGATTTCAAATAGAAAGGAAAAAGAGAAAATGATGGATTATTATTTATAATTGTAGTATATATATCATTCGCTGATAAAATTTGAGAGTAATTCACATTTACTCCTAATTTTTTCATTTTCTTAATCGAAATTCCATTTTTTAAAGAAGAAAGGCTTTAGATGAAAGTTGTCCAATATGAACTTACTTTTGATAAGTGATGCCATTAACTCGGCGAACTATTAATCCCTTTACTGCATATATACCCTAAATAGTTGATGGAAGCCAAAGTTAAGAGCCATAATGAAAGTTTAATTAAGTTTTATTCGTTTGCTGCTAAAACTTCATATGATCGACGAATATTTCAAGAATTTAATACACATTACTGATCACACATGAGAGTAAATCTGACAAGACTCCAATGCTGTGATAGGAGTTAGTCACAGAGAATTATGTTTGCTGTCCATTACTAATCACTCATGAAAGTAACTCTAATGCTTTCCTCAAAGAAATAAAAAAATCAAAATAAATCTCATGCTTGTTGTTCCATTTAGACCAATATAATCCCATTACTAATCACACAAGACAGAATTATGTTATTCTAAAGTGCACCGTAAATCTAAAGAATTTATTTTTAACTTTTTCTAATTCATATCTGATATAAAAATTATATTAGGGTATTGAGATTTCAGATATATGTATTGTTTTATCTGATATAACTATTATTATATCAGAAATAGAAATACAAAATATATAAAAAAAATATGAAAAAGAGTATCATATAAAGACGTTATGATTTCAGGTATAAAAATAAAATTACGAAAATACCCAATGATATATTTATATTAGGTATTAGCTAGGAATTTGTCTTTGTTTTTTGTTTAATCCCGGTGGATTTGTTGGACTTAGGTAGAGGTAGAGCCCTTCGTTTTAGCGAAGTCAACTAGGGTTTCTTGTAGGCATGTATGGAGTCCTGATGATTTAGATGTACATTGATAATACTGTATCTCGCAAGTCTGCATTAAGAAGCTTATTTAATTGACTTTTGATATGATGCTAGTTTCAATAATGAATGTCACATGTGATTAGCTTAGTAACATTACGGCTTGAATTATGTGACCTGCACGTTCTTTCATGATGGCATGAATTATGTATTACGGAGTAGTAGCTAAATAATTGGAAACAAACAACAGGTTATGACTATTAATAGTGATGTATCCCAATAATTTTTTATTTTCATATCAGGAAAACTCAACAAAGTAAAATCTAGCAACTACTTCTAGTACAAGCAAGTTGTAGGTTGTTAAAAAAAGTGCACATTATAACGTACAACTACTGTACAGGGTGTAGGTAGAGATGTCAAAATCAGACTCGACCCGGTAACTTATCCGAAACTGACCTGATTATGACCCGAAACGTAAGACCCGAAAACCGATTCAACCCGACCTGAAGTCAAACCAAAACCAATTTGACCCGATATTCGAAACCCCGAACCCGATCCGTGTCCGACCCGTTACAGACCCGACCCGAAGATAACTCAAAATCGATTGAACCCGACATATAACCGATATGACCTGATTTATAACAACCCGTGACCCGAATTAACTCGATATATTTACTATTTGAATATATGTGAATGTGACCTAATCTCGCTTGACCTATTTTTACTCAATTTCTAATAACCTTGAAACCAAATATTTTTCATTAATAACCCGATGTGAACCCGATAAAGCTTAAACCAGATTTCACCGAAATCGAGGCGACCCATTACCATAATTGACTTGACCCAAAATCTACTCGAACCCAAAATAACCCGCTATATCCAGTTTAGAAACCGACCCGATGTTACCTGAACCGAGCTTGACTCAAACCAAATACAACCTAAACCGAACCCAAGCAAGCAAATAACTGATTTGATCCGACACGATAATGATCTGACCAACCCGACCCGACATGCCAAATTGACCCGATTTAACCCGAAGCTATAAGAACCGACCCGTGATGGGTCAACCAAGGTATAGGGGCGTGAAACTTTTTTCGATAGGGGTATCAAAAGTCTTCAGCAAAGTGAGAGGAATTCCTCTTTGGAGCTGATATTGTTAGTTCCTGTAAGACCAAGATTTATTACTGGTAGAAGGAGGGTTAGGGTTGCACCTAAGAGCCACGACTTTCCTTGTGTTTCTAGAAAGGAAGTGTGAAGTGACTGCCATTGTTCCTTGAGCATGGGTACCTAAGGATGTCTTTGTTAGACGAATAGGGCGTGGCATTAGAGTATCGAGTTCATTTGGAGAAGGTACATAAACAAAAATTGTTTATTGAGTTGTCATACTCAATTAGCCTGGAGAGTGTCTTCATATATTCATTTCCCTTCAATTGTTTAAGGTTTTCCAAGAGGGGTTAGTTGATTGAATTCCATTATATTTTGGTTTGCATCAACATCTCTGTATTCCATCTTTTTTTGATAGACTTAAAATGCGAATGTTGATCATACTCTTTCGGGGAGGGTAAAATTAAAGAAACTTAACTTCCTTCCTGTGGACATCATCTTATACATTGTACAAGTGAGATAAAGGGTGGATCCCTGCCTATTTCGGTTTGAAAACCAATATTTGGATTTCACAAGATTTATTTAAACAAAATCCACATGTTTTTTCTTCGTTAATCACTGTAAAAAGGACATCCTTAGCATTATGTATTATTTTTGTCTCCAGTAGTGTTATTTATATCATATTAGTTATTATAAACCCTAATGACGATGGATACTTAAAGATAATTTTCTTGGTTATTTAAAAATATAAATAATTTGGTATTCCATGTTTGTTAAAATTGACGTATTGGAGCTAATGATAGGTTCTTGATTAAGCCATCTAATTTATAGGACCAACTTAGCATGAACTACCAAAATGCTTTGAATGGGAAATTACCAAAAATATCACTAATTCGCTACCTTTAGAGTTTCCGAGGATCAATTACAGGCCTTTTTACCGGCCTACATATTGCATAGCCCTTCAAAGGTAATATTAATACTCAATAATACATCATTTTCAGGTATATAACATTTTACACTCATACCTACTCTCTCCCTATATTCTCTCCCTCCCTCCAAACGATCACTGACTTAAGCATCGGAGGGGATTCTTGGGTTACCCCGAAGCTGCTCACTTTGTAAGATCTTGGCTCAAATTTCTTAGCAAAAGCAACTCCGAATCCCCGATTTTCATAGACGTAGAGATTTCATCACAAATTCACAACTTTGGGGCTTAGTATTCCGGATTGGAATCATCGATAATAGATATTGACATATTGTTGCGCTTGCACAAATGCACACACGGAAAGGCACATACACCACTGGGCAATGTGGGCATACTTCTTATTCCAAACGCATACAATAATTACGATTATTTGTCATCAATATAAAATTTTAAGGTTACTTTTTTTTATAGAGTAATTAAATGTCCTAAACTAAATTCCAACATTAAAACATACATTACAGTCAATGATTTAATTTCTTCAAAAGATAACCAGCATAATATAATTTATATTTGATAATGTTATATACTTTTCGTACTTTTCTTATATTTCATTTTAAGTTGGTTACAAAATTCTAGTCTACTTACACGTTCATAAGTTTGATTGGATAATCATCAAAAATGCAAAAAAAAAAAAAAATTAAAATTAAATACAGTAAGCTAATTAAGTACAAGTGTACAACTTCGAAAAAATAATAAAAGTATATCAAAGTCAATTGAAGGCAGATGAGTAATATTTTATTTATGGTCTTATTTCGATGCTAGTGAGGTGGCTATGGTTGTCTTATAAATAGAGCGATGTTGCGATTACATGCATGCTTGGAATACCAACCATATACAGTTCAATAAAAAACATTTCAAAAAAAATTATGGAAAGAGTTTCAATGGTGCATTTCAAGATCCTTTTTATAGTAATCCTTCTACTATTCATCGGGTAGTTAATTTAATATCCCATTTTGTATTTGTCTTTCAAATGTCATAGTATATATAGAAATTTTTAATTTATACCTGATATAAATATTATAAGATATATTTTTCGTAATTTTATTTTTACATCTGATATCATAATGTCTATATTTGATATGGGTTTTTCTATATTTTTTTTCTATATTTTGCATTTATATATATGATACAACAATATTAAAATTTGATATAATAATAGCTTTATCTGATATAACAATATATTTCAATATATTGATAAATTATAACATATATCTTAGAGTGCCACGTTGATGTTTATTAATTTTAAACAAAGATAGTTTTTAAATGAAGCTCTGTATACCAACAGGTGTGCTGTCGGAGCATCAGAAGCAACTTATACACAAGGGCACAGCAGAAGACTGCTGCAAAATGAGTGCGCAGGGCTATTCGGGGGCTGTGGGTCAGTGTCATGTTGTTCAGGAGGGTTTTGTTTGTTTGGCATTTGTTTGCCTGATATCTCTCCCCCAAATTAACAGCCGTGACTATCGTCATGACCATAACTTGGAGCGGTTCAAAGATTTCCTTGTTCGATTTTCAACTAAATAATATCCCAAGTGTGATGGGATTGGTCAATCTGTCCAAAATGTTATTGTTGTTGTCCTCGTCGTTGTTGTACTGCGGTCCTTGTTTGAATTGCCATTCATGTTAATGAAATGTATCGCTTGAATTGAAGTTTTCTATATAATTTATGTTGTAGTGATATGAAAAGATGATATTTTATTTAACAAAACAGTTAAATTACGAGAGTTTCACCTCAAAACTATATGTCAAGAAAAGGAGTAGTCCTTCAATTTTATATAGTAGATATTTCTCTATTAATTAATTAATATGGGATACTCACATATAATGTTCTATAAACTATAAGCTTCAACACTATTATTTTCGAGTTAAATATGATATTAATTTTAAAAAATTCATATCATGTCAAAAAAAGGAAAATTTAATTTAAAATAGAAAAATTAACTAATGGATAAAAAAAATATTTAGTTGTAATATTTGAAAATGAAGTTGTACTTCTTACCCCACATTCTATCTTATGGAAAATACCATCCTACCCTTTAATTAATTAATCCTAGCTATAAGACTCATGAAAATACCACTTTGTCTCTAAAAATATCGAACAATACTTCATATCAAATATGATTTGGGGAGCTCTCATTGTAATTTTTTACATAAATAGTATTAAATGTGGAAATTGTCATTACAAATTGCCTCAGGGTACTAGTTCTTTTTTTTTTTATCAGACTAATACTAGTAGAAAAAGCAAAGTTGTTGATGGAGATAATAAGAAAGTTGTTTGTTATGACTTATGACTAAAATGTCTCGTTATTTGGTTTGGTGAACGCAGTTGAGAATTGCATATATCACAAGTTCAATGGGAGTAAGCATATTTTCCTGATCTTTGATGAATGTAGTCTAGGATTGTATATTACCATAAGTTCAATGGGAATAAGCATGTTTTCCTGATCTTATATGTGCATCTTGCTCACTACTCCAATAAAAATTATCATTGGGTGTCGGACTTGTATTACCATCATAAACATGATTATATGTCATTGATGTGATAGTCATTGAAGTATGTCACAATAACTAGTGATACCATATGGACTTACCCATCAGATCATTAAACACTTCACATATCAACCTTTATTACCTCTTCTACTTTATTCCAAGATCATGTATTGTTGAAAATATCACCACGAAAGTCTACTAATTTGGATTTCACGGAATTGCACCCATTCATCATCAAGAACTAATATTTCTTTGAAGGATAAACATCTTATAGAAGAATCACCATCTTCTTGTAGAACAATAAATTCCTAAATTCATGGCCCAACAACCGTCAACCCATCCGATCCTTCTATTAACGAAAGACTTTCTTATTTTCAGTTAACACCCTTCTACATATCATGCATACAAATAACAAGTGTATAAGTCCAATCACCAGTGGACCTGTGACATTGGTCCAATATTGGTTATCAGCCCTTGGATGCTTCACTCAGGAGAGTAACATGTGCTAACATCCATCTTCCTTGAGCAAGACCTATCTCAAGACATTCGAGCTTGCTCCATTACTATCAGTCCCATAAGTACCCATTTATGGAACAAAAATTAGACAATTCAATACAAATCATAGAAGATCGATCAGTCACATACTTCCTTCTTCCGAGGCAAGTTAAAGCATTCCCTGAAACCTTCTGAACGCTACACATTCAAGAGACCTTCTCTTGTGATCCTTAATTCAATCACTGACTTAGGCATCGGAGTAGATTTCCTTGGAACACCACCCCCAAGGCTAGTAACTTTGTTTATAGTGGAGGAGGTTGTTTACCTGAGAGATCTGTGAAGCTCTACTTAAGAGGTTCCCAGCAACTCTCTCTTTACTTATTACTTGGACTATAAGTAAGGTTTTTACTCTCTCGGATAAAAACACCAAGTTTAAATCATTTCAATGACATCATAAATCATTCTCAAATATATACTTCTCCCAACTATGTATACAGATTTTGGAATAATTACCCATGTCACCAAATTTAATATATAAACATTTATACTAATGATTTATCATGAAATCAATCAAAGACAACATTGTGTATTCAATTGCCACGTACAAAAGAACCGCTTGGCTAACACATACTCTGTACCTCTTTAAAAATAAAAATGATCTTATTTCAAGTATGTTGAGAATAATCAAAATTATAGTACAAACCACACCATTATTATCATCTAAAGTTAAATTTATTCTTCTTTTTATATACTACAACCCCAACAAAATAAAAGAAAACAAGAACAGGGTGAAGTTATAACTGCAGTTACATTAATATCCAAAAAACTATTTACCAAAATATACTAACAACCCACACTAACAAAAAGAAATGTTCGCTGGGCATGCGTAATACGGAGTACAAAAGACAATGGTTAACGTATTTCCGTTGTCGCCCATCCCGTGAATAGACCTATTCAAATGGGAGTCCGTTAAGGGCCCTTAACCGACTCGTTTGTAAAAGGGCCTAATCAATAATGGGCTTAATGGGTCAGTTTCTTAAAGGGTCATATTTTATTGGGTTTTTAATGGGTCAAGTCGGGTCAATAATGGGCCTATAGTTTCAAAGACTTTTAAACACTATAAGGTAATGAATTATTTCCACTTACTTGCCGATGATCCACTACCAAAGATTGGAGGTGATACACGTAAATTATCCCCCTCTATAGATAAAAACTATACTCTTTTTGGAAGGTCTGACCCGACTCGGCCCGTTATATATCTCCTTTGGCCCGACCCGTTTTGCATCTTCTTTGACCCGCCCCATCCCGGCCCGTTTTACTTGTGACCCATCTCGGCCCTGACCCGCCCCAGTGCACAAGTCTAACCGTGAAGTCGTGAACCATGATGTGTTAATTCTTTAATGATATCAATTTACGAAGTACATGACGATAGCCAAACACATTAGTGAGCATGCATGCATGACAAGTGTAGGAATTTTAGATAAAATAAAATACATATAAATTAGTAGAGGTTATTTAGTTAATTACATTAACCAAGTGTTTAGGTATAATTAGAATACAAGTGTTTAGGGGTACAAGGGTATAAATATCCATACAAGTATTGTAAAAAAATTAATTCAATCAAGAAAAATTACACAAAAGAACTAATTAAGTTGTTCTTCCAATCTTCTCTTAATCTTCTTTAATCTTCTTCATTAACCGAATTCCTTAACCTGTTTTTCTTGGTATTAAAGCAATAATGTTTTTCCTGAGATAAACACGCATAACCGTGTTTCATCATTTACAAAAACCTACCTGAGAAATATGGCACCTCCATCGGATGAACAAGTAACAATGACCCAATTGTTGGAGTTGTTACAGCAACTAAACACAAACAAACCAAGCCAAGAAACTGGAGTTTCAACACTGCATATTTCCGAGAAACTAGACAATCACAATTACACCAAGTGGGATTGACTAATGGATATGGCAATCGGAGGAAGGAGACGGCTCAACCATATCATCACTAGACCCCCTTCCCCGACTTCCCAAGAATTCCATCAATGGCTCCAACGAAATTCATGTGTAATCTCTTGGATCATTGAAAATATTGGGTCCTAGTTGGTTAACCAGTTCCTTGATTTCCAAATGGCAAAGGAGTTGTGGGAAGGAATCGAGGTCGTATATAGCAGTGGCCGAGATGGTTATAGATCTTTGATCTTCCAGTCAAAACAAACACAATCAAACAAGGGACAAACTCAATTAAAGTGTACTTTGGTAAATTGAATGCATTATGGAAAGAGATCAACCGAAGGACATCAAACCCCATGAAGTGTACTTCGGTAAATTGAATGCATTATGGAAAGAGATCAACCGAAGGACATCAAACCCCATGAAGTGCCCTGAAAATATGACAATATACAACAAAATAGTTCAAGAAAACCGGCTCTACCAATTTTTGGCCAGGCTAAATGAAATTCTAGACCAAGATCAAAGAGAGATTGTTAACCTAGACACGTTGCCAACAATTGAAGCAGCATATGGCACCATTAGGAGGAAAGTCACAAGGAGGGAGATAAAGAAGGGTGGATTACCTCAATTACCAGAAAACCAAGGAGTAGGGAGTGGACTTACGGAGGCACAAAACTGGTCAGGTGTCACATCATACTGGCGAGCGTAGACAAGTCGAAGCCAAAGTGTTTCCATTGTGGTGGATCTCGCCACACTAAGGAAGGTTGTTTCAAGATAATCGACTACCCGGAATGGTGGACCGAAAACAAGAAGAAGGTGGTTGGGAGGACAAAGAAGAAGGGCGTAGCTTCTTTAGGGCAAGAATCGAAGCAAGCAAACGAAGAGGAGAGTGAGAAGGCACTAGTGGACAAGAAAGAGAAAGGAGGTAAAATGGGGAGACTCAACCCTAACCCTAAACCTAGCACACTTAAACAAAGTTTCTCTCCACCTTCCCAAACACACGGACTAGGCTCAAGTAAAACACATAGCCCTATTGACTATGCCCGAACAAGCTCTTGAGCATTTGCATCGTGACCCATACTTGTGGGTCATACCAACACTTGAGCCTAGAAAATATCAGTAAAAATCAATGATTTTTTTATTGCGGAGTCACCAATACAATTACGAATGATGAAAATGATTTCCTAAATCTTACTAGGCCCAAAAAAACCTTAATTCAAACTGCAAACGGGGAGTCTATGACTGTTGAAGGAGCCAGGATGATTAAAATTGGACCTAATCTCTTTTTAAATAATTACCTTTATATTCCTAAATATTTGTATAAATTAATGTCTATGAGTCATCTTACAAAAGAATTAAAGTGAAATGTTTTAATTAGTTCCAATTTTTGTATCATTCAAGATGCTCAGACCGGGATGATCATTGGGCGTGATATTGAGAAAGACTGACTGTATTTTGTAGACGAGGTACCTCAAGGAAGTGCAACAGCTGCAAAACTATCAGTAGAGAATCGACTATAAACTTGGCATCGTCGTTTAGGACATCCATCTTTAGGATATTTGGAACGCCTTTTTCCATCTTTAGCCAATTCTAAAGTAGTTTTAAATTGTGAAGCATGCTTTCTAGCTAAAAGTCATAGAAACTCTCTTATCATAAAAGTGTTAGTCATAGTAGTAAACCTTTTCTATTTGATACACTATGATGTATGGGATGGCTCTCGAACCTGGTTGTCATAGCTTCTTGTACTACGTTCTATTCATTGATGATTGTACCCATATGTGCTAGGTGTACTTTATGAAGCATAAATCTGAGGTGTACGGTATTTTTTTAGAGTTTTACCAAATGATTCTCAATTAATTTCAAACTAAAATCAATATTCTTAAGTCAGATAACAGGGAAGAATACATTAACCAAAACATGAAGACCTTTTTTCCACAAATGGGCTTCTTCATCGAACAACTTGCCTAGATACTCCACAACATAATGGAGTTGCCAGAAGAAAAAATCGTACCCTTCTAAATATGACCCGGGAAATTATGATTGAATCTTGTGTCTCTTTTGGACCGAGGTAATAGCCACAGCCAGTTACCTTACTAATCGGTTACCAACAAAAAGACTTAACTACAAAACCCCTTTAGACATCATAGGCTTGTTGGTCAATGTTCCATCCTTCCATTCTCTGCCTCCCTGGGTTTTTGGTTGTATTGTCTATGTTCACCTTCCAAATTGTACCCGTCATAAATTAGAACCTAGAGCTACAAAGTGCATATTTTTCGGGTATGGAAATAATAAAAAAAGGTTATAGATGTCTAGACCCAACTTCAAACCACATATTTATTACCATGGGCTATGATTTTGATGAAGGAACTTTATTTTACCCCTAACTTCGATGTCATGGGGAGAATCCTAAAAGAGACAATCTTAGTTGGCTATCATTACCTCTAGAAAAGACTAACACTATGGATGTAGGAGCTTCGGAAGATATAATACAATCCTTCCCATATGTATCACCACCACTTGAGCATCTTGAATCTGTGCATTCTCAGACTGAGGTAAAGAATCACCCTATCCCAACTTTGGATATTGAAAATATTGATGAAGTAGTACAGGAGATAGGTCAAGAGGGTATAGATCAGGAGAATGGAGGAGATGTCAGAGGAGGATATCAACTTCCCCCGAGGAGTACACTTGGAATCTCGGTAAAGAGATATGACCCATCATATGAATCTTAAAAGTCGATATACCCTGTACATGACACGACAGAGAGAGGACTCTCTAGCATATCCATAACATTCAGCGCTTCTATTTACTCTGAAAGAATTCCATCTATAGTCAAAGAAGCCCTTGAGAATAGGTACTGGAAGAAGATAATGGAAGAAGAGATTAGTGCCCTTACCAAACATAACAAATGGGTAAAGTGCACTATTCTTAAAGATAAGAAAGCAGTCGGGTGTACATGGGTGTTTACTATTAAATATAAAGAAGATGGAAGTATAAAGAGATATATGGCCCGTTTAGTAGCTAAAGGGTATTCACAGGTTTATGGAATTAATTATTCCGAGACATTTTCCCCGGTAGCGAAGATTGATACTATAAGGGTTCTTTTCTCAATAGCAGCCAATATAATAAACAGTGGTCATTACATCAATTTGATGTAAAAATGCCTTTTTACATAGAGAGATTCCAGAAGAAGTATACATGGAAACTCCTCCAGGATTCTCTCAAGGTTTCTTACCTGGGGAATGGAGCAAATTACAAAAGGCATTATATGGTTTAAAGCAGTCACCTAGAGCTTGGTTTGGCAGATTTACTCTAGCAATTAGGAGATTTGGCTACAAATAGTGTAATTATGATCATACTCTGTTTTTGAAAAAGAGTGGTGATTTGATGACATGTCTAATAATATATGTTGATGACATGATCATTACTAGTGATGATACTAAGGAAATATGCCAATTAAGAGAAAAACTATTTCGAGAATTCAAAATGACGGATCTTGCATTGGTAGACTGAAGTATTTTTTGGGAATCAAAGTACTCGGGTCAAAAGAAGATATATTCATCTCCCAAAGGAAGTATATCTTAGACCTTCTTGTTGAAACGGGAATGATGGACTGTAAACCTGTGGATACTCTAATGATAGTGAATCATGGGCTGATGATTGATGAGAAAGCAGAATTAATAGATCAGACCCACTTCAAAGATTAGTAGGAAGGCTGATATACTTGTCACATACACTTATGGATATTGCGTATGTTGCAGGGGTAGTGAGAAGATTCATGCACAAGCCTCAATACCATCACTTGGATTCTGTGTATAGAATTCTGAGGTATCTGAAGAGAACTCTCAGGCGAGGAGTTTTTTTTAGAAAGAATAGTCACTTAAATCTATAAGTCTACACTAATGCAGATTGGGCAGGAGATAGGGACAGCCGAAAATCCACTTCAGGCTACTTTGCATTGGTAGGAGGGAACTTGGTCACATGGAAAAGTAAGAAACAAAAGGTAGTGGCAATCTCAAGTGTTGAAGTTGAGTTTAGGGGAATTGCCAAAGGAATTGCAGAAGTACTCTGGCTTTAAAAGCTCCGGTCTGAGCGAGGCTTCTGTCAAAAAAGAAGTTGTGAGTTGTTTTGTGATAATAAAGCAGCAATATATCTGAGAATCCAATCCAACACAATCGAACGAAACATGTGGAGATTGATAGACATTTTATTAAAGAGAATTTGGAATCAAATATCATTAGTCTTCCGTTTGTGAGGTCATGTGAGCAAAAAGATGACATACTGACTAAAGTAGTAGGAGCGAGTGTGTTTGAAGAAGTCTTAAGCAAGTTGGGTGTAGAAAATTCTACGACTCGACTTGAGGGGAAGTGTAGGAATTTGAGATAAAATAAAATACATAAAAATCAGTAGAGGTTATTTAATTAATTACATTAACCAAGTGTTTAGGTATAATTAGAATACAAGTTGTTGATCCTTATAATGTTTTGATGATGACCCAAAGCAAACTTGACTAATGTCTTTGTTAAGTTCCTGTGCATTACTGAGTTCCTGAGTAGGAACACAACTGAGCAGTGAAGAAAAGATGCAGCAGCCTTAACGGAACAAAGAAGCTATTCAAGCCATGCATCACATTGTTCCTGAGTAGGAACAAGAGGAGAACCACTTGAAGTTGCTGAGCTGAAACTTCATAGAAGTGAAGACATAAAGACTAAATCGAGTTTAGGATTTATGTAAGTGTGAAGGAACTTAGGTAATGGGAACTTGATTAGGAACTCATCTTGACATGAACTAAAACGTCAGTTTATTAAAAAGCTTAAGAAAATTTATTTATTTTGTTCTACTTAAAAATGGGATTTGATAAAATATGCTTTAGTAAAAAGATTTTATTATTATTGGAAAATAAGTTTTAAGATAATATTTTACAAAAAGATTTTTATCATTTTGAAAAATATATCCTAATTCCAAGATTATCTTTTGTTACTTAACTGATGATGTTAAACGTGCATATTGTTGGCGAGATTTTAGGAAAACATTCAAAGTTTTCTGGAAACTTAGAGAGCACTCACCCCACGTTTCTCGTAACTGCTTGGACATGGGAACGTGTCCTAAAACCAAGGAAACTTGGCAGTTGTGGGAGAAGTGGAGAGTCAGTTAAGAGATTATGTTTTTCTATAAATCCAGACTTGATTTTTCAATAAAAGAACACAGACCTACAATATATTTTCTCAAGAGCTTTCAAACGTTTATCTTTGAGTAGAGTTCCCAAGTTCCTAATTACTTCCTCTTGCACATAGAGTAAATTTTACAGAGTTGTAATTGGGAGAAGGGGTTGAGTGAACCTTGTAGTGAGACTTGAGTGAGTCTAGAGTGTGAGTTTCAGAGTAGAAAC
The DNA here is from genome assembly GCA_026401315.1 of Dysphania ambrosioides. Taxonomy (NCBI): domain Eukaryota; kingdom Viridiplantae; phylum Streptophyta; class Magnoliopsida; order Caryophyllales; family Amaranthaceae; genus Dysphania; species Dysphania ambrosioides. The sequence goes on from CM048666.1 coordinate 23,960,220, forward strand.
TAGAGAAAGAGAGAGCACTACAATTGAGGGATTGTAGTGGGGAACTTAAGTTTATAGAGGAACTTAAGTTGAGAAGAGTTCCATAGGCTGTAACTGAGTTGTTGCCCTATTAGTGAAAGTGTGTTAAAATCCCGAGTGGGTCGTGGTCTTTCTCCTTGTTGGGCACAAGGAGTTTTCCATGTAAAAATCTCTCTTTACACTCTTGTTCCTTATAGCGTTTTAAATTCCACAATATTTGCTATAAGTTCCCGAAGTTGTTCCCATCTACAATTCACCCCCCCTCTTGTAGAATTCATCAAGTCAACAATTGGTATCAGAGCTTGGTTCTCGGAGTAAGCAGGCTACCCTGTCGAGTTAAGTTCCTGTGAAAGATGAATTCCCATGAGAAACTTGAAGAAGGTTACTCTACACAAAGACCTCCTATGTTTAATGGCAAATTCTATTCATACTGGAAGAACAGGATGGAAATCTTTATCAAGGCTGAGAACTACCAAGTTTGGCGTGTCATAGAAGTTGGAGACTTTGAAGTTACTTCTACCAACGAAAACAATGAGGTAGTTCCTAAACCTATTTCTTAATTTGATAAAGAAGATTTTGAAAAAATGGAAATTAATGCAATGGCTGTAAAGTTGCTTCACTGTGGTCTTGGACCCCATGAACACAACCGTGTAATGGGATGCAAGAATGCAAAACAAATTTGGGATTTACTCCAAGTAACACATGAAGGAACAAATGAGGTCAAACGTTCCAAAATTGATCTGCTAATGTCTAAATATGAAAGATTCGAAATGAATCCAAAAGAAACTATTCAAGAAATGTTTACACGTTTTACTAACATAACAAATGAGTTAGTTTCCCTTGGAAGAAATATCCTTATTGATGAACAGGTAAGAAAGATATTGAGAAGTCTTCCCCAAGATGAACGTTGGAGAGCCAAGGTGACTGCCCTTCAAGAAACAAAGGATTTCACCAAGTTCAACATTGAGCAGCTAGCTGGTTCCCTTATGACCCACGAGCTACACTTAGGTGCTAGCAACATTGAAAGTTCCAAGTATCGTGGGCTAGCACTCAAAGCTGAGGAACTTGACGATTCCGAGACTGATGAGGAAGAAGCTGCTATGCTGGTAAGAAGACTCAAAAAGATGTATCGAAATTTCAAGACTGGTGACAACAAGGGAAGGAATTTTAAAAGAAATCAAAGTTCCAAAGGAGAAGGTGCTTGTCACAAGTGTGGAAGCCTGGATCATTTCATCAACAAGTGTCCTTTATGGGAGTCAGAAAAAGGAAAGGGTAAAGGGAAGGAACAAGCCAAGGAAAGATTCTCGTAACTGCTTGGACATGGGAACGTGTCCTAAAACCAAGGAAACTTGGCAGTTGTGGGAGAAGTGGAGAGTCAGTTAAGAGATTATGTTTTTCTATAAATCCAGACTTGATTTTTCAATAAAAGAACACAGACCTACAATATATTTTCTCAAGAGCTTTCAAACGTTTATCTTTGAGTAGAGTTCCCAAGTTCCTAATTACTTCCTCTTGCACATAGAGTAAATTTTACAGAGTTGTAATTGGGAGAAGGGGTTGAGTGAACCTTGTAGTGAGACTTGAGTGAGTCTAGAGTGTGAGTTTCAGAGTAGAAACTAGAGAAAGAGAGAGCACTACAATTGAGGGATTGTAGTGGGGAACTTAAGTTTATAGAGGAACTTAAGTTGAGAAGAGTTCCATAGGCTGTAACTGAGTTGTTGCCCTATTAGTGAAAGTGTGTTAAAATCCCGAGTGGGTCGTGGTCTTTCTCCTTGTTGGGCACAAGGAGTTTTCCATGTAAAAATCTCTCTTTACACTCTTGTTCCTTATAGCGTTTTAAATTCCGCAATATTTGCTATAAGTTCCCGAAGTTGTTCCCATCTACAATTCACCCCCCCTCTTGTAGAATTCATCAAGTCAACACAAGTGTTTAGGGGTACAAGGGTATAAATATCCATATAAGTATTGTAAACAAATTAATTCAATCAAGAAAAATTACACAAAAGAACTAACTAAGTTGTTCTTCCAATCTTCTCTTAATCTTCCTTAATCTTCTTCCTCAACTGAATTCCTTAACTTGTTTTAAGTTGACAACACTTCTATAATCAAATATATATCATCAAAAGAACTTCAATATATAGCATGTAATATGATTATACCATAAAGAACAAATATTTTCATATCATAATAGTGATATAAAGAAAATAGATGGAAATAACCCTTGAGATTAGAATGTAATATATTACAAACATTAGCCTCTAATCAACCATCTCATTAACAACTTATTACAATAAAACTTCACTAGAATGCATGACATCCACAATTTATAGCAAGTGGATAATATAAGTTTACAAGGTTAATGGGTGAGGGGAACATTAGGCAGGTAACAGGTTGCGCTCAAGCCAAAAAATGTACCCATTTCAAGTTAGGGTATCAAGGAATCGTGCCAAGTTGTGTCAAGGATTTTTTATGTGCCAAAACATGCATTTCTAATTTTAGTCTAAAATTTCTATTTTTAGTTGTCCGAAAACCCCCTACAAAAATTAGTTTGGGTCATATTGTGTCCAAATTTTTAGCCAAAAGATACAAGAGATGCACGTGATGACTAAAATTACTACTGCTTGAAACGAGGCTCATATTTTTTTTGTTGTACACCTCTCTATAGAATGCATAATATCACAAAGAAAATGAGATAACTATTGGGTTTAAACTCAAGTTATTTGAATAAAAATTAAATCAAAGCCTATTATATAGTAAAAGGTAACTAAATCAAGCCTAACTTTAATAAAATTTACTTAACTCTTTCATTTCAAATCAAAATTAGACTTATAAATTATTGTAAAGATTTTAAAAAGGGATATCAAACAAAATAAAGTTCATAGATGCATATAGGGGTTTATTAATATCATGAACTCGATTTTAATTCTTAAGGGAATATTTTGAGATTAAATCATCACAAACTCATTAATATTGATATTCGTGAATTTTTTTAATGGATTTTGGATCATGTGAGTCCGTTAGTGAGTTTAAGAAATATTTTTGACACATTCTTTAGTTTAAACTAAATAGGATATTTATAATTAAATTATTACGCCATAAAAAGGAAAATATTTGATTTTGGTATCTAAGGATCCCCAATTTGACCTAGCAAAAAAAATATCAAAGTACTTAATTAGGACATAGAGTAATACAATATGACGTACGATTTTGCGTGACTCTTGTAACGTCGATACCTATAATCACGCATTAGATCACATACACTAAATACAGTTAAGAAAAGGATATGTGTTCGAATAATACTTTGTTTGACAGGCTATGTTGATGACATGTTGAACTAAGGAGTGTTTGTCCCTCAAGATGAATCACATACTATTTGGTCTATTTGCAAAGATGTTGGAGATTCCAGAACTATCTTGTGCATATGCAATGATGGTGATGATACAATTTGCTTATTATATAGCTAGCCCACCCGTAAGAGTTGATGATATTTGTGGATTATTTCATCCACTCACTTGGACTACACTGCAAGTCTATCCTACTCTCGGGAGTACCTTCCTTAAGATACACCCAAGAATAAAATAGTAATTTATGCCTTTTATTATGTTAAATTGGTAATTTCATACCACTTTTAGAGGAAAAAAATAATTCTTTTTACTATTAAATTGAGATTAATAAACAACTTAATAATATAAGCATCTAAAGAATCTCAGTTCTTACAAATACAATAACTACAAAACCTCCACTAAAACCTAATTGGTAAAACATAAAGCGTCTGCAATTGATTTTGAATTCAGATAGTATAGCACCTTTCAAAGATAATTGATGAAAGTCTCCCACTCTTCCAGCATCACAATCCCATGCTCCTACAAAAATTCACATTCATTTTCAAAAGAACAATTTCTTCAATTTTAATCTAAATCTAGCAACAATTGAGTATACCTTTTAGTAATCTTCAAAAAAAAAATTCTGAAACTGCAAGGGCTCCTAGTTTTTGGCGTTCAGTATTACCAAAGTTATTGTCACCATTGGTGGTGGAAGCATTGGATCTAGAATCATTCTTACAGACGTCTCTTTTTGCTAGTACGGATCCTTAATATGCTCAACTATATCAACTATGACCTTAAAATATGCCTAAATTGGTCCTAGTACATCACTTTGGAGTCTAAATAACTCAAATAGGAAGAATTTTGGCTTATAAACTAGTATTTGGGTAGAAATGACCAAGTTTGACCTAAAAATTACATACATCGGTCCAAACATATTGTTAAGAGTCAAAGTAACTCAAATAGATCAAGTATGACATCAGAATGTGCCTAAATCGGTCCAAATAGATCTGCTTGATTTACAACTTATCTGCTTTTCGAATGCAGTGTTCTCAGCAATAAGATAGCATGAAGTATGGCTTCTTTTTTATGTGTTTTGCGTTTGACAACCTCCACATGCATGTTAGTCGTGAGGATCTTATAATAGTATGTATGATTTATACTCTTTTAAGTAGTAAATTTTTTAGATCTAAAGATGATGTACCTTGAGTTAAGAGTTGAGAATGTATGGATATGAATTGAATGGAGCTAGATGGAGAATAGATGTGAATTGAATGGAGTTAGGTAGGAATGAATGGCCCTTATGATGTGACTGTGTTGGGATATAGATATGTTGTTGATAAGAAACATGTACCTTCTATTATATTGGCCTAATTACAGAGGAAAGTCTGCCGAAAGTTACACTTGAAAGTGTGTCAATAAGATGTTTCTATTTTTTTCATACTAATAACCTACCTTTTCTCAACTTTTCAGGCATTTCCACAAACAACATCGTACTCACCTGAAGAACTAATGAAAATTAAGTAAATATGGGCTGAATACTTTCTTGCATCCGGCTAAGAACTCTAATTAGATAGCTCTTCCCATTTGTTGTTGTATATATAACATTAGATTAGTTTCTAGATTAGAATAGATTAGGTTTCTTGATTAGATTAGATTAGATTAGATTAGGCTTCTTGATTAGATTTGATTAGCATCATTAGGTTCAATTCCATAATATTATTTCAAAGACGTTCTTAATTAGCTTAGATTTGATTAGGTTTCTAGCTTGACCAATTGGTGTAATATAATTATTTGTATATTATTAGTTTAGACTAAGTAGATTGGATTTGTAAACGTAACAATTTTGTGAGTTTAATAATAATTTAGCACATAACTAATCTATAATAATGTAGTGCATAATTCCTCTTTATTGGCATTGGGTATTGGCATAATGTAGCAGAATGCAAGCAATTCTATTGGCATTGGGTATGAATATACACTAAAAAAAACCATAATTGTAGCAATTTTCTAGAAAACTGCATCATTTAAAACACCAAGTGCTACGGGTTTCTAGAAAACCGCAGCATTTGATGCTTTAAATGAATGTTGTGGTTTTCCAGAAAACCACAGCACTTATGAGGCCCAGATTTATATAAAAAAATTTAATAATGCATAAGTATTGTGGTTTTACTAGAAAATTACAAAATTTATACTATTAAGTGTTGTGGTTTTCTAGGAAAACTACAACACTTGTGTATTTTATTGCTGCGTTAGAAAACTGCAACATTTGTTATATCTCATGTGCTTCGTCTATATGTGCTTCTCCTCAATAACCGCAATATATAAGCCTAGAAAATCGCAGCATCTACTAGTGAATGATGGAACATCCCCGTTTCAAATTGGATATCCAATTGATGTCAACAAATATTTGGAGCAAAGGGACGCTCTACGTAATGAACGAACCTAACATCTCTTAAACACGATTTGAAAAAGCACATTTAGCAAAAGTTTGACCACATTAAACGTTAAAATCTTTCGACATCTTTATAATTTCATGATTTGAAAAATATGTGTAATCTGTTGTTGTACTTTAATTTGATTTTATGACGCTTTAGTATATTGTTTTTATTTGATATACCATTGTTTATTCAACTAATGCAATGCGTTTTTTGTTTTATTCGTTATGTCCTATGTTCTTTGAAGTGCATTTGATAATTTTGATTAACTATATTAAAGTTGTGAATGAAATGTAATTAATTAAATAATAATTAATTAATTATGTCATATAATTATTATGAAATAATTATTGACATATTAAAATGGTAATATGTGTAGGAAGATGATAAAAATTTCAATACATTTAAATAAAAAATTAAAAATTATATAAGAAGAAGAAAAATATGGTGAGGTATGGTGGAATGTAGAAGAGAATCCTAAGGAGAACTTTAGTTTATTCATTGATATGATAATATTTCCCCGCCAAAATTTTTTGTACCAAAAATATGAGTGGAAAGTCATAATAACATGGTGTTTAAGAGTGTTTACAGATTTTTCTTACCTTGTTCAAAAAAAAAAATTGAAAAATAACCTTGGGTTGAAAAATATGACGTTCGGGTAAAAAAAATGACAAAGACACTGGTTTACTTTTAAGTAAAACCATGGGCTTGGGTAATGATTTCTATTTGAGTAGGTTTTGGACTCAGTCTATAAACAAATAAAAATTGATGACCTTTATTCTACCAAAAAAAAAAAAAAAAATTTAAATTTGGTGTTGACAAGTGTTGAACCTTTAACCTATTAATCATCCCATTACCTACCCACTTAAAGTATTGTACAAACTCATCTTCCTTATTTGCATAACTACATTTTTCCTATATCTATACAAACATTTGGAAATTCAACTAAAATACACTCGAAAGTTGAAACTAAGAAATGACATAACTTCAAACATACAATCCACCATGGTTTAGTGAACTCTTGTTTTGATACGAAAAATCGCAACTTACGAGATGATATGGTCAAAATGAATAATAGATTAATTTTCTTTGACATATGGGTCATTATGAGAGTTATAATAACTTCGAAATGTCGTATTTCCTAACTTAAAATATAATTGGTTTTTATTTTTCTATAATCCCTTATTTTTTCCACACGTAACTTTCTAAATCCCTTGGTTCACGGATAGAGAGATTTCACGGCATGATTTTTTTTTAAAAAATTTGTTTTTATCCCGAAACCTACGCAGGTGCATTTCTCAGGATTTCAAAATTTTTTTTGGAAAAAAGGTTAAAAAAAGTGAATATCTAAAAAAAAATTCAAGGGTAACTTCCCTGTCCTCAAATCCCCGAACTTTCCCAAACTCCCTTCCTACTCATTCATGTTTTGATGAATAGTAACTGCCAAAAAAATTTGAGATTGTTAATTGATCAACCATGCCCTCTCTATGGAAGAAGCATGGAGGAAGTCGGATTTCCCGGTTAGTTGCCGACCTCCAAACACCTCCTAAACGATGTGGGTCCCTCGTTGTTGAAACTGGGTTCCCCACCTCTCTTGTTGATCTGTTTGTCAAGAATCGTGACAAATTGAAGAAACCCAAATCCAAGAAGAAAACCGCCGTCGCTGAAGATGATGTTGATGAACATCCAAAGTTTCCAACTTTACCCTCGGTGAGTGGCTCCTCTGCTTCAAACTCTGAATTTGATTCATCAAGTTGTTCAAATGTTGAAAATTCGCAAGAAACCGATGCCCAGTTTGATAAAAACGGTATATTTGACGAGGAATTTGTAGAGATAAATCATGATGATTGTAGAATTGGTAATAATGTTGAAGAGAAGGGATTTTTTGAGGTTTCGAATTCGATTATTGTGTTGTCTATTTTGATGGGGCTAGTTATGTTTCTTGTGGCATTTTATACTAAAAGGTGGTTTCTGGTGTTGATCACTTTGGGGTTTATATTGTTGATGTTGTTAGAATATGTAGGAAAGCCGTGTTTCGGGTTCTTAAAGCCGTGTGAAAAAGTCATTTCAATGTCGATTTTGAAGGGGGTTTTGGTTGTTGGTATGGCCTTGTATACAAAGTGGTTTGTTGTGGGAATTACGGTTGGGGCTTCGTTGTTGCTCCTGTTGGAATATGTAGGGAACGTGTCTTGTGGGTTCTTTAAGCCTTGCCGAGTTGTTACATGGAAATGGCAAGGTATTTTGCCACATTGGGGTTCTTCTAAGAGGAGAGGATTTGAGGTCAGATGTGGAAGGAGAGGAGGAAGGGAAGTTTTGACAAGGTCGCTGCTTATTGGTTCGAAGAGGAGAATTTGTAAAGATGGGGATAATTATGGTGTTTCTAGTATAGATTTTGACCAAGGAAGAGTTGGAGTGGAGGATGAATCGATAAAGGAAGTAAAGCCAGAATTTGGATGTGGCCTCATTCCAAATAGGGATCATGAGCTAGCATCTGAAGGTGATAGAGAATCTGTTTCTTCTAAGGGTGAAATCAAGCAAGGAAGTGGGCAAAGCATTGTTGTCGACGAAAATTCTGTGTGTCTTGAGGGAGAAACAGAAAATAAACCCATGTATGAAATGTTAGACCTTGAATTGAACCATCTTGAATCACCAAGGAACGGAACAAGTAGTAGTCCTGTTAGATATATTGACCTTCTAGAGGAGAAAGGGGCCATAGAGGGAAGAGGAAAAGGGATTGAGGTTGCTGAAGTGTCTGATTCAGTTAATTATAATGTTAAATGTAAGAGAAACAAGAAGTTTTGGAAGAAACTTGTACCGAAGAAATTGCATAGGAAAAAGAAGCATATCCACGAAAGAGGACATAATGCAGCCAATGCTGATGGTATTCAAGAATCTGAAACTGATATAGAAGAGGATGATGGGCAAAAGGAGCGAGAACAGGAAATAAGCGAAGTAGACAGATCTACATCAATGTCATCGCTTGAGGAAAATGAGTGTGAAATTGCCGATTATGATGCTGCAAATACGTTCTTTACTGAGATGCTAGAACTTGATAACAGAACCAATAAACCTTGTGAAATGGTCAGGGAAAGAGCTGGAAACTTGGAGTACTTGACTACTTTGATGATCCCACTTACTGGTCTTATAGGAGGCCGGATGTTCGCTGTTATACTTACAGTATTCTGCTGTCTTGTGTTTAAGATTGTGAGAGGCTGAAAACGGAACGACATCCATTTCAAGGGTGTATGCAAGCCCTTAGAAATTTTGTAATTTTTTTTTGTTTTGATTTGATTCAGATGTGGTTTTCTCCGTAGCTTCTGATATTAGAGGAGGTATAGGTTGATCATCATTTTATGTGAAGTATTACTCATACTATGAGTAGGTTTTGTTTCCACAATCAAATCATAATAATTGTAATACACAAACATAGTATCATTTATTGAAGGCCATAATATGTTGGCTCATATAGATGTTTATAATCTGAGATTAATGAGATATCTCCCCAGTTCTGGAAAGTTTTCAATTTATTTTTATGTTTTTACTTGCATCGACCATGAAATTGACCACCTACTATAATATGTGCTGAAACCTGAAGGTCATATGAAGGTTTATGTGAGCTTGATTAAGATTATTTATCTTTCAAGATTTTAGCGCAAAGCAAAAGCATAAAAAGCCTGGTAAAAGTGACAATCATTAGGCATGTGTTCCTTGTTTGAGCCTGGTGATGTTGCCCCACCAATAAATGATGGCTATATATGCTCGATGTCACTTGGCTTTCAATAAGGAGTGACATCTTTTTGATTGAACATTATCATATTGTCATGCAATGACTACAAATCGAATGTTTGCAATGTTTTCATATTTAGTAGCCACCCACTATTGTACACTTAACAGCGGACAAGATGCTTAGCACCCCCCATGTTTTCATCTTGCCATGTATGCACTTATGTGAACAGTAGACTAGCTGCCTCCCTGAATTGTATCTAAATATTTCTTTATTCGGATCTCAGATGAGCAGTGGGTTGGTGACCATTGCAAGCCAGGTTCGGTTCGGTTCGGGTCTACCTTTCTGAATTTCTTAAGTAATTAATGTGCCTTGTTATGTTCTTTGGGCAAGGGTGTACATGCAACTTATGGATCATGTACAGGTAACCCAATTGGTTTCGTTCTACACCTCCAACAAGGGCTGCCCTGAGTCCCTGACTCATCTAAAATTCTTTGGTTCTCTTTGATTTTAGGTAGCAGAATAGGGAATAGGTGGTACAGAACTTAAGAACAGTTCAACAAAGTTTCAAATTCAAGGTTTTCTAGCTAGTCAGTATGACATTCTTTATTATATTAGGCTACAACGAGTATATGCAGTACAATGTGTATACAACACATAGTCACCGGAAAATGTATACTGCGTAAAAGGTAAATTTGTGTGGGTGACAAAGTATACGATCAACCATAGTCTATTCCTCCAATACTCTGTTATCTATAACTATGCAAGACTTGTTCATTCTATATCCTCAAACTGTAAGCAACATTTTTATACAATGAAATCCCTCTACTTGAGTAGTCTTATAAGCCAAATCTATGTCAATGGAACGAAAATTTCATGAATCGGACCCCCAGAAAATAAAATAAATCACATGTCACTTCACCAAAGCAAGCAGAGCAAATATGAAACAAGGCAACAGTGGTGCCAATTGAACCTATCCCTTAACCCGAGAATCATGTGTTAGTATCAGAACTCAATGCTAAAAAAATTGTAACTCTCCCTTTTCTTTTCGTAAAAATAAATAAAACTCCTGTATAATAATGCTCAATGCCAAAAATTAATTGAGACTCAGTTATTCAGCAGTTTACTAACCTTAATAAATTGGCCCTGCGTTCAGCAATACGTAGGATTCAGCTGGTGAGTCAATACTGGAAAGCCCCTCTAAAGCTAGTCATCATACAGAAGAAAATCTGAATATTTTCATTGCAAAGTAGGTAGTATGAGATGACAACTCAAAATTTCCTACCAAAATTCAGCTCCAACACAATGAAAAGCAATTCCTCCTCCTCTTCCCTTTAGACTTGTAGAAAACACGGGGGGGGGTGGGTGGGTGGGATGGGGTTGTCGTGTATGCATAACCATACCCTACACCAGTCAAAGCTAGTAAGAAACGTCAAACAACAAAAGAATGTACCCTTGTTCCTTAATATTTGTCCCATTTTGACAAAAAAGCTCTCACAAAAAATGGTCAAATGAGACAAACATCAAAGAAACAGATGGAGTAACAAAGAAAGATAGAAAGTGCTTAGCACACTTGATCCAAAAAAACATAAGCGCAAGCTGCAGTCACCGATTCTCCAGGAATCAGCATTGCTTTAAACTTTGCTTAGCTTCAGATTTCATCCAAAGTTCGATCAAGTATGTTGAATGTACAGCCTACATCACACCCTTCAAGCTTCAACGTCGTTGAGCAAAACTCATTGTGGTAGTTAGTTGAGTCTCTGAAAAGCGCGAGCATGTCATAATTTTTGGGAGGAGGCAAGGAGGAGAATGGATCTCTATGAGATGGTCAACTCCTTTAATGGTGTTGTTTGGTAAGGTGTATTAGTGATGTGCATCCAAGTAAGCTAAGAGACTAAAGGAGACTAGTTCTTTCCTATGGCTGTTGGTGTTAATATATATACGGAGTAGGAGGAAGTTTTTTTATTTATAAGCCAAAAAAAAAAAAAAATTTTAAAAATAAGTTACTGTTTATAATATTTTCAAAAATAAGCCAATTTTAGGTTCGGATAAAAACGCTGCCTTGGGCAGCGATTTAGGTGGGACAAAAACGCTACCCAGGGCAGCGTTTTGCATGAGCTTGATTTTAGGGCAAAAATACTGGGTCAAATTATTAGTTTAGGAAAAACGCTGCCCTTGGCAGCGTTTTTCTTTAGAATATTTTCAGAGTCAGTGAGCCAGGGAATCAGTGCAGGCTTTAATGAATCGCTGCCCGAGGCAGCGATTTTAGCTTCAGTAAAATCGCTGCCCAAGGCAGCGATTTTAGTCTGGGTAAAATCGCTGCCCAAGGCAGCGATTTTACTGAAGCTAAAATCGCTGCCTCGGGCAGCGATTTTACTGAAGCTGCATTTATAACTTCTTTTTCTTTCTCCCTTCTTCTTCCCCATTTCCTTCTTCCTTCTTCCTTCTCCCTGCGCGCCGCTGCTCGTCCTCCACCCTTCGAAATTTCCTCCCAAAATCTTCCATTTTCCTCCCAAATTATTCCATTTCTTTCCATTTCACAAGGTATGTAATTTATTTGGTGTAATTTGAAGTTTTTATTATGTGTTTAATTTATTCATTTATGTTTTTTTTTATTTCGTTTTTTTATTTAAAATTATGGTTTGTGTTATGTTATTATTTTACAATTTTTTGAATTAATTATTTTTACGTTAATTTTGTGAATTAATTTTTGATATGTTATGTTTGGTAATTATTATTGATATTTTGGTAGTATTTATGTTTTATTATTTTAGTTTAGGTATTGGTATGGATTTGGTTAAGTGGACCTTTATTTAGGTTAGTAAACCATAAATTAGGTTAGTATATAAATTTAGGTGAGTTCATTAATTATGATTAGTTAATTAAATTTGTGTAATATTTAGGTTAGTAATTAGTATAGATTATTTTATTAATTTTGTTTAGTTTATTGAAAGAGGTTAGTTTATTAGAGTAGATTACCTAATTAATTTAGTTTAGTGTATTAATTTAGGCTAACGTAGATTAGTTAATTAAGTAAGGTTAATTAATTAAAATTAGCTTATTAAGTAAGGTTAGTTATGTTAGTTAATTAATGAAGTTTTGTTGATTAGATTAGTTTATTTTATTAACTTAGTATATTTAGGTTAATTTAGTATATTTTACTAGGTTAGTATATTTAGGTTAATTAAGTAAGCTTAATTATAATAGTTAATTAATTAAGTTTAGTTTACTAGATTATTTTAATAAATAAGGTTAGATTATTAGGTTAGGTTATTAATTATGGTTAGTGTATTAATTTAGATTAGTTTAGTTTAATAGGTTAGAACATTAAGTAGGGTTAGTTTAGTAATTAATTTATTTCCTTACGTTAATATATTTAGGTTAATTTAGTTTATTTTATTAGGTGCTTAAATGTAGGTTAATTAGGTAAGGTTAACTAGGTTAGTTAATTAACTAATTAAGATTAGTTTAATAAATAAGGTTAGATTATTAGGTTAGGTTATTAATTATGGTTAGTGTATTAATTTAGATTAGTTTAGTTTAATAGGTTAGAACATTAAGTAGGGTTAGTTTAGTAATTAATTTATTTCCTTACGTTAATATATTTAGGTTAATTTAGTTTATTTTATTAGGTGCTTAAATGTAGGTTAATTAGGTAAGGTTAACTAGGTTAGTTAATTAACTAATTAAGATTAGTTTAATAAATAAGGTTAGATTATTAGGTTAGGTTATTAATTATGGTTAGTGTATTAATTTAGATTAGTTTAGTTTAATAGGTTAGAACATTAAGTAGGGTTAGTTTAGTAATTAATTTATTTCCTTACGTTAATATATTTAGGTTAATTTAGTTTATTTTATTAGGTGCTTAAATGTAGGTTAATTAGGTAAGGTTAACTAGGTTAGTTAATTAACTAATTAAGATTAGTTTAATAAATAAGGTTAGATTATTAGGTTAGGTTATTAATTATGGTTAGTGTATTAATTTAGATTAGTTTAGTTTAATAGGTTAGAACATTAAGTAGGGTTAGTTTAGTAATTAATTTTAGTTTATTGTATATTACATTCTTGAATATCTTTGAATAGTTTTCGTTGTTGTAGGCTTCATGAATACCAATGTGTACCCATTGTTATGTCGATGGGGTGGAACATTGATAGAACAAGATAATACGGTTGGGTATGATGGTGGACAGTGTAGACCTATCGTAATTAGTGGTGAGAATAGCTTCTCTGATATTGTTGACATGGTCTTTAGTTTGTGTGGGTTTGATAAATGATTGGTGGAACTAAAATTGAAAATGAAGTATCCCACTGGGCCGTCAACATGTATGGCATTGCCGTTGACTGATGACTATGCTGTTAAAGTATTATGGGTGTGTATTCAAAATTATCCACAATCTGGCATTGAAATATATGTCGATCTAGTCCCCTTGCCATCATCATATACTGGTTTAATGGACATCTTATCTCAACATCAGTCATTTTCAATCATTCCATCCACAAGTCAAATTCACGATGATAGCTCAGGTCTAGCTACTTATCGGGTGAATCCATTAAACAGTACGCTTCTCAGAGATGAGTTTGGAAATTACCTTTATGGAGAAAGGACTGGACAATCCGAGGAAGGAGTAGAAGAAGAGGAAGTAGATGAGGAAGCGGAGGGGGAAGAAGATGCAGAAGACTTGGAGCCTGTTAACCTAGAACAAGAGGATGACGGTCATTTGAACATAGAGCTAGAAGTAGGGACTGGATCGGAGGCCAACGAGATTGCAGTTGAATCTAACATTCCTTATTACAATAGCATGTTAGAGTATGAAGAGGACGACAGTTGGACGATGACAGGCCCACCATGTAGTGTTGATAATGAATTTGTTAAGGGAATGGAGTTCGCTAATAAGAGAGATCTCATTGAAGCTGTTAAGATGTATAGCCTTACGTCAAATACATCGTATCGGTGTCGAACGTCGAACAGTAGTGTGTTGGAGCTGGTTTGTAGTAATAAATGTGGTTGGAGACTACGTGCTAGGCAGAAGAGTACCTTACTCTCATTTTGGTGCATAACAACATACAAAGGTCCACACGCTGCGTCCTGTGTTAGTGGCAGTCAGAACCGGGGAGTTCGTCATCTGAGTGCGTCCCTGATCGGCAATTTCGTCAAGGATTGTGTTAGAGCTGATCCTACCTTGAAAGTTGCCGTAATTATAGAGATGGTGCATGGGCGATTCCACCACACCATACCGTATATGAAAGCATGGTACGGTAAGCAAGTCGCTATAGCAGAAATCTACGGTAACTGGGAGTCCTCTTATGAACGGTTGCCCCATATTATGCAAGCACTACTAGATACTCATCCTGGGATGGCCGTTGAGTGGTGTTACAAATCAGAGGGTCCTGGTTACAGGGTCTTCCAGCGGTTATTTTGGTCATTCAAACCGTGTATAGACGGGTTTAAGCACGCACTTCCCCTGATTGTCATCGACGGTACGCATTTGTATGGAAAATACATGGGCAAGATGCTTATAGCAATAGGGGTTGATGGGAATAATCAACTATTCCCCATTGCTTTTGCTCTCGTCGAGGATGAGAACGGAGAGAGTTGGAGCTGGTTCATGGCATGCATCAGACATCGTGTAACGAGTAGAAGGGGATTATGTGTATTATCTGATCGTCACCCTGGTATTATTCAGGCTATGAATGATATTCATAGTGGATGGACGCCGCCAGACGCATTTCACCGATTCTGCATTCGTCATGTTGCTTCGAATTTGAATACCCACGTCAAGAATACCTTAGTGAAGAAAGCATTCATTAGAGCTGCTTTCCAGCGGAAAACTTCGAAGGTCGACAAAGCCATAAGACGAATTGCTCAGGTCTCTCCTGAAGCAGCTGAATATATCCAAGATATGTCAATTGAGAAATGGTCGATTGCCTATGATGGAGGACATAGATACGGGTATGCGACAACGAACATGGCTGAAGTGTTTAACGGCGTCATTAAGGGAGCTAGATTTCTGCCAGTTTCAGCAATTGTTGAGTTGACATTCTACAGAGTGAATAAGTGGTTCGTACACAAACGAGAGATGGGTGCAGAAAGCGTAGCAGCAAACCAACCTTATACTCGTCATGTACAACAGAGGATTGAAGTTAACGGAAGTAAGGCCAGATTCCACAATGTAGTGCCGTATGACATTGGGAGCGGCGTGTACGAGGTGACGAGTGGCCGAGGTGAAAGGTTGGCACGTAAGGGAGGGAAACGATACATGGTACGTTTCGCTGACGGGACATGCACGTGCAACAAGGTTCAAATATATCACTACCCTTGTTCGCATGTGTTGGCCGTGTGTCGTCAGTATCACATGCCCGAGGCACCATTTGTTGATACGCATTTCCATAGTGCGGCATACATGCGCACGTACCAGCCTCAATTCCACCCACTTCTTGATGACACGGTGTGGAGAGCATTTACAGGACCCCGAGTTATTGCTGATGAGACTCGAGTTCGTGCTAGGGGTCGTCCACGATCTAGAAGGTTACGAAATGAGATGGACGACAACACAGACCGAGGAGTCACATGTAGTGTTTGTCATGTCGTTGGACACAATAGAAGAAGTTGTCCGCAGAGATAGGTGCAGTAGTATAGAGTGTTAACCAATATGTAATATGTTCCTTTATGTTATGAATATTCCCACTATTTACTTTATGTTATGCACATTTCCGAATATAGAATATTTTATGCACATTTTGTACTCTGTTATGTTAGATTCACAGGATATGGAACCAGGCCCAGTAGACCCGTCTGTTCTCAGACTGCAGCAGACGCATCGTTCACATGCGTTGTGGAATGGCACATTGGACGGTGCCTCCACGCTTTACACTCGCCACCACTCCTTTGAGTGGCCTGTGGATGAGAGAGTCCTCCGGTATGTTCGACGTGCCGGCCTATACGGGA
The DNA here is from genome assembly GCA_026401315.1 of Dysphania ambrosioides. Classification (NCBI taxonomy): domain Eukaryota; kingdom Viridiplantae; phylum Streptophyta; class Magnoliopsida; order Caryophyllales; family Amaranthaceae; genus Dysphania; species Dysphania ambrosioides. Next base: position 23,976,669 of record CM048666.1, read on the forward strand.
TCCATAGGTTACGGTCGCTGCGAATCGACCGTGGCCTTGTCACGGCCTTGGTTGAGAGGTGGAGGCAGGAGACACACACCTTCCACCTACCTGTTGGGGAGGCCACGATCACTTTACGGGATGTGTGCATCCTTACACGCCTACCGGTGACGGGTAGGGCAGTGTCTGGACCGAGCCCCGCACCTTACGCCATGACGATGCTCCGAATGTTTGGGGTTTCACCCCCAGATGATGCCGTGGTGGGGTCCACCGTGAGATTCACTTGGCTGCATGATACCTTCGCCCATCTCCCGCCTGCGACCGCCAGTGAGATGGATATTTCGAGGTACGCCAAGATGTACTGTTGGGTCCTCGTTTCTTGTGTACTCTTCGCGGATAAGTCAGGAAACGAGGTGCAGCTTATGTACTTGAACTTGTTCGACCGCCCTTGGGATAGTGTAGCGAGTTACAGCTGGGGCAGCGCCGCTCTATCCTACCTGTACCGGAATATGTGTCGGGCATGTAGAGTTCGACGGGGTCGGCCAGCAGTTGAGATAGCTGGGCCACTAGTCATTCTCCAGGTATGCATGTTCATTTGTTAATTTATGTGAATCGTACAGAATTATAATACTAGTTACTCATTCCATTTACTTCAATTACTCAGCTTTGGGCGTGGGAGCATCTCACCGTCTGTCGTCCGGCCATACCCACACGACGCAGACGAGCTCAGGAGGGAGCTCAGGAGGTTCACATTTACGTCGAACCGGGCCGAGCTGGAGATGGAGAGCCATACGGAACAAGATGGCTGGTCGATCGACTTACTCGCGTTCACCTCGCGACTGGGGTGAACTCTCTGCGAGATTTATTAGATAGGATGACGGATGAACAGGTACTACTACACCTCATTAGTAATTCGTACATATATTTTAAATGGATTTTTTGTCATATTATAATGTTAAACTGTTATTTATAAACAGATGGTATGGGATCCGTATCCCGAAGATGAGGGTGAAGAGGACGAGTGGCGTGTCATTTCGCCGCTCGTATGCTTCGAGTGCGTTGAGTTCCATTTGCCGACACGGGTTATGCGGCAATACGGATCGCGTCAGGTCATTCCCCCACCTGTTGACACGAGCGAAGACTTACACAAGGTGGACCGACGTGGGAAGGCTGGAGTCGATTGGTCGGACCATCACCGACAATTTATCGACGCGTGGGATAGGCGTTTACAGTCCGTAGTCCAGGTCGATCCGTTTGAGGGAGCTATGGACTACTTCGATCCGTACTTGGTATGGTATCGACGTATCACCAGACAGTTCATCAGCCCTTTCTTTCGACCGTCTGCGCCACACTTCTCTCCTGCAGCAGTGCCATTACACATCGTGGTAAGATTTTTATTCAAGTTAATTGTTAAAATTTATTTATATAGTACACTACTAACATCATTTGTATTTCTTCTTTCCCATGTAGACTGAGGAGCTGTTGCATATTCGTGACTACGTTCACGACTCCAGGGACTTGTGTCCTCCCATGGCGGACCATGTGTATGGTCTCGTCCAGGAGAGCATGGAGAGGATACGGCAGCCTCACAGACTTCGGCCGTATCCATCACATTCCAGTTGCGACCCATCCACCCCTGCTGCACCCTTCACTATGACGGAGACCCTTGCTATCGAGATGTCACATCAACATTACACTCAAGGTCAGTCTTCGTCATCGGCGTACATGTCCCCAGAGGCCCCATTTGCACACCATCCGCCTTGGACCCAGCAAACACAAACTCAGAGTTCGTATCCTCATTTGGACATCATTTTCGAGGGGCAAACTCCGGGTCCAGACTCTTAGATCTTATTCAGTTTTCATTACATTAATTTAATACCAATTTGTAATGTTTATTACTAAAACTTAGTTTCAAACATTATACAGTTTGTATTTCAAACATCATCATTTGTTATGACATTTTTCCTAATCTGTGTTTATTTCGATACTTATTATTAGAATTTGTCTATTCATATTTGAATTCATAAGTATTTAAGTATTGATGGAAAATTATGTAATGTATTTGATACGTCTAAATAATTTACGGCATTTAAAAAAAAAAAATTTAGTTTGCGTAAAAACGCTGCCCTAGGCAGCGTTTTATCTCAGAGATAAATCGCTGCCTAGGGCAGCGTTTTCCTAATTGCACAAAATTTCCCTAAAACCCAGCCCCATGCAAAACGCTGCCCTGGGTAGCGTTTTTGTCCCACCTAAATCGCTGCCTTGGGCAGCGTTTTTTATCCGAACCTAAAATTGGCTTATTTTTGAAAATATTATAAACAGTAACTTATTTTTAAAATTTTTTTTTTTTTTTGGCTTATAAATAAAAAAAGTTCGAGTAGGAGACTTATTAGTTGGGTGAGCTTCTGAATTTTGAATACATTACTATGCATTATTTAGACTAAATAATATTAAGGAATATCAGCTAGAGAAATGTCAGAAAAAGAGAAGTGGGACAGATTATAAGATTTTTTATAAAAAAAATGTTTGGAAGTAAATTAGGATCGTCAACTTGAATTTTAGGTAATATAAATATGTCTAGCTTTGTGGGAAACATTGAACAACTACGACAAAGTCAAGTGTTAAACGAAAAATATACGATTGGCTACATAAATCAAAAATTTATCTCACATGATAATTCATAATATTGATGCTCCATTTCCTCTTAATATATTTAGGGTTACATTTTCTTCCAAACCCATTTTTTCCGTTTATTTCCTAAGTCCTTCCATCCAAGTTATTTTCGATTTTCCTAAACCGCGAATGGGGCATATCGCGGGGTATCCATTACCCTAACTGTCCATCTTCTTCACCAGAACATCTATCGTTCAATGTCTAACATGGTCAAACCCTTAACTTATTCTCAATATTTGCTATTTCAACTTTAATTTCTTTCAAATACCTACATTTCGAATTTTATTTCTTAATATGCTCTCACATATTTGGCTTGGTTTTAGTTTAGGGGTGATTGAGTAAAACAACGAAAACTATGTTATAAATTTTCTTTTTTAGGGAGGAAGATGATGAATTTTTTTTTTATTGGTTTTATCAGAGAATATGCAATATTTGATGCAAACTACTAAGCTCACTCAAGATAGTGACAATTATATTACACACCCTAACGCTTGAATATTATATACATCTAAGTCTATTTCATTTGTTTATTAGGGACTTATATAATATATATACATTTAAGTCTATTTCATTTGTTTATTAGGGACTTAGGGTAGCTCAAATTAGTAGGAAAAAAGTGTGGTCGGTATTAACCCATTTATCTGAAGAAATGCAAGTGAATGAACATACGATCTTCTTTACCATAATTTTGATATAATTAGTAGTACTACAAAATATTGGTTGAGACCGTCATAGTAGCCGATTGGTGTGACATTAGTAAAGTATAAAAGGTCATTCCGCGCTCATTTAGTAAGGTGATCCTTCGTATATAAGTTATGATTTCAGTTATAAAAATAAATGTTTCAGGTATTGAATTTATTATCTCTATTATACAAATAAAGGTCTCAAGTATACAAATAAAGATCTCATGTATTATATTTATTATCTCAGTTATACAAATAAATGTCTCAGGTATTGAATTTATTATCTTAGATATACAAATAAAGATCTCAGGTATATCCTTTGTATACAAGTTATGATTTCAGTTAGAATTAAAGGTCTTAGGTATTGAATTTATTATCTCAGTTATAAAAATAAAGGTCTCAGGTATAAAAATAAAGATCTCATATATTATATTTATTATCTCAGTTATACAAATAAAGGTCTCAGACATTGAATTTATTATCTCAGATATACAAATAAAGATCTCATGTATTGAATTTATTATCTCATATATACAAATAAAGATCTCAGGTATTGAATTTATTATCTCATATATACAAATAAAGATCTCATTTCTTGAATTTATTATCTCATATATACAAATAAAGATCTCAGGTATTGAACTTATCATCACAAATATACAAATCATTATCTCCAATTCCGTGGAATATTTCCATGGAGAGTGGAGAACGAGTAGCAGCACACGAGGGAGAGAACTTCTTGTACAACGCCAAAAAAGTCATATTCAACCAATCGCAATACAATGAGCAACAAACAAAGCAAACATAGAAGAGAATGAATCAACTACTAGATTTCAAGAAATTCAATTCGCAAGAACGCAGAAAGCAAAAACAATCATAGAAACGAATTTTCTGTCGGAAAATCATTGATGATGGTTGATGTATTGTGAGTATATCCAGATGTTGTCGATCTTGTCTGATCCAGCTGCAATCATGGTTGAGGTTCTCGCTAAGAACTTCAACATTTGTGGCACACATCATCGTCAATGAGTCCTCTTGGAATTAATCTTTTACAAAGTTTTAGTCAAGTCGATTCAACAGAATTGGGTAGTAGGATTGGAAGAACCAAACAAGAGGTTGAAGAGCTACATAGCCAAAAAGATCAGGCAAAAGGTATGTCGAAAATTCACCAGCTTCGTGTGATATTGAAGGGTCTTGGCCGATGAAAATGAGGATATTACCCATGTAAATCCATAGGATAGAGAGAGGGATGCATACTAACGTAAGAGAAAATATGACAGTGTATGTTTGTGTTCCCAATTTCTCTTGTACTACTTAGCTCCATAAGATTGGCCACTCAAGGTCTCTAATGCGCTTGCCATCCCTAGGTAGTGATGCTGATGAAAGTGATGATTTGTCGCAATATTTACAAGAGCTTCTACTGTGTTATATCAAGTCTTTTTGTCAACGGGTTTAAATTTATTTAAATTAGGATTGTTACACCAATAAAATGGTGTGACTTGTCACAACCAATAAAATGGTGCGACTTGTCACAACCAATACCGGCTATTAGTAATACTGTCGAACAAAAATATCTTTGCAAGTGAACATTTAAATGAAACAAAAACAAAACACGTTGATATAAGTTACAAATGTTGATAAAATTCACAAGTGGACATTCAACTGTACAAAATTACGAGTACACTATGTTGATAAAAATTTCGAATGTTTGGAAGTGAATGTGATATTGATATACCGTGGCAATAAATGGCCGTAATAATTTGCGTGTTATTGATACCGCCAAAGCAATTCGTACAAGTGGATAAAACATAGAGTAGAAACTAGCCAAAAACGCCATTATTGTTGATACTTAGACCAGAAATAGATACTCCTACGGTCCTACCGTACTAAAAGAAAATCCTAGTTCGAGTCAAAGTTTGACAAGTTTGACAACAAATTTTTATTATATTATAAGAAATAATATATTCAAGTGAAATTTGTTGGATGTATCTTAATATAAATTTTTATAATATAAAGTTTTCATAATTTTTATCTTACATATATGGAGATAAAAATGTATAAAGTCGTATTTGAAAACCGGAAAAATTAAATGGAGTTTTCTTTTAGTGACAGAGAAAGTAAAACACAATAATTCCTGTACAAATGCGGATACCTTTCAGTAATAGTGGTGAATTCGGGATTTTCGAAGTGAATATAAAAAAATTTAGCTATCATAAAATAATAATGGCTTAAGCTATATACGGATTTATATGGTATTGTTATCCAGAGTTCAGACCGAAATTATTGATGTACTTCTATCATGTACTGATTCGAGTTCGTATTCATGTCTATCCCTTTGTGATTTTGTAATAATTAGATCATACCCCTATTTTTTGCACTTTCTATTTGTGAGACTGATAATAAAAAAGGACACATCTCTAAAGAATTCTGATTATTACATAGGCAAAAAACCCACTACTATTCATATTATGGCCTTCACTTCCAAGCTTTATTTATATAAACCATCACTAGAGGGGATGTCAATATTGAGGTTAAGAAGTATTTCGGGTGTCCAATTGAGGGTCAAATGCTTCAAATTCGATGCTCCTAAGTAAGTCCGATAAGGTATTGCAAGATAAATGTTAACTGTTCTCGGGGTAATTGCGAGGAAACCTCCTTCAAAGGTTAAATTAAAACATGTTGAATGCTCTGACACACAAGATAATCGAGTTAGTGAGATGGTGAATATCAATAATAAATGATGTCTCTTAAATATTTATAAATATACCCATATTTATACCCGATTTCTTTACTGGTATTGTTGACATATATCTTCGTATGTGCTCGGTCTTCCGATCCGGATGTAGACTCCTTAAACATTTGGATTTGGCTGCAATCTTTAATTTTATAGGACCCATACCAACTATGAAAACCCTATACAAATACTCCCCTAAATTAAATGGATACGACTAAAGAGATTCCTTCGCTTTGTCCTATCAGGTGGCCTCAGTTGGTAAACGAGTATGACAAATTAAAGTATGTTGTTTAATAGACCTCTCATACCGTTGGAATAATTGTTCTTTCAGTGTAGACTGGTGGAAAATGACTCGATCAAGAAAAGATTACAAGACACCCATAATCCCATACCATCTAATGATCTAAACTACCACATGCTTATTACTTTCAATAGTAAGGTTTATTGACAAGTTGACAACCCATCTACGAGCATCATAATCATCAATCAAGCAAGCAAAAGTACTGTGGCACGCCACATTTTTCGCAAAATATGAACACAGTACACCTTCATACTTGAAATAAGTCCGCAAATTAGATCCTGCACCCGGATGCACGATGTGCGTCGTATACTCGAGACAATTCCACTGATCATTTAGACAATTTTACTGACCATTTATATAATTCCAATGAACATTTTCTTTATTTCACTGACCATTTACTAAACCTTACTGAACATTTGCTCACTGAACATCTAATTAAATCCACTGAACATGTCCTTTATTTCAATGACCATTTATTAAATCTCAGTGAACATTTGCTCAGTAAACATTTGATAAATTTCACTGAACATCTAATTAAATCCAGTGAATTACACTGCGTTTTACACTGGGTGCACGATGTGTATCATGCACCCGGGTGCATAGGGTCCATATTATGAAATAAGTCTAGATGACCTAACCGTTGAAGGCCGGAAGAAAGCATGCTGAAAGTAGAAGCATTGAAAGATCTACTAGAATAAGAGCTCGGAGTTCCAGAATTCCACGAACTCCATACATCCTACGTGATGGAGAGCATGAAGGGCCCATTCGAGGTCTAATTTGTCTAATGGAAGACTACGAACCCCTGCATATGCAAGCCATATGAAATTCTGTTGTGACCGATACTTGCAAAGACGAAAATAGTATGAACAATATTACCGGAAATGAGATTGAGTCGCGGACTATGTCACTCTCTTTAGAACATTCGCGGTACTGCCTTAGATTTGTGCAAGCAGATCGTACGTAACCGGATGTCCCCCAGGATAAAACAGTCTCTTAGAAGTATCAAATACCGATGGTTTTGCACTGTACCACTGGGCAACAAAAACACCACAAAAATGTTGGAACTGCTCGAATCTTTAAAGAAGAGAGAAAATTTTTCATATAGAAATGTTTCAGTGTTTTTTCGTCTGTACAAATAAAATGTGGCAAAGAGAATGTTTTATTGAAACTGTAAAGCAGTTACAAAACGTTTTGAAAAGACTGAATTCATTCAAAACTGCCAGAGGAAAACTGAACAAAATTGTTACCAAAAAATAAGCTTGGTCAATAACCCAAACCCGACCCAACCCGGCTCGGTTCGGCGCGCGTGTGTGTGATAGAGTGGCTTAGAGGTAGGTCCTCCTAGGTCCTCCCTCTCCACAAAATGTGAGTAGCCCAAGGGCCACATCCAACTATCCCACACACTATATTATAAAGGAAGTAAAATTTCAATTTTCCACCAATGTGGGACTTTGAAATTTTCACAAAATTCACACTTGTTCCAACAAGTTCAGATCAGATTTCCAAGTATTACTGACTGATCTCCTCTACGAAATGATAGCATACAAACCCATATGCAGGCCTTATGATTCACTTCTGAGATAATTTTAGTGCATCGGTGTTATGGTTTTATAAGATGATGGATATAACGGATGCCAACTAGCTTATTTCGTTAAAGTATTGGAGAGTGGTATCCAAGACCTGAGATCATATCCCGTCTACATCAATTGTTGTCTTGCCGCATGCAACTCTCTTTACTTTAAAAAAATGAAGGATATAAGCTAGAGTGAGGACAAACATAATCTGTAACATTATAGGAATGAGATCTTTATCTTGTTACTCTTAGCTTATACAGTAGGGTATTCATTCTAAGGACCTAAAGTCGACCATGTTCAGTATATGGAGCTATTAGATTATGTGGCAACTAAGCCATTGACATAGGCTGTTTTCTCTTCTCACCCAAATTTCACCAATATGAACTTACTAATAATATATATTTATTAGTCCTAAACTTCATTAAAATTATTTTAGATGTAATCTCGATCATGAGATTGCATGTATTATAAAATGATATATTTTGACTTACCTCTTAGAAATGATAATTATGTATACTATATCACGCTGAAACATGTAGGAACCTTGCCATCAATAAAACGCACATGAACTTTCTTTGTAATTAAAGTTATTAGGTAATTAATAATCCAAGTTTCTATTATCCATATTTTAGCTTCTTTTGAAAATAGTTATTTGTTTAGTTAAATAATTGCTTAATCAATGTTAATAATCGAACTTTTGCAAGATTATGATTCGATTTTACTAATTTAGTCAAATAATTAATATAATTTGTTACAAGATTGTATTCTTTAATTTGAATCAAGCCGAATTGCCTAAACGAGCGAGCAACTAGAATTATAAAATGTTTATATTATAATTATAATTAATATATTATTATAATTAAGCACATCTACTTTATTTGATTTTAAATAGTCAATTTGATCATCAACTGTTGTGTGGAAAGGTAAAGCACTTGAGCACTTGACTTGGAATATAAGAAGAAATATTAATTCACTATGGACTTGGTACCCTAGTAAATTCATTTGCATTCATTTGCATTCATTTGCAGGATGTAATTTAGTTAGATAGAGGCATAGTACACCAGGAATTGAGGTTTTCCAGCCCACCTTCTGGTAGTCATCTTATATATTTGAAGACCTGAAACTAAAATAGACCAAGTAAGAAGTAGGGATGGTAACAGATATTGGATTCAATCTTAATCTGTGGATTCATATCCATTTTTGCTACGGGTCTTTAAATTTTAGACCCGATGGATTCGGGTCGGATCCGGGTCCTGTGACTTAAAAACAGAACTCGGATCCGGGTACGAGTTTAACCATAATACCTGGATTCAGATCTGTTACCCTTTTTTCATTTATTCATTTGTACTTGTTTATATTGTTATTCAAAAAACTTGTAAAATTTAATTTTGTTCATTTTTACTTTGCTTTTTTGTAATATTTGAGCAGTTATATGAATTATATTCAAGTATTGAACTTACATCCTTTGTTGGACTGTTGTCGTAGATGCAAATGCAGATTTATAAATTTGAAACTTATTATTGTCGCAAAAAAATTAGGCAAAATATGTAGGATTCTTTTTGAACCCGTTTGGACCCAGATCCGTTGGATTTGGATATAGATTCTTACTTTCCATACCCAACAAATTTGATCTAGATCCATTCTTGAAAAATGTATATGAATCTGGATCCATAAGGATCCGGTTCAGATGCGGTCCGTTGCTATACCTAATAAGAAGTTGAGCGGGTTGAGAATAGGGATCAAATAGAGCAAGGAAAGATGTTTTAAGAACTTAAGGGATTGACCTAAAATCGTTGACCCAATTCCGACTGATCCAGGGGGCGAATTTCATCCGAATATGGAGAAACTTATTTTTGAAAATATTTTGATTTGAATTTATTTAAAAAAAATTAACAAAAATATTTTTAAAAAAGTCAAGCATTTCACTACTCACATGCTCTAGATGCCTTGGTTTATGCAGAGTCAAAGGCCCTTGGAACCTATTAGGATTCCCCTACATCTATTGGCATCTTCAACTACAACCACTTGTTTCACTATCTCTTTAAGTCGCAAACACGGAGAAAGATAATTATCTTGACTTGAAGACATTCCAACTTCCAGATAAGCTTCAGATATAGAGCAACACGCATCAACCTATCTATCAACTAATGGGCTTAAAGAGTAAATAAACATGCTTATTACTAGGTCATGAGTTGCAAGCCATATTGCGCTTGTCCAAGGGCTTATAATTAGCAGTCACATTGAGAAGCATATATGGTGCATGAAAAGGAGCTATTTGGTCATGCCTAACATCTTAAGTTATGTTGATTCAATATAATGGTCAGCTTTTAAGGATAAAGTCACTCTACAATTAACCTAACTAGGGTATAAATACCTCATTTTTATCCATGTAAAGGGACATTCGCTTTCTACACTCAAACGCTAGGTCTTGGAGTATTCTTTTACTTTGGAGCTCTTGATTAACTCAAGCATTAGAGAGGGTTTTCTCTTACATCACTCACAAGGCTAGTAATCTTATTTGTGCAGAAATTCTCCACTATTAAAGGTTTAAAGAAACTCTTCCTAACATCCAATCCAACAATCCCACAACAACTCATTAGTCTTAATCCTTATTTTCGGACAAGAACAACACTTATAAAAAAATAAACAGATCTAGGTCTAAATAGAATTTAATTCATAGTAGATCTATCGTAACTCCTACTGTTTGGTAAATATATCATATGATTTAAAATTTCTTTCGACATGCTAAATAGGAAACTTTGCCCTACTATTAATACATATCCATCATATGTTCGAATGTTCCTATATCTTCCACGAGTGCAAACAAAATTTGTCGTGTTACTTGCACAAAATATGAAGCCAAATTTTTATTAGTGAGACATTTTTCTAATTTATTGGAAAAAACCAAAAAATATATGAATACAAAAGTTTAATATGTTAACCCCCCCAAATTTTGACGAACCAAAGTAGTCAAACCACTAAGCTGTAAAACAACGACTAAAATAAGTGAAGCTCTTTTTTCAACCTTTTGAGAATTACAGTCAGTCAACTCCCCTCGCGATTTGGCGCGTCTCAGCTGTACTCAATAATTGATTAAACGCATCGTATTATGTTGTTCGACCAACCCTCCTTACACTAATTTGTGCATTTGGTCGAAATGGCAGAGATGGTAATATTTAAAACGGGTCGAGTTGAGTCGGGTAAAAAAGATATAAAACAGGTTAAGGTTAGTCAGACCGTTTGAATAGAGCATAATTTTATATATAGATGGTATCTTTATCATTTCTAATCTTTGGTAATGGACAATTGACAAGTATGTGAAAATCATTCATTATCTGATATATCTTATAGTAATTAAAAGTTTTGAAAATTATTGATTCATTATTAACTCGACTTGACCTACTAAAAACTTAATAAAACATAACTGTTTAAAAGACCGATCCATTAAGTACATAATTAATTAAATTGTTTTACAAACGAATCAGACATGGGCCCTTAACGGGACCCTCTCATTTGAACATGCCTTCTTTACTCCTTGTTGGCATCTCTGAGAATAAATTGATTAGAATTCAAAAACTAATAAAATATTTTTAAAAAATTAAAAAAAATCATTAACTTGGATTTCACTACATAAATACATAATAAAGGTGGATAATCTATTAGATAGGTCAACAAAGTTTTTTTTTCCTAATACACTTAAGTGTTTAAATTTAGAAGCATCCATATGTTGTACAAGTCCTAAATTAATTAGGCACTATCGTAATCTTACATCATTCCAAGAAGTCCAAGTGCAAGTAGTAAAATACTTGTACGTGAACTTTGTATCATATCATATACTAAATGCAGTCTAGTATAGGTGTTAGTTTCATGAATTTTGTATCATAAATTATTCAAAGTACTAATAAATGGACTAGTCAAATATAGGAAGTCCAAGATATTTTTTAGGTTAGAGTTAAGTAACTATGGATTGGTTCCTAATTATGATATATTAAGACTAATAATTCATTACTAGGAACTACTAATCTCAACGAATCCATACAAAAGTGCAAAATACGAGTCACGTAGCAATATAATCATTTACCCCAAATTAAGCCATAACTATGGTGTACGAAAAAGACCGGTAACTCTATCTAGATTAATAATTGTAGACGTATCCAATGATTTAAATCTAAATTAATGAAGTACTTAGTGTAAAAATACTCAATCAGTTCTTTCTTTTTTACCTTTTCATTTTCCCGATTCAAAAATTTCAAAATATTGTTCTCATTTGGAATCATTTTATTTTGGTCTAATATTGAGATTTGGTAGAATTTTTTAAAATTGTTTAATGCCATAAACTTTATAAATTCCATAACTTTTTTAAAGTTCAACCCACTTATATCATTTTTTTTAATATAATCCAATCTTATTTTCCAATTTAATTTTAAATTTTTTTTATAAAATATTAATGATATCTAATATTATCTTTATTTCTTTCCGTATTCCAAACGAGTAGAAAAAAAAAAAACCGATACAATACAAGTAAACTAAAACTTGGACAGAATAATTACATTAACATAACCTTAATGCATTAAAGCAACCGGAATGGAATGCATAGAAGTTTGTAGAGTAAGCTTACCACATTAAACTTCCAAACTACAACATTTTTTCCAATGGAAAACAAGTCACATGTAACTTTGCACTTCACACATATCAATTTACCTCGTATTAAGGGGTAGTTGATTTTCTAAAGCTACGTGGCTTTTACACGTTGACTAAGCTTGTTGCTCTAAACGATTTAAAAATTACAAGTTAATCCAATAATCTACTGCTGCAAATGCTCTTAGGTTAATAAAAATCCACTAGCTATAAGATTAGGTGAATATCTACTCTTTAAGGCAATGGATGACGGCAGGTTCCTACCCTTTTGGATGCAATCTGATTCCATATTTTCACAACGCACTAGTGGAAAATTGCTCAATAAGAACATTTTTTTTACTTTAATTACTTGAGTTACTATTCCTGACCTACGTGTGATTTTCATCTATCTATCTATAATTTTTATTTAAATAAAACCCGATCTGAGGTTAATCATAACACGTGTTTAGTTATTATTAAAACAAATCTCATCGTTTTTTTTATAGATGATGTCAATTACATACTTTTTTTTCCTACTTTGCACTAATATTAGATTGAAAAATGTCATTTATAGGAAATTATATGACTATATAAATTTTTAAATTATTTAAAACTACCTTAATTTTTCTCACCTTCTTTAATTTTTTCTATAATAATTTATTTATTTAATATGATAAACAATATTATCCCAATTAAATTTTGGGTAATTATTGTTTGCAATCATCTACTTTTCGAAATTATATTTAGTTAATAGAAAAAATTACTTTATTAATGGTAACTCTTTCTTTTTTAAACAATGGTTAAACACAATTAAGTATTTTCACGAAATTCAACTCAAAGGAAGGCACTGTATATGTACGAAATTTTAATTTTGATAAATTATATTATGTCATAATTCAACTTAGTTAATTAGCTGTGAGAAGAAAATAAATGAAAATTCAGTAAAAGTAACTAACTATAAGTGGTTAAATGTTACTAAAAAAAATCCAACCCGAACCGGCCCACCCAAACCAAACGACTCGGCTAAGGCCGTCTTTCTCAGACACTAGCCCACTACTACTCTCGTCCTCCTCCTTTGAGTGGATCCCACAAGCAGCGTTAAAAAAATATTCAAAAATTTGCGGGCCCCACTTTTCACAGCACTCAATAATATTTGAATAAAAATAGGTGAGAGAAAAAAAAAAACAAAAAAAGAGAAGAAAAGAGAAGAAGTTTGATTGCTTTGCTTTAGCTAAAGTCAGTCACAGCCCTCAGAGGAGAGAGAAAGAGGAGAGAGGCACAGATGGTTCAGATCGAGAAGCGGAGGAAGAAAAAGGGCAGACCCTCTAAAGCAGATCTTGCCGCTAGAGCCGCCGCTGATGACGACTCCGACGACGCTGGACTTTCACCTTCTACGGCTGCAGTAGCAGCGGAGGCCAGGGAAGTGAGGAGGAGTCTCCGCCGGAAGAGCTTCCGTTATAATATTATAGACTACGATGAGGACTACTTGGACGACGATGAGGCTTCCGATGAGGAGGATGGTAGACGGAAGAAGGTGAAGCTGGTTGTCAAGCTGAGTAATGGTAGTAAGGCGACGAGTGGTAGACGACATCGTCGGCGGGTAGGCGGAGGAGTTGAGTTGGAGGAGGAGAGGGAAGTGAAGAAGAGAAGGGTTGATGACGAGGAGGAGGAAGAAGAAGATGAGGTATAATAATAATAATAAATTATACTAATAATGAAAATAAATATATAGTTTTTGGATCTGAGAGAGAGAGGAGTGGAGGGGCCAGGTCAGCAGGAGTGCGTTCCATAAGGCTGTGATTGGTCCAAACCATACACTTAAGTGTATAGTATCTTACACACTTCAGACGACACTCCTACTTTTTGGTGGGGAGGAGGGAGGGAAGGAAGAGAGGGGAGAGTGGCGAGTGAGTGAGTGACTGAGTGAAGTAGAGTGGTCAGCTATCAAACAATTAAACATCTACCAATCTCACCCATTATTCTTCTTGTTCTTTATTTTCTCTCTCTCCTCCTAATCCACACACACTCTCTCTCTCTCTCTCTCTCTATTGCTTCACAGTCCTCACTCATGTTAGAGTTGTGATTAGTTGTGTTATTTTGGCAGTCGGGTTCTCCGGGTTCGGGGTTTTTGTGTTTGCTGATGTTTGATGCTTGCTATTGGCAGGGAAGAGATGGAAAGGAGGAAGGGGAGGAAGAAGAAGAAGAAGAAGAAGAAGAAGAAGAAGAAGAAGAAGAAGACGAAGACGAAGACGAAGCTGAAGAAGAAGCAAAGGGCGTAGGTAATGTTTCTGGTGACATGAAGTTTATGACTAGGTTTTTAGTTTCGGAAATGGTTGTGTTATAGAATGAAATTTGAAGTGGTTTGTTTGGTTGTTTCAGGGATGTCCAATGGTGGGATTGATCATGATGGAAACACTCCTTTGCCTGATGATAAAAAGCAATTGGAATTGATACTAGACAAACTTCAAAAGTATGTGATTCGCATTTCTCTCACTCAATTTGAAGTTGCATTGCTTGGAACTTTGTTTGATTTGCGAAATGTGTTCTAATGTGGCAGAAAAGATACATATGGTGTATACGCCGAGCCGGTTGATCCCGAGGAGGTACATTTTGTTGAATTCTTCTATACTGGAATTTGTGTATTGCGGCTGTTTGAGATTCTTACTACAATGGCGTTTGTGTTGGAAAGATTGGATTTTTTTTTTATACAATCATTGTTGTTGTGTAGCTTCCTGACTATCACGAGGTCGTTGATAATCCAATGGACTTTTCCACCGTGCGGAGGAAGCTTAAAAATGGTTCATACTCCACTTTGGAGCAATTTGAGGTGTGTACTCTTTAGTTCTTTTCCCCTTTTTTGGATATCACCTTGAAGAAGTTCCCCAATTTTCGGAGGCTTATTGTAGTTGAGTGTCTTTGTGATTCTTATCAATGAGGAGGATGTTTTCTATTAATGATGCTTTTTGAAAATTTCCAAAAACTTAACAAATTTTCGGAGGGCCAAATATTAGTTAAGTGAGGGTCTTTGTGATGGTTATCAATGAAGAGGTTGTCCTATTAATGATGCTTTTGGAAATCTTCATGAATTTCCCAAATTTGGGAAGGACGATGGTTAGTTAAGAGAGTTTGTCGTCATTTAGAATGGTCTATTAATGATGATTATATTACATTTATGATTTATGCTGTTCTTTGAATGTGGGTTGTGGGTTGTGGCTTTTTGGTGATTGTTTCCTTTAGGGTCTACATCCCTTTTAACTTGCCATTAGTGTATGTGTTTGCACTATTTCCATTTCTAGTCCACATTAAATCTTGAGGAATCTAGGTCTGGAAATATACTCTGGGATTTGATCATTCTGAAGCACATATAAATCTCTTAGCGTGAGCCCTGATGCTGAGGGATTAGGTTTGCATTTCTTCTGTTTCGAATTTGATTGATGTCAGTTTGAGGGCTAAGGTCTATCTGATTGTTGAAATTGGTTAAAGCTAAGTCTTACCATGATAGAAAGGTGAGAGTCGGGAAGTATTTGTGCAGGAATGTTAGACAATTTTTCTTCTATCCTCTGGGTCTTATTGCCTTGAAATTCTAGGAGAATTCTTCTGTTTTTTTATGGAAATTGTGCTGCCTTTATTCCGCTTATATGCTAATACTTGGCAAAATAAAAATAAAAACCTTGTAAAGTGTGGGATTTTCTACTTTACATGTTGCAGCATCAGCATTTTTTTTTTTTTGTGTGGCAAATAACATTAACATTACTCCAATGACCCTAAAGTGGCTCCTGGCCTCCAACACTTACGAGGTATGCGCTCATATTTTGGAACATGGATTCTTGCAATCTTGCACCTCCAATAATGCAGAAGATCAAAGAAAGAAGAGCACATAGTGTAATGTAGGCAGGTTAATTGCACTGAGAGGGTTAGACTTTGCCAAATGAATCTAGCTTAGGAGGTATGTACTCATATTTTGGGTCTAAAATCTCAATCTAAACCCAATTTTTTAAGAAGTCTAGTGGTAGCTTAGCCCAATTCTAGTCCATGATAATTCAAAGTTAAGGTCCATTTGCCATTTGATGTTGGCTAATAAATGAACCCGTTTTTTAATTTGAAAGTTATAATCCACCAATCCATTACCTAAAAACCAAATACTTTCCCTTATATTCATCATTACCAGAAGATACTCAATATTGAAGTTTTGAACTAAATCTTGGGATGTAAATAAAGAGGGAAAAAGAAGTTTCAGGGTGGAGAAAGCTAAATAGTTGATGTAATGTAGACAAAAGTCGTCTTCATGTCCAAACAAAGCATCTTCTTACTTGATCATAAAATTTATTCCTAAAGGCAATGTAGTGCAAAAAAGAAATTGTAAAATGTTGGGCTATTTTTTTCATTTATCTACATTTAGCTCAAACTTTGGACATAGCTCATTATGTCCAAGTCAAGGCCAAGTCAAGTTTTCAAAATTTCAATCCAAGTCACCTCTACACTTTCACTTCTTGGCTTCTAGCCTCATACTACTCTTATAATAATATTCATATACTCCTATACATTTATAACCTACATATTAATGTTTGCTCGGTCCTTGTGGTTCTCATCATTTGATCCTCCTTTCAACCTTACTAATTTATATGCCTCAATTGCATCATACTTATATCTGTAATTTGCTGTCATACTTGTATATTAAGGAATTAATATATCCCTCCACCCTGCATCTCCAGGCCCCAGTCCTCAAAATTGCTTGAGCTGGTAATAAGTAATGGTTTCCTTTGGTGCAGAGCGATGTATTCCTTATTAGCTCAAATGCAATGCAGTATAATGCTCCTGAGACTATTTACCATAAACAGGTATTAGCTGGTGTTTATAATTGGCAATTGCTGTACTGTATTATCAAATCCTCCTATAGTGTTAATTACAGTTCCAAAACATGTTTTTTTGCTAGGCATGTGCAATCAAAGAACTTGCTGAAAGAAAATTCCAGAGAATACGGAAGCAGATTGAGCGAATAGAAAAAGAGCTGAAATCTGAACCAAAGTATGAACCAAAGACCGAGCTGAAGTTTGAACAAAAAGAGAGATCCCACTCACTTATCAAAAAGCAAACTAAGAAACTGTTATACCGAGGCACACAGGAAGCTGTAGGATCTGATTTCTCATCTGGTGCCACCCTTGCTGCAATAGATACCCCTAATTTTGGTGGCACTGATCTTGTGAGTAATTTTGAGAAGCCCAGTAATAATGATGGGCCTGTAGAGGGTGCCTCTTCGCATGCAGATAATAATCTAGAGAAAGTTGAAGATCCACAATCAGGTATAAGATATACAGAGTCATTAAAGATTTTGATCATCTAGGTTTTGTGCTTTTAGCCTTCCTGGTTATGTAATATCTGAATACTCTTATTATTTCCCTCTTTCAGGGAAGAGCGTCCTGCCTAAATTTGGAAGGAGATCATTTGTGGTTGATGAGAACCGTCGTGCAACTTATAACATATCAAGTCAGTCCAAAAATAGGCCTGAGTCAATTTTCACGACATTTGAGGGTGACATGAAGCAGCTGATTCCTGTATGTGATCATGATAGCTATCTTTTCCCTTGTTCCATAAGCATGTGCCTTTCTCTTAATACTTCTACCATGGCTCAGGTTGGGTTATCTGGAGAATTTCCATATGCTCGTAGTCTGGCTCGATTTGCTGCACATCTTGGACCTATGGCTTGGAGAACCGCTTCCAAAAGGATTGAACAAGTTCTTCCTACAGGTTTCAAGCATGGCCGCGGATGGATTGGGGAGTATGAGCCACTGCCTACGACAGTGTTAGTTGTTGAACATCGAAAAGACCCCTTTGCTTCAAAGTTACATAATGTCGTTGGAAGAAAGGATGACAAAATGGACCCCAATGTTTCAAGGTCAAGTAATGCAATCGATTCTAGAAAGGCTGACAAACCTTTGGAGGGTCAAGCTCAAGGCAATGTTCACCTGCTTAAACAGCCTAGTTCAGATGGAAAATTTGCTACCATGTTTGGTTCTGGAGGTGCTAAAGCACCTGCATCTACTGCTTCTGCCTATCAACAGAAAACTCCACATTCCAGAGTTTCTCAACATGTGATGTTCAAGGAAGCTGAATCATCTCATCCTTCTACAAACTGTCAGCCTAATAATGATGTTTTGCATCAGCAGAGCCGATTTCTGAGGGGTTCATTTTGTCCTGAAAATATGGGTGCAAAGAGAGTGGAACCAAATTCTCCATCCGTATCTAATCAGAAAAGTGGTTATGTTTCTCAGAAACAACTGCCTCATGGCATAGAAATAGGTAAAAAGAGGCTCGAATTGCATTCTCAGCCCATATCTGACAAGAAAACAGATAATGCTCTACAGAAATCTCCTCTTTGTGCAGAAAAGCCGAATTCAATGCCAGGTGAATCCTTGTCCAAGGGTAGAAATTTTCTGCAGTCACTGCCTTTCAAACAGCCTGACACTAACGAAGGTGCTCCTGATGGGTTATCTAATGGGAAGTTAGCGAACAATTTTGTAGGTAGCAATCGAGTAATTACTTCATCCCCAGGTTTAATGTCGCCACAGCTAGCTGGAGCCGCAGTATCCTTCCCGCAAAGACAGTCACAGGATCAGGGTCTTAGTGATCCTGTCTTGGTTATGAAGATGATGACAGAGAAAGCACAGAAGCAGCAGAACGGATCAGTTCACCCTCAAATTCTGGCCCAAGCTAGGCCACATGTTTCATCACCCAGAGGAGACACTGGAGGCAATGCAGCAGCAGCTGCTGCCAGTGCTTGGATGTCTGTTGGGTCAGCAGGATTTAGACCAATTGCTCAAAACTCTGCATCAAACAGAAGTCAGGTTTCTAATGAATCAGTGTACAGTGCAACAAGGATGTTCTATCCACAGGCAATGCAACCTCATATTGAATATCCAGTCTCTTCTGCAATGCACTGTCAGCCGGAAAAGATGGGTCTTCCTTTCGAAGCATTTGCATCACAGCCTACGAAAGTTGGGAATGAAGCACAGGTCCCAAGCAGGCCAATGGTCTTTCCTCAACTGGTTGCTAATGATTTGTCTAGATTTCAGGTGCAAACCCCTTGGCAAGGTCTAAGTCCACAAACTCAACAGAAACAGAAACAGGAAACACTTCCCCCAGATCTGAATGTTGCTTTTCAGTCATCTGTTGACTCTCAGCAACCTGACCTTGCTTTGCAGCTTTAGATCACACTTGTTTATGCTGAACATGTGGATCATAG
The DNA here is from genome assembly GCA_026401315.1 of Dysphania ambrosioides. Lineage (NCBI taxonomy): Eukaryota > Viridiplantae > Streptophyta > Magnoliopsida > Caryophyllales > Amaranthaceae > Dysphania > Dysphania ambrosioides. Next base: position 23,996,470 of record CM048666.1, read on the forward strand.
GTTTGAAAGAGATGAAGTAAATCGACCTAGGCAGTCACTTTCCATCATAAAGAGAATGGTGCTGTTGGAAAATGTTAGGTCTACATGTTAAGTTGTTCAGGGCTGATTTGATGTTCATAAGAAACAATTCTGCGGCTAACGTCACTTCAATTTCTTCTTGCAAATGCCGTGCCTTACTGACACATGAGATTTCAAATCTTAGGGAACATATTTGAGTAGTTGGTAGTGGAGGTGATGACTGCATATTTTTCTTCTTGGACGAGTTTACTGACTTGAGGCAGCAGATAACCATACAAATCCTAGATAGGTAGCACAAATTTTCTGGGTAGGAGGCACTGGCTTAAAGTGATTTACCCCAGTAGTAGTGTCTGATTCATTGTAATTAGTGTGAGCAAACTGCAGAAGAGACTGTGTATACAGGGTGACTTGCCTTGTATTGTATGGTGCTTTGTTGATTTGGCACACAACCTTTAGCATGCCATGTACATTCAAGCTTAGAATTCTCTAGAAATCACAAGGTTAATTTTTCACTATGTAAACTGCGCTAGATTTCAATACTACTTGGTGGCTGATTTTTTTGATTGTTCATCGTCAGCTGTAGCAATATGAACATACTCAAAAGACTAATGTTTTATGCAAGAACATGCTGTTGTCATCGCAAGTAATAATCTTTGAATGTATCTTAGTACACTCTAATTTTCTGCTCATGAGTGTGATGTCTATGATGGAATTCCTCGTGTTTCTTCATTGCTCAAGTTTTCACATCAATTTCCAATATGGAAAATAAAAATCGATCATTTGGCACATGTGAACTGTGCATCAAGCATTTAAGTTGGGTATGGGTCCAATAAATTTGCTCTTTGTGCAAACTATTAGCTAGAGGGATCTTATAGGCGTCTCTACGAGCGAACACCCAGCAATCTCCTCTTAATTCATTACTTGAACCCCAAGTAATGTTTTTGTTCTCTTGGATAGAAACAAGCTGCATCATATTCACTGAAACCAAACTTAAGAAATGCTAGTACAATTTCTCTAAGCAGCAGCGCATTCTGTGACTTCGTACTGCTGTCTTTACCATGTGCATAAACTAGAGCTATTTAAGAAGAAATCCTTGAGGATGCAAAACTAATTCAGATTCTGCTATTTATATTCCAAATAATGAGGTATGCGAAGTCATTGTAAAGCTGATTTAATTGGTTAATTAAGGTCAATTTGTGCAGCTAAAGTTTGGGTAAACTATTCAAGTTCTGTTCCCATATAGCAAAAACTCATTCGGATTTGCTGATAAGGGGTGATGTTTATGGGAGAGCATGGGTCGGGTACCAGAACTGATAATATGGGTATCCAAAGTTTTTGGATCAGATATTTTTATATCAAACATTGGGTACTCAATAACTTACTCATATCGAAAAATTAAGATTTAAAAACTTAAGATATGATATCATCCATTATTATGTACCATCTTTCTCGCATGATATCGACTACATAACCAATACAACATAATATTTTGTCAAATTATAAAGAGACAAGTTAACAATTTAGGAGTTAAAATTTTCAAGAATTTTATTTTTGTAGGAAAAAAAATAAAAATGCCTATTGGATTGTTAGCGGATTCCCATTAGTTTAAAATGATACCCGTGAATCGAATAGGCAACCAAATATTAGATTGGATATCATCACTAGTATAGAAATATCTATTTGCTGCAGTTTTCTGGCTTTAAATGCTGCGGTTATTGATACGAAGCACATATAGGTGAAGCACATAGAAAAACAATAAATGTTGCGGTTTTTTAGACGCAACATTTAATTGTTTTTTGATTTTTTTTATTTTTTTATTTTGAAATTTATATGTGCTGCGGTTTTCTAATATAACTGCATCAACTGCAGTACATATAAATTAAATGATGCGGTTATATTAGAAAAACGTAGCAATTGATGATTTCCAAAACAAAAAAAATTAATATAAAAGCATATTATTAATAATTAATACCTCTCAAAATTGTTATATTAGCAAATCTAATTGTTATATACTATTACAACACAACACATTTAATCAAAAACATAATCTAATCTAAGCTAAGAATATCATACATAATGTGTTAAATAATATGTCATAAAAGATAAGAAAAGTTAAGAAATAATCAACCGTGAAGCATATAAATCCAAAATTCTATTATGACCACTAGTTTTGGCATGCAAAATTGCGATCTGTAATATTTTACACTCAAAACAAACAACCAATTCATTCTTCTTAGATTTCGGGTGCTATTCCGAGGTTTCGGAAACTTTGGAGAGGCATATCTCTTAGCCCGGTAGTCCGAACAGCGTAATTTTTTTTTGAACCCCCTATTTTTAGAGGTACTACACAACTATGTTGCCTTATTTGAGATATTGAAAAAAATCTTCGAGAAGCCTTAAAATTGGCTACGAGACCCCGAATGAGGCTTATAATATGTCTAAACTGGGTATTTTTTCAAGATTTACAGACTGCAAATTCTTTTAAGGGGGATTTGTCCACTTATTTTTTTCCAAAAAATGCCTCTAACACCATATAATCTATGAAATTCGATTTTTAAGAGTTATACCTTCATAAACACAACATATAACATGCAAATTTAAGCATACAAGAGTTTTTCATCTTTACATTAATATATTAACAAATTACAAAAAAAATTAAAAAAATATATACTACGGTTTAAGCAATATACAAACCTTTAGATTTTGAACTTTAGAGTATGTAGACTTCTTCAAAATGGGAGAGATGAGTAAGTTTCAAAACACTTCACTACGCCATATCCATGGAGGCACGAGTGAGAGAAAGGAGTAGGTTTCAAATTGCGTAAGGAAGTTAAGTTATGGAGTTAGGGCTAGAGAAGACAAAGGTTAGGACTAGAGAAAAAGAGGGTAGACTTAGGGTACGCTAAAGTGTTGGGAGTTTAGGGAAAAGTTTCGTGTTTTGAAATGGCCTAAAAAAGGGCAGTCTAGGGTAATATATTAATGAAAAAGTATTGCGGTTATTTAAATAACTGCAGCATTTGTAATTAAGTGCTGCAATTTTTTAAATAACCGCAGCATTTATTCATTAATATATTAACATTTTCCAGGCCATTAATAAATATTGCGGTTATTTAAATAACCGTAGCACTTATGACCTAAGTGCTGCGGTTATTTAAATAACTGCAGCATTTGTGTTATAATTGTTGCGGTTATTTGAAAAATCGCAACACTTATTCATTAATTTATTAACATTTTTCAGGTCATTAATAAATGCTGCGGTTATTAAAATAACCGCAGCACTAATAATCACAAGTGTTGCGGTTATTTAAATAACCGCAACATTTAGGTTAAAAGTATATTCTCCCTTTTCATGTGCTTCGAAATATATTTAACCGCAGCATTTGAGACGAAGCAATTGAAGTGTTTTCTACTAGTGCATATTTTTCTGATCAAAATTTCAGATTATCAGATTTTAGGATAGTTTTGCATAGCCCTAGTGATGCTAACTACATTAAATAACAACATAATAGCGCCAAATATTATCATTCTAGTTTAGAGCGACTCGAGTTTGGGTCAACTAGTTTAAATTCGGCTCCGGTAAGTAGAAAGTTAACATGTATTTGATGAATATTTTTTTTTTGTTTACAGTAATCAATGAGGTTATGATAAGAATATCAAAAATAAATTTAATCAATAATGAGCTATCTTAGTTGATATCACTATATATATTTGAAATGAATTTATAACTATTAGTATGATTTGGCTTGTAAAATCCAGAATATGCAATGCATGATAAAAGAATTCTCAGCTGTTATGGACAAATAATGTCACAATTTTTGAGTAAATCAAACATTGTTATAGAAATATAACCCATGGAATATTTTTCTTTAAAAATACGAACAAACTAATTTATTGATAAATCGTCATATGATATGCACAAAACAGATTAAAATCGAACAAATACATAACAAACAAATCAATTACAAACCTTAATATTTTTTTTTTGATGTAAAGAGAGCCGTAAACGGCAAGACAACAAATGATGTAGACGGGATTCGATCCCAAGTCTAGAATACCATCATTAAAGACTTTAATCAACTAAACTAATTGTCATCTACACAAACCTTAATATACATAAGCATACTTCCTAAATCCTATATTTGAAGGATAACAACTGAGGGGACATGCAAAATGGACTCGGTGTCTGGAATTAAAGAAAATACTCTTTGTTAGCTTCCTTGTATAAATTTTGCTGACGTGCTATTGGATAGTACAATATATAAAGCTTAAATCCATGCATATGATGAAGAATGAAGAGATATATACTGATATTTTACCGTAATTGTTTCTCTAAGAAGAGAGGAAATGTAAAGTTTAAGGAGGAGTGGGAGAATAAATATTATGATAAATATGTATGCTATCTTATCTGTCTAGTTTATGGTAAGCCTATGACGAAAAAACTAGGGACACATTGTAAATTTAAGGAAATAAAGGTAGAATAAAAAGGATCACTTCATATCGGCTACTAGACCTGTTAAATGGGGAGATGACTCATTTGTAAAAGGGTCTAATCAATAATGGGTATAATGAATCGGTCTCTTAAATATATGGTCATATTTATTGGGTCTTTAGTGGATCGCGTCGGGTCAATAATGGGCCTACATTATCAGATAAAGAATTATTTTCACTTACTTGTCAATGATCCACTACCAAAGATTAAAGGTGATATATGTAATCTATCACCTTCTATAGATAAAAATTATACTATCTTTAATTTAGATGACCCGACCCTACAAGTCTTCAACAAGGATAGTCCTACAAATATGATTTTTTTTTTCCCTTTGTTCTTTTTTTCTTTTCATTTTTTTCTTTCGAAAATTTTAAATTGTTACTCTCATTCGAAATCTTTCTATTTTGGTCTAATATTGTGATTTGTGATTGGATGGAAATTTTTTTAATTGTTTAATACTATGGACTTTAGAAATTCCACTACTTATTTAATACTTAACCTTTTTGCATCACTTTTTCATATAATATAATCTTATTTTTAAATTAATTTAAATTAATTTTATAAAATCTGAATTATTTTAGTATTGTTTTTGGTTTTTCCTGTATTATAAATGGAAAGAAGAAAAAGAAGGAAGAGAGTCTCCATGGTTGAATTAATTGAACTTTAAGAAAAATATGATGCTTTATAAGTCCCTACCCTTAAGTGACACCACTATCTCACAAAAGTGCTTAAAGCATTAGCAAAAGCCAACAAAAAAAAAGGTAATGAAGCACTGTCCTCGAAACTATATTGCAAATGCCTTACCTCTTTCAACTCAGTCCACCCACAAATGGGAAGCGAACACATTTCATATTTACCCTTCATATATTCTTCATTAAAAAACACACTAATTAAGCTTCTAACAATCTTACGTAAATTTGCCTACGATCCAACACTCTGCAAACGAGCTTGTTGGCAGCATACAAACATAGATTGTTCTGAATAATCTAATGGAGATGGAGATGGATCTTATGGAGATGGATCCAATGGAGATGGAGTGTGATGATTATTTAAGCGATTGGTACGCATCAGACGACTATTTTGAAGATTATTTAGACAATTGGGACCTATCAAGCGATTGTCAGGATGAATCTGAGGTTCCCAACTCCCAACAAAGTAATCACACTACTCAAATCACATTGAGAGCGTCGACGTGGGATCTGTTCAAGTGGATTTTCATTGTTCTTAACGTTGGGATTGAAGTATGCCAACCAACATTCACACAAGAGAATGAACTTGGAAAAATCAGCACAACCTTGTACATGAAGCTGAGTGTTGTTACATCTAGCCTGTGCTTGATGATATCGCTTGTCGAGGCCATTCATGAAGGGAAGGAGAGTAAGGTAGTGTGGCAAAGGAGGGGATGTTTTGGTTGGCTTTACTACCCTGGCAGGCAGAGGCTGTTTTTTGGGAGGTTTTCACTGGTTTTTGGTGTTGTTAGCTCGATCATCCAATTTTGTGTCAACTTGGTAACAGTATTGATCAACAAGAGCTTTGTGAAATTCGAAACTTTGCCTCTTTTGCTTTCAATTGGTTACTTGGTTGCTGCATTGGTTGATCTTAGAGGAAGATATATGGTTAAGTGTCAAGTTCATGGGAGGTGTGTTGAACTGTGTTTGGAGTGTCAGGTGGATGCTTCTGTTTAAACAAACCAGCTTCTTTCTCTTCTCACTCAAAATCTTACTTATGTATGGTTTTTATTTATTTTTTTTTTTTTTTTTTTGAGAGAGAGCCATGATCAAGGTAGAAATATAGACAAGTATTATAACCGATAATGTTTTAAATTGGTTGCTTTATTATTCTCTCTTTTTTTAATATTTGTTTTATATGATGTAAAATTCTTAATTTATACCTGATATAAATATATTGAAAGTATTTTCGTAATTTTATTTCTATACCTAAGATCATAATATCTATACCTTATATACGTTTTTATGAATTTTATATCTTCTATATTCCTATATATGATATAACAATACATATATCTGATATAACAATATCCTGATATAATTTATATTAGGTATGAATTTGAAAAGCTTCTATGAAGTATATATGATTTAAATTTGTTACAGTGATTTGAATTTTTCATCTAATTTAAGTTTTCCTCATTATTTTCTTTCTTGTCTAATAAATCTTATTTGTTTATGTAACTAATTCAAATGCTTAGTATCGAAAGTAATGGTAATGCTTGCCTCAACAATTGTAATTTCGTTAAATATGCTGATTTTAAGGCGAGGGATAATAATAACAATCTAATTTGTTTGATTAAGATACATAATTAGGAATAAATTTGTTATCAATTAGGAAAATGGTAAAAAGTTAAAGAGCCATCCTAACAAATCTTCCAGCAGTTTAATATATGTAAGGATTATCCAAGTTAATGCCTTTCAGATTATATGAATAATAAACTAGTTAGTTCAAAAAAAATTTATGAATAAACTGAAATTCTAGTTTATTGACATTATTACTCACCTTAAATCCTATGGTTACGCGGACGCCTAGGGCTAGAAACGAGTCGAGGCGAGCTCGAAAAGCTCGTGGCTCGGATCGCTTGAGACTCATAAAGCTCGGGCTAGGGCTCGTGACTCGCCGAGTTTTAAAATTTGAGCTCGGGCTCGGCTCGACAAAAGCTCGTGGCTCGTGGCTTAGCTCAGCTTGGCTTGGTATAAGCTCGTCACTCAACTCAGACTTGTCGAATACTTATACGAGTAATTAAGCTCGATTCTATTTAAAGATTGGTTTCAACTACGCCCTTAATTGAACTCGGCTCGTTTAGATTCATCAAGCCCTCGAGCCTGAATTGTTTGAGCTCGGGCTCACCTAATTCCGAGCTCGAGCTGAGCTTTAGGCGATCCGATCCCGAGTAGCTCGCGAGCTAGCTCGACTCATATCTAGCCCTAGTTACGCCAACAACACTTCTAAAACGGTATTATATGGGCCTATTACAGGATCATGGGATAAAAGCCTCTCGTTCCAACTAGAGGCAAGGATATTAAAAAAATAACGCATAAATATTGTAAAAATGCATGTGATGGCCTGGCCACACCCTTGTGCTATACTGCTATATATAACAACTAAGCAAGCCCTCCACCCTCATTAGCTCAGAACTGAGAACCCCTTCACTCTCACGTTTCTCCTCTGTTTCCGGCCTCCTCAACGCTTCTGTAGCACAACTCTAGCAAGTACAAAATCCCATATTAATTATATAACCATCATCTTAGCGTGATGATATTGACAAGCAACGACGGCGGAGGCGGTGGGGTGCTGAAGAAGGGGCCGTGGTCGGCAGCGGAGGACACGGTGTTAGTGGAGTACGTGAAGAAGCATGGAGAGGGGAACTGGAACGCCGTGCAGAGGAACACGGCACTACAAAGGTGTGGTAAGAGTTGTAGGCTAAGATGGGCTAACCATCTTCGCCCTAACTTAAAGAAAGGTGCCTTCTCTTCTGATGAAGAACGTCTCATCATTGATCTTCACTCCAAGCTTGGTAACAAGTGGGCCCGCATTTCTTCTCATGTATTTTTCTGTCCTCTCCTCTCTTCTGCCTTTACCATTTTTTATCCTTTTTCATTTCTCTTTTTTTTTTAAGAAAATTCTCATTTTTTTTTTAAAGAAAATTCTCATTCTCAACTTGGATGAATTGTGGTTTTTCCTTTTTTTTTTTTCTTTTTGTCAATTTTATGTATATATGATGGGAATTTTATTTTTAAAAAAAAAAATTGACAATCAATGATATTTCTTTTTTGTTAGGAAATGAATTTTATGTTTTTATGATCAATTACATTTTTTTTGTTAATTTTGGGATAAAAATTGAGATATTTTTGTTTTTTGATGGACGAAGATAATTCCTCTATTTCCTAAATATTATCCCATTTATTATTTTATCTTTTCTTTAAAAGATTGTACCCTCTTATTCTCTTAAAAATTTCTATTTTGGGTTATTTGGAAAATTTTCGAAAGTACAAGTTTGGGAATGTGAAATCTCAGTTGAGTGGAAAAGTTGAAGTAGGAGTTATTCGCAAACAAAATTTGGGGACACATTTCTGACATGTTTCTTGCACTTACTTAATTTCCTGGGGGTCAAACAATGCTCACACAGCATTATATAGGGGCTTCAAATTATAGTCACGAGAAAAAAATTCAACCTATTTTGGGTGTGGATATTTAATTATCAATCTTTCTTAAATGTTTCCCTGTTTTACCTATTTTAAGCAAATTTATAATTTTAGGTGTAAGTTGAATTAAAGAGTTGATTGTAAAGTAATCAAAATCTAATTCTAAAATTTAATTAATTTAATTTAACTTGTAAAATTTCATATATTTAACGCGTGTGTTCGGTATAATGGTGTATATAGTAAAATCATGTCATTCATGCATCAACTAGTACACCATGACCACGATCACAATACACTCTCGAGCATAAGTAGAACATATAAAATTCATTGTATATGCTTATTGATATTAATCTGTATGAATACATAAATAAATAAATGTTTTTCATGATTTTTAACTGAATTTGTGTGTGTAGTTACCTGGAAGAACAGACAATGAAATCAAGAATTACTGGAACACAAGGGTAAAAAGAAGAATAAGACAAGGCCTATCACTTTACCCAACGCCAACACCACATCCACCATCACTTCAACCCCCAACACTCTCCTTATTCAACCCGCTCTTATTCTCCTCCCCTGTTTTCACCCACCACCCTCCTCCACCACCCTTCCTCCCTCCCTCTTCCCGCCCCCTCGGACGCTGCTCCTCCTCTAAATCCTTCATGGATACCCCTATTTTTTCCCCCTCTCAAATGGGTCCTCTTCAGATTAGCCCGGCCGGGTTCGGATTATTTGATCCCGGTCGAGACGCTTTGGGGTTCTGTAGCCCGGGTTTAGAGCTCCCTTCAATGCAATACAGCCAAAGTAATATTGTAAGTGGTAATAATATTAATAATTATGTGGAGATGGATGAGAACAGCGAAGTGAAGGTTAATCCAAATGTGGGTCGTCGGACTAATAGCGGGTTGTTGGATGATCTTCTAGAAGAAGCTCATGTTAAGGTAGGCTTAAAGAGGGAGAGACAAGAAGAGGATTGTGGGTTTCAGTGGGATATTTCTAGCTCTCAGAACTCATCCACTGGTGAGTTTTTACGTAGTTTAAGGCTTCCACGTACGGTAATAACGGTAGTTAATGAGCTTATTACCATGTCATTTGTGATTAATTAATTGTGGAGTATGCGTTTTATGTGACTAATAATGAAAGTTGGACTACTTTATGTTACAGTCCCTCTATCTATTAACATAACGTTTTTCCCGTTTGATCATTTTTTTAAAAAACTTTTTGGTCAAAATGGGTAAATGAGTGAGTATGTTTTTTAATTCACCTGCTTAGGATCATTAGGTTTTTTCATGCATTGATTTTTTAAATGTTGCAAGTTTAAGAGTTGGGATCAATTCACTCTTTATAGATTAATATCATGGCATTTAATATATTCCATTATAGAATTTGGTCGTTACTTCATTTGGTTTTCCTAAGTGACATTTGAATTTATTGTTTCTCTTTAAAGAGCATGCATGGTTTTTAGGATTTAATTTTCAAAGCTGAAATTTGACTGTTTCGCAACTCTTAATATAGTTTGATAATTGAAAACTTGCAAGCAAAGCAACTAGTGTTTTGTAAGAACTTTCTAGGACGAAATTAATGATATGCTTATCTTAGTAATTTTAATTAACATGATCAAAGACATAATATTATGATTTATGAAAGGAAGTCAAATTTTCAAAAATTGTGTATTACTAACTTGAAGTCTTGGTGATATAGAAGTTGACATGATATAGTTTAGGCATATAATTTCATTGCAATACTATATCTCTAAAGTCTCCGACATCCTTCTTGGGTAGCTCATTAGAATTCTCTCTTTAGTATTGAGAAAAAACTATCTACCACTAAGGTTGGAATGGAAGACCTAAAATGACTGATTACAACTTGTAGTAGACTCAATTTAGCAATAGTAGGAGGCTGCTTTACTTTGTGCACTCATTTCAAATTAGGGATTCAATGTGTTTTCATCTTTCTCTTATTAGTCAACTACTATTAGGCTTGAGAAAATAAGACAAATTTAGCATATGGCCTATATTATGCGCAACTTCATCTTGCATACAATTGTGGTTGATCCTTTCATAATGCTAGACACTTTTTTTATCATCATAAAATTTGAAACTTTAAGAAGGATATGTTCTCTTAAATTGATTAGTTACGAGTCTTTCCTAATTTATACCTATTTAAATTATATCGGCATATTTATATCTTAGATATAGTTATTGTTATATTAAATATAGGTATTGTTATATTAGATATAGGTATTGTTATACCAGATATAAAAATACTAAAAAAACTCATATCAGGTATAGACATTATGATTTATATATCATGTATAAATTAGAAATTTCTCAATTATTTACTAATTATAAGGGATATATTTAGAAGCGTAGTTGGTTAGATGGAACAAAATAATATAATTTACATGAAGTTAACGTGTAAGATTGTTTTGGATGGCAACGCAGGAGTCAAGAAAGAACCGGAAAAACAGAAGTTAAATTTTGATAGCCAAGACTTATCGAGCATCCTTGAGCTGATCCCTACACTCGTTCGACTTCCTACATGGTGTAACAATTGTGGTACAGAAAGCTCAGCTCCTCAATCTTCCGCTGTTAGTATAGATGATAACTACAATGGATCTGAAGACCAGATGCAACAACCTCCATCTTTTACTGTTGTGAACACCTCAAGTTATGATGATGATGATGATAATTGGAATCCTGAGTGCTATAATTGGAACAACTTGCCTAGGATCTGTTGAGCTCAATTATTTCCTGATTTATTTGGTATGTTTAAGAATTGAAGAGGATTAGAGATCATACCAAAGGTTGTTAGTTGTTCATTGTATTAGCTCATTTGTTTCATAAGGGGACTGCATATATGGCCTTTGACAATTTTTTTTAGTCCCCATTAATAATATATGCACTCCTCAAAAACTGCTTCACATTTTTATGTAATTTTATTTCATCAACAGAAACATTTTAAGTCTAGCCAAGAAATAATATGTAGATTTTTTTTCGAGTATTTTGCGACTAAGCTTTGTTAATTATTGAGGGCGTTTGAATTCATATTGGATATATATCCAGGTGTAGAATGGTAATTTAATTTCATTTGGGATTTCTTTAGAAGATTCTTGGATGAGAAGTTGTACAATTTTGTTTGCTAATTATACATTATCTATTTGTAAAACTTTATTTTCAAATAGGCCAACTTTAGTTCCAAATAATTCTACTTGGACTCGATATGAATTTCACAACTTATAATTTTTGTTATATGTACACACCTTTATTTAATAGAACAAAATATTCAAAAAATGATAGGCCAAAAAGTTTGGATTGAGCAAGAAATTTATATGCCCCTCAAAATGATTTTTGACATAGACTGTGGTGGTTATCTGTCAAATTTATCAGAAGTTTGTCCTAAGCAATTATAGAGTTATGCTATGTTGACATTCAAAAACGACTCCATATAAATTGTTGTAAGGAAGAGAGAATAAATTGTCTCAAATTGAATATTGTGAAGAAGCTAAGGATGATCAATATAAAAGACTAATGGAGTAATCCTTTTATTATCAATTGGTTTTAGGATGGAAATCTATTGAGTTTATGTCTTATCAATCGGTCCTTTAGATTTGTCTAGAGCAAAAACTCCAACGGAATCGTGATGGATCCAAGTAGGTGCTGGTCTAATTTCCCCTTATGTTGGAAGACCAAAGAAGGCCTAACTAGCTAAGATATTGTGACATTTCCAAGTTGCAAGCTAGTTCAAAGGGGACTTACATGTTAGAGTGGATATAAGGAATATGAGATCACGTGCCTCGCATTGAAAATGTAGAATAAGAATGGGCTAGTCTAATCTTCCTATTACCAAATGATTTTATGATGAAACTAAATGACTTTGTGCATGATCACATTAAACTATTCTCCGGTCCTGAAATTTCACTCAATCTAACAATTTTCATACGATTCTCACATATATTACAAATATTATTTTCATACCCATCCTGAAGTGACCTAATTACAAAAGGAATATCGTTTACGTAGACGTTAAGAGGTGTAGATGTGTGTTGTGTGCAGTGAAATGGCAAAGTTGAAGGAGAAGGCACATAACACATTAACACATCAAACGTATGGGATCCTCTTGCGGGGCCAATTGCATTTTTGCATGGGCAGACTCTATGGGTTGGGATCTTTTTTTCTTTTTTATGTCACACAACCAAGCTTTATGGCATACAAACCTCCACCATTTATGCCTTTTACACACAAATATTGTCTTCACATGCAATTTGGTCCCTTAGTCCCTTCTCATGTTCTCAATCTCTTACTATTGGTTTTCTAAAGAACCACTTATCTGGTTACACTTACGGATGCCTAACATATACTCTCCTCCGTTTTTTTTGTTCTTCCCATTTATTTTTACACTGATCTCAAAGCAAATTTAAATTTTAAATATCTTTAATTATGTATTTGTAAAAATTATAAAAAGTTGATATTTGAAAAATATACATTGAGATGAATCTTTTAAAATCTCATATAATTATGTATTTTTCTTATATATAAGGAAAAATTCATTGTCGAATTTAGCTCTAAAATCTGGAGATTCTAAACGAGAAGAATAAAAAAATACCGAGGGAGTATAAGTTTAAACATAATTAGCTAGGATCTTTTTTGGTTTTTTCCCATGGAATTTTAACTGTCTTCAATTCGGACATCTTAACAAAGAAAAAATTTACTTTCTCTGTTTTTTTTACCTTTGTATACTTACAACTTACTATTTTGACACGTATTTTACAAAAGAGATTAGACAAGGTTAATGGACAAATTAACCAAAATAAATTAAACCATAACAACCTAATTCCTTCCTCTGATGGGTGATTAAGTTTTTTTAGCTTGTATGTTTATTTACTTAATCTAATCTCTTTTTAAAATTGTGTGCATAAATGTTGAGTTATAAGTATAAAAAAATAGAAAAAAGTATTATTTTATGATTTTATCCCTTATTTTCCCTTGATCATGCAAATTCAATCGTTAACATTTGACTAGAGAACTAGCATTTTCAGTTAAAGTTATAAATGAAGACTCGAAACATATATTTTATTTATTTATAACAACAGATATTGTATAAACATGGGATACAATAAAGTTATTGTATCCCAATAAAAGATGTCCCTCAACATAACATATGTCAATCTTTATCAACTTTAAGGGATAACTTTTGTTATTACAAGGGTCACTTTTACTGAAAATACAATAACTTTATTAAATCCCGTATATATTCAAGGTTATATGTATTTATAAATGTCATTAGAGCATCCTTAACAATAAAAAAAATGGTTTGTGGAGGACAAACTATTTTTTGGCTTTCTTAACAATGAAAAAAGAAAATGTTCATACATGAGTGTTCATTAATTGAATGGGTCTGGCGAGTGAAACAACAAAATGGTTTGTGTGTTTGGTGGATGTGGGCCCTAGTTATTTTTTGATTGAAAAGAGATCAAAACAAAGTATTTTGATAAAAAAAAAAAATCAAAATGTTGCGTTTTGATATGTTTTCAGTCAAAAAAATTCAGATTTCGACAGCTAGGAGCGTGACACTTGGCCTAGTTGCTGAGTGACACGTGTACTGATTGTTGGGGGTTTAACGTTATAATTTTGTAACAGATATAACTTAAAAATAAAATTAAAAAAAAATACAATAGTCTTAATTTTTCACTTTTATATATTTTAACCATCTTTAAAAAAAAACCACCATCTTTTCCTCCTAAATTCTTAATCTCCCCTTCTAAATTACTGTATTATTTTTTTCAATCCCAAATTAGCCTAAAAATTTTCAGCTGGTATGGATACTAATATTAGTCGCAACACCAAACAAAAGAATTTATATATAAAAAGATAAAATAAGGTAGGGTTGGGGTATTGATGATGAACCTTCTTTATTTGATTTATCCTTAAGAGTGAAATTGGTAAATAGTTTGTTACGGGGATGTGGATGTGGATATGGATGAGAGAGAATGGGTAATAGCGACCTGTAAACGATTTTTTTTTTTTCAATGGTGCTCTTAGAGCATGAGCATTGGTGAGGTTACTTACACCTATGCAAATCACCTTATTTATTTATCTCTTTTCCAAATCATCTTCCACCTCATTTTCCACTATCTTAAGCTACTAGTATGAGTCACCTTATTTATTTATCTACAATGGTGAGGTTACTCACCATTCTCTCTCCTAATTTTTTTTATACTACCCCATCATTTATTCTTTCTCACTCTTGTTTTATTTTTTATTTTTTATTTTTTAAAACATGTATTACTCTCTATTATTTATTTGTAATTTTTGAACTTACATAATTAATTAAAAACAGTTAGACATTGTTAATTTTTTTTCTTTTTAATTAGAGCATTTTAAATAGAACAATATTAATAATCACTTATGTATGTAAGTTGTTTCAAATTTTTTTCTAATTTTTGAAATGAAAAGTACAAAAATAATATAATATTTAAATAACATAGCTTATATAGCAAAGACATCCATTAAAAATTAAAAATACAATCTTCATTAACAACGACTTTGGTCATCTCTTCATTCGTTGCCGAAACGTCCCCATATATGCTCAACCAAGTCATTTTTTAGTGCAATATGGGTCTCCCTATCACAAACATTATTTCTATTTTCCATATAACCATTTAAATTGAGCCTATCCAATCGTCCACTTCTCACGGTAAATGGTTGGTTGTTGTTACCAGTTGATGATCCAACTACATTTTGCGGTTGATCATTGATATATTCAGTTGCATCATAATGCAAATATCCATCTCGCTCATCTTCAACAATCATATTGTGCATGATAATACAAGCCATTACGATTTTCCATAAAATTTCGGTCGACCATGCTAGACTTGGTTGGTGTATTATTGCAAATCGAGCTTGTAACACTCCAAAGGCACGTTCAACATCCTTTCGATAACTCTCTTGCTTCTTGGTAAATAATTTGTGCTTACCAGTTTGTGGATGTTTGATTGCTGGGATAAATGTTGCCCATTTCGGATAGATACCGTCTGTAAGATAATAACCCATATTGTATGTATTTCTGTTGACATTGAAGGTAACCTCTGGAGCTTTTCCCTCACATGTATCAGAGAACACCGGCGACCGTTGGAGGACATTTATAACATTACAAGAACCTGGGGTGCCAAAAAAAGCATGACATATCCACAAGTCTTGCAAAGCAACAACCTCCAAGATCATCGTTGTTGTTTTACTTCTACCTTGATACATTCCTTTCCATGCACGCGGAAAATTTTTCCACTCCCAATGCATGCAATCAATGCTGCCCATCATACTAGGAAATCCACGAACATAACTTTCACAAAGGAGTCATTCAGTATCCATAGTACTCGCTCTCCTCAAGTACTCTGGTCCAAATTGAGCTACGACCCCTTCAACAAATACTTGACGCAATTTTAAGATACTCGTCAACTGCATCGGCAGATATACCGTATGCTAACATTCGAATAGCTGCAGTGCATTTTTTGAGGGGGGATGCACCTAGTCTTTCGGTGGCATCCGGCCTTTGTTGAAAGTAAACATCACTTTCGTTTAGTTTATTAACAATGCGTGTGAAGACATTCTTACACATGCGAAACTGTCGACGAAACATATTATCAGGGTTCAATGGTTGGGGACTAAAGTAATCGTTATATAACTGAATATCAGCATATTCTCAATCTCTTGGTACATACCACCTTTAGTACGTAGGTTCAAGAGTGAAGGGGACCTGGTAAGGTGATGTTACAAAGGGAACAACAGCTATATTGATCGCTTCCTCGATCAATTCATCTTCTTTTCGCCTTTGGGTGATTGATTCATGTCACTCTACATAGTCGTTCACCATATAATCAAATAACCCTGAACTAGATGAACTAGAAGAATTTGAATCAGAGTTCATTTTGTAATATTTTTTGGTAGAGAGGAAGCGAGAGGTTTGTTTTATGTAGAAATAATAATTATATTTATGTATTGAAATATGAAGTGTAGCCCCCTTATTTATAACTTCTAAAATTATTCAAACTAGTAATTATTATGATATATGGGCACACAAGTATAAGAGATATGATTTTTGATAAGGTTTACAGATTTTTTACATTGGTAATTCATTGAATGGATAAACATCTCAAAAAGATTACATTTCTGATAAGGTTTGTAGATTTCTTTTGTATGACAATTCAATGTATGGGTACAAATGACAATTCAATGTAGATTTCTAGGGCGCATGGTGGATGGATTTTCTTCTCTGGCTTGATCATAAAGGGATTGTATGTTCCTCCACATTACGGCCAAACTTTGATCTGTTGACGTCTCTGGATCTTCAATTGAACATTCTACCCAAGCCGAAACGAGCCCATCATCTTCTTTTGCACCCCATTTTTCTGCCCTAACAACAGTGTTGCTCCCGTGGGGAGCTTCAATAACATCATCATAACCTACACCGTCAACATCATCATTACCTTGTTGTGGAACCCTTGGATCATCAGGTGGGGTAAAGTTACTGCTTCTTTCTCCCTCAGGAGTTGTTGGACTATTTTGAATTATTTGGTTCACACCATAATGTTGTGACATCGGGAACATAAAACCAGATGGATAATTTTGGGGAATTTGTTGCAAATTTTGGTTTGAAAATTGGTTTGAGAATTGTTGTGTGTAATTTTGGTTTGGAAATTGTTGTAGAAATTGTTGGTTTGGATGCATTGGTTGGTTAGTAGGGTTATTTGGATCAAAATGAAAATTACTTTGGAAAATTGGAGAATTGGAAAATTGGTTATTTGGATTATTTTGAGAGGAACCACTTCCATAATTAGGATTATTAAGATCCATAATCACAAAATATTTTTATAATGAAAAATAGAAGGGTGAAATTTTAAGGGTGAAAAACTATATCAATATTAGGCTCTATTTATAGATAAAATTATAAGTATACCGTTGGTGAAATTAATTTTTCGAAATATGTTTAAATGAATTGAAAAATTATCGTTAGAGCAATAATTGCAATATTGAGTGTAAAAGAAATAAAGAGTCGTTGCATTCTATAGCAACTCAAGCAAATAGCAATACAACTTGTCATGTTCATGGCAAGTGTCATGTGATAATTGGACTTCAAAAAAAAATCAAACTCCTTTGTTAAAGAAGTCAGCAACTCATAGTAATTGATCAGTGACTTTTCAGAGGTTGCTACCTCTTAGTGAGAATATGTAATCAGTCACCCATTGCAATGATAAGTTAGCTCAGAAGAGGAGAGAGATAGTTATGAGGAGGGTTGCTCCTCACCGATGTGCATGCTCTTAGAGATTGATACCCCTACAAACTCCCCTATTTTAAGCTGATTTTCCGGGTAAGTGGTGCAAACTTCTCGTAGTTGCCTTTCATCATAGAATCGGGTCACCCCCCACCCTCCCCCTCTTTTGGACATTTTATCATGATAACTTTTGGATTATATTATCGTCACATCTTATTTTGGATAATTCTGCCAATGATGTGATGGTGCATCATGCATAGCAACTATATCATAATGACAAGCATCATGGTATGGGCCTGTCCTAAGTTCAAGGTGATCGATCATTAAAGGAAATGCACCTCAACATTATCGAAATGAAAATTGTCTTACGTTTATCTCAAATAAAAGTTCTATAGAATGATAACAATTGCAGTCCTCTGTAAGTTGCCGTCATTTGGCGAGTTATGACGATATTAGATGTTCTTGTATGTAACGTGTTAACTTGAATTTAAAGGCTTAGCTAACTATAGAGTCCTTAGGATTTTGTTTTTTTACCTCCCATAAAGTTGTAAATTTAAACGAAATTCATCCAAAATCTAATTAAACTTAAAACTATTAAAGTCTAAGTTACACACAAAAACACGAGAAAGGGGGCATTGAACTTCTTACGTCCCAAGTATCATACATCTTTCGTGAAACTCGATGATTTTCGTTTGGATCCAATGTCCTTACGAATTTGGACAAACATTAATGACGAAATTAATAAACTATGAAGCGATGTTAAATTTCAAATTATCAAAATAAAATTACATGCATTTCTTATATATATAATTTTTTTAAGGAAGGCTATCTATTAGCAACGAGTAAATGTTTGTTACTCTCGCATTATCTAGCATCAAATACCACCTAATTACCTATTCAAAATGTGAGTGTTGTTCCTTAATGCTTATTTATTTTAATTCTTTAATTTTATTTGTTTATGGAATGTAAAAAAAAAGTGAGTGTTCTCTCTCTTTATTTCTAGTCTCACATCAAACTTTACTTGGTTTAAGAAACTAGTGTTTTCTCTCTTTATTTCTGTTTTATTTGTTTGAAATATGAAGTATTATTACTATATATTTCTTCGTATTAAGAATGTATGGAGAACTTTGTAGGAATGTAGACACACAAAACGAAATTTCAAGAAACTATTTATTGCATATACAACAGGATCTCAAACACATTTCTATACGAATTATAGGAATAAAATTTCATACCTTTGAAGTGTGATTTCCACAAAGCAAAGATTACTTCATACTTCTATATGGAGATCCTTAAAACACCAAATGTTGCTCATCTAGTGTTGGTCCACAAGCAACGATTGAATCCTCACGTATGCTAGTACGGAATAAGTAAACCGTTTTCTTATTGCTTTTCTTGGTGATGTTAAAGTGAGGGAGAACAAACTTTTAAGAGAATATGGTTAAGTGTGAGTTCTTAGTTTCTCATAACCATGGTTTATTTATAAGTAACATTCTTATGTTATAAAATAAACTCATTAGTCAATACTTCATATAAGCATGTCCATTTAGTTTCTTAACCTCTTTTGCGCTTTAATCTAATCATATACTTATATGTGTGATCTTATAAGACTGGTTTATTATTAGTCGTGCACTAATCAAATTAGTTCACAAATCATAGTCGGTTTCTAGCAAAACACTATGATCGCCTAAAAATAACTAATTCTAGATATTTCCATAAATTTGTCCATGTTATACTCTATCAAAAGACATTTTCCTTCAAACTTTACTTAAAAGCCTTAGAATTGATCACTTGAAAAGGCCACAACATACGCTAGTTTGGCTCTGAACCTCTTTGGGCCTCCCGATTTAATTTGTACCAATAACCACCTAACCCCAAAAAATGTTGGATAATTGGATTTACTTTAATAAAACAGGGTTTTCCAGTTTCAAGCTCATTAACTTCACACTCATATTATAAGCTCCAAGAAACTTAACACTCATACAAAGATATTCCATGTACTATAATTGGAATATATAAAAAAAAATATTAATAAGGAGGAAATTAATATTTGAACATATTCTATTAATCTTGTACTCTTTAGGAGTGAACCATGGACTATCATGCATTATTTCTTTTTAGATTATGATCAATGATGCAAGTTATGAGCACATAGGACCATGCTAAATTTTGCATTTTTACAGTAAGATAGTTTTGTAGTCTGAAATTTGTTTAGTAGACGTTCAATTTTTGTTCATTTGATCGTAATCGTTCAGCACTCTTCAATGCCTTGACTATCATGTTAATAACATATTTGCATAATCAATCTTATCGAATTAAATATATAAAAGAGGAACACTTCAAGAGTATAGGGATGTCTCATAGGTTTGTGTTAGGAGTTTTGAAATTATATAATACCTTATTCAGTCTCTAAAGATATTTAATAGGAATTCAAAACTCATTTGAAAGTCGATTGAAATAGATATTTTGAGTCAAAGTAAATAGTCTTTATCACTTTTAGGGCCTAATATGACTCTAAAACTCATGCTTCCTAAGGTCATATGAGGAGGTTTTGGAACCATTTAATATATTATATTCGATTTTTAAATGTACTATAAATGAGTTTAGGACCCAATTATAGAAATTGTGAAATTTGGTTGAAATGAATGTTTAGATTGAGTCAAAGTATATGATTCTATACTTCTAACCAACCTTAGGACTTAATATGACACTATAAGACCTATAATAAGAATATCAAGATGTTCTCCAACCACACAGCTATGAAATTGTCAAACTGAATATAAAACTGCTATAAACTATTTTCAAGATATTTTCGAAAAAAATTTATAATTAAAATAAAGGTATAAGATACTTCCTTACATCATATTAAAACTTAGAAGATTTAAAATCATTCAATATTTTAGGACTTAACTATACGAGTTTTGAAAATCAGTTGAAATGGATAATTAGAGTCAAAGATAACTAATTACAATCATAGCCAATTTGAGCGCTTCTTAAAGTCATAAAATGATGTGTATGCAATTGTCTAGGATATAGTCCATATATAGAACATTTTATTACATATTGTACCCGATGACCTATTTTCATTAAGACAAAGAACTAATATTTTTATCATCTTAGGAGATTATAAATTATCCACATATAGCAAGGAAATTTCAAAGAACCCGTGCAAGAAATGAACCACTAAAACTAATACCCCAACATTACTTATTGAACAAAGACATTTCATGCGAATTAGATTTTGGCAAATTACAATTCGTGAAGCTGAATCAACTAATAGTACTTGAAACTCAGCTCCAACTTACAGTACATGAGTAGTTTATTATCAGTGTTTAGTATTAAATTAGGTAACTATTACACGAGTACTCCAAGCAGTAGTAGACAAGATTGCTTCTTCTGACATCAAAACACTGACAATTGAGATTGACAGAGCACCTATTGTCCTACTGATGACTAAAGTATACAAAGGCAGTAATACTGAAAATAAAGGCTCCAGATAACTCATACTCATGGGCACTCAAACCAAGCCTTCTTATGGCAGTACTAGTCAAAAGGCCAACAAGAACAACACTTGAACATAACTACGCAAATTATCATTGACAGATAGCATAGGTAAATTATAACCAGCAGTACTTTATAAAACATAATGAAGATCCAATTATCAACTTCAAAGGGAACTTGTTCTAGCTACGGTGGGCATTCGATAATTGATAATTAGCATAAACAATATATACAAACTTGGGTCTGCCCTTACCCATAGAAACATATTTACATAAACAACCAGCAGCATATGCACTTATAGAGCTCCAAATGTGTTCTCTCCACTGTAAGTCATGTAGAGGAAACCATCTTCATCCTTATGCTCCTCATAAATAGCCGACATCATAGCGGCTGCAAGATAGAAATATGAGTAATATCCTAACTACATGAAAAGCGGCAAGGTTCAAAGATTTAGATGCAAACAAAAATTCGTACCAGTTGGGGGTAGAATATTCTTTACAAAAATAAATATGGCCCTCTCAGCACTGAGCTTGATCCTCTTGCGCACCACATAGACAAACTGTCCCACAGTTAAATCGGCAGGAACAAGATACCTGCAATTAGCACGTATGATGAAATTTAACTTCAGAAAAAGAAAGGTCTACTTTACACACAGCACATATTGACTTATACATCCAAAATAAGGAGCACGGCAT
The DNA here is from genome assembly GCA_026401315.1 of Dysphania ambrosioides. Lineage (NCBI taxonomy): Eukaryota > Viridiplantae > Streptophyta > Magnoliopsida > Caryophyllales > Amaranthaceae > Dysphania > Dysphania ambrosioides. The sequence continues at coordinate 24,018,591 of CM048666.1, forward strand.
CTGCAAGTATGACGCATACAGGAAATCAGAAACATAAAAGCTTCAACATTACACATTCTATATTGACTTTTATAGTTGATATGTCTAATCCTAGCACATGCAACCGTCAGTTCTAGGGAATTGTACCAAATATAATAAGCAATAAGAAGTGATGAGAGAGAGCTCCTTTATATAGTAGCAGAAAATGTCTGTACCCATTTATAACACGCCCTCTAAGATTTTCCTGAATTTAACATCAGAAAAATCAATTAGGCAGTCAAAATAATTTGAAGATTATAGCATCCATATTTCTAGGAATCAAGTGTAGAATAAGATTATACCGATGCTTTCCTGCCTTAACCCTGACCACAAAAGGTTAGGGACTAAATTTCCAACCCAACCTACTACAAAGCCAAGGGGAGGGGATTGTAAGATTGACAATGTCAATGCATCAGATTAAATAACATATGCTACTTCACGACGCAAAGTTGAAAGAGTCTTGTCCGAAAATAAAGTTTACTTTCTAAACAACAGTAAATCTTTTTACAGATTCACAAGAATCACAACCCAGAATTGCACTTTAACTTCCAAAATTGTAGCTTAACAAGAGAAGGGGAACGCAACCCACCTTGTATCAAGTGGCTGCCCATAGACATTGTTAGGCTCTTTTATTTTAAAATATTAAAAATAAAAACAATATTTGAATATATAAAAGTTCAAAACGCCTACTAAACAACCAAAAGTACAAAATTAACTCAATCTTTCACATATGAGACACATTGTTCTACATATATATAATAAAGGGGTACCAAGTCATACCATGATCAAAACCAAAGAATAGGTATCAAGGGGTCACTGCAGAAATAGAAACTAAGGAATCGACAGATAAAGAAGTAGACGTTGCATAAGATGCAACTGTACCAAATTCCAATAAAGCAAGATATATAAGCCAACATCAAGAACATAACACATACAAAGCATACTGAAGGTCAGAAAATCAATTGAATTTCAACACAAAATATGCTTGATTGGCATATTGAGAGAGAGAGAGAAAAAGCTTACTTCTTCTTGTCAATGTCAGGAATATCGCTCTTTTCAGCCTTCTCCACAATAACCTAGACATAACAAGATGAGCAATATAAATAAGCAGTGGATAAGGAACACAATAAAAGAGTGAATTTCATAATTTATTTCCTATTAAAAAGGCTACAAAATAGGAGAGAGTGATCATACAGGGATTCTGTCAGGGTATTTCTCCCTAATACGAGAAGCCTCAGCCTGTCTACGTTCTGTCATAAAAAGAAATATTGAATTATCATGTCAGCAGCAATATTAGAAACAAAGCAATGATGTTTTCAATTAACTCAGTAAAGACCGTCAGCAGTACCAACTATTTCACAAGTTACTGGAAGTTCAAAAGTATTAGGGTTCGTTCAACCATTCACATCAACACCACAAATTTTTATGAACTCATAGAATTTCTATTTAGCAGATAGCTATAGCTATATATTCCAAGGCATTCAGGAATCAAACATGCTTCAACATCAAGTATATCCATCAAATCGTTCTAAAATATAAAAATACTTTGACTTTTGTATTCAATTCAATCCCCACAAACAAAACGATAAGTAATAACCCGTTCAAATACCATAATTGGCAAAAGAAGTACAATCAAACAATATGAACAAAGCAAGATCATTTTGATGGCTTACCAAACCAAACCACAAGGTAAGAACTTTCTCATGATCGCCCATTAAAACCATTGTAATCAAACATTAACCAATAGCATCCAGACCAACACAAGTAAAGTAGCTAAATATTAGCAAATTAATCAACAATGCAAGTAGAACTTGCCAATTTTTCAACAATATCTCAGCCAAGAACAAAGAATATCATCACTTGTCACTCGATAGTAATCAAAATATAAAATAATCAATTAACCCACCAACACACGCAATCATATATACTAAACATTAGCAATAAAATCAACATTTAGAAATAAAAATCCAAACTTTCAACAATTTCTTGGAGAATCCATCAATACATAATGATAGAAACAATTATAGAAATCGATGCAATTATGAGTATCAGATCATACTATAAATAATCAAGCACAAACTTTCAAAAAAAATTGCTAAAAATGAGAATCATCTCAAATGATCAAAATAAACATAAAAATCATCGAAATTAAAAAAAATCGAGGTATGAATTACCAAGTGGGTGTTGAAGTTTGAAGGAACTTTTGGATGACATGACGATCAAATTCACAAATTCTGTCAAAAAAATTAAACGGATTAGGGTTTCGAATTAATGCTTTAATATGAAGAATCAGATCCAAAAAAAATTACAAAAATCGAGGAGAAGGAGAGGAAAATCAATCGGAGGTCTTACCAGATAAGATCTGGAAGAATCAGAAGAAATTGGGAGTTTAGAGGAGAGAGAAAGAAGAGTTGAAAATGGAGTCCCACTAACCCTAAGCTCTGCGTGTAATTGTGGTAATATTTATAGGAACTCAAATTTACCAAAAATTATGGATAATATTTAGGTATATGATATGATAATGATATCCTCCTGAGCTCCTGGCCTTAAATCATTGGGCTACTCTTGAAGATGGGTTCTGGGCCTTGATTCATGCCCTTATTGCGGGGCCCTTAGGAGGGTGAGATATCCGGCAATATCGTTATGAATTTAGAATTTTTTATATGCACTTGAGGGTAGACTTGCGCATTAAGTCAGATTAAGGCCAGTATGAATCACCTGCAAAACAAGCCAGGATGAAATAAAGAAAACACAAAATGGGCCGAGTTGGTTAGGGCTAAGAAAGATACAAAACGGGTTGAGTCGGACCAATCCGTCCAAACGTCCAAAGAAAGTATAATTTTTATTTATAAGAGGGTGATAGTTTGGTCTGTATCTCCTCCAATCTTTGGCAGTGGACTATCGACAAGTAAGTGAAAATAACCTATTACTTAATAGTGTTTAAAATTTTTGAAAACTATTGGCCTATTATTGACCCGACTTAACCCTTTAAAAGACCGACCCAATTAAGTCATCCCATTCGAACAAGTCTAACTCGAGTGTAAGGCAATTAAGTGTAATTTTTCGCTCATTTTGCAGCCAAATGAGTAAAAGTTTACTAAATGAGTGAAATATATATAATTGGGTGCACCTATCTTTTAAGTACATCCAAATATATGTTAAGATGCATTATGATGAATTTATCTCTTAGTTTTATACTAAAGATAATTTAATTTGCTCATTTCACAATTAAATGAGTAAAAGTTGACTAAATGAGTAAAATATAATCTCGAGTACACCTATCTTCATATGCAACCAGGTATATGATAAATGCCCTAATATGAATTAACATGTACGTTTTTTGTTTGGTGCTAGGCTAGGCTGATAGCCCTCCCTAACCAAAATGGCACGAGAAAAGTATGGCTTGCCGGTGTAACCTAACATACGGAGTAGTTTTCCTTATTTTGGGGCGTGGCCTTGAAGCAACACGAGAGGGTACAAAGAGCTTCACACAGGATGAATTGTGCTATGCAGCCCATGCCTAGGTCGTGGTTTGGCTAGTGACAGGCGTGTAATGGTCACAAAATTTTGTAACATACTTGGCCAGGCACGAGCCATATATGGTCTTTGATTGAGTTTTGAGTGTGCAACGGCTAGAAAGTCTAGCTAGGATGATGTAGGAAAATACTTTGACAAATGGGTTGTGCTTCGCAGTCGTTTCAGTAATTATTCAGTATGATGAATGCTTTTAATTGCTGAGTTTAATCAAATTCCATTTGAGCACAATGTTAAGTAATCATGTTAGTTTCTAATTGGTTTTATTTTCATTTGGGTCGATATCAAATCATTTTTTCATTATTGCTCAAGTTTGGTTCCCAATTTTAGATGAAATCATAATTCAAGGACTTACATCACTTATTCCCAAATCTTGTTCAGATCTCTATCACGAGATAAGCCGAACAATGTCAAATTAATGGAGTATAAGTGTTACATTTCATTAGTATTATTGAATACCCAATTCTATATAAGTGCTATTTACACTTATTTTTTGGCACTATTTTAGAAGTAAAGCAGCTAAATCAATTCACATCCGATTTTTCATGGACAATAATTTTTATTTATAACTTTTCTCATCAATGGGTTAAAAAATCTTTCCATCACGCTCTCTCTTACTTTTATGATTGGTCAGATTTGTCATGTGTCAAATATTAATTGGTTTAACTCGTCAATTCAACAAAAGAAAAAAAGATATGCCACTTGAAACCCACTTTTCACATGGTCCAATGCTTTTTTTTTGCCTCAATATTGGCTTGTTTCTAATCTCTTAGTAAACAAGGCAAAATGAAACTGATAACTTGGGATGATGGGAAATATTTTCTCTATAAACAAGGAGTATTTTATCCATTAATAGAAGTGCTCTTACAACACTCCCAACAAAGTAGAAGTTTTACTCATTTGAGGGGGAAAAAACGTGTGATTATAGTAATTTAGATACGATTAGCGGAATTATAAGAAACGATTTTTTAGCATCTAAAACAGGATCTCATGCATATAATAATACGAATTATCAGAATAGTATAACATACCCTTGATGCGTGAATTCCTCAAAGCAAAAGGGCACGTTTTTCGGAGAATCTAGAACGTCAAATGTCGGTCCTCTAGTATTTGTCCACAAGCAAGATTGGATCACCCACGTATACTAGTACGGAATCAACAACCGTTCTTGATTGCTTATTTGTGTGACCTTATAGGGCTCGGTTAAAGTTAGTAGTATATTAATCTAATTAATATACATATTACAATTGGTTTCTAGTAAAACACTATAATCACCTAAAATAACAGAATATTATTATCTTCATAACTAGTCCTAATTATATCTAATTTGTTACACTTGTTGAGGACATTCCTTCATTGATGAAATCATTCCACTGGCCACTGTGGGATTATGAAAGTTTCCCCGTGAGGAAAGGAAGAGTTCATCGTAGCGTGAGGAAATGGAAGCTCACACAGTCACACTCGTTAAAAATTGACCCCACTAATTTTGACTTCTTAAAAAAAAAATTTGGCTTCCTCTCTCTTCAAAATGATGCGTTTTGGAGAAACTCTTTCTTAAACATGTTTTGGAGAGAGATGAAAAAAAAAAAATATTTAAATAAGTAAAATTGGTTGGCTCGTCATTCTATCTAATCAGGGCTGCGCAACATGCATCTAGCCATTACCTCTTAACCCATGGGATTTTTTCCTCATTAATTATAATGCTTACATTAGTCAATATAAAAATAAAATTACCAATAGTCAAAAAAATTTAGACTATATAAATATACATCCAGTTTGTAGTATATTGACACACTTTAAAAGTTCTCTTTTATCTTTTTAATTATTTAGTCATTATTCAAATGCTCATTATTATTTTTATTAACAAAGTTTTTATAACTTTTGCAAATTAGACCTATTTTAGAAGAAAAAAAATTAATAATTTGCATTAAAAACATTGAGTTCATTAATTATTTTCATAGTTTTATTAATTTGAAAAAATTGTTTTATTTTTACTATTTGAAACAAATGGATCCTATTCATCTCAAATTTTCACAATATTTCATCGCGTCTATGATCAATCATCCTCAATTGTAGTTAAATTCCTTAAAATTTTGGAGATTCTTCTATTTTTCCTTTACAACAACCACCTCCACGATAAATTACTCCATCCACATACCAAAATGTTGTTTCCTTTCAATTATGACCACTCTCCACAAGTTAATCAAGGAAGCAATAACTAACTGATTTAAGATAAAAGAAGAAAATATATTGAAAACACCACAGTATCTTACGGGACCAATTGGCTTGTATCATTATTCATAACATGATAGTCGAGGATGAATGAGATACTTATAAAAGTGTTGAAGTAATAAGAAAATATTATGAAGGAAATTACACTTTTCAGCCTCCACGAAGGAAAAATGAATTGATTACAAGTGTTACTTTGAGTAATTATGAATCCTTCCACTTCCATAACAGACCGACATCAACAAATATTTGGAGAAAAGGGTTGTTTTGCATGATGAACAAACTCATCACTCTCTTAAATATGATTTGATAGTGCACTTTTAACAAAAGTTTGGTCACATTAATCCTTAAACTCTTTCGGCATCAAAAGTATGTTATTTATTGTTTTACTTTAATTTGCTTTTATAATGCTTAATTAGTTTTCATATAATGTTTTTGTTTTTTGTATTGTTGTTTTATTAGAATAAAATTATGTATTTTCTATTATATTCCTTGTTGTTTGAAGTTCAAATTACTGATAATCAACGTAAGCAAAAAATGATAATATTAATTAATTATTGTAAAGTGAAAAAATTAATTAATTCATAAATAATTTAGTCATAGTAATAACAATTATGAAATGATTATTGACAAGTTAAGGTGGTAATATGTGTAGAAAAATTATAATTTCAACCTATAATAAAATTTACATATGCAACTTGAAATTATGTAAGAGAAAAAAAAATGTAATAAAGTATAATGAAAAGCACAAAAAAGAATACTAGAAATGATTTTGATGTACTTTGGATAAAATTTATCCCACCAACTTTTCCCCAAGAAATAAATAATACTCCCTCCATTCTTTTTTTTCCTTCTTTTTTGGAATCAGGGAAAAAAACAAGACAATATTAAATATCATTAAGATTTTTTAAAATAATTTAAATTAACCTAAAAATAAGAATAGATTCTATTTAAAAATGATGCAAATGATTTAAACACTAAATAAGTATTAGAATTTCTGAAGGCTATGAAATTAAATAATTAAAAAATCGACCAATGGGCTACATATCACGAGAATAGTGATCATAGCCAAACTTTTTCAACCAATCACAATATTAAACTAAAATAGAAGAATTCCAAATTAGAACAACATTTTAAAATTTTCGAATGGAAAAAATGGAAAGAATAAAAAAGAACGAAGAGAGTAAAATATAAAAGAGAGAAAGTGGATAGAGAGCGGTGAGAAATCAGTAATGTGAGTGCTCTCAAAGTATACATAATGAATAAATAGTACGAGAATGTAGATGTCATTAATGCCATGAGATCCACCTCAAGTTTCCATTACGATCTTCCTTGGATTGTCAAGCATGTAAATATCTCGTATCCAATCACATTTCTAGTTTCCATTAAGATCTTCCTATTGTCAAGCATGTAAATATCCTTTGTCCAATCACATTTCTTCGAACAGTTCTAAACATTCAGGCATTTATTAGTTCGAGAGGAAAAGTAATTGTCCTTGATTCTAGCCAGTAGCTACCAGTCTACTCCATCATAACGCGTCTACACCGTTCAGTTGTAACTTCTAAGCCCTGTCTAAGAGGTAGATCAATTGACCTATGGAATACTTTGTAAAACATAACAGATGAATATAATGGGGTGTCATCCTGTAGACATGACTTTAACGTATACTTCCTCTGTCCCCATATATTGTCCTGTTTGACCATTTTTGCGAGAGCTTTTTTGTAGGACAATCTTTAAGGGATGGAGTGATATCTTTTATAGAATATCTATCCCCTTCAACTGTTCCTTTGAAAAATCACATCGCAATCTTTTCATGTGAAGAGAGTGTGGGCAAATAACTCTGCAACACCTAGAAGGATAAAGCTAAGCCTCCTCCTGTAAAGTTGTACGAAAAACACAACGTTGTTCATAAACAAGAAAGATAAAACCCAACGCCTAATCGCAGGGGATGGCTGAAATCAAGCAGTGCACAAGTGAATATATGAGGTGCCATCGTTTGAAATACTATCCGCAATGTAGTGAAAATGGATTAACTTAGGACGCCAAAATACAAATCGCATCATCAGAGAAACCACATATGTGGTCCATGCTCCGAGCGAGGTCAGTGCTACATACAATATGTACCAAGACATTTAACTAGAGAAGAACAACTCAAGAAAGATGTCAAAATCACATACTGATCAAACCTCATCAACACGAAAACGAAAGATTAAAGTGTTAAATATCAGCTAAAGAAGTGGTAAGTGATTAGTTTGGAGGATTAAACTAAGTCCTTCCTACTCGATCAACTTGTGCATTAATGGGATATGGGGGATCAAACATAGAGAAAGCCCTAAAAGCTGAGATGACAGCCAAAACAAGGAAGCAAAAGAGAGCAAAGACATGTAGAATCACAGCAAGTTTCAGGTTTGTGCAGAACTTCCCATATGCACTGCAAGCTTCACTCCATGAAATTTCAACATCACCTTTGTATGCCAAGTAAAGTAACTCTGCTCCTGCTGCCCCGGATGTCACCATCAGGTAGGCCATCACCTGATTTTTCAAACAACATTCAACAACATTTGTACACACAGCAGAGCCAACACTAGGAAAATCCTTTCCCTAAAAGGAAAAAAAAAACTGGAAATTCCAATCACACTCCTTGAGAAGTTGCGAATAGACAAATTACACTGCAAATTCTATTATGCATTCAACAACAAGAGAGAGTTTATGATGCTTATGGGGAGTGTTGAATAGCCATTTTGAAAGTTAATGTTCCCCATGCAATTCTTCTTTTTTTTTTTTCATTTTGTGTTAATGAGAAGACATAATTGCAGAGTCTTTTTGCAACTAAAACAAGTATTATAGGCAGAAATCATGTAATCTACTTGACAAATACGAGGGGATTAGGTGCACTTGGGAGTATGTGTTGGTTGGACTATGAGACAAGAGGATTAGACATTAAAAGTTGAACCTTGTTTCATTTGTCCTTCCTCCAATGATACTCCCATTAACAAATGAAATTAGGTCCATTAAAAGAAATATCGCAAACATAAAGGGAGTAGTCTCTTGACCTTTATACATGTACTTTGGAGTGTACCTAATTAGTGCTGCTTCAACTCGCTAAACAAAAAATTTTATTCTTTATCTCTTATAAAACACAGACTAATAGAATTTTTAGCAAAGCTAACTTAATTGCACAACAAGGGCTGAGCTCATACATTACATAACGCTCCATCTTGATTGAACTCAGCTTAGCCACTTAATTCTCAACAATAAACATCCTTTTGATTGAGCAACAAGGGGGGCAATTTACATTTGCTAATTATGCAACAAAAATCGAGAAAACCAATAAATTATTCATGAATGAGAAACAAACCTGATCAGAAACAAAGAAAACCCAAGTTTTGTTAACTAAGCAACGAATCCAAATTGAGATTGCAGCAACAAGAGCATACCCAGCAGCTATGGCAGCAACAGAAACCATATACCTTCAAATAAACCAAACAAATCAATCAAATTTTATTTTTTTTGAAAAAAAAAATATGCATAAATTATCTCAATTGATAAGTAAAAATGAACCAAGGATGATATAAAGAAAAACTTAATTAATTACTTGAGTCCTGAAAAGTCAAGGAATTGAATGCTTCCATAATCAGGATTATCTTCATTGCTTGAAATAGTAAGATATAATGAAGCAATACTTAGTGGAATAACAGATATTCTAAGAGAAAAATCAAAAAGTTTCAATCTTGAAATGGATTTGTTAGAGTTAGAAATCAGCCCATCATTTTGGTTATTCATAGCTGATTATAATATATGAACAGAAATTATAAAATGAGAGGATTTATATAGTGAGAAATTTGAAGGTATAGTTTGGAGTGTAGTGGGAGTGGTAGGAAGGAAAAAAATTTAGTGGAGGAAGTGAGTTGCTTTTGTCATGTGATGGAATGATTGTGTTTTTATGGAGGGTGGATTAGTGAGAAACGGTAGAAATTTGCAGAACTATATTTTTTTTTTTTGTCCCACATTTCTTCAATAAGAAAATATTTTAGAAGGTTTGAACTCTTGTGACAAATAAGTTTAAGTGCACTTTTACTTGAATAATCTTAAGTGTGGTGGTTGATGATGGGACTTCTAGGACATGTGTTGCATTCTTAGAACAACTCAAGAATTTAAGAAATTGGAAAATGATTTAAGAGGATAAATATGTCTTTTAATTACGTCGTGCAAGTTTAAGTTTACTACTCCCTCCTTTCCTATAAGAAAGCTCATATTCACTAAAGTTCGAAAAATTTTACTACAAGTTCTCCTCATGTTATAAGAAATAATATATTTAAGTGAGATCTTATTGGATACATTTCAATGTAAATTTTTAAAAGATTAAATTTTTATAATTTTTTGTCTTACGAATTTGGAGATTAAAAAAGTCTAAAGTCGTGTTTTGAAGACCGTAAAAGTCAAATGAGACTTTCTTTGAGGGACAGGGGTTATTGGATTTGTGGTGAAATTTGCTCCGAATAGTTAGGACAAACAAATTAACAATATAATATGAGTAAGTATTATCCGTAGAGGGAAATCTTTTGTCCAAAATAGTCATTTTTATTTAAATTATCTTTTTATGTTAAATATATGTATGGATATTTGCGACATGGTTTAGTAAGGGCTAAGGAGCAGCTAATATTCCCTTTATCCCTATTTTTTTCTTCTTCTTTATTTGACATTTTACGGTATTTAAGATGCAGCATTTTTATTTTCAAATTTGTAAAACAAAAAATTATAAAAACTTGATATTCTAAAAATTTACATTGAAATGCATCAACAAGATATCTTTTAATTGTATTATATATTATAATAAAATGAGAATTTATAGTAAAATTTTTAAAATTTTGACTTTATAAATATAAATTGAGCAAAAATAAAGGGAGGGAGAGAGACCATTACTAAGAAGTGATAAGTAGAGATGAAGTCATTTTTTATTATCAAGTTTAAGGCATGTGAGGGGTGAATATTTTCTGGACATCGAATGATGATTGATGCGATGTGTTAAGCAAAATATTTCTCTTCATAAACAATTAAATGAATTCTTTATACATTTTGAGAGAACAGGTTTAATATAGTGAATATTCCAAGTAAACGTCTAGTAGTAAATTAATTAGTGAAATGGAGTGGGAGACAAATGAGACCTAGTTGAAATTTACACTAAGGAAATAGGTTACCAAAAATGTACTCATCTCCAAAACTAAAGATGGCCAAACTTTGTAATGTATTTCAAAAGGTTTGGACTTGCTACGCTGTATGGTCTTTGGGCTTAACAAAAGCATGTCATTTTCATTAGGGGATAAGAAGCAAGTAGAGGGGCGATGTGATTTCAACACACCCTTCATCTAAGAAAAGTAATCCCTATTGAAATCATGCTCTTGTTGTTGGCCGGTGACAATGAAGTTACCAACTTTATGATTATCGCATCTCCACAATGAACAAAGGATAGATTTTCCAACCCTAATTTAAGAGGGAGTGAGATGAAAGTTGGGGAATGCTAATAAAGGCCAATTCACATAATTGACAAAGTTTGTAACTTTTATCAAAAGTTTAGCTAGGAGTAAATATAACCATATTAGGATATAAGTAAACTTGTTCAAATAGGAGGGGCCCTTTAAGGGCTCTTGATCGACCCGCTTGTAAAATAGTCTAATTAATTATGGGTTTAATTAGGTCGATATTTAGAAGATTTATATTTTATTGGGTTAAGTCAAGTCAATAATGGACCAATAATTTTCAAGACTTTTAAACACTATCAGATAATCAAACTATCAACCTTTATAAATAGAATTATACTCTCTTTGGATGGACTGCTCCAACTCGGTCCGTTTTGTATCTTCTTTAGCCTAACCCGACTTGTCCAGTTTTACATCTTTTTTGCCGAGCCCGCTTTGCGGGTGACCCGACCTAATGCACAAGTCTAGATATAAGGCATAATATGATCATTTTAATAATGATGAAAGGTAAACAAATTCATGAATATAGAGCCAAAATGAAGACTGAATTTGCAAGTAAAATGCTTATTTAGGGATATAATCGGTAATTATTCTTACTATAGCATTCAAAGAATAATGGGGGCTCGCAAGAAGCAACCCTCTTTGTTTCTTTAAGTGTTCATCCAAAAGAATCCTATCTGCTTTTCCCCTACTCTATAAAATGGAGAGCAGAACAGAATCCTACTCTATAATATTCTCTCCCTTTCCCTCTCTTTGTGAGATATCTCACACTCGCTCACTTTACATATCTCCAAAATCTACATACAGTGGTATTAGCTACATTGATCAATCTACTAAAAACACTTGATCAAATCTTTCAGAGCTTGGAAGATTTTTTTATAGTATGCTTACAAAGCGGCACTCCACAAGGAATTCTCTCCTTCACCGCACCGCCGGTGGACCTCCTTCATCCTCTCAACTGACTTGCAGACTCCACTGCAGGTCCAGTCGAATGATGCAACACAGATGTTACCTGCCTGAGCCTTCCACTCACAGTCTGGTACGAAAAACAAGCTGGTGAGTTTCATGTTGTTATCCATTGCATTTTAGAGAAAGTATTAACATATTTTCCTGTTATTTTTCTATACTTCATAACCATGCAGATAAAACATTAGTATTAAAAAAAAAGGTCGAAAGCATTACAATATAGAATATTAACACCACCACTTAATAGCGCAAAAGATAGCCTAGCTTCTCTCTGCTTTCATAGAGCAATCGTCTGGGCCTTTATATTCTTCGGGTGTGTGTTTGTGAGTTGAAAGGGGAGGGGAGAGGGGGTTCTTAAAAGCTTATTGGAGATCAATATCCTTAATAATTTACCTCAAAGCTCGGATTGCGTGATCGAGATACTGCTTGTTTTTCAGATAGGTAACACTAGGGGTTAACCTCTCGCAACTCATGTCAACGCCTAAGGGATTTCAAACCCAATACTAGTAGACAAACAATACAGAGCTGACCTATTACCTAGCATGGCCTTTCGACTTGCTTGAGATGCATGTCATAAACTTATTAGACATTAATCACTTCAGTTCAAATCTTTACATAATGAATCAAGACATCGTCTATTAAGAGTTTACAGTATAAAAGAAATTCTTAAATTAAGACAAGTATTCTGCCGTCAGTGTAGCTAAAGATCGCCATAACCAAAAGAATGATCTTGCAAAGAAATCACGGTATTCTCTGCCCAGGATTAGTATTTATCTTACTGCTATTACAAATAATGCTCGTATAAATATTTGAAACACAGTTTACTTCACATGAATATACACTTAAGTTGATGGTTATTTTGTTCTATTTTCCACTAATTTCCCTTTATAAGTTCTCAATTAAAGAATTGGATCCCCTAAGTATCCTGGCACAAAGTAATACAAAGGAAGAAATTACCCGGAGGAGTGCCACAGCACAATCTGCGATCATCAATGTGATCTACATCCAACCCAATAAACCAAGCACCCAATGAGACATCTTCATTTGCATACTTATGTAACACATGCCTGAATTTTCAGATGCAACAAACACATATAAGACATAATTCATCACCCGAAAATATCTTAGCCCTGATATCATTACAAATGATTGATTCAGCACTCACTGATTTATAGATATGTAAGTCGCTAAATCTTTAGAAATGGCATACAGCTGCCCTGTCGCATGACGGAAGTACTTGTTTCCATCATCTCCAAACTTCCAATGCTCGGGCTCATGGTACCTTACTCCCCTGCTCATAAATGGGAGGGTATCAGACTATCAGTAAATATAATGAGACTTTGACAAGTAGTGAGCCATAATTTTATAAATACAATCAAAGCGTACTTCTGAGCGAGGACGGGACCGGATTTCATGCATCCTATGTACACCCGAGGCTTTGCCCGATGCCTAATTAAGGTTGTTCCTAATGTCGCTGCAATTCATCACAAAAGATATGCCCAGACATTAAAAGACTGAGTATCAAAAGATACAGTTTCAAACAAAAGAACCAAAGGACATAATGAGTTCAATCATAATACGAACTTATAATCCAATCATCTAGAGCATCCTAAGCTATTTTATTCAAAAGTTTTAAAAGAAACGGATCAGTACTAACAGGAATTAGATCCGATTCGCTTGGCCTATTGACCAACAGCCTACATCTGAATGAGGTTGCTTTTTTTGAAGAAAACAGTAGTAGGTCGGGTCAATTCAAAGATTTGCGTATAATTAGGATCATTCAAGCATGTTTTTAGCTTTCAAATGACCAGTTATTTACAAGAGTAGGACATTAAACCCAACAATATGTACTTCATAGCAGCTCTATTTATTGTGAAGAGGTATACTTCAAAACTAACTCCAACATGAAGGTCATTTACCTATATTTACATGTACATCATCGTCAACTTTAACATAGAAGTCCGCATCCCACATAGCAACAGCAGTAGCAAAATATATTTTGGTCTTCGCCGACAATTCTAGATATCCCTCAACATGTTCCTGATCCGGTTTAACACAAATACGGTTAGCTGCTTTGCAAAGATGGAACATTCACAAGATGGACAAGTTTCAAATACATTTCGCAGACTCAATACAAGGCAGTGGCCTGTCTCTTAAAATCAATCAACTTACCAGTCTTAAAAAGTCCCCATGCTTTTGATCCTCTGCCTCAATAGCCTTATCTAGGATACCGCCTACTGTAGCACTAGAAATAACAACAGAAAGCAAATCATAAGGTAAGATGAGACTTATATTTAAAAGTGAAACACTAGCAGATAAAAAAATAAGTCCAGATAAGGAACAAAAAGTTTGGACAAGGGCTAGCCCAAATTCAATTCACAACTAAAAAGAGAGTTCAGGTTAGGGGTCAATGTGTTAATATAAGTTCAATAAGGGACATTAAGTTCACAGATGAATTTGCAGTAATTAGAATGAAGCATGGGTATTCATTAAACATCAATACTAATAAGTAAAAGCTATATACCTATTTATTAAAAGGGTTTGCAAGTATGCTTCAAGTATGTATATATCAGCGAAAAACCACAAGTTCTTTCTCTATAGACAGTTAGCACTCCTAATTCAACCGCCCACACCTTGGAAGTTGCCACTTATCAAGTCTTTCAACGATTTGAAGTTTTAAATGTTTCTAGAAGCTTTGCCAACTACTAAGTCTAGGTCAGCATTGTTGTCATTTCCCGTTCAAACATTAACAATATCATTGATACTGCATTTCTTATTCGATTATTTTTCTTTTGAATTTAAGGAAGGTGTCCTGTCCCAGCATTATAAACACCCAAATTAGGGGCAAAGGCCAAAGAGGGTGAAGTAGACCAGAGTGCAAATTATAAATATGTGGAGGTTTAGTGAATTGAACTCCCATGCTAAACAGTTGACCTCCCCAAGATTATTTGCACCATCCTCAATTGGCACAAGAATAATTAGTCTTCTACGTATAGTCAAAGCAATCAGCATCGATTAGAAGCCCAGATCTGTCTCCAGTTTTTATATATTAAAAAAAAACAAAACCAAATCACTTGATGGACTGGAATTTCTTAAAGAGGAAGAAGACACAGTACTTTATGAAGGAAACTGCTGCCTTTCGCTTGGTTTTCTACCTAACAGCTTATTTCGACCACCTGATCTTTGTTTTTTTGGTTGTCCGTGCATAGCTACGCATTGATAGCAGATTGTTCTATAAATAAAATGGTTACAGATTGATACTGAAAACTTTTGGGATCATTGTGTTCCATATTTAGCTCTCCTCTATTTTATACCAACTAATAATCCAAATCAAGATTTTTGAATCTATGGTAACAAATTTAAGAAACTAGAAGGCTAAACCAATATTTCAAGTGACCAGGTTATGTCCTACATTTCCAGGGATGAGGATTGAGTTGCATTGTGCTTTCTGCTGGGAGTAGACAACTAAATATCTTGTCTCCTGACACCCAGTAGACACAATGCTGGTGACATTTTCTTTTTCCAAGAACTCAAGGACAGGTAAAGAAGGAACGCCAACAAAGACATTCATGAAATGGTGATAGATGAGAAGAAAAGATGACTAGCAGTAACTATTTAAAGAAGGAATGGCAAGAAAGACATTCATAAAATGGTGATAGATGAGAACAAAAGATGACTAACACTAACTATTTACCTATGACCTATGACAAATCGCATTATGATGCCCTTCTCTTCTTCCAATTTCTTTCTTTTTTCTCCTGAAAGTTGAACAGAGAATATAATTGATATAACGAACTTCATGCTAAAACTATTCCCAAAAAAAATCAATACTGAGGTTGATGGATGACAAAACAAACCTTGAGGCATCCATGTGGCACGGACTGAATCTCTTCTCTTTCTACTGCTGAATGCTGTGTTAATCCCAACTACCATCAGATATCTCCTTTTGCTGCTAGATTCTGACACAGGGGATCCATCCATTATAGATTCCTGTGTAGCCCTTGCAGCAGCCAACTCCATCTCTAGATTTGATATGGTCTTATCTAGGGTTCTGCATTACATATACAGTAAAAAATTTGGCATAAGCAACTTGGTATTTGCTAAACAAAGTTAATGTCCAATAACCACCACAACGAAGGAAGTTAACTTACTGTACAGCATGATGTGTCTTTGAAACTTCTCCAAGTATACTTTTAGGCTCATTTTTCCCATCCTTCTGCAAAATTAGATGCTTGTCAGGTCAAGGTAAAAAGCAATACTTCATAAATTAACTGATAAATTACTAGTAACATTTCTAGAACCCACTAGTTAGATTGCTAAATAATTTGAGGCACAGATTAATTAAGAAGTTAAGGCACCGTTGTTTTGACCAATAACATTTTCAACAGAATATGATTTCCCATGGAAAACATTTTTCAGGAGAAAAAGCATTTGTGGTTAAGTTTTCCTTTGTTATAGGGAAAATGTTTAACCCCAATATGCAAGTTGCCAAAACAAAACAAAAAAAAAAAAAAAAAAAAAAAAAAAACCATGAGGAAACAATAGAAGACAAATTCCGATAGAAAAATACGAGGGAGAGAGAAAAATCAGAGCTTTTGGTGTATGATGAATGATGACATGGCTTGGTAAGGTGGGAGGAAGAAACAGAAAGCTCAGTGCTCCTCAACATATGGAGCAAAAGTTTTTCATTAAGTGGAAATTGGATTTTCATCCCAAACTTCCTTTTTTATTGCCAATGAAAAACTAACAGAAGAAAAGGAGCCTCCAAATTCACAGAATCACAGGATCCCCTGCTAACATTTAAAAAGTAAGCAGAATATGAATTCATATGTAAGGAACTAACCAATTTCTGATCACAACCCTCCTTGATTAAATTCTGTCTTCCATCTTCCATTATGGCCCGTCGAAACAACCCCTTTTCTTCGGTTTCTGTTGACATTCTATAACAGAAAGGCACGGCTCAGCAAATCATGTAGTATCTTGAAAGAACAATGTTAAATATAAGAAAACCAATATCATATTGAAGAGAGGCACTGAAACACGAGATTCACATGGAGGGGGATAACTTGAATGGCATAATGTGCCAACATGCACCAAATGTTGAACTAACATAGCAGGAAAACACACTCAGAATAATATCTATGTCAACTAAAAATGGTTGATCCAAGCTCTTCAGAAAGCTATCCTCAGCTGGTCAGGTTTGCTAAAACGATACAACCAACGCAAATACCCCCATGCAAGCATCCAGATTTGATAATACACTTTCAAAGTGAGCAAAAAGGTAGACAAATTACACCTAGAAACAAGGAACAACAAAAAGGAAATGTCGTAATTGCTCAATTGCCCAAAGTGTTCTTTGGTCATGTTTTCCATAGTGCTTGAAAAGTACAGTAAAGAAATTTTGATCCCAAAATCATAAAGGGGAAAGTTGACATCGACATAATCACCCAAACGGCAGAATACAACCGAATCGCGGATAAACTAGTATTGGCATACTTTTGCTTTCTTAGCGATTTGGTTGTTCAAAACATATCTTTAAGCATATTAGGCTCACAAACAAAAAGTTGTGTATATGATTTCATATAGTAATACAAACATTGTTGCGCGAAATTTCCTCAAAATCGTACCATCCCGAATTCCACCAAACATAAAGAAAACATTTAAGCAAAATATATTACTTATTAGCTTAAAAAAGGAATCCAATAGCCTAAACTCCACTCTAACATCCTAACAACTTGCAAATTAACATCCAGACGAACACTACCTACTCCAACTCACAATTTAACAATTGCAAACTTCTATATTATGAAAAATTGAGAATAGAACTACATCATACATAGAATAATATATTTATAGTAAGTGGTCAAACAATCAGAAATTTCACAGATTATGAGAACTAATCCTCTAACTATGCAATTAAAGTGTAGATGACATAATTTCTATCAATGATTAGAAAACCTGATCACATATTCCCAGAAAACCCCACTTCCAAAAAGTCTTCGAATTGGTAAAATCATAGAAAATTGAGTAATAAATCACACACCCAGTTCATAAAAGTCATCAAATTGAGTGATTAATTGAAACACCCACTTCGAAAAAGTCATCAAATTGGTGAAATTCTTGCAAATTGGGTACGGAGTAACTAATCAAACAACCACTTTAAAAGTCAACAAATTGAGTGCTTAAACAAACACCCACCTCAAACAAATCATTAAATTGGTGAAATTCAAGCAAATTGAGTGCTTAATCAAACACCCACCTCAAACAAATCATTAAATTGGTGAAATTCAACCAAATTGAGTGCTTAATCAAGCACCCACCTCAAACAAATCATTAAATTGGTGAAATTCAAGCAAATTGAGTGTAATCCAACACCCAAAACTCAAAATTGAACAATAATTCAGTAAAGTTTACCTGCTAGTGAACAGCATGCCAGCGCAAAAACATCCAATGCAAAGCAGAAGTGTAAGTTTCTTTGAATATACATTCTTTGGAACTGACTCAAACCCTCTGCTTTTCCAAGACATTTTCTTCTCCAATTTAATTTCCTCCAGTTTTTCTTTCTAGTTCTCTTCTTGTTCACTCAACAAAAACCAAGAAAATTCAAAAATATTGGCTAAATTTGAGCAAAACCCATCTCAATTGAACCCTCAAAAAGTGAATAAAAACCAAACAAAATTACAAATTTGTATCAATCCCAAAATATAATCTTGTATTTCTTGCTAAATAAAAAAAAAGACACAGACTTTGATGAAGGATTCTATACTGAAAATGTCGACGTTATTGGGCAGAGAATAAGAATATAGAAATGGGGACGAATGGTGAGGCTCTTTGGGCAATGAAGCATATGCGTTGGGGCAGTCGCTTTCTAGTGGAAGCTCAGGAAACAGAGGGAGAGACGACCCACCAAACTTTATAACTCAATTTCCTCCTCTTGAGTATTTTTCAAATCTATGCTAATTAAGGGTGATTTATTATTCGTGTGTGATCGGATTTTTTAACAAGCTTATTGTACATTTTTAATTCTTATCATTTTATTATTTTTTCAAGCGACCATTTTTAGTAGTCACATTAGAAGGGTAATTTTAGTTATAAAATTCAACAATCTTGATGGGATTCAAAATGGTTCAATCGTTAATACGATCATCAAGAATACTCTAATCGACATTCCCTAAATCAGTAATGATACAATAGATCGGCATATTAATTGTTCAAAAATTCCAACTAAGCCCAACTCGCAAGCCATATTTGATAGCTCGATCTTTAACACGGTTTAACGATAAGAATGTTAATAATGTAAATGCAACTCCTTATAGAAATGTAACTCAAGGATATGTGATCAACGTGGATGAGGTCCATACAAAAAAATTGTGAATTTATTTTTGGGTTTTTTCTTTGCTAATGAGTTATTTTCTAAGTGCTCCTAACCACAATTCTAACCACATTTCACATGCATATTTCACTTTATATGTGCTACAAGTAAGGGGCATTGACTATTGGTGATAGGTTTTGAAACTCATTAAATTATAAGATTTTCATATCTGATCCTTTACGGTATGTGTACATTGATTGGATGGTAGCAACTTGCAAGTCTCCAACTAAGTATTAAATCTTAGATTGTGCTCCCTCTATATTGGATCTTGAAGTTTGAGCTTTCAACTTTTTCTCACACGATTCCAATCCATTCTCTTTATCTATCATATGGTGCATGTATCTTCTGTTTTTTAAAAAAAAATTTAAGTAAGGTAATAGTCGAATTTTTAGGAATTTTATGAGGGAATATTTGGCAGTTACAGGGTATGAATCAATTTTTTAACATTGTTTACAATACTTTGATTTGATTTTTAAGTCTTAAGACTAAGTTCTTGTACGATTATTTATAGGATTAAAATTACCGAGGAGATTACAATACAATTAAATTAGTTTTTCGAGATATTCCTATTTAAACTTAATATTACATTATTACCGTTTAAAATTGAAAATATATCGCATTCAATTTGTACTCAAATATTAAGGATTATTTATATAATATTTTTTTTTCTAAAATAAGAATGATACATAAATATTTACTTTGTAAATTTTTTTTATAAAATATAATTTTTTAACTACAAGAACGGTTAATTTGTAACATGTTATATATTTGTAAAACACAAACTAATATTGTGGCTTGTCATTTGTTGTCTAAGAGATTTATAAATCTTGCTTTTGTCTTAGAGTTTTTTATATATCTCGTTTACTTTAGTTTCACTTTTATTCACATGAATCATTCGTACTAGGATTCAAAATGTTGGAGAGACACCTCTAAAATACTCAAGGAGACACTATATTGTTTAGGAAGGGAGATTCAAACTTGAGAATTGTGACTGATATACTCAAGATATGTGTCTTCAAAAAGAAGGATGTTGAAATGTCAAAAAAAAAAAAAAAAAAGGAAAAGAAAAAGGCTGGGGTTGAACCAAACAACTCATGTTCAGGTACGTTACACACACATGCTACACGTGCAGGGAACGTGAATCTCTTCATTGGCCTTTTTTTTTTATAAAGTACGCTCGGTATTACCTAAAACTCATTTTATTAACTACGAAACTATTAATTAGTTATGGTAGACAACTTTATTTTGTGTAATAAGCTTTTTATTAATAATATGAAAATGTATGCTTATATGAAAATTTTTCTTGAAATCGAAGAAAATAGAGGTAGAAGATAGTTTATGTGAATAGTCTACCACATATGTCTTTTTTAATTTCTTTTTATTTTGTTGTTGTTTTAAGAAGCTTTTCACAAACTTAATACATATTCCGTGCAAAGTTTGAATTATAAAAGATAAATATATGTCTGGAATGCTCTCACTATACTGTGAAACATTAATGTTGTGATTTTCAATCGAAATATGAATGAATATTCTACACATGTAATAAGAATATACAACTTTAAATCTTAGAGGAAAGCTTTTCTTTAAATATGAAGTTCTTATACTCCATATAAGTTTTAAGTTTTGAAAGAATTTTAAAATACTTCTTATCAATTCAAACAACGATAGTACGTGTTAAATTTAGATAGAGTAATATAGAAAAAGGTAAACATAACTCGACATCAATTAATTGACAAATAATTATATCAAATTATTATCGAGATCAGCAACATTATGTAGTGGATAGACATGATTAATAGCAGAAATATGAATAAATGACGCAATTAACAAGGTGTTAACAAACCTATAGATCTAAATCTAGAAGCAGTGCGTAGAGTGGAGTAGGCGTAGGATCTAGTATTGCTGCTATATTTCCAGGAAATGTCATGCTATAGTAACGACATCTTCAATCATTGACTTCATTGCTTGCAAAACATGTCAACCCTATTTACTGACTGAGGCTACGATGACAAAAGCTAGTCAATGTCAATACATTACAGGTTTTAGAATTTTACTCAATTTATCCACTTAGCTTTGTATAATGTCAACTAATTAGGAAGTATTAGTTAAATTTATGCTCATTAAATGCAGGCTGTAACAAATTTTAGTTAGGTAGTTTTATCAACTTATGTGTGATGGACTTTTTTCTTCTTCTTCTAAAGTACTCTTTATGTAATGTATTACGTGTTCAGATTAGTGAAAAACAATGACTGGACAATGCTAGTCTCTAATTCAATCAAGTTTAAAATTAAGGTCGTTTACTCTCTCTGTCTCTTTATATTTGCTCAATTTTTATTTATGAAATCAAAGTTTAAAAGTTTGACCATAAATTATCGTCGTATTATAAGAAATAATATATTCAAGTGTAGTCTTATTTGATGTATTTTAACGTATGTTTTTAAAATATCAAGTTTTCATATTTTTTTGTATTACGAGTGTAGAGATAAAAACGTTTTAAATTATATCGTATCTTGAACACCGTAAAAAGTCAAATGGACCAAAAAATTAAGGACGAAGTTAATATATTGTTTTTTAGAAAAAAAGGAAACTACCTACTGTAACGTTAATTATAAAAGGTATGGATGTATTGTTCTAACAAAATGTAGCCTTTTTACGTACTTTGCTCAATCATTCAAAACAAATAGTTGCTTTAATGTGCTTTTAATATACTAACGTAATGAAATACAAAATGAAGCTTATCTTCTTTTAAAGATAACTTATACCAAGTAATTATTTATTTTATAAAACTTTTCATTAATATTAAGTTTGTAAGTACATAATACAAGACACTTTATATTTATATTTATATTTATATTTATATTTATATTGCATTAACTTTCTTACAAAGGGGCAGAAGATATATAAGAATGGTGTCACATACCTCCTTAATTCCCTTCCATATCTCCTTTAACACAAAGTACAAGAAATACAGTAGGATGTATGTAACCCTTGCTGCCGACGATGGACGCCGCAATTAAGCTTCTATTTATAACTCCGAGTCAAAAAGATTAACACATTGGCCCCATCATTCCACTATCATTTGCCTCCTGCTTTTTTATGGTTGTGTTGCAGAATAATCCTCCATTTTACTTTTCTGCTATATAACCTCTTTCTATTCTTATGTAATTCATTTATTTGCTTTCTTGGTGGGGTTTCAATGGATGTTCATTGTTTGTTAGTGCGTGGCTTCATTTCCATTCCTAGCTAGCTACCTTCGTCATGTCTCCACAGCTTATGCGATTAGACTATTAATACACTACATAAATATAATTCATATTAGGTAATAGTTCAAATGAAAATAGTGTTTAAAATGAGAAGTCATATTGCTCCTTCATCTTTTAGATCAAATGCATGATATTTTACGTACATATATTGACATTTTTCGTTATCATAGTCAGTGTCGGATGAAGTACCTTTTTATTTACAAACATACATATAATATAATGCCGATTTTTCATTTTTCATGCAACTTTGTAGTTGATAAAAATAAGTACTTTGTAAGTCCAATTGAGAAACTTAATTGGTTTAGCAACAACACTTTTTTTGTCTTCTTCATACCTAACTTGAGTGTCATTTATTCTAACAATTATGTAATCGTTATTTTAAAGTTTTAGGCAAAGGGCTCATTGTCTACTTCTCGCATTCGTAATATAGAATTTTCTTAAAAGAATTTTTATTACTCAACCAGTAAATTTTCCTCGCGAATTTTCACAAAAATTCAAAAATAAAAAAACTTCTAACCAACTACAATCTTGCAAATCTTGACTAAAAGTTATTAGTGAGGCAACAGCCAAATTTCTTTGACTTGAAAATCGACAATAATATTCTTTTAACGACATTCCTTAGCAAAGATCAATTTGCAATTTGTTGGTAATTGTGAAAATTTCCATGTTCCTTAATCCTTATAAATAATACTTTATTATATAACTAACATAATTAGCGTGGTGATCCATCACCTCGTCCCTTAAACATAAGGTTAGGGGTTCGATCTCTCTCATGTAAATGGAGCAAAATAGTTGGTCAGCCCTCAACCGCTTACTGCGATGGCAATAGGATGGAGATTAGTCCTCTGACAATAGTAATACCTCAGGGGGAATCTACCCGCATAATACAATAATTAACCAATTGTATCGGCAGAATTTGCCTATTGGGTAGCTCCATATCTGATTTGGTATGCACTGACCACCTAACATTGCACCATTCATTTATTTGTCGTTTGCTGATACCACAGTGTGCTCATTACGCTCGGGTGCCCAGCGACTTTCGTCCATGCAACTAACATCATGTTACAATTACATGTACAGCACAGTAATAGGCTGTTAATAAAAATAAGTAGATAACAGCAAGATCTATGAGTAAGCCAATAATTAGAGTCTGATCAATCCAAAACTTACTGCTTTAATAATGTTAATCTCTCCATCCCACTAAATTTGCCCCATTTGACTTTTCTTGGTATCGAAAACACGACTTTAAACGTTTTTATATTCGAATCTATAATGCAAAAAATTATGAAAATTTGATATTCTAAAAATTTATATTGAAATTTTTCCAACAAGATCTCAGTTATATATTATTTTATATAACATGATAAGAATTTATAGTTAAACTTTGACTTCATTAGAAAATGGATAATTTTAACGAGAGTAAATTAACCATGTAATGCACATGTGAAGCTAATAAACCTGCTAGACAAAAAGGCATCAGCTCTATTCAGCTAGCATCACATGGAGTCACACAGGTGGCAGCTCAGAATGAACGTGCAGTATTATTCCTTGATTGTAACAAGCCTACGTCTTATATTATACCTTTCTGATTGGTTTTTTTTTTTTTTTTTTAAAAAAAAATTTAAATACTCCGTATTCCATTTCCATTACTATTCGATGATTTTGATTTAATGGCGAGAGTTTGGGGTATGAAACAATCAGGGTAAAATGGTAAATTGATAAAGAGTTGGGGGGGAGACACATGACACGTGTTAGAGGTATCATTGAGTACGTCTTTTGTCAATATAGCCAATTCCAACAAAAGTATTTGTCAAGATGGTCGACAATTTATAGATTTTATTTGTGAAAATGACTAAATTTAAATTAATGACATTTTTACCAGTTAATTCAAATTCAATGCTCTTCTTAGATTCATTCTTAGCGAACTTATAAGCTTTATAGGCCGACATAAGAATAGACATGGTTTCACATTCACTCTCATTATGAGTGTTATTCCCAAATGGGATTTCATCCATTTGGTCATTTTCATTGTTAGAAACCACTTTACGCTTCGGGAATGGAGTAGTAAATAAATTTGTTATATAGTTCGATTATAAGAATGTTCTTATTTATTGGAAAATACTTATAGTATTCTTTTTTAATGGAATTAATATTTAGTAATACTCTATGTTTTTAATGATAAAATAAATTATATTCGGGTAATTTTTACTCTTTTTTTATAAAATTAAAGATAAATAAATTTTTATTTATAGAGGGTAATAGTTTACATGCATTAACTTCAATTTTTGATAGTGAATCATCGCCAAGTAGGTGAAAATAATTCATTACCTAATAATGTTTAAAAGTCTTGGAAACTATTGACCATATTATTGACCCTATTATTGACCCGACTTGACCCATTAATGACCCAATACAACATGACCCATTAATGACCCAATACAACATGACCCTTTAAGAGACTGACTCATTAAATTCATTGTTGATTATGCCCTTTTACAAAGGGGCTTGTCAAGGGCCATTAACAGGGCCCCACTCATTTGAACAAGTTTAATGTAGAATGACAACAATAAGGCTTTGTTTCAGTAATAGTCAAATAAAGATGATATTATTGTGATTTGAGCATTGATAAAGAAAAAAAAAATTGCTCTTTTATTCCCTAAGATTACCTAGTTTTTGGAAAGATCCTGACCCAAAACCTGAGGTCGCATGTTTGATGTGTTTCACTTTTGCTAACCCATGCTTAAAAACTTGAAATTGAAATTAGAAAACAAATATAGAATGGAATACTCAGAGGATTATTTTAGCAACAAATTAAACGAAACCTGTTTGCAAATAATGTAATAAAATTGAAAGTTGTTCAATGGAGTAAATATTGAAGAATACAAAGTTAAATGTAATATAACTCAAAGTTTATATTAACATAATTTATAGAAGTCATAATGACCTTTCTCATCAAGCATGAAACAATATAGAATTACCGCAGCTAATAGGATCCAAACCTCGGGCTCACAGTTATAAGTTGATATTCTTACCACTACTAGCTCCTACAACATTACTTATTATTATTATTATTATTATTATTATTATTTATCTATTTATTTATTTTTAAATAAAGAACAATACATCTCGGGACCCATAAAAAATGATTTTTTTTTTTGGCAGCATGAAATAAACAAAACAACAACAAAAGCCTATTCATATTTCCTAGCTTGAACGGCTAGGTTATGAGCAAGTAATGTAGAAACCTTAAAGCATGCAAAGAAATCAAAACCATCCGCACCAGTTTAGAGTATGAAACAATTAAAGCAAATTGGTAAAAAGAGTTGGGGAGACACATGACACGTATTAAAGGTATTATTGAGTATGTCTTTTGTCTAATTCTAACTAAACTATTTGTCAAAATGATCGACAACTCCTAAATTTTATTTGTCAAAATGACTAAATTTGAACTTAATGACATTTACCAATAATTCAAATTCAATACTATTCTTACATTCATCCTTACCGAACTTATAAGCTTTTCCATTTGGTCATTTTCATTGTTAGAAACCACTTTAATTTTGTACGATAAACTCATTTTCATTGTTAGAAACCATGTTAATTTTGTATGATAAATGGTTTGGAGATGGAATAGTAAATAAATTTTGTTAGATACTCTGCAATTTAATTATAAGAATATTCTTATTTATCGGAAAATACTTATAGTATTCTTTTTTAATGGAAGTATATGTAGTAGTACTTTATATTCTTAATGTTTAAATAAATTATAATAGGGTAATTTTTACATTTTTATAAAATTAAAGATAAATATTTTTTTTATTGTTACATGGAGGTTGAAGAGAAAGCCATGTAATAAAGTGAGAGAATTAACTCATAGTCATAGGTGGTTTTAAATATTTTTAAGAAGTTGGATAATTTGCAAAAAAGTACCATGTAAAAACATCATCTTATAAAAAAACTAATATATAAAATAAATCTTGTGAAAAATTACCATATAAAAATATTTAATTACACGAGATCACCACATAGTGGTTTTCTAGGGCGTTGACTTGTCATGTGAAAGAAACATGTTCCCTCCCCCCCCGTTCTTTTCTTTCTTCCCTCCCCCCCATTGTCTTCACCTATGTCTAGGCAATTCATGGAAGTTGGGTGCATGTGTTGCTATATATGTTCTAACATGGTAAGTTTAATGTATAAATTAAAGTCTTGCCAATTCAAGTATATATTGGCTATGCATGCCAACATGATATGTCCATTAGATTCCATTTGTAACATCCACATACTTCCTCTCCAAATTCATAATATATGTATCACCATTATTATCAACCTCAAACTCTTGCAGACCCATTCGAAGGAAGGAAAAAACATAAGGAAATTAAGGGAAAAAGAAAGGAATTTTTTTTACAAGTTCAGCCAACAGCACATGTCTTTAACGTGAAAAGTCAATCATACAAAACCAGATCAACGCTTAGAAAACCACTATATTGTGATCTCGTGCAATTGATAATTTTTATATATTAGTTTTTCACAAGATTTGTTTTATATAATAGTTTTTGACAAAATAGTGCTTTTATACAATGGCTTTTTGGCAAATTACCCTAAGAAGTTATATAATCTTAAAAACTTCTAAGTATGACTACTTTTCCAAGACAATGTTGACATCACCTATAGGGAAGGGTGAAAACTTTTTTATTGAGATGTTCACATGCGTTTAGAATGACATCAATAAGGTTTTGTTTTAAAATAATGATGATATTATTGTAAATTGAGCATACAATAAAAAAAGCTCTTTTATTCCCAAATATTAAGCAATTTTTGGAAAGATCCTAACCCAAAACCCGAGGTCACATATTTGATGTGTTTCTCTTTTGCTAACCCATGCTTAAAAACTTGAAATTGAACCAAACTTGTTTGCAAATATTTTGTAATATAATTGAAAGTTGTTCAATGGAGTAGATATTGAAGAATACGAAGTTCAATGTAATATAATTCAAAGTTTATATTAACAGAATCTATAGGAGTCATATGACATTTCTCATCAAGTATGAAACAATATAAAATTACCGCAACTGATAGGACTCAATCCTTGGGCTCAGAGTTATAAGGTGATATTCTTACCACTACCAGCTACAACAACATTACTTATTATTATTATTATTATTATTATTATTATTATTTATAATAAAGAACAATACATCTTGGACCCATGAATAATGTCCAACTAGTGTACCAACTGAGTGAAATTTCTACAAATGAATTCACATACCCGAATTTAAGTTTACCCTCTTCAATTGTTTGGGCTACAATCTATGGGCTTTCTTTCATAAGAGTAGCTCACAAAGCCCAGACGCATATGTTTGGTGCCTCGTAGGTGTTGGTCCACTACTCAACTCACAGAGTTGCTGGTGATATCTTTGGTGAGTGGACATTTTGGACAACAACAGTGGTCTAATAAGGCGGTATATCCGATTTTCGTGTAGCTAGAATATCTGTTAATGATGCTCATAATCTAGTCATCCAGGCTAGAAAATATGGGTAACTCTTGTTTTTGTATTTTCTTGCTGCCCAAAAAAATAATTGTATAATGATTCATTTGAGGCTGTCAGAATTTGGTCAGACTATCAAACAGTCGTTATTCTATAAGATTTTTGTGTGTCTCGGTGAACCTCCCAGGAGTGACCCCGTTGTCGGCCATCCACCGTAGCTCAGCCACGACTGCCACAAAAAATCGAGCACAGTACCCATTTTCACATCTTTTGGAGTGAAAAATCTAGTAACTTTTGCTCGAATTTGTGTCCAAAATAAGGGTGAAACATATAATTATCCTATAATTATAGTTTGGTATAGATTAATTGCAAGATTTCTCAAATTTCATTGATGAATCCAAATTTCTCATTCTCACTAATTTGACCGAGTCCAAAGACAACAGAGCAAAGCTTATCGTACTTTTAAGCTTCGACGGAGGGGAAGGTGGTAAAACACGCCATTAATGGACGTGTAGAAGCTTCGAGAAGAGAGAGGGAGTATCTAGAAGGAGTATTACAAATTATTTAAAGAATATCTTTAGATTTGAAATCAATAAAAAAAAGGCTAAGCCCAAAAATATGATAACCCGCACCCGCCTGTTTTCAAAAATCAAACCAAAATCTCAAAAAGCTCCCTCCATCCTCAATTCCCGCCTCCCTTTAGCCAAATCACCAAATCTCCCTCCCTCCCTCCTATAAAACCCTCCGTCCCCAATCTCCCTCAAACACCCTCTTCTTCATCCCTTCCTCACAAAACAATGAAGAGGCGGGTCCGAGTCCACTCGCTCCGAACTCACAGCAAGTACTTAAAACCCGGCGCGCTGGCTCGTCTACGGGACTCCAAAATCTTAACTCATCGGGTCACCTTCCTGACTCGGTGTTTACCACAACCGCCGCCGCCCTCAACTCATCAGCAACAGGATTCATGGATTCCTCATCAGATCGAGTTGATGCCCGAGTTTCTGAGTCTGGATCGTGGGCCCCAATGCTTCGGGAGGAAGAAACTCGTCGCCGCAAAATCCGCCTTCATTACCAGTGTTAATCCTGAACAAATCAGTGTTGTCAACGCTAATTTACTTGTTCATTAAAATTAAACAGTTTCAATTATTGCAGCATGTATGTTGCCTAGGGTTTCGTGTATGTGAATGAAATGAAAATAGTGACAATTTATAAAGGAATGCACAATTTTATCATCCGATTTTAGTTGCATTCAATCCGATTTAATTTATATTCTATTTATTTAATGCAAGTGTTAATTGCAAGCTGGATTCATCTTGATTACAAATTCTTGCAATTGAGGTTCAATCGGTTCGGATACGTTGGTATCTCAATTGGTTTGATGCAATAAATACGGAAGAGGTCGAGTGTTTAAAGCTACACATCGGTAAGTAGTGTACCAGTATGTGACATTGGCTCTATCAAATAGATGACCGCCTTCGAATTTCTTATGATTGGATAATATGATCGTTTGTGTCTTTAATTTTACATGCTTATGTTAATGTGCATAAATATGTGTTGTGTATGATATAAACAAATATATGTGCTAGTTATTAATTTGGGTTACTTTTTAGGTTTAAGTCCTGAAGAATTGAATTGGGGACGATTACTTGAAAATTTGGCATTGAATGAAAAACATATGATCTTAGCAAATATTACACAATTAATAGCTATGTAAACCGTCACTTGATTGCGTTGTTGATTGTCACAGGAGTTATGGTGCAGAAAAGAAACTGATTGTACTCTGGCTAATTCACTTTAGATAATTCTTAATCAAAAGCTTATAGTAAGATGTTATGTATATCAATGTAAATTTTTAGAATATTAATCTTTCATAATCTTTTGTATTATGCATTTGGAAATAAAAACGTTTTAAGTCATGTTTTGAAAACCACAATATATCAAACGGGTTAAAAAATTAGGGATTGAGCGAGTATATCTGGACATCATAGAAAAACGGTTGGATCATTTAGGAGATGAGAGTACCACCTAGTCTAGGTGTTTTGGCGTGATTGATGAGAAACCTTAACCAACCATGTTTACAGGCTTGCTCTTGCCAAGTTTATTTCTCTAATTCAAATTGTGATTTCTAGCAAGACCGGCCAATAGCGTTAGTGGAGAGTGCCACTTGAGATCTTTTGCTTATGCTATTCCTGCCCTTTAGCTTATCCTTCCTATCTTTCATCTGGTTCCTATCTTATACTAATATGAAATGGTTTTCAACGAACTGATTGTGATTCTAGGATTATGGGGAAAGGATAGTGTATAGGTTTGAACCCAAATATGCTGGTATTCTGGCCTTGGTTAATCAAGTAATTATTTTATTTTTGATATATTACCTTGCATTAGATAGAATTTTGTTGAATGACAGCCATGCCTTTCATGGCAGATTAGCAACATAATCACTAAGAAAGGAGGAAAATTGCTTTGGAATTAACATAGGCATTATTTTTGATGATGTGATTTACATTACGGCGCCTAGCTTCATCACCCATATCTGTATAGTGGATTGTTTCTCGGTCACTGTCATGTGATCAAACCATAGTTTTTCAGGACTTATCAAGATAATTGCTCTTCTGTAAGTATACTATGTTCCATGAGGGTAGAAGCAAAACCCTATAAATAATCATTTGCTTAAAGAATCTCTGCTGTTAAAATTATTGTAAGCGTCCACTCAATTAGCAAAGGATCCCTGAAATTTTTCAGAGGAAACTGGCACTTTGAGGTGTATGTGGTGCTTTAAAACAATTAACACTTAACACATCTATTGGTTACAAAGATAAATGGTCCACTTCTGTCTTTAAGGCGTGAATGCATGGCTGTACATATCTTTCTGCAGGCACAACCTGACATGGAACCTCAACATTGTGGTGTTAGAAGCATTGTTTGCAGGTCAAGAAGGCATAAACAAACCAAAATATGCGCTGATATATTGTTATGACTTTTGCAAAGATGGTGTGTGCTCTTTCTCTCCATTCCTTATGACTCTGTCATGCAAATCTATTGTATTTGTACCAATTAAGATATGAAACTTTCATTTGCTATTTATGTCCCAGTCATACTTAGCAGTTAGTATATTGTCTCAGATGATGATATATCCTACAGCAGCATATCCGAGACTCCATAAGATAACACACTTTGAATATCATCTCAATAGGTAATTGCTTTTTTTAGGTTTTGAATAAAGCTGCTACCTACATTAGCCTTAATTTTGTTGAAGTATTTAGTTTCTAAATGCATTCTTCGATTCCTTAGGTTTAAGTTTGGCAAGGATGGAATGCATGAAATGGAAGAACTGTCTGTATACCTAAATTCAATGGTGAACCTCTTTTTGTTCCTTTACCTAAATAAAACTTAAAACATCTTATTAAAGCTATCTAGTGAGGGAAGGTAGTGGTTATTGGAGCATCCGAGTATGTCAGTGCTAAATGTTAAATATATGACCTTGATTAATTGCCTGGCTGCTTCATGGGTTCTGCTTTGATGCTATGCATCATTTTGAGCACTCTGAAGAATTTCTGTGTTTTTCTTGTATATATGATGAACAATGTACATTGCTTATATACTAGTTGGATTCCCTAATTTACGTCCTAGAATCTCTCTATTACAATTGACTTTGACTGGTTTGCTTCCTTAATCTAGCTTGGTTCATTTGTTTCCTTATTACGTACGCTTGATATTGCTTGATTTGATCTGCTGACCTTTTTTGATTCTTTCCCACACACTCTGCTTGAGTTTCAGCATGCTGTTACTCCTTTATCTGATCTGTTTCTTTGTATGAATGTGTGACTACTCTTTATTGAGTGATTTGAGTTTGACAGAAACTCGACAAAATCATATAAAAATTTGATCTGTTTAGTAATTAGTAACAGGAACATTAGTATTGAAGTATATTAGTTCCTCGACTACCTTCACCTTTTTTAAGAATACTATCTCCATGTATTTGCTATATGATATTTACGGGTTTAGTTGTAAAATAGTGCACTCTGTACACATAAGCTTAGACGTACAGAAATAAGCATCAATTGAGGATTTTTCCTACGACTTTTATGTATCGGCAAGGACATGATTTCTTATCATCTGTCTATTCAACTATCTTTTCTTATTTAGTCACTTAATATGCACTATCATTTGTTTACTTAAAATAACAATACACTGTACTAAGCCACTAATAATAACTACTAATTTTTGTGCACATACTTAAGATCATCTACCAAGGAATGGGTTTTCTGCAGTAACAGCCTGAACCTGAATATGAAGGCCGCTCTTTATTGGATGATGCAAGTTCTTAACAAGAGATGATTTCAAAATATAAACTTCGGTTCTGTAAGACTTGCAAAGTTGCAACAAAGAAGATATATCCAAGTTCTGTTCTTATTAACGATCAGATTTGTAAATGCGCTTTACTGGTGTGTGTTGGAGGGCTTCCCTTCGGTTAGAATTTTGTCCGAATCGGCTACTTTGGATTCAATTCTTCGTGGTCATTCTCATGATTTTGGATATTGCAAACACAATGCATCGAATTAGGGATGTTGCTGTTTAATTTTAGGTCTGTTTTGTATTTCAGGTAGCTCAAACGCAGATATACGGTGCTTATGCCCGTGCTAGATTAGCTTGTTCGCCTTTTTCTACCTTTCAGTTTTCTTATAAAATTTCCGGATGTCAAAAAAAAAAAAAAAAATCAGTCAGATTTGTGACCACTTTAATTGTTGGAATTGGCAATTAAGGTACGGTTATAAGTTAAACTGCATTTTGTATATACATAATTACACAATTTCAAGCATCATCCTTGCTCATAAGTTATAGTTACATTGACGGTATGCAGGTATTCTAAGGTGCTTTTTCAGAAGTCAATTCCAAGAGAAGAGAGATTCCTGTTCTCCTCCAGTTCAATCACAAGTTTGTTTCTATTTATCAACTTGAGTTTTGTTCTATTCACTTTTATTGCTCTGAAAGATAGTACATGCATTTCTTGTAGGAAGGCCAGATTGGTCTTACGTAAAAGAGGTGCAATCAGTCTGGTTCGTTGAATTTATATCCTTGTAATGGCGGGCAGCAGTGTAGAATCTGTAGATGTTTTAGGTGGGAGACAGTCTTTTGGAATATTTTGGCAGCTTGTAAGTGCTTGGATCTTGGAAGCATTGCATCAAACATCATTTCAAGGTACAAGTCTTTGTTTATATTAATTAAGCTTGTCTCTTGCTGGGTACACTCTTAGTCACTAAATATTTTGCTGAAGTTGACATTTTGGGAGCATTAGATTGACATATGAATCATGTGGTTCTGATATTGCAGTTAGTAATATAGTTTCTGGACTTTGTTACTGGAATTGTGGAGAACAATAAACAAAATTTTGTCACGCAGTAGTTGATGAAAATTTTGTCACAAAATTTTGTACGGATGACATATGAGACCTAATATCTTTGTAGCAACACTATATACTAACTTTCATACCTCGTTTGTTCTTTATGAACCCAAACAAAGGACAATACGATAGGTATCCTAACATTTGATAATTTTTATGATAATTTTATAAGTATCCTAACGTTAGAAATTTTAGTATAATACTCACTTCTCTTTTTATTTGCTCTATTTCTATTTATATAGTCAAAATTTAAATACTTTGACCGTAAATTCTCATCATGTTATAAGAAATGATGTATTTAAGTGAGATTTTGTTGGATGCATCTTAATTTAAAATTTTTTAATATAAATTTTTTATTATTTTTTGTCTTATGAATTTAAAGATAAAAATATTTTAAATTATGTTTTGTAAATCATAAAATTTCAAATGGAAAAAAAATATATTAGAGACGAAGGTAGTACTCTTTAGTGCTGCTAGTTGATATAGAATCCGATCATAAATTCTTAATTACATAGCCGATTCTATTATTTTGAAATTAAGGCTTTGACATTATCATTGTAGGTAGTCGGCACTCTAATTCGTTCTAAAAATAAATAATTGTATTTAAAGGTACAATAAATTTTGTGTTAGTTATGGATCGTGGGTCCAGCTGAGGTCCAAGTCAGCCAACAATTCCCATAAAACTTTTGAGGATCGAGCCGCCATTTTATGGACATAATCATGATATGATATTCATTTAAAATACAAATGAATCTAGTCACATTCACAAAGTGGGAAGATCTGGTGGATTCCTTGGCAATTTACAGGATTCATTTCCTGATTATTTTACCTTAGACACACTGTATTATTTATTTGGTGGAATGTAATTGCTAGCTTCATGCAATTTGGTTGGGTCAATATTAAGGTTTTCTTCTTCAGTTTGACTGGTAGTAATTTGTCTTAAACCGCTTCATGCATTGAACTTTATTTCTTGTGTGAATACATACTCCAGAAGGCGGCTTCTTGGCTATTTGGTCATGTAAAGGATAAAATCACATGTCTCTTTGCAATTTTTTAATCTCATCTTTTACTTACTTATTTAGCAATTAGATAATCAAATTCACATACTTGAAACACAATTACTGGTAAACAAGCAAGCAATGACGCATGATCGAAGTTTACTGGGTACATTTCTTCTAAAAAGGAAAATAATACGGTAGTAAAAAAAAAAGAAATTCTTAATTTATACATGATATAAATTATATCGGGGTATTTTCATAATTTTATTTTTGTACTAGAGATCATAATGTCTATACTAATATACATTTTTCTATATTTTTATATCTTTTGTATTTTTTATATGATATAACAACACTATATAAAAAATAACAATAGTTATATATAATATATAACAATACCTATATCTGACATCTCAATATCTCGATACAATTTATATGAGGTATAAATTAGGTAAACTCGAAAAAAAGTTACAGGAAGCAGCCAGGAAAATGTGGTTGGAACAAATTATTTCTCTCCTTTTTTCAAAGATTCGCCAGCTTAACAGTAATCACAGAACAATTATAAATTAGGCCCTTAAACAACTTGTATAACACTTAGCTCTAGTATTTCTAACATGTTTAAATGAAAAAGATACACTAATCTTAATTAGCAAAGTGCATTATTGATAAAGTATATATACAATGTTATTGTTGTTTAAGAATTTCATTAAATAAGGAGTACGGGAGTTTGTCTTCTTCTTGTATGTATATGCTCTGTGAATGTCTTATTATCTTGTATGGGATCGCTCGGATAAAGTACTTTTCGACTGCTGCTTTTTAGTACGCCATGCTGTAAATTGCACACCAGACTAGCAGAAGCCCCTTAAATCAGCAGTTTGCTCAGAAGATCAGATCAGATACAGGTCCTTAGGATCTTACAGGTGAAGTTCAATGCTTGATTTGGTAAAAACTGTTGCAAATTTACTGTATTTGTAATGTGATGTGA
Organism: Dysphania ambrosioides; assembly: GCA_026401315.1. Lineage (NCBI taxonomy): Eukaryota > Viridiplantae > Streptophyta > Magnoliopsida > Caryophyllales > Amaranthaceae > Dysphania > Dysphania ambrosioides. Next base: position 24,054,320 of record CM048666.1, read on the forward strand.
ATTGTTTGATTTACTCTTGGAATCTCTTGGGGTTTACAGTTAAATTTTAATTTTTTTCCTGTACATTCTGTCCTTGCTACAATTGTTGCAAGTTTTGTTTGATGCTCCTGTTGCACTATTGGCTGCTGGTTGTAGCTGGCAAATCCAAAAGGAGCTGCAATAATTGAAGCATTTTCTTTTCTGAAGGTTTGAAGGTGTTGAGAGATTATTCTTTGGTGTTAAGAAAGTTATGGAGAACAGGTATTGGAGGCAACACAGAGGTGAAGAGTTCCAAGAGGAAGATGTGTGGGCAGTGATGAAGGGGGAGAGCGAGACCGGCTTCAAGATTGGTGAGCCCAACAATCGTCTTATGAGTCCACGCTCGGTCTCAAGGCGCCTTCCGAGTGCAGCAAGAATGATTCCTGGAGCTCAGAAGCATCAACACAGTGATAACAGTAATGGGTCTGATTTGGTGCAGAGTTCAGCCCCTGTCAACATTCCTGACTGGTCTAAGATATACGGAAGAAGTCCAATAAATAAGAACACTAGCAATTCATCTTCATTCCTCGATCATAATCGCAATGGCGATGATTATTATCTCGTACGTGATGGTGCAGGAAGTGGCGAGGACAATGAGGATTATAATAATGAAAACGAGGACGACGATGGCAGACTGCCTCCCCATGAATGGTTGGCTAAGAAGCTTGCAAGGAGTCAGATTTCTTCATTTTCAGTTTGTGAAGGTGCTGGAAGGACTCTCAAAGGGAGAGATCTCAGTAGGGTGAGGAATGCTATTTTGTCAAAAACTGGTTTTCTTTGATTTGTATCCCATTGTTGAAATCTGGTGTTGCATCAAGCTGTATTTTGTAGCTTCAGTGGTGGTTTTTGTATAGTTGGTAGATTTTGGTACATCCCTTTCTAGCTGAAAGCAATGAATCAAATTGCAAATATTTGTAAGATTAGTGTTTGAAGTTGTACATATTTTATTCAGTTCCTCATTCTTGGTTTTGCACATGTTTAAGAAAAGTGTGTTGCATCACTTAACACATTATACACAGCTTACACTTAGTGGTGCTAACGTATTTTGAAGGCCTTGAAATATGTTACATCCGTCTTGAACTCATTGAACCCGAAAATTTCTTTGACTTGGCTTGAAATCACAAGGCTCGATTGGTACCAAATTACACATGGTAATTCATTTTATCATATTGTCCTTAACTCTTAGTTTATATAATGAGTTATGGAATTAGAGTTTATTTAAATTAAGATTCTTTCTTTAATTTGATAGTGTTAATGTAAATAGTAGAATATGAATTAAGTAATACATTTTAGAAGTACACTTTGTGGTTAATAACTCCAACACTATTGTATTTTCTTCCATAACCTGATTATAAACGATACATAATTTATTTATATTCAATACTGAATATCAAAAAATCATATAAATTAAAATTTATTTTCCAATTAGCAAGTAATCTTTAGAACAAGATTATCCATAAAAAATTAACATTCATCGCCTTTTTTTTCTCTCTAATATTTTTTTAGTATATTATATTTTCATTTTTTCACTTTATTTTCGACTATGATATTTTTCCCCTAGTACACAAGTCCAACAACTAAAAAATAACCCAAAACCAAACTCGATTCGATCTCAACCATGGACTCGAAGTCTCGAACTTCCAACTCTTCAAGTTGACCCATCGAAACCACACGAAACTCTACCCGACCCATTTTTCGTACTACTCATTCAATGGGTAAAGAATTTCATTTCATAGCTGACTGAATCTTCCGAGAGGGCACAGAGAGATAGAAAGATGTCGAAATTCATAGCAAAGATCGCAGGAATATTGAGCAAGCGGACAATGGTGGGAATGGACGAAGCTGGGAATCGTTACTTCACCCGAAATGAATCCATTGATGGCGTCAGTAAGTGGGTCCGTCTCACTTTCATCGCCCTTTTTTCGATTTTCCTTCTTTGTTAAATTGTCGGTACTTTATACTATGCTTGATGTGCATGAATTGATATTGTATGTTGATTTGTTTATCTGTTTAAAGTTGCTTTCTTGGGATTATTTGATGACCCATTTGGTTGTTTTGTGTGCATGATTATGGGATGCCTTTGTTTTTGTTGGGGATAGTGAGATGATTAATGGTGTTTTTTTAATTTGGGATCGGAATTGGAAGCACAAAGCGTACTGTGTGCATGGTTCTTGTATTTCACACTATGCTTGATTTGTATTAATTCATATTGTATGTTGATTAAGTTATGTTCTTAAAGTTGTTTTTTTGGGATTATTTGGTGACCCATTTACTTGGTTTATATGTATGATTACTGGGACATCCTTAACTTTTTGGAGATATTGAGATGATTAAAAGGTGTTTAGTAGAATTTGACATCGGGTTTGGAAGCGCAAAGTTAAGAAGTGTGCGTAAGTCCAGTATTTTTGGGCATTGTAATATACTTAGGAGAAGTCATTGAATGAGCATTTAGGTTTTGCTTGGGGACGGATGATAAATTGGTAATTAGATGGAAGCTTATGAGAAATTACAGAGTTTTGAAGGAATTAATTGGAGATAATCGTGTTTCACTAGAATTTTGGTTTGGTTTCAGAAGCACAAAGTATAGAGTGTGATGTGTGTATGATCCAGGTTTTTGGACATAGTAAATTTGTGATAACATGAAGTGAAGTTATAGAATGAGCGTGTAGCTTTTGATGCTTTGAGAAGGATGGAAAATAGGTAATGTGATGGAAGCCTATGTGAAAATACAGTGAAGAAATTGGTTGGAGATAATTGGTTTTCACCTTGAATTTGGTTTGGAAGCACAATGTATAGAGTTTGCCATGTGCACAATTCTAGGTTATTTTGGACACTCTAACTTTGTGATAACTCTTAGTGAAATTAAAGAATGAACGTGTAGCTTTCTACTATGTAGAACGGGTACGGCCCCAGTCTACTGGGTATTGGTTGGATAAGTCCCCAACACGATTTCAAGAAGCAGGTACAGCTGACTATTCCAATGTACGGGTTGGGCATGGTATTGGGTACATACTAGGTACGGTTGGGCCTAAATATGGCCATACCCATTGAGTGAATCCCAACAACACTTCCACACTTACCAGCTTCTTGCTAACATCTTGGCTCTTCTATTGCTCTCTTCTCTGTTACTCCTACTCTTTTCTATTGCCCCTGAAATCCTCACCCACGATGACAGTTACCTGATTATTCACCACGACACGGAGGGGTTGATGACCTCGGCTGAGACACGGTGGAGCCCAAAGAAGTAGTCGTAAAAAGTATTTACTGTACATACGTGTCTCTGTATTAACATTTGTAGAAGTATTTCAATTTCTATTTTTTCTTAAGTTAAAAAAAGGCGTAAAAATGAATAGTAAAGGAGTGGTGCAGTAGAGAAACCGAAGATAGAGAAGTCATTAATTTCGTTTTCAATTTTCCCATTCAAGTGAGAAGATAGCGGATTTCCAAGAGATAGATAGAGAGGTTTTGTTTTGGGTTTCGAAATTGAAATCATAAAAAACGTAAGAAGAATAAACAAACAGTAAGCTGTTGGTGCATTTACTGCACTACCACAGGCCTATAGTCTCTTCTTTTTCTTTTTTTCTCGTTTGCCTTTTTTATTACTTATGTTAAATATGGCCTATAATTTCTGGTTTCTTTTTACCATATCCAAGCTATACCTGTTTTTAGAAATTTGAATTTGCCGTTTTCTGTTCCCGTACTTGTACCTTGTATCTGTATTTCTATCGGTGCTACATAAGCTTTCGATGCTTGGAGATTGATGGAAACCTTTGTGATGCTTGAATGTCCCCCCTAAGCAAAGAAATGGGGTACTCGACGAAGAGAAGGATGTTTTCATAGAAGGGGTTAGAAGATGAGAATGTAAGCTTCTATAAGCTCCTAATCGTTGGGATTGGTTTCTTAATGGATTGTCTTTTGTTATGAAAGAAATAAGATTTTTTACCGCATAGGCTTACCCAAATAACTAAATGACACATGCTAATGACATTCATGAAAATTTCAGTAAGGAAGCTCCTCTCCTAAGTGGCCCATTTGTCTGCTAATTTTTTTTTGTTGGGATAATTTGATGATCCATTTGATTGGTTTGTGCATATGTTTGGATATAGTGAAATTATAAATGGTTTCTGAAGAATTAGTCAAAGTAACTGGGTTTCACTAGAATTTGGAATCGGTTATGAAATCATGAAGCATAAAGTATGCATGATCCTATTTGTTTGGACATTATGATAGCAATGAGGTATAGTCGTAGATTGACCATTTAGCCTTTGATTCTGGGAGACAGACATTGATGAGATAGAAGCGTCTGTGATGCTTTAAGTTACAATAATTTGGCAAAGAAATGGGGAACTCGCCAGGGAAGAAAGGAATGGAGAATGGTTTCTTGGAATTGGATGAGCATGTATCTTCTTTGAGCTCCTGTTTCTTTGAGAATAGTTTGCATAATAGATAGCAGCTTGAAATCCTTGAGGTCTCTCTGTAGATGCAGAATAGTAAGTTGAAAGGATGGTTCCTCCTTAGAAATTCCCACAGAAGTGTGTAAGGGGAGCTTTACACAGAGCAGCTGTAGCCTTGTAGGTTTTGGCATCAGCTAATGACCTGTTGAAGCATTGTTCTACACAAATTAATTGCTCTATCTTGGGCTTGTGGTATGCCAAAAAGTGCCAACTTTGATGACTGAGATTTTGATTGCATTTTGAGGTCATTGAAAGAAAATCAATTTATCGAGGCCGGAAGATGTTTTTACAAATAGTAAAAGAGAGATAATGAGATAAATTTGACAGGGGAAGGATGAGATGAAGCTATGAGTGACAGAAAAATGGTATTTAGCTTTTTTTCTTTCCTTCTTTATTTTTTGATAAACGAAACTGCTGTTGGCGCAAATGAAGGTTTTGCGTGGAAGTAAAGTTGACTTTTACTTGGCTGACCTTCGTAGCCGGTAGTCAGCTACCAGACCCCAATTTGATTAGGCCATATTCAAAGGTTGAATCATATTCAGTCAATTGAATGGTAGGGCCGTTTTATGAAGGTCATGCAAAGGTGGGGTTGTTAGTGTCAATTTTACCCACTTTGGGCTGGGGACTTGTGGTTTTATCAACTTTTTGCTACATCTGAGATTTGAAACAAACTAAGCAATTGACATTTTGTAGCTGATTTCTACATCTTTATGACTTTGGGTACTAACTACGGGCTGGGGTGAGCTGGCGCTCTATTTTGATATATAAAAAATGGTAAACAAGATGAATCATATACCTTTTGATATTGAAATTGTACTCAGGAATAGTTTAAAAGGATTCAACTTGTATTGAAAGTATGAAATGTCAAACATGGACAAGTTTCTTAAATAAGCTAATGCTGGCATGACACGGGAAATGAGTGACGTTAGTAATAATTGCCAACTTGAAACTGAATTTTCCCAAGATTTGAATTGGTAATTTAAACAATGGCTCTGTAAAACCATAGAGATCCTGTAATTCAATACCCCCCCCCCCCCCCCCCCCCCCCCCCCAAAAAAAAAAAAAAAAAAAAACTGATTTCAAAATGGGTTTCAATTATAATGCAAAAAGCCTATTGAGATTGTGCGATAATCAAAATAAGACATCATTCCTGACATTGATCAATGCCGGCATAAGCTGCTGGTTGTGCCCAATGTTGAAAGTAGTGGTCGAAATTAGTCACAGTAGTAGTGGTCCTTGATTGTAGAAACATGCTTAATTTATGCTTACTGTTACTGGGTCTTAGGATTCATTTGTTATTGTTAATGAGTTAGTGGGTTATTCCACATTCTAGTAGTGGTGCTAGTTTTTAGTTTTATAGTGCATTTTATGAGTTTAGGCTTCACTGTACTATGTATTTACTTGGAATGAATTAAGCAGTCATATTTAGTTTTACTACGTTCTATCCCCTCTCCCTCTCTCACATATTATAATATAAATCCATCATGATATCTAAGCTAGTCGAGGTGAGATCCTAAAACCAAACAAATTTATGAAAAGAAAGTGAGTAAATTATTGTCATGAGCATTCGTCTGACCACTTATCCATTAGCATGCAGGAGAAAGGTCAAGTAAGGGAGAGAAAAAATTAAGTGAAAGAAATCAAGGCAACAATGGTGTATAAAACATGCAAAGGCTCTAATGTTCATCCGGTGGATGATAAAGTTAATCAAAATTGAAGCAAACCATGATGGCAAGAGTGTTGGAAAGGTTTGTGGATGAGAAGTGCACCTTGGAGACAAATGCTCCTATATAAGGAGTTGGTGATAATGGGCATCAACAAATTTGAGTTGGTGTGAGAGTTGCATCACAAAATTGAAAAGAAATGCTTCATAATATATACTAATTTGGAAGCAAGGGGTGTTGAAAGTAATGGTCGAAATTAGTGTGTAGTAGTAGTGGTCCTTGATTGTAGAGACATGATTAGTTTATGCTTAATGTTATTGGGTCTTAGGATTAATTTTTTACCATAAATGGATTAGTGAATTATTCCACATCCACATTCTAGTGGCACCGTGGCAGTGCTAGTTTTTAGTTTTATAGCGTCTTTTACGAGTTTAGGCTTCATTGTAGCTTGTATTTACTTGGAATGAAAGCAGTAGTATTTAGTTTTACTACTTTCTTTCCCATCTCCCTCTCCCACATATTATAGTTAATGTTCATCTCTCAATAAACCAATTGAGGATGCCAATAAGAAGTCTTGAGAAATAGAAGGTAATAAATTGGTTGTGGAATCCTGGTGCAGGCTACATTTATCTTGAGTTCCTTGATGACCTGTGGAAAATCTGTTTTGGATGCTGTAACCAGTGGTTCAGATATCCGTTGGGTAAAGCTTTGTCAAATGGTTCCAGTTTAGGTGACACCATGGATGACCAAAAAGGTTAAACAAGCAAACTATGTGATAATCTGTAATTTGTTACTGATCTTTGAGTTACCAACAATCAGTAAACTATTATAAAGTAATATCACTGCTTTCCGTAAATAAATATTGACTTTATGAGGGGAAATACTATTGAAAACCATCATAATTCTATTCTTATCATTGGTTTTAAGAAACTTCTTGTTTCTTCTTTGTTGAAAGTTTAACTCAAACATGGGGCAAGACGTTTAGTAGTCTTGTGAATTTTCAGGAACAACTAGTTATCTTTGGTCAAATTCAACTTTCATTGTCGTTAAGAATTGGGTTTGTATTGAAGTTTCTCAATGTCATTAGCTTGGACGATCTTGCTTGCATTACGGCCTTAATGTACTTTATAGTTGCAAATTATAGTTATTTCCTGTCCTTATTATGCACATGTAATTTTTTTTATTAATAAATAGTGAAAGAGAAGAGATGGGTGATATTTAAAGGAGAAGAAGATCCAACATCAATTCCAGGTAATTTTCAGTATGCTAAACAACAAGAAATCTTGAGTTAATATTGTACTAGTGCAAGATGATTCTTTCAAAATTTGGATATATCTCACTATTTTACATATTGGCAATCATTTAACTATTTAAGTCACTTTCGTCTAATAGGCTTAACCTAATTACATGTCAAGTGAATAAGAGATGTTATGGCCATTTTGTCTACTTTGTGAGCTCTTTCTTTCTTGGATCATGCTTCTATTGCCCAAAATGAGCACCATTCAAAATGATTACTGCAGTTGAATGGATATGTTGGCTTAACGGACAGCGCCAAAAAACTCCAACTCGAGAGGTATTGTAGATCATCTGCCTCCACTTTATTTTTAATTTTTTTTTATTGAAGAAATCTGCATTCAAATGTCCGAACCAAAGTTTACGATATAAATGCTTTGAAGCTTGGTTGCAGTTTGTATGTAATTTTATGCTGAATTTGTGGACTCTGTTTTTAAAGCTTGTGATCTTTATCACTGATTATCCCATACAACGTTGTCCGGTTTCATACCCACATGGGCCACTTGGCTCACAATTATGTCACGTTTATCACTATATCACCAAACAATTTGGATATTATATTACTCCCTCCATTATAAATGGTGTCCTTCAGGGCTCATGATCCCTGGAACAGCCGTTTATCTTTTTCATTTCTGATTTCTCCAGGACAATCCTCCTCTTATATTCGTAATGTAATTTACACCGTAATTGCTTTGTAGAGTGTAATTTTCTTTTGACAGGAAGCATATTATCTTAAGATAGCCGACCCCTTCTTTTTGGGATTGATAGTTAGGAATTAGACTATCAATCCTGTTAGGAATTAGACTATCTTAAATTTCATATTTTGATAGAAACGGACCAGTGGTGGGCCTTCTAGTAAATTGCATGTCTTCTTACTGTTGGAACCTAACATTGCAAGATAATGACACTAGGAACTACTTGACCTCCTGGATAGCTTTTATATGACTGTCATCAATGCACAGGATACTCTTGATTACATGACTATTGCAATAAGAAGTATTTAGACTGTTGACACTATCTTGATTATATAAGTGAGGTTCAAATGATATTGCATAAATTATCAGTATCTAATGGCCAATTGCGTAAAACTATCATGTGCTCCAGATCAAGTGCATTGGCAGTATGTGCATGAAATGTGGTTCATGTGGGACACAGACACAGACACACACACACACACACACATACACATACACATCTATCATGTGTGCACGCGTTGTATGTGCTTGGTAGCTCACACTGGAGGGAGCACTGTGCTCCAGGAGCAGGGCATAGACACTTCTAATTGCTTATCGGAGAGGAATAATTTATTGTTGTTTATTTATTGACAGTGAACCACCTTGCATTTTCTGTTTCTGCTTGGTGAGCATGAATGTAAAGTTTATTTAACCTTGTCGAATAACTTTTTTTTGCAACTGCTTTTGCATCAATCCCCTCCCTCTGATTTAGAAGTCTCCTTTTCTTGAATGTTTATTTTGTTTTATTCCCCTTTCTTGGTGATTTGTTGATGGTTGGTTGACTGTTGCTGATCTTCCGCAGGAAATGGCTGAACTTGAGGCCAGGCGTGAATTTGTTAGACAAAACGCGTATGTTTTTTCCCTTCACCTTTTTGCTTTTGTATTTTGTTCTTACTTTCTCTGCTGAGAATTTGATTCCATGTACAAAATAAATCAGGTGATTCCGTTATAACTATTAATGTTCCAGCCTTTCATAGTAGGACGAGACCAAATGTCACACTCTTTCTATTTCTATGTCTTTCCACTTGCTTATTTTTGTTCTAAGATAAGGTTATTGTAATCTATAACATACTAACACCTGAGCATTACCGTTGGTTTCAAGTGTTTGAGCTCTATACCCTTGTCTGTTTCACTAGAATATGAGACCTGACACGTAGATTTGGTAGATTTAAGCTGTTAAGGTGTTGAAAGCTATTAAGTATGATATAAATCTGATGTGGGTCATTTACATCTTGACTTTGTCTGTTTTGATAAGTGCACTATGGTTCTGCTGTTGTTAGAACTTGAAGTGTGTTTCTCACTATATAGTATATTCTTACGATAGTTTTGAGAATAAATTTGTTCCATCTTTTCTCAAGTATGCTTTGATCTCTTAAGTTTTGACTCTTTAAAAAACATTCTTCATTCTCGTTTATCTGTTCAAAAAACACCGGCAGCTCCCTCCGAATTTTAAATTGTTTTCACATCATGTTGATAATGGCATCATTAATGTACAATTCAGCTTCTTTCTTAAATAAATGTTTAAATTCGCTTCCATATTCCCAACCCTGCCCTGGAATGGTAGAGACCAAGCTTGAAACTTATTTGTGAGATTAATTTCAGGGTCGTGTTTTAGATTAAGAGCCTAAGGCCTCTCTGTTATTTCCGGAATAAGGTTTTATATATCTGACCTGTCCACCCTCAGCAAGAGTTTCTTAAAGGCATTGGGGCAATTATGTTGTTAATAGTTTCTCCACTTGCTTCCTTTGCTACTTATTCCTCTCATAAAAAATGTTGCTCTAGTGAGTGTGCCCTTTTCTAGTTTTCATTCTTTCTTTTCACTACAATATTTGGATTCTCTCGTCCCTGATTGCTTAATCATCATGGAAGAAGTGTCTTGTGCTCTAAGTTGCTTTCGAGATTTTCTCATTGTCACCTATTGTGTCTTTAATACTTTTGTCTTGAAGGTCTTTCATCATTTTTCCTTTCTTTTGAAGCTCTCTGGTTTCTGACATACACTTGAATTGTTGGTGATGTTTCCAATGCTCTGTGTTCTTGATTCTGAACCATTTATCTCATGAGGGATTGTTGTCTCTTTCTTCTCTTAACTTTCTGTCCACAAAAATAAAGACCAGCGTCAAGCTAATGATGATAACTTTGTGCTTTTACTTTTTGTGACTGCTTCCATGTTATAACCGAGAATCATCTACTATTCCAAATTTGCACATCATCTTCCATTCACTTATTTTTGTTTGATAATACCTACTACCTTAACTAACAGATGGCCAACTATCATGAATGGTTGTCCTATTTTCTGACAAAATTGCAGTATTTTGAAAATTTATAGATGAAACCAAATACTATTATTATTCAAAATATTATGGATATGATTGCAGTCTGATAGCCATGCAACCATATGGCTGATGAGGATATCCTTTAAGAAAATGGGATTTATATCTTTTAAGATAGTTTATTGGATTATTTATGATGTATAAGACACACTTATAAGTTCATCTCAATGCTGAGGCTGATTTCCTACCTTCTTTATGACTTCTGGCAACTAATAGACTAGCCTGCTGTTGTTATTTTTTCTCCCTGCTTATTCAGCATTGAGATTGTGTCCTGTTACGATATTGCAATGTAAATACATTTAAATATATTTTTCTGATTTTTTCTGCAAATACCTCATTTATCTATTTCATCATAAAGGCATAAAGAAAGAAGACGAAGAAAGAAGAGCTATGCAGGGGAGTACCCACCATGCCAAGATAACTGGTAGGTAGCTCTGTAGCAGAAACAAGTTAACATTATGTGGTCAACTCTGTAGTGGTGGAATGCAAGTGATATATTTAGTTCTTTGCAGGTAATGTTGGAGGTCCAGATTTGCACAGTTTTTTGCGGCAAGTACCAAACTCAGAAGGTAGTTTGTGGCTTCTTCAATGGATGAATATTTCTGTCACTCTGGTGGACCATAAAAGGACACTGTATAACTACTTTGGCTGCTTATGAAGTAGGCAGCCTTATATCTTGCACGAGAAATGGCTTTAAACCCTCCCTTCTGGTACAACAAACTCCCTCCAGAGTCTAGATTGTCTCATTCCGGGAAATCGGTGTTCAATGCATTGACAGCAGACGCAATTTGGCAAATACAATGATCATTTTATAGTCCCAAAATCTAGGATTAACCTTGTCTACAAGAAAGTTTGACTTTTCTTCTGAGTCACTGGTTTTTAACTGCATGGCTATTAGATCATCATGATCTCCCCATTTCATATAAAGAAATTTTGAATTTTCTCTTGAGTCACTGGTCTTTAAAAAGCATGGCCATTAGATGATCGTGAACTTCACATTTAATATATTGATTCATTTCATATATCGTTCATAATATCTTGAAATTCAGGCCTTTTTCCTTTGTTTGCTTCGTCCATGCCTTAATAACTGCATTTGGATATTGATAGATCATTTCTTTGCACGTCTTTTTACAGGATTTGAACCTCAGGAAGCATCTGAAGCCACTGGCATTTTAAGGTGAGTCCACATACTAGTGTGTGAGTTTAAAATAAGCTCTTCAATGTTTGATATTAGGTGAAACATATTTTAATTCACCAAGCTACTCCTTTCTCATGCTTGTGCAATATTGTGATATAACTTAAACTTATTGCTGCTTGAAATCTAGCTGGAATTGATATTCTGATCTTCTGCTGCTTTTAGTACAACTAATGGCTTAGCTAAGTTTCATCGCACATCTTTTATTTCAAAAATTCATGTACAATGTCAACCAATGATGGCAAATTTTGTTCTTTTTGCATTCACAAATCACAATATTTGCTATTTTTGAAAAGGAAAACGCAATTTGTTCTCTGCATTCTTCTTTTGAAGTTGCTTTTTAGTAGTTAATCATTACTTGTATTATGTTATTTTCACATTCTCTGATTCTTACTTGTTTCATCCTGCAATCTCTCTTCTCCCTTCTGTGTGGAATCATGGAATGTTGGAAATGAGCTTTGTAAGTCATGTATGCTCAAACTACGTAAGGGTGTGTGTGCATTTGTGAACTGAAAACTCGGAAACTTTTGTGTTGAGTAGAGCCATTCTATTGAAAGCTCTTTGCTTTAGTGCACCCAAACACTATGACCTGACAGCTCACATTTATGTGTTGCAGCGGAGCTGAAACAGAGAAAGATAATACAAGCTCAACACAGGAAACACTGGAGCCAAGGTATCTTTCTCAAACTCATTCGATGTTTGTTGTTTACTTGATTACTTGCTATGCTTTATATAAGTGCATAATCAGTTGATCAATTACTGATTCATTGTTTTGATATAAAAATATTCAGGACTACAGAGCCAACAGGATCAGGCCCTTCTTTCAAGCCTGGTACATGGCAGCCACCATCATAGTGTAATGCAAATAAAAATGTGAGGCAGAAAGTAGAAAAGTTGTATCAGGGTTATCTTAGAGGCAAGTTCCTTTTTGATAAGTAATTCTCTTATTTTTAATAATCTCAAGGCAAGTTCTTGGGATTTCTTTTTTCATATAGATTTCTAATTAGTTTCTTTCTTTTTCCACTATCTATAAGAACGCTAGCTTGTCAATCGTCTTCTGTCCTTGCTAGGCCTCAACGTAGCTACCATTCTTCATGAAAACTCGACATCGTTTCTTGGGATTTCAGCCAAAATTTTCAAAATCTTGTGCAAATGAGTGAAAATATATTCCAAGATGGGTATTTACATATAGATATTGAAACAAACTTGTATTGGAAATTTATTTCAAATATATTCCAAATATACGTGTAGATATTGAACAATCATGGTTAACCCATCTTGTGAGTCGCGAGTCAATGTGGTTGCTCTAGAGAACAATGAATAAGAATCTTCCCTCAACAAAGTAATGTTGCTCCTATGATCTAGAGTCCGAAACGTTGTTGAAACCATCAATAAAACCATGATTTGTGCACTAAAATAAAAATAAAGACATCGTTTGTTTCTTATTTTACACGTCTTATGTTTTGTGTCTCAGAGAAGGGACTGAAGCAATCGATTAGCCTAATGTTGTATGTCGCAAAGATATTCTTGAAAGGTAGACATGAAGACTTATCAGGTTGTCATCTCATCCTTAAGAGAATTGACCACCTACAAGGATGAAACTATAACATACCTTGCAAAAAGTTAACCAAAAATGAAGAAAAGCAAATATATCAAGGAAGGAAGAGGAAGCAACTCACTTGGTCAAATTTAATGCTCAAACCAGCAAAAACCAATACTCTTTTGGCATAGGCCGGGCCAGCATGCGGGCTGGCCTTGTACACGGTCGTGGCACAACATGACACGCTGCTCGTAGAGTGGGCCGTAGGCTAGGCCTTGGACTTTATTTTTATTTTTTATTAAAAAAATAGGTCAGTACGACACGACATTACACGAGGTGGCACGGCATGACAAGAGATTAGGTACGAGATGGCACGACACAGCCCGTGTCCACAGGCGATACAACCGAACGGAGGGACGACTAAGAGGTGTCCTCAAATAAAAGAGGCGCCTCAAGTATAAATATCTTGTCTACTTAAATAACATCATTCTATGCAAGTTGCCTATCTCCTCTTGTGAAGCAATTCATCAGTTCTATGAAGGATTAGTGATTTAAGGGTATGTCTTCAGGTCATAATGGAATCGGGGTTGAATCAAATTGTGTTCAATCTAGTAATAAAGTCATGCGTTATAAGTTGTTATTCTTTTTTAGGGGTTTTAGTTCGGGTTGTTAGTACGGGTCGGTTCGGTACTAACAAGTTCGATACTGTCGGGTCAGGTTGGAACGGGTTGTTAATTATTTTTGGTTCGATTTTGGGTTAATAATCGGATCGGGTTCAATCGATTATTTACTTAATCGGTCTGGTTCGGATTCGTTCCTAGTTTGATTGGTTCGGGTTTAACCGGGTTAAGGCGGTTTATTTTGGGTTTGGCTCGACTTCGGGCAGAGTTCAATTTGGACGGTTTAAGACAATTTATTTCGGGTCATTTCAGACAATTTGGTTTGATTCATGATTATTTTACAATTATGTTGTAAATCGTATTTTATAAGTTAACTTAAATTCAAGATTATTTAGTTTCTATTATGCACTTGTCAATTCTTTGACAATAAACAATATTGTTAAGATCATGATTTTATTTTGATATGACGGGATCGGCAGGATCTGACAATTTATTTTGATAACGTATTTACACTTATAACTCTCAACCTTTATCAACAATATTCCTAATTTTTTATTTTTTTGAAGAAAAAGGGACAATTTATAAAACTATAAATTGCTAAAAAATCATAGTCATCAACTTATTGGATACCAATACAAATAAAGTATAAAGGTATGAATTTGTTATTCGATAAAGAAATCAATGATCATATCCAAAAATCATAATCTTATTCAAGATCATCAAAACTAAGGGTGTACAAAATAACTGTAACCGTTAACCATGTATAACCAGTTCATATTAATGGTTATTTTACAAAACCTTTAAGAATTAACGGTTAGAATTATGGTAATAAAAATTTTGAGTGGTTAATCGATATTATTATTTTAAAAAAAAACTAAACCCAAAAGGCTAAAACATGAATGAATGTCACAAGTTTTTTTTATGCATGATCAAACCTTGTAAAAATATGTTTTATTACCGTTGTAGAATATCAAAATGAGCTAAGGAATTATACAAGTAGTTTCACAATATTAAAAGTACAAGTGCATAAAAATGGAATGAAAAGGTTAGCGGTTAATCGTTAACCTTAACCTTATCAGTTAACTATTTATCGATTATCATTGCTTAAAGGTACGGTTATGGTTAGCCTTTTTCAATAACGGTTGTAACGATTAACATTTCTTAAGCAATTAGGCCAATGAACTCATTTGGATAATATGTCCTGCTTACATTTTTACCAAGCTAGAAATAAAGCCATTTGACTCAGCCTTCCATAATTAACTAAATTCCATGTTTTACTGTAGTCTGTACTCGCCTCTAAAGTCTTTATAAATCGCTTCTAATAGAGCATGCATATCAAACCAACACTTTATTATATCTTCTTTAAATACATTTTTGAGTAATTATTATTCGATGTCACTACTAGTTGTAAGTGCTCTGCGATTGTTTTTTTATTCGTTTGCCTGACCATAATATCAATATATGTGAATACATTGTACATGTGTGGATGTCCAGTTGAGTTTAAGAAATGCAATTATATATAATTAGTTTATGTAATGTTGTGGATTTGACTACTTTTTATGATGGTCTATCAAACTTAGCTTTTAAGTTTTAAAATGCACAAATTGTTGAAATATAAGACAATTTTTTGGAATGATAATTTGAAATGCAATTATAACCTTGACAGTTAAAGAAACTTTTTAAACTTTGTAATTATAATTTTAGAGGCAACCTTCTAGCCTAATTATAGTTAATATTCGTAATATTTTTTAATATTCAAAGTTAATAAGTAATTGATGCTTCTAAGTTGAAATTTTACAAAATTATAATTTGTTTGTTAAGAATCCTAATAATTTGCAAAAAATGTGATTTGAGTATGATAACTCTACTATTGGGTTTTACTTATCAGTTTACAATTGGGTTGGGTTGTTAACGGGTATGGTCATTTCAAAATCGGGTTATATTCGGATTGGAGTTGGTCAGGTTAGGTTCTGGTTGTATTAGAGCTAAATCGATTTTCGGGTTGGATTTGGGTCAGATTAGCACGGGTTACGAGTTATACTTTTCGGGTTGTAAATCTGTTCAGATTAAAAGAATCGGGACATCGGGTCGGTATATTCGGGGTTGAAAATTGACTGCCGTACTTTTTTTTGAGGCAAAAAGTTGTTACTTAGGTGTCCATAATATATAGTGTTCGTCTATCATGTATTGAATCACAGTTTCAAACACCATGTCTTGCTCCTCAAATTCTGCTTTCCGGGCAGCACCATTACCCCCATCAATCAACCCCAAATCCTCAATCTTTTTCAAAACAAAACCCGACCCATTTCACCAAATCCACTTCTCACCAAAACCCAGTTCCCGATTTAAAATCGATTGCACCATCCGAAAACTGAAAGAGAGAATCAACACTGTAAAAAACACCCAGAAAATTGCAGAAGCCATGAAACTTGTGGCTGCTGCCAAGGTTAGGAGAGCTCAGGAGAGTGTGATCAATAGCAGGCCATTTGCTGAAGGTTTAGCCGATATGCTGTACAATATCAACGAAAGTGTTCAATTAGATGACGATGTTGACGTTCCTTTAGCTAGTGTTAGGACTGTTAGGAATGTTGCTCTTGTCGTAATTTCAGGGGAAAGAGGGCTTTGTGGTGGGTTTAACAATGCTGTTATTAGGAAGGCTGAGGGTAGGATTCAGGAATTACAGAAGCTCGGGTTAGGTTGTATGATTATAAGTGTAGGGAAGAAGGGGAATGGTTATTTCTCTAGGCGGGTGCCTAGTGTGTGTGTGGATCGATTTGTTGAGGGGGAGGGATTTCCGACAGTTAAAGAGGCGCAAACGGTTGCTGATGATGTGTTTTCTTTGTTTGTGAGTGAGGAGGTTGATAAGGTTGAGGTTTTGTACACTAAGTTTGTGTCATTGGTTAGGTCTGAACCTGTGATTCGGACTTTGCTTCCTCTTTCGCCGAAGGGGAAGGCTGTTGATGCTTATGGTAACAGTGTTGATGCGCTGGAGGATGAGTTCTTCAGGCTGACGAGCAAGGAGGGGAAATTGGCTGTTGAGAGACTTAGAGTTGAGAAAAGGAAGCGAGAAGTGATGGGTCTTTTGGAGTTTGAGCAGGACCCTGTTCAGATTATTGATGCAATGATGCCTCTCTATCTTAATAGCCAGATATTGAGAGCGTTGCAAGAGTCGTTGGCAAGTGAGCTAGCTGCGAGGATGAATGCAATGAACAATGCTAATGATAATGCTATTGAGCTGAAAAAGACTCTCTCTATTGTTTACAATAGAGTAAGGCAGACGAAGATTACTGAGGAGCTGTTGGAGATTGTTGCTGGTGCTGAAGCTCTTAGACTGTATGATTAGTCAAGCATTTTGCTGCTGTTTTAACGTGCCAGTTTATTTTGCTCCAAGTTTCTTCCTTTTGTTGACTGGTTGGTGCACTTCAGCCTTCTGTGTTTGATACATATGCCTGCTTTTTCTAGAAGAATAGGCTCCACACAAGAGCTCTAACGAGGAAGGCTACAGCAGTTCAGAAGCTGATATATGTTTACAGTTTGTCTTCTGCACCATTTCATTTGTGTCAAGAGAGTACCCGCTATTCTATCTTTATGCTTCTTTTTTTGGCTCTGAACTGTATTTGTTATTGTTTACTTGATCTGATTATACTGAGAATTGCAACCTCCGTATATACTTTTGAAAAGAACCAAAGAAGAGAATTTAAAAGAGTTTTAAATTGTTCTTCTGTTCAGTTGTTCAGGTGAGGACATTTGTACACGAATGTATAAGAAATCAATAGCTAACAGTTAACTTTTAGCTACTTGGAAAACACCCACAACATGCCAAGATTAGAATTATGCGGGACATTTGTATGGGGTAATGTCATAATTTCTGCCAATCTGATGAGCTGTGGTAACAAAGTTTGAAGTGATCAAACCCATCAAGCAACCTCTCTGTAAGAAATCAACAATCCAAGTCAGTGCAACTTGTTCTTTGGTAAACGGGATGTTGCAATGTAATAACTGCCTGATTGTCTCACTTCAAGGGGATGGATCAACAGAAGACACATCGAGTTCTGAGAAAAACCCTGTCAACCATGCAAGCTCTGTTGTGACTCTATGCACAGACCTACAGCCTCAATGTACTATAAACAGATGGTTGGGATGCTTGAATTACATCTAACAAACCAACTGACTGCTCTTTTTGAATTTGGAGATATACCCTTTTGGAGCCACACAGCTAGCAACAACACATCTTAGTTTTAAGACTAAACAAGGCCATAGCTGTAACTAATCTGAGAGTGTGATGTATCTGGGGATGAAGATCTGTTGAACTGTAAAAAATGTGACTGAGATGTTCCACAGCAAAAGGGCTATGTATCTGCTATCATATATGAACCGTTTTTGTTATCCGAGAGGAGTAGAAACTCCGGATTCAAGCGATCAAATTCATCCATTTTACTGTAGTATATGACCATGCCAGAACTGCAGAGATCCCTTGGCCAAGTCTTTTCAGAAAGATAGAAGATAATGCAGAGGTCCCAAGTCCTTTATGAAGAACTCCGAATCAAGTTAACTTTTCAGATGGCAAATTCAATTTCATCTTTACCAAGTATCCACAACCTAAATGATCAGATATACCTCATAATCATGAACTAGTCTTATGAAAATCGAATAGAAATTAAATACTGCTCATTACCTCTTCTCTTTAGAACAAGTATCTAATGCTGATGTAGACTGAAGTTTCAGAATAGATTGTGTCTAATGTTCAATTTTCATGAATTATGTTGGTACTCTAACAATGATCTTTGTGCAGTTGCTGTATGGCCTGTTATTTTATGCCACATTGTTCCATGGTGTTGTCATACGTATTTCCTTGATCCCTCCCTTCTTGTCCTAAACCCACTCCTTAGTCCCAGCCACTAGCAGTGAACTTCGCTCCTTGCTGAGGGAACTTCTTTTAATTTCTGTCTCATCCATATGATTTCCTCATTTATGAAATGCTGCATTGTGATAATGAGTCCCCTGTATTTAGAATATATTATCTGATGATCAATGTCCCCTGTATTTAGATTTGTGCTTGGCTTCATTTTTTTCATCCTAGTTCATGAACATAACATTGTGAGTTAAAACATATAAGAGGCTACCCCAGTTTTTGAAGCCCAACTTTTTATATGAGTTTCCTATTTCATAATTTTTCTTCAAATTGAATCTTTCGATTTTATGATAAGCCAATTCAACTGACAAGGCGTTATGCATGCATGTACTAATACTTACTTTTCTTTGTGCCTGTGCCCTGTGTTGACTTCTAATCAATTCTCATCCTCAGATACAGTTTCAACAAACACTATTCATACATCCTACGAAACAATTTTTTATTTTTTGACACCCAAATGAAAAGTACAAACCCTTGAATATGGTGAAATCATACCCATCTTACATTATTGCAAATTTTATCCATCAATAAATTTTCTGGGGATCAATGAAATTGAAAAGTTTCAGTTATATATATTTTTTTTTCCAAATTGTTGGGAGAGGCCAAGAGGATAGACTCGAATGATCGTTCATTGGGTGGGTCTATGGATAGGGAATACGGTATTCTAAAGAAACTAAATATTACTTTACTCCAGTATAAGAAAGTCCATTCTATTATTTGTAGTCAAATTTCAAAAAATTTAATCATAAATTATCATTATATTATAAAAAATAATATATTCAAATATGATTTTTTTTATATATTTTAATATAAATTTTTAAAATATAAATTTTTTATAATATCTATAATATGTTAGAACTTTTTGGGTGGGTCAAAGGACAGGTTTATCCTTGGCACATGCACCCCACCTATACCAAATGACTATTTTCATTAATTAGAACATTTTACTCGCCTAACTCCTAAAGTTGCTTTTATATACGAAATACCTCGTCCTGATTTGTGCCTTTGGGGGTGCCACGTCTTTTTACTTTAGCCATTTTGGTAGAAAATGAATAAATGTACGGAGTAATCTCTTTTAAAACAGTAGCTTATATTAGTATGTCTATTCGCTATTTTATACACCTTTATTCTTAATTATTTGACTTATTTGACTTTTTATGATTTTTAAAATACAATTTTAGATGTTTTTATCTCTAAATCCGTAAGATAAAAAATTATGAAAACTTGATATTTTCAAAATTTACATGGAGATGAATCCAACAAGATCTCATTTAAATATATTATTTGTTAAAATATAATTAAAATTTGTGTTAAAGTTGTTTTTAAACTTTGACTCAAAAAATGAAAATGTAGCAAATAATTAGGAACGGAGAAAGTACGAATTATTGCTTTCTTTGAATAATGAGTTCTAAGAATTCATCATGAAATACCTTTTAAATGCTCTTAATTGGAATCACTTTATATGATTGAAAAACTAAATTATTGGCCTATTATAAAAAGTTAACTTGATCGATTGTACCAAACAATACCTATTGATAACGAGTATCAATGAATAATATCTAAACTTGTCCATTTTGTTTTGTTTTTATTTTTGATATCACACATGAATTTAGGGACGATTTTTTTATTTTGTTTTTTTTTTTTTATGTAAAGAGAGACGTAAGTGACAAAGCAACAATTAATGTAGACATAATTTTATTTACGTCCTGGATACAACCCTTTAAAACTTTAATATATTAAACTAGTTGACGTTTATATTAATTTAGTAAAAATTAACTAATATGTTCAAATATAAAGATAAGTTGTTTGTTTGTTTGTTTGTTGTTTAATCATAAATGAAAGCAAATAAACTTGGTGTTTTGTTGGTAATCAAAAGATTTAAAGTTAAGGGCATACTCAAATCTACCAAAAGATCAAGTATAAACAAATTATATTGGAATTTTTGAACGAAAATTGGAACAAGAACAACTCAAATGCCTTGCATGTAGCAAGTGGCAAATTGGCAATTAAGTCCAAACATGGTATGGTACTATCTTGTATCGTCAGTTCGTCACATATCATGTGCAAAACCATCTCACATCAGCTAGATCTCAACCTTAATCATGCATTTTTTTCTTGCTTACTCAAAATTTATTTTATTTGGTACTTCGTATTACACTAAGCTCATTTATTCTTGTCATATGTTGTCTATTAAATTTTTTTATTTCAGGAAAAGAATTTTAGTTTTGAAGTATACATAAAATAATTACATGTAGTTAATGAAGTGGTACAACCAAATGACATATTGCACTTTAAATAAAATTTTTATTTGATTCTTTTCTATTTTGTCCAATTTTATTCACCTTTGTATGTGGGATTATATTTATAATTTAGGGTTTGTTCTCTTTATTATTCTGTGAATTTTTTTTTTATGAACTTACCTTATTTTTGCTAGATTTATTCAACTTTTACCAAATTTATGTTGATTTTAATGAACCTAACTTTACTCAAAATAAAATAAAATAATGAACCTAACTTATTTTTATTGAAACTTGTTTAATCAAGTTAAAGAAAACAGAGTTTAGTACAATATATTAGAGTTAACGATGGGATGCATAAATGGTGATGGTTGTGATATGACTTTTTATTATTAAGTTGTCAACATATTTGCGGATGTTAACTAGCTTAGTTAAAACATTAGGGGGTGATATCCAATTTTTGGACATTATTTGTTGACTTGTCTCTTACGCTCTCTATACACCAAAACATCAACCTATATTTGGTTGGCATCTAAACAATTTTGCACCATATGATATTTACAACACCAAACAACTGTAACAAGGTATAACATTAATTTTCTACCTAATTCTTATGCCTCATATTATCTTCACATATATGATCTTTATACGGAATATAACTTTTGCCAAACTTGAGCTTGAAAGCACGTGAAGCAAAAAATTGAAGTTCAAACTCACTCAAAAATTCAATTCTTCAAGCTCGACTCAAATTCGAGCTTGGCTAAAACTCGTTTCAAGTTCGGACTTATTTTCAACTCGTTTAAAGATCAATAAGCCCAAGTATTAATGCCCAAACTAAGCCAACAATAAGCCAAGTTTAAGCTCAATAAGCTGAGATTTGTTTTAAGGCGAAAATCACTATTGGGTTTATATATTCCAAATCCCTTAACACATCTTACATTTTTTTCAATGCAAAACTTTGAAATCATATATAAAATACTCTCCAACCATCTTCTATTTTATTCCAATGTGAGACTCTTGAAACAAGATAAGACAATTGTACCACAAAAAGGGAAAAGCACACATTTAAACTTAATGAAATAATGTCACAAATTAATAACTAAAGATTTGGTAGAAAATAATAGGAATGTTCTTCAACCACTCTAAACATTTTCACCACTTTTGTTTTATTCTAATCTCACGTTTCTTGCTTTGAGCAAGGTAACCTTGGAGTTAGGAGATGGGTATCATAGAGACAGAATCAAGGCAACAATTGAGGGTTCCTTATGACATTCATAATATGCATCAACACAACTTTTAACTATAGAATAGCATACACATGCCTTTCAGCAAATGTTTCCTCACAAAAGGCACCCTACTCTAATATTCTTATAATATTATATAGCCAGTAGAAAAATGATGAACAACAATGCATCACCTAAACATAAATATATTAGGAACTTACGTTATCCTAACAAAAATGTAAGGAACATGCATTATCTCCATAAATATCTTAAGAATTATTTGATATATGACAGTCAAGGTTCAGGACCTAAATATGCATTCTTTGAAATACAAACTATGCTTTGCTGTATTAGCCTCCTCTTCCATATGCTTCCATAAGAACAGTGTAGCAAGTCTTTAAAATGTTATAAATTTCATTGTCATAAATATAGATTTACTTGATCTTATATCATAAATATATTTTTATATAAATATATATTATAAATAAATAAATTGAGTTTCTCACGATTGTTTCAAGTCGAATTTTGATTTGATCAACTTCGCTTATTAACTTGTCGATGTTTAATCTCGAGGTTGAGTTTTACAAGAATTTTAATCAAATTAAATTCAAGTAACTTACAAGTAACTCAATTTATTAATCACCTCTAAGCCCTTTATTAGGATTGTACGTTTCTTACAAATTTTAAATTTTGAATACAACGTTGAATTAGGGATGACTATGGATATTGGACCCGATTCGGATCCGCGGATCCATATCCGTTTTTACGGATATGAGTCTTCAAAATTTAGACCCGACGGTTCCGGGTTCTGTGATTGAAAACCAGATCCGGATACGAGTCTAACTATAATATCCGGACCCGGATTCATTACCTGTTTTTCATTTAATCATTTTTACTGTTATTCAAAAGACATGTAAAAATTTGATTTTGTTCATTTGTCCTTTGTTATTTTGTAATATTTTAGTAGTTATATGAATTGTATTCAACTATTGAACTTACATCATTCGTTGGACTGTTGTCGTAGATATAAAATGCAGATTTATAAATTTGAAACTTATTATTGTCGCAAAAAAATAAGCAAAATGTATAAGATCCGTTTTGGACTTGTATCTGTTGGATCTGGATATGGACCCTTACTTTCCATACCCAGTAAATCTGAATACATCCTTGAAAAACGAACATGAATTTGGATACATAAGGATTTGGTTCAGATCCGATCTGATCCCTCGTTGAATACTTCAATTTTTGGAAGTATATTTCTATTAAAAATTGAAATTCTTAATTCCCTAACCTTACGCATGCCACGCGCCCCTCAATCGAGCTTGGCCCACCATAAAAAATATAAAATAAAAAACTCGGCCTCCCATAATATATAATAATATACTATCAATTCCCCAAGTACAAATCCAGTAAAAGTCAAAACCCCAAGCATCCCTCCACATCATCAAATCACATCACCATCAATCCCACATCAAAACATGGACCGCGTCACACCGGATACCTGAAAATTTTCGTCAAAAAATTAAAAGAAATAAATACACCACTCAATCCTCTAACAAATATTGTATATATAGAATAATTTGTGAATTATTATATAAAAATAGCGCTTTGTATATATACAATAATTTTGTGAATTGTTATATAAAAATAAATAGGTTAGAGATGATTAATAATATTTGTAAAAGTAGTAATTCGAATATCCGAAATTTAATAAATATAATTACCAGCGTTTTTTGAATAATATCACCTACTCCCGTCGCTTTCTCTCTCTAAAAATCCTACATTTCATCTCTCTACAATAAGTCATGACTACTGCAGCAGCTGCCTCCTCTTTCTCCTCTTCTTCTTCTTCCTCACTTCTCTCGAGAGCGGCACGACACCGTTTTGCGTCCACACTATCTCCTTCTTCCTCTCATCCATCGTCATCGTACTCCCCTTCTTCTAGAATCTTCTCCGCGTACAGATCTCCGCCGTTTTCCGGTCATCGCTCCTTGTGCTTTTCTTCCGCTCTTCGATCTATTAGTTGTTCTTCCTCTCGTTGGAGTCACGGTGTTGACTGGCGATCTCCGGTCAGTCTTCGCGCTCAGATCGCTTCCCCTTCTTCTACTCCTCTTGTCGAACAATTTCAACGCAAGATCGCTTCTATGGGTATAATTACTATCTCATTCTTATTTATCTTGCTGTAATTTTATCAAATCGTATAATATATGGTTTGATTAATATGATTGTTATTTTAATATATATTTTGACTTTGAATAAAGCAAGATGGTTTTATTTTTATTTTATTTTTTATAATTGAATTATGATGGAATCTGATAAACGACTGGATAGATGCCTCCAATGTAATCGTTGAAAAGATGCTAATTTCAAGGATAGGTTGAGAATAAAGGTGGTAATACATAGGAACATTTTAGATATTCCGTGTTAAAGTGGTATTCGGTATACGATTTCAATTAAAAGTACGCTGATTAATGTTTGAGTTGTATACGGTTGCGATTCAAAGTGTGCTGATTATTGTTTGAGTTGTATACGATTACGATTAAAAGTGTGCTGGTCATTGTTTGAGTTGTATGCGATTTCGATCAAAAGTGTGCTGATTATTGTTTGTGTTGTATACGATTTCCATTGAAGGTATGCTGATTAATTTTTGAGTTGACAATAGAATGTTGTTCCTGAGTTGAATCTGGTTTATTGTATTTTCGTATTTTTGGTATGTAAGTGCGGTGACTGTAAATTATTGTCTGAGATTGTTACTTCGGTGTTGTGTAGCAAGGATTTGTGTTTTGTGTTTCATGTTTTTGCTCGTTGAGTGACTGTTTTGATTTTGGTTGTGGTTGTTCATTTTTCAAGCATTTTAATTTATAAAATGGTGTTTTTTAAAAGGAGTTGAAGAACTTATTTTTGATGTAATTATTGTTCAGCTTCTGAACATCCTTACAAGGGAATCTTCACCAGTCTACCAAAGCCTGGTGGCGGTGAGTTTGGAAAGTTTTACAGTCTGCCAGCTTTGAATGATCCAAGGATCGGTAAGTTTTGGTTTTGGAGAGTTTTCGTTGTAGTGTATGACTCTGACCTTTTACCCTTTGATTATGTTAACATTTGTATCTTGATTATTTTCTTTCACAGAGAAGCTGCCTTACTCCATTCGTATACTCTTGGAATCAGCCATTCGTAACTGTGATGGCTTCCAAGTCACTAAGGCTGATGTCGAGAAAATCATTGACTGGGAAAACTCAGCACCTAAACTTGTTGAAATTCCCTTTAAACCTGCTCGTGTCCTTTTACAGGTTTGTTGTTAAGTTTACAACCCTTACATTTTATGATTGCAGAGCGTGTAAATAAAGTACGCATTTTCTTAACCTTTTCTTTTGTTTCCAGGATTTCACTGGAGTTCCAGCTGTGGTTGATTTGGCTGCAATGAGGGACGCCATGAAGAACCTTAACAACGACCCCAACAAGATCAACCCCTTGGTTAGTATATATGTTATCGCTAAAATCATAGCACTCATATTCCAATTTAATATACGAGCCATTCAATGTGCCCCATTGTAGTAGACATGGATATTGTAGTAGACATGGATAGAACAATTCTATTTTTATTCATATCACCAGCTCAAGAAATAAACATAAAGATCAACTTGTAATCTTGCCTTTCTTTTATACATTTCATTTTCTTGAAAAACATAATTATTATTTAGCTGCAATTTAAAAAAAATTCTTGTGTTATCTTAAACTTACTGTCTTTAATCTGCATGTCAGGTTCCTGTTGACCTTGTCATTGATCATTCAGTTCAAGTTGATGTAGCTAGGTCTGAGAATGCTGTCCAGGCAAATATGGAACTAGAGTTTAAGAGGAATGGGGAGAGATTTGGATTCCTTAAATGGGGATCAACTGCTTTCCGTAACATGCTTGTTGTCCCACCTGGTTCTGGTATTGTGCACCAGGTAAGTCTAATCCTGGATTGTCATTATATGTTGGCATTTAAAATATTTTTCCTTCCATAATTATACTCCACTTTAATTTTGTGTCATTTAATTTATCCAGAGTGCTTTTTGTACTACATTGTAATTCTCTTTTTTCTTCTTCTTGATGTTTGAGTGATTGTTGCCCTGTGAACTAGGAGCAACCTCC
Source organism: Dysphania ambrosioides (assembly GCA_026401315.1). Lineage (NCBI taxonomy): Eukaryota > Viridiplantae > Streptophyta > Magnoliopsida > Caryophyllales > Amaranthaceae > Dysphania > Dysphania ambrosioides. Next base: position 24,080,672 of record CM048666.1, read on the forward strand.
TCTTTTACTTTCATCTTGCTTTCATACTCTTGATATTTCCAATTGCAGTTGAATGCTTCTGTGCCATCATAGGGAGAAAAAGGAAGTAGTTGCACTTTATGTGGTCTCTGATTTGTTTCTCTGTTACCTATCTAGCATAAAGTAATTTTGTAGGATTTGGTGAACTGGAAAGAGATGCCATCCATTTACTTTGTTTACATGCGGCATCGTTTTTTATGCAATATGCAAGGTCCAATTATTTTTGTGTACCTTCAGTTCAGGATTTCATTCTTGATTTCAATGAAGTCCATATTAATTATTTAAATTATGTTTCACTTACAGGTCAACTTGGAGTATCTTGGACGGGTAGTTTTCAACAATGGGGGAGTTCTTTATCCCGATAGTGTTGTTGGTACTGATTCGCACACAACCATGATTGATGGGCTTGGTGTTGCTGGTTGGGGAGTTGGAGGAATTGAAGCTGAGGCAACTATGCTTGGTCAGGTGGGTGGTGACATTTTGCTTTTCCTGTTTTCCCTCATGATACATACTGCTATGGTGTGAAATGAAGGGCTGGAATCAAATGACCACCTTGATTCAAGTTCACCTCTGAAACATTAAAAAATTGTTCATGAGCAAACTTTATTTTTTTTGTCAAAAGAACAATTTCCATTATAATCTTCCCATAAGATGTACTTCTGTTAAACACCCAAATGTACCTTGAAATTAGTACACCCAATATTATTTATTTCTTGTCAACTTGCTCATTTGGAGCACTCCTAGTGATAATGTGTGCAATAGTCATAGGCTCTGCTGGTATATGATAGAGATCTCGCATCATTTATTGTAAGTCTGATGACTTTGTTACCATCTGTAGTCTTCTTATTTTATGTCAACTCTTTTATTTAACTAACCATAAGCACTGGGTTCTGCATAGACAAAATACAAAAATATGTAAAAAAAGTGCTTCAGCTCAATCAACTTTTGTTGTTATGACTGGTTACCATTGTAATTGAATTGATGCTCCCCTGCTGTATGTTTAATGATTAGATTTAGAAGACTTCTATGAGTTGAATTTTCATTTTAACACTGTTGGTTTGATTGGACAGCCCATGAGCATGGTTTTACCTGGTGTCGTTGGATTCAAAATGACCGGGAAACTTAGAGATGGTGTCACAGCCACCGACTTGGTGCTAACGGCGACACAAATGCTGAGGAAGCATGGTGTCGTAGGCAAGTTTGTCGAGTTCCATGGTAAGTTTTTGGAAGGCTACTTGTGGAGAGGGCTATGGTGTCAGGTCATTGTTGAAGTTTATGTTCTAAATTACACCATCACATATGCAGGTCAGGGAGTGGGTCAGTTGTCACTTGCTGACAGGGCTACTATTGCAAACATGTCTCCTGAGTATGGAGCAACCATGGGTTTCTTCCCTGTTGATCATGTTACTCTGGATTATCTTAAATTGACTGGTAGAAGTGATGAGACTGTGAGTTTACAAGCAACATACTATTTTATCTCTATTGGTGTATTTATATATTTTCTTGAACAATATAACTTTTTCTTTAGTTAATACCCTTAATTTTGCATTTTTTTAATCACAGGTATCTATGATTGAGCAGTACTTGCGAGCAAACAAAATGTTTGTTGATTACAGTGAGGTAGAAGCTTGTTGGGACTTTTTTTTTTCCTCTTATCATATAGCCATTATAATGTTTGGCACTATTTTGTCTAAATAAAAATGTCATGATTGTGATTCAGCCCCAACAAGAAAGAGTGTACTCCTCGTATTTAGAATTGGATTTAGCAGAGGTAGAGCCATGCATATCAGGCCCAAAGAGGTATGCTTCTAATTATGCAAACTTGTTATCTTTGATATTAAGGTACTGATTTTCCATTGGATATATAAATTTGATGCTTACGGAATTTGTTTTTATAGGCCACATGACCGCGTTCCCCTGAAGGAAATGAAGGCTGATTGGCATGCATGCCTTGACAATAAAGTTGGGTTCAAGGTAAAACCGTTTATTTGATTCCCTGTTCTATGTTTGTTGCACTACTTATTTCTCTGCAGAATTCATGGTGGAATCTCTTTCAGGGTTCATTCATTTCTTATGATATTGTTATCATGTAGGGTTTTGCAATTCCCAAAGAAGAGCAAGAGAAAGTTGCCAAGTTTTCATTTAATGGACAGCCTGCTGAATTGAAGCATGGCAGTGTTGTCATAGCTGCTATAACAAGCTGCACAAACACATCCAACCCTAGTGTTATGTTGGGTGCTGCTTTGGTTGCCAAGAAAGCTAGTGAGTTGGGTTTGGAGGTTAGTACATTGAATTTCTGGGATGATACTCATCTTCTTATTCATAAGTTTTGGTATACTCCTAACACCTCAGGGATTGCTAAATTCTCTTCTTTGCTCACTAAGAAATTATGACATGCCAAAAAACTCCATGATATGTTTATTTTTCTTTTGGCTTTTGATAAGTGGTTAATTTGAACTATAATGGTTTTAGCATCTTAATTGACACTTCAATATATGGCAGGTTGTTTTGTCATCATCATTTTTTTGCCAATAAGTTACACTCCATTCAATTTGTGGCCACCAACATTTTTCCTGAAAGTTTAATGTTTATGTTTTGAGCAGGTCAAGCCCTGGGTTAAAACCAGTTTGGCTCCTGGATCCGGAGTAGTTACAAAGTATCTGCAAAAGAGGTATTGGTTTTTCCATTAATCAATGAAATACCATTTTGTTTGAGTTAGTCAAAATGCTTCTTCGGATTTATTTAATTGTTGGGTCTGTGTTTTATACAGTGGTCTACAGAAATACTTGGATCAACAAGGGTTCCACATTGTTGGTTATGGTTGCACAACTTGTATTGGAAACTCCGGTGATCTACATGAATCTGTTTCTGCGGCTATTACTGAGAATGGTATGTCCTTAATGTAAATGTTAATTAATGCTTCAGCTCTCTGTCTGTGGCACTTCTTACTGGTGTAAACTTCTTTGGTGAAATATGGAAAATGTAGCCCTAGTTTTATATTTTGTATTTTTGGGATTAAATCATTGGATTCAAAGCTGTTTTTCTCTATCGGGTTATGTTATCAGTTGGCTGTGATAAAAGCTCAATTCACTTCTCCTTAAAACAGCTTTCCTTTCTTGTCCTGATGTAATTGAATTGCACAGAACTTTGTGCAGTTGGTATTTACTCTTTCATTATTTGCTTTTATATTTGTCAAATTTTGTACAAACCAGCATGTGCGATGTGCGATGTGCGATCAGTTTGAAACATACTGAGGAACTTATAACTAGGTCCTTATAATGTAGGAGTTTTGAAGTATTGAACATGCTTATGTTCAATAGTGAGTTTTCAGAGACATCTGTGTAAAATCGGAGACTTGTTTTTTATGGAACTGTTATTTAGGCATTGCACTACCTTGAATACTCCTATTTAGGGATATCCTTATGCAAATGAGAAACTTTATAAAATATGAATGCTTGCCTGGATTCTTTTGCAGACATGGTGGCGGCTGCTGTGCTATCTGGTAACCGTAACTTTGAAGGGCGTGTTCACCCTTTGACAAGAGCCAACTATCTTGCATCCCCTCCTCTGGTTGTTGCATATGCTTTGGCTGGAACTGTAAGTTTATAGTTAGCCCTTTGATTCTTGAGCATTACCTGGATTCTGAGTTCATGATAGTCAATATAGACACCTTGATACAGATGTGAGATCCTCAGTTTTTTTCCAAACTTCAGTTCTTTGTAATGCATTTATCTTTACTCAAATTACTAACTCATTTAAGATGTGCTGAATCCAAAATGTAACATGGGATCCACTGGCATCACTGTTTCTCTTTCAGTACTCTAGCTTGTTCTTTTAAGTCCTTGCTTTCAACCTCTGATTGTCGAATGACTTTTATGGAAGGGAAAATAGAGGTGGAAGCATTGATTGACCACAATAATCTTTTGGATTTTATAGGTTGATATTGACTTCGAGAAAGAGCCTATTGGTACAGGGAAAGATGGAAAGAGTGTCTACTTCAGAGATATCTGGCCCAGCAATGAAGAGATTGCACAAGTACATGTCCTTTCTAATGTGATCTATATGGTTTTTCAGTTAGAGACAATGAATCTTAATGTGCGTCATTGTCTTATGCTGGTGTAGGTTGTGCAATCGAGTGTATTGCCAGATATGTTCAGGAGTACTTATGAGGCTATTACCAAGGGTAACCCCATGTGGAACTCTCTTGAAGTTCCTACTGGCACTCTCTACCAGTGGGATCCAACTTCAACTTACATTCATGAACCTCCATATTTCAAGAACATGAGCTTAAATCCACCTGGCCCATTTAACGTCAAGGACGCCTATTGCCTTTTAAATTTTGGCGACAGTATCACTACCGACCACATCTCTCCGGCAGGAAGCATCCACAAGGACAGTCCTGCAGCCAAATATCTTGTGGAGCGTGGGGTTGATCGCAAGGACTTCAATTCATATGGTAGCCGCAGAGGTAATGATGAAGTGATGGCTAGGGGTACCTTTGCTAATATTCGTATTGTCAACAAGCTCTTGAATGGAGAAGTTGGCCCTAAGACAGTTCACATCCCAACTGGAGAAAAGTTATATGTTTTTGAAGCTGCAATGGTAAATTAAATTTTTTCCTCTTGAGTGGATTGGGTATTCTTTTCTTTCCTTGTAATGGAAGCTTAATACTGCAGACTTATCTGTTCTTCTCCCATCCAATTTAAATTGCAGAAATACAAGGAGGCTGGTCATGACACCATTGTCCTGGCTGGTGCTGAATACGGAAGTGGCAGTTCTAGGGATTGGGCTGCTAAGGGCCCAATGTTACAGGTGAGTGAATCAATAATTTATAATGGCGTATCTGTTCACTTTCCATTTTTTATGACGTTCTCGATTGAGAGTAAATCGTTTTGTTATAGGGCGTCAAAGCTGTAATCGCCAAGAGTTTCGAGAGGATCCATCGCAGCAACCTTGTGGGCATGGGAGTCATCCCTCTTTGCTTTAAGGCTGGTGAGGATGCTGAGACTTTGGGATTGACCGGTCATGAGCGATTCACCATTGACTTACCCTCCAAAGTCAGCGAGATCAGGCCAGGACAAGATATAACTGTAACAACAGACTCTGGCAAATCCTTTACGTGCACCCTTCGATTTGACACAGAGGTGCTCATTAACACATTTTAAATAAGTTTATTATTTATGTTGCTTGCTAAGGGTACTTGCGTGGTTAAATGACAGGGATTTCTGATTTAGTGTTTACTATTTTGTAGGTTGAGCTGGCTTATTTCGACCATGGTGGTATTCTTCCATATGTCATTCGCCAATTGGCAAAGCAAGATTCAGCTTAATTTTTTTGTTTATCCTTCTCACCTTTTGTCGAGACGTTGAGGTTTTATACATCATGATGGTTGTAGAAGTTTGAGAATTTTTTGAATAGATTATGAATGGGCTACAGCCAACAAGTTATCTTCCATGTAGGCTGTGAAAGAGAAGTGTTAATAAAATCGGGTTTTATAACTTTTAAACCGTCCCCTGAAGGGTGTTATAGATTGATAGTGGGTATTTTCTTGTAATTCACTTTTAGTGAATAGTACAATTACTTCGGTTTAAATTGTTCAATTGCTTCGGTTTAAATTGTCCTAATTTACCAGAAGGATCTAGTCCTGCTGTAGACTTTTTTTGGTTAGTTCTTTTACTTGATGGAATACATCGAGTTTCATGGTGTTTTTTTTTTTTTTTTTTTATTTTTTTTTTTTATGTTTGTTAGGGCTAAGCTACTTAAAATGCTACTGTTCTACTTCCCAGGTCTTATTGTCTCAACTTCCCTTCTCATTGTAGTATGGCAAGTTGGCAACTCCTATCTAGTTAGCTAGCCTTCGAGATCACTTTTCTTTATCATTTTGACAATGTTATCCATAAAATTATTACTATGAGATTTTGTAGCTGAATTGTTCATTCTGAATACTTGTATTTATAAAGATTCTCGCATTCTGTGTACCACAATCTTGTTTTTCCAAGTCCCTACCAATATTATTGCTGTATTACAAAGGGTAGGCTTTTTAATTGGGTAGTTTTGGTTCATCCTTGACTTGATACGACCTTATATACTTTTTAGTGTATCCGGCGTTGTATTGGTGGTAGAAAAAATGAATCTCAGAACTTAAATCATGCACAAAACCACCGTATATTTGGGATACATACCATTGTTGATTGACGGCTGAGTGCTGACCAGACACAAAAATGTATATGCATGCCTAACCATAGTTACTCTTAGCACTTAACTGCAGTTTCTTCTGTTTTGTGGCTTACCTTGTTAATTTTTTTTTTGGCAGCGAGAAAAATACAAAAACAAGAGTTACCCATAGTTTCTAGCCTTGATGGCTAGATTATGAGCATTATTAACAAAGATTCTAGCTACTTTAAAATAAGCAAAGAAATTACATGAGGATGCTTCTAATATAATATCTTCCACTAGCGTCTTGAGTTCCTTAAAAGTTGTAGATGGACTATGAAGAGCCTGGATAGGTTATGAACAGTCGGATCTGATGACGCAGTTATTCCCTTTCTTACATGCTTCTCTGAGACCCTTCCATATGGCAATAAGTTCCGCATAAAGTGGGGTAGAATCCCGAATTCTCTCTTCTCCGCCTTCAGTTCTGCCATTGTTGCAACGAATCATCCAACCAATACTTGCCCGACAGTCCATACTCTTAGCATAGTTCTTTTCTTTTTTCCACGCCCTATCAACAACAACAACAATCAGCGAACTTCCCGAGAGTCTTCCTTTGGTCCATGAGAAAACAGGAGATTGAGAAGGGCATTGTGCTGCAATAGATTTGTCATGATGATTGCAAGCGGACCCCCGATTTTCAAACCCACTCTTGAAACAGAGCAAATACTCTAGTGGCATTTGGACTAGCTCCCTTGAAACATACTTCATTTCTATGATTCCATATACTCTATAGCAGAATGAGGAAGGAAGTTGAACGGAAGTGATCCTGACCATCTTCCTTCATAAGAAACGACAACCACTTTTGTGTCCAGACTTCAATGGCAAGGCCGGTCTGGTGCAAATTAAGGCATAGGACGGAGGTTCTCTAAATTCTTTTGATAAATTCACATTCGTGCAACAAATGATCAAGGTTTTTTGAGTGTTAGTTACAAAAAAGGCACTGCGGGTCAAGTTAAATTCCTTTATTCTATAGGTCCTTTTTGGTTGGCAGAGCTCTGTTCATTGATTTCCACTCAAACATAAGGATTCTCGGTATGAGTTTTAACTTCCAAAATCTTTTCCAAAATTTGGTCACTTCCCCATGAGGTGAGGAAGGAGTGGAGGTTTGCGAGAAATTTTCCCGTAAGAAGCGATATCCCGCTTTAACAGTAAAATTTCAATTTTTTAACCCTCTATAAACAATGGTATCATACGATCCCTCTTGACTGATATGAGAATTCAAAATTTGAGATGCAATGTTCTTGTTGAACAATCTCCAAATCTTCTTCGCATCCCATGCTTTATGACAAATAATTTCTTCAACCCATGTTGGTTTACTCTCCCCTGGAAGCAAATGTGATGAACTTATTAAGGGGTGCCCCTACGGTAACCATCGATCTTGCTCAATTCTTATAGTGTCTCCTTTACCGACAATCTTACCCAGACCTCCCTTCATGATTTTTTATGCAGACACAAGGCTTCTAAATGCCTAAAATCTCTTAAGCACTTTTTTCTCTTTCTCTGCTCTCCCAAGAGGAAGGTCCTTGTATCATCCTTTTAACAACCGCGCCACTAGACTATTGGGCTCTTTTTGCATTCTCCATGCCTGCTTAAACAGTATGCTATGGTTAATATGAGAGATGTTTTTCAAACCTACACCCCCTTGACACTTTGGAAGCTAAAGCAAATCTATCGTTGAACTCCACCAGAATTTGATAAGGGAAGAGTTGATTTTTGATAGCATCTTTTTTGGCATCATAAAAACTAAAAGGACATGGGAGGCAAGAGCCACTAGGATTGCAGTAATAAGCATGACCTTTCCAACTTGATTAAGATTATTAAATTTCCAGGAGGAGATTTTCTGAATGACATGATCATGAATGAAACCTAGTTTTGCGCACGATCTTCTATCAACTTCCATCAGAATCCCGAGATAATGACCAAATTCTTCTTTTTGCTTGACACCCAATGGCTTTCGCATGAACCTCGTGAATCGCCTGGGAGTAGTCAAAGAGAAAATAATTGATGATTTATTAGCTTTAATCATCTCTCCTGAAATGAGACAGAAGTCATCCAGAACCTCCCTCATTAACTTGCATGAGCCCGGAGTAGCCTTGAAAAAGAAGAGCGAGTCATTTGCAAAGAAAAGATGATTGATTCTTGGAGCTACCCTTCTAATTTTGAGACCCTGAATCTTGTTATTGTTATCCAACAAGGATAGCTAGATGGAGAGAACCTGCACGCACAAAATAAACAAATATGGCAAGAAGGGATCACCTTGCCATAATCCCCTTGAAGGGAAGAATTATTCTGAAGTTTCTTCGTTAACAAGAATGGAGTATGAAACCGAAGAGATACATTGTAAAATCCATTGTCTCCACTTGATTGGAAAAGCCATTACCCTGAGAATACAATCCACAAAATCCTAGAGAATCCTATCATAGGTTTTGTTTAGGTCAACTTTGAGCACTTTTGCGAAGAGTTTCCCTTTCTTTTTACTCTTAACCCAATTCATCACTTCATGCGCAATGAAACAGTTGTCGAACATAGTTCTACTCGGAACAAACGCATTCTAAAATTCACTAACAATATCTTTCATGACAGGCTTTAGTCTAAGGACTATGCACTTGGAGATGATCTTATAGATTGTATTACATAGCCCAATAGGTTTGAAATGATGAACAATTTTTGGAGACGGACATTTAGGGACAAGAGCAATAAAAGTGTTATTCCAAGCTCTTGGAAGCCTAACACCATTGAAGAAACTGAGAATTGCAGAAGTGAAGTCATTACCAATAATTATCTAGAACTTTTGGAAGAAAATCAATGGAATTCCATCCGGGCCTGGAGACTTCAGAGGGCTTAAAATGAAATTAATAATACGAATTTCATCTATCAAGAATGGTGCTTCCAAGAGGGAGACATGATATTTAGAAATTCTCTGGATACTAGAAAGCCAGTCAAACTTTCCCTGCAAATAATCAGAGCTATCTCCGTAGGAAGAAAAGGCTTCATTAACCGGAAGATTAGAGGCCCTGTACAGACTTTTAAAACAGTTTATAAATTTTGATTTGATTTGCTGTAACTCTATAGTCTAGAAATCTTCACTGATTTTGAGGGATGCAATCTTATTTCTTCCTTTCCTTTCTTTCATATATTTAAAGAAAAAGGATGACATGTTGTCTCAATATATGTCCCATCTTGACTTCGCCCTTTGCTTCCAGTACCACCTTTTAACCGATGCTTTAGTAACTGCATCATCTTTCGATTGGAGCGCTTGATCTGCCTAATGGATTAAAGTGATATGCTTCTGATTTTGAAGTAAATCCTCTCTAATGTCATTCTAACATATATTCTTTGATTTCTTAAAGTCAAGGCACCATCTCTTCAGCTTATTAGAAACACCCTGACAGTTCTTTGTGACTAAGTCCATAGGTTCCCACCGGTTATTATTCTTCCAAGAATTTCAAATAATACTATGTACTTCATCAAACCCTAATGCCCAAGCTTCAAAATGGTAAGATCTTCTTTTTCTCTCAGTAAAAGAACAAGTGTCAAGATAATAGGCCTATGATCAGAAAGAAAAATGGGCATATTAAGAATAGACGCTTCTGGAAAAAGTAGTCTCCAATTATTATTGCAATAACCCGGATCTAAAAGTTCCATGATGCAATTAGGACCCTACCTATTATTTTTCATGAGAATCTAGTGCCATGTGCAGGAATATGAAAGAGGTCGCAATTCAGTCTCTAACTTGAAAACTGGGATGCTCCTCTTATAGTCTGAGATCCTCCTAACTTCTAACTATTGAACTCGATCTGATTAAAATCTCCTAGAAGGCAATGGCTTCCACGATTTTTTTCTATGAAGCTTTGAATACTACTCCATATTTGAGCCCTTTGATTCGAGACTGGGGCTCCATAGACAAATGACACGTAAAAAAGCCCCTTATTATAAGTTTCTACAAAACAAAATATTACATTATGCCCTTTCATCCTAGATGAGCTATTCCAACACAAAATCAACCCTCCTGCACTACCACTAGCAATAATACCCTGGCAAGAAGGGAAGCCCATTTTAACAAAATAGGGTGAACGATCAACTATATTAAAAAATTTTTCTGAAAGGAAAAGTACATCAATATTATACATAAAGCAACTACTAGAAATGAAAGGAATTATAGGGGATGACGCTGCATTAATCCCCCTACAATTCCATTCCATAAACTTCATTTGGGAATGGGTGGCTCCTTAGGGTCGACCACCAAACCTGAGAAATCTTCACTCAGCTCTTCCCCCAGCTTATCCTTTATACCAATATACCATAGATGAATACATCATCATCAGAGTCGGATAATCCAAACTTCTTAGCAAAAAAACCCCCAATAAATCTTGGTAATCTTGATCTTTGTCCTCCTGGAAGGGAGGCCTTCTTGGTGGGTTAATGATCACCTGCAGATTAAGAGTAGCCCCTACGTTGGCCAGGGCTACATTCAAGTTGGCTCCTATGGTATGAGCAAGAATCCCTTTCACCTTCCAAATTCCCTTATTCTTCCTTGGTTTCCTTGTTTTTTGGATTCTAGAAGACCCTCCAGATGATGATTCTCTAATTAAGACTGTTTTTCTTGTACCATTGTCCACTGACTCATCCGAGGAGAAAACCAACACTTCCTTGAGCTTAGGAGGTGGAGTAGACTCGGTTGGGATAGAGAACATTTAGGTGAGGAGAAGTCCTTATCATGAGGACCCAGGGTAACAGACCCAGGAGGGGTTAATGTTTTCAAGATTAGAGCAATAGTGGGAGAATGACAAGAAGTTTCAACATAGGACAAAGGTTGGGACGTAAGAGGTTCTTCAAAGAATGGGGGATATGGACTCTTTGTATGGGAAGGTAAAACCTTGAACTCAAAAGGAGGGGAGTTTTTAAAGGGAGGATCATAATCATGAGAGTTTCATGGGGTAGGGCTCCATGATAGACCAAAACCAAAAGCAGAAAAAAGGATCTACCTTGGATAAGCCAGGGATCATGAAACGATCCATGTTAGGAAAGGAGGTGGCTTTGGATGATTCATCATCCAAGCTTTCTAAGTGAAGAATGTCAGAAATAGACTCGTAAATATCCATACATTCAGGCTTATTCTGTCCCATAAGCATGTGCTGAATAGAGGAAAGGATATGATTAGGACTGATCATGCCTGGGCTTATATAACAAGAGGACGAAGAGATCGCACAAGAATTACCATAAATGACAAGGGTTGGAGCAGAGTAATTTATGAGCTTGGGGAGTATGAGATGTGATGTAGAAGGATACGATGGCTCACAATTGCAGGGTGAATAATGAATAGGTTTATCAATATGGGTAGGAATGCCATGAATGATAAAGGGGTTGGGCTGAGAATGCTGGAAATTATAGGGTAAAGTTGCAAGTTTATCTTTACTTATAGCAAGAACCGGAGCAGGTGCATGAGGGGTAGTGAGGGGATTTCGTTGATTTTCCACAATGATGGAGTACATAGGATAAGGCTTACACGAGGAAGACTTCCCATAAATAAGATGAAATGAATATTGTCATTTATAAGAAGACCTTCCTCAAGCCAAGAACTTGAAAGCTACAGACTGCCTTATACTCAGATGGTTACTGAGACTTTGATCAGGCTTTAAACGGGCTTGCAAGGCCCTTGACTTGGGAAACTTGAGACTTGGAGTTTGACCCAAAGGAAGAAGACTCCTTCTCCATCTTGATCTATTAATGACCAAACCTTGTTTGGAAGGAAGAGGAGCAAAACCTGGGAGACTCTTCAAACTATTTTCAATTATCCATGATGAATGCTTGTGATTAAAGTTTGAGAGTGTGACATCCTTCCTTGGCTTTTTCGAAGAAGATTGAATAGATGAGAGGGGATCTTCTTGAAAAGGCCTTTTTTTCCTTGAGTTCCCTAGGTGGCCTTGAGCTTGGTTGTCTCTTATTTCACAAAGACTCTTATTGTTGGATCCTTGATGACCCTTAGAGCCTCCTTGATTCATTGAGCTTCCTTGGTCACCACCACTCCTGGTGTCTTCACTAAGATTTTCCTCATCATGAACTGAGTTGTCATTACCTCTAGTGTCATCCTCATCTTTATCTTCTTCTACCTCTTCAGTGTCATTATCCTGGTCCTCCTTAGAACAAGATGAATCTTCACCCTTAGACTCACCTTGGCCCGTTCTTATCATAACTGATGATGTTGATGAACTCCTCTGCCTAAATATATCCCATAGAGGCTCAGAACTACTAGGATCTTCCCAAGGGTTGCCTTTTGCTGGATTCCTCAAATCTATCACTGAAGGTCTATTCCTCTCTACTCTTTTAATACCTATGAGTTTATTAGAGTAAAGTGGAAAGAAAGAGTTGTTAATTCTTAAATTCTCACTAGACCCATTGCATGCTCTAGTTATCGAAATTGCAATATGAGATTGGACTTGATTAGCTGGGGTCCTACAAAATACCATTTTGTGGCCAACTTGGCCACACTTCTTACAAAACACAAAAAATTCTCTCATATCTAAAGTCCACCTAGATAAAATTACCCTGACTAATTTCAAAGTAGAATCAAAGAACTAATGACCGAGTAATTTAGACACCTACCAGCACCCTCTTTATTCCCTTAAGCTCCCTAATGGAAGAGGCCACATCGAATTTTTTGATAGGACCAATCCCATAAAAGCGCTTTCCACAAGGCATTTGGAATTGTATATAATAGGGAGCCCCTCAATCCTAACCCATAAATATTGGAAGTCGAAATTCAACGTTCTAATAGCATGAAATGGAAGGTATTGCTTAAGAATCATACACATACCTTTGTAGTTGAGAATTCTTCGATCCAAGAGGCACTCAAAATCTTGCTAAGATTGACAATGGAAAAGGAACACTCCTTGGACCTTATTGACCAGTATAGCTCCCCTGGATGACCACAAGGATTGAACCCAACATTGGATGTCATGCACAGAGAAGCATGAATTTCTCAGTTGAAGAACTTTCCTACTATAAGCCTCGAGCCATTTGCCAAAGCCAATTGATGTTTTGAAGGGGTAACTCTCACGATTGGACCCATGCGAGGGAGTTCACATTGAATACTATATATTCTATCTAGAGCAAATCCATCCATGATTTAGAAACATATTGAAAGGGAGAAGAGATAAAGAAAGATTTTGGAAGAGATGGGAAAAGAAGATTCTTAGCTCTTACGGAAAGAGAGTAACCTGCATGCTCTCAAATAGAGAGAGAAAAATTTTGTTTTGGACAACTCACTACCTTATTTTATTAGGGACTTGTTATTTACCGCTTGGATTATGCTCAAACTGTCACTAAACTTTACAATTTTTCCCCTCCCTTCACATTATAATTACTATAGTTAATATATTAATTATAATTAGTAAGAAAATATATGTTTTTAATACCAAACTATTAACTAACTAACTAAAATTATTAGTACCTATTCATTATTAAAAAGAATTTTTTTTATATATGGGGCTATTAGACGACCAGCAGGATATTTCTTGCAAAGAGAACAACTAATAACTCTTCTTTAGTCATGGCATAGTTCATCTAAGTCAAATCTAGGATATTTCTTGCTAAGTAGATGGCATGCTACTTGTCACTCTTCCTCCATCTCAAGATTGCACTAATTACATAATCATTACCATCATACATGATTTTAAAAGGGAGATTACAGTTAGGTGGTTGGGATTTGGGAGCACTAGTAAGAGATTTCTTTAAACTATTAAAGGCCTCAATGTAAGCATTAGTAAAAATAAAAGGGGAACCTTTGCCAAAAAGCTTTATTATTTTTGTAGAATTCCTCATGAAACGGTGGCAGAAACCCATGTAACCAAGGAAAAACTCCTAATTTATTTTGCCGAATTAGAAAGTAGTATACCTTGAATGAACTCTATCGTTGACTTTAATGCCCCTACAAGACATAAATGACCCAAAAAATCTCATTCTTGTACCATGAAATGATATCTTTCCTAATTTAAAACAAGACCGAATTCCTCACATCTTTGGTGCACCTTTTCTAAATTTGCTAGGAAAACATTATAGGATATCCCATAGACAGAAAATTGTCCATAAAATCCTCCATAGAATTTTTAATCAAATTTGAAAAAATTGCCACCATACACCTTTGAAAGATGGTAGGAGCACTACATAATCCAAATGGCATTTTGCTATAAGCATGTGTCATATAAACACGTGAAAGTGGATCCATTTTCGATCAATTGTGGGGATTAGAATTTCAAAAAATCATGGGTATTTGTCCAACTAACAGAAAAAATAATGCTTTGTTAATATTTTTAACATCTAGTTAATAAATAATAGGGGAAAATTATCCTTATGGATAGCCTTATTTAAATCTTCTATAATCAATGCACATGCACCACCCAGTCATAGCTCGAGTAGAGAACAAATTTCCCTTATCATTCTTGACAAAAGCCAAACCTCCCTACTTTTGGACCACTTGAACTGGCTAACAAACCTACTTGCTATCTAAAATAAAGTAGATTATGCCCATATCAAGTAATTTTATAACCTCTTTTCGGACTACTTCTGTCATAATTGGATTATATCTTCTTTTAGGTTCTATTAATGAGGTATGATCGTCATAAAATTGATCTTATGAGGGAAAAATAAGGGATTGATAACCTTGATATCCTTAATGGTATATCCTATGGCTTTACTATGCTTTCTCAAGACTCTTAGCATCCTTTTGGTTTTCTTACTATCAAATGCATCATTAACAATAACATGGAAGGTTTTATTGATGTCAATATTCATACCTCAAAGTAGATAGAAGTAGCTTCAACTCTACTTGACGAGGTGTTGCTATCCCTATATGCTTGTCTACTATCGACAACTCCTTGAAAGGCTCCTCTTAGTCCATAATTCATGCTTCCTCTAAGAGCCTCTTGTACTCGGTCTCACAGCCATCCTTATCATCACTACCCATTAGGGATGTCTCAAGTAAGTCCCACACATCAATACTGGCAACCCTTGCCTCAATCTCATCATTTAAATCATTCAGTATTTTAAAGGTCTCCCCTGTAGAGGGTGTGCCCATGAAACTAGTTAGTAAATATTCCATATTCTCTTCCCCTACCTCAAATGTGATCATATTGTTCTTCATGTCACTTATAACACTAGCCATAGCCAAGATAGTCTCCCAAGGATGATTGGTACCATGTGAATCATCCTCCATCTCCATAACTGTAAAAATGGAACAAAGAATTTCTTGACTCAAATAGGAACATCCTTTGAAATACCAAGGAAAACTTTCATAGTCTTACTAGCAAGTTGTAGAGAGATTCTCGTGTGTTTGACCTCACCCATTTCTAGTTTTTCGCAGATAGACAAAGGCATAAGACTGACACATGTTCAAAGATCACACAATTCCTTCATGAGCTTAAAATTTCCAAGCTTCACTGGAATATAATACCTACCTCGATTGCCCAACTTCTTAGGAGGAATATTTTATAATATGGCACTGCACTTGGCTATTAAAGAGACAACTGCATTATTTTGATTTTCCTTTTATTTGAAAACATGTGTTTCAAAAACTTAGTATAGGAGAGCATCTCTAAGATAGCATCAAGGAACAAAATGTTGATGTGAAAATTCTTTTGAACATCAAGGAACCTCTCTTATTTCTTAGCTAGCTTTGCCTAAGATAATATTTGTAGATATAAAACAGATGAATTATAAGGTGAAATAGATTTTTTCTCCTCCCCCAATAACCTCCCCTTCAGCTACCTTCTACGTCAACAACATCTTCCACAACCTTAACCTTCATCATTAGATCCTTTAACTCCCTACTACTCATGTAAGTCACAACATCTGTTTGACCATTAGGAGGATTTTAGTGTTACATAGAAAATGCCCTAGAGTCTTTGAGAGTTGACTAACTTGTTGAGCAAGTTTAAACAAAACGATAGCTAAATCAATTATGAAAACTCAATAGCTTAGTATAAATAAATTTGAAATATCTATATTGATGTCATAAGTCCATGAAAAATAATCTGATATGGTTGTTGTTGACCTATCAAAAGCGATTCTAACTATAATTACTGCAATGTAAAAGGGTAAGTAAGGGTCGAATCCCAAGAGACTAATGAAATAAATAGCTAGAATGACTTCAATCACAACTAAGCAAGTAACCGATTCAACATTTGTGCGTAATTATTCTAAAGTGAACTAATGCAATGAAATAAAGAGATAAACTTAATAGAGTGAAACAATTAGAGTATAACGATATTGTATTAAGCATCACCACTAATCACAATCAATACAAGATATGTTCCAACCCCGAACTAACCACTCAACAAATTCAAGAGAAAAGACGTGCCATAATAAATACTATAGATCTCTCTCGAGTATCTAAAATTTTCTTACCATGTAATTGTACCACTCCCGTGGATTCATGCAATTTAGAGACATTAAACGGGACATTCTGATTTCCTAATAGTTTGTACTACCTATTCCTATGGAACTTAATATCATTAATTGAAATAAACAAATTATGTCGAAATACGACTGCCTCTATGATAGAGAAAAAAGAATGATTACAAAAGTGTCATAATCTAACATTGGAGTAAAGTTGTTAATTGAACATACACATAAAACTATTCAGTTTAGGGAATTGATGGAATAAATCAAATAGCACATGATTAGGGCTTACTTAGCCCTAGATGAGAGAACTACTCACTGGTGGTAATCATAAAGATAAAAACATTATGCAAATTGTAAGAGAAACCATAATTAAAATAATAATTGACAATTAAGGAGAAATGATTAATATTTGGATTGATTTTAGGATTGAAAATAACGAATCATTATGGAATAAAGTGCTCCAATGATCAAAAGAAAATAAAAATCTAAATATTTAAAAATATAAAGCTAAAGAGTATTTATAATAATCCTAAAAAACTAAGTCGAATTAAAGAAACAAACATTACAAACCCGACTACTTATTGAAGTCCAGAAAAACATGAGGCATGGACGTGCCTCTGAATGGCACGCTTGTCTAACCTTGCTTCAAATATTCCTCTGTATTCTGATTTGGTCCAACACAAGTGGCATGGACATGCTTTGAATGGTATGCCGGTGTCAATTTTCGTCCAAGTCTCAAGTCTTATGTTCTCTAAATCGCAGCTTGGTATGGACATGCCTCCGTGTGACATGTCCATGTCTCTCAAACTCCACCTTAAGTGCATTTTCATCGAAACGAGCACGGAAACCTCGTAAGTCGTGTCCATGACTACCACACTTTCACTAACTTCTATAATAACTCCAATGATCCTAAAATACATCAAAAACACCAAACTACCCATAAAAACATTATAGATCACCGGTGCCGTCCCTGAGCCTAGGCGAGGGGTGCGTCCGCCTAGGTCCCAAGGCTTAGAAGGGCCCAAAAATAATTAAATAAATTATGATTAAATAAATTAAAAAGTCTTAACTAAATTTTAAATGATAATTACTTTGAAGCATTTATGATATTAAGTTTATGGAGTCTTGTAATGAATAAATTTAGTCTCTCGTCAATCTTATTGTGTCATATAACTATAAAAATATTTCAAATTTAAGATTTTTATTTTTAGTTTTGATAAAATGCAATAAAATTTTTATCTTAGTAGATCTTATGTATAATGATAATGGTAGGGTTTGTACGTAGTAACAACTTGGATATTAAAATATGTACTGTGTACTACATGTCTACATGTATGTTCTAGCATTAAAGTTGGATTTTTAAATTTTGCAGCTTTATGATTTGCTAAATATACATTTAATATTCAATAAGACACCCAACTATTGGAGATTATAAATATTATATTAACATTTATTTAAAAATATCATCATTATTCTACTCTATTTGATTAATTTGCTTTTAAAAAATATTGTTTCATTACTAGACCTTGTGTGTACCATTTTTTAAAAGAATTTTGTCCAATTATTTTTATTATGGCTAAATTATTTTACGGATGAATTAGTAATATAAAATAAAAAATCATATTATATATAACTATGTATTTACTATCCGAAATGGATAAGGGAAAATTTTACATGTAGAATAATAAGGGGCCCATGACTATTATTACACCCACTCGACCAAAGCCTGTAAAATGTCAGGATTGGTGCTATAGATCACAAGTAAACTAAAATCATATAAAATTATACTAAAAATAAATAACCTACATACAAATGCACCTAAATACACTCCTAAAACATGCATTAAATACGCACATCACCTGTCAATGTGTTAGGTTCTGAGTCTTGCATTGGCTGTAACGACATTTGATTAAGATCTAGTTCCTTATCTAGCAAAGGATCTCATAACTATAGGAATGGCAATGGATCGGAATCGGAGCGGATCCAACAAAATTCGAATCCGATCCGACAAGTTTGCGGACCTTAATTTTGGATCCGAATCCGCAAACTCTGACTCCGAATCCGCAAACTCCGACTCCGACTCTGATTTGGTGGACCTTCAAATCCGATTCGATCTGTCGGACCTCCGAATCCGATCCGTCGAACCTTCGAATTCGATCCAAATTTAATATTTTCTTACCTATTTTTTTTGTTAATTTCATTACTAATACTATAATTCATTTATAATATATAAAGTAACTTAAAAAATTATACAATGCAAGTAAATACCATGATTTTATTTATTTATTTAATTTATTTATTTTAGGTTATTATATTTTGGCTCTATTTAATACTAGCCTTGATACTACTCATTTGGATCGGACTATCGGACTCGAATCACAATCGGGTCGGATGTAAGACAATATCCGAATATGACCCATCTCCTATTCGGAGTCGAAATTTTTTAAAACGGATTTGGATCAGACTTTTTCCTTTGGATCGGACTCTGTTCGGATTTAATTGTCATCCCTACATAACTAACATCTCTTTAACTGATGGTAAATATGCGAAATAATCATAAATCAAAACTATAGTGGAATACGTGACCATATGACTGGCCTTAAACGAGTTCGAATCTATAACAAAGTCCAGTGGCCAGTAATCTTTCAAAGTTACATTGCGAAGAGTGGTAATTTTCAGAATATTACTGTCCACCATTGAAAATTGAATCCTCTCCTCTTTACAGCAAGAATAGTAGAATTGTAATCCAATCCTTCCTCATTCCCACTATTGAGAGTGTATTCAAGGGTTGTAAAGATATCAACATATAGTTCGCCAGGAACATTGTCATAACTGGAATCATAAAATGCTACAGACTTACTTAGGGTAGTTTTTCATGACCATATATTCAGGATATCCAATATTTATCCGAGGGACAAACAAACAATGAACTCCGGGAATTTTTTTTTTCATAAATAGATAGCTTCAAATGGATCCTCCGAGAGGCTCTGCAGAAAACACAAATCTCTCACTCTCAGTGTTTTTGTCGCTTCACAGCTAAAAAAAAGGGATACAGTTGAGAGCTATTAGTTACTCTGAGCGCATACAGAAATCTTCAAACATGTCCAAAAATCTTCCAACTCAAATCTAAAAAAACATCACTCCCAAGTCCTAATGGATATTGTGTATGCACAAACTTTTTACAAGAAAAAAACTCAACTAGCCTGTCTTCCTAACCAACAGTGTCCCTCGAAAGTTACAGTAAATAGCTGGTACTGTCATGCAGGATAGTACATCAAAAGAGTTTGGCACCTGGATTCTGAGTACCACTTCTCATCATTGCAACAAACTCATCGAAATTTATTCTTCCATCCTGCAGATAGAAGTAAAACAATTCATGATTTTATGAGCCTTATTGGCTAGGAAATACGGGTAACTAAGGGAATAGAGCGGATCTTACATTGTCAGTGTCAACTTCCATCAATATATCTTTAATGCAACTCTCATCAGCAATCCCGTACTCTCTCATAGCTGCTTCAAGCTCATCTGTGGTGATGAACCTGTGACATTCAAATTATTATCAGCAAATGGACAATTTAAGTCAGAATCTTTGTCACCAATTGAACAGTCAACACTCCAGATCCAAGAGCAGTATCAAATTCTTGTCATATTATCAGATGGTGACTAGGAGCTGGAAAATTTAAAACTTGGAGGTTCACTATGAGTTTGTGAAAATTGATATGACTGTGCAGGTTCAAATAATGTATTAATGTTTATAATCTTCATACGCTAAGGTTGAATGTTGTGATATTGACATTTCTTACAAGAATTTGGACTTTCTTTCAGCTATGAGATTGATTATTAATTACTGAATCACTCGCTGAAAAGCGATATGACGAACTGATGATAGCTTACATACTGTCTGAGTAAAACATCAATGTCAATTGTCTAAAAACAGATCTCGAAAGATGGGAGGGTAACAAAAGAACAAGACAAGATAAAATAGTCGCCACTTACCCACTGTTATCTTTGTCAAAATACTGGAATGCTTTGTAAAGTTGGTCATCTCTCTCGAGCCTGTACCTATGCATTGTGGCTGTGATAAACTCGATGTAATCTATTGATCCACTTCCATCTTGATCAGCCTATGAAGAAAAATAAAAGTCAGCCAGAGAACATTGACATGTCATAGAAAAGTCTCATATCCTCTATATTAAATAAATTTCATGTCTTACAGCTTCCATGAGTGCCTTCACTTCAGTTTCAGTAAGCTTAGATCCAAGCCGAGACAATCCCTCCTTCAGTTCTTCATAAGTGATTGTCCCACTGCCATCAGTGTCCATGTTCGCAAACATCTGTTTCAGACCTTGGATCTCTTCTGCAGGAAGGTTTTCAGCAATGACCTATGCCCAATAAAAAGAGCCAATACATTTTTTTTATGAAATTATTGCCGTTATATCCTGTGCAATGTCAACAAGCTTAAGTACCTTCTTTTGCAGAAGAAAAGGATAAGAATAGGATTACTAACTTTCAGTGCCAGCTGCTTGAGCTTGTTCATGACTCTGAATTGTTTCATCCTGGAGAGAACAGCACTATCAATTGGCTTGTCTGACGCCTCACCATCCTTGAGCCATGGATGATCTGCATGGTGAACATGCAACTTTGAGTTCAGGACATATGATGCATCTTTTTACGAACCAAATTTGTCACTGGGACAGCAATCCTTAGACCATCAGGTAGGTTTAAAAGACCATTGGGAAGACATTTTGCTAGCTTCTGAGGATTACATAAATAGAATACCAACAGGGAAGCAGGGAATTTTAGGGGGTAGTTGCATGCAAAATGCGCTGATGCTACAAGAAGCAATTCATGCCAGATATTTCATTTAAATGATCACTTCACTAATATATTACACCTCATAGATCTTTGAACCCCATTTTAGTAATACAAAGAAATGATAGTTATTTCATGAAGACAGATCCCATGTTCTTCATCAGCAAACTTTGGTATTAGATAATAAAGCATTAATCACATACGTACATTGTAGACACAAATACAAGGAAAATTTCATACCAAGAACTTGAGCAGCAGTAATTCGTCTTTTGGGATCTGGTGTCAACATTTTCTTCACTAGGTCCTTGGCGCCATTTGAGATTGATGGCCAAGGCTTGCTCTCAAAATCAATATGTCCTTGCAGTATAGCATCAAATATTCCTTTCTCATTTTCTACATTAGAAAATGCATAAGAATCAATAATACAGTCACAATAAAAGGCAACCAAAATACTAGAATGAAATTTTACCAGCCCAAAAGGGTGGAACACCACTGAGTAAAATGTACAGCATGACTCCAGCACTCCAAATGTCGATCTCCTTACCATACCTACGACGTAAGACCTCAGGAGCTACATAGTAAGCACTACCTACTATATCCCGATATACTTTACCTGTAAAAAGGGTTCACAACTCAGAGTCAAACAACCAGATTGAAATTTCACAACAAAATAGTCAAAAATAAAAACTATAGACAAACATAGAGCTCAAACTGGAATGGATGGCTTCGGGACATCTCTTTCAATGTGATCCAAATCACGATCAATCACCTCAGAAAAATAATTTCACAATTCTTTTCACATCAATTACATTAAATTTGAGCAATCACTAGTCAACAATCAGTTAAGACAAACCCAAATGGTCATACCTCTAGTAAACAAATGGTAAAATCAACTCTACATCTCAAACCAACAAATGACCTTGAAAAGATCAAAACATTTATCATGGAAATTCACCACAGTAATCCATCATTAATCCACTATCCAAAAATATTTGTCTAAGTTTCGATCAATAGGTCGGCAAAACAAGTAAGATCACCAAAATTTCCGTTCAGACAATATCATGAAAACGCAAACATGAAACATCATATGATCTATGTAATAGAAGATATAATACGTAAACATCAAACAGATTATGCAGAAAAGACATCTGACATTCCCCTTTTTATTAATGATTATACCTTCTTCAATAAACACAGAAAGACCAAAATCAGTAGCTTTCAAGGCAGCATTCTCATCCTTACTAGATAGCAAGAAATTCTCAGGCTTCAAATCCCTATGCATCACACCCATAAAGTGACAAACATGAACAACATTAACAATCTGTCTCAAAAGAGTAGCAGCAGCCTTTTCACTGTAATGTCCCTTAGCAATGATCCTGTCAAACAGCTCCCCTCCAGCACACAACTCCATCACAAGATTGACAGATGTCTTATCTTCATAGGCTCCCTTAAACTCCACAATGTTAGGCTGACCACTCAAGTGCTGCATGATCAGAATCTCTCTCTTCATGTCCTCCTTGTCGGCCCTTGTCACAAGCTTCTTCTTTGAGATTGACTTGCAAGCATATTGTTGACCTGTCTTCTTATCAACACACAGATATGTCACCCCAAATTGACCCCTCCCCAATTCCTTCCCCAAAGTGTAGTGCTGCTTCACATCCTCAAAGGGTTTCCCCACAATTGCGTTTGGATCAGTCCTTTGAGCTGAATTTGATGGGCTAGGCACTTTAACGGGCGGTTGCGCTACCGGGCGTTCAGGAGGCGGCATCTGAGGATACTGTTGGTTTGATTGAGCTGATGATGATCCAGTTGTTGGGTTATACTCATTTTTTTGTCTGTTATACCCATTATGCTCATGTTTCGAGTCCTTTGACTTGCTTGCACAAAGTCCCATTTTTGCAAAAAAAAAAAAAAAAAACCCTTCAAGCTCACACACAAACACAGAAAGAACTCAACTTTCAGCAGTTTGAATCAAAGGGTGTTCGAATTTCAGCACTATTTTCAACAGCTCTACAAAAAATGAGCAAGATCCAGAATCCCAATTCTTGATTCGAACAAAACCCGGAAATTTTCTGAGCTAAAGTCAGCAATTTGAGGGCAAACGAGCAATACCCAGATGTTGATTTGAGGAGAGTATTATGAATTACAGCACTAAAATAGGCAAAAGTTTGAAACTTTTGTGATTGGAATGAAGGAATAGATCAAAGGTTATTGTCTGAATAGCAGAATAGAAAGGTGGGGGAGTTCAGAAAAATAGATACAAATGAGAGAAGAGAAAGGGGAAACGATCAGCTGAATGATGTGTTGAAATAATGTGGAAGATGAAAGTTTCAGGTTAAAGTGAAAGCCCCGGCAATTGGCAGAAGAGGAAAGAGAAAAGGGAAGAAAGGAAGCAGCTTCAAGGCTGCAAAAGTGCTAATGGCAAATATATCGGGCCGGCAAATCGGGTTATTGTATGATTTTCAATATAGATTAGTAGAATGGGTGCACGTTAGTCGTTAGATTCCCACTTATACAATGTGTCAACATATCGTGTTGTTCTCCGAAGTCATCGTAGATTCGTATTGCAAATTTTTTTTCTTTTTGAATTTATATGACCTCACTTTAATTTTATGTTTAAGTTAAAAACAAAAACACTAACTTCTTACGAATTGTTGTTACTTTGTGAGTCAAAATTTAAAAACTCATAATAATACTCATCATATTAGGTAAGAACAATGTCATTAGCGATTTTTTCTCTTGAAGAAATATTTTCTTCTTGAATAGCCCATCCCACTAGTGAGTATTCTCTCAAAAAATTTCAAACTTTTGAGAAAAACTTCATCCATCCATTAAAAATCTCATATTGCTTAGTTTGCTATAAAATGAGACCTATGTTGAGTCAACTTCTTTCTAAATTTTTGTTAGCTTTTCTCTTGAAAATGATGTGTTTTGGACAATAACTATAAAAAATGTTGTGTTTTGTAGATAAGCAAAAAAAATATACCTCCTTTGCCCCTTAATATTTTTCCCTTTTTTGAGAGTTTTTTTTTGGTTAAAATGAGACAAACATTAAGGGATATAAGAAATTTGTGAAAGTGGGTTGATTAATCACGTTAGTTAGCCCAATTAAGGTGACACGTTAGTCAACCAGACATCTTTTTAGCCAATTATTATTGTATTTTTTACATACTTATCTGTTGTGTATTAATTTCTTATATTTATAAAAAAAAATAAACAAAAAATTCACGAACAGTCACATTTTTTTTATAAATAGGCACTCATTTAGGCTAGTGCTTTGAAAGAATCTGGTCAAATAATGGAAAGTAGGTACTATAAAGGTAATGTCATAAAAATGATTGGCTAAAAAGATGTCTTGCCAAAATGCACCAAGGAATTTCAAATATTAGAATGCATGAAAGATGGTGAACAAGTATCTAAAGTGAAAAAAGTTCATGACGTAAGGTCTAAACAAGAAAAAAAAAATGAAGAACGTTGATGTTGAGCATAAGGCAAAAATTGATCTCAAAAATAGTAATGATATTGGCAAGATAATTAGAGATTATGCTAATGGTAGCTTCGTTTGGAGGTAAAAGTCGCCCATATGGGGTGAAGAAAGCCAATGCTACGAGAAAAATCACAATAGAATATTTAACTAGTATGAGTGAGCATATTAAGGCTTAAATATAGTCAATGGGTTTTTGAGATGACTATGAAACGATAGAAACTTCAATTTGAATGGTAGAAGAAATAGAAGAGGGAAATCTTCAAATCCAAGAAGAGAAATGAAGGTTGAGAAGTAGATGTAGAAATTTGATATGTTACATGTGTTATTGTCTAAGATATTACTTATCTAGAAGACATTTTAAAGGTGACATTATTGATAGAACTTGAAGATTACATGTAATAAATCTGATGTCAAACGATTAGAGAAGTTGAAGGAGTCATTTCCGTTATTTACTTAAGGTTTTTTTTTATGTTTGTTATAAGTATTAGTGTTAAATCAAGTTTAATTTGTTGTAGTTTGAAGTCTTATTATATGTTTCTTTGTAGTGTTTATCTAAATTAATCAAAATTTATTTAAGTACTTTTTGTCATTTACATATCATAATTAGCAATTATTTAGTCAATCACTTGATTTAATGAATTATTTTGTTATATTAGTGAAAAGTTATAGTCACCTTATCACCTTGTCATAATAAAATGTGTCACTGAATGGTCATATCTAAGTTTTGGTATTATTACAATAAAAATACATGACACTAAATAGTCATATCTATCTTATTTATTATCACAACAAATTGCTCATATCCAATGTATAATTATCCCATTTCATTCTATATAAAAACTATATAAATGGTACTTAATATCACCTAAAAAACATCCACTAAAAAGTACCAAATAAAAACAATGTTATTTCAAAGAAGCCCATCAAGCTTAAGTTCTTTATCAAATAACAATGAAGAATTTCCCAAAATTATCGATGACTTTGTCAATAATCTCTTACATCTATATTGTTTCCACCACCACCTCTGCCTCAAACACAACTTCATAATGAAAATGCTAAGGTTGTGGTTTATATGTGCCAGCATGTAAGTTACGAAAATCTTACAACATTTTGTTTCCAATGCTCTAAATATCGAACTTCAATTTCAATTCAAGCTATACCTTTTCCAAATATGACTTAAGTTGTGACTTTTTAGCATGAGTCATTGTACTTATTAGATTTAAACTTCCATAATCATTAAAGGTGTCTTCATCATCAACTTTACCCCTCGAATTAGGGAGAACAACAATCGATGAGGTAGCTAATAACAAAATCCAAAAACATATTGTGGGATGAAACTTTTGTTACAACTTATCAAACCAATCCTCATTTTTCACTTGTCATCATAGGCATTATACCTCTGATTCCAATAGTGATGAGAACATACTTATATAAAACATCCAAAATTTTTCTCACGTCAGTGTTCTTCCCAAGCGCAAGAGTCATACAATGCAAAACTAGATCAAAGCCTGATTAGGGTATATGGTTTGGTAAGCAAATAAAGACCAAAAACATGACACTGCACATACATTTTGTATATATTAAATCATATATAGTATATATAGGATAGGTGTACGTAGACATCCATCAAGGAATGCCTTCTGTATGTCCTTTACAATTTACATCATGTATGCATGTATGCATGATTGCTTATGTCTTCCTGCTGTAAGATATTTTATACATGCAGTTGATCGATGATGAGTGAGCCTTAACCAAACCTTTTCCGATAGATCATCCTTTAAACATGTGTCATTCTGAGTGAACAGATCGCAACTTGCTACAGCTCTCTGAAATAGACAAATTATACATGCATGTCAACTTACAAATAAATAATAAACTTGGTATTAATGATCAAACTACCATGCACCTATGGAATGAATACTATATTGCTCAGTATTATACTAGTTTAAATTATCTCAATAATTTAGTCGATCCTGCTAAAAACAGCTCATGTAATCATTGATCAAGACATCCTCTACGCATTTTGTTTAACTGTAAGTTCAGCTGTTCAAGACTTCCTGCAAGTTCAATTATTAAGCTAAGCCCTCCAAATAGTATAAACAATCACCCATATCATGGATCTCAACAGAGGATAGCAAACACATCATTTTGCGAGTGTGAACATGATATGATAAAATCCCATACATTTTGCAAATTGCTTGATTAGTTAGTTTTGATAACAATGTGGGTACCAGTAAACTTAACTCGTAAATCCCATTATTTTTATCATATCACCGAAGACAAAATCAACGTCTCATCTCATGTAACCAAAAGATGTTATAGAAAAGATAGAATTATAATCAGGGTAAAAAACACATTAAAGATTAGAATAAGTTAAGGGGATAGACTTACATCGTAGATAAGATAAGATAAGTTTGCTAAGAAGCTTAGTAAGAATCAAATATGTCATGAAACCTATAAATATCAGGCTTGTAAATACTGAATGATTAATCAGTGAAACAAATTTACAGAACGTATTCAACTTATCAGTTTGTCTTGGTATTAGAGCCGGGAAGATTTTTCCGGTTCTTTTTCCAGCAAACAGGCTTCATCATATACCAATTATTACCTGAGGATGAGTGAACCACAAAAAAACCCAATCGAGGCTTCCACCTTGACCATTGCTCAACTGATGGAGTTTTTTTGATAAACTTCAAAACACCAGGAGCATTAATTTAAGGGGCAACAAACTCAATCAATATTGCCGAGAAGATACTCACAATTTCACGAAATGGTCCAAGCTAATAGAATTAGCGATTGAAGGGAGAGGTAGGCTCAGTCATATCATGGCCGACCCTCCCTCCAAGGACAGTCCAGAACGTGAGAGATTGGCCCAACAAGATTCCACCGTGAAGGTATGGATAATAGAAAATATCGGACCAGAGCTGGTAAACCAGTTCCTCGATTTTCCATTAGCAAAAGACCTATGGAAGGGTATTGAGTCAATATTTGGTGGAGAAGGTGATGGCCTCCAAATATTTGACTTAACAACCCGAGCAAACCGATAAGACAAGGACAAGACTCCATAGAAATCTACTATGGAAAACTCACAACCTTATGGAAAGAAATCGACAGGAGGACAGGAAACCCGATGCATTGCTCACAAGACATGATCGTCCATAACAACATTATACAACAAAACAGACTGTATCAATTTCTAGCCGATTTAGGGGAAGATTTTGACAAAGATCGTCGAGATCTAGTAAACCAAGAACCTCTACCTACGATAGAGGTAGCCCTAGATGAGAGAACTACTCACTGGTGGTAATCATAAAGATAAAAACATAATGCAAATAGTAAGAGAAAACATAATTAAAATAATAATTGACAATTAAGGAGAAATTATTAATATTTGTATTGATTTTAGGATAAAAAATAGCGAAACATTATGGAATAAGTGCTCCAATGATCAAAAGAAAATAAAAATCTAAATATTTAAAATAATAAAGCTAAAGAGTATTTATAATAGTCCTAAAAAACTAAGTCAAATTTAAGAAACAAACATTATAAACTCGACTACTTACTGAAGTCCGAAAAAACATGAGGCATGGACGTGCCTCTGAATGGCACGCTTGTCTAAGCTTGCTTCAAATATTCCTCAGCATTCTGATTTGGTCCAATACAAGTGGCATGGACATGCTCTAATGGTATGCTGGTGTCAATTTTCGTCCAAGTCTCAAGTCTTATGTTCTCTAAATCGCAGCTTGGTATGGACATGCCTCCGTGTGACATGTCCATGTCTCTCAAACTCCACCTTAAGTGCATTTTCATCGAAACGAGCACGGAAGCCTCATAAGTCGTGTCCATAACTACCACACTTTCACTAACTTCTATAATAACTCCAATAATCCTAAAATACATCAAAAACATCAAACTACCCATAAAAGTGTTATAGATCAGCGGTGCCGTCCCTAAGCCTAGGCGAGGGGTGCGACCGCCTAGGCCCTAGGGCTCGGAAGGGCCAAAAAATAATTAAATAAATTATAATTAAATAAATTAAAAAAGTCTTAACTATATTTTTAATGATAATTACTTTAAAGCATTTATGACATTAAGTTTATGGAGTCTTGTAATGAATAAATTTAGTCTCTTGTCAATCTTATTTTGTCATATAACTATAAAAATATTTCAAATTTAAGATTTTTAGTTTTGATAAAATGCAATAAAACTTTTATCTTAGTGGATCTTATATATAATGATAATGGTAGGGTTTGTACGTAGTAGCAACTTGGGTAATCAAATATATAATGTGGACTACATGTATGCTCTGGTATTAAAGTTGAGTTTTTGAATTTTGCAGCTTTAAAATTTGCTAAATATACCTTTAATATTCAATGAGACACCAAACTATTGGAGATTATAAATATTCTATTAACATTTATTTAAAAATATCATCATTATTCTACTAGATTTGATTAATTTGCTTTTAAAAAATATTGTTTCATTACTAGACCTTGTGTGTACCATTTTTTAAAATAATTTTTTTCCAGTTATTTTTATAATGGCTAAATTATTTTACGGATGAATTAGTAATATAAAATAAAATAATCATATTATATATAACTATGTATTTACTATCCGAAACGGATAAGGAAAACTTTTACATGTAGAATAATAAGGGGCCCATAAATATTATTACGCCCACTCGCCCAGAGCCTATATAATGTCAAGACCGGTGCTGTAGATCACAAGTAAACTAAAATCATATAAAACTGCACTAAAAACAAATAACCTACATACAAATGCACCTAAATACACTCCTAAAACATATTAAATACGCACATCACCTGTCAATGTGTTATGTTCTGACTTGCATTGACTGTTAAATAACGACATTTGATTAAGATCTAGTTCCTTAACCAGGAAAGGATCTCATAACTATAAGAATGGCAATGGATCGAAGTCGGAGCGGATCTAACAAAATTCGAACCGATCCAACAAGTTTGTGGACCTTAATTTTGGATCTAAATCCGCAAACTCTGACTCCGACTCTGATTTGTTGGACCTCCAAATCTGATCCGATCTGTCGGACCTCCGAATCCGATCCGTCGGACCTTCGAATTCGATCCAAATTTAATATTTTCTTACCTATTTTTTTTTGTTAATTTCATTACTAAAACAATAATTCATTTATAATATATAAAGTAAATTAAAAAAATATACAATACAAGCAAATACCATAATTTTATTTATTTATTTTATTTATTTATTTTGGGTTATTATATTTTGGCTTTATTTAATACTAGCCTTGATACTACTCATTCGGATCGGACTATCGGACTCGGATCACAATCGAGTCGGATGTAATAAAATATTCGAATATGGCCCATCTCCTATTCGGAGTCGAAATTTTTTAAAACGGATTTGGATCAGACTTTTTCCTTCGGATCGGACTCTATTCGGATTTAATTGCCATCCCTATATAACTAACGTCTCTTTGGTAAATATGCGAAATAATCATAAATCAAAACTATAGTGGAATACGTGACCATGTGACTGTGGCCTTTAACGAGTTCGATTCTATAACAAAGTCCAGTGGCGAGTAACCTTTCAAAGTTACATTGCGAAGAGTAGTAATTTTCAGAATATTACTGCCCACCATTGAAAATCGAATCCTCTCCTCTTTACAGCAAGAATAGTAGAATTGTAATCCAATCCTTCCTCATTCCCACTATTGGGAGTGTATTCAAGGGTTGGAAAGATATCAACATATAGTTCGCCAGGAACATTGTCATAACCGGAATCATAAAATGCTACAGACTTACTTAGGGTAGTTTTTCATGACCATATATTCAGGATATCCAATATTTAGTGGAGCGCTATTTACCGCCCCATACTTACTTGAACCGCCCCCGTTATTGACGATTTTGCCCTTTAACTCGTTTTTAATAAAATCGAACATCATACACTTTAATTCTTATTTCTCACTTTACTATCTCGTAAAAATGTAACAAAAACGAACTCCAATAAATTTTCTAACAACCAGTC
The DNA here is from genome assembly GCA_026401315.1 of Dysphania ambrosioides. Taxonomy (NCBI): domain Eukaryota; kingdom Viridiplantae; phylum Streptophyta; class Magnoliopsida; order Caryophyllales; family Amaranthaceae; genus Dysphania; species Dysphania ambrosioides. The sequence goes on from CM048666.1 coordinate 24,111,627, forward strand.
GTTGGCCTCCGCGGTGGCCGGAAGATCGTGTTTTAGTTGACGGAAACCGCTCTTCGGGACGCCAGAATTCACCGGAAACTATGGATGAGCCATTGCCGACAACATCGCAGGTAAAAATCTTAGTTCGAGATCGGAAAAGTGGATTATTGGCGTCGACGGTGGGCTAGCCGTCTAAAAAAACGGTCAGCCCTAGGGTTGGCCGGAATTTGAAGACAGCACGGTGGCCGGAAAATTTGAAAAAAAAATAAAAAACATACCCTAGAACGCGATGGTCTTTCTCCCTCTACGGTGGATGCAAGATCTTTTTCGAGGCGGCGACTCATTTCCAGCGAGTTTTTGTGGTGGTGCGGCAGCTTTCGGCGAGTGGGTGAGGCGGCAGGCGGCGGCGGGTGACGGAATCCGGCTGGCGGCGGTGGAGGAGAGTTAGAGAGGGATAGAGAGAGTTAGGGAGAGAATGAAGAAATGGGAAGTCAAGGGCGAAAGGGGAAATATAAGGGGCGGTTGGAGTAATTTAGGGGCGGTGTTTAACAAGTCCCAATATTTATCCGAGGGACAAACAAACAATGAACTCCGGGAAATTCTTTTTTCATAAATAAATAACTTCAAATCGATCCTCCGAGAGGCTCTGCAGAAAACACAAATCTCTCACTCTCACAGCTAAAAAAAGAAAAGGGATACAGTTGAGAGCTATTAGTTACTCTGAGCGCATACAGAAATCTTCAAACATGTCCAAAAATCTTCCAACTCAAATCTAAAAAAACATCACTTCCAAGTCCTAATGGATATTGTGTATGCACAAACTTTTTACAAGAAAAAAACTCAACTAGCCTGTCTTCCTAACCAACAGTGTCCCTCGAACGTTACAGTAAATAGCTGGTACTGTCATGGAGGATAGTACATCAAAAGAGTTTGGCACCTGGATTCTGAGTACCACTTCTCATCATTGCAACAAACTCATCGAAATTTATTCTTCCATCCTGCAGAGAGAAGTAAAACAATGCATGATTTTATGAGCCTTATTGGCTAGGAAATACGGGTAACTAAGGGAATAGAGCGGATCTTACATTGTCAGTGTCAACTTCCATCAATATATCTTTAATGCAATTCTCATCAGCAGTCGCGTACTCTCTCATTGCTGCTTCAAGTTCATCTGTGGTGATGATCCTGTGACATTCAAATTATTATCAGCAAATGGACAATTTAAGTCAGAATCTTTGTTACCAATTGAACAGTCAATACTCCAGATCCAAGAGCAGTATCAAATTCTTGTCATATTATCAGATGGTGACTAGGAGCTGGAAAATTTAAAACTTGGAGGTTTACACTATGAGTTCATGAAAATTGATATGACGGTGCAAGTCCAAATAATGTATTAATGTTTATTATCTTCATACGATAAGGTTGAATGTTGTGATATTGACATTTCTTACAAGAATTTGGACTTTCTTTCAGCTATGAGATTGATTATTTACTGAATCACTCGCTGAAACAGGTGCGATATGACGAACTGATGATAGCTTACATACAGTCTGAGTAAAACATCAATGTCAATTGTCTAAAAACAGAGCTCGAAAGAGGGGAGGGTAACAAAAGAACAATACAAGATAAAATAGTCGCCACTTACCCACTGTTATCTTTGTCAAAATACTGGAATGCTTTGTAAAGTTGGTCATCTCTCTCGAGCCTGTACCTATGCATTGTGGCTGTGATAAACTCGATGTAATCTATTGATCTACTTCCATCTTGATCAGCCTATGAAGAAAAGTAAAAGTCAGCCAGAGAACAATGACATGTCATAGAAAAGTCTCACATCCTCTATATTAAATAAATTTCATGTCTTACAGCTTCCATGAGTGCCTTCACTTCAGTTTCAGTAAGCTTAGATCCAAGCCGAGACAATCCCTCCTTCAGTTCTTCACACGCGATATCCCACTGCCATCAGTGTCCATGTTCGCAAACATCTGTTTCAGACCTTGGATCTCTTCTGCAGGAAGGTTTTCAGCAATAACCTATGTCCAATAAAAAGAGCCATTACATTATTTTATGAAATTATTGCCGACGTTATATCCTGTGCAATGTCAACAAGCTTAAGTACCTTCTTTTGCAGAAGAAAAGGATAAGAATAGGATTACTAACTTTCAGTGCCAGCTGCTAGAGCTTGTTCATGACTCTGAATTGTTTCATCCTGGAGAGAACAGCACTATCAATTAGATTGTCTGATGTATCAGCATCCTTGAGCCATGGATGATCTGCATGGTGAACATGCAACTTTGAGTTCAGGACATATGATGCATCTTTTTACGAATCAAATTTGTCACTGGAACAGCAATCTTTAGACCATCAGGTAGGTTTAAAAGACCATTGGGAAGACATTTTGCTAGCTTCTGAGGATTACATAAATAGAATACCAACAGGGAAGCAGGGAATTTTAGGGGGTAGTTGCATGCAAAATGCGCTGATGCTACAAGAAGCAATCCATGCCAGATATTTCATTTAAATGATCACTTCACTAATATATTACACCTCATAGATCTTTGAACCCCATTTTAGACATACAAAGAACTGATAGTTATTTCATGAAGACAGATCCCATGTTCTTCATCAGCAAACTTTGGTATTAGATAATAAAGCATTAACATATACGTACATTGTAGACACAAATACAAGGAAAATTTCATACCAAGAACTTGAGCAGCAGTAATTCGTCTTTTGGGATCTAGTGTCAACATTTTCTTCACTAGGTCCTTGGCGCCATTTGAGATTGATGGCCAAGGTTTGCTCTCAAAATCAATATGTTGTCGCAGTATAGCATCAAATATTCCTTTCTCATTTTCTACATTAGAAAATGCATAAGAATCAATAATACAGTCACAATAAAAGGCAACCAAAATACTAGAATGAAATTTTACCAGCCCAAAAGGGTGGAACGCCACTGAGTAAAATGTACAGCATGACTCCAGCACTCCAAATGTCGATCTCCTTACCATACCTACGTCTTAAGACCTCAGGAGCTACATGGTAAGCACTACCTACTATATCCCGATATACTTTACCTGGAAAAAGGATTCACAACTCAGAGTCAAACAACCAGATTGAAATTTCACAACAAAATAGTCAAAAATAATAACTACAGAAAACATAGAGCTCAAACTGGAATGGATGGCTTCGGGACATCTCTTTCAATGTGATCCAAATCACGATCAATCACCTCAGAAAAATAATTTCACAATTCTTTTCACATCAATTACATTAAATTTGAGCAATCACTAGTCAACAATCAGTTAAGACAAACCCAAATGGTCATACCTCTAGTAAACAAATGGTAAAATCAACTCTACATCTCAAACCAACAAATGACCTTGAAAAGATCAAAACGTTTATCATGGAAATTCACCACAGTAATCCATCATTAATCCACTATCCAAAAATATTTGTCTAAGTTTCGATCAATAGGTCGGCAAAACAAGTAAGATCACCAAAATTTCCGTTCAGACAATATCATGAAAACGCAAACATGAAACATCATATGATCTATGTAATAGAAGATATAATACGTAAACATCAAACAGATTATGCAGAAAAGACATCTGGCATTCCCCTTTTTATTAATGATTATACCTTCTTCAATAAACACAGAAAGCCCAAAATCAGTAGCTTTCAAGGCAGCATTCTCATCCTTACTAGATAGCAAGAAATTCTCAGGCTTCAAATCCCTATGCATCACACCCATAAAGTGACAAACATGAACAACATTAACAATCTGTCTCAAAAGAGTAGCAGCAGCCTTCTCACTGTAATGTCCCTTAGCAATGATCCTGTCAAACAGCTCCCCTCCAGCACACAACTCCATCACAAGATTGACAGATGTCTTATCTTCATAGGCTCCCTTAAACTCCACAATGTTAGGCTGACCACTCAAGTGCTGCATGATCAGAATCTCTCTCTTCATGTCCTCCTTGTCGGCCCTTGTCACAAGCTTCTTCTTTGAGATTGACTTGCAAGCATATTGTTGACCTGTCTTCTTATCAACACACAGATATGTCACCCCAAATTGACCCCTCCCCAATTCCTTCCCCAAAGTGTAGTGCTGCTTCACATCCTCAAAGGGTTTCCCCACAATTGCGTTTGGATCAGTCCTTTGAGCTGAATTTGATGGGCTAGGCACTTTAACGGGCGGTTGCGCTACCGGGCGTTCAGGAGGCGGCATCTGAGGATACTGTTGGTTTGATTGAGCTGATGATGATCCAGTTGTTGGGTTATACTCATTTTTTTGTCTGTTATACCCATTATGCTCATGTTTCGAGTCCTTTGACTTGCTTGCACAAAGTCCCATTTTTGCAAAAAAAAAAAAAAAAACCCTTCAAGCTCACACACAAACACAGAAAGAACTCAACTTTCAGCAGTTTGAATCAAAGGGTGTTCGAATTTCAGCACTATTTTCAACAGCTCTACAAAAAATGAGCAAGATCCAGAATCCCAATTCTTGATTCGAACAAAACCCGGAAATTTTCTGAGCTAAAGTCAGCAATTTGAGGGCAAACGAGCAATACCCAGATGTTGATTTGAGGAGAGTATTATGAATTACAGCACTAAAATAGGCAAAAGTTTGAAACTTTTGTGATTGGAATGAAGGAATAGATCAAAGGTTATTGTCTGAATAGCAGAATAGAAAGGTGGGGGAGTTCAGAAAAATAGATACAAATGAGAGAAGAGAAAGGGGAAACGATCAGCTGAATGATGTGTTGAAATAATGTGGAAGATGAAAGTTTCAGGTTAAAGTGAAAGCCCCGGCAATTGGCAGAAGAGGAAAGAGAAAAGGGAAGAAAGGAAGCAGCTTCAAGGCTGCAAAAGTGCTAATGGCAAATATATCGGGCCGGCAAATCGGGTTATTGTATGATTTTCAATATAGATTAGTAGAATGGGTGCACGTTAGTCGTTAGATTCCCACTTATACAATGTGTCAACATATCGTGTTGTTCTCCGAAGTCATCGTAGATTCGTATTGCAAATTTTTTTTCTTTTTGAATTTATATGACCTCACTTTAATTTTATGTTTAAGTTAAAAACAAAAACACTAACTTCTTACGAATTGTTGTTACTTTGTGAGTCAAAATTTAAAAACTCATAATAATACTCATCATATTAGGTAAGAACAATGTCATTAGCGATTTTTTCTCTTGAAGAAATATTTTCTTCTTGAATAGCCCATCCCACTAGTGAGTATTCTCTCAAAAAATTTCAAACTTTTGAGAAAAACTTCATCCATCCATTAAAAATCTCATATTGCTTAGTTTGCTATAAAATGAGACCTATGTTGAGTCAACTTCTTTCTAAATTTTTGTTAGCTTTTCTCTTGAAAATGATGTGTTTTGGACAATAACTATAAAAAATGTTGTGTTTTGTAGATAAGCAAAAAAAATATACCTCCTTTGCCCCTTAATATTTTTCCCTTTTTTGAGAGTTTTTTTTTGGTTAAAATGAGACAAACATTAAGGGATATAAGAAATTTGTGAAAGTGGGTTGATTAATCACGTTAGTTAGCCCAATTAAGGTGACACGTTAGTCAACCAGACATCTTTTTAGCCAATTATTATTGTATTTTTTACATACTTATCTGTTGTGTATTAATTTCTTATATTTATAAAAAAAAATAAACAAAAAATTCACGAACAGTCACATTTTTTTTATAAATAGGCACTCATTTAGGCTAGTGCTTTGAAAGAATCTGGTCAAATAATGGAAAGTAGGTACTATAAAGGTAATGTCATAAAAATGATTGGCTAAAAAGATGTCTTGCCAAAATGCACCAAGGAATTTCAAATATTAGAATGCATGAAAGATGGTGAACAAGTATCTAAAGTGAAAAAAGTTCATGACGTAAGGTCTAAACAAGAAAAAAAAAATGAAGAACGTTGATGTTGAGCATAAGGCAAAAATTGATCTCAAAAATAGTAATGATATTGGCAAGATAATTAGAGATTATGCTAATGGTAGCTTCGTTTGGAGGTAAAAGTCGCCCATATGGGGTGAAGAAAGCCAATGCTACGAGAAAAATCACAATAGAATATTTAACTAGTATGAGTGAGCATATTAAGGCTTAAATATAGTCAATGGGTTTTTGAGATGACTATGAAACGATAGAAACTTCAATTTGAATGGTAGAAGAAATAGAAGAGGGAAATCTTCAAATCCAAGAAGAGAAATGAAGGTTGAGAAGTAGATGTAGAAATTTGATATGTTACATGTGTTATTGTCTAAGATATTACTTATCTAGAAGACATTTTAAAGGTGACATTATTGATAGAACTTGAAGATTACATGTAATAAATCTGATGTCAAACGATTAGAGAAGTTGAAGGAGTCATTTCCGTTATTTACTTAAGGTTTTTTTTTATGTTTGTTATAAGTATTAGTGTTAAATCAAGTTTAATTTGTTGTAGTTTGAAGTCTTATTATATGTTTCTTTGTAGTGTTTATCTAAATTAATCAAAATTTATTTAAGTACTTTTTGTCATTTACATATCATAATTAGCAATTATTTAGTCAATCACTTGATTTAATGAATTATTTTGTTATATTAGTGAAAAGTTATAGTCACCTTATCACCTTGTCATAATAAAATGTGTCACTGAATGGTCATATCTAAGTTTTGGTATTATTACAATAAAAATACATGACACTAAATAGTCATATCTATCTTATTTATTATCACAACAAATTGCTCATATCCAATGTATAATTATCCCATTTCATTCTATATAAAAACTATATAAATGGTACTTAATATCACCTAAAAAACATCCACTAAAAAGTACCAAATAAAAACAATGTTATTTCAAAGAAGCCCATCAAGCTTAAGTTCTTTATCAAATAACAATGAAGAATTTCCCAAAATTATCGATGACTTTGTCAATAATCTCTTACATCTATATTGTTTCCACCACCACCTCTGCCTCAAACACAACTTCATAATGAAAATGCTAAGGTTGTGGTTTATATGTGCCAGCATGTAAGTTACGAAAATCTTACAACATTTTGTTTCCAATGCTCTAAATATCGAACTTCAATTTCAATTCAAGCTATACCTTTTCCAAATATGACTTAAGTTGTGACTTTTTAGCATGAGTCATTGTACTTATTAGATTTAAACTTCCATAATCATTAAAGGTGTCTTCATCATCAACTTTACCCCTCGAATTAGGGAGAACAACAATCGATGAGGTAGCTAATAACAAAATCCAAAAACATATTGTGGGATGAAACTTTTGTTACAACTTATCAAACCAATCCTCATTTTTCACTTGTCATCATAGGCATTATACCTCTGATTCCAATAGTGATGAGAACATACTTATATAAAACATCCAAAATTTTTCTCACGTCAGTGTTCTTCCCAAGCGCAAGAGTCATACAATGCAAAACTAGATCAAAGCCTGATTAGGGTATATGGTTTGGTAAGCAAATAAAGACCAAAAACATGACACTGCACATACATTTTGTATATATTAAATCATATATAGTATATATAGGATAGGTGTACGTAGACATCCATCAAGGAATGCCTTCTGTATGTCCTTTACAATTTACATCATGTATGCATGTATGCATGATTGCTTATGTCTTCCTGCTGTAAGATATTTTATACATGCAGTTGATCGATGATGAGTGAGCCTTAACCAAACCTTTTCCGATAGATCATCCTTTAAACATGTGTCATTCTGAGTGAACAGATCGCAACTTGCTACAGCTCTCTGAAATAGACAAATTATACATGCATGTCAACTTACAAATAAATAATAAACTTGGTATTAATGATCAAACTACCATGCACCTATGGAATGAATACTATATTGCTCAGTATTATACTAGTTTAAATTATCTCAATAATTTAGTCGATCCTGCTAAAAACAGCTCATGTAATCATTGATCAAGACATCCTCTACGCATTTTGTTTAACTGTAAGTTCAGCTGTTCAAGACTTCCTGCAAGTTCAATTATTAAGCTAAGCCCTCCAAATAGTATAAACAATCACCCATATCATGGATCTCAACAGAGGATAGCAAACACATCATTTTGCGAGTGTGAACATGATATGATAAAATCCCATACATTTTGCAAATTGCTTGATTAGTTAGTTTTGATAACAATGTGGGTACCAGTAAACTTAACTCGTAAATCCCATTATTTTTATCATATCACCGAAGACAAAATCAACGTCTCATCTCATGTAACCAAAAGATGTTATAGAAAAGATAGAATTATAATCAGGGTAAAAAACACATTAAAGATTAGAATAAGTTAAGGGGATAGACTTACATCGTAGATAAGATAAGATAAGTTTGCTAAGAAGCTTAGTAAGAATCAAATATGTCATGAAACCTATAAATATCAGGCTTGTAAATACTGAATGATTAATCAGTGAAACAAATTTACAGAACGTATTCAACTTATCAGTTTGTCTTGGTATTAGAGCCGGGAAGATTTTTCCGGTTCTTTTTCCAGCAAACAGGCTTCATCATATACCAATTATTACCTGAGGATGAGTGAACCACAAAAAAACCCAATCGAGGCTTCCACCTTGACCATTGCTCAACTGATGGAGTTTTTTTGATAAACTTCAAAACACCAGGAGCATTAATTTAAGGGGCAACAAACTCAATCAATATTGCCGAGAAGATACTCACAATTTCACGAAATGGTCCAAGCTAATAGAATTAGCGATTGAAGGGAGAGGTAGGCTCAGTCATATCATGGCCGACCCTCCCTCCAAGGACAGTCCAGAACGTGAGAGATTGGCCCAACAAGATTCCACCGTGAAGGTATGGATAATAGAAAATATCGGACCAGAGCTGGTAAACCAGTTCCTCGATTTTCCATTAGCAAAAGACCTATGGAAGGGTATTGAGTCAATATTTGGTGGAGAAGGTGATGGCCTCCAAATATTTGACTTAACAACCCGAGCAAACCGATAAGACAAGGACAAGACTCCATAGAAATCTACTATGGAAAACTCACAACCTTATGGAAAGAAATCGACAGGAGGACAGGAAACCCGATGCATTGCTCACAAGACATGATCGTCCATAACAACATTATACAACAAAACAGACTGTATCAATTTCTAGCCGATTTAGGGGAAGATTTTGACAAAGATCGTCGAGATCTAGTAAACCAAGAACCTCTACCTACGATAGAGGTAGCCCTAGATGAGAGAACTACTCACTGGTGGTAATCATAAAGATAAAAACATAATGCAAATAGTAAGAGAAAACATAATTAAAATAATAATTGACAATTAAGGAGAAATTATTAATATTTGTATTGATTTTAGGATAAAAAATAGCGAAACATTATGGAATAAGTGCTCCAATGATCAAAAGAAAATAAAAATCTAAATATTTAAAATAATAAAGCTAAAGAGTATTTATAATAGTCCTAAAAAACTAAGTCAAATTTAAGAAACAAACATTATAAACTCGACTACTTACTGAAGTCCGAAAAAACATGAGGCATGGACGTGCCTCTGAATGGCACGCTTGTCTAAGCTTGCTTCAAATATTCCTCAGCATTCTGATTTGGTCCAATACAAGTGGCATGGACATGCTCTAATGGTATGCTGGTGTCAATTTTCGTCCAAGTCTCAAGTCTTATGTTCTCTAAATCGCAGCTTGGTATGGACATGCCTCCGTGTGACATGTCCATGTCTCTCAAACTCCACCTTAAGTGCATTTTCATCGAAACGAGCACGGAAGCCTCATAAGTCGTGTCCATAACTACCACACTTTCACTAACTTCTATAATAACTCCAATAATCCTAAAATACATCAAAAACATCAAACTACCCATAAAAGTGTTATAGATCAGCGGTGCCGTCCCTAAGCCTAGGCGAGGGGTGCGACCGCCTAGGCCCTAGGGCTCGGAAGGGCCAAAAAATAATTAAATAAATTATAATTAAATAAATTAAAAAAGTCTTAACTATATTTTTAATGATAATTACTTTAAAGCATTTATGACATTAAGTTTATGGAGTCTTGTAATGAATAAATTTAGTCTCTTGTCAATCTTATTTTGTCATATAACTATAAAAATATTTCAAATTTAAGATTTTTAGTTTTGATAAAATGCAATAAAACTTTTATCTTAGTGGATCTTATATATAATGATAATGGTAGGGTTTGTACGTAGTAGCAACTTGGGTAATCAAATATATAATGTGGACTACATGTATGCTCTGGTATTAAAGTTGAGTTTTTGAATTTTGCAGCTTTAAAATTTGCTAAATATACCTTTAATATTCAATGAGACACCAAACTATTGGAGATTATAAATATTCTATTAACATTTATTTAAAAATATCATCATTATTCTACTAGATTTGATTAATTTGCTTTTAAAAAATATTGTTTCATTACTAGACCTTGTGTGTACCATTTTTTAAAATAATTTTTTTCCAGTTATTTTTATAATGGCTAAATTATTTTACGGATGAATTAGTAATATAAAATAAAATAATCATATTATATATAACTATGTATTTACTATCCGAAACGGATAAGGAAAACTTTTACATGTAGAATAATAAGGGGCCCATAAATATTATTACGCCCACTCGCCCAGAGCCTATATAATGTCAAGACCGGTGCTGTAGATCACAAGTAAACTAAAATCATATAAAACTGCACTAAAAACAAATAACCTACATACAAATGCACCTAAATACACTCCTAAAACATATTAAATACGCACATCACCTGTCAATGTGTTATGTTCTGACTTGCATTGACTGTTAAATAACGACATTTGATTAAGATCTAGTTCCTTAACCAGGAAAGGATCTCATAACTATAAGAATGGCAATGGATCGAAGTCGGAGCGGATCTAACAAAATTCGAACCGATCCAACAAGTTTGTGGACCTTAATTTTGGATCTAAATCCGCAAACTCTGACTCCGACTCTGATTTGTTGGACCTCCAAATCTGATCCGATCTGTCGGACCTCCGAATCCGATCCGTCGGACCTTCGAATTCGATCCAAATTTAATATTTTCTTACCTATTTTTTTTTGTTAATTTCATTACTAAAACAATAATTCATTTATAATATATAAAGTAAATTAAAAAAATATACAATACAAGCAAATACCATAATTTTATTTATTTATTTTATTTATTTATTTTGGGTTATTATATTTTGGCTTTATTTAATACTAGCCTTGATACTACTCATTCGGATCGGACTATCGGACTCGGATCACAATCGAGTCGGATGTAATAAAATATTCGAATATGGCCCATCTCCTATTCGGAGTCGAAATTTTTTAAAACGGATTTGGATCAGACTTTTTCCTTCGGATCGGACTCTATTCGGATTTAATTGCCATCCCTATATAACTAACGTCTCTTTGGTAAATATGCGAAATAATCATAAATCAAAACTATAGTGGAATACGTGACCATGTGACTGTGGCCTTTAACGAGTTCGATTCTATAACAAAGTCCAGTGGCGAGTAACCTTTCAAAGTTACATTGCGAAGAGTAGTAATTTTCAGAATATTACTGCCCACCATTGAAAATCGAATCCTCTCCTCTTTACAGCAAGAATAGTAGAATTGTAATCCAATCCTTCCTCATTCCCACTATTGGGAGTGTATTCAAGGGTTGGAAAGATATCAACATATAGTTCGCCAGGAACATTGTCATAACCGGAATCATAAAATGCTACAGACTTACTTAGGGTAGTTTTTCATGACCATATATTCAGGATATCCAATATTTAGTGGAGCGCTATTTACCGCCCCATACTTACTTGAACCGCCCCCGTTATTGACGATTTTGCCCTTTAACTCGTTTTTAATAAAATCGAACATCATACACTTTAATTCTTATTTCTCACTTTACTATCTCGTAAAAATGTAACAAAAACGAACTCCAATAAATTTTCTAACAACCAGTCGTTGGCCTCCGCGGTGGCCGGAAGATCGTGTTTTAGTTGACGGAAACCGCTCTTCGGGACGCCAGAATTCACCGGAAACTATGGATGAGCCATTGCCGACAACATCGCAGGTAAAAATCTTAGTTCGAGATCGGAAAAGTGGATTATTGGCGTCGACGGTGGGCTAGCCGTCTAAAAAAACGGTCAGCCCTAGGGTTGGCCGGAATTTGAAGACAGCACGGTGGCCGGAAAATTTGAAAAAAAAATAAAAAACATACCCTAGAACGCGATGGTCTTTCTCCCTCTACGGTGGATGCAAGATCTTTTTCGAGGCGGCGACTCATTTCCAGCGAGTTTTTGTGGTGGTGCGGCAGCTTTCGGCGAGTGGGTGAGGCGGCAGGCGGCGGCGGGTGACGGAATCCGGCTGGCGGCGGTGGAGGAGAGTTAGAGAGGGATAGAGAGAGTTAGGGAGAGAATGAAGAAATGGGAAGTCAAGGGCGAAAGGGGAAATATAAGGGGCGGTTGGAGTAATTTAGGGGCGGTGTTTAACAAGTCCCAATATTTATCCGAGGGACAAACAAACAATGAACTCCGGGAAATTCTTTTTTCATAAATAAATAACTTCAAATCGATCCTCCGAGAGGCTCTGCAGAAAACACAAATCTCTCACTCTCACAGCTAAAAAAAGAAAAGGGATACAGTTGAGAGCTATTAGTTACTCTGAGCGCATACAGAAATCTTCAAACATGTCCAAAAATCTTCCAACTCAAATCTAAAAAAACATCACTTCCAAGTCCTAATGGATATTGTGTATGCACAAACTTTTTACAAGAAAAAAACTCAACTAGCCTGTCTTCCTAACCAACAGTGTCCCTCGAACGTTACAGTAAATAGCTGGTACTGTCATGGAGGATAGTACATCAAAAGAGTTTGGCACCTGGATTCTGAGTACCACTTCTCATCATTGCAACAAACTCATCGAAATTTATTCTTCCATCCTGCAGAGAGAAGTAAAACAATGCATGATTTTATGAGCCTTATTGGCTAGGAAATACGGGTAACTAAGGGAATAGAGCGGATCTTACATTGTCAGTGTCAACTTCCATCAATATATCTTTAATGCAATTCTCATCAGCAGTCGCGTACTCTCTCATTGCTGCTTCAAGTTCATCTGTGGTGATGATCCTGTGACATTCAAATTATTATCAGCAAATGGACAATTTAAGTCAGAATCTTTGTTACCAATTGAACAGTCAATACTCCAGATCCAAGAGCAGTATCAAATTCTTGTCATATTATCAGATGGTGACTAGGAGCTGGAAAATTTAAAACTTGGAGGTTTACACTATGAGTTCATGAAAATTGATATGACGGTGCAAGTCCAAATAATGTATTAATGTTTATTATCTTCATACGATAAGGTTGAATGTTGTGATATTGACATTTCTTACAAGAATTTGGACTTTCTTTCAGCTATGAGATTGATTATTTACTGAATCACTCGCTGAAACAGGTGCGATATGACGAACTGATGATAGCTTACATACAGTCTGAGTAAAACATCAATGTCAATTGTCTAAAAACAGAGCTCGAAAGAGGGGAGGGTAACAAAAGAACAATACAAGATAAAATAGTCGCCACTTACCCACTGTTATCTTTGTCAAAATACTGGAATGCTTTGTAAAGTTGGTCATCTCTCTCGAGCCTGTACCTATGCATTGTGGCTGTGATAAACTCGATGTAATCTATTGATCTACTTCCATCTTGATCAGCCTATGAAGAAAAGTAAAAGTCAGCCAGAGAACAATGACATGTCATAGAAAAGTCTCACATCCTCTATATTAAATAAATTTCATGTCTTACAGCTTCCATGAGTGCCTTCACTTCAGTTTCAGTAAGCTTAGATCCAAGCCGAGACAATCCCTCCTTCAGTTCTTCACACGCGATATCCCACTGCCATCAGTGTCCATGTTCGCAAACATCTGTTTCAGACCTTGGATCTCTTCTGCAGGAAGGTTTTCAGCAATAACCTATGTCCAATAAAAAGAGCCATTACATTATTTTATGAAATTATTGCCGACGTTATATCCTGTGCAATGTCAACAAGCTTAAGTACCTTCTTTTGCAGAAGAAAAGGATAAGAATAGGATTACTAACTTTCAGTGCCAGCTGCTAGAGCTTGTTCATGACTCTGAATTGTTTCATCCTGGAGAGAACAGCACTATCAATTAGATTGTCTGATGTATCAGCATCCTTGAGCCATGGATGATCTGCATGGTGAACATGCAACTTTGAGTTCAGGACATATGATGCATCTTTTTACGAATCAAATTTGTCACTGGAACAGCAATCTTTAGACCATCAGGTAGGTTTAAAAGACCATTGGGAAGACATTTTGCTAGCTTCTGAGGATTACATAAATAGAATACCAACAGGGAAGCAGGGAATTTTAGGGGGTAGTTGCATGCAAAATGCGCTGATGCTACAAGAAGCAATCCATGCCAGATATTTCATTTAAATGATCACTTCACTAATATATTACACCTCATAGATCTTTGAACCCCATTTTAGACATACAAAGAACTGATAGTTATTTCATGAAGACAGATCCCATGTTCTTCATCAGCAAACTTTGGTATTAGATAATAAAGCATTAACATATACGTACATTGTAGACACAAATACAAGGAAAATTTCATACCAAGAACTTGAGCAGCAGTAATTCGTCTTTTGGGATCTAGTGTCAACATTTTCTTCACTAGGTCCTTGGCGCCATTTGAGATTGATGGCCAAGGTTTGCTCTCAAAATCAATATGTTGTCGCAGTATAGCATCAAATATTCCTTTCTCATTTTCTACATTAGAAAATGCATAAGAATCAATAATACAGTCACAATAAAAGGCAACCAAAATACTAGAATGAAATTTTACCAGCCCAAAAGGGTGGAACGCCACTGAGTAAAATGTACAGCATGACTCCAGCACTCCAAATGTCGATCTCCTTACCATACCTACGTCTTAAGACCTCAGGAGCTACATGGTAAGCACTACCTACTATATCCCGATATACTTTACCTGGAAAAAGGATTCACAACTCAGAGTCAAACAACCAGATTGAAATTTCACAACAAAATAGTCAAAAATAATAACTACAGAAAACATAGAGCTCAAACTGGAATGGATGGCTTCGGGACATCTCTTTCAATGTGATCCAAATCACGATCAATCACCTCAGAAAAATAATTTCACAATTCTTTTCACATCAATTACATTAAATTTGAGCAATCACTAGTCAACAATCAGTTAAGACAAACCCAAATGGTCATACCTCTAGTAAACAAATGGTAAAATCAACTCTACATCTCAAACCAACAAATGACCTTGAAAAGATCAAAACGTTTATCATGGAAATTCACCACAGTAATCCATCATTAATCCACTATCCAAAAATATTTGTCTAAGTTTCGATCAATAGGTCGGCAAAACAAGTAAGATCACCAAAATTTCCGTTCAGACAATATCATGAAAACGCAAACATGAAACATCATATGATCTATGTAATAGAAGATATAATACGTAAACATCAAACAGATTATGCAGAAAAGACATCTGGCATTCCCCTTTTTATTAATGATTATACCTTCTTCAATAAACACAGAAAGCCCAAAATCAGTAGCTTTCAAGGCAGCATTCTCATCCTTACTAGATAGCAAGAAATTCTCAGGCTTCAAATCCCTATGCATCACACCCATAAAGTGACAAACATGAACAACATTAACAATCTGTCTCAAAAGAGTAGCAGCAGCCTTCTCACTGTAATGTCCCTTAGCAATGATCCTGTCAAACAGCTCCCCTCCAGCACACAACTCCATCACAAGATTGACAGATGTCTTATCTTCATAGGCTCCCTTAAACTCCACAATGTTAGGCTGACCACTCAAGTGCTGCATGATCAGAATCTCTCTCTTCATGTCCTCCTTGTCGGCCCTTGTCACAAGCTTCTTCTTTGAGATTGACTTGCAAGCATATTGTTGACCTGTCTTCTTATCAACACACAGATATGTCACCCCAAATTGACCCCTCCCCAATTCCTTCCCCAAAGTGTAGTGCTGCTTCACATCCTCAAAGGGTTTCCCCACAATTGCGTTTGGATCAGTCCTTTGAGCTGAATTTGATGGGCTAGGCACTTTAACGGGCGGTTGCGCTACCGGGCGTTCAGGAGGCGGCATCTGAGGATACTGTTGGTTTGATTGAGCTGATGATGATCCAGTTGTTGGGTTATACTCATTTTTTTGTCTGTTATACCCATTATGCTCATGTTTCGAGTCCTTTGACTTGCTTGCACAAAGTCCCATTTTTGCAAAAAAAAAAAAAAAAACCCTTCAAGCTCACACACAAACACAGAAAGAACTCAACTTTCAGCAGTTTGAATCAAAGGGTGTTCGAATTTCAGCACTATTTTCAACAGCTCTACAAAAAATGAGCAAGATCCAGAATCCCAATTCTTGATTCGAACAAAACCCGGAAATTTTCTGAGCTAAAGTCAGCAATTTGAGGGCAAACGAGCAATACCCAGATGTTGATTTGAGGAGAGTATTATGAATTACAGCACTAAAATAGGCAAAAGTTTGAAACTTTTGTGATTGGAATGAAGGAATAGATCAAAGGTTATTGTCTGAATAGCAGAATAGAAAGGTGGGGGAGTTCAGAAAAATAGATACAAATGAGAGAAGAGAAAGGGGAAACGATCAGCTGAATGATGTGTTGAAATAATGTGGAAGATGAAAGTTTCAGGTTAAAGTGAAAGCCCCGGCAATTGGCAGAAGAGGAAAGAGAAAAGGGAAGAAAGGAAGCAGCTTCAAGGCTGCAAAAGTGCTAATGGCAAATATATCGGGCCGGCAAATCGGGTTATTGTATGATTTTCAATATAGATTAGTAGAATGGGTGCACGTTAGTCGTTAGATTCCCACTTATACAATGTGTCAACATATCGTGTTGTTCTCCGAAGTCATCGTAGATTCGTATTGCAAATTTTTTTTCTTTTTGAATTTATATGACCTCACTTTAATTTTATGTTTAAGTTAAAAACAAAAACACTAACTTCTTACGAATTGTTGTTACTTTGTGAGTCAAAATTTAAAAACTCATAATAATACTCATCATATTAGGTAAGAACAATGTCATTAGCGATTTTTTCTCTTGAAGAAATATTTTCTTCTTGAATAGCCCATCCCACTAGTGAGTATTCTCTCAAAAAATTTCAAACTTTTGAGAAAAACTTCATCCATCCATTAAAAATCTCATATTGCTTAGTTTGCTATAAAATGAGACCTATGTTGAGTCAACTTCTTTCTAAATTTTTGTTAGCTTTTCTCTTGAAAATGATGTGTTTTGGACAATAACTATAAAAAATGTTGTGTTTTGTAGATAAGCAAAAAAAATATACCTCCTTTGCCCCTTAATATTTTTCCCTTTTTTGAGAGTTTTTTTTTGGTTAAAATGAGACAAACATTAAGGGATATAAGAAATTTGTGAAAGTGGGTTGATTAATCACGTTAGTTAGCCCAATTAAGGTGACACGTTAGTCAACCAGACATCTTTTTAGCCAATTATTATTGTATTTTTTACATACTTATCTGTTGTGTATTAATTTCTTATATTTATAAAAAAAAATAAACAAAAAATTCACGAACAGTCACATTTTTTTTATAAATAGGCACTCATTTAGGCTAGTGCTTTGAAAGAATCTGGTCAAATAATGGAAAGTAGGTACTATAAAGGTAATGTCATAAAAATGATTGGCTAAAAAGATGTCTTGCCAAAATGCACCAAGGAATTTCAAATATTAGAATGCATGAAAGATGGTGAACAAGTATCTAAAGTGAAAAAAGTTCATGACGTAAGGTCTAAACAAGAAAAAAAAAATGAAGAACGTTGATGTTGAGCATAAGGCAAAAATTGATCTCAAAAATAGTAATGATATTGGCAAGATAATTAGAGATTATGCTAATGGTAGCTTCGTTTGGAGGTAAAAGTCGCCCATATGGGGTGAAGAAAGCCAATGCTACGAGAAAAATCACAATAGAATATTTAACTAGTATGAGTGAGCATATTAAGGCTTAAATATAGTCAATGGGTTTTTGAGATGACTATGAAACGATAGAAACTTCAATTTGAATGGTAGAAGAAATAGAAGAGGGAAATCTTCAAATCCAAGAAGAGAAATGAAGGTTGAGAAGTAGATGTAGAAATTTGATATGTTACATGTGTTATTGTCTAAGATATTACTTATCTAGAAGACATTTTAAAGGTGACATTATTGATAGAACTTGAAGATTACATGTAATAAATCTGATGTCAAACGATTAGAGAAGTTGAAGGAGTCATTTCCGTTATTTACTTAAGGTTTTTTTTTATGTTTGTTATAAGTATTAGTGTTAAATCAAGTTTAATTTGTTGTAGTTTGAAGTCTTATTATATGTTTCTTTGTAGTGTTTATCTAAATTAATCAAAATTTATTTAAGTACTTTTTGTCATTTACATATCATAATTAGCAATTATTTAGTCAATCACTTGATTTAATGAATTATTTTGTTATATTAGTGAAAAGTTATAGTCACCTTATCACCTTGTCATAATAAAATGTGTCACTGAATGGTCATATCTAAGTTTTGGTATTATTACAATAAAAATACATGACACTAAATAGTCATATCTATCTTATTTATTATCACAACAAATTGCTCATATCCAATGTATAATTATCCCATTTCATTCTATATAAAAACTATATAAATGGTACTTAATATCACCTAAAAAACATCCACTAAAAAGTACCAAATAAAAACAATGTTATTTCAAAGAAGCCCATCAAGCTTAAGTTCTTTATCAAATAACAATGAAGAATTTCCCAAAATTATCGATGACTTTGTCAATAATCTCTTACATCTATATTGTTTCCACCACCACCTCTGCCTCAAACACAACTTCATAATGAAAATGCTAAGGTTGTGGTTTATATGTGCCAGCATGTAAGTTACGAAAATCTTACAACATTTTGTTTCCAATGCTCTAAATATCGAACTTCAATTTCAATTCAAGCTATACCTTTTCCAAATATGACTTAAGTTGTGACTTTTTAGCATGAGTCATTGTACTTATTAGATTTAAACTTCCATAATCATTAAAGGTGTCTTCATCATCAACTTTACCCCTCGAATTAGGGAGAACAACAATCGATGAGGTAGCTAATAACAAAATCCAAAAACATATTGTGGGATGAAACTTTTGTTACAACTTATCAAACCAATCCTCATTTTTCACTTGTCATCATAGGCATTATACCTCTGATTCCAATAGTGATGAGAACATACTTATATAAAACATCCAAAATTTTTCTCACGTCAGTGTTCTTCCCAAGCGCAAGAGTCATACAATGCAAAACTAGATCAAAGCCTGATTAGGGTATATGGTTTGGTAAGCAAATAAAGACCAAAAACATGACACTGCACATACATTTTGTATATATTAAATCATATATAGTATATATAGGATAGGTGTACGTAGACATCCATCAAGGAATGCCTTCTGTATGTCCTTTACAATTTACATCATGTATGCATGTATGCATGATTGCTTATGTCTTCCTGCTGTAAGATATTTTATACATGCAGTTGATCGATGATGAGTGAGCCTTAACCAAACCTTTTCCGATAGATCATCCTTTAAACATGTGTCATTCTGAGTGAACAGATCGCAACTTGCTACAGCTCTCTGAAATAGACAAATTATACATGCATGTCAACTTACAAATAAATAATAAACTTGGTATTAATGATCAAACTACCATGCACCTATGGAATGAATACTATATTGCTCAGTATTATACTAGTTTAAATTATCTCAATAATTTAGTCGATCCTGCTAAAAACAGCTCATGTAATCATTGATCAAGACATCCTCTACGCATTTTGTTTAACTGTAAGTTCAGCTGTTCAAGACTTCCTGCAAGTTCAATTATTAAGCTAAGCCCTCCAAATAGTATAAACAATCACCCATATCATGGATCTCAACAGAGGATAGCAAACACATCATTTTGCGAGTGTGAACATGATATGATAAAATCCCATACATTTTGCAAATTGCTTGATTAGTTAGTTTTGATAACAATGTGGGTACCAGTAAACTTAACTCGTAAATCCCATTATTTTTATCATATCACCGAAGACAAAATCAACGTCTCATCTCATGTAACCAAAAGATGTTATAGAAAAGATAGAATTATAATCAGGGTAAAAAACACATTAAAGATTAGAATAAGTTAAGGGGATAGACTTACATCGTAGATAAGATAAGATAAGTTTGCTAAGAAGCTTAGTAAGAATCAAATATGTCATGAAACCTATAAATATCAGGCTTGTAAATACTGAATGATTAATCAGTGAAACAAATTTACAGAACGTATTCAACTTATCAGTTTGTCTTGGTATTAGAGCCGGGAAGATTTTTCCGGTTCTTTTTCCAGCAAACAGGCTTCATCATATACCAATTATTACCTGAGGATGAGTGAACCACAAAAAAACCCAATCGAGGCTTCCACCTTGACCATTGCTCAACTGATGGAGTTTTTTTGATAAACTTCAAAACACCAGGAGCATTAATTTAAGGGGCAACAAACTCAATCAATATTGCCGAGAAGATACTCACAATTTCACGAAATGGTCCAAGCTAATAGAATTAGCGATTGAAGGGAGAGGTAGGCTCAGTCATATCATGGCCGACCCTCCCTCCAAGGACAGTCCAGAACGTGAGAGATTGGCCCAACAAGATTCCACCGTGAAGGTATGGATAATAGAAAATATCGGACCAGAGCTGGTAAACCAGTTCCTCGATTTTCCATTAGCAAAAGACCTATGGAAGGGTATTGAGTCAATATTTGGTGGAGAAGGTGATGGCCTCCAAATATTTGACTTAACAACCCGAGCAAACCGATAAGACAAGGACAAGACTCCATAGAAATCTACTATGGAAAACTCACAACCTTATGGAAAGAAATCGACAGGAGGACAGGAAACCCGATGCATTGCTCACAAGACATGATCGTCCATAACAACATTATACAACAAAACAGACTGTATCAATTTCTAGCCGATTTAGGGGAAGATTTTGACAAAGATCGTCGAGATCTAGTAAACCAAGAACCTCTACCTACGATAGAGGTAGCCCTAGATGAGAGAACTACTCACTGGTGGTAATCATAAAGATAAAAACATAATGCAAATAGTAAGAGAAAACATAATTAAAATAATAATTGACAATTAAGGAGAAATTATTAATATTTGTATTGATTTTAGGATAAAAAATAGCGAAACATTATGGAATAAGTGCTCCAATGATCAAAAGAAAATAAAAATCTAAATATTTAAAATAATAAAGCTAAAGAGTATTTATAATAGTCCTAAAAAACTAAGTCAAATTTAAGAAACAAACATTATAAACTCGACTACTTACTGAAGTCCGAAAAAACATGAGGCATGGACGTGCCTCTGAATGGCACGCTTGTCTAAGCTTGCTTCAAATATTCCTCAGCATTCTGATTTGGTCCAATACAAGTGGCATGGACATGCTCTAATGGTATGCTGGTGTCAATTTTCGTCCAAGTCTCAAGTCTTATGTTCTCTAAATCGCAGCTTGGTATGGACATGCCTCCGTGTGACATGTCCATGTCTCTCAAACTCCACCTTAAGTGCATTTTCATCGAAACGAGCACGGAAGCCTCATAAGTCGTGTCCATAACTACCACACTTTCACTAACTTCTATAATAACTCCAATAATCCTAAAATACATCAAAAACATCAAACTACCCATAAAAGTGTTATAGATCAGCGGTGCCGTCCCTAAGCCTAGGCGAGGGGTGCGACCGCCTAGGCCCTAGGGCTCGGAAGGGCCAAAAAATAATTAAATAAATTATAATTAAATAAATTAAAAAAGTCTTAACTATATTTTTAATGATAATTACTTTAAAGCATTTATGACATTAAGTTTATGGAGTCTTGTAATGAATAAATTTAGTCTCTTGTCAATCTTATTTTGTCATATAACTATAAAAATATTTCAAATTTAAGATTTTTAGTTTTGATAAAATGCAATAAAACTTTTATCTTAGTGGATCTTATATATAATGATAATGGTAGGGTTTGTACGTAGTAGCAACTTGGGTAATCAAATATATAATGTGGACTACATGTATGCTCTGGTATTAAAGTTGAGTTTTTGAATTTTGCAGCTTTAAAATTTGCTAAATATACCTTTAATATTCAATGAGACACCAAACTATTGGAGATTATAAATATTCTATTAACATTTATTTAAAAATATCATCATTATTCTACTAGATTTGATTAATTTGCTTTTAAAAAATATTGTTTCATTACTAGACCTTGTGTGTACCATTTTTTAAAATAATTTTTTTCCAGTTATTTTTATAATGGCTAAATTATTTTACGGATGAATTAGTAATATAAAATAAAATAATCATATTATATATAACTATGTATTTACTATCCGAAACGGATAAGGAAAACTTTTACATGTAGAATAATAAGGGGCCCATAAATATTATTACGCCCACTCGCCCAGAGCCTATATAATGTCAAGACCGGTGCTGTAGATCACAAGTAAACTAAAATCATATAAAACTGCACTAAAAACAAATAACCTACATACAAATGCACCTAAATACACTCCTAAAACATATTAAATACGCACATCACCTGTCAATGTGTTATGTTCTGACTTGCATTGACTGTTAAATAACGACATTTGATTAAGATCTAGTTCCTTAACCAGGAAAGGATCTCATAACTATAAGAATGGCAATGGATCGAAGTCGGAGCGGATCTAACAAAATTCGAACCGATCCAACAAGTTTGTGGACCTTAATTTTGGATCTAAATCCGCAAACTCTGACTCCGACTCTGATTTGTTGGACCTCCAAATCTGATCCGATCTGTCGGACCTCCGAATCCGATCCGTCGGACCTTCGAATTCGATCCAAATTTAATATTTTCTTACCTATTTTTTTTTGTTAATTTCATTACTAAAACAATAATTCATTTATAATATATAAAGTAAATTAAAAAAATATACAATACAAGCAAATACCATAATTTTATTTATTTATTTTATTTATTTATTTTGGGTTATTATATTTTGGCTTTATTTAATACTAGCCTTGATACTACTCATTCGGATCGGACTATCGGACTCGGATCACAATCGAGTCGGATGTAATAAAATATTCGAATATGGCCCATCTCCTATTCGGAGTCGAAATTTTTTAAAACGGATTTGGATCAGACTTTTTCCTTCGGATCGGACTCTATTCGGATTTAATTGCCATCCCTATATAACTAACGTCTCTTTGGTAAATATGCGAAATAATCATAAATCAAAACTATAGTGGAATACGTGACCATGTGACTGTGGCCTTTAACGAGTTCGATTCTATAACAAAGTCCAGTGGCGAGTAACCTTTCAAAGTTACATTGCGAAGAGTAGTAATTTTCAGAATATTACTGCCCACCATTGAAAATCGAATCCTCTCCTCTTTACAGCAAGAATAGTAGAATTGTAATCCAATCCTTCCTCATTCCCACTATTGGGAGTGTATTCAAGGGTTGGAAAGATATCAACATATAGTTCGCCAGGAACATTGTCATAACCGGAATCATAAAATGCTACAGACTTACTTAGGGTAGTTTTTCATGACCATATATTCAGGATATCCAATATTTAGTGGAGCGCTATTTACCGCCCCATACTTACTTGAACCGCCCCCGTTATTGACGATTTTGCCCTTTAACTCGTTTTTAATAAAATCGAACATCATACACTTTAATTCTTATTTCTCACTTTACTATCTCGTAAAAATGTAACAAAAACGAACTCCAATAAATTTTCTAACAACCAGTCGTTGGCCTCCGCGGTGGCCGGAAGATCGTGTTTTAGTTGACGGAAACCGCTCTTCGGGACGCCAGAATTCACCGGAAACTATGGATGAGCCATTGCCGACAACATCGCAGGTAAAAATCTTAGTTCGAGATCGGAAAAGTGGATTATTGGCGTCGACGGTGGGCTAGCCGTCTAAAAAAACGGTCAGCCCTAGGGTTGGCCGGAATTTGAAGACAGCACGGTGGCCGGAAAATTTGAAAAAAAAATAAAAAACATACCCTAGAACGCGATGGTCTTTCTCCCTCTACGGTGGATGCAAGATCTTTTTCGAGGCGGCGACTCATTTCCAGCGAGTTTTTGTGGTGGTGCGGCAGCTTTCGGCGAGTGGGTGAGGCGGCAGGCGGCGGCGGGTGACGGAATCCGGCTGGCGGCGGTGGAGGAGAGTTAGAGAGGGATAGAGAGAGTTAGGGAGAGAATGAAGAAATGGGAAGTCAAGGGCGAAAGGGGAAATATAAGGGGCGGTTGGAGTAATTTAGGGGCGGTGTTTAACAAGTCCCAATATTTATCCGAGGGACAAACAAACAATGAACTCCGGGAAATTCTTTTTTCATAAATAAATAACTTCAAATCGATCCTCCGAGAGGCTCTGCAGAAAACACAAATCTCTCACTCTCACAGCTAAAAAAAGAAAAGGGATACAGTTGAGAGCTATTAGTTACTCTGAGCGCATACAGAAATCTTCAAACATGTCCAAAAATCTTCCAACTCAAATCTAAAAAAACATCACTTCCAAGTCCTAATGGATATTGTGTATGCACAAACTTTTTACAAGAAAAAAACTCAACTAGCCTGTCTTCCTAACCAACAGTGTCCCTCGAACGTTACAGTAAATAGCTGGTACTGTCATGGAGGATAGTACATCAAAAGAGTTTGGCACCTGGATTCTGAGTACCACTTCTCATCATTGCAACAAACTCATCGAAATTTATTCTTCCATCCTGCAGAGAGAAGTAAAACAATGCATGATTTTATGAGCCTTATTGGCTAGGAAATACGGGTAACTAAGGGAATAGAGCGGATCTTACATTGTCAGTGTCAACTTCCATCAATATATCTTTAATGCAATTCTCATCAGCAGTCGCGTACTCTCTCATTGCTGCTTCAAGTTCATCTGTGGTGATGATCCTGTGACATTCAAATTATTATCAGCAAATGGACAATTTAAGTCAGAATCTTTGTTACCAATTGAACAGTCAATACTCCAGATCCAAGAGCAGTATCAAATTCTTGTCATATTATCAGATGGTGACTAGGAGCTGGAAAATTTAAAACTTGGAGGTTTACACTATGAGTTCATGAAAATTGATATGACGGTGCAAGTCCAAATAATGTATTAATGTTTATTATCTTCATACGATAAGGTTGAATGTTGTGATATTGACATTTCTTACAAGAATTTGGACTTTCTTTCAGCTATGAGATTGATTATTTACTGAATCACTCGCTGAAACAGGTGCGATATGACGAACTGATGATAGCTTACATACAGTCTGAGTAAAACATCAATGTCAATTGTCTAAAAACAGAGCTCGAAAGAGGGGAGGGTAACAAAAGAACAATACAAGATAAAATAGTCGCCACTTACCCACTGTTATCTTTGTCAAAATACTGGAATGCTTTGTAAAGTTGGTCATCTCTCTCGAGCCTGTACCTATGCATTGTGGCTGTGATAAACTCGATGTAATCTATTGATCTACTTCCATCTTGATCAGCCTATGAAGAAAAGTAAAAGTCAGCCAGAGAACAATGACATGTCATAGAAAAGTCTCACATCCTCTATATTAAATAAATTTCATGTCTTACAGCTTCCATGAGTGCCTTCACTTCAGTTTCAGTAAGCTTAGATCCAAGCCGAGACAATCCCTCCTTCAGTTCTTCACACGCGATATCCCACTGCCATCAGTGTCCATGTTCGCAAACATCTGTTTCAGACCTTGGATCTCTTCTGCAGGAAGGTTTTCAGCAATAACCTATGTCCAATAAAAAGAGCCATTACATTATTTTATGAAATTATTGCCGACGTTATATCCTGTGCAATGTCAACAAGCTTAAGTACCTTCTTTTGCAGAAGAAAAGGATAAGAATAGGATTACTAACTTTCAGTGCCAGCTGCTAGAGCTTGTTCATGACTCTGAATTGTTTCATCCTGGAGAGAACAGCACTATCAATTAGATTGTCTGATGTATCAGCATCCTTGAGCCATGGATGATCTGCATGGTGAACATGCAACTTTGAGTTCAGGACATATGATGCATCTTTTTACGAATCAAATTTGTCACTGGAACAGCAATCTTTAGACCATCAGGTAGGTTTAAAAGACCATTGGGAAGACATTTTGCTAGCTTCTGAGGATTACATAAATAGAATACCAACAGGGAAGCAGGGAATTTTAGGGGGTAGTTGCATGCAAAATGCGCTGATGCTACAAGAAGCAATCCATGCCAGATATTTCATTTAAATGATCACTTCACTAATATATTACACCTCATAGATCTTTGAACCCCATTTTAGACATACAAAGAACTGATAGTTATTTCATGAAGACAGATCCCATGTTCTTCATCAGCAAACTTTGGTATTAGATAATAAAGCATTAACATATACGTACATTGTAGACACAAATACAAGGAAAATTTCATACCAAGAACTTGAGCAGCAGTAATTCGTCTTTTGGGATCTAGTGTCAACATTTTCTTCACTAGGTCCTTGGCGCCATTTGAGATTGATGGCCAAGGTTTGCTCTCAAAATCAATATGTTGTCGCAGTATAGCATCAAATATTCCTTTCTCATTTTCTACATTAGAAAATGCATAAGAATCAATAATACAGTCACAATAAAAGGCAACCAAAATACTAGAATGAAATTTTACCAGCCCAAAAGGGTGGAACGCCACTGAGTAAAATGTACAGCATGACTCCAGCACTCCAAATGTCGATCTCCTTACCATACCTACGTCTTAAGACCTCAGGAGCTACATGGTAAGCACTACCTACTATATCCCGATATACTTTACCTGGAAAAAGGATTCACAACTCAGAGTCAAACAACCAGATTGAAATTTCACAACAAAATAGTCAAAAATAATAACTACAGAAAACATAGAGCTCAAACTGGAATGGATGGCTTCGGGACATCTCTTTCAATGTGATCCAAATCACGATCAATCACCTCAGAAAAATAATTTCACAATTCTTTTCACATCAATTACATTAAATTTGAGCAATCACTAGTCAACAATCAGTTAAGACAAACCCAAATGGTCATACCTCTAGTAAACAAATGGTAAAATCAACTCTACATCTCAAACCAACAAATGACCTTGAAAAGATCAAAACGTTTATCATGGAAATTCACCACAGTAATCCATCATTAATCCACTATCCAAAAATATTTGTCTAAGTTTCGATCAATAGGTCGGCAAAACAAGTAAGATCACCAAAATTTCCGTTCAGACAATATCATGAAAACGCAAACATGAAACATCATATGATCTATGTAATAGAAGATATAATACGTAAACATCAAACAGATTATGCAGAAAAGACATCTGGCATTCCCCTTTTTATTAATGATTATACCTTCTTCAATAAACACAGAAAGCCCAAAATCAGTAGCTTTCAAGGCAGCATTCTCATCCTTACTAGATAGCAAGAAATTCTCAGGCTTCAAATCCCTATGCATCACACCCATAAAGTGACAAACATGAACAACATTAACAATCTGTCTCAAAAGAGTAGCAGCAGCCTTCTCACTGTAATGTCCCTTAGCAATGATCCTGTCAAACAGCTCCCCTCCAGCACACAACTCCATCACAAGATTGACAGATGTCTTATCTTCATAGGCTCCCTTAAACTCCACAATGTTAGGCTGACCACTCAAGTGCTGCATGATCAGAATCTCTCTCTTCATGTCCTCCTTGTCGGCCCTTGTCACAAGCTTCTTCTTTGAGATTGACTTGCAAGCATATTGTTGACCTGTCTTCTTATCAACACACAGATATGTCACCCCAAATTGACCCCTCCCCAATTCCTTCCCCAAAGTGTAGTGCTGCTTCACATCCTCAAAGGGTTTCCCCACAATTGCGTTTGGATCAGTCCTTTGAGCTGAATTTGATGGGCTAGGCACTTTAACGGGCGGTTGCGCTACCGGGCGTTCAGGAGGCGGCATCTGAGGATACTGTTGGTTTGATTGAGCTGATGATGATCCAGTTGTTGGGTTATACTCATTTTTTTGTCTGTTATACCCATTATGCTCATGTTTCGAGTCCTTTGACTTGCTTGCACAAAGTCCCATTTTTGCAAAAAAAAAAAAAAAAACCCTTCAAGCTCACACACAAACACAGAAAGAACTCAACTTTCAGCAGTTTGAATCAAAGGGTGTTCGAATTTCAGCACTATTTTCAACAGCTCTACAAAAAATGAGCAAGATCCAGAATCCCAATTCTTGATTCGAACAAAACCCGGAAATTTTCTGAGCTAAAGTCAGCAATTTGAGGGCAAACGAGCAATACCCAGATGTTGATTTGAGGAGAGTATTATGAATTACAGCACTAAAATAGGCAAAAGTTTGAAACTTTTGTGATTGGAATGAAGGAATAGATCAAAGGTTATTGTCTGAATAGCAGAATAGAAAGGTGGGGGAGTTCAGAAAAATAGATACAAATGAGAGAAGAGAAAGGGGAAACGATCAGCTGAATGATGTGTTGAAATAATGTGGAAGATGAAAGTTTCAGGTTAAAGTGAAAGCCCCGGCAATTGGCAGAAGAGGAAAGAGAAAAGGGAAGAAAGGAAGCAGCTTCAAGGCTGCAAAAGTGCTAATGGCAAATATATCGGGCCGGCAAATCGGGTTATTGTATGATTTTCAATATAGATTAGTAGAATGGGTGCACGTTAGTCGTTAGATTCCCACTTATACAATGTGTCAACATATCGTGTTGTTCTCCGAAGTCATCGTAGATTCGTATTGCAAATTTTTTTTCTTTTTGAATTTATATGACCTCACTTTAATTTTATGTTTAAGTTAAAAACAAAAACACTAACTTCTTACGAATTGTTGTTACTTTGTGAGTCAAAATTTAAAAACTCATAATAATACTCATCATATTAGGTAAGAACAATGTCATTAGCGATTTTTTCTCTTGAAGAAATATTTTCTTCTTGAATAGCCCATCCCACTAGTGAGTATTCTCTCAAAAAATTTCAAACTTTTGAGAAAAACTTCATCCATCCATTAAAAATCTCATATTGCTTAGTTTGCTATAAAATGAGACCTATGTTGAGTCAACTTCTTTCTAAATTTTTGTTAGCTTTTCTCTTGAAAATGATGTGTTTTGGACAATAACTATAAAAAATGTTGTGTTTTGTAGATAAGCAAAAAAAATATACCTCCTTTGCCCCTTAATATTTTTCCCTTTTTTGAGAGTTTTTTTTTGGTTAAAATGAGACAAACATTAAGGGATATAAGAAATTTGTGAAAGTGGGTTGATTAATCACGTTAGTTAGCCCAATTAAGGTGACACGTTAGTCAACCAGACATCTTTTTAGCCAATTATTATTGTATTTTTTACATACTTATCTGTTGTGTATTAATTTCTTATATTTATAAAAAAAAATAAACAAAAAATTCACGAACAGTCACATTTTTTTTATAAATAGGCACTCATTTAGGCTAGTGCTTTGAAAGAATCTGGTCAAATAATGGAAAGTAGGTACTATAAAGGTAATGTCATAAAAATGATTGGCTAAAAAGATGTCTTGCCAAAATGCACCAAGGAATTTCAAATATTAGAATGCATGAAAGATGGTGAACAAGTATCTAAAGTGAAAAAAGTTCATGACGTAAGGTCTAAACAAGAAAAAAAAAATGAAGAACGTTGATGTTGAGCATAAGGCAAAAATTGATCTCAAAAATAGTAATGATATTGGCAAGATAATTAGAGATTATGCTAATGGTAGCTTCGTTTGGAGGTAAAAGTCGCCCATATGGGGTGAAGAAAGCCAATGCTACGAGAAAAATCACAATAGAATATTTAACTAGTATGAGTGAGCATATTAAGGCTTAAATATAGTCAATGGGTTTTTGAGATGACTATGAAACGATAGAAACTTCAATTTGAATGGTAGAAGAAATAGAAGAGGGAAATCTTCAAATCCAAGAAGAGAAATGAAGGTTGAGAAGTAGATGTAGAAATTTGATATGTTACATGTGTTATTGTCTAAGATATTACTTATCTAGAAGACATTTTAAAGGTGACATTATTGATAGAACTTGAAGATTACATGTAATAAATCTGATGTCAAACGATTAGAGAAGTTGAAGGAGTCATTTCCGTTATTTACTTAAGGTTTTTTTTTATGTTTGTTATAAGTATTAGTGTTAAATCAAGTTTAATTTGTTGTAGTTTGAAGTCTTATTATATGTTTCTTTGTAGTGTTTATCTAAATTAATCAAAATTTATTTAAGTACTTTTTGTCATTTACATATCATAATTAGCAATTATTTAGTCAATCACTTGATTTAATGAATTATTTTGTTATATTAGTGAAAAGTTATAGTCACCTTATCACCTTGTCATAATAAAATGTGTCACTGAATGGTCATATCTAAGTTTTGGTATTATTACAATAAAAATACATGACACTAAATAGTCATATCTATCTTATTTATTATCACAACAAATTGCTCATATCCAATGTATAATTATCCCATTTCGTTCTATATAAAAACTATATAAATGGTACTTAATATCACCTAAAAAACATCCACTAAAAAGTACCAAATAAAAACAATGTTATTTCAAAGAAGCCCATCAAGCTTAAGTTCTTTATCAAATAACAATGAAGAATTTCCCAAAATTATCGATGACTTTGTCAATAATCTCTTACATCTATATTGTTTCCACCACCACCTCTGCCTCAAACACAACTTCATAATGAAAATGCTAAGGTTGTGGTTTATATGTGCCAGCATGTAAGTTACGAAAATCTTACAACATTTTGTTTCCAATGCTCTAAATATCGAACTTCAATTTCAATTCAAGCTATACCTTTTCCAAATATGACTTAAGTTGTAACTTTTTAGCATGAGTCGTTGTACTTATTAGATTTAAACTTCCATAATCATTAAAGGTGTCTTCATCATCAACTTTACCCCTCGAATTAGGGAGAACAACAATCGATGAGGTAGCTAATAACAAAATCCAAAAACATATCGTGGGATGAAACTTTTGTTACAACTTATCAAACCAATCCTCATTTTTCACTTGTCATCATAGGCATTATACCTCTGATTCCAATAGTGATGAGAACATACTTATATAAAACATCCAAAATTTTTCTCACGTCAGTGTTCTTCCCAAGTGCAAGATTCATACAATGCAAAACTAGATCAAAGTCTGATTAGGGTATATGGTTTGGTAAGCAAATAAAGGCCAAAAACATGACACTGCACATACATAAGGTTTGATAGGTAATATATCAATACTAAGATACCTTATAAAAAAAATTCAATAGATAGTAATAGAAGCTTATGAAGGGAAACAAATATAAGGTTTGATAGGTAATATTGATAGGAAAAAAATCAGAAAATTTATTGAAAAATTACGAAAATTTTCCTTAGGGTTAACAATTCTCCATCACTTCATTTCGTTCAGATTACCACAGTGACCAAAAAATGATACATCTAACTATGAATAAATATGAGCAACCTATACGGTGTGGTAATGACTACACTACATATTCATTATGCATAACAAAATAAGGACCAACCTATGTATCTTATCCATTCAAAATAGAAATGGCCAATGACCAGACAGGTTCGGTCTAAAACTGGCTTGACCCACTTAAAATATGGACTGATTACGAATAAAAAAAACCGTAACCCAGCCCTAGTCGGATCGGCCCGGCCCGGCCCGGCCAATCCCTGACTCAGAGTAACGTGCATAAGGTATAGTGAAACTCCCTCTTACGCTTATTCCCCAAGAGGGCAAGAACGAGGCGTTATGTAGTTGGGCTTATAACATATTGGGTTTATTGAAGCCCATGAGTCCACATCCTATATTTCGTCCATAAAGAAGGAAATAAAATTGTGATTTAACACAGAAAGTTGAGTGGAGTGACAGTGAGAGTATCAACACACAAATGGCGTGGTGCGTAGCAAGGTCGAGCTTCCAATTGCCGACGGTTGACACGAGCGCTCTCTGCGCCAGAGGCCAAATAGCCGCAGGTGTAGGGTGCGTTTCATATGCTGGCTCCGATTTCTGGGGTTCCACCACTCGCTCAAAACACTTGGCTTGCCGTGCGGTTTCTACTGATGCCAGTAAATCTCTCTCCTCCCTTTTTAAAACTATATTTTTGTCATTTAATACTTTATAAAATAATGAAACATTGTATAATATATGTTGTGCTGCCAATTTGAAATTATTTGGTGGACGAATTACTTGATTGGGTTGGACTGTTATTGCTATAACTTTGGTTTCATTTTGTTCAATGTTGTTATTGAGAAGGTTTTGGACCAATTGGTTTCGGGGAAATGATTATTGGGTTCTAATAAAGTTGATATTTCATCTTCGTAAAGATCACATCTTATATTTGTGGCAAAAAGTTGTCGACTTTGGCTGTCAATTTCCGTCATTTTATCATCCTATGAATTAGAGATATTAATTGTTTTGACTAGAAATCAGAAATCATAGTCTTAGAAGATTAAATTACTCTTGTTACAAATGTCAACTCGAATACTCATACGTGCATTTCGATATACTTGGGTTGTTAAGTACTCCCTTGGTTCCTATATTTTTGTCCTATTTGACTTTTTAGGTCTTTAAAATACGATTTAAAATGTGTTTATCTCTAAATTTGCAAGACAAAATATTATGAAAACTTGATATTTTAAAAATTAATATTGAAATACATCTAATGAGATTCTACTTGAATATATTCTCTTATAACATAATGAAAATTTATAATCAAACTTCTTGAATTTTGAACCAAAAAATTACAATTGGCAAAAATAAAGGCATTGAGGGAGTATTTGATCATCAACCATTAAAGGCAAACATGACCTTACAGTATTGTCTCTTCCTCTATGATGTTGTTTTGAAACTTCTCAAAGCTCACATTAGGACAAAACCTTTGGTAGGTTGAATGGAATGGAGACTATATTTTATACAATTCAATCAAGCCTTTACATAATATGAGTGAATGAGGATTTCTCCTTACCAAGTTGGCTATTAGAGGTTTTTGGCTTAGATATTCCAAACATGAGCTCCTTACCCAAAAGCTACTTTGATTTTATATGGATTGTGATTGTATTTTCTTAATAAGCAATGATTTATGAGCTTGTTCCCTCCTGCTTATATAGGCTTAAAGGAAGCTGTTCAAACTAACAAGGCCCCTGCGGCATTGGGACCATACTCTCAAGCCATCAAAGCAAACAACTTGGTCTTTGTATCTGGTGTTCTGGGGCTTGTGCCCGAGGTTTGAGTTTCATGTTTGAGTTATTTTTAGCTCATTTGTTTCTCATTTTGTTTTCATATAATCATACTTGCTTGCTCATGAGCCTCATGTAAATAATACCTGTGTGAATGCAGACTGGAAAGTTTGTGTCAGACAATGTGGAAGAACAAACTGAGCAGGTAAATTAGATTTTGCAAACTCTTTCTTTAGATCATGCTCCACCTATATGGCCACGTAAGGACTCATTGTAGTACTGTGATATTTTGTTGCCTTTGATTTGGTGAATGGATGATTGGATACCCTATCAACTTTGAAGGACTAAATCATAATTGCTGGATGGTGAATCAATAGATTTATGAACCTGCTTATTTCCTATCAAACAAATTTTTCTTGCCAGATTTTGTGAGTTGTTGGGACTTGCTTTGGATACTTAATTAGAGCTCTTCAGGCTTGCCAATGCTTGTAATTAAATAGTCTGTTGTTTGTCATAGAAGTTTAGCTTTGTTTGGCTAGGTTGTTGGTGCTACTGCCATTTCTCTGTCAAGTACACCACTTGTGTAGGGCACTGCAGGCTGGGGTGGAAAGTGGGCTCCTGTTGTTTGAGGTAGAATTGCTTTATGCTATTATTGGTAACTTTTTCTTGGTCAGGGTATTTCTCAGTGCTTTACAAAGGTTTATTCCTACATAGTCTGCTAAGCCAAATAGGATACTCAGCAAGTCAAGGTACCAGTATTAATTTGGCTTCAGTGGCCGAGTTGTATTATATGCTTGTCAATTGTCAGCATTCTACATCCTTCTTTTTCTGTGGTCAATTGAATGGTTGAAATTGTTGCAAACTGTGAAAGATTCTGTCTCTGATTCAAATAGGTTAGTGTGCAATATTTTTAACAAGAGAACTTGCATGGATTGTTTTGGCTAACAGTTTTACACCTTTCTTCCTTTTCTTTTGGACTTATGTTGAGCATCATACTTTATTTAGTAGGTGATATAATTCTAATCAAATGATGCTGCGCTGTTCTCTTCTTATCGTAACTGCATATTATTTCACTGGCTATTTGCTACAAAGAAAAACCGTGATCTTAACATACTGTACATTGATGTATGCAAGTGATCTGCTTGCCCATTACCATGCCTCGCCATGTCAACTTGTATTGTTTTAATGCATTGTGTTTTTGTTTCTGACTGAACTGTTGGACTTTCCTCCACCTTTGTAATGTTCTTGCTTCCAGCACAACATAGATGGAGGAACAACATATAGTTTAGCTTTCTGGAGTTGCTACTTTTTGTGCTACTAGTTCTTCTCAGTGATTTTTTTTTTTCTTCAGATTTTGGTCTCTAACATAGAAAAGTGTCGACATATTTCAATTTATTATTGTGTTTTCAGGTTCTCAAAAATATGGGTGAAATTTTGAAAGCTAGTGGGTCAAGTTACTCATCTGTTGTCAAAACAACTATCATGTAATTAGAGCCTCAGCTTCTCAATTTTCCTTCTTGGATCTTGGATATGATGCAGCCATGTAATATCGGATTCATTGTGTTGTTTGATCTTGATTTCAGGTTGGCAGACTTGAAAGACTTTAAGAAAGTAAATGAGATTTACGCTAAATGTGAGTGAATCTATGTTCTTGAAAGTTATTATCGATTATTCAACTGCAGACCTTAATACACATCTTAAAAAATAGTAATACCAATAAATGGATTGTAACTTTGAAATTTTACTTTTTTTTGCAGATTTTACATCTGTACCACCAGCTCGATCAACTTATCAGGTTGCTGCATTGCCTCTGGATGCAAAGATTGAGATTGAGTGCATTGCTGCACTCTAGGTTCACTCTTCATTTTCTTTCTGACGTAGTGGAGATCAGTAAAGTTATTGTGGAGCATCTTGGTGCGTTGAGCATCCTATTCCTATGTTAGATTTTTTATATATATATTTATATTGCCGTTTTATGCACATGATTCAATTTCCTCCACTGAATGTATGATTAACAATTAAGACTGTCGAAATTTGACCCTTGAGCTCGTTGAATATTTTCATGTCTTCAGTAAACAGTGTGGGTGCTTTTGGTTTTGTGTTCTCTTCCCATTAGTACAGAAAGTCTGATTCTATGGCAAAGATTTTGATGGAAACTATCTGTCCTGGTTGTTCTTTAAGGTTTCTCCACCCTGTTTTGAAACAAGTCAGTGTTTAGACCACCTTTAGTACCTAGTACCTACGAAGTTGTCGACAATGCCTGGGCTTTTATGTAAATTCCAAAAATACTGTCAGATTTTTATGTGCCCCTGGTTTTATGTGTCCTCTGTCGGTGTGTCTGTTTCACGCCGGGCATGAGCAGTAAGGCACGCATGTTATCCAAGTGCACTTCATTCACCAAATCACCAGCATGTGTAGCATGGGCAAGGCATAACTTGCCAATGCACCTAAGCTTGTAAAGGTAATGGTTTTCCAAAATTTGTTTATGCAACTGTATTTTCTTCGTTTTGAATCTCATCTTGAACAACATTTTTGTCAGAAATTAGAAACTGGATACTGAAGACAATGCCCTCTCTTCCCAATCCTTAAAAACACCTTAAGTGTGCACAAGATCCTTTGGGACCACATGAAAAATATGTAAAGGATACAAGATTAGAAACTTTATATTGTATGTAAAAGTTGGACAATGCACCTGGGCTCACTATGCACCTAATGTAAAACGCAAGTAATAACATATAAAATGCTGCTTATTTCCATTTGGGAAAACATAATGAACATTTTGTTTACAAGCACTAAACATTTGGAATTTAAAAGTTTCTCCCCATAAACTATAATGATTAATGTTAGGAACACAATATCATTTTTAAGTTTTTCCACACAATCATAATTAGCACATGCAAATTAAGAGTATTAATGACGCAAATTACGAAATAATAATGATGTTATGCTATTAATTAATGATGTTGTGCTATTAATTAATGATGTAATTATTTTATACTGATTATTAAAAGTATCTTTATTGTTCATTTCAATGATACATAATGTTTATTTCAATGATACATAATGTTCATTTACAATACATAAGATGTACAGGAACAAATCTTTGTGAGATGTACATTTCTATTTTGAGTACGCATAATGTAATCATATCTATCCGGATGTACATTATATGATTTTATAATGAACATTTTCTTTGTAAGTAATGTACATTTACGTATCATGAAATGTATATGATAATTTCGAAATCTGTGTGTGTATATAAAAATCTTAAAATGAAAAATTATTCAGATTTTAAAAGAATTCCAAAGTTTTGTACATATCTTATTCCTAGTGCAAAAAATAGAATCCCAAAAATGCGTAAATTATGAAGCATTAATGATGACTTTTGCTGGGAAATATTGAATTGCACCCGTTCATTACATTTGTTCTTTATTTTCAGTTATTTTTCCTTATTAATTGAAATATGTGTTTTTAGTTCATTTAGCTTGCTTATTGCACCAGGTGCACAATGAGCACTGTGCGCCCGGGTGCATAGTCCTATTTGTGTATTGTATGCATATATTTAATCTCCAAAGGTCTTGAAAGTGAGTTTAATGATTTACTGAATGACTTTATAAGATTCATGGTAAGCATATGATGAAATTGGTTGGAATAGATGGTTAGTGTTAAAATAGAAATTTCAATCACTCATAAGGCCTAATAGTACCTTATAAGACTCATGTTATGCATAAATAAGATGTTTCCTCACCTTGTCTGGATTTGTACGAAATGGTTGAATTCGAAACTATTTTTGAGCCATTTCTAAAAAGAAAAAAAATAGAAATCTACCTAATGATAACAAGTGTCTTCTACGATCTTATAAGAATATTTTTGCCATTTAATTGGTCTTCAATGCCGGTGAACAAGTTTATGTTATAATTTTAAAAGTTTTGAAAATCGATTAAAATGGATGTTTAGAGTCAAAGTAGATGATATCAATAACTCTTAGAACCCGATAATGACTATATAAAACTAAGGGTTAGCCATGAATGTATTTAGTTAGGTAAGAAAATTATCCTAAATGACTTAATTTTAAAGGTTATACACCTATTTAAAGATGTTTCAAAAGTATTAGATGTCTCCTAAGGTCTTTTTAAGGAATTTTAAATCAAATAATTACCTTTTTATTCGATTTGTAAAAGTGTCAAAATGGGTTTATACACAATTGTAGGTGTTTTGGTAATTAATTGAAATATGTATGTGTTTATTCTCAAGTAGATTGTTCAAATCATTCATAGGGCATACTATATCCTTAAAAGGCTCATGGGTAACATATTAAAGTGTTCTCTGATAATGATTAAAATATTAAAGGTTATGATACACTTTTTGAGCTTTTTTATGAAAAATTATGCAAATTTGGTTCGAATAGTGGCGAGTGCCTCTTAGGGTCATAAAAGAAGGTTTAAAACCATATCATTGTCATTTATTTGGTTTCCAAAGGCCAAGATACGAGTTTATGACATAATTGTAGGCGTTTTAGAAATCAATTGAAATAAAATGTTTAGAATCAAAGTAAATGATTTCAAAAATTCATAGGTCCCCGTACGACCCATGGCAAGCATATAAAGATATTTCCTCACTGGTTCTTGAATTACCCAAAATGACCGAATTTGAAAGGTAAGTTCTCCAAAATTGAAATAAAGGTACATGGTGCCTCAGCTCTTAGGCTCATGTAATGAGGTTTTATAGCCAATCATTGTCTTCTATTCGATCTGTAAAGGCACAAAAACAAGTTTATGGCCTAATTGTAAGAGTTTTGGCAATCAACTAAATGACTACATATACTTATAAGGCCAATTACTATCCAAAAGACACATGTTAACCATACGTAGACGTTTCCTCATCGAATCTGTATGGGAGCCTCTTAGAGTTCATTGCCTTTTATTTGGTCTTCAAAAGTCACAGAAAATGAGTTAAGGACCCAATTTTATAAGTCATGGAAATCGATTGAAATAAATATTTAGAGTTAAAAATGATCACTTTGTCAATTTTAAAAGTTAAAATGATGCTTGAGTAGTTCTAAAATACCTATTTTTGTCTAATCGACCCTTGATGTGGAATCTATTTTAAGCCTAATATTATGTATGGATTAGTAAGAAAAGTTGCAAGGTTAAAAAATTATAAGATAACACATGAAATCTTGTAAATTTGTGCTGTATAATTAGTGGTTAGTTGTTAATTGTTTCATATTTTAAAAATAAATATCGTTAAATAGAAATATGCAAAAACTACCTACAAGCTACCTTAAATCTGAAAACTATACCTTTTGATAATAACTACTTTTACCTAACACCACTTAAAACTACTCAAAAGCTATTTAAAATTAAAAGCTATTAAAAAAACCACTAAAAATAACGTTTAAAAGGTGATTGAGAATTGAAAATTAGGTAACATAAATTCTAATCATTACCCATTTCAAAAACTTGCTTCGTTTACACTTTTCTGAAGGACAAATGTAAAATACTACGTATTTCCTAATCTAAATCATTCAATTTTCAGATGAAAATTTAACTAAAATTGGTATATATTTTAAATATTTCATATTCGTTACTTCTTTCATCTTCCTTCCTAATATGGAAGGATGAAGAAAAGTGGGACCCAATGAGACAACCTACATAAATGACAGGTAACAATTACTCAAATAAAGAATTCTCATAATATTTATTCTATAATTTTGTATCCAACCACTTTTTTTACTCCGATACTTACCCCCAACAAATCGAGCGAATCAAATTATCTAAATTTTCTGGGTTTTCCTGTTTGTATTGCTCTTAATTTCTGAAGAAGAACGGATTCAGAAAAGTAGCAAGTTTTACTCCAAAAAAATTGTATCTTTCAATCCAAATTATACATATTTAGTTGCAATTTCAAGTTTATTTGAATTACTGTTACTTATAATATCTGGGTTTTTTGCTCCTTGATTTTCCATTTCTTGTGTGCTTAGCTCATGCTGCTCTTTCATGTTTTCTAAGCTTTTTTGCCAATAAGACCCAGCATATTATAAAGGGTGAATTCTTGCATATCAATATATACTATAGTTTTCATGTTTATTGATATAGCATATCATTATATACTAATATACTATGGTTTTCATATTAGTTGATATATGTTATTGAAATTCTTTGCTTCTTTGCCAACTATTTACTGACTTGAATCCCCAATCGTGATATACTATCAGTATATACTATTGTTTTGATATTGATGGACTCAAGAAATTATTGAAGTTGTTTGCTTCTTTGATAATGTTGTCAATTATCTGTTGAATTCTCGAAACCCCATTATGGCCTTTCAGGTGATATGGTGTTGGTTGGGTTATTGAGTTTGTATGCCTGGGATTGAGTTATTGATTTGCAGTATGATACTATGCTCTCGAATGTTCTATTCTTTTGATAAGAACTGTGAAAGTCCACGTTCTTTCGTCAATAATGCCTCGTGATTCATTGTACTTGTTAATGAAGTTTCAACGACCTAGCTATGCTTAATGTTCTTCAGCCTGAATTCTGATGTATGGATTGTGATTTTGCTTACTTCCAGGTATGATATTGGATCTGTGATATGGAAGGTATCGTGGTTAGGCGTGTTATCCCGTCCGACAATAGCTGTCTATTCAATGCTGTTGGGTAATTTTCGATGCCTGGATAGCTAGATCATCTTTTGTTTTAACACTTTAAAATCATGGTCTACTGTATTACACTGTTCATTATTTGGCAGATATGTCATGGATCATGATAAAGAGAAAGCTCCTGAATTGAGACAGGTTATACTCCTGATATGATTATTATGCAAATATTCAAAGCCTTTGTCTAGCCTTTTTCTGTAAGTTGTTAGAAATTTAGAATGATGAAGCATCATTATAAAGTGCCATGTAACGTTAGCTTTTTGGTTAGACCATTATGGGGGAGGAAGATATGAACTTGAAGCTAAATAATATGTGAACATCTGACAAATTTATGATATGATGCATATAGTACAGAACATCTAGCTGACTTGGTGAAAAAATGGGAATATCTTGCTCATCCATGTACTTGATTTTTGTAATTTAATCT
Organism: Dysphania ambrosioides; assembly: GCA_026401315.1. Classification (NCBI taxonomy): domain Eukaryota; kingdom Viridiplantae; phylum Streptophyta; class Magnoliopsida; order Caryophyllales; family Amaranthaceae; genus Dysphania; species Dysphania ambrosioides. Next base: position 24,152,082 of record CM048666.1, read on the forward strand.
TATACATGTCGCTTACAGTGTTCTTGCTAAAGAATCATATGATTGTCTAATTTAATGTATAAACATGAAGTGTCATATATATTTTGATGGATCGAATTTCTGGATGATGTATGCTAAGCCTTTTTTTTTCTTACATTTTCTTTTGCTAGGGTGATGCATGATTATTTCCTGTTACCCTATGGAAAGCATGTTAATAGTATAGAGGATTTGCACATGGAATAGTCTTGATTATGTTTTTATTTGTCTGAAAGGGTTCAATGGATGAGGAAATTATTCACATTGAATGAAAGACGCGAACGAACAAATTACCGTTGGATACTTGGATGTTGATAGAATTCTGATCCAAACAATCTTGACTTCTTTAATCACTTGTATTTTATGAGCTGATACTGGATGTAAAGTAGTCTATTTCTTTTTATATCCTCTTTGATGAACAGGAAACTTAATCATCTGTTTTTATTTCTGGAAGGTTATTGCTGCAACTGTGTCTAGTGATCCTGTGAAATACTCTGAAGTGTTTCTTGGGAAACCAAATGAAGAATATTGCTCATGGATTCTTGATTCAGAGAAATGGGGAGGTTTGTTTTAGATCCTTGCTTTTTTTTATTGTAAATGATTTAAATATTTAGGGTCTGTTTCGTAAAACTTTTTCAATGTATGGAAAACAACTTTCTGGGGGAAACATGGATATGAAGTAACTTTTTCTTTGTTTGGTTTATTGCACAAAAGTTAAAGAGAAAAGGAAAATGTAAAGGAAAAGGAGAAGATGGAAGGGACAAAAGTCAAAGAAAGGGAGGCAAACATGATTTCCCTTCTATTTGAAAGGGAGGCAAACATGATTTCCCTTCTATTTGAAAGGGAAATATTTTCCATCAAGGGAGAGCTATTTTCCACCCCTAGGAAAACAATTTACATTCCTTTGCAAACCAAGCAAAGGAAAATAGGAAAAGGGGAAAATCATTTTCCTGGAAAATGTTTTGCGTCAAACCAAACACTCCCCTAGTTCAGGTGAATCTTAAATAGTTTCAGTCGTGATTTTCATCCTTTCTTTGCTGAAGTTGCTGTGGACATGGTTGCATGAAATTCTACAGTGCCCACCTTATGAAAAGTGTCAATTAGTCTTTTGAAACTGATATCTGTAGCTTGACCTTACCAAGAACAAGTTGTGTAATTTGATTTGACCTACTACTTTAGTGAGTGAGATATAGAACTTCACTTGAGTAGGTAACTAAAGCTTCAAGGCTGCTTGATGTACACCGGTCAATTCATCAAAGCATGCAGTCAAGGAAAAAAGGCCGAAAACAATAAATTCAATGGAAATTCCACTGCAATCAGGGTGTAGGGAGGTTAATTTGTACTACGTTAGTCTTTTGCTTCTTTAACTGGAAGGGAGATTATTTGTAGATGACATAATAATATCATATCTGGTTGCAACGATGACAGTATTAACAGGAAGCTAGGTATTTATGTTGTACGGAGTATATACAGATTTCTTCAGGATCGTTATCCAATTCTTGCTTTAAGATCTTGGGCTACATTATACTTGTATGAGCATGTTTATACAGCTGAAAAGTATTAGATGTCCATATAAATACTAGGTCATGTATCATATGTTAGACTGTTAGTTTCTTATTGCTACCCTTTTCACCATTTTTGAGAAAAGGGTCGAAAACAATCTGCGGATTGTTATGTATCACTCCTGGAGACCTCTAGGAGTAAAAACGTGGGTTGAGGCCCTCCCTTCTATGGGTAGAAATATTATTTTTGGGTTATTGTAAGCACCAGTGTACAATATACATTAAGGGAAAACATCAGTGTCGTTGCATGACACCCTCCATTCATCTTTTCTGTATAGTTTATTAATTTAACTTTCATTTTCCCCAAGCTCTGACTTGTCTGAGGGGTTTCTGTTGCTGGTTCTTTTGTCTTCGAATTTTTTTTAAAAATCTATTTTTATAATTAGGCTCCTCACCAAACTATTTTGAAAAATAAGCTTATTTTATTTTGGAATGATGACAGCGAGATTGGGCAAAGGGCGCTGCCTTGGACAATAATTTAGGTTATTTTGAAATTGGCCCAGATAAATGAGGGAAAATTGCTGTCTACGGCGATTTCCTAAACTTAATTTTGAATTTTTTTTTTAATTGAGGAGAAATCATTGCCAGGACATCAATTTTGCTTCCAACCCAGCAGCCTAATACCCATCCAACCCAGCAGCCCAATACCCAAATCTAGAGGTCTAGCCTAGATCAAAACACTGTTGAGGGCAGCGATTTCCTAATGGTTGAATAAATACCCATGACTTTTCCTCCGAACCTAGAAAAGCTTATTTTTGAAATTATTTTGGCATGGAACCTAAATTTTAAATTAGTTTAAAAAACTTGAATAAAAAAATTTCATGGCTGAATGAAGATATTGATTCTTTATCTTTATCTTTATTTTCTTTTTTTTTTTTGTAGGGGGTGGGTGGGTATTGATACTAGTTTCTGACTAAGTCATTAAGTGTAGCCTTTTCGTTGTGGTGTTTCCCTTTTCCAGAAAGTGGATTCCTTTGAAAGTATCAGAAACTTCAGCATTGTTGTCCAATGTTATGTTCCTTTTGATAAAAGTAATGAATAAAGCATATGTACTTCTTCTTGCCACATGGCAGCAAAAAGTTTTCATTTTATACCCAGCCTTGTAGTTTGCCTTCTGACTGATGATGATGCACGAGTTATGCACCAAAACCATATATTACTTGTTTATTCTATTTATGTTTCTTCACTTTATTTTTAAACCTTGTTGTTGTAAGAAACAATTAGTTTACAACCACAGTTACCATTATTGTTATGTCCAGACACCATTTGGTTCAATTTTTGCTCCCTGAATAAAAATTGCAGATTGGCCAACGTCCAAGGCTTGTTGTGTTCCTCAAAATCTACTCATCTGTATTCCCCTCTCCCCTGATTCCTAATGGTTTTTCTACTAGTTTGATAAACACTGATACATGCCCCATAATTAGTTTCATTTACAACACTTCCATCTAGGATTTCTTACCCAACCGTTGTAAAAGAAAGTGAAATGGTGTGTATGTGAGGTTCGTAAAATGCTCCACTTTTGAACTTTCCTATCAAAAATGATTTCTCCACTTTTGCACATCTTAATGGATGATTATGTTGTAGTTCATACCTCTCAGAAAAACAACTTAACTTTTTAAAATTTGTATTATAAAGGTTCTTCAATGTTTAATATCTGCTTTTACTCACCTAGATGCACAAGCTCCTTCTAAATGACTGTTTCAATTGCTCTGCTTTTAGTCAAAGCATCTAGGCAATGGTTGCTTGCCAAGTTTCACAGTGGCTTTTTCTAGCACCCATCAAATCCTCCTGTTCTATGAAAAAGAGGAAAACAGCGCTCATATTCTAATTATTTACTCCTGTAATAAGGTGAAAACTTAACCTGTAAATTGTACTACTGAGACAACTTTGACAAGGAAAGTTTTTAAAAAAATGGAAGTTGGTCTCTAGCCATGATAGATTAAAGTATGATCCCATGTGTTTTTTGGCATGTATATATCTAAAATGTAGAGTTCTTTATGCTTCTTGACAGTTTGTTCTATATATATCTGAATAGGTGCCATAGAACTTTCAATATTAGCTGATTATTATGCACGGGAAATAGCAGCTTATGATATCCAGACAACCCGATGTGATTTGTATGGTCAGGTTAGTACACTCTTTTACAAGCTACAATATATCTGATTCATGACACTGAAGCCTTCAGTTTGCTAATTTCTGTGTTTTTGGGTATTAAAACAGGACCGTAACTTCAGCGAAAGAGTTATGCTTCTTTATGATGGGCTTCATTATGACGCTTTGGCTGTAAGCCCTTCAGTCTTCGAACAGTCTTTGATTCATTGTTGTTTTCTTTAGAGAAGCAATGCTGAACAGTTACAGTTGAGAATATGTGTGGGTCTGATAGATACCAATTAAGGTTTAGCAGACACCTTCAAGTTCAAGAAATGTACTGTTTTCTCTTGGCTTAAATATGCATCCTCTGGCTTCTCAAGCATCTTTGTTTAGATGGAGACTATTGTATACTATGACATTCTGCACATACTATTAACTTCTTTTTGTGATGTTTTGTTGACAGATTTCTCCCTTTGAAGGTGCTCCAGAGGAGTTTGATCAAACAATATTTGCCGTACACAGAGATAGAACCATAGGGCCTATTGAGGGCCTTGCTCAGACTTTTGTGAAGGAGCAATATAGGTACTTGAGTTCTTGCATATTTTTCTGGGGAACTTGCTTAGTCATTGCGTTATAATTTTGTATGTCAAAACAGTAAATGATGATTAACATTTGACTGTGACATGCTGATTTTAGACCTTTATTTTGGTTCTCCTGTGGATAATTTGAAAGTACATGCTATATACTGGACTTGGGATGATAACAAGTCGATCAGAGCTTGATCTTGGGTAGCTTGGCTCGGCTACGCCAACTCAAACCTGAGTTAACATGTTTTCAGTAATGTCAGACTTAATTTGACTCCTATCTCAGTTAATAGCTTGAGCTAGAGTCACAACCTCCATTTGTCGAAAATATTCATGTTTGTGACTTTTGCTAATCATTGAAGATTTTGTTCTCTAGTTGATGTGAGGGAACATCATTTCAATTTGAATATGGCTCTCGTGTTATCTGCTGTTACTCTTTGGCTTTAATGAGAAAGCTCAGTAGCTTGACTTAGTTATGTCCAATTTCACTTTCTGCACTCCAGGCTGAGAAAATTCACTGACACTACCAACTTCACATTGCGTTGTGGAGTCTGCCAAATCGGTGTCAAAGGACAGAAGGTGGGATCTCATTTTAATTCCTTTTTTCACATCCCCTTCACTCTTTTCTTTGCTTTACTTTTTTGGTGTTAATTACGCCATTTTCTCCCCAAAATCTGTATTCTTACGATACCCGAAATTCTGTTTTCTCTACAGGAGGCTGTGGAGCATGCCAAGGCGACTGGTCATGCCAACTTTCAAGAATATAGATGATATTTGGGTAAAAAGACTTACCAGTTTATAAAGATACATTCATTGCGTTGTTAAACCACATAACTAATTATTGATTGTTCTTTCAATAAATTGACAAAGGGATACTTAGGAAGCTCTTTATCCTGTTGTAGCAAACTGAAAGGATCATATGTTGTTTTTGTTCAATATTGAAGAGTTACAGATTGAATTTGTCATAAGGTACTGCCACTGTCTCGAAGCAGTGATATACACCTTACATTGGTACTTAAAATTAGCAGTGATATAATACTCGCAGCGTGTTCTCATAGATATTTGCACACATGGAGTCGTGGACTATCACATTAGCACTGGTATATTTATAATAACGTATGGATACTTTAACATTGTTCCATGGCATTAGTCTATAGTGAATACATTGTCGGTATGCCATTAGGTATCCTATATTCCTATTTGAGGTAGAATTAGGAAATGTTGTGATAATTTGTATCCATATGTTTGATAAAATGAGTCAATATAAGTGGAAAAAAAATAACTTGGTTCCTATGAGTTAAAAAAAAAGTCACTCTATGTATATAAAATATTATGCATTGGATTTAAGAGATGAAGAATCGATATGTCTTTTTATCCTCTCATTTTAAATATCCTTTTTAGTTAAACTTATATATATATATATATATATATATATATATATATATATATATATATATATATATATATATATATATATATATATATATATATATATAGGGGCGGGTTCTAGTGAGAACCCCTCCTTATATAAGAACCATGCATATATAAGAACTCATCTATAACCGTTAATTAAGTGTACTTTGATGGCTGTGATTAATTCTTCAATAATGGCAAAATTGTAAATATAGAAAAATTTAAAATTAATTGGCAGTTGAGAAAATTCCGCACCCCGTAATTAGTGGGTAGTTTCCAAAAACGTCTCTTTATATTATTAATGAATCAGGCTTTCAATGTCAACTTGCACAATTTTTTATATAGTTTCCAAATTATTTCTATTACTTTATATTTGATTTTCACTATTTTTTAGTAGTAATTTGAACACCAATATTTAAATTTGGAATATCAATATTAGACCTTAAAACAATAGCATAAACATTTAAAACATATGTGTTAAGATTTAGAACATCGCTACTCAACTTTAGAACATCAGTATTACATTTTACAATAATAGATAAAAATTTTAAACATATGTGTTAACCTTTAGAACATCAACATTAAATTATAGTGCATCAGTATTAGACCATAGAATAATAAAATAAACATTTAGAACATATGTGTTCAGATTTAGAACACTAGTACTCAACTTTAGAACATTAATATTAGACCTTAAAATAATAGAATAAACATTTTAAACATATGTGTTAAACTTTTGAACACAAGTACTCAAATTTAGAACATCAGTATTACACATTATTACATATTACAACAATAGATGAAATTTTTAAACATATGTGTAACCTTTAGAACATTAATATTAAATTATAGTGCATCAGTATTAGACCTTAGAACAATATAATAAACCTTTAAAACGTATGTGTTAAGATTTAAAACAACAGTACTCAACTTTAGAACATCAATATCAGGCCTTAGAATAATAGAATAAACATTAAAAACATATGTGTTAAGCTTTAGAACACAAGTACTCAAATTTAGAACATCAGTATTACACATTAGAACACTAGTACTCAACTTTAGAATATCAGTATTACACATTAGAACACTAGTACTCAACTTTAGAACATCAATATCAGACCTTAGAATAATAGAATAAACATTTAAAACATATGTATTAAACTTTAAAACATCAATACTCAAATTTAGAACATCAGTATTACACATTAGAACAATAGAATAAAATTTTAAAACATAGATTTTAAGTTTTAGAACATTAGTATTGCGTTTTAGAACATCAGTAAACAATGAAATGAATATTAACACTAATGTTCTAAAAAGTTAGACTATTGTTCGAAATATTAAGTCTATTGCTCGTATTGTATTAACACTAGTGTTCTAACAAGTTAGAATATTGCTCGAAATAAAAAGTTAGACTATTGTTCGAAACATCAGTAAATGTATACTAGTGTTCTACAAATCTATACTAATGTTCTGAATACATACTATTGCTCGTATTGTACTTTATTGTCTTATAGCCTAAATCTAATGTTCAAACAATCTATACTAATGTTCTAAATATAATTATACTATACTTATAATTCTAAAATAACTATTTTTTATATTGTAATTCTAGTGTTTTTAAAATATATACTAATGTTCTAAAATAACTATTATTCTACACTGTAATTCTAGAGTTCTTAAACTGAAAAATATTGTTCTAAAGATTTATATGAATGTTCTAAAATTCTATAATTTTGCTCGTATAATACCTATTGTTCTATATTCTAATTCTAATGTTCTAAAAAACTATACTAATGTTCTACAAAACTATACTAATAATATTCTAAAATACATAATATTGCTCGTATTGTACTTTATTGTCTTATAGCCTAAATCTAATGTTCAAATAATCTATACTAATGTTCTAAATATAATTATAATATACTTATAATTCTAAAATAACTATTTTTATATTGTAATTCTAGTGTTCTTAAAATGTATACTATTGTTCTAAAAAATAATTATTGTTCTACATTGTAATTCTAGTGTTCTTAAAATGAAAAATATTATTCTAAATATTTATATTAATGTTCTAAAAATTCTATAATTTTGCTCATATAATACCTATTGTTCTATATTCTAATTCTAATGTTCTAAAAAACTATACTAATGTTCTATGCATACTATTGTTCTATAATTACAATTCTAAAATTGTCATTGTTCTATATTCTAATTCTAGTGTTCTAAAAATGTTCTGGTGTTCTATAATTACAATTCTAGTGTTATAATTACAGCCATCAAAGTACACTTAATCATGCACTATATAAATAATGAATCAATTGCGGAAAAAAATGAATCATTTATCTTATTTTCCAATGCAAAAACAGTAAACCTATACTTTGAATATGATATATAGAGACACTACTGATTTTAAAACCTATATTGACATTTTTAAATGGATTAAAATAGGAAACTGATTATGGAGTAAAATTGATTTTTCAATTATGCGAATTTTAGTGAAAACTGCCCATTAATCACGGAAACTTCCTTAACTAACAAATCCGACTTTATTCTATTTTCCAATTTGCCATTAATGTTGATTGAATCATAACCATCAATCTCAACTATTTCAATGGTATTAAATGAGTTTTTATATAACAAAGGTTCTTATATAAGTAAGGGGTTCTCAAATGATCTCATTTCTATATATATATATATATATATATATATATATATATATGGTTCGGCGATTACTCCAAAATTTAGTAATTCTAGTAAATCCTAAGCTATTATGGAGTATTAATTTGACACACACTGTAATGTGAGAGGAAAACCGAACAACCCACAAAAAACATAATTACTAGTTCGAATCATTGGCATGTAATGATGAGAAATGGTAAAATATGGTGTGAACCCAAGACAAAATCAAATTACTGTTAGATCAGGCGTAGTGAACTTCATTCTAATAGTTCATTCCCATATAATTTAGATGTGTAAATGAAAACCTTAAGATATACTCCCAATATTATTCCAAATTACTCCGTATGATCCTACCAAAACTACCACTTCCCATACTATGTGTTCTTCGAAAAACACTTTTTAAGCAAATAAGGAGTATTAGTTGAATATGATTTCAACTTATGTACTATATTTAACTAAGATCATCATATATAATTGTCCCTCCCTCCCTCCGTTTTTTTTTTCTTTCTTTCTATTTGCTTTAGCTCAAATCATAATGCAAAATTAAAATTTAAATATTTTTAATAGTGTATTTTGTAAAAATTATAAAAAACTAATATTTAAAAAATATATATTGAGATAAATCTATTAAATTTTTAAATGAATATATATATTTAAATAGATAATTTATAGTACTCCCTCTAGTACTTTTTGTTTGCCCTATTTGGAATATTTCATTTGAGCAGTGAGAAACTTAAATATGATTTTTCGTTAATATATATAAGTTAAAAATATATTCATATGAGATCTTATTAGATTTATCTCGAAGTATAGTTTTTTAATATGTAAATTTTATATTTTTTTATAATATGTATTTATTGTTGTAAACAATACTGCAAAATAACAAGAACAATGTTACTGGAAGTAGACTGAGTCGCGGACTATGTCGTTCTCTTTAGAACATTCATGGTACTTTTTTTAGGAAGTGCAAGCAGCTCACTAACCACCGGATACTCCCTAGGATAAAACAGTCTCTGAAGTATGGTACCGATGGAATTGCACAGAACCACCAGGCTAACAAAACACCCACAAAAAAAACACTACTGCTCGATTTTCTTTGGGAGAGAATTGATTAAGAACAGAGAAGAGATTTTTTGTGTTGTGTTTTGTAAAGCTGAATAGAAGGCTATATATATAGCCAAACCAGGATGCCAAAAACGTTTAGTAATTAAGATAGAGGTTACAAAGATCAGAAATTAAAACCGTAATAACATTAAGTATAAATCAGCCATTAATCCATTGGCACTTAATTACATAACTGTTAAAAATTGTAATTAACCATGTTTGAAAATGGTCCAAAAAGATAGAAGCTTCATGATCACTCATTAAAGACCCAGCCCGGCCCGGCTTGGCACGGCGTGCGCGTGTTGGGTTGGATTCTTAAGCCCTTCCTCTTTCCACAAAAATGGGTAGCCCTTGGGTCACACTTAAGTAAGTGACCATACCTCTATATAAAGAGGTTCAACTTCCTCTATTCCACCAATGTGGGACTCCTTAGTTTTCATAAGTTTTGTTTTTATAAACTTCAACATATATGTTTCAATATTTATACATATTATATCTATATATGTGAAGACTCCACCTTGATGTATCTAGTCTTAATCATTCTTATTTTTATATGTATGTATGACGGAAGTCAAAAACCCTATCAAAAACCCTACGTGAACAAATTGATAAATATGTGTACGTATGTAGTTGATGTTGCAACTCTATACACGTTCCTATACTTATGTTTTCTAACGTTGTTATCTAATAAGTTTATTATTAGTGGATTATGTTTAAATAATTTTCAGATATAACAATTCAAATTTAATTTGGTTCCTTAAATAAAGGAGTTTGTTATGCCATAGACTTTGAAACATTTGAATTATTTCAAAACTCTATCAAGATAAGGTTGAACAATCTTCAAATTGGTCTTCCTAAGTTTATGGAGTTGAATCGAAGATATGCTGAGTTGAACAAAGATTGTTGGACGTGCTCATATGGAAGAACTTCAGTCAACAACCGAAATTCAAGTCATACAGACATTCTGTTACATTTCAAGACCTCGAAATGGTCTTCAAAGCGGAAAATGTGGAACAACCTTGAAATGGTTAGTCAAGAGCCTGAAGCAACGGCATTTTGAATAAAGTTGTTATGAAGCCTATCCATTGCACTTGTGTCTATATAAATAGATTGAAGCTGAAGCATTAAAACTACAAGAAGCTTTCCAACGTGATACATATTCAAGCTACAGCAAAATAACTTTCCTCTCTAGTGCTTACTCTTTATTGTAATTTAGTTGAGAGAAAATATTATCAAGTATATCTTGTGAGTGAAAAAGGAATATCAAAAGAAAGATATACCTTGAGTACTAACTATAATACTCAAAGGTTCAGAAAAAGAAAGGAGATTTTTATTTCTAGGAATTGAGACGCTAGAGTGTAGCTAGAGAAAGCTACGGTATAGAAGATTGGGCGATAATCTTCGAAGGTGGCTTTAGGTCTCTAAAGGAGGAAATAAAAGTAGTTAAATCCTAAGGGTAGGAAACCCTAGGCGGAGACGTAGGCACATTGGCGAACTTCGTAACAAATACTCGTCCCCTTTACTTATTGCATTTACATATCGTTTTGTTTTACTTAATTCTTTCATCTCGTAATAGCCTATTCAGGTCAAAAGCCTAAAACATACTTCAAGCCCTTGAAACCTGTTTTAATTATTTTTCGCATCTCAAAACCCATTTCAAAGCCTTGAAAGCCTAACTGGAAAAACGACCATACTCTATTTACCCCCCCCCCCCCCCCTATAGAGTATATTGATCCTATCCTATCTCCTATTGATTCTTCAATATGTACATTGAAAATTGTGCAATAAGCAAATGTGACAAACAAAAATAAAACGAGAGAGTAAAAAAATTCCATTCTAAAATTTATAATAATATTTCAAATGATAGAAAAAAAACAACCAAGGCAATATAACGTATTCTAACAATTAATCGTAGTATAGAAACTATTGTGATGATTGATCAACCATCAATGAAGAACGAGGCTGATAGGGTGCGGCGGTCGTGGCATCTGTTGGGTAAATGATTCGAAATAGTAGCTGTTATACAAGAGCATGTGAGTCACTATTACTTCATCAGTCTTTGTTAGGTCATTTTAGGAGTTGTTGGCTTAATGGTTATTAGTCATGGAATAATGAATGAAGTGGTCTATCTTAGTGCAATTATGCTCCCACGTTTTTAGTATTGTTTGTTGAGTTGTTAGTAATATAAATATGCACTTTTGAAAATCAAAGTTATACTATTTGCTAATGAAAATATATTTATAAATATATAAACTTATACTATCAGGAAATGAAGTTGTATCGTAATTTCACTATTTTTACCTAGGCCCGTTCAGGGATGCAGTGAATATTATCTCCAATCCGGATTCGTGGATCCATATCCGTTTTTATGGATATGGGTCTTCAAAATTGAGACCCGACGGATCCGGGTCGGATACGGGTCCTGTGATTGAAAAACGGATCTGGGTACGGGTCTAAGCATAATACTCGGATTCAGATCCGTTATCCATTTTTTGTTTACTCATTTGTACTTGTTTGTATTGTTATTCAAAAGACATGTAAAAATTTGATTTTATTCATTTTTACTTTATTGTTTTGTATTATTTGAATAGATATATGAATTATATTAAAGTATTGAACTTACATCTTTCGTTGGACTGTTATCGTTAATGTAAAATGCAGATTTATAAATTTGAAACTTATTTTTGTCGTAAGAAAATAGGCAAAATATGTAGGATCCGTTTGGACCCAGATCTGTTGGATCTGGATATGATCCTACTTTTCATACCCAGTGGATCTGGATCTGGATCCATCCTTGAAAAACGTATCTGGATCCATCCTTGAAAAACGGATCTGGATCCATAATCAGATCCTAATCCGGTCTATTGTCATCCATAGGCCCGTTGTTTTACCTTTATTCTCTTTGTTAAAGTTGTACTTTTGAGAATTAAAGTTGTACAATTTGCAAGTGAAAATATACTTATAAAATATAAAGTTGTAATTAGAAAATGGAAATATTGTGATATATGATTACAAACATATGTCCGATATATTTTTGGAAAATCTCTAGGAGTTTATGAACAAGATGATGGCCACCCAATTTACGACATGATTCAGGATTAATTCAAGAGAAGAGAGGTCGGTGCATATATCCAATGGAGCTGCCTAGCTGAGTGCGCCGGAGAACGGTACTCACTATTCATAGGGAAATTGGGAGATTGAGTTCAAGTATTTGGATTCAACAACTCGGAGGAACTATCTTTTTCAGTAGTTACAAGTGATCCCAGGATGAGAAACAAGATCAATAATTTGATTATATTGTGCCAAAATTGATCACTTTCTTTTATTCACTCCTTACCTCTCCTTGAGATGATGTATGTATTACTGACTAAATATGTTAGTTTTGATTAAATTGATCGGTTTCTATTTACTTGCCATACTATATGCCCTTTAAAAAAACACTTAGTTTAGCATAGTATCGCATTATAAAAAATATAAAAAAAAAAGTATTATGTTGTTCAGAACTTCTTATATGTATTGCACTATTAGAAAATAAAGTGCAAGACAGTCTCGATCACTGTCTTGAACAATTTTCGTAGTCTTAGAGAAACAATTTCAAGATCTCTCATTGTTAGTGAGCCAAAGCCAGGAATCATAGCAAATAATATAAGACACAAAAGCATATGGAAAATAATATAACATGTAAGCTAGGCATGTCCTCAATCAGTACACTGAGTCGTTGAAGAGTCTTCAAGCTCAACTACCTCGAGTAGTTGGCTCTAAAGGTGACAAAGGAGGTGCCAATTTAGACTCACCACTGTCCGAGTCATTGGACTCATTTAGTATTACCAAATGCAAGTGCATATACTCCCCACATATTTTTCAAACTTTAGGTGGTATTATATAATTAATTTAGCTCTAACTTTTAGTTGAATAACATTCAAAGTTGCAATGCGGTTCAATGTTGTCTCTTTCTTTTTCTCAATGTATTCTTTGATGGTATTACTTCACGTGCGATTTGTTTCACTTTTCTTTGTTACGTACATACGTTCAAGCTAAGGCGAGACCTAGACCTGTTTAAATGAAGGGGTCTATCAAGGGTCATTAAACGACATATTTATAAAATGGTTTGATTAATTATTGGTTTAAATAGATCGGATTTGTAAAGAGTCATGTTTTATCGGGTCTTTAAAGGGTTAAGTTGGGTCAATAATGTGTCAATAGTTAATAGTTTCCAAAACTTGCACTATTAGGTAATAAAAGTTTCTCACTTGCTTTCCAAGGTCCACTTCCAAAGATTGAAAGTGATATAGGCAGACTATCATAATCCATAAATAAAACTATACTCTTTTTGGACTGGCCTGACTCGGCCCGTTTCATATCTTCTGTGGCACGGCCCAACTCGGCCCGTTTTGCTTCTTCTTTGACCCGAACCAACCCGACTCGTTTAACATGTAGTCCTTATCCTAACCCGACCCAATGCACAAATTTAGTGAGAACGTAGATAAAATGTAAGCAATTGTCGTTGATTTTGTTGATCATATACTATTGTTGAACACTATATATTCTCTAGGGCTATATCTAAGTAACAAATTGGATCCTTTTTATTTTTTATCATAGATTGGTTTATGTTTCATAGTGAACTTTGGACTAGTATACTCTCTTCGTTAAGATTTTCATATTGTGCTACCCTCTCATAAGCTAAAAATGTGACACCATTATGCAAAAATTAAAGGATCTTTAAAATATAATCATATATTAGCATAATATCCAATATAAATTATTATTCCTTGAAAAAAAAAAGACAGTGGTGGTGATATGTTGATACGTACTCTTTCCATTTCCAAAGAGCGCCTTATTTTTCATTTTGGGTTGTCCCCCAAATATTGACCCATTTCCTTAAAGATTTTTCATATATATTGTCCCTCTAAAATTTTTCCATTATATTTAAAAAAAATTATTTTTATATTTAACACAATTTTGAAAAACAGAAAGAGTATTAGCTTAGCATAATAAAGTTAGAAAAACAAGCTAAAGTAACATTATTTTAAGGATCTCAACTATAAAAAGTTAGCCATTTCCGTCTAAAAATATGATAGTTGCTTTTAGGGAGAATGGTGATAAGTACATAATAACTTTTCAAAGATGATTCTCGAAAAGTATTATATTTTACTCAAAAGTGCATTTTAAAAAGGGTTTTTTAGACAAACTTTCTAACATGCAATTCCATTGTTCGTAGGCTAAAATTTGGAGTTGTCACGTCAAAATATTGGGTTCAACAATGACAAAAATAGGCCGGAGAACCAAGAAAACTTGGATTGCCTTACGCCATATAAGAAGCTACGTTGGTTTTGGTCTTGATTGTTGTGTTGATAGTTCTTACACGACTTTTCATTTTAAAAGTCCAAAGATTATCAAGTGTAACATGTATGGAAAAAGCATACCTCAACCATGTAATACTTTTTTTTTTCTATAGATAAGTATAAGATGTTAATACAAGGTATTTGATTTTCAATTTTGGCACTAATTTTAAAACACGGTTATAAACCTTCTCATTCCTAATACCATTAGGAAGAAGTTTAGACATTTTTAGAAAATGACTAAAAAATAGTGTATTTTGACCATTAAAATTCGGTAATTTCAGACAATTATTGAGCCAGTGAGAAAACACATTGATATACTTTTCATGAGCCTTATTTGGTCATAGTAATCCCCAAGAGTGATTAGAACCATGTACGATGACTCTAAATACCCATTTCAATTAATTTTCAAAACTCGTACAATTGAGTTATATATATAAATTCATTTTTCAGACTTTTGGGACCAAATATAAGGTTTTGAGTGGTTCAAGACCTCCTAATACAACCCTTGGATGTATTTAGTATCTTTGTTTTAATTTTATAAACTTTTACAAATTATCTCATAAACAATGTTTAATAATAACCTTCAAAATTTGGTCATTTTGGGACAATTTTGAACCCAATGAAGAATTACTTTATATTCTTTCCTTGAGTCTAATAAGGTCCTTTTAGGCATTGGTAGTGATTGAAACCATCTAATTTGACACAATATATTTATTTTGACCGATTTTCAAAACTCTTACAATTGGGTCATAAACTCGTTTTTAGGGCATCTAGTTATTTTGCAATACTATTATTTTAGTTTCAAGCATTTTTAGATATGTTGTTGTCTTTAGGTTAACTCTATATAAAATATTGCAAGAAAAAAGAAAATTGCTTAAATATAATATTTTTCTTGTATTATATGGACTATGTAGGCATAGAATACTTGTAGATTGTCTCAAAATTTTTTAAAAATATCAACCATATTTGAGTAGGATGAAGTATATACTCCGTATGAGTTTTCACAATTTTCTCAAATTTGTGTAATCTTATGATCCTACAAATCAATCCTATTGGTCATTTTAACCACCGATTATCGATTCAAAGTAGGATGCTGATCCTTACAACCCTACTTCAATTTTTTATTTTATATTGCATAAATGAAATATAACTCCACATTAGTATAAGGCTTGGCTTTTTGAGAGATGCCTAAAAACAAATTTGTAAAGCTTTGACACAAAACATATAATATCATACTAATGCAGATCACTAAAAGTTGCTAGACCCTACAAGAATATAAATGTTTTAAGTATATATTTATTTCTCATGAACAACTACCAAAATTAATGCTCGTATAAATTTGGCTCAGATATAATGTTCTCATAAGATGGAAAAAATTAAAAACATATCTCTTACATGAAAAGCTGGATTGAAATGATTAGATAAACTTTTTGATTAAATCCTAGAAGTTGATGAAATTGCCAAGAAATTATGGGAGATTGGGTCTAATGATAGCTAAACACTCAGCTAATTAGTGATTAGGTAGAGCACATACGATTATCTTAATCACAATAATAAGGGATAAAAGCGTAGTAAGCACACACGTAATATATTAGGTGCAGATTCCTTCAATTTGTGCGTTCACACTCACTCCACTGTCCCAAATTCCAAAGATCCCTTCCTTTAATCTGCGTTCACACTTGGATGAGTTGTTGGAGTTTTACCAGATCCATCTAAGCCATTTGTGGCTGGTAGATGATTGGCTCGTCTGAGATATAAGGAACGAGGTATCTTTTACTCCTTCCATCTCTATTTCATCTTCGAAGTTAAAGTTTATAAACTTTGATCGTAAATTTTAATTTCACTCGAAATCTTATTAGATAAATCTCAATGTAAATTTTAAAAATATTTTAAGTTGTGTTTGGATATTTTAAAAAATCAAATGTAGCAAACAAATAGGAATGAAGAGAGTATTCACTTGTATTATGATGTGATCATTTAACAATTGTCTTATATTATGCTAAAAAAACTTAGGAATTCAATGGAAAAAACATTATATACAATCGTTTATTCTTTCTATACACAAAATACAAATTCATTCTTTTATTTGGTTTTTCGTTCACCTGTAGGCATGAAAATTCGGAATGAGAAAATAAGCAACAATTACACTTGATTGTAAAGTATAGTTTTAATTGATTGATACAATATTTGGCTAAAGTGATATATAACAGGAAAAAAAAATAATACAACTGAGATTTCTTTACCAAAGATAAATATTGAACATTCTCAACAGCCTCATCCCATGTGTGAAAAGAATTTCCTTTAAAAGTATTTCAAAATTAGAATTAAAATTATTTTAAAACCAAATTACTAGAATTTTAATTATTTTGACCAGACTCACCATTTATTAAAATTAATAAAAACCAAATTTTTAATATATATAAATATATAATCAAACCAGTCAAGTGAAGACCTTCAAGATGTGATGGATGGCCTAATTAAATTTATCTTACTATAAATAATACATAAAATATAGAACAACCAATTAATTAAAGTCATATTAATCCTAGAGTAGCTTAGACTTCTCTTCAGTTGCATAGATAAAAAAAAAAAGAATAAAAAATAAAAACTATATATATTTAATTTTAAATTTAATGATGTTAATGTCAAAGACTCATTCTACTCGTTATATATATTGTTTCAAGTTAATTGTCAACTCTTAAATGTTCAAAGAAGGTAATTAAACTTTAATAATGTTGTTTTATAACCCTAATATAATTCCCCTTTACTTCTCCTTAAATTACCAAACCGTGTAAATGTAAACTCAGTCGTTCAAATTAGCTAATCAACATTCTCTACGTACACAACCATCCAACAGAAAATTAGGCAACTAACCTTAAACTTGTAAGCCATAATTCGAAAAAAAATATATATACATGTTTGTGCACAATTTGTAAGTCATCTAATAATATACGTATAGATAAAACCAATCTCAATCAAACCATATATAGGAAGTCCTTTTTTTTAATAGAATCCGGGGTTTATATATTATAAAAATTATGGTAGTTAAGTTCACAGCTAACTCTAAGCCAGAGCCCATAAGCTTATAATAATTAGCCAAGACAACAACATGTAGAGGCACAACTCAAACCGACAACGCCTAATAGTAGATGGTAGAGTCACACCTACATAAACCGAGTTAGCACCGTCGCAGTCAAATTGTAGGCGTACGATATATAATAAAGTTATTATATCTCAATTAAAGTTATCCCTTAATGTAACAAAAGTTATTCATCAATTTTGAGGGGTCATTTTTTTATATTAAGGGTTAACTTCGATCTGTTGGGATACAATAATCGTGTCTATACAAGATTTTGTTTTCAACTTACCTTAACACTAAGTAAGGGCCAGTAACCAATAATGGTAATTCATATCTGATATAAATTATATCATGATAATAAGATCTCCTATATATATTGTTATATCAGATATAACTATTTTTATATCAGATATAACTATTGTTATATTAAATATAGAAATATAAAAGATGTAAAAAAAAATATATATTAGATATATACATTATAATATAAGATATAAAAATAAAATTATAAAAATATTCTTAATATACGTACGTAAGATAGAAATAATTTTAAAGCTATGCAACGAGGTCAATTCAGTCCATTAATTACCCATTAATTATTTTCAAAGACTAATATTATTATTACATGCAGCGAGGTGGGACTCTCCTTCCTTTCCTTTCATAGTCCTCAAACCCTACATGCCCACTAGCTAATTTCTCTGGTTTGACCCACATTTCCCTCTACAATATAAAAGGGGCGCACTCACCCCATTCCTTGAAGATCATAGCTTTGTTTATCATCCAACATCCTCCAATATAGAAAACCTAACCTCACTTTCTCCCATCCTCGAGAACACCAAAGATTTTTTTGCAAGCCACAAAAAAATCTAAGGAAAAATGGGGAATTGCTTAAGGCATGAATCTGAAGTTCAATGGGGAGGGGAAGATTGGACGCCGGCGATGACGGCCGGAAGCGAAAAATCGGCGTCGAAGTTGAGGGATCACAACAAGAAAGATGAGTATTATTCTTCAGGAAAAAAGATAATAAAAGAGGTGAAGGTAAAGATAACAAAGAAGCAGTTGGAACAATTGCTAGGGAAGATGGATGTGGATGTGCAAGAACAAGGGTGTTCTGCTGGACATATATTGGGGCAGTTGGTGAAAGTTAGTGTTCAATGCGAGACCACCCATATTAAGTCTTGGAGGCCTAGGCTGCAGAGCATTCCTGAACTTTAGTTCATTAGCTAACTTGCTGGCTAGCTCTCTATCTTTTTTATTTTCATTTTTGTAGTTAGGTTAAAATGGGTACGTACGTTGATTGTATGTGATTCAACAAGTTGGTTTTTTGTTAGCTTGTATATACTTATGACCTTATTCTATACGTATATGGCCACATCATATATATGTACATTCATATCATATATTAGTGGAATACCGTATCAAAGTCTCAAATTGTTTGGATTTTTTCATGACATTATGATTAGTAACTTCATTAATTTGATGGGAAGTACAAATCTTCAATAATTTCGTAATTTAATTTTTTGTATACATTTAACTATAAATGATCAATAAGAAACCCTAATTTTAATTATGAATTTGTCAAGCGTCTAAGGACTAATTTTAAAAATGTTATTATAAGTTATATTCACCCATAAAAAAAAGGACATATGCAGATACTTCATAGTTTAGGTCTATACAGAGGACACTAATACAGTATTTATGGCCTAAAATGACAAAATTTTCTCACCAAGTTAGAAAAGAATGGGCTTGTATAATTTTGATTAGATAATTTTAATTACACACATGCAACTAATATGCAAGGATCAAAATTGAATGACCTATGTCAAAAATATTGAATGACCGCTTTTGGTCAAGCTATAACGGGCAGGCTATTTGACTAGGTTGGGCCATGCACCAGGAGCCCAGCAGCCCAAGCCACTTGCATGGGCAAGTGATTTTTAGTGGAAAAGTAAGTCGGCCACATATAACATAAAAAATTGAAAAAAAAAAAACACACGAGACTGGTAAAAGTGACCCCTTAATATAATTAAAGTTACACCTCACCACAACAAATATCAATCTGTATCAACTTTCAGGGGTACCTTTTGTTATATTAAGTGGTCACTTTTATTATTGTATCCCATATGTAATTATGTATACAATACTTTGTGTAAGCATATACCTGAAACTTGAAGTTTTGGTTACTTTGTGATGGAAATTAGAGGGTTAAGATGGTTTGATGTTATTTCTAGTTACGTTCAATGATGCTGCTTCATTTATCTAACAACTACTATGCATTGAGAGGACCTATTCTATAGTATTGATGGAAATTGCATGTCGATGGGCACATTTTAGTAACAAAACTATTGAATAACTAACCTCACTGTAATTAAACAAAAGAGAGGCAACCTTAACTAACGATAAGAAAAAACATTAACTAAAAATTTCCCCTTCCATTGCTAAGCTCATTGTATGTTAAACTTTGCAAAGTTAAATGATAAATTTCAGATTTGTCACGTACTTTAACGTTGTACTCCATATAATTTTAGATAATCTAATTTATTCAAATTTTGTGGAAGTATGTCAAACAATAAACAAAGTGTAACGTAAATGAACTAATTAATTACCTTGAACATTCATGCTTCTATTCACCCTTGCCTACTCATCTTTCATCCCTAAGAAAAGTTGTTTAAATCAAGGGTACATAAAAACATCACCTCATCAAGGGTCATGAGGTCCATTTATAAAAGAGTTTAATCAATTATAGGCTTAAATGAGTTGATCTTTTTTAAAAGATCATGTTTCATTGGTCTTTATAGGGTCAAATTAGGTCAATAATGAGTCAATAGTTTCCAAAACTTTTAAACACTATCGGGTAATAAATGATTCTTACTTGCTTGTCAATGGTCCACTGCCAAAGATTGGAGATGATGTAGGTAAATTATCACTCCTCATAGATAGAACTATAGTCTATTTGGCCCAGCCCTGTCCAGCTCGCTTTGCATCTTCTTTGTCTTGGTCCGACTCGTCTTGTATCTTATTTGACCCGAATTATTTTGTATGTAACCCATCACGACTCTAATCTGACCTAATGCATAGGTCTACACTTAACTAGCCTAGCCTACTGATTGTGTACTATTCATGTGCGGAGTATGACTTTTAATTCCTTTTACGACCCACCCAATTTATATTTATAACCAACTATTCCTCTAAATTACTCTATATATCCAATTACCATAATATCTAAGAAATTACTTTGAAAAGAAAGATAATATTATTCATATACTATTTATAAAAGAAACCCTCATACATAGTGTTATTAAAAATCGAACATTTTCTTTAATTTTGGAGTCAAAAGATGGAATGGATGTATTTCAGCTTTCACTTGTTAGTACGGAGTGACAAGCCAGATTCAAAGTTGATATGCTGTTCAACATTTGTAACTTTTCTTTCTTTCTTTCTTTCCTCGTTCCTCCATGTCGTGTATGAGAGTTAACGTACACATGTTATATAGATTAAATTTTATATAAACTATATATATTATATTGTTCAACTATGTGTAAATGTAAGTGGTAGTATCTGAAAGATTGGAAGGTCAAAAAAATTTATAATTCTACAAAATTTTATTGCGCTAACTATTTGTCATTGGCCATAGCCAATTACTTAGTATTGTGTTAGTCATATGACTCATATTGTTAGGTACATACTCGTATATACTATGGAGTAGTTATCTCGATTATATTGTTGATTTTTTTTTGAAGATCTTGTTCTAGAAATGAAAATAAGATGAGAATAAATAGCATGCAACTAATTAAACCAAGTAGATACTTCATAAAGAAAACTAAAATTTAGAAGGATCTTCTTGACGTAAATTTCTAGAAAGAATAAATATAGAAAAATGAACTTTAACATTAAAATATGGGTACCCATTACAAGTTTACAACCATTAGTAAGAACTTGTATCTAAAAGTCTCGTACGATATATGATTTAATAATAAATTATTTTATTTAATATTCAATTATAAGAATGTTTTCATTAATTTATGAAAAATTATAGTTTTTATAGAATTATCAATCGTGTTTCATATCTTTTAAAGTAAAGTAGAAAATTTAATTGAAATATTCTTATAATTGCTTAAATGAGATGATATGCGTTGTAAAATCAAATACTCCAAAATGAAGTGAAATAAATTAATATGATATAATTTCATCATTATTCCTACTTTTTCAAAAACAATATGATTGATCGAACATGATTTCTTTATGACTTGATAACATTTTATTATATAGTCACACAATTATAAGAATATTTTTCATAATTATTATAGTAAAAGATTTAGGAATTTATAAAAAAATGGCGGGAAATTTTTATATAAAAACTTGACAAGTGTCCAAGATGATATAAGTAGTGTTTTATTTTAGTAATAGTTATAAATAGATAGATGTTAATATAAACTTGGTCACTAAAATTAATTCTCAATGTTATTTCGGTAATTTAGAGTGGGTCCCACATATCGAAAAACATTTTTAAAATCACAAATTCTTTCCCAATTATCTGAGTAAAAGTACATAAAATAATAATAATAATAGTAGTAGTAATAAAAAAACAAGAAAGAGTTCAATATATATATATATATATAATTTTTCTACCCCTTTTCAATAGGAAATTTTTTTATCAGAACTATCAAATATAATACATTTTGATAAGATTTGTTAATTTTGGTAATTCATGTAATAAAGGATTTTTTTATAACACTACCTCACCCTCAAACCCTTATTTAAGCCCTCCATTATTGGTACATGATATTAGCTTTGATATATATTCCCTCCGTTCTTTTTTGTTCTTTTTATTTTTTCCATTTAAAAATTTTAATATACTGTTCTCATTTGGAATCCTTATATTTTAGTTTAATATTGTGATTGGATGGAAAAGTTTGGTTGTGATTACTATACATGTGATATGTAGCCCATTTATTGATTTATTAATTGTTTAATGTCATTGACTTTAGAAATTCCACTACTTATTTAATACTGAATCAATTTGCATTATTTTTTTTAGAAGAATCTATTCTTATTTTTAGATTAATATAAATTATTTTATAAAATTTTAATAATATTTAATATTATCTTAATTTTTTCCCTAATTCCAAATAGAAAGGAAGAAAAAGAACGGAGGAAATTTTACATATATCACATGTATTTTATTATTGAAACTTCACTTTCTAAAAATAAAAATAAAAAATTGTATGTCGAGCATGATTTTACAATGACAGGGCCCTTCAATACATTATTCTCAATTTTACTTACGGCTATCTTAGGTAAGTCCATCACAAAAATTATTGACCAACAATCAAGCTAGGGTTGCTCAAGTTTTTTTGAAGACCTTAATGTATCAATGTCTTTTTATTTTCTTATTTGTTTTTCCGTAAATGACAAAGCAAATTTAAATTTTATATATTTTTAATTGTATGTTGTAAAAATTATAAAAAGTTGATATATGAGAAATATTAAAGACCCTATATAATTATATTTTTTTCTTATAAATTAAGAAGAATTCATAGTCAATATTTGCCTATAAAATCTATAAATTCCAAACGAAAAAACAAAAAAGAAACGGAGAGAGTAATTAATCAGCAAAGCCATGTAATCCCTAGTAAAGTTTTGAATGCATATCTAAAATTCAATAGTGAGTCAGCATGCACATGAAACTATAGTACCTATGCAGTTGCTAGCTTATTGTAAAAATTCATTATAACAGTGGAACAAAGAAGGAGCCAGTCAACACTAAACTTTTTCATACTAATAAAATCAACACCTGCCATGCGAGACTATTTCGCCTTAATCCTTATCCATATTCCTACATGTCAATTTGCACCAATTAACTTGTTAGGTTAGACGCCTTGACCCTCTCTATATTGCAACAGTGATCCATCATCTTCCATATAAATGGCACCCCCACAAAACTGGAATGTCACACCTGATTGAATTCCAGAGCACAGCTTAATTACTCTATACCATACACATCTTAAGGGGAAACTTATAGCTTACTACGTACATCTTCTAAGAAACACAATAAGAGTGTGCACGCAAGCACATACTATACAATCATTTTATTGTTTAAGAAAATATGGGGAATTGCTTGAAGCCGGAATCCCAAGCTATGTGGGGTGGGGAAGACTGGTCGGCGGCGTTGATGACGGACGGTGGTGGTTATAGCCAAGACACAACATGTTATTCAACGTCCAAAATTAAAGAGGTAAAGGTTAGGGTATCGAAGAAGCAGTTGGAGAAATGGCTTGGGAAGATGGATGTGCAACAAAAGGGGTTGTGTGTTGAGCAAGCTTTGGCACAATTGATCAAAGCTAGTGTTCATTGTAAGACCCATCATAGGTCTTGGAAGCCTATGCTGCAGACCATTCACGAAGTTTATTAGTTTGCATTTTCTGATCTTGGATATATATATATATATATATATATATATATATATATATATATATATATATATATATATATACTTGTACAAATTGTATAGTTTACTCCTTTATATATGTTGAATGTTGAAGACATAGTTAAACTTGGGGATATATTTAGGAATACCATTAATTTAGGGAATTCAATATATCTTGGATATTGTCTAATTTCACTTGTAAATTAATTATTGTTGAATTATGTAGGATTGTGTATATGTATATGAGAAATTTGCTAAAATGTTCTGTTGTCTATGGATTCAGCTAAGTGTTATTGTGGACTCAACAGACAATAATAAAATCAACTTTCTTTGAACAATAGATTCCCTTCTAAAAACAAGCACCGTTTTTATCTTAGGAGCTAAATCAATAATTCGGAACTCTCATATTTTATATCTTGCCTTTTCTGAACTGTTATTCTTGAGTGCATAATCCGTTATCAAAATAGGCAAAGTACTACAAAAATTATTAAAATTAAAGACACACAAACTTGAGTAAGCTAGATACATATCATACTGAGGGCGTGCATAATCCCTTATAAAGTCGCTTTTGTTAAGTTGATGAGTGATTTTTATTGTATAAAGGGGTGATTTTTGTTATATTAAAAGACAATAAATTTTGTAATCGTGGTATCTTTTATTATAAAAAGGTGCTACTTTTGTTAGCTTAAAAAATCTATACCAGTAACGGTTTGCTAATTATCTCTTGAGATTGGTTTTATTTGCAACAAAAGTGATAATTCATTATTTATTTTGCGCCATGGTGTCCATGTTGCATACCTTTTACTATATGTTGATCACATTATTCTCACATCCTCGTCTGATAAAGTTAAGTGTGGTATTATTGCTTTTCTTAAGTCCGAGTTTTCTATGTCTAACTTGAGGAAGTTGAGCTATTTTTTGGTTGTCTCCATCACTCGTATTAAACTCTATGTTCCTTGGTCTGCATAAATATGCAAGGGAAATAATTCACAGAGCTAAAATGGATGATTGCAGATCGGTTGCTACACCCGTTGACACTAAGGCAAAGCTTGGAGCTCATGATGGCAAGCCTATGAGTGACCCTTCTCTTTTTAGGAGCCTTGCGAGTGCCGAGTGCCCTTTAGTACCTTACTTTCACCAAACTTGACATTGATTATGATGTCCAACAGGTCTGCCTTTTCATGCATTCTCCTAGGGACCCTCATTACTATACTCTAAAGTGTATTATCAGATATATCAAAAGCACTTTGGATCATGGCCTTCACATGTACAAGTCAGCTCCTACTAGACTTACTTCCTACACAGATGCTGATTGGGCAGGCTATTCAGACAATCGGCGCTACACCTTTGGGTATTGTGTTTATTTGGGTGATAATCTGGTTTCCTGCTCCGTAAAACGACAAGATACCTTGTTCTGATCCAGTGCCAAAGAGGAATATCGTGGGGTTGCTAATGTTGTTGGCGAACCCTGTTGGTTGTAGAATCTTCTTCTGGAACTTCATTGTCCCGTCCAACGTGTTTCGTTGGTTTATTGTGATGATATTTTTGTCGTTTACTTGTCGTGCAATCTGGTACATCATCAACATACCAAACACATTGAGTTGGACATTCACTTTCGTACGCGATAAGATCTCCTTAGGCCATATCATGGTATCCCATGTTCCTGGCCTCGTCGTATCCATACACATATATTTTCACAAAAGGCTTGTCACGACAACTGTTTCTATACTTCAGATCCAGTCTAAGAGTTCAACCTCCTCCCGCTTCGATGTGGAGGTGTGATAGATAATAGGTTAATATTATATTGTCAATATTTTGTAAATATATATTTTGTGTAATTTTGGTAAACATGGACTCTTCATACTTAGCTTGTATTTTCCTATTTATATGGTTCAATGAGAAGACTCCAACTAAGGAGAATCATACAATTCAACAATATTTATGTTATAGCCTCTCTAGTCATTATAGTTCCTTGTTTCGCGAGGCCTTGACAATACCTTTTGAATCGCAGCCTTTGTGCTAAATATTCATGTTTGACTTTTACAACTAACATATCTAACTAAGAAATAATTGTTTTTTCTTTGGCAGCTAACAAAAGCAAGAACTACCCATAATTTCTCGCTTGTGTAGCTAGTTTATGAGCAACAATAACAGATGATCTATCAACTTTAAAACAAGCAAAGAAATTACAAGCATACGCTTCCATCCTAATATCTATTACAAGTGTCTTCATTTCCTTGTAGGTACTTGCTGGGTTTTGAAATGCTTGAATTACTTCCGAACCATCAGAACGAATAACACAATTATTACCTTTCTTGCAAGCCTCTTGAAGCCCTTTCCAAATGGCTCTAAGTTCCGCATGAAATGGAGTAGAAGTCCGGATCCTTTCTCCTCCTCCTTACGTTCTGCCGTCACTAGAACGGATGACCCAACCAATCCTTGCTTTGCAAAAATCTGTCCCAATTCCCTTTTTGCCTCTTTCCCAGAAAGTCTTCCTTTTGTCCAAAACGGTAGCGACATATGGAGCGAAAATGACAATTGTAGATCTTTATCCTGATGCTTAGAAATGGGGTCAGGTCTTTGAGTCCCTTCTTCAAAAAAAGCAACGACCCTAGAAGGATTTGGTTGATCTCTCTTGAAGAAAACTTCATCATGTGTCTCCACGTGCACCAGCACAAAATGAGGAAAGATGATGGTCGGTATTGATTTTGGTCAGCCTGTCTCAAAAGAAATGTTATCCAATTCCTTATCTAATTTTTAATGTTCAAGATGGGGCTATTAGATCTTAATCCAAGAAACAAACTCACCCATATTCATTTGACAAATTCACAATCTCAAAACAGATGTTTAAGTGATTATGTATGTTGGTGACACATGAGGCATGTTGGATCGAGCTGAATTCCTCTATGTTGAAGCTCCCCTTTGGTTGACAAAGTTCTATTGGTTAATTTCCATCCAAACATAAAAATTCTGGTCTTGACCTTCAGCTTCCAAAAGTTTTTCCAAAATTTGACAGAATCTCCGAGATTTGCAGCTTGAACAAAATGGCCTTGATTGTGGGTCTCCTGTAAAAACCTACACCCTAATTTAACTGTGAAACTTCCTGACTTCGACCCTCTCCAAACAATAGTATCCTTTAATTCCTTATGACTGATGTGAGAATTCAAGATGTCAGTTGCGATGTCCTTGTTGAAAAGTCTACAGATTTTCGGTGCATCCCATGATTTTTGACAAATGATCTTCGATACCAAAGTTGGCTTATTCTCCTCGGGGAGTAGATGTGTGCGCTTCTCCTTGCATAAGCCATTTATCATACTCAACTCTGATGCTATTTCCTCTGCCTACAATCTTCCCAATCTCATACTTCATGAACTTTGAAGCAGAAAGCAGACTTTTGTTTGTCCATGATACCTTCGCAATTCTCGTTTCATTTTCTGCAGCCGCAAGTGGAAGATCTTTGTATCTACCCTTAATCAGTCTTGCTACTAGGCTTTGTGGTTCTCTCTGTATTAAATAGCAAGGAATTGTTAATGTGTGCTATGTTTTTCATCCCAACTCCACCTTGACATTTTGGATGTAGGAGCTCCGTCTTCCGCCATTAAATAGGTTTTTTGTCGGTTGTTGAACTCCACTAGAATTTGATGGGTGTAGAATTGATTTTGGTAAGTTCTACAATATACCCTTATACTATTCCAGTAATTTTGAAAAGTCTACATTGTACCCCTGAGGTATGTTTAGTAAACACATTGTACCCTTTAATGGATGACTTAACTAATGGAGTGAACTCCGTTAACGGACGTTTCACTTTAATCTACAATATACCCCTGTACTATTGCGTTTTCTATAATGTGTCCAGTGATTTTAAAAAGTCTATATTGTACTTCTAAGGTATGTTTAGTAAACACATTGTACCCTTTGTTGGATGACTTACTGATGGAGTGAAGCTCTGTTAATAATGTTTTACTTATTTCACTTGTTCCCTCTCTTTCACATTGAAACATAAATAAAATTCAAATTTACAAACATTGAAACATGGTCAACCTCTATAAATAAAATTTTCAGGATGATATCTTCTGAATAACATGATCATGGATGAAATCTAGTTTTGGATATGACCTTCCATCAACCTCCATTAGAAGCCTCAGATAGGATCCCAGCTCCTCCTTTTGTTTCACACCTAAGGGCTTCCGCATAAGCTTCATGAAGCTTCTAGGTGAGTTTAGAGAAAAAATAATAGAAGATTTGTTAGCATTAATCATCTCCCCAGAAATACTGCAAAAATCATCAAGTATATCTCTCATTAGTTTGCATGATTCAGGAGTGGCTTTGAAGAAGAAAATGGCATCATCAGCAAAGAAGAGATGATTAAGTGTCAGCGTTGTTATCCCGATTATTAGCCCTTGATGTTGTTCTTCCAATCTAATGAGGAGAGATGAACAGAGATAACTTGCATGCATAGAATAGACATATAAGGAGAAAGAGGGTCCCCTTGGCGCAAACCCCTCGACTGCACAAAGGAATCAGAGGGTCCCCCGTTAATGAGAATAAAGTATGAAATCGATGAAATGCAATGAGAAATCCATTGCTACTATTTATGCAGAAATGCCATCTCTTTGAGAACTCTATCAATAAAATCCCAGTAAACCTTTTCATATGCTTTGTTGAGGTCAACTTTAAGAACTGCCACATAGGATTTCTCTTTCTTTTTGCCTTAGATCCAATTCATCATTTCATGAGCGATCAGACAATTATCAAACATAAGCGTCCTAGGAGATACACATTCTGAAACTCAGTCACAACATCCTTCATGACAGGTTTGAGTCTAAGCACCATGCATTTGAAACACAATCTGGCTTGTAGATTGTGTTACATAGCCTAATAGGCCTGAAGTGGTGAACAGTTTCAGGAGCTGAACATTTAGGAATGAGTGTTATGAATGTACTATTCTAGTCTCTAGAAAGATTTTCTCCATCAAAGAAATTAAGAATGGCGTTAGTCACATCATGTCCAGCGATTTTCCAGAATTTTTGAA
The DNA here is from genome assembly GCA_026401315.1 of Dysphania ambrosioides. Classification (NCBI taxonomy): domain Eukaryota; kingdom Viridiplantae; phylum Streptophyta; class Magnoliopsida; order Caryophyllales; family Amaranthaceae; genus Dysphania; species Dysphania ambrosioides. Next base: position 24,181,413 of record CM048666.1, read on the forward strand.
AAAATATAGGGGGAATACCATCCGATTCTGGCGATTTCAAAGGGCTAATATTAAAAACTGCATTGCGAATTTCCCCCCTAGAAAACGGAGCTTAGAAATTCTCTGAATACCAGCCAAATCTCCCCTTCAACCTATCAGAATTCACATGATTAACTTGAGGCGTTCTTGTACAAACCCGAGGGGCGTGGTCAGAAGCAACATAGGAGTAAGCAACGTACGAGTTTTTGAAACATTTGCATGAATTCAGCCTTGATTTGATGCATCTCAAAGGTCCATAAATCTTCACTGATTTTCAGACTTGAAACTCTGTTTCTTGCCTTTCTTTCTTTAGCAGATTTAAAGAAAAAGGATGTCATGCTGTCCACATATATGTCCCATCTTGACTTGACCCTCTGTTTCTAGTACCCCCATTTAACTAACACTTGTATAGCCACTTCGTCCTTCGAAATGAGAGCTTTTTCTACTTCTTGAAAGGAGGAAATACTCTGTTGATCTTTGAGCAAGTTTTCTTTGATATCATTCCAACATATATTTCTTGACTTCTTAAATTCAAGACACCATATTTTCAGCTTATTGGATATTCCAAAGTAGTTTCTTGTGACACACTCAATTGGATCCCACAAACCCTGATATGTTTAAAATCAAGACCCTCTTTTCAGCTTGTTGCTTGTGACCATATTTATATCGAACTTTGTTATGTTTATCTTTTGTATTTCTGTATCTAATATAATAATGGCTACATCGAAATAATAATAATACATATATCTGTAATTTTAATATCCTGATATAATTTATATAAGATATGAATTTGAAAAGTCTTATTACATAAATATGATAAGTACAACAATGTGTTTGAACAACCTTAATATTTGATACTATGTGAATATTATAATACGGCATACCTTGTTATAAGTATATGCCCTTAAGTAATAACAAATCTTACGTAGACATAACTAACATTTATGGAGCTAAAAATTACAAAAACTAATCATATTTATAATTAAAAAACTTCATTTGAAGTGTAATTTTGTTATGTATTCTTACTTATTAAATATCAATTAAAATATTATTTAATGCTTAATTGCAAGTTGCAACCTTAACGTGTTTAAATAGGATTCGAGTAGGGTTATGCTAGCTCACCTAAACATAGTATAGAATTTCATTGCTAGAGCTTGGAATTTTACAAATATTACTAATTATTAGTATGAAAGAGATAAGTATGTTGGTTAGCATATCTCATATTCACATATATGGACCAATTCAATATGGAATAATACGCAAACTACAAATCAAAGATTCCTTTCAGTTTCAGTCAAACCAATTTAATAATGCTTTAATGCTAATAAAGAAGCTGTATTATCCCCTTTAGAAAGAAAAACAAGGCTCAAGGCATGGTTTATGTGGTAATTACTTTGACTAGGTTTAACAGTTTGAACCGTTCAAGGATTTGAGTAACTGTCAATTATCATTAAGCAACCCCTGGACTCGAATGTTGACCCGTTTACTAGACGACCCAATTTACACTATTTCACCAAGTCCCCAACCCACTCGGTAATTGTAACTTCGTGAGCTCGCTCTATTATAAGTTTTGAAGAGTGTATATTTCAAGTCTTACATCAACTAAGAAAGAAAGAACTATCAAAGTTATAAGTGATCGAATTACAGATTAGTATAAGGCATTTTGGGATATGCACAAAAATAATTTCGTGAGGACTTGACCCAAAACGGATAATATAATATTAATGCGGGTCACTTATGGTTTTTGGGCCCAATAACTGGTATCTGAGCCAATGATTTTGACTTTGATTTTTAGTGGTGTGGTGGCAGGTTCTCAACTGAGTCCAACAAACTTGATTTCTGTGATCTTGTGAAAGAAGGTTTCCAATTTTTGTATTGGCTATTGTCAAAAAACTTCTCAATTTATTATACTACGCACAAATGAAGTAAGGAACCAGCAAAGGTTAAAAAAAACACACACACAAACATATATGTGATTTTTTTATGGAATCATTACTACGAAGTAACATTTTGTAATAGTACTCCGCATACGATACAAAGTATAAACCAACTTCAATTCAGAGGTGAAAATAAAAATGTGTATGGAGATTGGAGACAATCATTTCTGCAAAAATTAAAATATGGGGTTATTTTGAATAAATCTATGACAATTTTACAATGTTTTGTTTTAGCTAAGAAATTACATTAAAAAAAATAAAAATGGTGTAAATATTACCTTCTAAAATAAAATAAAAATTGTAAGACGCTATCTTAACCAATGATTTTAGGTGTTGATTAGCATGTAATCATGTACCATGCATTTGATTTCTAATTAGTGTATATTTTCCAGGTATTAAAATAAATTTCTCCCTTTTCCCCCTTTATTTTCTCGTTTTTGGTTAAAGTTGAGATATTAATGAGGTATATTGGAAAAGTAATCGAAATTAAGAAAAATTTAGTGAAAAATCTAGAAAAATACTCATATTAAAATCACGAACTTGTCACATGCTAATAAGACCATAACTTAATGGCCAAACTCAAAATTTTCGGCCAAAAATAATACATCACAATATTTTGGATTTATAAATATTATTTTTATAAAGTAATTTCTTACCCAAAAAAAATTAAAAAATAGTTTTTTCTTTTAAATAAATTTCCTATAAATTACAAACACTCTTCCTTCTCGGATCCACCTACCCACCCACCCACAAGCCACAACAAGATTTGTGCATTAGGTCGGGTCAAGATCGAGATGGGTCACAAGCAAAATGGGTCAGGCCAGATCGGGCCAAAAATGATGCAAAACAGGCAGGGCCAAAGGAGATATATAACGGGTCGAGTCGGAAAGGGTCATTTAAAGAGAGTATAGTTTTTATCTATAGAGTGTGATAGTTTACATATATCACTTTCAATCTTTGGTAGTGGACCATCTACAAGTAAGTGAAAATAATTCATTACCTGATAGTGTTTAAAAGTCTTGAAAACTATTGTCACATTATTGACTCGACTTGACCCATTAAAGCCCCAATAAAGCATGACCCTTTAAGAGATCGACCTATTAGATCCATTATTAATTAAGCCCTTTTACAAATGGGCGGGTCAAGGGCCTTGATGGTGCCCCTCCCATTTGAACAGGTCTAGCCACAACCACAAGTAGGAATGACAATGGATCGAAGTCGGAGCGGATCCAACAAAATCTAAATCCGATCCGACAAGTTCGCGAACTTTAATTTTGGATCCGAATCTGCAAACTTCAACTCCAATCCGTCGGACCTTCGAATCCGATCCTTCAAGCCTTCGAATTCGATCCAAAATTTAATATTTTCTTACCTATTTTTTTTGTTAATTTCATTACTAATACTATAATTCAAGCAAATACCATGGTTTTATTTATTTAATTTTTTTTAATTTTGGGTTATTATATTTGGACTTTTTTTTAATACTAGCCTTGATACTACTCATTCAGATCGGACTATCAAACTCAGATCACAATCGAGTCAAATGTAATAAAAATCTGAATCCGACCCATAATCTATTCAGAGTCGGAGTTTTTTTTTATCGCATTCATAGTCGGAGTTTTTTTTTAAACAGGTTTGGATCAGATTTTTTCCTTCGAATCAGATAGACTCAATTCAGATTCGGATTGAATTGCCATCCCTAACCACAAGATCTAATTCAAAATCCTTCACATAAGAAAACAACTACTCCATAATTCCGTTAATTTATTTTCAATATTCCAAGCCTTCAACAACATACATTTGTACAAATTATCAAAAGTAGCAAATTGATCCATCGTTATACACAGTAGAAGAAGAAATAAAGAGTATACTAAACTTCAGGAATGCTCCTCAACCTAGGCCTCCAAGACCTCTGATGCATCTCACAACAAACACCAACATTCATCAACTCTCCCAAAGTTAGCTCAACACACAAGTCTTTTTGTTGCACATCCATCCTTCCTAGCCATTCTTCAAGCTCATTCTTTGTGGTCTTTACCTTAACATGGCGTACTTTCGATGCTCGTTTTCTTCTTATTAGTTGCTGTTCTTCCTCCATTTCTATAGCCAATTTTTCGCTCTTGGTCATCAACGCCGGCGTCCAATCTTCTCCTCCCCATACAACTTGAGATTCATGCTCTATGCAGTTTCCCATAGCTTGAGATTTTTGCTGTATTTTTTAGATGGGTAGAGTGAGGAGAAATTTCTAATTTATACCTGATTTATCTGATATATCAATAGCTATGTCTGATATGACAATGGCTATATCTGAAATCTTAACATCGTGATATATTTTATATCAGGTATGAAATTAAAAAGCGCACTGAACCTATTTTTTTTTTCTTGGAGGGTGTTTGATTAACTAGGCAAGCCAAGATACAGTATGCCAGTTTTTGGGGGTGCCCTTTATAAGTACATTATTATGAAGAGAAAACTGTCGAACCAAACAAAGTTATAGGGCTGGCCATGCATCAGATGCATGTAAGATTGATTAACCTCAAGAAATAAGAGTCACATGGCAAGTTTGGTTTGCCAATTGCCACTACATACACAGCCAATTAATGATTGGCTCTTTCTAGATAACTTTAGGAAAAAGCAACTAGCTGGAGTTTCATTTGCTGACTCATTTTGAGCTTATAACATTAAGTTATAATATTATCAGAGTACATCATTTGGCCTTTAGTACATCGTTTGTATTAGCTAAGATTTGCTAATTATGAAAAATAAAGGAATAATAATTGCAAGTAATAAACCTTCTAGTCGTTTAGCATTAATTAATTAATAGAAGGATGATAATAAAAGTCACAGATTGTGACAATAAAAATTTTATGTGCTACTCATTTAATGGTGCCACATAATTAAAACTTGACTTATCATCTTATTTTTACTAATATATTCAAATTTTTACTATAACAATAGATTTTGTGACAATAAAGATTTATCATGAAATAACAAAATATTTCATGATTTCAATTGATAAAGATTGAGATATATATTTTCAAAAACAAAATGTCGAGTATATTGTATAAAAGTTACTACTAAATAAAACAAAAGTCACTCATTTATACAACAGAAATTATCCCTTAATTTAACGAAAGTAACTTTATAACGGTTTGACGTTTTATATGGTATATGTGTTCCCACATTATTAAAGTTTTTCCGTAAATCTATATACATGGGTATTGCAATGAATCTAACTTAAGGTTATATGTTTTCTTTAATTGTTGATAAAAGGAAATGTTATACACTTCTTAATTAAAAAAAGCAACTACGTGTATTAGTTCATACTACGTTTTTTTTAGACGGCTAGCCCACTGGCAGAATTTTTTTTTTTTAGGTTCCAACATAAGATTTTGGTGACAATGGTATTAATTTTAAATTTTGACGACTCATTTCCGGCGACAAATAGTGGCGGCGCGGCGGCTTCCGACGGGTGGGAGACGCGGCAGGCGACGGCGGGTGAGGGGATCCGACGGCGGGTGAGGGGATCCGACGGCGGCTGGGGAGGGGAGTTAGAGAGGGATAGAGAGAGAATGAAGGAAGTGGGAAGGGCAAGGGTAAAACGGGAATTATATGGGGCGGTTTGAGTAATTATGGGGCGGTGTTTAACAACCCCTTCTTGTTTTTGTGGCCGAAAAAATACCACTCATGTTGCTCTTCGCTGGTTCCCTTACATAATTCTGTTTCAATTTTAAACCCCATCCAAAAAGCGTACCATTAATAAAACAGAAAATTATGATTAACTGTACCCAATACATATACTGCCTTGGGGACTCCAAATAGGTCCTTATGCTAAGTAAAGGTGATCAAATTGTACACTAACTTTAATCAAATATGCAATGAATGTCCAGCTTTGAAATTCGGTACTCCCATAGCTCAATCCTTTAATATCTATGCAACGTGTACGTTCATAATACATTTTTTCGAAATGTTCAATTAGGATGAGTTGATAACTTCAAAAAAATTGGAGCCACTATGGTGAAAGAGTTAAGTAATGGCTCATATATGTCAATATATAAGAAATGTCGCATTCTCCAAAACAATCCGAAATGGGAAATATGCATACATTAAGAGATAATGTGAGTTAAAAAAAGGTTGTTAGCAATCGTTGCTAAGCTTAGTATTCGAGTAGTGAAAGGTTTTTAGCAAAAAAAAAAATAAAAAAAAGTCAGGTATATGTGACCCACTTCGTTTTAAGCGGGTACCTGCTTAAATTGGGTCGGGTCATATACCAATTTTCAAATTACCCGAAAAAGCGGGTGTCCGGTCTACCGAGTACCCAAAAACTCGGATACCCGATTATAAACCTTCCTACTGAAAATCCAAGTTGTATAAAAGTTAAGTAGCAATCCAGTTTGAGTTATTCAAGAGCAATCCTCTCCAACTATGGAGGTTTACTTTAGATTTCATCCACATATAAAACAGAAACAATGCTTTTGGGCAACAAGGGCCAATATCAATCAAGGATCCATGAAAGAGGCCCATCTATAACATTCACCAGGGGTATCATATTCCGTCCATTTCCATTGTAGCTAATTTATCTCATCCTATCTCTTTGCTCACCATGAGCTGGCAAAGTGAAAGGAAACATGAGGATTAAGCATCAACTCTTCGGGAAGTAAAATGGAGATAAAAGCATAAACTCCAACAATGGTGTATGGCGGTGTGGGTAGGGAGAGGGGGGTTGATGGAGAAAGAGTATGGTGGAGAGACTAGTTTGAATTTATGGAAATAAGAAAGATCAGGATATTAGTAGGTATGTGCATCGGGTTAGGGCCGAGATGGATCACATGTAGAGTGGGTCAGATCGGATTGGCCAAAGAAGATTCAAAACAGGCTGAATTGGGACGGGCCAAAGAAGATACAAAATGAGTCGGCTCATCCGAAGACAATATAGTTTTATCTATAGAGGGTGATAATTTTTCTGTATCACATCCAACCTTTGGTAAACATTAACAAATTGGTGGTAATAATTTATTATCTGGTGATATTTAAAAGGCTTGAAAACTATTGGACAATTATTGACTCGACTTGACCTATTAAAAACCCAATAGAACATAATCTTTTAAAAGAACGATCCATTAAACCCATAATTGATTAAAGCATTTTACAAACGTACTGATCAAAGTCTGACCCATTCCATATGGACATATCCAGACAGTATCCGTCTAAACCTAAGTCTGAGCAAGTTACCCCGTTGCTTTTTTCGATGGGCAACCCCATTGCTAACTGCCAACATCACTTATGGCAGACTACAAGGTCAACGAGAAAATAAAAGAGTAAGACAAAGTGATAACACAGTAAAAAAAACATCTAATAAAGTCATTGGCATTGAGCTTAAGAATTTCTATGTAATATATTTTGTAGTGGTTAAAGTGCAACAACTTAATGCCCGGTGTGATTGCCAAAAATAAATGTTCAGTACGTTATGCCACCCATTATGTAGATGGAGAGGGGAGAGGGGAGAGGGGAGAAGGGAAAAGTACAAGCAATTTCCCAAGCACGGGACATCAACGTGCCAAATTGCAGCATCAAATCTGTGCCAGGGATGTGCTCTACTCAGACTAGTTAAGAAGAATACAACTGTGGAAAGAAAAGGAAAGATTAAGGTACCCAACTCAATGATTTTAGTTAGGGAAATATCCAAATCATGTACTATATTACTTTTGGAAACCCAAATGGAGACATCATTAAGAACTAGTTTTGACATGAAGGGTCACAAAGCTAACCATTCCCTTAAGAGCAACACAAGCTTCATTGACATGTCTATTTTATAACAAATACAGCAAAAATGTGATGCCTGTTCAACACGAGAAATTCCTAATTTATACCTGATATAAATATATCAAAGGAAATTTTCGTAATTTCATTTCTATACATGATATTATAATGTTTATATATGATATACGTTTTTTTTTGTATTTTTATATCTTATGTATTTTTATATATGATATAACAATAGCTATATCTACTATAACAATACAAATATCCAATATTTCAATATCCTTATATAATTTATATCAGATATGAATTAATAAAGCCTACTTATGAGTCTAGAAAACAAAAATTTTGTAAAAGTTATGATTAGGAAAAATATATTGTCGAACATAATTTAATTTAATTTAATTTAATAAAAATAAGTTGATAATTACCTTACAGAAGTAGTAATAACCAATAGCTCAAATCATTTACCCCATTCTAAGTTCAATAATTCTACTCTCCAAGAATAGTAATTTAGATAATAATGTCTTATAGCCGTCCCGTGCATTCTGCAAACTAGTGTCATGGCTAGGGGTGCTTATCGAGTTGAGCTACTCGTGAGCAGCTACTCATGAGCAGCTCGAGCTCGACTCGGTCAAAACTCGGTCAAAGCTCGACTCGAGTGGACTCGATTCGAACTCGAACTCGGCTCGATAGGTTAACGAGCCGAGTTGAGCAAACTCCAGCTCGACTCGAAAAGCTCGTGAGAAGCTCGAATGAAGATCGTTAGAAGCTCGACTCGAAAGCTCGTTAAAAGCTCGACCCGAAAGCTCGTTAGAAGCTCGACCCGAAAGCTCGTTAGAAGCTCTACCCGAAAGCTCGACCCGAAAGCTCGTTAGAAGCTCGACCCGAAAGCTCGTTAGAAGCTCGACTGAAAGCTCGTTAGAAGCTCGACTGAAAGCTCGTTAGAAGCTCGACTCGAAAGCTCGTTTGAAGCTCGACTCGAAAGCTCGTTAGAAGCTCGACTCGAAAGCTTGTTAGAAGCTTAACTCGAAAGCTCGTTAGAAGCTTGACTCGAAAAGCTCATGTGAAGCTCAGTTCTTTTATATTTAGTATATTCATAAAATAATATATTTTTTGATTAATTTTATATTTAAAATAAAAAAAGTCATGAGTCGCTACAGGTCGGTTCTATAACATGTTGTCTTGAGTTATAGTTTGTTTCGGTAATTTGGGTCGGGTCAATTTTTTACAGCATAACTTTCAGCCAAGTGTCATGTTATTATGAGACATATGATCTACTTAAGAAATTTATGACACATGAAACCATTTAAACAAAATTAGAGTTATATACTTATATAACTTATATTATTCATATATTTCTAAGTTTCTAACCTTATAATTTTTAACAAAATACATATGATATTTCATATACCGCGATGAACCTAAAGTACTACTAAATAAAGTTAAAAAAAATATGATGATTGATGATCAATAGAGGTGTCAGTTCGGGTTGTCGGTACATGTTTGGTTCGGTACTAACGGATTCGGTACTGTTGGGTCGGGTTGAAACGGATTTTTAATTATTTTTGGATCGGTTCGGTTTTGGGTTAATAATCGGATCGGGTTCAATCAGTTATTTACTTAATCAGTTTGGTCCAGATTTGATTCGGGTTTGACCGGTTTGGGTTTGACCAGGTTTGGGTTTGACCTTTATCAACTATATTCCTAATTTTGTTATTATTTTGTAGAAAAAAGGATAATTTATAATATAAATTGTTGAAAAATCATAATAATCAACTTATTGAACATTGGAAGGCGATGCATTCCCACTATCTGAAGAAACTATTTCTCCATTACAAAATCATATATGTCGTTTCTTGTATTTATTCTCATTGAGTTATTTCCTCCATTGGCTCCATCAAACTTAATTAGGGACTTACTTAATTGTATGTCAATGTGATAAATGATGCATGTTACTAGGACATGCTGTGTTATTAAGTTGGCACCAATCAACCTCAGCTCTCAATTATTTGAATAAAAGTGATATATTTATTTGACTTCATTTATAATGTTTTGTCTTGCTTGGCATTTATGATAAGAACAATAACTCCAAAGTTAAATTTCAACTATTTCTCCATTATTACTTTATTAGTACTCCGTATTTTTTTTAAACAAAATACATATGTTTGTCTTTAATTTTATGTATTTAGTTCCCTTATAATTTAAATTTTCATAGTGTTTCCTTCCTTTCCTAACATCTTTTATCTACTCATACAAATTTTTATTAGGCACAAATAATGACTATTGTAGTATTATTCTTCATATATATATTTGTGCCGGTGGTCGTGTTATAGATCCCTATAACTATATTTGAGCTTCGAGTATATAACTATTAAAGGTATTTAACTTTTAAAAAATATTGCCAAAAAATTTTAAAAAAAATGGAAACCTTAAGACCTAATGTGCAACCCGCAGCCGCCCGTGAGTGTGAATCCTCTTGACTCTCTTTTCCTCTTCTCCTCTTCTCCCTTTTCCTTTCTACCTCAATACCTCCAAGGCTCCAAATCTCCAATATATTTGTTGGCTTGTTGCCTCTCCCGGTTTTCCCCTCCCCTACTCTCTGCGAATTCATTGTTGTTGAAGATCTCAGATTTGTTGGTAGCTCACCGATTTCGCACCCCTTATAATATATTTTCACAGGTACTCCACCATTTCTCTTCAATTTGTTTAATTAATTAGCTGCTGAAGTTATTCTGTACGAGATTGATTTATTTATGATAGTGTGGTATGCCAAATATTTGTGATTTTGTTGTGATAACGTTGAATTAATTGGGGTATTTGTTTGAATTAATTAAGACCCTTTATAGTATTTGGAGGGTGTGGAATTGTGGATGATATGGGTGAAGATTTGTTATCAAGCTTATCAATGGAGAATCATCACCCGTCAACATTGTTGTCAATGGATTCGAGCGGAAAGAAGTAGGATGAATGGATTTCAACTCAACCTTAGTAATTGTTTTAGTGTCTGGTAACAAAAAAAATATAAAGTCCTTGAAACACTTCCCAATGCTTGTTTAGGTGTCAACCAGTGGCGGATCTAGTATGGGTTCAGTGGGTTTAGTTGAACCCATACTAGAAAAAAATACCATTATATACCATTTATAACATATATTATTTTATGTATAACATTGGCTTATTGGTATGCCTCTTAACATTTTACCCAACCAACCTGGGTTCAATTCCCTTCCCATCCATTTTTTTTTTCTTCTATTTCCACAATTCCACATTCACTGATTGTCTGATTCACTATTATTTGAAGCTCCAAAACAAAACCCTAGTACCCTAGCCACTCCGGCGACCGACTTACCCAAGCCCCAGCCAGCTCTTCCTCTTCACGGCTTCACCGAGACACCGACACTCGACGGCTCGTCGCCTCACGCACCTGAGGCGCATGCCGGCACCCGCACAGCAGGTCTCGTCTGCTCACGCTCGGCTCCGGGCTCCTCCACAGCAGCCCAGCCTCCAGCCCTCCACGACGACCCACTCCGCCGGTCCGCCCCTGGGTGCCTCCTCGGATCGACGGCTGCACGGCTCCTCCAATCTTCTAAGGTAGCCTTTTATAGTTTTATATATGCTACATTCATTCTCCAATCTTCTAAGGTAGCCTTTTATATAAAAAGCCATCTAATTGATTAATTGAATAATTGATTTAATTTTTCATTTTTTAAATTACTTTGCTTGTATTCAAGAGAATGATTGGGAATGCTATGATTTAATCTGGTTTCTTTGAGAAATTTTTAGTTATTTGTATATGCTATTACTTGAGATGACCAGATGGAATCTGAGGGTGGACACTAGCAACTAGCAAGCGTGTATATTACATTATTTTCAACAAGCGTGGATATAGTAAAGCAGATGAATTTCGTATTGTTGATCCTCCTGTTTGATATATTAGTATCTTTGTTTGATATCAGGTGGAAAAAAAAGACAAGAAAAGGAATAGAGAATTGAGGACTGCAAGTTTGCAAAGATTGTGGTGTTCATTGAGTCTAGTCGATCTGTTTTCTGATTCACTATTGACTACATGTTAAACTATGGGATAGATTTCTGCTCACGCATCAACTTCTATTCGATCTAAAGGATGTGCGTATTGAATAAATCATTCAGAAACTGTTGTGCCAATTTCATTTGCCTTTGAGCTAAACATAGATAAAATGAAAAATATTAAGAGAAAATGAGTAATTTTAAGAGTTTGAGATAAAATGAGTAATTTCAGAGAAAATCAACCATTTTGAGTCAAATGAATATTTTTAGAGAAATAAACAATTATGAATTCAAATTAACAATTATGAGTGAAAATAAATAATTTTAATTTTTTTTTTTAAAAACAGTGCAAACAACCAATGTGCTCATTTAATAGATGAGGAATAATTTATATATTTATTTGTTAAAAGAGCAAAAAAATTAATGTTCACTGTGAGTATATATGCAATATAAATGAGTCAGACACCCTTATTCAGGTAAATTATATCATTCTTGATATGACGCTCAATCGGTATCCCAAATTGTTTACTTAACCATATAAGTTCTTCATTTCAGATGCTCATATAATCTCAAACATATAAGGATTATTATTAAATTTAGAGGATTTAAATTTATAATTATACAAATATACTCTTAAATTCATACTTTTTCCTAAAATAATTTCAAATACTTGAATATTTAATTTATAAATGTTTATTTTCTCTCAAATTACTTATTTGAATCAAAATTATTCATTTATTTTAAAGTTACTCATTTGACTAAAAATTATTTATTTTCTCTCAAAATTACTCATTATCTCTCAAAATTACTTCGAATTTTATCCAAAAGCACCTTCATCTTCATATCTGGACTATATAAAAAAAATTTATTAATAAACATGTAAATCCAAAAACAAAGAGCCCACTCAATAATACCAAAAAAAAAAAGCCCAACAATACTCGCAGGTGAAACGAGAAAGCGTATACAACATAATTTCAATTTAATGGCCATGGAAGAGTAACCCAACCCAGGCTTTCAAACCCCTCTCTCTCTCTCTCTCTCTCTCTCTCTCTCTCTCTCTCCCTCTCCACCTCATTGCCGCCGTTCCAAACACGACCGATTCCTCAAACCTCCATCAAAGGTTGCAACCCCAGGTTGCTAATTCTCTGCTTTTATTCATCATGTCCTTGAATAATCTAGATTAATTTCGTACGCACTTAGTGATTAGATTGACAGATGGGATTTTTATGAATTTGATCGCATTCATTTTTTTAATTTCAGCAATTGGAGTTTAGTAGTTTTGAAGTTTCTATCCAATTTTCAGGTGAATTGAAGGTGGCCCAGAAGGTGAAGTGCAGGGTTTTAAGGGTTTAAGCTGCATTGTAAATCCTCAACTAATCAGAAGGTGAAGTTTCTTCAAGAGTGAGTCCAATTTCAATGATAAATTGTTTGATTTATTAAATCTCTAATAAGGGAAATTTTAATCATGGGTTTCCATTTTTGCTGAACTAATTGGAAAATTTATTGAAATCCCAGTATTTTTGTGTGTTGGGGTTTTGGTGTAAGATCTAAGTCATTGAAATTGATAGGGTTTGTTTGCTGCAAAATGAACAATCTTTTGAGTTTTAATTTTTCAAATTTGTTAGTTTGTTATTACTTTTTTGAGATGGATCACTTCTAGTTGATATTACTGAATTGGGTATTCAAAGTGTTTGTTCTTAGTTCTAATTGAGATTTAAAGGGGTAACTAAATTTCCGAATCAAAAAGAAAAACCCCGCTTATTCACTGTATGATTCTTTTATATGAATACATGAATACCATCTCCTGGTGCGCAAGAGGGTGTTGAATTTCATATGTTGTGGGTGTTATTGATCGATTACCATTATTGAAATTTAACAGAACAAGAAGATCTGAATTTTACCATTAGGGTTTTTGAGTCGTGAAGTTTGCAACTATTTTTAGTTTATTTTAATTGTTATGGGATTTTCATTGATGTCATTGCTTTGTATGAACAGGGTTGTTATTTATTTGATTGTTTATGATTTGAGGCTTCATGTGGATGGCTTGGAGGAGGGTGTATGGTAAAAAGGTCTGTTTCTTTTCACTGTTTGGTACTCTTTGTGCTTCAATCTTTTGGATTCATTTGGCTTTGATTCATTTTTTTTTTATTATGGGTTATAGTTATACTGCTTAGTATGTGTGGATTGTATGAAGTCCAAGGCCATATCACGGTTTGATCTTTAGCAATGTTCTGATTAGACTCATATCTTTAGTTTTTTTTTCTCTTTTATTATCTGACCTTCACCAAACTTACAAGTGTTACTCATATATTATCTTTTCAAGTATCTGATGCAAAGAGACTTTTTCGTCTTGTGCTCATTGATGACCTCGACTTTAGAAATTAGCAGTATTCTGAGCACCAAAAACTTGGCTTTTGGACTTTCTTCGGGTTTTTCTTAGCTTTCCCTCTTGGTATACATCATTGTAAATAATGGAGTATAAGTTATCATCCTTTGATTAAATTTTACTAGTGCCCCTTTGTTGTAAACATAGGGGGAGAAATTGTTCAAATTGTGATTAATAGTGGATCTTATTTAGCTTGTTGGTTCATGTGGGAAGCAATGTTCATTAGGGAAATATGAATATGCTTATGTTAGTGTGAGAAATAGTCAGTGTTTAGAGTCACTGTTTGTTTAGCAATTTGGAGTGCATTAGATCGTTAGTTCCCTACATATACAACATAAATAAGGTTACAAATTAGAGCAGGCCACTAAACCCCAGCAGACATTACAGCTAGCAACAGCAAATCTCAATTGTTAACACTTTTCTTGTTTCGTTACATTTCTATTTTGAAGCTGCTGGCATCTCAAGCTTTCTCTTCTCAGCTTTTTAGGAATATTGATTCCCCAAATGGCCATATGACCCAGTATATAGCAACACCACCTGCAAAACCAAGCACAGAGTGAACTATTGTAATAGGGCTTGCCAATGACTCAATAGCCTGCCAACTTATTGTTGGTGTTGCTTGAGAGGATGAACTCAATGATACAAAAAATTGTTTTTACTTGGATGAAGAAATCAAAACTCAGGATGTTTGGTGTTCCAAGTTGTGACCTACTCCCCCTTGACAGATAGAATGTTCTGTTTGATTTTTTTTAGTATCTTGCATCTGTTGTGGATGTTAAATCTTATGGATGTGAAGACAATGCAGAATCAAGGGGATTTCAGTGTGAATGATCTATCTGAAATTGACTTCTGATTAAATTGGTTATTATTTTTATGATCAATTTTATGGATAAGATCTATAACATATTTTACTATTTGAACAAAAAAAGTGTGTTGGAAATTCTATGTGTATTCCAATCAGTAGAGATGTGATCATCCTAGTATTGGCACATCATCAGTGTGTGGTGGGTTGGTTCATTGGCTTGGGGTCAAATTTTTTGGCTCTATACAGACTGCCTGGCACTAATTAACTAGTCTAGAGTTAAAGACCCTTAACTGGTGCACTGATCTGTTGTTGGTGCCATACTCCCATTGGCTAGTTCTACAAATGGTCCACCCACCACATTTTCCATGCCGTGTCTTCTTTTCTGGAACGGCCTGGTCTGATTCCATCTCAGTCCCAGATTGTGCTTGGACAGGTTCATGCAGCTCTCAGTATAAAAGTGTTAGAACACCCTTTGTCACGAATAAAGAGCTCTAGACTGTAGAGATACCTTTGTTTTTTCTTTTTCCTGTCATCTTGGATTGTGTGTGTCATTATGCTTAGTTTTTCTGTTTGATTGCATAAAAGAATATATCAGGATAATACTGTGTTATCACATTTGGAACATGCAATTATTTTCCCTCCTTGCTTGTCATCTCTCTCTCCTTGAGTAGTATGATTAGAGAAAAATGATTTAGTCAGTGTGTTTCTTGTCTTCCCTGCTTATTTTAGGTAACTTGTATTGCAAGTCTTGCAAATGTTTCGGCTGTTCCGGTCCCTGGAGCTATATTGGTGTCAAGATCTTACTCCGAACATGCTGTTAGGTCAACCATTGAATCTGAGATACGTATGCCAGGTGAAGTCAAAATGTGCTTTTCCTTTGTGCTTGTCCCTTATTAGTTTTGGTTTTTTTTGGTCTTTTACAGAGTTCATTTTATAAAAGTCGTACCAAAGGCTCGTGCTAGAGTTCATTCATCTATTATAATTATTAGTTTGTACCTTTTTTAATTCACTAGTTCCTTCTCCATTCATTTTTTTGGGTTTTTTCCCCCTGTGTGATTTGAGGGCAGGGGTGCTTGTGGAGGTCCTTTCTTCTCCTTAAGGTTATATGCATAACCAGGTTGGTAGAATTTGGAAGTTGGAACTTTTGGCATATCATTGATATGGTTCTTTCTTTTAAAGCTTTAATTTTTTTAATCTAGCTAACAAATCTCTATGTGAATCAAATTTAGGCTGTGTTATTTGATCTTTGCTTTTGTTTTCAATTTTTTGTTGTGACAGGGACATTAGACAAGCTACGGTTTCATGGTAGTCTCAATCACAACGCTTTGAGTAGAAGGCCTTTAGTGCGGTGAGCCGGAATTTTTTGGCTTAAGTTCATACATTTTGCCTATTGAACAATCTTATTTCCTTCCCTTATGTTTGTAATGTTTCTTGGAATTGTAATTATTGAATCTTCTTTTGAAGAGGGGGAGGGGCTTTGAAGCCACATAAACAAACTAGAGGATGGCTAAGGTTTATGCTAGTTAAGGGTGGGGGCAAAGAGCCACCATTAAATACTTTATCAACCATAAAGATAAGGATACATTGGACTTAACCTGCAACCTTTATGCCACTTGAGATCCCTTCTTTTGAAAGCCTATATTTTGTCAAATCGTCTTTATTTTGTAGGTTTATTCTACTTTGTTGGTAGGTTGGCATCTCTTGCCATACTCTATCTGTATGTGGTAGTGGTATGAATTAGGTGAAATTGATATAGGCATATGGCTACGGACTTGACCAAGTATTACCTCTATACTGTGTGTATTCAGCTATTCCAGGATCGATGTTAGTTGGTGAGAGGAGAGTGCTCTGTAAAGTTGGTTTTATCTAATTCAATTACACAACCTTGATACTTGTATAGTTTTTTCTACATGCTTCACGGCGGTGGCTCGGTGGGGGTTTGTTTCATATGAAACGAGATTATGGAGATTTGGCAACTGGTGGGATTCTCTGTTTTTGTGAGTCCAATGCTTTCTAATTCGTTATGAATCTCTCTTTTTTATTATTTAAACCAAGAATATCAAAAATTACCCAGAAATTTTTATTTTTGTGTGTATGTGTGTTTGTTGGCGGCGGTGGGGTTTTTTGGAGAGGGGGTTGTTAGAGTAACAAAGAATGTCAAGCCAACATTTGCATTGGGTTTTATATGACATGACTTGTAAGTATTGTAGACTATCAATACTGATTATTAGTATTTCTAGTTGTCTTTGTAGAAAAATCATTTCAGTCTCTTTTACTTTACAATGCTTTGATCATCTTTAATTTTTTTCTTAAATACAATCCTCCTAGTTATGAACAATAATTACTAAATCTGTTTCTTGAATACTGAATATAAAATTATCAAAATTATCAATTACTTTGTATTACTTAACTATTGATTTGAGGACTTATTAGTTAAAAGAGATGTTGATGTACTGCATTATGATGTGCTCTAATTTGTAGCTAATGAATTATATGGTATTTCTTAGCCATTGTGATGAAATCAAGGGAAATTATTGTGTTTAAATGCTCTTATTTTCTTCAATTTGATGACTTGTCTTTATAAATATTTACATGAAAATCATCATATACCTTCTTGCTTGCAGTCGTATTAACTGTTAACGGAGGTTCCTTTCCATCAGTATATCAATAGGAACCACTATGGTTCATTTAGATCAATGGTTGATTTGGTAGTGAGCCTTGAGATAAAACTTTGTAAGTATCATATCTGAATTGTATGTGGCTTGAACTTTTGCCAGGTATTTTCATGCAAGTCTCCAACTTTTGGCTAAATCAAATGGTGAGTCATTTGGTTTGAAGACTGCCCGGAGAGAGAAGTACTATGTGAAGAAGGAAGGCAGGACACAACCTCCAGTTGATGCCCCATATGTGCCTCCTTCAGTAAAAAGAAATATCAAGCAAGGGCCAGATAAAACTATTGAGATCTTCGAAGGCATGACAGTTGGTGAGCTTTCCAAGCGCACCGGGAAAAAAATACCTGTTCTTCAAGATATCCTGATAAATGTTGGGGAAAAGGCTTGCTCAGAGTTTGACTCCCTTACCATTGATGTTGCGGAGCTCGTTGCTATGGTATGTGTTTTACCTGTCACTGGATTTGTCTTTTGTGGACCCATTTTGCACTAGATTTATTAGAATAGTTCAGTGAAACTGGTGTACATTAAAGTGTTTAATTCAATCAAGTTGCATATAGTTGCTTCCTTTCTGTATATTGATCATACTTTTGGTATATTCCAGTTTACACTGGTTAAAATTTCTGGCTTTGAGTAACACCTCCTATAGTTACTGAAGTAAGTAATGGTGGCGGCTGTTTCTTTATGGCAGGAAGTTGGTGTTCACGTGAAGAGGCTACATTCTAATGAAGGTTCAGAAATCTTGCCAAGGCCCCCTGTTGTGACAGTTATGGGTCATGTTGATCATGGTAAAACTTCCCTCTTGGATGCATTACGCCAATCATCCCTGGCAGCCAAAGAAGCTGGTGGTATAACTCAACATGTCGGTGCCTTTGTGGTGTGCATGCAGTCAGGGGCATCCATCACATTTCTTGATACTCCAGGTCATGCTGCTTTCAGTGCTATGCGAGCTAGAGGTGCTGCAGTCACTGATATAGTTGTCTTGGTGGTAGCTGCTGATGATGGAGTGATGCCACAAACACTAGAAGCCATGTCTCATGCTAAAGCTGCAAAAGTTCCTATTGTCGTTGCTGTAAATAAATGTGACAAACCTGGTGCAAATCCAGATAGAGTGAAAATACAGCTTGCTTCAGAGGGTTTGGCTTTAGAAGAGATGGGTGGGGATGTTCAGGTGATTGAAGTATCTGCGACAAAAAAGACAGGATTGGACAATTTAGAGGAGGCTTTACTTCTCCAGGCTGAGATGATGGAACTCAAAGCACGTGTTGATGGACCTGCTCAAGCCTATGTGGTAGAAGCAAGACTTGATAAAGGGCGCGGTCCACTGGTCACTGCTATAATTAAGGCAGGGACATTGATTTGTGGTCAGCATGTAGTTGTGGGTGCAGAGTGGGGTCGTATTAGAGCTATCAGGGATATGGTAGGGAAGTTGACGGAGAAGGCAAACCCTGCAATGCCTGTCGAGATTGAGGGACTGAAAGGTCTTCCAATGGCTGGTGATGATATTATTGTTGTAGAGTCTGAGGAAAGAGCAAGAATGCTGAGTGAGGGAAGAAAGAAAAAGCTAGATAGAGATCGGCTTCTGAAGATTGAACAGGAGAGGTTGGACATTGTTTTGCCTTCGGAGGAGACACCTGAAAAGGTTGATTTGCCTATCATAGTAAAAGCAGATGTCCAGGGAACTGTTCAAGCTGTTACAGATTCATTGAGAAGTTTGACCAGCCCTCAGGTAAAGATGATGCATCTAATCTTTCTGATTCCCTTTTGCTCTCTCGGTCATTAGTTTTTTGATTTAGCATTGCTCCAGTCCTTGTTTACAACTCTTTTATTGAATATACTTCTGAACCCCATATCCTTATTAAGATGACTCTCATTTTCCATTTATGGTGACTCTCATTTTCTAATTTGTGACTCTTCTCTCTCCTGTTTCCCAACCTGACTACTCCTGATTGGATTTGAACCTCAAAGATATTAGTTTGTTTTGCTGTCTCCAGGATTAAGTTACTTGTCTTTTGAAGATGTATTTTCCACTACTGGCACTAAATATATGAATGTGGTTGTACTATCTTGTAGTATGTTTTACTTTTGATATTTACATCTACCTTTCCTACATGTACTGAAAAACCTGTCTTTGTCAGGTCCTTGTGAAAGTGGTCCATGTTGGTGTTGGTCCTATATCCCAATCTGATCTGGACTTGGCTAAAGCTTGTGGAGCCTGTATTGTTGGGTTCAATATTCGTAGTCCCCCTAGTTCCATCATTCAAGCAGCTGAACGAGCTAACATAAAGGTGCAGACAGTTCTGTTGGTATTATAACAGGGTTTCAGGTTGTGCATTGCTAATATAGTTTTCCTGCTGTTCTTACTGTTGTAATTATTTTAATTTACTCTTCTATTTCAGTTAGTACAGCATCGTGTGATCTACCACCTGTTGAATGACATTGGCGCTTTGATAGTAGAAAAAGCCCCAGGAACATCTGAGGTACAGGTGGCTGGGGAAGCACAAATACTTAATATTTTTGAGATCACTGGTAGAAGCAAGGCTAAAGGAGCTGATGTTAAGATTGCGGGTTGTAAAGTGGTAACTGGTCACATTGCCAAGTCTACAACTATGAGAGTTTTAAGAAGCGGAGAAGTTATTTTTGAGGGCCCTTGTGCATCTCTCAAGCATGAACAGCAAGATGTGGACACAGTTATGAAGGGAAACGAGTGTGGTGTTGTGATCCAAGACTGTTTCAATTTTCGAATTGGTGATGTGGTCCAATGCATGGAGGAGGTCAGACGGAAGCCCAAGTTCATATCATCGGACAATGGCGTTGTTCGAATTGAGTGCTGATTAATGGAGGCAGAAGGGTGAGGGGGAACTCTGGTTGAACAACGTGGCCCAATTTTTTGATGGAGTTTAATTATAACAATAATGTTGTTCGGAGCTATTTTCTGTCATTTTTAGTTTCTATTCAACCTTATACTGGTTAACTAGGCGTAC
Organism: Dysphania ambrosioides; assembly: GCA_026401315.1. Taxonomy (NCBI): domain Eukaryota; kingdom Viridiplantae; phylum Streptophyta; class Magnoliopsida; order Caryophyllales; family Amaranthaceae; genus Dysphania; species Dysphania ambrosioides. Next base: position 24,201,998 of record CM048666.1, read on the forward strand.
TTACATTGAGGTGATTAGGAATTTTGACCTGCGTAATTTGGATAATTCATTAAATGAATATTGTATATAAGAGAACATTCAATTTCGTTTAATGCTTCTAACACTAGATTTCTGGCAGTTAATAATCTATGTGAAGATTGAAAACACAATTGTGCTCCTGTTGTAGTCTGATACTTTAATTTTGCCGTGTTTTATAGAAAAGCAATCCAAACTAACATGTTATATTTGCGTAATAAAGCTGTCATAGTAGCTGCACAAGCAAAAGTTAGCACATCTCTTATATAAGTAAACTATTTAGTATTTAGTATGTCTGAACTTCTACAAATACATAGTACTTTACAAAAAACCATAATATTCATAACATTAAATTTGTAAAAAAGCACTTAAAATAAGATTAATTTATAATATGTTTAGACATATTTAATTTGCCTTAAATAAGTTAACATACTAAATTCTAAAGAATGTTTATAAAACTAGATTTAATCAGAATTGATTAGGATTTTAATTTTTCTAATAAAGTAAAAACCAAAGATGATTAATGAAAAATAAAGCCTAGGATATCTAGTATAGTCAAGTAGTCAACTGAATCATGCCCAGGTCTACCTTGCACCAAGCACATTGTGTTCTATGCCTTGGCCTATATTGTTAGGATCCACACCATGTCACCATTCATGACCTTTGGCGTTTTTATCGATACTTAGCCATCTTTTGAAATATATTAAGTTAGCCTCTAAGTATAACATAAAGGCTTCTAAAGGATCGGAATAGGAGTGGATCTTGGTCGTAAGGCCATTTGCAACTTATAATATTTCGTCAGATATTTAAGTCATATGCAAGGGATTGAATATGTTATGTACTTCAAGCCAAAACCCCTGTTATAGTAAATGTGTAATAGCAATAATTAGTTTTAATGCTAATGTATGGAACGAATTGAGGAACCCATACAACACATGAGCATAAAAAACTAACATGCATAATACTCAACCCTAAAAATCGAACTTATTTGATGTTTTTTCAGTCTTTAACGAGACTTCTATAATAATAATCCTATATAAAAATAATACAGTGGCATTTTATATAATTTTAGATAAAAAGAAAGATATTTTAGGAATTTAAAAGAAAAAAATAAGGTATTTAATAAATAAGATGAAATATTTACCCTTATACTTTTTAATAAATTATAAAAATATATCATTATTTACATATAATAGTTATATTTTTATAATATCTTCTCTCTACTCTTCAGTGTCTCCACACCACAAAGAGAAGCCCCAAAATGGCGAGTGCAAAAAGTATAAAAGGATGAGAGGTTTAAGATCAGACTTTAGAGCGTAACAGAAATGGCTGTAATGACAACATCAATATCTGGTTCATCACCACCACCATACTCCTTCCCCGCCAAATCCAAACCCAAGCACAAATTCAACCCCAACAAAACACCCCCATTCCCAAACTCAATCAAAACTGACAACACAGCCCTTCAGCAAACACCCAAACCCCCCAATTTGGCCGCTAAAACACGAAGAAACCCGAACACAAAACGAGAAGATACGACTTACCCATGGTCATTTCCACTCCACAAGAAAAACCCACATGCTATATACAAAGATATTCAAACATTCGCCCGGAAAAACAAGCTGAAGGAGGGTCTGACCATTCTAGACTATTTAGAGCAGCAGGGCATCCCTGTTAATGTTTCCACTTTCTCTGCTTTGATTGCTGCTTGCATTCGCTCGAAAGCGTATTCCGAAGCGAAAACGATTCATACCCATATCAAGATTAATGGGCTTGAAAACAACGAGTTCCTCAAAACCAAGATTGTTCAAATGTATGTGTCTTGTGGGTCTGTGGATGATGCCAAGAGGGTGTTTCGCGATGATGATGAAGAGTCTAATAGTGTGTATACATGGAATGCATTGCTTAGGGGTACTGTCGTAGCGGGCGGGCGAAGGTACAAGGATTTGTTGTATGCATTTGCAAGGATGAGGGAGATTGGGGTTGACCTAAATGTTTATAGTTTCTCTTGTTTGATCAAGAGTTTTGGCGGGGCGGCCGCGTTTAGGCAGGGGTTGAAGATGCATGGTTTGTTGATAAAGAATGGGTTTATTGGGAGTGAGATTTTGAAGACAAGTTTGATTGATATGTACTTTAAATGTGGGAGAGTTAAGCTTGCTCATCACCTGTTTGATGAAATGTCTGAGAGAGATGTTGTTGTATGGGGAGCAATGATTGCAGGGTTTGCTCATAACAAGTTGCCTAGAGAGGTGATTAGATATACGAGGTGGATGATAGAGGAAGGTATATTACCGAATTCGGTGGTGCTGACTACAATACTTCCTGTCCTAGGGGAAGTTGGGGCTTGGAAGATGGGTAGAGAGGTTCATGCGTATGTATTTAGGAGAGGGAGTTATATGGAGCAACCGTTTATAAAGTCGGCTTTGATAGACATGTACTGTAAGTGTGGGGATATGACTTCTGGGAGGAAGGTGTTCTATAGTTCCAAGGATAGGACTGCTGTTTCATGGACTGCTTTGATGTCTGGTTATATCGCGAATGGTAGGCCTTATCAGGCTTTGAGGTCCATAATATGGATGCAGCAAGAAGGGTTTAAACCTGATGTTGTTTCATTGGCAACAGTTCTTCCAGTCTGTGCCAAGATGAAGGCGTTGAGGCAAGGTAAGGAAATTCATGGGTTTTTGCTAAAGAATGGATTTCTGCCTAATGTTTCATTGCTAACATCATTGATTGTAATGTATTCTAAATGCGGTGTCTTGGAGACTAGTCGTAGATTGTTTAATGGCATGGAGACAAGAAATGTGATTGCTTGGACTGCTTTTATTGATTCTTGCATTGAAAATGAGCATCAAGATGAAGCTCTTGACGTGTTCAGGTCAATGCAGCTGTCTAAGCATAGGGCAGATTCAGTTACAGTGTCTAGGGTATTAGAACTTTGCCACGAACTCAGACTGTTGAAACTTGGGAAAGAAGTCCATGGGCAGATGTTGAAGAAGGGTATTGAGTGTGTTCCTTTTGTTATAGCGCGACTTACGAAGCTGTACGGAAGATGTGGAATGATTGAGAAAGCAAAGTTGGTGTTTGATCTCTACCCAGGTGATGGTTCAGTTGTACCAACTGCCATGATGGTGGCTTATGGATACAACAACTGTTTTAAAGAAGCGCTTGCTCTCTTTTACGAAATGCTGAGCGATGGTAAGCCTCAGAACACTTACACCTTGGATGTAGTATTAGCAATTTGTGATCAAGCTGAATTTGTTGAAGAGGCATGCAAAATCTTCCAACTCATGACACGAAAGTATAGAATCAGGGCATCTAAAGAGCATTACTCTGTCATAGCTAGACTTCTTACTCGTTCAGGTCACACTCAGGAGGCTCAAAGATATATTCAATGGGGTTCCAGGTTGGACTCTTAACGTCAAAGCTTATGCCCCTTGTATGAGAAGCTCTTCGACAGATCCAAATTTAGAATCAAAGCTATTGTGTATCTTTGTATAGCTTGATTCATTCAATATTACGCTTAAAAAATTATTTCTTTTCAAATTTTCAGCTATCTCATGAAATTTCGCTCGTCTTATTTCGTTCTTAGCGTCCGATCTCCGTACTAATATACGTGCAAGTTTAAGGTTTACTTCATAAAAGAAATTGTGCTGAGTTAATTGTTCTCTTCCCCTCTTTACCTATAACTGAACTTAGGGTCTCTTATCCACAACTACGACATCGTATGCTCATGCAACAAGTTGTTACGAAGTATAATTTATAACACCAAACATATACAGCAGAAGGTGAAAGGACCATATATACTTGTTAGATGTTATCGCAATTATCACATCCTAAACAAAAGAAAGATCAGCTTTGCTAAAAACTTAAACTTTCCTCAAGTTAGTAATAACCTTCTGCCCCAAATCTCTCCTAACTCCTAACCAAATTAGCCCCATAATATGTTGCTTACTCTGATACTTAGTTTTAAGTTTGCAAGATACACGGGAATTGTACTAGCTCATTCTGCTTGAAAAATGTTTTATTAGATATGTTTATGTACGGAAATGATTGATTGTCAAGTGAGGATGTTGGATTAGGCATCGGTAAGCGATTCTTTGAATCTCTAGTGATGATAAATATATGCAAAAGCAAGATTACTAACTTCGGAAAAGTGTCTAAAACCCTCTTTGATGCTTAAGTCAAAGTAACACTCAAGATTTAAGAAAATTCTCTAAACTATTGCTTTTTGTTCTAAAAGTGAATTTACCTTTACATAGGTCATAAATGAGTTATTTATACTCACTTATATCAAGTGTGGAGTAAATTCTTCCTTAGATACTAGACACTATGTTGGGAATACCATGACTAAGTTATTAGGGTTGGCCCAAAAACCCCTCATAACCTAGTAGCAAACCCACAAAATAATTAGGCATTTGGTTCACCTATTTAAGAATGAGTTGGAATAGACTATTTCTATCCTATCTTTGAATCCCATACTCACCGTACCCCTTAGTCCAGATTAGACTATGAACGGAGTGACCAATGGCTTTGCCACGACTCACCAGAATATCAAAAAAATACAGTTAATAGATGTGCTTCTTCTAGCAGAAATTATGTCAATCAACTAAGTACTCTGAAGTTGTACACTTGTAAATGTAATGTTTCTTTGCTTTGAGAAGGTAGAACTCAGCAATCACATAGCTCGCTAGCTCTGATAAATTATACACTCAACACTCCGTATACAACAACTGATGATCAAGAAGAGGCCAATGTTGATCCCATCTCCGTAACCTTACTGGGGTATGCGAGTTTGAGGATATAGTGTTGGCCTACAGATATCTTAATCGCTCAACTTTTCAGATTTTTTGACGCATAAATCGGGCATCCAAATTATGTTCAGTCTTCGATAACAAATCCATCGAAGTACATGCTTTAGACAAGGAAAACCACTTCCAAGCCATTTATTTTTGTCAAACTAGTACAAGTACGCATCTGACTAATTCAATAAGTAATCAGCTAATAACTCGCATAAAAGGATTGTAACAAAACATAAATCATAGGATAAATGAAAATATTCTGTCTGCCAATTGGCAATAGCACTTATTCCGAGATTAACCAATTAAATGACTGAATCTCCACCCAATAAGTCAGAAAAATCCCAAATAACTGTAATATGCTATCAATGTTGGATACATCAACCCAACAACAAAAAATATCTCTATATCCCCTACTCGCCAGCATCACCCCTCCCTCTTCTAAAACATGGGTGGAGAAATGTTTCCTTCAAACTGCACTCTAATCGACTCATCCCCAAGTAAACTGTATTCTATAAGCCAAAATTTCTGTCGAAAAAATGGGACAAACTTGAAAGAAAGAGGAAGAAAAGAGAAGTATATATTTCGTTAGAGAAAACCTGTTCATGGAAACTTGGCATTATAAGGAATATTAGGACCTAAGATTGAAACAGTACGCATGGAAGAAAAATGAGGTGGAGTTAGCTGATGAATGTGACTCGGCATTGTAAATGGTTGTGGTCCATTGGCCATTAAAGGAGGAGTCAAGGAAACTGGCAGGGCCGGATCAGCTAAAACACCTGAAAATGAAAACCAAACAATAATAAAGTGAGGAGTCATTATAAACAGCAATTATTATGAATATTTCAGACATAGATATTTGCAATTGCACATCACTACGGCCCATCCCATAGCCCAGAGCAAAAAAGAATCCTGAACAGGAAGAAAACTTCTATTCCTTTTCAATTCACTTTATTGATGTAGGATATTTATGTCATCAAAAAGTTGTACAGTAGAGGGACTTTAGGCCAAGGTATCTCCAACTTTTCCATACATTATCAAACACAGATACAAGTGTTGGATATGGGTTTGGATTCCAATGTCAGACTCAGCAAAGCTGAAAAATCAAGACATGGAGGCCCTGTTTTAGTTTTAGACATGGGTATGAAGACACAGCTTAAAAGGACTATAATATTATAAACCATCTATTTTTTTGTTTGTAATATTTGAATTAATTGAAAAACACCCGAAAATCCATCTATTCTGAAAAAAAAACATGTAAAAGGGGCAAAATGGATAAAAATCAGCTTAGTTTAAGTGGAACATAGCTGTTATTATTTGTTAGTAGAAGATTGTCAGCTGTAAAGTTGAACAGCACCCATGCGATTTTTAAAGAAGGCCTTCCTTCTGCCCTCCCAATCTAGTTTACATTTATACTGGATCTGTGTTGGGTCATGTCGACCCGACACGGGTATGTGGCCTAAACAGCTGTGTCAAAGTAACAGTCTCTCTTCTATACAATGCATTGACCTTCAGCTAAAACACCATTTATTTATAAGGCGATGGGAGAAAACAAGAAATAGGACTTGACAGGAATCCTGATTTCTAAAAATATACGAGTCTCAACCATTTAATGATATACAAGAAAAGGTCACCAATGATCACAGAATAGATATTTTTTGTTGCATTAATTCAAAAGGCACCGGAAACTAAAAAGATCCAGAAAAAAAAGTTTCATTATATCTTTTAAAAGGTCAGATTCTAATCATTAAGATTTCAATATTCAATTATGTATTCAATCAGTCAATTCAGTATTTATCATAACTGAAATGCCTACATTAATTTAATCACCAAAATCAACACAAGAAATTTTTTTTTTAAAAAAAACTGTCAATAAAGATGGTGTAACTTGCAATTCTTGATAGTACTTAAAGACATAAAGACATCTCAGCGTGTGCAGGAATTATAAGAGAGAACTGATCCCCTGCAAGCATGTTAAAGCTCATTATAAGTGCAGAACTTCACCTATGCACCTCAAATCATAAATGATTCCCATACCTTCATTCTTGGCAACACCAACATGGAACTGATGAGAGGTCAATAAGGGATGTGGTGCTTGTGAGAGAGCTGCAGGAGCCTGAACATCCTTCATATCAAACAAGAACCAGATTAGCAAGTAGGAAAATCATATACCGAAAAAACACAAAGACATCAGAAAATCCCATGCCGCTTTAAATGAAAGGAAAAAGCACAGCAATTATAATTCAAGGAATTGGGCCTATAATGAAAAGCCTCAGAGAACTTGTTCATATTAATTTCTAGGGTTGATAAGATAGGTAACATAATACATGCCACAAACAGAGAAATTGAAAATCTAACATATTGACAAAAACTGGACGAAAATGAAACCCTTGGACTTGCATCCTATAGTCAAATGGAAAAATCATATAGGCAATTCTTGTCTTTGTCAGCATCCATTCAGACTAATCTTCCTGTGACCGACCCCTATCCTTCTCCTAACCCTAAAAACAAGGAAAAAGTCAATGCAAGCACATCAACACAATTTTGCAACTCACATGAGTAACTGCATGTACATAGACAAGCTGTCCGGGCCTTCCAAATATGCCCTACAAGAGTTGACACATACATTAGGTGAGCAAATCTCTAAACAGGATGAGAAACTCCTTGAAGTTACTGTACTGAAACAGCAACACTGCAAAGAAAAATCAAGACTTGCATCTTAATATAGATATAGGTCATATGAGATATTACGTACATTTTGAGGACTAGGATATACATATGGGGCCACAGCTTGACTTGGTTGGTACTGTGTACCATGTCTAATAGGTTGTGCTCTTGTTATAAAATGACCAGCAATCTGCTTGCAGAATAAAAATACAGAGAGTTAATAGAATATGGAGTATCAAGCAATATCAACTCTAAAATCCTAATTTCCAAAGGCAGATTCAGGAACTTTTTTATTTTAGTAAGTAAATCATGATCACAAGATAATACATACAGATTGATTATATTGAAGACTATTGTCAGCACTCATTGCTGTTGAAGTAACATAAGGAACAAACTTAATAGGCCATGATGATTGGGGCACAATGGGTCTGATTCCAATTTCAGGCTGCACATCAGCTACCTGAACTGCAGGAATGTTGTTCGGTACATAAGCAACATTTTGAACTGTTGGAACCAGAGGTGGTGTTGACCTGATGTTAGGAAAAGATGGGGAGAAAACTTTTGCTCTTGGGTTGAGCTTGGATTCCTGAGATTTAGCCAGAGAAAAAAAAAGAAACATTTATCACGAAGTAAATCAAACATTGTTGAATCATAAAACAATATAGGTGAGACTCTCAAAGACAGACTGATTGCAGACATCATTGGTATTCCAAGCACTACTAGATAACAAGTCAACAATGATAACACAAACACAGATAAAATCCTGCTGGAGAGACTCACAAAAAAATACAATTTTAAAAGAGACGCAGTAATAAGGAAACCTATAAGAAACAAGTATACAAACATTTTTGTCAATCTGCTTCTATGAGGCCTGTGACAACGAGAAAGCATAATGAATACAGGATAAAGACTTTCACATGTGAAAAGTAAAAACAATCATTACCTTAGCAGTCCTAGTAGGAAGTGGATTTTGAAGAGTCCTTTCTGCAGGAACTTCCAAAGATTTGCAAGATGAATCCGAATCTATTTTGGCAGAATCATAAACCTCTGTAGTAACATCTTCTGTACATATAAATTCTTTATCAGGGAGCTGATTCACATATTTGACATCTAGAGATGTATCACTGGCAGACAGAGATCTGTTAGCCAACTGGTTGAATGATGTCTTCTCATGATTCTCCTTGTGAACATTCAGTTTCTTGTAGCTACCATTTGCTGAAAGTGTAGTATAACAGATTGAATTAGAATACACACAAGTGAACAAAAAAAAGAAATGAAAAAAGAGGTGCCAACAGGTTGAAATATATAGCACAAAATTAAGTGAGATAAACACAAGAAAAGAAAGAAGGAACGAAGTCCAGCAGATAATTAAGAACAGATAAGTTCATTGCCAAGAGCCGAATGTTATAGCATCATGTCAGTGAACTTATTAAAAACAGATAGCTCAAAATTTTCTTTGGGCTGAAAACTGCATACTAAAAGTTGTTTAAAAAAGAAATTATAGCAAAAGAATGTCATCTAATTATCTAACTGTAGCAGCCATTAAAAAATTTCAAGTTTAGTACATAAATGAAAATAATTAATTGGTATAATCTACCCCCATCACCTTATCTCCATTCATAAGGAACCAAGCTAATTTGCAGGCCAAGTATTCCCCTTCCTAGAGTCATAATCCAAGCATCAGTTCCCAGTGTTCCAGGTTAGATTTTCTGCTAGGTTGCAAAGGAAAATGGCCTGTAATCTAAAGATTTTTTCATAAAAACAATCTCTATAAATAGATGAAGTTCTTTGGAGAACAGAGGAGAGAAGCTTATACTGAATAAGATTAAGATAGATGATGCACTTACAGCTTGTACTTGAAGCATTGACTTTGGGAGTCTGCATAAGATAGTGGAAACTCAGTTAAAGAGAGCAACAGAAAAATATATATACTGTAAAAATTGGAAACATAATGCTAGTCCGCAAAAAGATGTACCTCTTTCAAAGCCTCAGAACGATGGTGGTAACCTTCTTCCTCTGAAAGCATGGCTACCCCCACCTGTCTGTCAACCCAGAAGAAAAGAGAATCATGACTCTGAGACCAAACTATTTCAAAAGAGAAAATGCCTTATAGATATGAACAAAGGGGATGGCCTGTCCAAGATAGACCCCCGTCCCCAACCTCTTTTTTTCTATCTTGCACTTTTGAAATCGGAATTATGAGAGTGCACTACTAAAATGGGTGCAAAAGCACGCATCAACATCTCAAACATTGGTAAAAAATGATAGCAGGAAAATTCTCCTCATTCAAAACCTGCTAGGTAATCTGAATAAACTAAAGGCATAAGATAACTCTTCCTTTAGCCTAACGTCTAAATAACTCTTGCAACTAATAAATTTTATTGAATAACAAGACTTTAGGGGATCAACCAACACTATCTAGTTTTTTAAATTCACGAATAACAAACACAATCTAATAACTGTGCTTTCTATATTAAACACTATCAGCAATAGAAAAAGAAATAAAAAATCTTACTTGGTCATCCTCCTAGAAAAAATGGGAAAAGAAACAATCCAGCCTACAACAAAAAAATTGTAATCCAAATGATATTCCCTCAGTCTCAAGTTACTTGCTCCATGGCATGTTGGCACACTTTTAAGAGTGAAAACACTAAGAGAACATAGTGAGTGGGAGGGTGCGGAATTATGTCAATCCTTTTCCTCACCAACTAATTGAGTCAAAATTCTTTTTCTCCTTAAAAGCAATCTAACTAACTAAAAGTTATTTATTATTATATAGGGTTTTTGCATTGAATGGAATTACCTTAGAATAAGTCTCATTAATCTACACTTAGGTCTTCAACAACATGCTCATGAAATCATACTTCTTAAAAAGAGTTTATTTCTGACAAACCTCTCAGGCTCCTTTGTGCCAATTACGGATGCTACATAGCCTAGTATTTCAATGAAAAACCAAATAGCAATAAACTCTATATGTTTGAAGCAGATGAGCTAGGGATCTTGGCATCAAGGGTAATGAAGAACTCGTAGTTAACATTGTGAATACCATAGCCCCTTTCTTAAAAAAATGTGATCAAATGCTTCCACAACTATACTAATACATCTATGGCTCCAAAGTTTGACTAATCCTCTATTTTTCTAGTACTGGCGACAGAACTTAACTGTCTAGGTTGCTACTAAGGAGTCAAGTTAATTGATTACATAAGAGATTCAAAGCTAAAAAATCCTAGTCTAGAAATGGAGAAAGATATATTAGGAAATGCTCTAGGTCATAGTTAAACTGGGAAATTATTACCTTGCCTGATTCCTCTGTTCATCAGACAAAACACCTCCATTTTCATACGTTCGAGAAGAATCAATCCTTCCCTCATCATCGCAAGTAGCACAATTAGCAGCATAGTCAGCTGGAAGCATAACGCCCTATACAGACAAAGAACAGTACCAGCTAGTTTAACTATTTAAAACCAATCAAAAGCTTAAACAACACCAAAAAGAAATAGGCTAGTAAAAACCTCAGCAACAACTTGAACAAGATCTCCAGGAAGAACCACTAGAGTCTCTATTAGTTCACCATTTGCCACATTTGCATTTCGTGTACCCTTCCTTATCATCTTGACTTTCTTCAAAGCAATGCCTAATCGAAGAATCAAAATTAAAACTTGAAATCAATGTTTGATGCCAAAACAAATCAAATTATATGACATATTCAATCTCATCCCAAATCCAGTAATAGTGAATAAACCCTGATTAAAATTTACATAAAACTTCACAAAAATCAATAAATTCTCCTCAAAATCAAAAACCCATATGCAACACATTAACTCAATCAAAATCAAGAATAACAACAAACCCAGATCCAAACAAACATGACCCAATTGAACACATGCAAACGCCCAGATGAATATCTCATAAAAATCACAATAACTTCACACCAAATTTAAAACCCAAATGCAATACATATCAATCAACAAACCCCGGAAAAGGGTAATCATATCTCAACCTACAAACTCCAAAAAGATTGAAACTTTGGCAAGAGATCAAAGAACGGACCATAACCCTTGTCAATAGAAGCAGTGTGGAAGATTCCAGAAAAGATGGAGCCATCTGTGATGTGAACTTCAACAGGAAGACCAATGATGCACATTGTGGTGAACAGCAGAGCTTCGCTGAGTGATTCTCTTGTTGTGGTTGTTGTGGTTGTTGTTTCTTCTTCCGACAATTCCCTCATTCTCCCCATTTCTTCGTTTGCCTAGAATTGACGGTGTTCTCTCTAGCGCTGCTCACAGCAAAGATCTGGCGTCCTCTCGCTGTCTCTCTCTCTCTCTCTCTCCTATCTCTCTCTTCAGGGGGGCGCTTCGGTGTCTGGTAAACTGTTGAAACTTGAAATATGAAACCTTTTTAGGGAATACTCGTTTTGGACCAAAGGCTTTCACAAATTAACCATGCTAATTCCGAAGGCTTTCAAAAATGCAACGATATACGTATTTAATACTCAATCTATTCTTTTAAATTTGCCCCATTTTTATTTATTAGTTAAAATTTAAAAAATTTAATCACAAATTTTCATTACATGCATCTCAATTTAAATTTTTGCATCATCAAATTTTTTTAATTTTTTGTCTTAAAGTCTAAAGATAAAAACGTTTTAAGTTGTATCTTGTAAAACGTGAAAAGTCAAATAGGGCTAAAAATTTGGAGATAAGGGTAGAATATTCAGTTGACTAATTGAATCAAAGTTTGAAAATTTCATAGCATGAAATGAGAAAACATTTATCACAATAATATTTATTTCGTATTGCATAAATAGTATAAATTAATAAATCAAGTTCAATAACTAAAGATGGGAGTTATATAATCAATCAAAGAAGATTACACATAGTTAAATATAAGACAAAACTTGACATAATTCAACACGAATAATATTACAATCCTTTCTATATTTGTTAGTGATTGCTAGTTAGTTTTCAATGCCTGCTCTCATTTCTTTGTAAGGCAGCTTTCAAGTAATTGTTATTTTTGCTTGCTTATGAAAAACAACTAAGATCAAGAAATATCCCTCTATACAAATTGTTAGGAATCAAACTAAATATAGAACTTGAGAAGACATGACAAAATATTGAAAATCCTTTTTTTTTTTTTTTGCATTCTTATCAATTTCATATACTCTATATTTTCCCACTTATAAAATAAGAAAAATGCTAATCAAAGTAAATTTTATTTAATATAGCATTAACTAAGTTAAACGACTCAATATGGCACTAGTGTGACCAATTGAAGTAGGCAGTACACAATATAGACGGGACATGATATAGCTCAACACAAATAAAGGATTCGAACCTGGGTCACTTGTGTGACAGTGGGATTGTCTTATTAGTAAGCTAGAGTTGCATGTATGCTAGGAAATGTTGCAAAAGGTATATAAATTTTTTTTAGTATGGGTTCAGCTAAACTCATACTAAAATCGTCATTGATTACAAATTTTTTTTGCAGCAGCAGTTAAAAAAACAAATCAGAAAAACTACCCATATTTACTAGCTTAAACAGCTAGGTTATGGGCCAAACTAACAGAATACTTATAAACTTTAAAACAAGCACAAAAATCTAAAGAAGTAGCTTTTGATCGAAAATCCACCACCAAAACTTGTAAATCCTTAGTAAACATTGAAGGATTCAGGTTCGCTTGAATAGCTTCAGAGCAATCTAAACGAATCACACACTGCTTTCCTTTCTTGCTAGCTTCTTTGATACCCCTCCAGATTGCCAAGAGTTTCCTCTCAGTTGAATGCCTTTTGACATTCTTCCAAGCCCCATCCACTTCAACAACGAGCAAAGAAACAGTGTCTGAGGGCAAACTTGGACCTTGAACCCTTTCTCTCGTTGGTTACAGAAATTACCAGTTCTTAAAATCCATTCCTTGAAAAGTGCACAAACCATACTTTGGTTAGGAAGACTCTCTTTAAAGCAGACTTCATATCTATGATTCCAAATGCACTAACATAAAATGAGAAAGTGGGCCACTCTTTGTTGATTTTGACCATCTTCTTGGACAAGATATGTCAACCAATTCCTAACCTAATCTTTAATTCTTGACTCTAGATTAGAGATTATATTCTAAGCCCAAGAAAAGAGCTAAGCCAAATGCTCTTGGAAAACTCACAATCCCGTACCAGGTGTTCTGGAGTCTCCACGTGATGCTTGCAAATAGAAAATTCTAGCTCCAGTTGGATTCCTCGCTTCTGTAATTCCGTCTTCACTAATAATGCTTTATTCAGCAATTTCCATCCGAACATAAGAATTCTCGGCATTACGTTAATTCTCCAGAATTTTTTCAAGAATGTCGAAGGACCTCCATAGGTGAACTGATGGGGAGAATCCAAGATAGAGGTGTTACGCAAAAATCTACAGCGAGACTTTACAGTAAAGTCTTACGATTTTAAACATCTCCAAATCATGGCATTCAGAATATCCCTCTGACTAATGTGGATACTCAAGATGTCAGAGGTTGTTTCCTTATTAAACAATATCCAAACTTTCCTTGCTTCCAAGTCTTCTAAAGCATTAGATCTGCCATCCAATTGGGTTTTAATTCCCCATGGAGTAACTTTGAGTTTCTTATAGTTGCTTCCCCATGAGGAAGCCATTTGTCCAGCTCAATCCTAATGGAATCTCCCCTACCTACCACTTTACCAACACCTTCTTTCATAACATTTGAGGCTGCGACAAGACTTTTGAATGCCCATGAAGCCAATGATATTTTCTGCCCCTTGCTTGCAAATGCCAAAGGAAGGTCCTTATATTAGACTTTGATGACCCCGCGCACTAAGACTCTGTAGTTCCTTCTGAAATCTCCATGCTTTCTTAAAGAGCGTTCAATGATTAATATGAGACATATTCTTCAACCCCATTCCTCCTTGACACTTTGGTAACTGCAAAAGATTTGTTTTTCTCTAATAAATCGACTTCTTCTCACTTGAAGTACTCCACCAAAATTTAATGAGAGAGGAATTAATTTTAGTTATTATTTTTTTGGGGAATTGATAGATCATCAGGACGCGGGAGGCAAGACTTACCAAAATGACATTTACAAGTATAACTTTCCCTGCCTGATTAAGATTGATAAACTTCCATGATGTAATTTTTTGAATGATAGATCATGGATGAAATTAAACTTGGAACATGACCTACCGTCTACTTCTATGGGGAGTCCAAGATAGGACCCAAGGTCTTCCTTTGGCTTCACACCTAGATGTAGGGCTGGAAACGAGCCAAGTCCGAGCTCGAAAAGCTTGTGGCTCGGCTCGCCTGAGACTCATAAAGCTCGGGCTCGTGACTCGCCGAGTTTTAAAATTTGAGCTCAGGCTCGGCTTGACAAAAGCTCGTGGCTCGGCTCAAATTGGTATAAGCTCGTCACTTAACTCAGATTTGTCGAATGCTTATTCGAGTAATTAATCTCGATTCTATTTAAAGATTGGTTTTAACAATGCCCTTAATTAAGCTCGGCTCGTTTAGGCTCGTCGAGCCCTCGAGCCTGAATTGTTTAAGATTGAGCTCGGGCAAGCTTTTGTAAAGCTCGGGCTAGGCTCGGCTCAGGCTCGCCTAATTCTGAGCTTTAGGCGATCCGATCTTGAGTACCTCGTGAGCTAGCTCGGCTCATATCCAGCCCTACCTGGAGGTTTACACATGAACTTCATGAATCTTCTAAGAGTATTGGGAGAAAAGATGATGGAAGATTTTTTCGAGTTAATCATTTCCCCAGAAATATTACCAAAATCATCAAGAACTTCTTTCATCAGTTTGCATGAATCTTGCATGGCTTTGAAGAAAAAGAGAGCAGCATCCGCAAAGAAGAGGTGATTGATTCTTGGGACCCCTCTTCAAATTTTAAGACCTTTGAACATATTATCCTCATCTAGGCGAGAAAACTGAGAAGAGAGAACTTGCATGTAGAGAATAAACAGGTAAGGGGATATAGGATTGCCTTGTCTCAGTCCCCTAGAAGATGAAAATGTTTCTGACGGCTCGCCATTAATGAGAATAGAGTACAAAACCGAAGAGATGCACTAGAACACCCAACTCAACCAAACATCAAGGAAGCCCATTTCCTTAAGAACCTGATCCACAAAATTCTAGCGGACTCTGTCATATGCTTTGTTGATATCAACTTTAAGAACAACCGCAAAGTCTTTCCCATTCTTCTTTCCCTTAATCTAGTTCAACACTTCATGAGCAACAAGATAGTTATCAAACATAAGTCTCCCTAGCACAAAAGCATTCTGAAATTCGCTGACAATCTATTTCATGACAGGTTTAAGTTTAAGGACCATACACTTGGAAATAATCTTATAGATTGAATTGCACAGGCCTATGGGATAAAAATGATTAAGAGTCTCTAAAGTGCAACGTTTTGGGATAAGCACAAAAAATGTCTTATTCTAGTCTCTAGAAAGTCTTGCTCCATTGAAAAATCTCAGAATTACCCAAGTGGCATCATTTCCAGTTTCTTTCTAGAAATTCTGGAAGAAGATAGGCGGAATACCATATGTCTTAGGAGATTTAAGAAGGCTAATGTGCTAAGGATTGAGTGTTGGAAATTGATTATGAGCTAACTGTATTTACAAGGTAACTCGTTCAATTCGAGAGGAAGACACTCTCCATCGACACAATTGATTTTGATTTCTCTCGATACCCTTTACATCAACTCCGCCCTTCTATTTTATATTCTAACCCACTTGTGCTAACCAACTTTTGGCAATAGTCCCTTATACCCCTGACTCTCAATTGAATTTTGTTAATTGTGCATGTCCCACTATGCTTGGTCTGTTGCTTGAATGTTCCCCTGATTTTGCTGTCTTTTCTTCCTTGCGTAGGTAATCCTTATGGGCAACTTATTAAGATTCCTAGCATTACCCACCACCCAAACATCCACCTTGTCCTCAAGGTGGAAAGTAGGGAACCTGATTGCTAAAGCTTTGGCATCCTCCCATATAGCCTCGAAGTCTGGAATATCATCCCATTGAATATCAATACTTCAAGTCAGCCATCCCTCAGCCTGTTGTGCACCCCCAGCTCTACATTAGGCGCCACTTCCAATACCATGTCTTCATAAATTTGTGAAGGAAGTGTAGGATAAACAAGAGCCTCATCGATTTCCTTCTTCAATTGTGAAATATGAAACACAGGATGAATCCTACTATGCTCAGGAAGAGATAAGCGATATGCCATATTCCCTATCCGCTCCAACACTTGAAACGGTCCATAAAATCTTGGCCCCAACTTCTCATTTGCTTTCTTAGCTAGGGAATATTGTCGATATGGTTGTAATTTAAGATAAACAAGATCCCCCACCCCAAATTCTCCGGGCCTCCTTTTCTTGTCTTTATTATGTTTCATTGCATTTTGTGAACGTGCCAAGTGATAATGTAAATCATCAAGAACAACATCCCTTTCCTTTAAGCTCTCCTCTAATTAAAATAATGATGTACTGTCTCTTGTAAATCGCAACAATTTGGGAGGCTCTCGTTCGTAAATCGCCTGAAATGGGGTACAATTGATAGCAGTATGCCATGATGTGTTGTAATGAAACTCATCCCAAGAAAGCCACTTTGACCATGCACGAGGTCTACCATTTATAAAACAGCACAAATAAGCTTCGAGCCCCTTATTCACGACTTTGGATTGACCATCACTTTGAAGGTGGTAGGTTGTACTGCGACTCAAACTCATGCCCTGTAGCCTAAAAATTTCCCTCCAAAATTGGCTAATGAAAATCTTATCACGATTGTAGCAAGAAACCCATGTAGCCTAACTATTTCTTTAATGAATATTTGAGCCACATCCTTTGCTGAGTATGGATGTTTTAACCCTACAAAATGTGCATATTTGGTGAGGCAATCCACTACTACCAATACTGAATTCCACCCCCTTGATTTTGGTAAGCCTTCTACGAAATCCATGACTATGTCTTGCCATATCTGCTCAGGTATTGGCAACGGTACAGTTGAAGTAATCCTAGAGGCCGCAGGGAATGTGATTTTTTTTTGCTGACAAGTGGCACACGATTAAACATATTTCATCACATCCTTTCTCATACCCGCCCAATACCACTCTGCGGTAATCCGTTGGTAAGTCTTATAATCACCAGAGTGCCCCCCAACTGGTGAATCATGGTATTCATTCAGGATTTGCGATGTGAACTCGGAAGCTCTGGGAAGCACCACCCTTGTATTATATTTCAGAATGCCATTGTCTAAAGTAAACCATTTTAGAGCCGATGTTCCTTCTTCAAGTGCTTGCTTCAGCTGACTCACCCAAGGATCTTGCAATAACTTTTCATGCACATTATCCCATACCAACCCATGGCTACTGATCAAGACATTACACCCCACTTCAGAGGAGTATTCATGTGAGAGTGCATCAGCAACTAAGTTTGATGCTCCTGACTTATAATGAATATCAAATGTGTACTCGAGGAGTTTACATACCCATTTTTTATACTCATGCCCAATCACCTTATGTTCTAGCATAAATTTAAGGCTATTTTGGTCAGTACGAACCACAAAATGCCTTCCTAGAAGAAAGTGCCTTTATTTTTTGTATTGCGAACACTATATCCATGAGTTCCTTTTCATAAAGGTGTCTGTTGCGCGCCTTAATCCCCAATATCTTACTGAAGAATGCTAAAAGTCAATTCCCATGCATCAACACAGTACCTACCCCATAGCTCAAAGCATCCGTTTCCAAAATAAAAGGAATCGAGAAATCAGGCAAAGCCGACACTGGAGCTCTGGTCATGGCTGCCTTCAATGCCTCAAATGCCTCTATAGCCTCGGTATTCCAAACAAAACAATCCCTCTTTAACTATTCCGTTAGTGGCCTAGCAATCTCAGCGTAACCCCTTATAAATTTCCAGTAATAACCGGTCAAGCCTAAGAACCCTATTAACTCCCTTATGTTATTAGGTACTAGCAACTTGCTCATTGCTTCCTCCTTCTAAATGTCCACAGCCACTCCCTTTTCAAAAATAACATGCCCCAAATATGCCACCTCTTTCCTACCAAATTCACACTTCTTCCAATTCGCAAAAAGTTGATGTTCCTCAAAGATGCCCAGCACAATAGCCAGGTGTTCTTCGTGTTGTTCTTCACTGGTACTGTAGACTAGAATGTCGTCAAAGAACCCCAAAACGAACTTACAAAGATGAAACTTGAATACCTCGTTCATTAGGGACTGAAAAGTGGTTGGTGTGTTCGTAAGTCCAAACGACATTACTAGAAACTCGTAATGCCCCTTGTGAGTACGAAAAGTCGTCCATGCACATCACTAGGCCTCAATCGAATCTGATGGTAACCAGATTTCAAGTCCAGCTTTGAATACACATTAGATCCATGGAGCTCGTCAAGTAGTTCATCTATCACCGATATAGGAAACTTGTAAGGAATTGTGACTTTATTCAAAGCCCTGTAATCAACTCAAAATCTCCATGACCCGTCTCTTTTCTTCACCAACAACACGGGGCTAGAAAAAAGGGCTCGAAGAAGGTTGGAAGATACCAACAGCCAGCATATAGTTCACCAGCTTTCCTAGCACATCTTTTTGGCATTGAGGGTATTTGTAAGGCCATACACTCACCGGAGAACTACCCTTGCATGCTCTACCCGGCGATTTACAGGAAGACTTGAGGGCATGATAAAGACCTTACTAAATCTACTCAACACCTTGCTAAAAAATGCGGGAATTCCCTCTGCTTTCAAACCCTCTGTCTTAATAGGATCCCCCTCAAGTTGTTTACATTACACCTAAAATCTCTTGCCCTCCTTTTGTAGTGTCCTTACCATGGCCTTCAGAGTTATTCCCAACGTCGGATCCCCCTTCAAAGTCATTGTATCATCCCCTAGATAGAATTTTATAGTTTGTGTTTTCCAATTTGTGGACATGGTCCCAAGCTTCTCAAGCCATTGTATCCCAAGGATAATATCATAATTGCCCAATGGTAACAACAAAAAATCCTCTATAATCTGTACCCCTTGCAAACTCAACACTACTCCTAGACATTCTCCTTCCCCTTGTATTGATTCATCGGTTCCTAGCACAACCCCATAGCACTTCCCCTTGACTACTGGTAAATTGAGATGTTGAGCTGCCTTAGAGGAGATGAAATTGTGGTAGCACCCGGATCAATAATCACCACCACTTTACTCCATTCACCCGCCATAATATCTTCATTGTTTTAGGATTTGTAAAACCCATCACTTAATTCAACGATACCATTGGGGTCTCCACTTCGTTATCTTCCCTAGTTACCTCACCCCCATCCTTTTCTAGCTCCAAAACGCCCTCGACCCCCGATGCTTCTTCCATGCCTCCACCATCCATGGTCAATAACACACTCAACTCTTTCCTTGGGCATCGGTGGTTTAAGGACCACTTCCCGTCACAACGGAAACACAAACCTCTCTCTCTTTTGTTGCATCTCCCTATCCGTAAGCCTTCATACCATTCCCAGAGGTTTTGCTACGGGAAGATTTGTCACCTGTTGTTGGTTTACCCTTGCTGGGGGAATTGGACTGGTAAGATAAGGAGAAATGGAATTGGGCCTATTCATAACAAGAGTTGGTGAGATCGGCCCAGTCTTGGTTTGGGAAGAAAGTTGGGTTGGTCTATTCTTCATTCTACATCCTAACCCTACCCTTAGTTTCTCAGCCACTTTTATTGAAATATCCATAACAATATCAAGGGTTCATGGATTGAATAAACGTACCTCTACTCTTATCTCCTCTGATAAACCATTGATGTACTGGCTTTAAGCCAACTCTTCAAGAATTATGTCTAATGGTGCAATCAATTCGATGAATCTCCGACGATACTCCAACATATCCCCTGTTTGCCGGTGAGAGAGACACTGCTCTTGAAGAGATCCGGAAGAAACCGCTCGAAACTGCCAAAGAAGCAAACCTTTCAATTCCTCCCGACGCAAGGGAGGCCTCCTTCGATGTTCCCACTGATAGAGGAGAAGGGCATCTCCGTCCGAAGCCACTACTACTACTTCAAGCTTATCTTTCTCACTGAGATGATAAAATCGGAAAAAACCTTTCTGCTCTGAGGATTCATCCATCTGGGTTCTCTCCATCAAATACTGGAAAATCAAGTTTTCTTATTCTCTAACTTGCCATACTCCCAAAATCCGGTGGTGGGCCCCTAGAATGGGAACACATGGCATCCCTAGGCACCCTCGGCACAGGTACCTCTTTCGATTCAGAATCTTCCACCACTAGTTTCTTATTGGAAATGCCCTGATGTTGGCTAAACTCAGGTCTCTGTTCCAGATGTAAGGATAGAGTTGTCATATCGGCCCTTATCTGTTGCATGTGATGTTCCAGCTCTGCCGTTAACTGATTGCTAACCGTTGCTCCATAGCGCTCATGGCCTAAGAGATTGCCATCACTATCTGTTCATCCAGTTGCAACATATCTGGGTCCGTGTTCTCCTGGTTGTGGCTTCTTGTAGACGGTGCCATCACTCCTCCATTAGACCGGTGGCTATGATACCAACTGCTAAAAATTGACTACTTGGAATTGATTATGAGGTAACTATATTTACAAGGTAACTCCTTCAATTCGAGAGGAAGTCATTCTCCATTAACACAATTGATTTTGATTTCTCTCGATACCCTTTACATCAATTCCCCCTTTCTATTTTATACTCTAACCCACTCGTGATAACCAACTTCTGACAATATTCCCTTATTTACAATAGTCTCTTATACCCCTGACTCTCAATTGAATTATATTAATTGTGCATGTGCCACTATGATTGGTCTGTTGCTTGAATGTTCCCCTGATGTTGTTGTTTTTTCTTCCTTGCGTAGGTAATCCTTATGGGTAACTTATTCAATTTCCTAGCATAATGTTGAAAACTACTTCACGAATTTCCTCACGAGAGACAGGAGCGACAAGGAGAGAGAAATGATCGGCAAAAATTTTAGGAATACCTGAGAACCAGTCGAATCTGCTTGATGTTTGACCCTGGGAAACATTCTCTGCTTATTTGATCTAAGCGGAATCGAAATATAGATTTTTAAAACAATCCAAAAATTTGTTTCTTGGAAATCTCAAACGTCCATAGATCTTCACGAATCTTGAGGCAAGAAATTATGTTTCTGGCTTTTCTTTCTTTGACTAATTCAAAGAAAAACGATGTCATGTTGTCTCCATATGTGTCTCATCTTGACTTCGTCCATTGCTTCCAATACCACCATTTCAACAATGTATCATCCTCCTTTGATCTAATGGCTTCCTCTGCTTGATAAAAAAGACGAAATTCCCTTTTGCTCTTGAAGAAGCTTCACTAATGTCATTCCAGCATATTTTCTTCATTTTCTTAAAGTCTAGGCACCATCGTTTCAGCTTTTTAAAGACAATACTACAATTTCTTGAGACACACTCCATAGTATCCTCCATACTTCCTAGAATTTTGGACGATGCATTGAACTTCTTCAAACAAAAGAGCCCAAGCTTCTAGACGATAAGGTCTACATTACTTCTCTTGGATTAATGCTTGCTATTCTAGTAGTCTTCTGTAATGGTTCCTTCAAAGTGTGTTCTTTTTTAATGTTTAATGTTAATAGACGAGTCGTAAAGACACTTTTTTTCCAACAACCATTTCTCCATGTACTCTATAATCCTATTGTAAAACACAAATTATTGTAGATAATGAGTTGCATGAATATCAAATATGGACCATATTTACGTACCATTCTTTATTTAATTTCACTATTTTACAGGACTATCTTTACCATTTCAACCAATGTTAATTCGTTCATTTTAAACCAGTGAGGCAGAATTTGATCTCATGAAATCGCAGTCAATGTCGACAGCAATATGTGAAGCAAAAAAATATGAAAGAAGAAGGGGAATAGATTATTTCAAGTAGGCATATATTGCTGCCTTGTTATCTATAAATACCAAATAGAAATGTCAATAACAAGCATAGAAGGGAAAACTGAAGTCACACTCCAATTACAAAAGGGTAGTAAAAGTCATCTCTTAATCCTTAACTCGGATGACTCAACGTGAGGGAAGGTCAAGATCTCCCTAATCGTCATAATCACATCATCCAACCATAGTCAGCAGGAGGCTAAAAGTGCTAACATAATACGAAAACCTAATAAAAAGCATCAAGCAGAATACATCAGGCACTCAGAATCATATAGCAAAACAGTTTAATTATCCAGAAGATCACAAGATGAGGGCAACTAACCCTCACCAATCCAGAGGAACACTAGTCGGAAATTTATAACCACCAGCATGGAGGAAGATTTGTTCTCAGGATACCACAAAAGTAGGGAAAAGGGAACTCCTAAAAGCGGGGAAGGGGGGCTAGTAAAATACAGGTGATCCCAGGAAAACTCATCTACCAAATCTCTCATGAAGTAGAATATCAATTGCAATCTCCCAGGACTACACAGGCAGCATCAAGATATCACTGCAAAAAACATAGCACGACAATGTTACAACATTGTTCAAAGACCATAGGAAAAGGTTTACTAAATGACAATAACCCCAATTCACCTGCTGTGTTTGCTGATAATTTCCATATCCAGCATAATTTGCATAATACATGTTCGGGTCCTGAGGAGCTGCTGCCGCATATCCATAGGCATCATATCCTCCTCCCTGAGGATATCCATATCCATATGCTCCATTCCACTGACCTTGACCACCAGGTTGTACCTGGAAAGACAACCACCAATATATTCTTGTCAAATAGATGAATCGAACAAGCGAAACAAATCATTTAGCATTTGTTACATAGAAAGAAAAACAAGCAGACCTGTTTGGCAGATGGACTACGACCCCATGAAAGTCTAACACTCTGAGATCCTATCTGAGCTCCATTCAATGCTGCCAAAGCTTGCTCTGCAGCAGCTCTTTTAACAAAGGGACAAAAACAAAAGATAATCAAACTCACATTGAACTCTAAATATAAAGCAAAATTAGGCACCAAATGAGTCTAGGACCCACGTAACTCACCTGCTACCAAACTGCACAAAACCACAACCCTTGCCCACTGGTATTTTCACATGAACCAACTCACCATATGAGCTGAAAACTTGTTTTAACTGGTCATCTGTGACATTAGGATCCAGACCACCAACAAAAATCTGCAACCAACACATGAAAGCAAATTAGAATGCAATAGAGAAAACCTACTGCCGCATAAAATAATTGACTACCCACAGTTGTATTATTTGGATCATTTTCGCCCGGGTTTCCCTGTGTATTCTGATAAGAAGCTGCAAGTGACAAAGAGAAAAAACTGTAACGACACATAAACTGAAAACCAATCAAGATTCTACTCAACAAAGACAAACCAAAGAAATTATCTTCCTAGACAAGAAAACACAACATACATAAGTAAGAGAATTGAGAAAACAAACCAACAAAAGGCAGGAGATATAAAAACATCATGGCCTACTTCAAGATATTGAGTATATATGCTTTCATGACAAAAAAAAAAAGTCAAAAATCATAATACATAATAGTTACATAAGATATTCAAACAATAACCAGTCTAAATCTTAAGCATATAATACTAATTGAATAAAGACTGGGAACAGAACCAACTAATGACAAATCTCATGAAATTAAGAATTACTAACTCTTCCAAGTAAACAAAACAATCGTAAGAAGATTCAAACCCCAGAAATTGTCCCAAGAGCCCACCACAGCACCACTATTTCAACAAATATTACCACACCTAAGATACCAAAAAAATAAAATACCCAGAATTTTAGGCACTGCTGATTTGACAAATGTCCAGATCTTTTCAGAATTCAGAACATGGGGCCTAATCACATTCCACAGCAAGACCTACCTTCCCATTAAAGGAATCCAACAACATCAATTGCCATGAAATAGAACAAAATGCATGAAGAAAATAACACCAAAGAGAAGAGATGACATATAGCATCATATAGAAACTGCTTCTAACTAAAACCCCATGATCACAGTTCCAACAACAAAAGTAACATGCCCCATGCAACTATATTCATCAAGTTGTATTACTCTTTGAGGGGTAAAGCAGAACACATTTCATACAAAAATCACAAACCAAGCCACTTGACTAGAAATTTTTTCTTATATATGGTGATAAGCAAATTGACTCAAGTGCCAAAGAATTCTGTAACCAACATAATCAGGAGGAAAGGAAATCAAAGGCGAGATAACAACGATTAATAGGGGAGCAATACTTTCAAAATAAGCAATTTCATCCCCAACAATTATGAGAGGGGTATTTCAGAAAAACAACAATGTTAAAATAAAGGAAGCGTATGCAAGCCAAAAATAAATGAAAAGCTTAAAATATAGCCAGTGCGGGGACCAAGTGTTCTAAATCTACAAGAACTAAATCAGAAGGATTGAAAGATATGAGAGAATTTGAACCTCACAAAATGTGCTTTAAGAAAAAGTAACTGAAAAACTAACTTGCGAATGTAGCATAACAAATGCCACAACTGAAAAGATAAATATTGAACTTATGGCATTAAAAATGACTGACCTAAAATGAGGCCACGCACTAAAGTGGAATCATTTCAGCTGAAGTCAGTTCCAGGCCCCCAATACGAGAGCCTCTTGGTGTCCTGCTTTGAGACAACATGAGTTTTTATAAGCGTTTTCCACATGTTTTTTCTATAGAATTTTCTTGCCCAAGTTATATAGGTAAACTGGAAGGAAAGGACTTGTAAAAGTATGGAAGTATGGAAGGGTTCTTAAGGGAAGAACTACTTCAAGCTTACAAATTAAGCTAATGACAAGGTTGAACAAATAAAAAAAAATAGTAGCAACAAATCAATTCATAACAACTTCAAACAATTCCCACATATAAACAAGAAAAAGGCATCATCATATAACCTAACAGTAAATACATACCTTTCTGCTGAACACCTGCAGGTTTTTTATTGGCAGCTGGTCCAGTTCTCATGGGCCTAGTTGACAAGACAATTCCATTCATTTCAGTCATGGCACGTTGTTGCTCACCCTCATCTGCAAACCTCACAAACCCATACCCTTTAGAACGACCAGTAATATGATCAGTAATGACCTTTGCTCCCTTGACAGAAGAGTAATGGACACGAAATGCATCCTGAAGCATAACATCTGAAACATCAGCTGCTAAATCTCCAACAAAAACTGTATAGTCAGCCGAGTCATCTTGCTTCCTCTGACCAGCACCGAGACTTGCCCAATTCAGTCTGAAAGCCTGCTCTGTTTGTGGCATCAATGTTCCATTGTATGAAGCCAGTGTTCTTTCAGCTGCAGCACGGTTAACAAACTCTACAAACCCATAACCTTCTGAGAGATTGGTTTGCTTATTGCGAATGACCTTCACAGATACAACCTGTAAACAAAAAATTGATGTAACAATCAAGTTCACCTTTTTAAGAGGAAGTCATCCCAATCAAACAAGGAATATCAATCTCTAATGACGTAACGTGAGGGGAATAACCAAGAAAAGAAGAAATCTATCATCAGCTCTCAAAAAGAAATGAGAGGTACATTCATGCGCTAGAATTCATGCATGTAAACACAGCACTAATCAAATCCCCCTCACAAAAAAGAGGGAATACATCAGGTACAACTCTCCTAAGACACAAGTCAAGACTTAAATAGGCCAACCAAGCAGATTTCATAAACCTTTGATCCACTCAAATAACATCTACCAACTTACCAAGAATCATCATGACTTAACAGAACTATCTTAAATTTTGAATGGAAACAACAATTTACCACTGTATAATAATCCATAACCCGTTTACATTAAGCCGTAAATCTTTTCACAGCAATCGTACAAACAGAAATACATAGCCTGAAGATCTTTATCCCAAATCATATCCAGCATCCTAATCGATTACAAGCTTCTCCCTCTCTCATTGATTTAACAATCAACCCAGAATTGCCTGAGGGCCCGACAAAAAATCATCCCAACCTACCAATGCTTTAGATCATTAACATTTCCATTCAACCAAGTATATGCTCTCACAATACAAAAATTTGTAATCATCCCTAAAACATCTATCAACGTTGAACCATTGGATATTCATAATCACAAAAACAAATTTTGAAACAATGCCAAAAGATCACAAAAACAAGTACGCCAACATCACTGTGCAGAACGCACTACCAACACAAAAAACTCACCAAAATGCCTAAATTAAATAAATCAAGAAACCAAATCCAGATAGATGAACACACCCTCACCCAGAATAACATATGTATTTATTAAATCTCCAAAAATGCATCAATATTCATATTCCACTGTCAGTAAAGAACCCAACTCGCTTTCAAATAGCATACTTTGCAACATCATAGAACTTCCCACAAATCAATAATCTTTCCAAAGATACCCAATACTCTCACTTTAAACTTCACCCTCCAAGCAGAAACACGCAGTCTCCTAAAACTAACCTCAATTGATATTAGATACTCCACTGTCTTGTAAAAAAAAATTCATACTTCCAAATTTCTGATGCAACCTATTAACCAGTAATCTTTCCCAAAAAACCCACCATCGCGTTCGCTTTAATGCTCCCATGTCTTAGAAAAGAAATCACCCACCCTCCAAACAGTAACATGTAACCTCCTACAACTACCCTCAATTAATAAATGATATTAAACTATCTCATAAACAAAGAAACTCTCCCCCAAACCACCATATTTGTAACATCCTGATACTCTACATAAACCAATAAACATCCCCAAGACATTACAACACTCGCTTTAAACCATATCAACCACCCTCCAAACAGAGATACATAATCTCCTAAAACAACCCCCAACCCACCGCTTGAATCCTCACCCGAACCCAATTAGTAGCATGCAATCTCCTCATCAAGAGTCTATTAAAACCAAATATTCACAACAAATCCTTAAAATCACAAACATTAGCAACAGAGGCAGTAACTTGCAACGGAAGATTCAAGATTTCAATCAAACTTTTTAGGAAAAAAAATCGGGTGAAATATCTAAACCTCTCCAGAAGCAGCGAAGCAAGAGAAGATGTAGTTCTCGTCCATCCAATACTGCAAATCACCGATCCAAAGCGATCGAATCTCATCGGGACTAGTCGGCACCGGAGCCGCCGGGGCAGCAGCCATCGGGTACTGCTGAGTCTGCGCCTGAGGAAGCTGAGGAGGAGGCTGAGTCTGAGGGGGCCACATCTGAGGCGCATACGGAAGTTGTTGAGGCTGAGGAGGAGGCGGCGCCATCATCATCCACGGCTGCTGAGGGTTACCGTACTGGGACGGAGGTTGTTGGGAGGGATCGACGGGGGGTGGCATAGACGGCGGGGCGACGCCGGATGCTGGTTGTTGCATCATGATTTTAGGGTTGAGAAAGGGAAGGGAAACCCTAGAGGGGAAGGATGGGGTACACGACGGTGGATGAGGTAGGGATTTCGTAATACCCGTACACGCGAGTGGGTGTGATGTGAAGTTGTCAGAGTGAGAGAGAGATCTTTTGAGATGAGGCGGTCTATTTATTGGATCGTTTTCGTGTTTAGTTGTGGGACTCGACGATTGCCTACATTTACTCCCTTATTTTCTTTGGATAAATTGAAAGAAAAAAAATAAAATTTAAGACCCATCTTATTTATAAAAGTCAAATTTTATTTTTTTTTGAAAATTTTCATCTTTTTTATTTTGTATTTTAAAGTGTTAAATGAAAAAATAACCAGATGGATGTGAAAGGTAATTCCTATAACATTGTGTTTACTTCTGAAAAATAAAAGTTTCTTTTGAATCTTTCCTACCTAGCCTTCGTACCCATCTGCTACCCCAACATCCTCACCTCGTAGGTTATTTTATGGGTGTAATGTGTAATGATGCTTAGATTAGAGACTGTTCAACTTCTTTTATGTTGGTCCTTAGTTGCCTTTTGAAGTGCAATTATGATAATATGTCCAAAAAATAATGTATGTTCATATCTGATTAACTATGAAAATAACCTTAAAGTAGCATATGAAATTAACAGGCATTATGTACAGCACTTCCATAAAGGGTATGTCATAAGGCCCTTGCATTTTTAAATGCTCGTATAGTCGTATGTTGTTCCAAACGCTGAGGATTTGATAATTGAAGGACCCCTATCCAACTTACTACTCCGTAAATTTTTTGGGGTCTTAATGTGCATTTGAGCTCATGTGTGTAATAGCCCGTCCCATTTGTTTTGCTGAATATTTTTCATAGTTTAGAAAAACTATACTAGTATTAAGATATGGCCTATTCATGGATTCTTAAAGGAGACTGATTCCCTGTATTCTTCAAAGCTCTACATAATGATGTAAGAAGTGCAGGAAAACACTTTGCTAAGAGAAAAGAAACCACTCCTTTACTTAAAATCAAGAATTTTGACTGCAATGGCCTTAATGTAAACTATCACCCTCTATAGATAAAAATTATACTCTTTTTTTACGGATCGGTCCGACTCGACCCGTTATATATCTCTTTTGACCCGGCCCGACTTGTTTAGTGTCTTCTTTGACTCGGCCCACCCCAACCCATTTTGCATGTGACTCATTCCAGTCCTAACCCGACCCAATGCACAGGTCTACACCTGTGCTTAGAATCTAGAATTTTGATTGCAATGGCCTTAATGTTTCTGGAAACTCAAGAGTTGTAAAAGGTTTACTCTGTGCTCTAGTCCTTTATTATTTACAAGGATCTGAGATCAGTTTTCTTATTCCCTTTCCTTAATATTACTAGCATGGCTGCGGTAATGTTACTTGTACAATGAAATGACTGTGAATCCCAACTAGTATAGCTTGAATGTATCATTCCTGTTTATTACTAGGAGAAATGTTGTAAACAAAATTGAACACATAATTCCAAGAATATAGTTCTTGGGTGGTGTATATTTGCAAATAAGTAACCACTTATTATAGCTTAGCATCAGATATTGGTAAACAGAAAATTTTTAGCGGACCAATGTCAAATTAAGTAGAGAAAGCCAATGATATACTGAACTCATTTTTTTAGTCAAACAAAAGTGACAAGTCAACCATTACCTGCTCACTTTGGTTGACCCAATCAGCTGGTGCAGATGAAAATATTTTCAGGATTTGGATTTGTAGAACCTTGAAATGAAATTTGATGTATATATAGAAGGGCTAGCTCTGAGAATTGTCCAAGGTAACAAATGGGAATGATGATGGTTTATAAATAATGACAGAAGTTAGCTTTAGCAATGTTTGATTGAACCAGATTAGCACACACTGCTGAGTTTCTAGCTGCTTTGAAATCTGTAACTCTCAGAGGCAGCAACATAATTGTACGTGTGGTTTAACTGTCCAACTATGACCAGCTCTTTACACCCTGTAGCTACAACCTTCATAAAGAGCCCCATGTTTGTTCCAGTGCACATGCATAATGTCTTTTTCTCCCATGAACTTTGCATTCATCCTCCCCATATGTACTCAAATTTTTCAAATGAGCAATGATCCAAGGAGGATCCCAGACTTCGACCTTCCCACACCACTACAAAGAATCCAATTCAACATTGACAACAGTTGGAACGATTGCGAAATTAAGCCAACAATTGGAAGTCACGAACTTGCTCCGGCGCCGATGACAAAAGAAATTAAGGGGGAGGTCTCACTTTCGTGGGGAATGCATGTTACTTTCGGTGGGAATGGAGGTCACGAATGCTCTATGCTTGAAGCATGAAAAAAGGAAGGGGAGTTAGTAATCCAACATATAACTAGTAAAGAAACCATTTAAAATACTAAATGGGGAAAGGTGGTATTTTTCAGAAATAAAAAAAAGTTGACTTTTATAGATAAGATGAGTCAAAGGTTGTATTTTTCATTTTAATTTTTCCTTTTCTTTTTAATTCATCTATTTGAAGCACTGGATAAAAACTTACTTTCTTGAGGAAGAAAATCTTTTATTATAGGAAGAATAACCTCCATACACCTTATCGCGACAGCCAGACAAAAAACCTTTGCTACGGACGACGGCGATAGTGCCAATGAATAAGGTAAACATTTAAATTTTATTTTTTTAATTGAAAGCGGTGGCTTGGTTGTGGGGTGCAGCGCCTTATGGGGGCAATTGGGGAGGAGGCGTCTAGAGGAGATGTCGACGCCACAGCCGGAGCAATGCGCCTCTGCTAGTTTTTTTAATTTGCTTATTATGTTGTTAATTACAAAATTTATGTTAATTAATTTTATTAAATTTATTTGTTATAATAATTACTATATTAAAAAGTAGTAAAATATAACAGAAAATGGATAATTTGAAAAAGAGTATGTTTAGGGAGTTAGGGACAGTTTTTTTAAATTTGTTTAATATGTTATTATTTGTATTTTTATGTTAATTAATTATGTTAAATATATTTATTGTGTTGATTAATTAATTAAATAGTATTTATTATGATAAATTATATTAAAATTTATAATTTAAAGAAAAAATATATTTAGGTTAATTTGTTATTTTTTGTATGATGTAAAAATATTATTTAATTAATATATATAATAATTATGATCTAAATGAAGCAAGTGAAAATGAATAATTAATTATTTGAGTATAACTAAGTAAGAAACTAATGTAGTTGTAATTACTTAGTTAAAAAACTATGTTTTGGTAGATGTATTTAGTATTGATTAAGAAGTATGGAAATTTAGTATGTTTAGGTTAATATATAGAAATTAGTATTGATATGTTTCCAAAATGAAGGACTTGATTCGTCTAGTACAACACAAACTTCTTTTTATGAAGTTATCATTGTTGCGTAACAAGTGCTAGATATCAACTATAACCATCCATATTATTTTCATACTGTTCTTACATAGTAGTCTACATGACTTGTCTCCAACGTCCTTTTTAGAATTTTTTAGCAGAATTTTTTTTTCCTATGCAATGTTAGGCTTTATTCGGCACACACTTATTGATAAGCCACATGTAAAGAAAATGTACGGAATTAAGGAACAGATCCCTAATCGGGGTAAAAAGACCACCCTCGCAATCGTAACAATCAAACTCGGGGTCTTATCAGGCCCAACATAATTATTTAGCTTCTCTAACACCCACCAATAACTTGCTTTATTTCATCATTCATGATTGCATAAACTAATTACAAAATCCATGTTCCCTAGTGTTATCCCAATTATCTCCACTAAGGGGTACTTATACTTGTTTATCTTGTACGTAGAATCTATGAGAATCACATATAGATACGTATGTAAAATCAACAAACATTGGTGTGCACCAAGAAGACATGGGTGGCAACATTAGTTACTTCGTCCCTCATAAGCCAGTTATATTTAATTGCTTGATAGAACAATTTCTTAATCGGGTTCCTTCCTTGACTTTTTTCTCCTTAGCTTATCTCTTTCATTGTAAACATGTCTTCTATTCGGATTATCTTCTGGAAATTTCTTCAACAAAGTTGCAAATATCGTAGCCGGTCTCACTTGTGTCTCTGTCATCTCGTGCACGACTTTCTTCGCACCTAGATTAATGCCGCTAATATGTTGATGCTCTTGTGGATACACAAGCAACTCATTGTTGTGTTTACCCCATTTTGAAGCACCAACGACGTGCCAACCCGATAATATCTCGACGTTGGCAAACCTTAATCTTAAACAAGCAACCACAATTTTTCCTTATCGTATCGAACCTTTTGACCTATAATCAACTTTATTTGAATTACGATCGCATTTCAGAAATTTATCATACCTACCATCTCGTTGCATTTTCCATATTGAAGTCGTCAAACAAAAACCTGATTGAATGGTAACATCCTTAGCTCATTCAATTGTCGATTCCGATATCTCAAAATCATTCTCATGTTCAAAAATTATACTGTAATCAGCCCCATCTCCACCTTAATCTTTATTATTATCCTAAAAGTATTGGGAATTTTAATATTATAAACCAATTTTTTTAAAATTATAAAAAATTTAGGCGTTTGCAATAACCATGGTGAGTGAGGTCTTGCCAAGACGCCACCACCATGGTAAGTGGCGTCTTACCAAGACGCCTCTGCCATGGTAGTGGCACCTTGGCCATGGTTATAACGTCTTCCCTAGACGATCCGATATAATTCAAGTACGTAAATTCAAAATTGTACGTGATTCCTGAGTGGTGGCATTCTCAGTTGGTTCAACTTCATCAACTCATTACAGTAATTGTAAAAGATGAGTTACGTACTCCATATTTGTTAAATTTGGGAGCTTTGATATAATGAGATCAATTATATGAACTTACAATGTCATGGTCTTAGTAGTGAAAATGAATTAAAAACTCTTTTAAGTATATTTTTAAAAAATAAAAAGGGCAAAAGGGGTCATTTTGTGCTAAAAATATGGGCGATCCCTAGTAATTTGCGG
Organism: Dysphania ambrosioides; assembly: GCA_026401315.1. Lineage (NCBI taxonomy): Eukaryota > Viridiplantae > Streptophyta > Magnoliopsida > Caryophyllales > Amaranthaceae > Dysphania > Dysphania ambrosioides. The sequence goes on from CM048666.1 coordinate 24,234,859, forward strand.
GTGAGTAATAGTAACTCCCTTAATTTAACCCCACCCAGTTCCACCCCTCTCATCAGTTTACTTCTCCTCTACCATCGCACATCTCCTCAACTATAATTGCTTTACCTCATTTTGCCACCAACGAACAGCCACGTTCTACGATGGCGTGCAACCGACTCAAGCACTGCCAGCTCGTGGCCTGGCACTGCTATAGCCTGTTGCTGGTTCAATATGACACGATAATTGAAG